>JASWHV010000002.1:35168339-36418339 GCA_030760725.1 Neostapfia colusana | reverse complement strand
TACCCAAAATGACCTCAAAAAGGTTTTGAATTTGGGTGAAACTTGGCATGGACATCTTTAGCAATGTGTAGGAGTATTCATATGTCCAGCCCACCTATATCACATGTGGGAAGTACCACTTTTGCAATATGTGAGATTGTTTTCTAATTAGCATGTTGATGATGGTTACTTGCTCTTCATTTGTGTTCATCAACTTTCTTCAAATGAGGTGTTTGGTGTGGTGATGAACACTTCAAATATGTGTCAAAAACTGAGGCCCTTACATGTATGAACTGTATTGGTACCGGGCTCGGTGTGCAGCCGAGTCTGATGATTGTATGAGTTATCTGCAGGTAGTCTAACCGTAAATCGGTAGACGAGTAGCATCCGTGTGCGAGCAACGTTTAGTTCCACTGAAATAACGAAACCGGTTAAGTCCGGTATAGGTTTTTCTTTGTGAGGAACGTAGTACCGACATGAACTGGTGGCGCTTCAACGTCACGCCCCACTAAATGAGCAACCTCATTGTAAAACTTGAAGGTTTTAATCCAAAGCACTAAAACATTGAGGTAACTCCTTCCCTTAAACAGGATGCTCAAAGTTAACAAGTTTTCAACTTATATGATACTAAGGACAGAGTCCCCTGTTTTCAGCTGAAATAAGGCTGAAGTTAATCAGAGGTTAGAGGTTGAGTTCTTTCGAGGTTGGGGTCATATGATACATTTCTGGGAAGCTTTGGAAGAGCTTTACAACGTTTCTGTTGATGTCCAGAGATGTTTCATCCCTTAACCAGTCGAAAAATGTAGAAGAGTTGAAACTGTCCAGAAAACAGGGCAGATCAAATACTCTCTGTAACTCTCTGTAAATTGAGCATAACTTCCTGCATAAAAATCAAAAAATAGAAAATGAGGTAGTTCTGAAAAGTTCATGAGATAGGTTACAACTTTGTAATGGAAAGTTTTGTCAAATTTGGTGTAGAATTAACTGGAATTCTTGGATCAAATCAGTACCTCAGGCAGGGAGGTGCTGTCCAATTTTCTCCAGAAATTCTGTCAACTTTGACATATCATAACTTTTGAACCAGGACAGATCATAGGCCAAGTAAATACTTTATTGAAACTATTGAAGTTAACTTTAACTTTGACGTTGAGCTCCAGAATTGATTTTGCATTTAGCATGGTCTAAATAAGGTTGAAATGGAAACTGGTCAGGGCTGTCATCTTGGGCCGCAGATTAGCAGTCAAACTTGTTCTAAGTTTGAGTTGTCTTCCATGTTTTATGAGTTCAATGACATGTTTTATGTTATAACTCAATGAATTACTGTTGAAATAAATATTTGACCTTTTTCAAATATGTTTCTACAGATGACAGCGGATAGACAATTGGAGAATGGGTGGGTGGTATCCCACTGTTCTCACCACAGCGGTTACCCGGAACTGTTGAGGTGTGACGCCCTCAATTCTGTGGAAAACCATGGAACCGAGAACTAATGCATATGTGTGCCCAGGATGTTCATCACACATACACATAAGTTCCACAAACTGAATTCAGATTATATACTACCACGAATAACAGAGTTTATTGCAATGTCTCATGAGTCTTGGACTCATGCTTACAGCGGAAGTCTTATTTCTATGCAGCGGAAGTCTTTACTCTAATGCGGAAGCAATTTAACTAATTGCGGAAGCAATTCTAGGCAGCAATGGCTCCATCTCTACTATATCCCCACAGGCAAGGTTGAGAACAGATCACACACCTAATACTCCACTTGGTCTTCATAGAAATCTTCTCCTGTTGCTGATGATGAAATAATAATGCAAGTTTGAGTACAATGATGTACTCAGCAAGTGCAGGAAAAATATGATATGAAGCTCATAACGAGCTAGGTATAAAAAGTCTCATTGCAGAAAGCAAAGTTATTTATCAAAAACATGATAAAACAGCGACTCATCTTTAAGTGAATTGTAATCCGAACATGTATTAATACCAATCATACCCCCATTATGTTCATAACCAGTCATCAATCAACCTCATTCTCGCTCACGGATACCTCCTCGTATTCGCTACCATCTCACGAATACCATCTCGTATTCGCTACCATTTTATCTCATAAAACAACTTCGTCTCCCACCGAGACTAACCTTGTTGCCATGACTCAACAGTCATGCAACCCATCTTATCACCCGGACTCAACAGTCCCGAAAATCAAACCATCCAAAACCATAACCAATAACTATATCCAATAACCATATCCAATAACCATCCCAACTAATCATGGAAGTTGGCCAGGCGCTCGTGACCGTAAGCTCGGCTATCATGATAGTTTTAGACTCTGCAGAGTTTGCACCTCTTTACCCACAAGTTTGTGATTTCGTCACCCGTCGGCGACTGCAGAACCTCCATTATACCAGTACACAACCGTCGGTGTATGGCCAAGAGATCACAAAATAGCCTTTACAAAGGGGTTACTAGATGTATGGACTCACTAAGGTTTCACCGGCAGGCTAGAATCTCCAATTCTCCCAACCACGGGCCCCCTCTTGTGCCATGCAGTTCCCAGGACAGTCCTCACTCAACTCCCATTCCCCGTGCCTTCCACGGTCCATAAAAATCTAGCAACTTACCTAATTAGTCAGCTAAGCCGCACCCATACTTGGCCTCGTGGTGGCACTGTTATCCTGGCATGTGCTCGCATGAACCGGTCATTAGATCTACGGCAAGTAAACCACCATCTCATGCTACCTCATTCACAAACCCAGTCTTGCCTAGATCTCTCTCCTATCCATGTTCATTAACAAAATCAGTTTCTCATTATCATTACGAGTGCAGTTAGCTAGACACATCTATCTCGCTTCCCAATCCCATGGACTCAGCGAAGCTTAAAAGTAAAAAACCATACCCGACTCATAAACTTCCTTGGCAACAAGGGTGGTTTTAACAAAAACTAGTAAACTCCTATAAAAGGGTTTCCCATCATGTTTGACTCAGCACACACTCCTTTTCACAAAACAAAACAGTTTTTTCCCGAAACATAGGATCAATATGGTCAAGGAGCACTTGCCTTGTTCTTGCGGTTCCGGTTGCTCTTGGATCTCGAAACCTTGTTATTGCAGCTCGTCGTAAACAGCTCCCTGAGCTTGTCCTTCTATACGCGATCACGCACATACAAGAATCACAACAATCAATATCATGCACAAACTTTAACTAGATGCGATGATACATATGCATGCTATCCTATGATCAGTTTCTATTAGATCAGTTTGTACGTGTTCTTGCATGGTTTGCATGGGTTTTACGATGAACAGAGGTGTTCGGATCAGATGTGGACATGGCGATGACCTTGTCTTTAGATCAACCCGATCAACAAGTGATGTGTCCACGAGAAAGCTTCTGTTCGAAAGGAATTAAAGAACAGATGCAAAGAAAACAACGATGTCGTAAGGTGGTATTGGAGACCTACCTTACGTCCTTCTCGGTCTCGGGGTCCTTCTCTGATCTGACAGTTCGTTGGGGCTCTCTTCCGGCGATCTTCCTCGCTGAACTCCGGCGATGGCTTACTCAGCGAGTTGGGGCTACGGCTCCAAGTCGTCGGCTCAGGAGTTTGGAAAAGAAGTTCGTGGTTTCGGCCAGAGGTTCTGGGTTCTATTTATAATCAGGAGAAGAAGAGTCCTAATCTGATTGGACTTCGAATAAGAGTTCTATTCAGATTATCATTGAATCTTAACAACTTACCTTTAGTTGATTTGGTGCGGTAACATTGTGGAATTCAGGTCGGTTTCTCCTCTGTACCGGTATTTCTACGCGTACAGAATCGAAAAACCGCTCCAGAACTCGTTACCTCCGCAGTGATGAGCTCCGGAAGCTCCACGTATCCATCGGGGCCTGGTATCTCCTTCTCCGCAGAGACGAGCTCCGGTTGTGCCGCGTGTCAAGCGAGCGAGACCTCCCTTCTCCTTTGGAGGTGAGCTCCGCGTGCGCCACGTATCCTGGTTGTCAGGACCTCCTCTCTATTCGGAGGTGGCTCCGCGCACGCCATGTGTCAGTGCCGGACCTTCCCTCTCTCCCAAGGTAGCTCCGGGTGTGCCACGTATCCATTCCGGACCTCCCTTTCCTCGGAGGTGAGCTCCGTGAATGCCATGCGTCAAGTAGCACCGGACTTTTCCTTTTTCCTCAGAGACGAGCTTTGAGGTCAACACGTGTCTAACAGTGTCAGACCTCCCGCAGATAAGCTCCGGTGATGACACGTGTCCAATAGAACCGGACCTCTCGGGGGTGAGCTCCGAGATCGACACGTATCCCGCGCGACTGGTCCTCTGATTTCCGTGGTGACTAGCTCCGAAGGTGACATGTGTCCTGCGGAACTGCCTTTGCTTCTTCCGCAGAGGCTAGCTCCGGGGGCAACACATGTCCCACAGGGTCGGACCTCTCCCCCTTTGCAGAGATGAGCCCCGAGCCTGCCACGTAGCCAGTTTAGCGGCGGACCTCTCCCCACTTCGCAGGGATGAGCTCCGAACACGCCACGTGGCCAGTGGGCCGCGGAAGTTGTCTTCGGCGCTCTCTGGGAACTGGATTCGGCTCTTATTGGCTATCCTTTTGATATTTTTCTCTGTTCCTATTTCTTTTAAAATGTTTTCTCTGCATGAAACATGAATATATGCAGGAACCAAAAATGAGGGTGTCACATGAGGCAAATGCTTCAATATTTCAGGTACGTCGAGATGCCGCAGTACTTCGCCAAGGAAGAAGGCGAGGAGGGGAACAAGACGTGGACAATCCATGTCGAAGTTCCTGTAGGGCCTACGCGACTCGGTTGGGCACCGTTCACCATCATGGTGAGGGGCAGACAGCTGGAGGAATGTGGCAAGTGGTGGCTCGCGACACCATGTCGCGTTTCTGCCAACTACACGTGAGAGCTATGAAGGGCACTCCATACGCGCTCGTTCCGGTGGAGGGACGAGCTAATCATGTGTAGGGGGAAAGGTACATGGAGGCAACAGATCCAGGTTTCCCAAGGTACAACCCCGCGGAGGCAAACCTCAGCCTCCAGTTGAGGGCAGGAAAAGCCGTGATGGACAGCCAAGCTGTTCATATGGATTGTCTTTGCCGTGAAGCTCAAGGAGAGAACCAGCCGTGGAGATCATTTCGAGAGTGCTCACAGCGCACTCCGCAATGTTCTCCTTCCGACGATAAAGCGACTGAATGAGCAACACAATCAGTTGCATCGTCTGAAGAAGGCAAGGAAGAAAAGCCGCGTTGACATCACGGCTTTGCAACAGCAAGTGCAAGCCTTGACCCAGCAAAATGAGGTCCTCACTCAAGAGCGTGATGACACTTTTGAGGAGGGGCAAGGCTGGGAAGAGGACTACAACCAGGCCGTGGATGAGGTGCATGCGTTGCAGGACCTCGTACCTCCGGTAATGGGTCTACCGATGGTAGGTGCCGTACCCGTGGTTTTGGGTATCCCGGCGATGGGGGAACCTGAACCAGAAGAGGAGGTCATGGACCCGGAACCACCTGCAGAGATAGCGGAGGAGAACGACCCACAGGAGTCGAGTTCTACTCTGAGTAAATGACTCGCACTCGTGCCAACCCAGACGTTGGAGGTTCTAGTCAGGGGGGAGAGGCCTCCCAACAGCCTCCCGAGGATTCCTCGGGACAGAAACAGAAACAACCACCACAGCCGCCGCCAATGGTTACATTGGCCGACATCGATGCGGCTATGGCGGGTTCTCATCAGCAGCACACGGATTTCTGCAGACCCTTATCGCGAATATGTCTCGACCAGAGAGGCGTCAAGATCATGAGGACTGCCAACAAAGCTCCTACTCTGACTTTCTGGCTACTCATCCCCCGGTATTCTCAAGGGCGGATGAACCCCTCGATGTGGACAACTGGCTCCGCAAGATGGAGATGAAGTTCGGGCTGCTCCAAGTGAGTGAGCAGCGCAAGACTCAGTTCGCGGTCCAACAACTTCAAGGATCCGCGAGCGCTTGGTGGGCGAACTACTGTGCCTCGCAACCCACCGAGTGAGTTATGACCTGGTCAGAGTTCCGGTCGGCCTTCAGGGCCTATCACATACCGCTGGGTCTTATGAAGAGGAAGACGCAGGAGTTCCTTTGCCTGCAGCAAGGAAGGAGGAACACGCTGGAATACTCCAGGGCGTTCAATGAGCTTCTCTACGCGTCATATCACACCGATACTGAGAGAAGCGGCGGGATCATTTTTACCAGGGGCTTAACCCGCTCCCGAAGGATAAGCTGGCAATGTTCAATCGCGGCAGCCTCAGTGATATTATTGATGCTGCGATTGTTCAGGAGGACTCCGGCAAGGAGTTAGCGGCGGCAGAGAAGAAGCGAAGCACGCCGCAAAGCAGCGGAGAAGGAGGTGGTCCTTCTCAAAAATACCGGATGGGGTATCGCTCACCATCGGGTCAACGCTGGCAGCCACCACAGAGTCCGATGCCATTCCGCAGTCGGCCATATTCTCCACCGGCGTTCAGGCCGGCATTACCAGCACCACCTCCGCAGCAACAACAGCAGCAGCGGGAGATGCCGTGTGCATTTGCACCTCAGCAGTGCATGCCGGGATTTCATCCCCCAAGCACCGGCCAGTCAGCAGCCACATGTTACAAATGTGGTCGCCCAGGACACTTCACCAACAACTGCCCTGAGAGGCAAGGCGGCGGAGTGGCACCCCAGTTTCCGGGGAGGAATCAGCCCTGGAACCCCACTAATGTGCGGCTGGCAAATCCTAAGCCTGGCACCGTCTACCAACTTTCCATAGAGGACGTGCCGGAGAGAGAGCCAATCCTTGCGGGTATGTTCCAACTCCACCAGCACCCCCGCTATAGTGTTATTTGATTCAGGCGCCATGCAAAGCTTCATTAGGCAACCTTTTATTGCTAAATACAGCTTACAAATACTACCCACCGACAGTCCATACTTGATTTGTTCACCAGGTGGGAGAATTTCAGCAAGCATGATGGTTCCAAAAGCACCGTTATGCTTAGAGGGTAGAGTATACCCTACGTCTCTCATAGTTTTAGAGGGACAAAAGGTCGATGTCATCCTAGGGATGTCGTGGTTAACCCACCACGGCACTGTTTTAGACACTGTCCTCCGAGTCGTGCATTTGCATTCAGAAGTGCACGAGTCTCACTCTTTATTTCTGGACAGTCCAGAAATAAAACTTCCAAGTGTATATCAGTACACAACCATCAGATTGGAAGACATTCCAGTAGTCCGTGAGTTCCCTGACGTGTTCCCAGATGATTTACTGGGGATGCCGCCTGACCGAGAGGTGGAGTTCAAGATTGAACTTGCACCGGGAACTATGCCAATATCCCGAAGGCCATACAAGATGGCTCCCAAGGAATTGGCGGAACTGAAGACACAGTTAACGAACCTGCTGGAGAAGGGTTTTATGAGGCCGAGCTCCTCACCATGGGGCTGTTCAGCATTATTTGTAAAGAAGAAGGATGAGAAGTTGTGGCTTTGCATGGACTATCGTCCACTAAATGCTGTAACCATCAAGAACAGGTACCCGTTGCCACGGATCGACATGTTGTTTGATCAATTGGTCAAAGCAAAGATCTTTTCCAAAATGGACTTAAGATCTGGGTACCATCAGATTAAGATACGGGCTGAGAATATTCCGAAGATGGCTTTCTCGATGAGGTACGGACTTTATGAGTACCTGGTCATGTCCTTCAGCCTCACAATGCTCCAGCTCACTTCATGTACTTGATGAACTCGGTATTCATGCCGGAGATGGACAAGTTTGTCGTGGTCTTCATCGATGATATATTGGTATATTCCAAGTCGGAGGAAGAACACACGAAGAATCTGCATATAGTCTTGCAACGGCTGCGGGATCACCAACTATACGTGAAATTCATTAAGTGTGAATTCTGGATATCGCAAGTGCCTTTCCTTGGGCATATTATCTCAGCAGAGGGCATTGCTGTAGACCCGAGTAAAATCACACAAGTGCTGAATTGGAAGTCCCCTAGAACTGTTCCTGAGGTACGGAGTTTCCCCGGACTGGCGGGATATTATCGGAGGTTCATTCTGAACTTATCAAAGATTGCAAAGCCTATTACTGAGCTGCTGACGAAGGCTACCAAATATGTTTCGAGTCCATCATGTGAAGCAGCGTTCAAGGCATTAGTGAAGCACCTAACATCAGCACCGGTTTTGGCACAACTAGACACAACAAAACCGTTCGATGTGTACTGCGATGCATCCGGCATTGAGCTCGTATGTGTGCTGATGCAAGACCGAAGAGTGGTCGCGTATGGATCACGGCAGCTCAGAAACCATGAGCAGAATTATCCAACTCATGACCTAGAGCTCGCTTCCGTGGTACTCGCACTCAAAATGTGGAGGCACTACCTACTCGGTAACCTCGTGCATTTATATACCGACCACAAGAGCCTCAAGTACATATTCACTCAGAAAGAGCTGAACATGAGGCAGCGGAGATGGTTGGAGTTGATAAAGGATTACGAAATAGAGATCCATTATCACCCCGGCAAGGCAAACATAGTGGTGGATGCACTGATTCGCAAGTCACACGTCAACAATCTGACCATCACCCCATTGGAAGAGAGCGACCCACCATTGCATGTGATTCCACATGGAGCTCTCTACAACTTAGCATTGATCCCCAACATCCATGAAGAGATAGCGGCAGCTCAGAAACATGACAAGGGCATGTCACATTTGCGGAGACGTGTAGACAGTGGGGATCTAAAATGTTTCCGGAAAGACGGAGACGACATCCTATGGTTCAAGGACCGTATTGTCGTACCCCTTAACCCGGAGTTACGGAAGAAGATCTTTGATGAGGCTCACTTTTCAAAGTTTTCTATTCACCCCGGAAGCAACAAAATGTATCAAGAACTCAGAAACAAGTTTTGGTGGACACGAATGAAGTGGGAGATCGCAAAGTACATGTCCGAGTGTGATACATGTCGAAGGGTAAAGGCAGACCACATTAGGAAACCGGGACTGCTACAACCATTGGGCGTTCCTGCCTGGAAGTGGGAATATGTGAGCATGGAATTCATCGTCGGTTTACCCACCACATTTCAGAAGCATGATTCTGTGTGGGTGATCATCGATCGGCTCACCAAACTTGTCCATTTCTTCCCGGTCAACACCAACTACAACTCCAAGAAATATGCTGAATTGTACATCTCACGGATCCTTTGCTTGTACGACGTACCCCACACCATCATATTGGATCAGGGCACTTTATTTGTGTCCCATTTTTGAGAGCAGCTACACGCTGCGTTGGGGATGATGCTGATCCGTAGTTCAGCATACCACCCGTAGACGGACGGGCAAATCGAGCGTGTAAATCAGATTATAGAAGATATGCTACGAGCTTGTGCTATCAACCACGGTAAGAATTGGGATGATCACTTACCGTTAGCCGAGTTCTCGTACAACAATGGGTACCAAGCCAGCATCAAAATGGCGCCTTATGAGGCGCTATACGGGAGAAAATGCCGCACACCGCTGAATTGGTGTCAGTCTGGCGAAAGGGTTACCTTCAGGATTGATCTTGTCAACAATGCGGAGGAAAAGGTTTGGATGATTCAAGTGAACCTAAAGGCTGCCCAATCCCAACAAAAACAGTATGCGGACCAGAGAAGACGCCCATTACAATTTGAAGTCAGGGATCATGTGTATCTACGTGTGTCTCCAATTAATGGCGTAAACTATTCGGGGTGAGAGGAAAGTTGGCACCCTGATTCATCGGTCCATTCCAGATTACAGAAAGATGTGGATCAGTAGCCTACCGGCTGGAATTACCAGAAACACTTTCCGGTGTGCACGATGTCTTTCACATTTCTCAGCTGAGGAAGTGTCTTAAGCTATCAACTACCATTCTGCTGGGGCATATTGAAGAACTGAAACCGGATCTCACGTATCGGGAGGAACCGGTTCAGATAATTGATGAAAAGGCCAGAACCACACGCAACCGTACGTTGTGGTTCTACAAAGTTCTATGGAGTAATCACTCCGTAGATGAAGCGACATGGGAGAGCGAAGGACTTCATTGCGCTAACAACCCTGAATTTCTCACGTCGCACATACGGTAATGCTCATGCCAAATTTCACCCAAATCCAAAACTTTTTTGAGGTATTTTTGGGTATAACTAGAAAGAGGCTAGTTTGAACTCAAATTCAAATTCAAACTCCTTTTGTCCCATGAATTCAAAAGTAGGATCCATATTCACACTCAGCACATTTTGTGAGCTCACACACCAATTTTCACTCCATCTGGAGTTGATCTTGACATGAGCTAATTTTAGCAAATTCAAATTCAATTTGAACTTCAAACTGCATATGTGCTTAAAATATATTCAAACACTTCACAATTTGAATTCTATCAAGTTCAAATGGGCATTTGGTAGATAATTCAAATTGCAAAGTGTATTATTGGGACTACTGTTTAGAGCAGTGGGAGAAAGTTAATTTCAGACTTTAAAATGGAAGTGGGTCTCACCTGTCAGCCTCACCAGCAATTCAACCGACTGAAAGACAGAGCACTCGGTTTCTCGGGCTGCAGCCGAGCGCGCCACCAAGCGGGCGATCGGTGCCAGCTCCTGCTGCGTTTCCCTGCAGTGGAGACCAGCTGCCCAGCATCTTATCCCTCCGCGACGTGCTCCGTTTGCTCACAACTTGAAATCCCAGCGCGTTCGTCCTCTTTCACGCCGAGCTCAATCGAAAGCGTGCCGCCCTCTCGGTTCCGCTCACGAGCAGGCCGATCAAGCGTGAATAGAGCCTTCCCAGTAGCAAAACGGCATCGTGGGTTTATGAGCAGCATCCTCGACGTCTTGTTGTCCCATGACTGGACGCCCTCGAGCTAGCCGAGCGTTTTTCCGGCGAACCGAGCATTGCCTCCATTCGGTGCTCCCGCGGACAGCTCGGCACAGCCATCCTCACATCCACTTCTCTACACAAGAAAGGTGCGTCACTGCGTGTATAAGGTGTAGCCGAAATCCGTTTGACATATGATCAACCATAGGTCGAGAATTTCCAAATACACCGAAAGCTAGTTCATATGGGCCGAGCTCACCATAGACTGAAATTCGGACTCCACACACTCTTGTTAGTCGAGCCTGTTGGCCAGTAGGTTCTACACATGCTAGTGCACACGCTCGAGGATGAAGCAAGGGAAACTGCTGAGGATCGGCCGTGATATGTTCGTTTTCCTCGCCGCCGATGCAAAGTACCTCGGCTCACTGTCGAGAGTATGGTTGCCGGCGTTTCTAGCTTCCAAAAGGTCTCATTTCATGTTTCTCGTGCTCCGCTGATGCTCTCCGAGCAATTTCTGTTCGATTTGGTGCCAGGTAGTGCAAGACCGACCTTGCCGGAACCCTAGGTTCCGCTGTCACCAGTGCACACGTGTTTCCGGCCATCGCTGGCGGCCAGCGAGCTCACAGCTGAGTTCAGGAGGTCGGAAAATGGATAGGCGGCGAGTTTCGGGCCGAGAGGTGGCCGGGAACTCGATTCTGTAGAGTCTCGCCGGAGACCGCCGCCGCCGGGTGTTTGGTGCGAGGAGGAAGAAGCAGTGCGTGTGGGGCCCACAGGCAGAAGTTTAAACTTTTATCTGATTTTCAGATTTAGTTCAAACTTCAAACCCACATAACTTGGGCCAGGAAACTCCAAATCGAGTGAACCAAATTTTGTTGGATTCAGCTCTCTGAGTACTTTCCAACAAATCAAGTTTCACTTTATGAAAATACATATTTCTTCAGAATTAATTCTTCAAAAATTTAAACTGTTTAGAATTTTATCTGGAGAACCCTTTGGAGGAAAATTCTGAAATTTGGCTAGGATATTCACCGAAATATCCCTGAGCTACCATAAAAATTCCAGATCCATTGGAGCTCATTTTATCCACCTAATGGTGTGATTAATAAAACTGTTCCAGAGAAAATGGAAAATGTCCAGAAATATTTTCAGAATTTCCCTGAAATTGTTTAGCTCATATATTTAGTTAGGAACATTCAAATTAAGTTAAACCAACTCCATTAGAATCCTCTGAAAATCTAGTTTTCATAAAGTCAAGGCTTTGTCCATGAAAACCACTACAACACCCTAAGAGCTCTAATTAAGGCCAAGTACACAATTATTTGTGGAGAGCTCAAATGAGCTTTGCTGCAAATGAAACTTGGCCAAGTCTCTGTTTAGGTTGTATACAAACCACAGTAAAAATTTCAAAGTCATTGGGCCTGTCTAGTAAGACTTATAGTCCTCACAAATTCAACATCAATTCAAATGCATTCAAATTGATACATATATGTATTTATCTCATGTAGTCGCTAAGGTTGAGGAGGAGCCCGAAGTCTTAGACTTCATCACCTCAGAGGAACAGCTAGCCTACAAACAAGAGCAGCAAGGCAAGCCTTTTTATGAAGTTTACTGTTTTGAGAACTTACTTTGAGCACCCACTTCAATTTTGCATTAGAGTCTTGTTTGAAAACCCAAATGCATAGCCAAGAAAACCCTGGGTTGGGCTTAGATTTATGAACCTCGATTAGCTACTGCAATGCTAATATAGTGTAGGATTCGGTACAAGTCGAGTAGTGGAACTGCTCGCGAGAATAGGCTAGAGACACACTACTCGGGTAAAGGTAGCAAATGAAACACATGGCAAGAGAAATGAGACCGAGCGGAGGGTAAGGGCAGCAGGACGTTAGGGCCTGGGTTCCATAGCTCTGCTTGTGTCGATTGAGGACCGAGCCGTGTGCGGGCCTGTTGAACAAGCTAGAACAGTACCGAAGACGTACCCAATATATGGGAACCGGGAAACCGATGTAACTCGGGTAGCTGGGTGTTGAGGCATAGCTGGTCGTTCAGAGGGTAGGTTGAGAGCCTGAGGTGTAAATCGGCTGGCGGCACCGCGGATGCGCGCGCAGAGACCTCTTGCTCGGGATGATTGGACCAGTTCAACATTTGGCTGATGGGTAAGAGGTGGTTGCGTACGACGTCCGTGATGGTTGCTGTAGGCAACATCGAGTACCGGCGTACGTGACAGGTTATTCGGGTAACCCTGCAGGTGTAAATCGATTATAATCGCCGTCCCTCACGGTCAGTGAGTACCACTTGTTCACTGTACCATGACGTAGAAAGAACAGGCTAGAGTCATCTAAAAGTTGCTGATTGAAAGCTATACTTTGATTGTTAATGATTGATTGTAGTTTAGAGAAAATTAAAGTTCCTTTTAACCTTGGGCAAAGTACATGAGAGAAATGCATTTCTTATTTGATTGCGGCTCTCTCTTGTGCCTTAGCGTGAGGTTCTCCACAACTGCTGCTAAAATTTGAAAGTAAGGTTCAAATAATTATGCGAGTCGTGTGCAACTTCTTTACCTCATGTACCCTGAATCCATCATGTAGAAGTTTCATGTATAGGAGAGATGGGTCAGACTTGCTGAGCCATCGTGCTCACTGCTTGTGATTGAAGCTTCTGCAGGGTGTTATGAGGAAGGGACTCCCGAGGAGGAACCGGAACCCCAAGAGGGAAACCCTGTCGAGTGGGAGTCGTGCACGCCGCCGTGTTAGTGTGCGTGTGTGCTAGCACGGGCTGAACGTGGACTCGATGCGTAGTCTACGCCTGTGAGTGTAGACTGAACATATTTTATTGTAAAAATGTTCATAAACTCGTTTATGTAATAAAATTTTGCTTCCGCTTTGTATCTTTGATGTGCGTTATCCTGTGCTGTGCAACGCAGCACCCCTCAGCATGATCCTGGCTCGACGAGGCCGTGGGGCCCTCGCACGATCGACCGGGAAGGCGGTTCCGGCGAGGTGCCGCCGTGGCTCGACGAGGGGTGCCGCCCAGGCGAGAGTAGATGAAGGGGGAGCGGTCCCACATGTCAGCCTTTGTGTTCTGTGCAGGGATCGGATTGCGGCCAGGATCGGGTGCGGCTGCATGGCTAAAACCCCGTGGGCTCCGGTGTGGCCGCAATATCAGTGGCCAATTCAAACAGTGGGACCCACGTCCAGGATTTAAACTTTTCCCCGAATTTCAGAATAAGGTTGAACTTCAAACTTCCATAACTTTCAGTAGGAGTGTCCAAAATTTGTGAACCAAGATTTGTTGAATTCCTCTCGATCAGTACTTTGCAGAAATGCAAAGAAATTGGTCTGAGGATCCTTGGAATCTTCTCCAAAATTTCTTAAAATTAAATCTTTGGAAATTAATATCAGGAGATCTCTGTTATGTAATTTGCTCAAATTTGGCCAGAGGATCCTTCAAAACTATAGTGATCTCCTGTAAAACTTTTAGTATCATTGGACTCGAATTACTAGCCCAACTGTCTTCCAATTTTGAGCCTTCATTTGAAAATTCTAAATTAAACAGAAACTTTTTAAGAAATGCCCACCAACTTCAAAAACCCATTTCTCCCTGTAGGTATCTCAAAAAATTATGAAACAAATTTTGTTAGAACCAGGGAGACCTTCCCTAATTATATGTTCCACTGTTAGCTATGTCAAAGCTGCAGATTTTGGATCAAAATTCAGAGGAGCTATGTACTCGTGGGAATTTTAGAGCCCACAAGCTTCCATGGAACTTCCTCCAATTTTGCTCAGATCATCCTCATAGAATCTAGTCTCCACTGGAAAAATCCCAAAGCCACTTAAGAAATCTTCCTAGAAGTAACTATTATTCGAAGCTTGCTTCTTATAAGTCATTATCACTCATACGTGTATTTTTTGCATATCATAAAGTGACCGAAGTCGAGGACGCTCCCGAGGCCTTGGAAATCCTGCCCGTTATGGATTTACCAGTTCGGCATTTGGGTTTCCTTTGAAAGGTTGCTGCATACAATAGAGTAGGAATGTGTGAGGCACCACACTTCTGAAATGGGTGTATGTGACATGTTATCCGGGTGTCTATTGATTGCAATCACCGTCCCTCGAGGTTATTTCAGTACCGCTTATTCACTGCAATGTGACGTAGTAAATACTGAAAGAGGCCAGAAGAATATGATGCATTGACTTCTCATTGTATTGCAACCATGTATGTTGTAGATGTAGAGCTCTCTAAATTTATATTCCACTTTAGGCAACACCACATCGGAAGGAAGCGTTTCTTGTTTGATTGTGGAATTCCGATGTGAGGACTGCTCAAGGCATATTAAATTTCTGCTGTAAAACTGAAAGTAAGGATTAACATGTAGGTGAGTTCTTTATCACAATATCATTTCCTATATTGAGAATCCCTGCATGTAGAGTTTCATGTTTAGGAGTGATGGATAAGTCTTGCTGAGCCATCGTGCTCACGGTTGCTATATTTGAGATGTTGCAGGTAAGACTTATGAGTAAGGGTCCGAGGATGAGGCGATGCCCCCGTCGGGGTACACGGCCGAGTTGGAGCCCTGCACGCCGCCATGATTTCTGGATAGGTGCTGCTAGTGTGTAGCGTCCCCGGGCTGGACGGCTACACTTTTGCATAGCTAGGCTAAGGGTTTAGCTATGAGTATGGTCTTCCCTGTATATTAAGTATGCTAAAGACTCCCGCTGTTTATGTAAACAAAAGTTTATATGTTTTTGTATTCTTTTCGCGTGTGCTATTGGGTGCCCCATCGCACGACATCACCCTCTACGATCCCGGAGTGGGAGGGCCACAGGGGTGCTCCGTAGTGAGTGAAAGGAAAAGTAACTGACCATACGGCCGGAGCGGTATGGAAAGAAAGCATGAGAATAAAAGGGGCGGTGCCCGGGGTACGGTTACCCCCTTGTCCATAAGTGTGTGCCATCTGGCCCCCAAGTACTAAGTTGTAGCTCTAGGGAGGTAGAGCGGACATGCTTAGGGTACGGAACTAGGCTAAGCAGGCTGCACGCCCTGGACCTCCCACGGACGTTAACCTTTCAGCGAGGGGACCTTCCAGCGTCACGGGACTCAGGATGTAACACCCTCAAATACATTCCATGCATTGCATACATTTTTATGTAGAGAAAAATTATAAAAGAAGTAGAAATGGAGAAATAACTATAGAAATGGAGAAAGAACCATGGAAATAGAGAAAGGAACCGTAGAAATAGAGAAAGAACCATAGAAATGGAGAAAGAACTACAAAAATGGAGAAAGAACCATAGAAATGAAGGAACCATAGAAACGGAGAAGGGCATATAGAAATGGAGAATGGGGCATAGAAATGGAGAAAGGCAATCTAGAAATAGAGAATGGGACCTATAAATGGAGAGGGGAATGTAGAAATGGAGCAAGTGACATAGAAATGGTGAGGAATGGGAAAAAGATGGCTGAAATAAGCCATTCCCAAATTTCCCCCAAATTTTCCAATCCCAATTCCACAAAAGGGGAATTTTCCCCACATTTGGGGAGATAAAATCCCCAAGGCTGCCGCACCTAACTGAAAATATAAGTTTGTTGAGATCCAAAATTGAGTAGGACTCTTATTTGAACTCCAATTGGAGTAGGACTCCTCTTTTTTCCCCTTATAAATATAACCCCCACCCCCATGGCCGACCCCTATCTATTTTGGACGTCCTCCCCATGCTGCCAAGCCCCCTTCCTTGCTGCCAAGTCGCCAAGTCTCCCCCCCCCTTGCCAGAATTTGGCCGCTGTCGAGCCCCGTCGAGCCCCATCGTCGCCGGAGAAGAAGCCCGACGATCTGTCCTATCAAAAATTTCCATAGAAAAATTTCCCACTGCTGCCATTGCTAGGAGGAAGGCCCTGCCACCAAAAGGAAGTGAGGTAGGTCTCCATTACCCATCTTACGACGTCACCGCTGTTTCTACGCATCAATTTTCTTTGCCCCCTTCGAGCAGAAACTTTTACGTGTGGACAGACCGTGTTTTGATCGGTTTTTGACGGTGGAATTGACCTAGATCTTGAGTCAAGATCATCACCACGTCCACACTTTATACCTACACCCTTGTTCATCATAAACCCCATGAAAGCCCGTTAAAACATGCAACAACACGTACAAACTGGTTTAAGAAAACAGCACCATAGGATTTGCATTCATCTACCCCATCGCATCTTGGGTAAAGTTTGTGCATGATGATTGATTGATGTAAATTTTGTATGTGCGTGATTGTGAGTAGAAGGACAAGCTCCAGAGGCCATCTACAAGGAACTACAGCACCAAAGAATTCGAGACGCTTGAGCAACAAGAACCACGGGAGCAAGGCAAGTGCGCCTTGACCATATTGATCCCATGTTTTGAAACTGTTTTGTTTGCGAAAATGTGTATGCTTGAGTCAAATTGATGGGACACCCTTTTATAGGAGTTTCCTAGTTTTGTTAACCATCCTTGTCGCCGGAAAAGTTCATGAGTCGGGTATGGTCGTTTTTCCATTTTGCTTCGCTTAGTCTACGGGATACGGGAAGCTGAAATAAAAAATGTCTAGCTACTGCACTCATATGAATAATGATGATGAGATCTTGATGATGTTAATGGGCATGGAATCGGGGAGATCAAGGCAAGCTTGGTTCGTGAATGTTGCTGGATGAGATGGTGGAACTTGCCGTAGATCTAAGGACCGGTTCATGCGAGAATATGCCAGGAAAACAGTGCCACCACAAGGCCAAGTATGGGTGCGGCTTAGCTGATTAATTAGGTGTGTTGCTAGCTTGTTATGTACCGTGGATGGCGCGGGGAATGGGAGTAGAGGAGGACTGCCCTGGGAACTGCATGGCACAAGAGGGGGCCCGTGGGTGGTAGAATGGTGATTCGAGCCTGCCGGTGAAACCTCATTGAGTCCATACATCTAGTAGCCCCTTTGTAAATGATATTTTGTGATCTCTTGGCCATACACCGACGGTTTTGTACTGGTATAATGGAGGTTCTGCAGTCGCCGACGGGTGACGAAATCACAAACTTGTGGGTAAAGTGGTGCCACCTCTGCAGAGTGTAAAACTATCATGATAGCCGTGCTTCCGGTCACAAGCACCTGGCCAACTTCCATGATTAGAGGGAAATCTTGGGATGGTTATTCAGTATGGTTGTGGTATGGTCATTGGGATTGTTTTGGGACTGTTTTAAGTCATGACAATGAGTTTGGCTTTGGTTATATGAATATGAGATGGTTATGAGTATTATGAGCATGAGATGAAGTTGAGAAAGATTAATGGCTGGTTAAGACTTGATAAATGGTGAATTATGATGAAGGTATGTTGCTGTTATAACATGGTTATGATAGGATTAAACTCACTTAGAAATAGTTGCTGTTTTTATCATGTTTGTGAAATAAAATTTGCTTGCTGCAATGAGCCTTTTTGTCTATACCTTGTTGTAAGCTACATGTCATACTTTTCCCACACTTGCTGAGTACGACATGTACTCACCCTTGCATTATCACATAAACATCAGCAACAGGAGAAGAGTACTTCGAGGATCATGTAGAGTACTAGGCGTGCGAACTACCGTCAACATGCCTGTGGAGTTGAAGACGGATCCTGCAGCTGTTTAGTTATTCCGCTGTCGTTTAGAGACTTCCGCTGCAAGAATAAGTTAGAGATTCATGAGTGAGACAAGGAGTCGATGTAATAAAGTACTTAAACACTATTTATTCGTGGTTATATTCTGAATTCAGTTGTGCATTACATGTGTATATGTGATGAACATTCTGGGCACACATATGCATTCACTTGGTTCTGTTTTCGGAACCGGGTGTCACAGATTGGTATCAGAGCCACGTTGTGACGTCCTCAATTCTGTAGAACACAGAACCGAGAACGGATGCGTATGTGTGCCCAGGATGTTCATCACACATACACATATCATCCACAAACTGAATTAAGAATATATATTACCACGAATAACAGGGTTTATTACATTTTTGTAACACCCCAAATTTTGATTCAAAACCCAAAACCATGTTCAGAGGGGAATTTAAAAATTTTTGGACGTGTTGCATGTTTTGCAAAGATTCAAATTCAAACTGGAATTCAAATTATACCCAAAACAGAAAAGAAATGGAAAAAGAAAAAGGAAAACGGGAAAAAACTGGCCAGTGGGCCGAAATCGCCAGCCGGCCCAGCAACTCCCGCGCCAGCCCGCCCCCGCGCGCGCCGCGCTGCCTCTCACCGACGGGTGGGACCCACATGTCATCCCTAACCCCGCGACCCCGGACTCTCTCCCGCGCGCGCGATCGCAACCGATCGGGAAACCCGTCCCCGCAGCCGAATTCCGGTCCCAGAGGACTCCAACTCGATCACAACAGACCCACCGCCCTCCCCCGGCTATAAAAACCCCCGATCCGATCAGTTTTTCCTCACGCGATCGCCGATTTTCACTCCGGTGAGCACCGAGACTTCGCCGGTGAATTCTGGCCGATCTAAGCTCGGAAACTCTGATCTAACTCGCTGGTTTTGATCCACCGCCTCCGGGGAACTTTGCAGGTGCAGAAAACTCGGAGAGTTACGGTGTAAACGCAGCGCCGACGAGCTTCGCCGTGGTTTTGCCTCGGACCTCGCCGCCGATCACTTTCCAGGACCCCCGAGCTCGAGAAAACCCCCGAGGTGAGATCCCTGACCTCTCCTCAACCGATCTAGGCCATAAAATCACAGCTCTAGGCAGAATTCTCGAGAATCCGAAACTTTCCGGCGAGATCGCCGCTTCCCGCCGCCGTGCGCCGCCTGCAGCGCCGCCCGCGTTCGATCAGAGCGACGTGGCCGCTTGTGCGCCGTTTATTTTAAATCACACGGTAGACTTTAAAACCCCACGTACCGGTTCGATCTTATAATCTCAGCCGTCGGTTTAAAATCGGACGGTCCACGTCGACCCCGCGTTATAAAGACTGGAGTTCTTACGTGCTACCCCCTGGGGTTCTCTGGAATTGAGAGCTAGCCCCGGAAACTTCAGATCTAGCCCCTGGAACTCCAGAAAATCATGTAAATTCATTTAAAAATCAGTTTTAGCCCCTGGACTTAATAGAAATTAGGAAAAACACCTCTGATAAGTGTAGATAGACCCCTGGAAATTATGAAAATAATATTATAGACCCTGTAATGGGGTGAGTTTACTTTTTAACCCTTTTTAGTATTTAATTTACAAAATTGAATATGTAACTAGTGTTTAAAAATTAAAAAGGGGACAACCATAATTGTCAAAATTTATTAAAAACTTTCTCAGTACTTAGAAAACTTTGGAGTGAGATAAAAATATATTTTGGGCTGAAATAAATCTGTTTTATCTATTATTCACATTTAATAGTATAGGGACACATTTTTAAGTAAAGAATAGTTATAGAAAAATAGGGAAAATAATTATGAAATAGTATACATCATAAGCCATGGTCAAAATATGATTTTAAATTATTTAGGACCAGAACCTAATCTGTTTAGGTGATGTGTATTACTAATTTAATAATAAAATACACAATTATGCATAGGAATATAAATCTGAAAATATAGCAACTAGTAAATGATAAATGGAGTTTCTAAAATACAAAGAATTCAGTTTAGGGTTGATAGAAATTGTGAAGGCACATTGTATGCAAGTATAAATGTGGACACAAAAGTAGGAATCATATATACATGGTTAAAAGTGCATGCAAGCCACAACTTAACACACATAAAGTAACCACAACCCATATAATGGTAAAGAACTTTTATAAATATGAATGTGTGGTTTGTATGAAGTAGAGGTGTGAACTATGTCTTATGATTGTTGTTTTTCTTTTGCTATTTGTGATGGTATGAAGTAGAACCTGTCCAAGAACAAGTTATTCATTTCCAAGACCAGGAATACCCATTTCAGGAGCAGCAAGAAGGAGGCAAGTGTCCTTGACCACTTTGATCCTATGCTAGGATGTGTAGATAGAATTATTTGCATTGTCAAGTTAAATATGAAACCCATGCTAGGAAGTTTCCCTAGAATTGCATTACCTTGTTTCCTTGAAGCTTGGGTTGGGATTTATTTTATCATGTCATTTATTATTATGCATATGCTTAGCCATGCTTAGAATGGGATATTTGGGATATGAGATCATCAGTTTATATTACCATACTCTTGAATGAGATATTGTGAGTTATGTAGAGGTAGGGATCAAGGCAAGTTGGATGTTTTGGTTGTGTGCTGGGTGCACGAGACTTGGGTTTGTGTTTAGTACTTGCCTGGATCCTAAGGACCGGTTCATGGAGCATGTAACCCGGCTTTACAGTGCCAACCACATGCTGAGATGGGGCAGCTTGGCCAATTAATTAGGTGTATCCCCGGCGTAGTATGGGTGTGTTGGATGGTGCGGGGAGTAGGTGTCAGCTGGACTACCATATGAACCGCAAGGCTCAAGAGGGGGCCACTGCAGCGGGGTTGGAGCCTCTTGTATGCTGTTAGGGGTGAAACCTCAGTGGGCCCACGCTCGTCGGGAATCCCTTTGTAAAGGCTTCGTAGTGATCTCTTGGCCGCACACCTGGGAAGTGTGAATGTGGATCGTAGCCACTGGCATAATGGAGGTTCTTTTAGTCCACCCGGTAACGGGGGATGAAATCACTACTTGTGGGTACAGTGGTACAAACTCTGCAGAGTCAAAACTGTCTTGACAGCCCTGCTCACGGTTAAGAGCGGCCTGGACTTATTCATGATTAGAGGAGTAATGGTTTTGGAAGTTAAGCGGGGAGCTTAACATTGGAAATGATGGTTATGGTTATTGGATTATGATGATGGGATGGGAGATTGGAACCATTTCACCTGTGTAGTAATGTAGGTGCTTAATAAGCTAAGGCGATAGGTATTAATTGCGTAGTGCTTTAACCATGAGTTCAGTCTATCCTTGTTCTAGCCATGCATGATATAATTTTCCCACACTTGCTGAGTACCATTGGTACTCAACCTTGCATATTTGTTGGTTTATATTGCTGCTCAGGTCAAGATAATGAGGTGGTGTATAATGACCAAGATTTTGGACCCGAGGAAGGATTTTAGGTTCATGAAGACCCCCGGGCAACGCCTGTGATGGAGCCCTAAAAGAATAATATTCCGCTGCTAGTTTATTTACTTGTGATGAAGCATTAGTGTCCATTGAGACATTTGCGATGTAAGACTTATTTATATTCGACACCTGGCTTGTAATAAATGATGCTTCACTATTTGTCATCACATGTATGAGAAAATGATCCTGGCATACATGTGATATTCACTTGGTTGTTCTTCGGAAAAACCGGGTGTGACAGAGGTGGTATCAGAGCCAAGGTTGCCCGTAGGAACGTGGACCTAGGTAGAAATGGACGTATTTAAGGGCCCTATTTTCTTAAAAACTATTTTCCAAAGTGTGGGTGGAAAAGTGTTATTAAAGGAGTCATTTTCTTCATCTTACCCCAACTTTCATTCAAAATAGGATTTTTGTTTGAGATTTTATCTAACCTAATTTTAAATTCTTTTGTTTTAGATGGTTCGCATGATTCGCACCGCTCGTAAGTCCACAGGAGGGAGAGTTCCCGTAGTTGCCCTTGCCGAAAGAGAGGAGAGTCGCCCAGTGACGTACCTTTCCTACGGATTGGCAGTAGGAGATTTGTTGCGCCGTCTTCGACGTATGCTCAAAGCCGCCGGCAATACGGGCAAGCTCATCATCCACTATAACTCCACCAGGACCATCCGTGAGAAGAGGGAAGAATGGAGTTCGGAGATGAGGATTATACACGAGAATCAGCTGCTTAAGATTCACCACTCTCCAGCTTGTCGAGCAACACAAGTTGACGCGGAGAGAGATGTCACCTGGGAGGCCATCACCTGCCAGAGTCACATCTATCGTCGCCACTTGGACAAAACTGAGTACATGTATGTCCTCCAACGTGAGAGTGGTACCACGGAGTACAAGTACCCACGGGTGCAGCAAGGGACTTCCCATGAGCACATGGACTTGTGCTTGGAGGATGCTGCTATGCTCAGCACTCGATTGCAGGAGTGTCAACAAGAGCTTCAGGATGTCCGAGACACCCTGAAGGAAACGGAGGCGTTGCTGCGAGCTTGCTTAAAGGCGAGAGAAAGAGGAGATGGGAATGAACTGTGTGTCACCGTGAGTGATCCATGGACCCCTGACTCCCCGGATCGCCGAGCAATCAGGCGTCGTCGCACTTCTCCACCAGCAGCCTCCCCACCCAAAGCAGAGTCAGAAGGTAGCCGAAATGAGGAGGAAGATCCCGAGGAGCCAGCTCAAGAGGACGAGTAGTGTAGAGTCTTTCCCTTAGCTAGCAAGAGGTCGAGTAGTCGAGTCGTTACGTAGTTAATGGTGTGATAATGCTTGGTGTGTGACATGAGTTGTGGAAGCCATGAGCAATTGTCCACAGCCTCGTCTTCAGATTGTTTTGCTTTGGTGTGTGAACCCACAGGAAATAATAGTGCATTTATTTGGTGTGAGATATAAACCCTCGTAAAATTTTAACAAAGCCTCAACACCTTAAAGTACCAACAAATGAAAGTAGTAAGATGATACTAAATGGTATCAAATTAACATTGGTTGATTCTGCCAGATGGCCGGAAGAGGAAAAGGACGTGCTGCCAACCCCGCCAACAACAATGATGAGTCATGCAACCCTCATCTTTCTGGAGGCCAGGATAGGGGTGGTCGCCGTGAAGAAGTTGATCCTCTCCACCAAATGCTGGAGAATCAAAATCAACTCATCCAGAACTTGACTCAAGTGGTGGCCAACTTGCATCAAGTTCCACCTCCACAAGCTGCACCACGCCAACCAAGGTTGAGTGAGTTTCTAGGAACTCAACCTCCAAAGTTTGCAAGTGCTTCTGAACCTCTGGAGGCAGATGATTGGCTGAAGACCATTGAAAGTAAGATGAGGATAATACAATGCCAAGGGTATGAGAGGGTGCTGTTTGCCTCTCATCAATTGAATGGACCTGCTGCTGATTGGTGGACCGCCTACGTGGCCGCCCATCATGACCCTGAGAACATCACTTGGGAAGAGTTCAAGCGTAGCTTCCGCAACCATTACATCCCAAGAGGTGAACTCAAAAACAAGAGAAAGGAGTTTTTGGGACTGCAGCAGGGAAACATGACGGTGAGGGAATACCTCACTAAATTTACTCAACTATCCCGTTATGCTCCACGAGACATAGAGACTGATGAGCAGAAACAAGATTGTTTCGTGGAAGGACTTACCGCAGAGATGCAGTGTGCCATGTCCTCCAATGAGTATGAAAGTTTTCAAAAGATGGTGGACAGAGCGTTTGTGGTGGAAAGGAAGCTAAAGGCCCTGGAAAATGAGAATAAGAGGAAGGCGGGATGGTTACATCAGGCCTCAGGGAGCAACACCCGCCCACGTATGATGCAGCAACCTACAGGGCAGACGAGCTGTGCTGCGGTACCCTATTCAGCACCAAGAGGGTACAACCCAAACTACAGGTCACCCGCAGCACCTGCACAGCCGCCACGTCAGTTTGTGCAGCAGCCTCGCCCCGCATATCCACCTCGACCAGCAGTGCAAGGACCCCCGAACCAACCCCAAGACAACAAAGGCCAAGCACCTAAGGTTGGGGTGCAATGTTTCAGCTGTGGTGAAGTGGGGCACTACGCCCATAAGTGCCCGAAGAAGAAGCCTGCGCCGCCACAGCAGCAGAATGTAGTGAGAGGACGGGTGAACCACGTCACTATGGAGGAAGCACAAGAGGCGCCCGACGTGGTAGTTGGTAAGTTTCCTGCCAATTTACACCTTGCAACTCTGCTGTTTGATTCTGGTGCTACCCACTCGTTCATTGCTCAAGGGTTTGTTAAGAAGCATGACCTAGCAACCACACAAATGAACCATATGCTAGCCGTAAACTCTCCAGGTGGAGAACTAAGGACAAGACAAGTGTGTCCCAAAGTGAGCCTAGACATTAATGGGGTAGTATTTACTGCTAACCTCATAGTGATAGATTCACAAGGGATAGATATTATTTTGGGTATGGATTGGTTGACCAAACATAAAGGAATCATCCATTGTTCGACCAGAACGGTGGAACTAACTCACCCCAATGGCACAAGAGTAAAGTTCATAACGATACACGAGCCTAGGAGGGACATTAAATTAAATCAAGGGGAAGTGAAAGTTGAGGAAATCAGGACCATCAGGGAATACCCAGATGTTTTTCCGGAGGAATTGCCAGGTATGCCTCCTGACCGCGACGTGGAATTCGCAATTGAGCTAGTACCGGGAACAGCCCCGATATACAAGAGACCTTATCGAATGGACTCCAAGCAGCTAGGAGAGCTCAAGGATCATTTGAGAGAATTGACGGAGAAGGGGTATATTCGCCCTAGTTCCTCACCATGGGGAGCTCCGGTGATATTTGTGCCCAAGAAAGACGGAACCCAAAGGTTATGCGTGGATTACGGTGCCTTGAATGAGGTAACCATCAAAAACAAGTACCCATTACCCCGCATTGAAGACTTGTTTGATCAGTTGAGGGGAGCTTGTGTGTTCTCAAAAATTGATCTCAGGTCGGGGTACCACCAACTCAAGATAAGGCAATCAGATATTCCCAAGACAGCTTTCGTATCTCGGTACGGACTGTATGAATACACTGTCATGCCTTTCGGGCTAACCAATGCCCCGGCATATTTCATGTACCTCATGAACAAGGTATTCATGGAATATCTGGACAAATTTGTGGTGGTTTTCATAGATGATATTCTCGTCTTCTCCAAAAATGAAGAAGAACATGAGAAACATCTAAGGTTGGTGTTACAGAGGCTGAGAGAACACCAACTATATGCCAAGTTGAGCAAGTGTGAGTTTTGGCTGAAGAGAGTTTCCTTTTTAGGACATATAATCTCAGAGGGAGGAATCTCCGTAGATCCCGCCAAAATCGAGGATATCCAGAAGTGGAAGACCCCTGAAAATGTCGGGGAAGTTCGAAGCTTTTTGGGATTGGCTGGATACTATCGACGGTTTATTGAGGGATTCTCCAAGATCTCGAGACCCCTCACCAAACTGTTGGAAAAGGGAATCACATTCACCTGGACGCCACAGTGCGATACGAGCTTTCAGGAGCTAAAGAAGAGATTAACAACAGCCCCAGTGTTGGTTATGCCAGATATGCAGAAGAATTTCACAGTGTACTGCGATGCCTCTGGGAATGGGTTGGGATGTGTTCTCATGCAAGAAGGACATGTCGTGGCTTATGCATCCCGGCAGCTTCGGAAGCACGAGAAGAAATATCCTACACATGACCTAGAACTAGCTGCAGTGGTACACGCGTTGAAAATTTGGCGGCACTATTTGATGGGGAAGAGGACAGAGATATATACGGATCATAAGAGTTTGAAGTATATATTCACACAGCCAGATCTCAACCTCAGACAAAGGAGATGGTTAGAGCTAATCAATGACTTTGACATAGGCATCAACTATCATCCCGGAAAAGCAAACGTCGTGGCCGATGCTTTGAGTCGGAAAGTGCAGGTCAATAAGTTGAGTTTGAAGGACATGCCTGCAGAATTGAAGGACGAGGTTATAAGACTCAATCTATGTCTAGTAAATAGTGGTGAAGCCATCGCCATGGAAGTGGACTCCACACTCGAGCGAGACATACGAGAGGGCCAAAAGAATGATGAGAAGATACAAGAGATCAGACAGCTCATTAAGGAAAATAAAGCTCCTGGTTTTAGAGAGGATGAACAAGGAACGGTGTGGCACGGGAAAAGGATCTGTGTGCCAGAAGTAAAGGAGATCCGTGAATTAATTTTGAAGGAGGCTCACGATTCTGACTATTCCATTCATCCTGGGAGTACGAAGATGTACCAGGACCTCAAAGGCAGGTATTGGTGGTATGGCATGAAGAGAGATGTCGCGGAACATGTTGCCCTATGTGACACATGTCAGTTGGTGAAAGCAGAACATCAACGACCCGCGGGATTACTGCAACCACTCAAAGTGCCTGAATGGAAATGGGAAGAAATCAGCATGGATTTTGTCGTGGGATTGCCTAGGACCCAATCCGGATATGATTCAATATGGGTCATTATTGATAGGCTAACCAAGGTAGCTCATTTCATCCCTGTGAAAGAAAGCTACAGTGGATCTAAATTGGCAGAATTGTACATGTCAAGGATTGTGTGTTACCATGGAGTGCCAAAGAAGATAGTGTCGGACCGAGGGACACAGTTCACCTTGAGGTTTTGGCAGAAGTTGCATGAAACCATGGGAACCCATCTGAACTTCAGCTCTGCCTATCATCCCCAAACTGACGGGCAGACGGAGAGAACCAATCAGATCCTTGAAGATATGTTAAGAGCATGTGCACTAAAAAACAATAGGAGTTGGGACAAGAACTTACCGTATGCGGAGTTTTCCTATAACAACAGTTATCAAGCTAGTATGAAGATGTCACCGTTTGAAGCTTTGTATGGAAGGAAGTGCAGAACTCCCCTATTTTGGAACCAAACAGGAGAAAGCAAAGTGTTTGGTCCAGAAGTGCTACAAGAAGCCGAGGCGAAGGTGAGGGAGATTCGCAACAATTTGAGGATAGCACAAACACGCCAAAAGAGCTATGCCGATGTACGAAGAAGAGAACTCGTTTTCAACGTGGGAGACTATGTTTATCTCAAGGTGTCCCCTATCAGAGGACTTCGTCGGTTCAAGGTGAAAGGGAAGTTGTCACCTCGATACATCGGACCCTTTCAAGTTTTGGAAAGAAAAGGCGAAGTGGCGTACCAACTAGAGTTACCGGTTCATCTATCGGACGTGCACGATGTATTCCATGTGTCACAACTCAAGAAATGTCTGAGGACGCCTGAAGAGGTGTTACCCATGAATGAAGTGGATGTAGCTGAAGATTTGTCTTATGCCGAGCAACCATACAAGATTTTGGAGACAATGGAATGCCTCACTAGAAATAAAAGAATCCGGATGTGCAAGGTGCAGTGGAAGCATCACTCGGAAGAGGAAGCCACCTGGGAACGGGAAGATGAGCTCAAGGCACAATTTCCGGAATTGTTTTCTTAGAAACACCAATCTCGAGGACGAGATTTCTTTTAAGGGGGGTAGAGCTGTAACACCCCAAATTTCGATTCAAAACCCAAAACCATGTTCAGAGGGGAATTTAAAAATTTTTGGACGTGTTGCATGTTTTGCAAAGATTCAAATTCAAACTGGAATTCAAATTATACCCAAAACAGAAAAGAAATGGAAAAAGAAAAAGGAAAACGGGAAAAAACTGGCCAGTGGGCCGAAATCGCCAGCCGGCCCAGCAACTCCCGCGCCAGCCCGCCCCCGCGCGCGCCGCGCTGCCTCTCACCGACGGGTGGGACCCACATGTCATCCCTAACCCCGCGACCCCGGACTCTCTCCCGCGCGCGCGATCGCAACCGATCGGGAAACCCGTCCCCGCAGCCGAATTCCGGTCCCAGAGGACTCCAACTCGATCACAACAGACCCACCGCCCTCCCCCGGCTATAAAAACCCCCGATCCGATCAGTTTTTCCTCACGCGATCGCCGATTTTCACTCCGGTGAGCACCGAGACTTCGCCGGTGAATTCTGGCCGATCTAAGCTCGGAAACTCTGATCTAACTCCCTGGTTTTGATCCACCGCCTCCGGGGAACTTTGCAGGTGCAGAAAACTCGGAGAGTTACGGTGTAAACGCAGCGCCGACGAGCTTCGCCGTGGTTTTGCCTCGGACCTCGCCGCCGATCACTTTCCAGGACCCCCGAGCTCGAGAAAACCCCCGAGGTGAGATCCCTGACCTCTCCTCTACCGATCTAGGCCATAAAATCACAGCTCTAGGCAGAATTCTCGAGAATCCGAAAATTTCCGGCGAGATCGCCGCTTCCCGCCGCCGTGCGCCGCCGGCAGCGCCGCCCGCGTTCGATCAGAGCGACGTGGCCGCTTGTGCACCGTTTATTTTAAATCGCACGGTAGACTTTAAAACCCCACGTACCGGTTCGATCTTATAATCTCAGCCGTCGGTTTCAAATCGGACGGTCCACGTCGACCCCGCGTTATAAAGACTGGGGTTCTTACGTGCTACCCCCTGGGGTTCTCTGGAATTGAGAGCTAGCCCCGGAAACTTCAGATCTAGCCCCTGGAACTCCAGAAAATCATGTAAATTTGTTTAAAAATCAGTTTTAGCCCCTGGACTTAATAGAAATTAGGAAAAACACCTCTGATAAGTGTAGATAGACCCCTGGAAATTATGAAAATAATATTATAGACCCTGTAATGGGGTGAGTTTACTTTTTAACCCTGTTTAGTATTTAATTTACAAAATTGAATATGTAACTTGTGTTTAAAAATTAAAAAGGGGACAAACATAATTATCAAAATTTATTAAAAACTTTCTCAGTACTTAGAAAACTTTGGAGTGAGATAAAAATATATTTTTGGGCTGAAATAAATCTGTTTTATCTATTATTCACATTTAATAGTATAGGGACACATTTTTAAGTAAAGAATAGTTATAGAAAAATAGGGAAAATAATTATGAAATAGTATACATCATAAGCCATGGTCAAAATATGATTTTAAATTATTTAGGACCAGAACCTAATCTGTTTAGGTGATGTGTATTACTAATTTAATAATAAAATACACAATTATGCATAGGAATATAAATCTGAAAATATAGCAACTAGTAAACGATAAATGGAGTTTCTAAAATACAAAGAATTCAGTTTAGGGTTGATAGAAATTGTGAAGGCACATTGTATGCAAGTATAAATGTGGACACAAAAGTAGGAATCATATATACATGGTTAAAAGTGCATGCAAGCCACAACTTAACACACATAAAGTAACCACAACACATATAATGGTAAAGAACTTTTATAAATATGAATGTGTGGTTTGTGTGAAGTAGAGGTGTGAACTATGTCTTATGATTGTTGTTTTTCTTTTGCTATGTGTGATGGTATGAAGTAGAACCTGTCCAAGAACAAGTTATTCATTTCCAAGACCAGGAATACCCATTTCAGGAGCAGCAAGAAGGAGGCAAGTGTCCTTGACCACTTTGATCCTATGCTAGGATGTGTAGATAGAATTATTTGCATTGTCAAGTTAAATATGAAACCCATGCTAGGAAGTTTCCCTAGAATTGCATTACCTTGTTTCCTTGAAGCTTGGGTTGGGATTTATTTTATCATGTCATTTATTATTATGCATATGCTTAGCCATGCTTAGAATGGGATATTTGGGATATGAGATCATCAGTTTATATTACCATACTCTTGAATGAGATATTGTGAGTTATGTAGAGGTAGGGATCAAGGCAAGTTGGATGTTTTGGTTGTGTGCTGGGTGCACGAGACTTGGGTTTGTGTTTAGTACTTGCCTGGATCCTAAGGACCGGTTCATGGAGCATGTAACCCGGCTTTACAGTGCCAACCACATGCTGAGATGGGGCAGCTTGGCCAATTAATTAGGTGTATCCCCGGCGTAGTATGGGTGTGTTGGATAGTGCGGGGAGTAGGTGTCAGCTGGACTACCATATGAACCGCAAGTCTCAAGAGGGGGCCACTGCAGCGGGGTTGGAGCCTCTTGTATGCTGTTAGGGGTGAAACCTCAGTGGGCCCACGCTCGTCGGGAATCCCTTTGTAAAGGCTTCGTAGTGATCTCTTGGCCGCACACCTGGGAAGTGTGAATGTGGATCGTAGCCACTGGCATAATGGAGGTTCTTTTAGTCCACCCGGCAACGGGGGATGAAATCACTACTTGTGGGTACAGTGGTACAAACTCTGCAGAGTCAAAACTGTCTTGACAGCCGTGCTCACGGTTAAGAGCGGCCTGGACTTATTCATGATTAGAGGAGTGATGGTTTTGGAAGTTAAGCGCGGAGCTTAACATTGGAAATGATGGTTATGGTTATTGGATTATGATGATGGGATGGGAGATTGGAACCATTTCACCTGTGTAGTAATGTAGGTGCTTAATAAGCTAAGGCGATAGGTATTAATTGCGTAGTGCTTTAACCATGAGTTCAGTCTATCCTTGTTCTAGCCATGCATGATATAATTTTCCCACACTTGCTGAGTACCATTGGTACTCAACCTTGCATATTTGTTGGTTTATATTGCTGCTCAGGTCAAGATAATGAGGTGGTGTATAATGACCAAGATTTTTGACCCGAGGAAGGATTTTAGGTTCATGAAGACCCCCGGGCAACGCCTGTGATGGAGCCCTAAAAGAATAATATTCCGCTGCTAGTTTATTTACTTGTGATGAAGCATTAGTGTCCATTGAGACATTTGCGATGTAAGACTTATTTATATTCGACACCTGGCTTGTAATAAATGATGCTTCACTATTTGTCATCACATGTATGAGAAAATGATCCTGGCATACATGTGATATTCACTTGGTTGTTCTTCAGAAAAACCGGATGTGACAATTGTCTTATGAGTCTTGGACTAATTCTAACAGTGGAAGTCTAAATCTAACAGCGGAAGTCTTCTAACTAGTGTGGAAGCAAACTAAGCAGCAGCAGCGGCTCCATCTCTACTCCATCCCCACAGGCAAGGTTGAGGACAGATTACACGCCTAATGCTCCTCTTGGTCTTCATAGTAATCCTCTCCTGTTGCTGATGATGAAGTAATAATGCATGTTTGAGTACAATGATGTACTCAGCAAGTGCGGGAAATATGATAATAGCTCACAACAAGGAAGGTATAAAAAGGCTCATTGCAGAAATCAAAATTTATTTCTCAAAGCACGATAAAAATAGCAACTCTGCTTTAAGTGAATATAATCCCAACATTAACATACCTCCATTATGATTCATCCTTTTCCATCTCTAAACGAGACATCAACTTTGCTCATGAATACCATCTTGTATTCACTACCATCTCATGAATACCATCTCGTATTCACTACCATTCATCTCATAATCAATTCCGTCTCATTCCGAGACCCAATCTCGTAGCCATGACTCAACAGTCATGCAACCAATCTCATCACCCTGGCTCAACAGTCCCGAAAACCAAACAAAAGACCAAACCATAACCAAAACCAAAACCTCCCAATAACCATCCCAAAACCATCACAACTAATCATGTGAGTTGTCCAGGCCCTCGTGACCGTAAGCTCGGCTATCATGATAGTTTTAGACTCTACAGAGTTTGTACCACTTTACCCACAAGTTTGTGATTTTGTCACTCGTCGGCGACTACAGAACCTCCATTAAACAAGTACACAACCATCGGTGTATGGCCAAGAGATCACAAAATAGCCTTTACAAAGGGGTTACTAGATGTATGGACTCACTAAGGTTTCACCGGCATGCTAGAATCTCAAATTCTCCCACCCACGGGCCCCCTCTTGTGCCATGCAGTTCCCAGGACAGTCCTCACTCGGATCCCATTCCCCGCACCTTCCACGGTCCATAACAATCTAGTAACTTACCTAATTACTCAGCTAAGCCGCACCCATACTTGGCCTTGTGGTGGCACTGTTATCCTGACATGGCTGGCATGAACCGGTCCTTAGATCTATAGCACGTAAACAACCATCTCATTGTACCTCATCCACAAACCAAGGCTTGCCTAGATCTCCCTCCGATTCATTGTAACACCCCAAAAATCTTGTTAAGACCCTAAATCATGTTAAGAGGGGAATTTAAAATTTTTTGGACGTGTTGCATGTTTTGCAAAAATTCAAATTCAAACTGGAATTCAAATTAAACTCAAATCAGAAAAGAAATAGAAAAAGAAAAAAAGAAAACAGAAAAAAACCAGCCAGTGGGCCGCAACCCACCAGCCGGCCCAACCAGAACCCGCGCCAGCCCGCAGCCGCACGCGCCCCTTTCCTCCCAATGACAGGCGGGGCACGCCAGTTCTTCGTCTACCTCGAGCCCGCGCCGGACTCTCTCACCCCGAATCCAAACCGATCCGGATTTCTGAGAATCCCAGCCGGATTTCGCTCGGGGGCGACGCGAACTCGATCTAAACCACCCCGCCGCCCTCTCCCGTCTATAAAAACCCCGGCCTCGTTCTGTTTTTCCCACGCGATCTGCTGTTTTTACTCCGGTGATAACCCGAGCCTTCTCCGGCGAATTCTGGCCGATCTACGCTCGGAAATTCCGATCTAACTCGCTGGTCTTGATCCACCGCCTCCGGGGAACCTTGCAGGTGCAGAAAACTCGGGACTTGCGGTGTAAACACAGCGCCGACAAGCCTCGCCGTGAATTCACCTCGGACCTCGTCGCCGATCACCTTCCAGGACCTCCGAGCTCAAGAAAACCCCCGAGGTGAGATCCCCGACCTCCCCTCTACCGATCTATGCCATAAGATCACAGTTCTAGGAAGAATTCTCGAAGATCCGAAAGTCTCCGGCGAGATCGCCGCTTTCCGCCGCCGTGCGCCGCCGGCAGCGCGCCCACGCTCGATCAGAGCGACGTGGCCGCTTGTGTGCCGTTTATTTTAAATCGCACGGTAGGGTTTAAATCCCCGCGTACCAGTTCGGCGTTATAATCTCAGCCGTTTGTTTTCAATCGGACGGTCCACGTCAACCCCGCATTATAAAGACTGGAATTCTTACGTGCTACCCCCTGGGATTCTCAGGAAATAAGAGCTAGCCCCGGAAATTTCTGATCTAGCCCCTGGAACTTCAGAAAATCATGTAAATTCATTTAAAAATCAGTTTTAGCCCCTGGACTTAATAAAAATTAGGAAAAACTCCTCTGTTATGAGTAGCTAGACCCCTGAGAATTCTTAAAATAATAGTATAGACCCTGTAGTGGGGTGAGTTTACCTTTTTAGCCCTGTTTAATATTTAATTTGGGAAATTGAATATGTGGTTAGTGTTTAAAATTTAAAAAGTGGGACAAACATATTGTCAAAATTTAATTAAAAACTGTCTCAGTATTTAGAAAAACTTTGGAGTGAGATAAAAATATATTTTGGGCTGAAGTGAATCTGTTTAATTTATTATTCACATTTAGGGACACATTTTTAAGTAAAGAATAGTTCTAGAAAATAGGGAAAATAATTGTAAAATAGTTTACATCAGAGGAAAAGGTCAAAAATATATTAGCAAATATTTTAGATCAGAACCTATTCTGTTTAGATGATGTGTCTTGTTATTTTTATAATAAAGTTCACACTTAGGCATAGGAAATAAATCTGAAAATATAGCAACTAATAAATGATAAATGGAGTTTCTAAAATCCAAAGAATTCAGTTTAGGGTTAGTAGAAATTATGAAGACACATATGGAGAAGGAAAATACCTTTCATTCATACTAGGTAGCTAAAAGGTGTAGTAATTGAATATAAGAAATTTATTTAAATTGGAAACTCATATATATAGTATGTAAGTATAAATGTGAACACAAAAGTAGGAATCATATACATATGATCAAAAGTGCATGCAAGCCACAAATCAACACACATAGAGTAACCACAACACATATAATTGTGAATGACTTTCATAAATATGAATGTGTGGTTTGTATGAAGTGGAAGTGTGAACTATGTCTTATGGATTGTTGTTTTTCTTTTGCTATGTGTGATGGTATGATGTAGAACCTGCTCAAGAGCAGGTTATTCCTTTCCAAGATCAGGACGACCCATTTCAAGAGCAGCAGGAAGGAGGCAAGTGTCCTTGACCACTTTGATCCTATGCTAGGATGTGTAGATAGAATTATTTGCATTGTCAAATGAAATATGAAACCCATGCTAGGAAGTTTCCCTAGAATGGCATTACCTTGTTTCCTTGTAGCTTGGGTTGGGATTCATTTTATCATGTCATTTATTATTATGCATATGCTTAGTCATGCTTAGAATGGGATAATTGGGATATGAGATCATCAGTTTATTTTACCATACTCTTGAATGAGATATTGTGAGTTATGTAGAGGTAGGGATCAAGGCAAGTTGGATGTTTTGGTTGTGTGCTGGGTGCACGAGACTTGGGTTTTTGTTTAGTACTTGCCTGGATCCTAAGGACCGGTTCATGAAGCATGTAACCTGGCTTTACCGTGCCAACCACATGCTGAGATGGGGCAGCTTGGCCAATTAATTAGGTGTATCCCCGGCGTAGTATGGGTGTGTTGGATGGTGCGGGGAGTAGGTGTCAGATGGACGACCATATGAACCGCAAGGCTCAAGAGGGGGCCACTGCAGCGGGGTTGGAGCCTCTTGTATGCTGTTAGGGGTGAAACCTCAGTGGGCCCACGCTCGTCAGGAATCCCTTTGTAAAGTCTTCGTAGTGATCTCCTGGCTACACACCTGGGAAGTGTGAATGTGGTTCGTAGCAACTGGCATAATGGAGGTTCTTTTAGTCCACCCGGCAACGGGGGATGAAATCACTACATGTGGGTACAGTGGTGCAAACTCTGCAGAGGCAAAACTGTCATGACAGCCGTGCTCACGGTCAAGAGCGGCTTGGACTTATTCATGATTAGACGATTGATGGTTTTGGAAGTTGTGTATGTTAAGCGGGGAGCTTAACATTGGAAATGATGTTATGGTTATTTGATTATGATGATGGGATGGGAGATTGGGACCATTTCACCTGTGTAGTAATGTAGGTGCTTAATAAGCTAAGGTGGTAGGTATTAATTGCGTAGTGCTTTAACCATGTGTTCAACCTTCCCTTGATTTAGCCATGCATGACATAACTTTCCCACACTTGCTGAGTGCCATCGGTACTCAACCTTGCACATTTTGTTGGTTTATATTGCTGCTCAGGTCAAGATAATGAGGTGGTGTATAATGACCAAGACTTTGGACCCGAAGAAGGTTTCTAGGTTCATGGAGACCCGCGGGCAACGCCTGTGACGGAGCCCTCAAGAATAATTATTCCGCTGCTAGTTTACTTACTTGTGATGAACTTATTATTGTCCATCGAGACATTTGCTATGTAAGACTTATTTATATTCGACACCTGGCTTGTAATAAATAATGCTTCACTATTTTTCATCACATGTATGAGAAAATGATCCTGGCATACATGTGATATTCACTCGGTTGTTCTTCGGAGAAACCGGGTGTGACAGAAGTGGTATCAGAGCCAAGGTTGCCCGTAGGAACGTGAACCTAGGTAGAAATGGACGTATTTAAGGGCCTTATTTTCTTAAAAACTATTTTTACAAGGTGTGTGTTGAAAAGTGTTATTTAATGAGTCACTTTCTTCATCTTACCCCAATTTTCATTCAAAATAGGATTTTTGTTTAAAAGTTTATCTAACCTAAGTTTAAATGCTTTTTGTTTTAGATGGTTTGCATGATTCGCACTGCTCGCAAGTCCACAGGAGGGAGAGTTCCCGTAGTTGCCCTTGCCCAAAGAGAGGAGAGTCGTCCGGTGACGTACCTTTCCTACGGATTGGCAGTAGGTGGCTTGTTTTGCCGTCTTCGACGTATGCTCGAAGCCGCCGACAATACGGACAAGCTAATCATCCACTATAACTCCACCAGGACCATCCGTCAGAAGAGGGAAGAATGGAGTTCAGAGATGAGGATTATACACGAAAATCAGCTGCTTAAGATCCACCGCTCTCCAGCTTGTAGAGCGACATAGGTCGATGCGGAGAAGGATGTCACCTGGGAGGCCATCACCTGCCAGAGTCACATCTATCGTCGTCACCTGGACAGGACTGAGTACATGTATGTCCTCCAGCGTGAGAGTGGTACCACGGAATACAAGTACCCGCCAGTGCAGCAAGGGACTTCCCATGAGCACATGGACTTGTGCTTGGAGGATGCTGCTATGCTCAGCACTCGACTGCAGGAGTGTCAACAAGAGCTTCAGGATGTCCGGGACACCCTGAAGGAAACGGAGGCGTTGCTGCGAGCCTGCTTGAGGGCGAGAGAAAGAGGAGATGGGAATGAACTGTGTGTCACCGTGAATGATACATGGACTCCTGACTCCCCGGATTGCCGAGCGATCAGGCGTCGTCGCACTTCTCCACCAGCAGCCTCCCCACCCAAAGCAGAGTCAGAAGGCAGCCGAAATGATGAGGAAGATCCCGAGGAGCCAGCTCAAGAAAACGAGTAGTGTAGAGTCCTTCCCTTAGTTAGCAAGATGTCGAATAGTCGAGTCGTTACGTTAAGTTAATGGTGTGTTAATGCTTGGTGTGTGGCGTGAGTTGTGGAAGCCATGAGCAATTGTCCACAGCCTCGTCTTTAGATTGTTTTGCTTTGGTGTGTGAACCCACATGAAATAATAGTGCATTTATTTTTTTGTGAGAAATGAACCCTCCGAAAAGTATAACAAAGCCTCAACACTTCAAAGTACAAACAAATGAAAGTAGTAAGATGATACTAAATGCTTTCAAATTAACATTGGTTGATTCTGCCAGATGGTCGGAAGAGGAAAAGGACGTGCTGCCAACCCCGCCAACAACAACGATGAGGCATGCAACCCTCATCTTTCTGGAGGCCAGGACCGGGGTGGTCGCCGTGAAGGAGTTGATCCCCTCCACCAAATGCTGGAGAATCAAAATCAGCTCATCCAGAACTTGACTCAAGTGGTGGCCAACTTGCATCAAGTTCCACCTCCACAAGCTGCACCACGCCAACCAAGGTTGAGTGAGTTTCTAGGAACTCAACCTCCAAAGTTTGCAAGTGCTGCTGAACCTCTGGAGGCAGATGATTGGCTAAAGACCATTGAAAGCAAGATGAGGATCATCCAGTGCCAAGGGTATGAGAGGGTGCTGTTTGGCTCTCATCAATTGCATGGACCCGCTGCTGATTGGTGGACCGCCTATGTGGCTGCCCATCATGACCCTGAGAACATCACTTGGGAAGAGTTCAAGCGTAGCTTCCGCAACCATTACATCCCAAGAGGTGAACTCAAAAACAAGAGGAAGGAGTTTTTGGGACTGCAGCAGGGAAACATGACGGTGAGGGAATACCTCACTAAATTTACTCAACTATCCCGCTATGCCCCACGGGACATAGAGACTGATGAGCAGAAACAAGATTGTTTCGTGGAGGGACTTACCGCAGAGATGCAGTGTGCAATGTCCTCAAATGAGTATGAAAGCTTCCAAAAGATGGTGGACAGAGCATTTGTGGTAGAAAGGAAGCTAAAGGCCTTGGAAACTGAGAATAATAGGAAGGCCGGGTGGTCACATCAAGCCTCAGGGAGCAACACCCGCCCACGTCTGATGCAGCAACTTGCAGGGAAGACGAACCGTGCTGCGGTACCCTACTCAGCACCAAGAGGGCACAACCCGAACTACAGGCCTCCGGCAGCACCAGCACAGCCACAACGTCAGTTTGTACAGCAGCCTCGCCAAGCATATCCACCTCGACCAGCAGTGCAAGGACCCCCAAACCAACCCCAAGACAACAAAGGCCAGGCACCTAAGGTTGGGGTGCAATGTTTTAGCTGTGGTGAAGTGGGGCACTATGCCCATAAGTGCCCAAAGAAGAAGCCCACGCCACCACAACAGCAGATTGTGATGAGAGGACGGGTGAACCACATCACTATGGAGGAAGCACAAGAGGCACCCGACGTGGTAGTTGGTAAGTTTCCTGCCAATTTACACATTGCAACCCTGCTGTTTGATTCTGGTGCTACCCACTCGTTCATTGCTAAAGGGTTTGTTAAGAAGCATGATCTAGCAACAACACAAATGAATTATATGCTAGCAGTAAACTCTCCAGGTGGAGAAATAAGGACAAGACAAGTGTGTCCCAAGGTGAATCTAGACATTAATGGGGTAGTGTTTACTGCTAACCTCATAGTAATAGATTCCCAAGGGATCGATATTATTTTGGGCATGGACTGGTTGACCAAACATAAGGGAATCATCCATTGTTCGACCAGAACGGTGGAACTAACTCACCCTAGTGGCACAAGAGTAAAGTTCGTAACAATACACGAGCCTAGGAGGGACATTAAATTAAATCAAGTAGAGGTGAAAGTTGAGGAAATCAGGACCATCAGGGAATATTCAGATGTTTTTCCGGAGGAGTTGCCAGGTATGGTTCCCGATCGTGAAGTGGAATTCGCAATTGAGCTAGTACCTGGAACAGCCCCGATATACAAGAAACCTTATCGGATGGACTCCAAGCAGCTAGAAGAACTCAAGGATCATTTGAGAGAATTGACGGAGAAGGGGTATATTCGCCCTAGTTCCTCACCATGGGGAGCTCCGGTGATATTTGTGCCCAAGAAGGACGGAACCCAATGGTTATGCATGGATTACCGTGCCTTGAATGAGGTAACCATCAAGAACAAGTACCCATTACCCCGCATTGAAGACTTGTTTGATCAGTTGAGGGGAGCTTGTGTGTTCTCGAAAATTGATCTCAGGTCGGGATACCACCAACTCAAGATAAGGCAAACTGATATTCCCAAGACAGCTTTCGTATCTCGGTACGGACTGTATGAATACACCGTCATGCCTTTCGGGCTAACTAATGCCCCGGCATACTTCATGTATCTCATGAACAAGGTATTCATGGAATATCTGGACAAATTTGTGGTGGTTTTCATAGATGACATTCTCGTCTTCTCCAAAGATGAAGAAGAACATGAGAAACATCTAAGGTTGGTGTTGCAGAGGCTAAGAGAACACCAACTATATGCCAAGTTGAGCAAGTGTGAGTTTTGGCTGAAGAGAGTTCCCTTCTTAGGACATATAATCTCGGAGGGAGGAATCTCCGTGGATCCTGCCAAAATCGAGGATATACAGAAGTGGAAGACCCCTGAAAATGTCGGGGAAGTTCGAAGCTTCTTGGGATTGGCTGGATACTATCGACGGTTTATTGAGGGATTCTCCAAGATCTCGAGACCTCTCATCGAACTGTTGGAGAAGGGAATCACATTCACATGGACGCCACAGTGCGAGATGAGTTTTCAGGAGCTAAAGAAAAGATTGACAACAGCCCCAGTGTTGGTTATGCCAGATATGCAGAAGAATTTCATAGTGTACTACGATGCCTCTGGAAACGGGTTGGGACGTGTTCACATGCAAGAAGGGCATGTCGTGGCATATGCATCCCGGCAGCTTCGGAAGCACGAGAAAAACTATCCTACACATGACTTAGAACTAGCCGCAGTGGTACACGCGTTGAAAATTGGGCGGCACTATTTGATGGGGAAGAGGACCGAGATATATACGGATCATAAGAGTTTGAAGTACATTTTCACACAGCCAGACCTCAACCTAAGAAAAAGGAGATGGTTAGAACTAATCAATGACTTTGATGTGGGCATCAACTATCATCCCGGGAAAGCAAACGTCGTGGCCGATGCTTTGAGTCGAAAAGTGCAGGTCAATAAGTTGAGCTTGAAGGACATGCCTGCAGAATTGAAGGACGAGGTTATAAGGCTCAATCTATGTCTAGTAAATAGTGGTGAAGCCATCGCCATGGAAGTGGACTCCACACTAGAGCGAGACATACGCGAGGGTCAAAAGAATGATGAGAAGATACAAGAGATCAGACAACTCATCAAGGAAAATAAAGCTCCGGGTTTTAGAGAGGATGAACAAGGAACGGTGTGGCACGGGAAAAGAATCTGTGTGCCAGAAGTAAAGGAGATCCGTGAATTGATTTTAAAGGAGGCTCATGATTCTGACTATTCCATTCATCTTGGGAGTACGAAAATGTACCAGGACCTCAAGAGCAGGTATTGGTGGTATGGCATGAAGCGAGATGTCGCGGAACATGTTGCCCTATGTGACACATGTCAGTTGGTGAAAGCAGAACATCAACGACCCGCAGGATTATTGCAACCACTCAAAGTGCCTGAATGGAAATGGGAAGAAATCAGCATGGATTTCATCGTGGGATTGCCTAGGACCCAATCAGGATATGATTCGATATGGGTCATCATTGATAGGCTAACCAAGGTAGCTCACTTCATCCCCGTGAAGGAAAGCTACAGCGGATCCAAATTGGCAGAGCTGTACATGTCAAGGATCTTGTGTTACCATGGAGTGCCAAAGAAGATTGTGTCGGATCGAGGGACACAGTTCACCTCAAGGTTCTGGCAGAAGTTGCATGAAACCATGGGAACCCATCTGAATTTCAGCTCTGCCTATCATCCCCAAACTGACGGGCAGACGGAGAGAACCAATCAGATCCTTGAAGATATGCTGAGGGCATGTGCACTAAAAAATGATAGGAGTTGGGACAAGAACTTACCGTATGCGGAGTTTTCCTATAACAACAGCTATCAAGCTAGTATGAAGATGTCACCGTTTAAAGCCTTGTACGGGAGGAAGTGCAGAACTCCCCTATTTTGGAGCCAAATAGGGGAAAGTAAAGTGTTTGGTCCAGAAGTACTACAAGAAGCCGAAGCGAAGGTGAGGGAAATTCGCAACAATTTGAGGATAGCACAGACACGCCAAAAGAGCTATGCCGATGTACGAAGAAGAGAGCTCGTTTTCAACTTGGGAGACTATGTCTATCTCATGGTGTCCCCTATCAGAGGACTTCGCCGGTTCAAGGTGAAAGGGAAGTTGTCACCTAGATACATCGGACCCTTTCAAGTTCTGGAAAGGAAAGGCGAAGTGGCGTATCAACTAGAGTTACCGGCTCATCTATCGGATGTGCACGATGTATTCCATGTGTCACAACTCAAGAAATGCCTAAGGACGCCTGAAGAGGTGTTACCCATGAATGAAGTGAACGTAGCTGAGGATTTGTCTTATGCCGAGCAACCATACAAGATTTTGGAGACAATGGAACGCCTCACCAGAAATAAAAGAATCCGGATGTGCAAGGTGCAGTGGAAGCATCACTCAGAAGAGGAAGCCACCTGGGAGCGGGAAGATGAGCTAAAGGCACAATTTCCGGAATTGTTTTCTTAGAACCACCAATCTCGAGGACAAGATTTCTTTTAAGGGGGGTAGAGCTGTAACACCCCAAAAATCTTGTTAAGACCCTAAATCATGTTAAGAGGGGAATTTAAAAATTTTTGGACGTGTTGCATGTTTTGCAAAAATTCAAATTCAAACTGGAATTCAAATTAAACTCAAATCAGAAAAGAAATAGAAAAAGAAAAAGAAAACAGAAAAAAACCAGCCAGTGGGCCGCAACCCACCAGCCGGCCCAACCAGAACCCGCGCCAGCCCGCAGTCGCGCGCGCCCCTTTCCTCCCACTGACAGGCGGGGCCCACCAGTTCTTCGTCTACCTCGAGCCCGCGCCAGACTCTCTCACCCCGAATCCAAACCGATCCGGATTTCTGCGAATCCCAGCCGAATTTCGCTCGGGGGCGACGCGAACTCGATCTAAACCACCCCGCCACCCTCTCCCATCTATAAAAACCTTGGCCTCGTTCTGTTTTTACCACGCGATCTGCTGTTTTTACTCCGGTGATAACCCGAGCCTTCTCCGGCGAATTCTGGCCGATCTACGCTCGGAAATTCCGATCTAACTCGCTGGTCTTGATCCACCGCCTCCGGGGAACCTTGCAGGTGCAGAAAACTCGGTGACTTGCGGTGTAAACACAGCGCCGACGAGCCTCGCCGTGAATTCACCTCGGACCTCGTCGCCGATCACCTTCCAGGACCTCCGAGCTCAAGAAAACCCCCGAGGTGAGATCCCCGACCTCCCATCTACCGATCTATGCTATAAGATCACAGTTCTAGGAAGAATTCTCGAAGATCCGAAAGTCTCCGGCGAGATCGCCGCTTTCCGCCGCCGTGCGCCGCCGGCAGCGCCGCCCGCGCTCGATCAGAGCGACGTGGCCGCTTGTGCGCCGTTTATTTTAAATCGCACGGTAGGGTTTAAATCCCCGCGTACCGGTTCGGCGTTATAATCTCAGCCGTTTGTTTTCAATCGGACGGTCCACGTCAACCCCGCGTTATAAAGACTGGAATTCTTACGTGCTACCCCCTGGGGTTCTCGGGAAATAAGAGCTAGCCCCGGAAACTTCTGATCTAGCCCCTGGAACTTCAGAAAATCATGTAAATTTATTTAAAAATCAGTTTTAGCCCCTGGACTTAATAAAAATTAGGAAAAACTCCTCTGTTATGAGTAGCTAGACCCCTGAGAATTCTTAAAATAATAGTATAGACCCTGTAGTGGGGTGAGTTTACCTTTTTAGCCCTGTTTAATATTTAATTTGGGAAATTGAATATGTGGCTAGTGTTTAAAATTTAAAAAGTGGGACAAACATATTGTCAAAATTTAATTAAAAACTGTCTCAGTATTTAGAAAAACTTTGGAGTGAGATAAAAACATATTTTGGGCTGAAGTGAATCTGTTTAATTTATTATTCACATTTAGGGACACATTTTTAAGTAAAGAATAGTTCTAGAAAATAGGGAAAATAATTGTAAAATAGTTTACATCAGAGGAAAAGGTCAAAAATATATTAGCAAATATTTTAGATCAGAACCTATTCTGTTTAGATGATGTGTCTTGTTATTTTTATAATAAAGTTTACACTTAGGCATAGGAAATAAATCCGAAAATATAGCAACTAGTAAATGATAAATGGAGTTCTAAAAATCCAAAGAATTCAGTTTAGGGTTGGTAGAAATTATGAAGACACATATGGAGAAGGAAAATACCTTTCATTCATACTAGGTAGCTAAAAGGTGTAGTAATTGAATATAAGGAATTTATTTAAATTGGAAACTCATATATATAGTATGTAAGTATAAATGTGAACACAAAAGTAGGAATCATATACATATGATCAAAAGTGCATGCAAGCCACAAATCAACACACATAGAGTAACCACAACACATATAATGGTGAATGACTTTCATAAATATGAATGTGTGGTTTGTATGAAGTGGAAGTGTGAACTATGTCTTATGGATTGTTGTTTTTCTTTTGCTATGTGTGATGGTATGATGTAGAACCTGCTCAAGAGCATGTTATTCCTTTCCAAGATCAGGACTACCCATTTCAAGAGCAGCAGGAAAGAGGCAAGTGTCCTTGACCACTTTGATCCTATGCTAGGATGTGTAGATAGAATTATTTGCATTGTCAAATGAAATATGAAACCCATGCTAGGAAGTTTCCCTAGAATTGCATTACCTTGTTTCCTTGTAGCTTGGGTTGGGATTCATTTTATCATGTCATTTATTATTATGCATATGCTTAGCCATGCTTAGAATGGGATAATTGGGATATGAGATCATCAGTTTATTTTACCATACTCTTGAATGAGATATTGTGAGTTATGTAGAGGTAGGGATCAAGGCAAGTTGGATGTTTTGGTTGTGTGCTGGGTGCACGAGACTTGGGTTTGTGTTTAGTACTTGCCTGGATTCTAAGGACCGGTTCATGAAGCATGTAACCTGGCTTTACCGTGCCAACCACATGCTGAGATGGGGCAGCTTGGCCAATTAATTAGGTGTATCCCCGGCATAGTATGGGTGTGTTGGATGGTGCGGGGAGTAGGTGTCAGCTGGACTACCATATGAACCGCAAGGCTCAAGAGGGGGCCACTGCAGCGGGGTTGGAGCCTCTTGTATGCTGTTAGGGGTGAAACCTCAGTGGGCCCACGCTCGTCGGAAATCCCTTTGTAAAGGCTTCGTAGTGATCTCCTGGCTACACACCTGGGAAGTGTGAATGTGGTTCGTAGCCACTGGCATAATGGAGGTTCTTTTAGTCCACCCGGCAACGAGGGATGAAATCACTACATGTGGGTACAGTGGTGCAAACTCTGCAGAGTCAAAACTGTCATGACAGCCGTGCTCACGGTCAAGAGCGGCTTGGACTTATTCATGATTAGAGGATTGATGGTTTTGGAAGTTGTGGATGTTAAGCGGGGAGCTTAACATTCGAAATGATGTTATGGTTATTTGATTATGATGATGGGATGGGAGATTGGGACCATTTCACCTGTGTAGTAATGCAGGTGCTTAATAAGCTAAGGTGGTAGGTATTAATTGCGTAGTGCTTTAACCATGTATTCAACCTTCACTTGATTTAGCCATGCATGACATAACTTTCCCACGCTTGCTGAGTACCATCGGTACTCAACCTTGCACATTTTTTTGGTTTATATTGCCGCTCAGGTCAAGATAATGAGGTGGTGTATAATAACCAAGACTTTGGACCCGAAGAAGGTTTCTAGGTTCATGGAGACCCGCGGGCAACGCCTGTGACGGAGCCCTCAAGAATAATTATTCCGCTGCTAGTTTATTTACTTGTGATGAACTTATTATTGTCCATCGAGACATTTGCTATGTAAGACTTATTTATATTCGACACCTGGCTTGTAATAAATGATGCTTCACTATTTGTCATCACATGTATGAGAAAATGATCCTGGCATACATGTGATATTCACTCGGTTGTTCTTCGGAGAAACCGGGTGTGACATAAGTTGTCCAGGCGCTCGTGACCGTAAGCTCGGCTATCATGATAGTTTTAGACTCTGCAGAGTTTGTACCACTTTACCCACAAGTTTGTGATTTCGTCACCTGTCGGCGACTGCAGAACCTCCATTATACCAGTACACAACCGTCGGTGTATGGCCAAGATATCACAAAATAGCCTTTACAAAGGGGTTACTATATGTATGGACTCACCAAGGTTTCACCGGCAGGCTACAATCTCCAATTCTCCCACCCAGGGGCCCCTCATGTGCCATGCAGTTTCCAGGGCTGTCCTCACTAGACTCCCATTCCCCGCGCCTTCCATGGTCCATAACAATCTAGTAACTTACCTAATTACTCAGCTAAGCCACACCCATACTTGGCCTTGTGGTGGCACTGTTATCCTGGCATGGCTGGCATGAACCGGTCCTTAGATCTACGGCAAGTAAACCACCATCTCATTCTACCTCATCCACAAACCAAGGCTTTCATATATCTCCCTCCGATTCATGTTCATTAACAATATCCTTTTCTCATTATTCAGACAAGTGCAGTTAGCTAGACACATCTATCACATTTCCCATATCCCATGGACTCAGCGAAGGATAAAAGCAAAAACCATACCCGACTCATAAACTTCCCTAGCGACAAGGGTGGTTTAACCAAAACTAGTAAACTTCCTATAAAAGGGTTTCCCATCATGTTGAATCAATCACACACACCTTTTCGCAAACAAAACAGTTTTCCAAAATATGGGATCAATATGGTCAAGGAGCACTTGCCTTGTTCTTGTGGTTCCTGTTGCTCTTGGATCTCGAAACCTTGTTGTTGCAGCTCGTAGTAGACAGCTCCTTTAGCTTGTCCTTCTATACGTGATCACGCACATAAAAGATTCATAGCAATCAATCATCATGCACAAACTCTACCTTAAGATGCAATGATGCACATGCATGTTAATCCTATGATGCAGTTTAGTTTGTACGTGTTCTTGCATGGCTTGCATGGTTTTACGATGAACAGAGGTGTTTGAATCAAATGTGGACGTGGCAATGATCTTGACTTTAGATCAAACCGATCAACACGTGATCTGTCCACGAAAAAGCTTCTGTTCGAAAGGATCGAAGAACAGATGCAAAGAAAACGCGATGATGTCGTAAGGTGGTATTGGAGACCTACCTTACTCTCTTCGGGCCCTTCCTCCTAGCAATGTCAGAGAAACAGATCGTCGGCTCTCCTCTGGCGATGGCAATCGTCTCTGGGCTCGTCGGCGATCTCTTTGGTGGTCGAACTCCGGCGAAGGGGTTTTCTCGGTGAGCTGGGGGCTAGGGCTCTAAGTTGTCGGCTCAGGAGGTGGAAAAGAAGTACGTGGTTGCGGCCAAAGGTTTTCGGTTCTACTTATAATCGGGAAGAGAAGAGTCCTAATCTGATTGGAATTCGAGTAAGAGTCCTATTCAAATTGTTTTTGAATCTTAACAACTTATCTACAGTTGATTTCGTGCGGTAACAATGTGGAATTCGTGTCGGTTTCCTCCCGTACCGGTATTCCCACGCGTACAGAAGAAAAACTGCTTCAAATCTTGTCACCTTCGTGGTGATGAGCTCCGGAAGCTCCACGTGTCCTGCAGGAACCTGGGCTCCCTTTTCCGTAGAGACAAGCTCCGGTTGTGCCGCGTGTCAGGCGGGCGAGACCTCCCTCTCCCTCAGAGGTGAGCTCCGCGTGCACCACGTGTCTGGTGGGTCGGGACCTCCCCTTTCAATAGAGGCTAGCTCCGCGAACGCCACGTTCCAGTTCCGGACCTCTCCCCTCTTTGGAGGTGGCTCCGGATGTGCCACGTGTCAGTGTCGGACCTCCCCTCTCTTTGGAGGTGAGCTCCGATAGTGCCACGTGTCCTAACAGCGTCGGACTTCCTTTCTTCTCGGAGGCGAGCTCCGAGGATTACACGTGTCCAATAGTGTCGGACCTCCCGGAGATGAGCTCCAGAAGTGACAAGTGTCCAATAGTGTCGGACCTCCCGGAGATGAGCTCCGGAGGTGACACATGTCCGGTAGTGTCGGACCTGCCGGAGGTGAGCTCTGGAGGTGACACGTGTCCAATAGGACCGGACCTCTCGAAAGTGAGTTTCGAGAGCGACACGTGTCCCGCGCGACTAGACCTCTTCTTCTCCGCAGTGAATAGCTCCGGGGACGACACGTGTCCTACGAGACTGGCCTCGCTCCTTCTGTAGAGGCTAGCTCCTGGAGCAACACGTGTCCCACAGGGTCGGACCTCTCCCCCTTCGCGGGGATGAGCCCCAAGCCTGCCACGTAGCCAGTTTAAGCGCACCTCTCCCCCTCTGCAGGGATGTGCTCCGGACGCGCCACGTGGCCAGCGGCCGCGGAAATTTTCTACAGCGCTCCTCGGCGAACTGGAATTGGCTCTTTTTGGCTATATTTTTTATTTTTTCTCTGTTTCTACTTATTTTAAAATATTTTTCTACATGAAACTATGAATACATGCAGAAACCAAAAATGAGGGTGTCACACACGTTGACCGTAGGATGCAAGCCTAGGTAGAATGGACACTCTAAAACACATAGGAACACCCCTCTAAACTACGATTTTCAAAAATTGCTTGCTGCTGCACTTTACTTGTCAATTCAGCCACCGCAAAGTGCTATTTTCAGCCCCTCTTTTCTCTTCTTTTGGACAGCAACACTTCTGCTTTCTTGCTCCATAGCTTCTGAAGTTTTGTAGTTATTTCTTCCTTCTCTAAAGCTTCTCATATCTTATTTATAGATGCCGGTGATTAGGAGCACAGCACGCATAAGGACTCGTCCACCACCACGTGAGAGTGCACTTAACCCCATTGAGGTGTCCGATGGACCATATTGGGAGGAGATAAAGATGGAACCTCATGATGAAGATGAAGTCAATAGCTCTATGCATGAGGAAGAGGACCCAGAGGAGGTAGAACCATTCGAAGATGACATGGAAGATGATACACAAGAAGGGCATTGGTACACACCTCAGGAGGACTTTCACGTGGGCTTACACCCCATGGAGTCTCATGAAGCTATGTCGGGAAGAGATGAATCCGAAGAGAAGCCACCCCTTTCTGAGGCCGAGAATGAAGGTGATGAATGGGCCAACCGTTCAGTTCAAGAATTCCGGTCCGACGGAATGGAAGGAGGACACATATCCAGGGAGCTCAAAGAATTTCTGGATTGCTGCAGCTTATACCCGGAGTATCTCCTCAAGAAAGTCCCTCGTCGCGGACATGAAGAGTGGAAGGCTGATGTAACCATCCTATCTAACGGTAGGGTTGTCACTCGGCACTTCACACCCACATGGAGAGCTATAAGGGCAGAAGCTATCGATGATGCTGCATGGGAAGCACTCACCGGACTGTGCTACGCCTTCCATGAGCAGCTTGAGGGCACCACTTTTGAGCTGCACCCGTGTCGGAAGAGTGGTACAAGGGAGATCATTGGACCGCATGTAACAGCTCTTTCCAACCCACAAGCTGCTTACAAGTCTCAGAGGTTGCTCGTGGAGTTAGGAAACCGCTACGCAAGCGCACAAGAGATCCGTTACCTCCACAAGAAGTTGTATTTGCTGGAGAAACAAGAGGAGACTCGTGCCAACGCGGGAACCAATGGAGCACCGGCGTTATATATCCCTGCATGGACTGCTGACTCACCATGGTGTGCGCCCATGTGTGGACCACCCCCGTCACATGGCGAGAACAGCACCGGTTCTCACGATTAAGTTTAGGAATCCATTGAATAAAGCTGTAATAGGAATGTTAGATCGTAGTAGCTTGAATAAGAGTGGTATTCTGAAAGTTTTGTGATGATTGCTTGGTTTGAGTGCTTGTTGTGGGTTGTGGGACCCTTCGGCGAATGTCCATATCCACTCATAGTTGAGAGATGTGAGATGCTTCAGCACGTGTTCACATCCTCATATAGGTTCATACACCTTGATGCATATAGTTGGAGGGAATCAATCTAAACTTCTATTTCCATTCTACTCTACTCTCTCTCACAGATGGTGAGGGAAAACGCCAGCCGTCAAAGGAGGAACGCCCGTGGCAACAATGAATCACAAGAGGATGGCAACGTTGAAGTTCCTGAAAATGCTAACCCCAGGGCTGATGCAAACAACCTTGAACGGTTGATGGCTATGCAGAACCAGTTCATGCCAACTATGATACAAACGTTGGGACAGCTGCAATCCAACAACAACAACAATCCTAACTCCGTTCCTGCAACCCACCGCCACCACCACCACCACCGCCGGCTCACAACAGATTGGGAGAGTTCATGAGGACTAGGCCGCCTACTTTTGCACAAGCTAATGACCCCATGGAAGCTGATGATTGGTTGAAGTCCATGGAAAAGAAGCTTTCTATTGTTCAGTGCAATGATAGGGAGAAAGTTCTCTTCGCATCGCACCAACTTATCGGAGCAGCCGCTGACTGGTGGGATGCTCTTCGCAATGCTCATGTCAACCAGGAGACTATCACTTGGGCTGAATTCAAGGAGAGTTTCCGCTCTCATTACGTCCCTGCTGGAGTCATGATGCTTAAAAGGCAAGAGTTTGAAGGTCTCCTCCAAGGAAGGAAGAGCGTGAATGAGTACCTCAACAAGTTCACGCAGCTGTCAAGGTATGCTCCAGAAGACGTCAACTCGGATCGAAGGAAGCAATACTTGTTCATGAGAGGATTAAACAATGAGATCCAAATACAATTGCTCAACAATGATTATGCAAACTTCCAGAAGCTCGTTGACAAAGCTATAGTGGTTGAGAGCAAGATCCATGAGATCGAGCAAGAGGGCAAGACGAGGATGCCATACCAGCCACAAGGGAGCAATGTACGTCTCCGTTTCATGCCACCAGCTGCTCTACAGTTTGGCTCATGCGCTTCTACTTTCTGCCCTGCAAATCCACCTCGCCCTAATCAGCCACCGCAGCAAAGTCCTGTTATGCAAGCACCTTGTATGCCTTTGCCTCCTGCGCCCTGTCCCTACATGGGTGCCTATGCTCGAAACCAGCCTCGCCCCAACATTCCTGCTGTCGTGGGCAGCAAAGCATGCTTTTCATGCGGAGAGGCGAGACACTTTGCAAGGCAATGCCCGAAGAAAGGCCTGGGAGAGCCGACCAACGCACCAAAACAGAACCCACGGCTGAATGGAGGAGCTACGCAAGGTAACCATGGGCAGCAGAACTACGCTCATGGCAACGTGAATCATGTCTCCGCTGAGGAAGCACAACAAGCGGAGGACGTCGTGATTGGTATGTTCCTTGCCAACTCCAACCCAGCCACTGTTTTATTTGATTCCGGAGCATCGCACTCATTCATATCATCCAAGTATGTTGCCAAGTATAATCTGCCCATATCACACATAAAACATACTATGTTGGTTAATTCTCCCGGTGGAGAGATGAGGACTAATATAGTACGTCCAAAAGTAAACCTTAAAATAAGGGGGGTAGACTTTTTTGCCAACCTTATTGTCTTGGATTCCCAAGGGATTGATATAATACTTGGAATGGTGTAACACCCCAAAAATCTTGTTAAGAACCTAAATCATGTTAAGAGGGGAATTTAAAATTTTTTGGACGTGTTGCATGTTTTGCAAAATTCAAATTCAAACTGGAATTCAAATTAAACTCAAAATAGAAAAGAAATAAAAAAGAAAAAGGAAAACAGAAAAAAAACCGGCCAGTGGGCCGAAACCCACCAGCCGACCCACCCAGCACCCGCGCCAGCCCGCAGCCGCGCGCGCCCTTTCCACCCACTGATAGGCAGGGCCCGCCATCTCTTCTTCTACCTCGCGCCAGCGCCGGACTCTCTCACCCTGAATCCAAACCGATCCGGATTTCTGCGAATCTCCGCCGAATTTCGCTCGGGGGCGACGCAAACTCGATCTAAACCACCCCGCCGCCATCCCCCGTCTATAAAAACCCCGGCCTCGTTATGTCTTTCCACGCGATCTGCTGTTTTTCCTCCGGTGAGAACCCGAGCCTTCTCCGGCGAATTCTGGCCGATCTACGCTCGGAAATTCCGATCTAACTCGCTGGTCTTGATCCACCGCCTCCGGGGAACCTTGCAGGTGCAGAAAACTCGGTGACTTGCTGTGTAAACACAGCGCCGACGAGCCTCGCCGTGACTTCACCTCGTACCTCGTCGCTGATCACCTTCCAGGACCTCCAGGCTCAAGAAAACCCCCGAGGTGAGATCCCTGACCTCCCCTCTACCGATCTATGTCATAAGATCACAGTTCTAGGAAGAATTCTCGAAGATCCGAAAGTCTCCGGCGAGATCGCCGCTTTCCGCCTCCGTGCACTGCCGGCAGCGCCGCCCGCGCTCGATCAGAGCGACGTGGCCGCTTGTGCGCCGTTTATTTTAAATCGCACGGTAGAGTTTAAAACCCCGCGTACCGGTTCGACGTTATAATCTCAGCCGTCGGTTTAAAATCGGACGGTCCACGTCAGCCCCGCGTTATAAAGACTGGAAATCTTACGTGCTACCCCCTGGGGTTCTCGGGAAATAAGAGCTAGCCCCGGAAACTTCTGATCTAGCCCCTGGAACTTCAGAAAATCATGTAAATTCATTTAAAAATCAGTTTTAGCCCCTGGACTTAATAAAAATAAGGAAAAACTCCTCTGTTAGGTATAGCTAGACCCCTGAAAACTGTTAAAATAATATTATAGACCCTGTAGTGGGGTGAGTTTACCTTTTTAGCCCTGTTTAATATTTAATTTAGGAAATTGAATATGTGGCTAGTGTTTAAAATTTAAAAAAGTGGGACAAACATATTATCAAAATTAAATTAAAAACTTTCTCAGTATTTAGAAAACTTTGGAGTGAGATAAAAATATATTTTGGGCTGAAATGAATCTGTTTAATTTATTATTCACATTTAGGGACACATTTTTAAGTAAAGAATAGTTCTGGAAAATAGGGAAAATAATTGTAAAATAGTTTACATCGGAGGAAAAGGTCAAAAATATATTAGTAAATATTTTAGATCAGAACCTATTCTGTTTAGATGATGTGTCTCGTTATTTTCATAATAAAGTTCACATTTAGGCATAGGAATTAAATCTGAAAATATAGCAACTAGTAAATGATAAATGGAGTTCTAAAATTCAAAGAATCAGTTTAGGGTTGGTAGAAATTCTGAAGACACATATGGAGAAGGAAAATACCTTTCATGCATACTTGGTAGCTAAAAGGTGTAGTAATTGAATATAAGGAATTTATTTAAATTGGAAACTCATATATATAGTATGTAAGTATAAATGTGAACACAAAAGTAGGAATCATATACATATGATTAAAAGTGCATGCAAGCCAAAAATCAACACACATAGAGTAACCACAACACATATAATGGTGAATGACTTTCATAAATATGAATGTGTGGTTTGTATGAAGTGGAAGTGTGAACTATGTCTTATGGATTGTTGTTTTTCTTTTGCTATGTGTGATGGTATGATGTAGAACCTGCTCAAGAGCAAGTTATTCCTTTCCAAGGTAAGGACTACCCATTTCAAGAGCAGCAGGAAGGAGGCAAGTGTCCTTGACCACTTTGATCCTATGCTAGGATGTGTAGATAGAATTATTTGCATTGTCAAATGAAATATGAAACCCATGCTAGGAAGTTTCCCTAGAATTGCATTACCTTGTTTCCTTGTAGCTTGGGTTGGGATTCATTTTATCATGTCATTTATTATTATGCATACGCTTAGCCATGCTTAGAATGGGATAATTGGGATATGAGATCATCAGTTTATTTTACCATACTCTTGAATGAGATATTGTGAGTTATGTAGAGGTAGGGATCAAGGCAAGTTGGATGTTTTGGTTGTGTGCTGGGTGCACGAGACTTGGGTTTGTGTTTAGTACTTGCCTGGATCCTAAGGACCGGTTCATGAAGCATGTAACCTGGCTTTACCGTGCCAACCACATGCTGAGATGGGGCAGCTTGGCCAATTAATTAGGTGTATCCCCGGCGTAGTATGGGTGTGTTGGATGGTGCGGGGAGTAGGTGTCAGCTGGACTACCATATGAACCGCAAGGCTCAAGAGGGGGCCACTGCAGCGGGGTTGGAGCATCTTGTATGCTGTTAGGGGTGAAACCTCAGTGGGCCCACACTAGTCGGGAATCCCTTTGTAAAGGCTTCGTAGTGATCTCCTGGCTACACACCTGGGAAGTGTGAATGTGGTTTGTAGCCACTGGCATAATGGAGGTTCTTTTAGTCCACCCGGTAACGGGGGATGAAATCACTACATGTGGGTACAGTGGTACAAACTCTGCAGAGTCAAAACTGTCATGACAGCCGTGCTTACGGTCAAGAGCGGCTTGGACTTATTCATAATTAGAGGATTGATGGTTTTGGAAGTTGTGGATGTTAAGCGGGGAGCTTAACATTGGAAATGATGTTATGGTTATTTGATTATGATGATGGGATGGGAGATTGGGACCATTTCACCTGTGTAGTAATGCAGGTGCTTAATAAGCTAAGGTGGTAGGTATTAATTGCGTAGTGCTTTAACCATGTGTTCAACCTCCCCTTGTTCTAGCCATGCATGACATAACTTTCCCACACTTGCTGAGTACCATCGGTACTCAACCTTGCATATTTGTTGGTTTATATTGCTGCTCAGGTCAAGATAATGAGGTGGTGTATAATGACCAAGACTTTGGACCCGAAGAAGGTTTCTAGGTTCATGGAGACCCCAGGGCAACGCCTGTGATGGAGCCCTCAAGAATAATATTCCGCTGCTAGTTTATTTACTTGTGATGAACTTATTATTGTCCATCGAGGCATTTGCTATGTAAGACTTATTTACATTCGACACCTGGCTTGTAATAAATGATGCTTCACTATTTGTCATCACATGTATGAGAAAATGATCCTGGCATACATGTGATATTCACTTGGTTGTTCTTCGGAAAAACCGGGTGTGACAAATGGATTGGTTAAGCAAGCACGACGGAGTGATTCAATGTGCTGAGTGGAGCGTGCAGTTGACAAATGAGCACGGTAATCGTATTGAGTTGGAGTCAGCCCAACCGGTAACCGAGAAGGCAGCATTGAACCACGTTGAAGAAGCAACATTGGAAAGCATTCCGGTGGTTCAAGAATTTTCAGATGTGTTCCCGGAAGAACTCCCAGGTATGCCATCTAACCGGGAGGACATTGAATTTGCGATTGATTTAGTGCCCGGAACTGCACCTCTAGCAAAAAGGCCGTATAGGATGCCCGCTAATGAACTAGTGGAACTAAAGAAGCAAATTCAGGAGCAGCTAGAAAAGGGTTTTATACGCCCAAGCTCGTCACCATGGGGAGCCCCCGTGCTCTTCGTAGACAAGAAGGATGGGACCCAAAGGATGTGTGTGGATTATAGGTCTCTCAATGAGGTGACGATCAAGAATAAATACCCGCTGCCCCGTATAGAGGACCTGTTCGACCAAATGAAAGGTGCCCGAATTTTCTCCAAGATTGTTCTTCGGTCGGGATACTTCCAGCTGAAGATTAAGCCCTCCGACATACCCAAGACTGCATTTCGAACAGTATGGTTCGTATGAATATTACCGTTATGTCTTTTGGGTTAACGAATGCACCCGCATACTTTATGTACCTCATGAATAAGGTCTTCATGGAGTACTTGGACAAGTTCGTCGTGGTTTTTATCGACGACATCATGGTGTATTTGAAATGCGAGGAAGAACATGAAGAACACTTGAGATTGATATTGCAGAAACTGCGAGAGCATCAATTGTATGCCAAGTTCAGCAAGTGTCAATTTTGGCTAAAGGAGATATCGTTCCTAGGCCACATCATCTCCGAGGGAGAAGAATCGGTTGATCCCGGAAAAGTGGAAGATGTTTTGAAGTGGAACCAACCGCAGAATGTGAGAGATATTCAGAGTTTCCTTGGAATGGCTGGATACTACCGCCGGTTCATCAAGGATTTCTCCAAAATAGCGAAGCCTATGACTGAATTGCTAATGAAGGAAAAAACGTTTCAGTGGACACCAGTGTGCCAATAAAGCTTTGAGGAGCTCAAGAAAAGACTTACCACAGCGCCGGTTTCGGTATTGCCGGACGTGAGCAAGAGCTTCAACATATATTGTGATGCATCAAGACAAGGGCTTGGATGTGTGCTCATCCAAGAAGGAAAAGTGGTAGCCTATGCATCGAGACAACTAAAGAAATATGAGCTGAATTGCCCCACACATGACTTGGAACTTGCAGCCGTGGTACATGCATTGAAGATTTGGAGACATTATATCCTTGGCCACCGATTTGGGATCTATACGGATCACAAAAGCCTCAAGTATATATTCACACAAATGGATCTGAATTTGAGGCAACGTCGATGGTTGGAACTCATCAAGGATTATGATGTTGGAATCAACTATCACCCCAGAAAGGCCAATGTAGTAGCTGATGCATTGAGCCAAAAGGGAGCATGTCACCAACTCACGGTTCGGGAGCTGCCGCCCAAGATGTGCAACGAGTTCGAACGGTTACATCTCGGGTTCTTGAACGAGATGGAAGTGATAGAACTCAACTCTTCACTGGAACAAGAGATGGCCAAGCAACGGATGAGAAAATCAAGGAAAGAATCCGACAAGGCATAGAAAAGGATTTCAAGGAAGATGAGAAAGGCACACTTTGGTTAGGAAAAAGAATTTGTGTGCCTAACGTGAAGCACATCCGCGACAAGATATTAAAGGAGGCACATGACTCACCTTATTCCATACATCCCGGCTGTACAAAGATGTACAAGGACCTGAAAACTTGCTATTGGTGGGATGGTATGAAAAGGAACATAGCCGAATATGTTGCCTTATGCGATACGTGTCAACGGGTGAAGGCCGAACATCAAGGACCCGCTGGACTGTTGCAGCCATTGAAAGTACCCGAGAGGAAGTGGGAAGACATCAGCATGGATTTCTCGTCGGATTGCCACGTACTGAATCGGGTTACGACTCTATTTGGGTTATCGTGGACCGATTGACAAAAACAGCCCATTTCCTTCCTGTTAAAACCAAGTACAACATTGCACAACTAGCCGAGCTGTATATGGAGCAAATCGTGTGTCGCCATGGAGTTCCAAAAAGGATTGTGTCAGATCGGGGTACTCAATTTACCTCTAGGATCTGGAAGAAGCTGCATGAAGCTATGGGTACACGACTAGATTTCAGCTTCGCTTATCACCCGTAAACCGACGGACAAACTGAGAGGACAAATCAAACTTTGGAAGACATGTTAAGAGCTTGCGCCTTGAAGCATGGGCTTAGTTGGGATAGGAGCTTTCCGTATGCTGAATTCTCATACAACAACAGCTACCAAGCCAGCTTGAAGATGTCACCTTTCGAAGCACTGTATGGTAGACGGTGTAGAACGCCGCTGTTCTGGAATGAGACCGGAGAGAGTCAAGTGTTTGGACCTGAAGTGCTGCAAGACGCTGAGAAGAAAGTCCAAACGATACGAGAAAACTTGAAGGCTGCTCAGTCACGACAAAAAGGTTATGCGGACAATAGGCGAAGAAAATTGACCTTCGAAGTGGGAGACTTCGTGTATCTTAAGTTATCGCCTATCCGAGGCCAACGACGGTTCAACGTCAAGGGCAAATTAGCACCTCGCTACATTGGACCATTCAAGATTTTGGGCAAGCGAGGAGAAGTAGCCTATCAACTAGAGCTGCCAACGCACCTCTCCGACGTGCACGGCATGTTTCACGTGTCCCAACTAAAGAAGTGCTTAAGAGTACTGGAAGAACAAGTACCGATGGATGAGCTGGAGCTTCAAGAGGTCTGACCTACGCGGAGCACCCCGTCAAAATTTTGGACGTGAAGGAAAGGGTCACGAGGAACAAAGTGATTTGTTGGTGCAAGGTACAATGGAGTCATCACACGGAAGCCGAAACTATATGGGAGCATGAGGAAGACCTTAAGGCAGAATTCCCTCATCTATTCTCTACTCTATCGAATCTCGAGGGCGATATTCAGTTTAAGGGGGGTAGGTTTGTAACACCCTCAAATTCATTCCGTGCAGTGCATACATTTTTCATGTAGAGAAACATTATAAAAGAAGTAGAAATGGAGAAAGAACTATAGAAATGGAGAAAGAACCATGGAAATGGAGAAAGGAACCATAGAAATAGAGAAAGAACCATAGAAATGCAGAAAGAACTATAGAAATGGAGAAAGAACCATAGAAATGGAGGAAGGAACAATAGAAACGGAGAAGGTCATATAGAAATGGAGAATGGGGCATAGAAATGGAGAAAGGCAATGTAGAAATGGAGAATGGGACATAGAAATAGAGAAGGGAATGTAGAAATGGAGCAGTGACATAGAAATAGTGAGGAATGGGAAAAAGATGGCTGAAATAAGCCATTCCCAAATTTCCCCCAAACTTTCCAAATTCCCCAATTCCACAAAAGGGGAATTTTCCCCACATTTGGGGGGATAAAATCCCCCAAGGCTGCCACACCTAACTCAAAAGATAAGTTTGTTGAGATCCAAAATTGAGTAGGACTCTTATTTGAGCTCCAATTGGAGTAGGACTGTGAGACCTATGTGTGCTGAATACATTGGCAATTAGGATAAAAGTTAGCATTAACATTCAAAGTTTTGAATATTGCCAAAACATTCTTCTGTGGCAAGGTCCGACAAGTTCTTTGTTAGGTCCGCCAAGTGTTGGCAAGGTCCGACGCAGGGTCCAGAGAGCTCCTGCAAGGTCCAGAGAGCTTCTGTGAGGTCCGGAGCTTGTTTTTAGGGAGCTCCCGTGAAGTTCAACTCGTAGAACTGCAGCGTCTTGTTTTTGCTTTTAATTCGCAATGTTTCAAACTTGCTTTATGGTAAGGTTTGCTTAGTATTAATTTGCTATGTTTTTGGTGTGTTTTTGTGGTTATGGCTGTTATCATTTGATATGGTTTGCAACATGCTTATGTGACGTGCTCATGTAAGGTGTTGTGGTTTTCGAACTAACGTGAGTCAAGTCGAGGACTTGTGCTCGGAAGAATTGGTTGTTTATTCATGTGTAGGTGTTGCTTGAGTTCAAGACATGGCTGGTGACGGGATCCTTGGACTAGTCTCAGGGAGGAGATGAGGTTCCAACAACCAAGTTCGGGAGGAGCTGTGGTTGAGTTGATCGGGAGGTCGCGCAGCATGTTTGGATCAAGGGCAGTGCATATGGAGGTTGCGTGTACGTCGTTGGAAGGTGTTTGCACATGTGCAAGGAGTGCATGGACGTGGCAACATTGTTCCAAGGCGTGATGAAGAGAAGTGGATGTAAAGAATTGGTCGGAAAGGTCCAACCGGCTGCATTGCGTACTCAGGCTGAGGCTGAGTCGGATATGGCTCAAATATGGAAGATTTGAGTTAGTTATGATAGGATTTCGTGCTAGGCACGAAGTTGAGTTGTTTTAGAAATGTTTAGGACGTTCCTAAGGTGTTTGGAAGTCTAACGATTGCTTCTATCTGCGAATAGGAGAGTCCTGAGCAGTTATGATAAGTTAGGATACGAGTCCAATTAGGAGTAGGAGTCCTAGATTGGATTGTTTAGCCTGAGGGCTGGCTATAAAAGCAAGGGAGGCCAGAGCTCTCGTGGGTAGAGAACTTTGGGCTGTTCCTCTTGTGTTTCTATTGAATAAAGTTCATAGTTTCGAGGTGCTTTTGTGCCTTGTTCGTCCGACTTGTTTTTCGTCAAATCTTTCTCGCCGAGTTTCTGGACAGACCGACGTTGCTTCGGTGTTTCGTTCATAACTCGAGTTTTACAGATCCGATTGACGTGATTCTTTTTGGGTTGTCTTCACAACTCAATTATATATCATCTGTGAAGTTTTCACGAGCTTCGGATCTGTAGTTTTTGAGATACACGAATTTCTTTGCAGCGTTGCAGATCTGTTTTATATCGGGTAGAACAGATTGATCTTCCGTTTAATATTTTGATCGTATCTCAAGTTTTACTTCGTGTTTTCAAATGATTCTTGTTGGATTAGATCCGTGACTTTAATCTCTACCTCTCTACTTGATTTGTCACGGTTGAACACGTTTGAAAACACTTGCACACACGGTTTCTTTAACCGATTAATTTTTTGCTGAGGGGTTTTTGTTGTTTCCGCTGCGAAAAGTTTTAATCTACCATTCACCCCCCCTCTGGTAGCTTTTCACGTGCTCTTCGATCCTACAATTGGTATCAGAGCCAAGGTTCTCTAATCTTTGTGATTTGCACGTGTTTTGACTAACCATCATGGAGAAGTACTCCGCAAAACCTTGTGTGTTCAATGGCATCGATTTTCAGGTTTGGAAGGCGCGGATGGAGGCCTACATACAGGCGCAAGGCTTCGCCATATGGGAAAAGGTCTACCGGAACTTCGATGTACCACCCAACGATCAAGTTACGGCTGCAAACATGAGAGATGTTGACAACAACAACAAGGCTCCCAACTTGATCATCCAAGGATTGACTCAATGCGACTTCGACCGTGTTGCACACCTCCGATCTGCATATGATGTTTGGAAAGCTCTTTGTAACTACCATGAAGGATCCAATACGATCAAGGAGGTAAGGCAAGATATGTTCAAGAAAGAATACATGCGTTTTGAGATTCAACCCGGTGAGTCAATTGACGACCTTTTTGCTCGCTTTAATAAAATTCTCAGCAACTTGCGTAGTGTCAATGTTAACTTTTCAGATGCTGAAAATGCTAGACAATTGTTAGGAGCATTAGATATGTCAATTTGGGAGATGAAAGTTATATCTATTCGTGAATCTACTGTCATGAGTTCTCTTACTTTAGACGTGCTTTATTCTAAATTGAAAACTCATGAAATTGACATCATCTCACGTAAAAACCCCAACAAGTCTATTGCATTTGTTTCGCAACGTGACATGTCTAGTACTAGTCAATCATCATCTAGTGGTGCACTCTCTTTGCTGTCCTCTCTAACCCTTGAACAGATTGAAGAGTTTCCAGAGGAGGAGCTTGCACTCATCTCTACTCGGTTCTCAAAAGAATTGCAAAATGTGAGAACTAGAAGGAGAGGAAGCTCCGGACCTCAACGATGTTTTGAATGTGGTAAGACAGGACATTTTCGTACGGAGTGCCCTAACCTTTCAGGTCCGACTTCACGTGAAGAAAAGCAAACAAGGCCGAAGAAATCGTTTGCAAAGAATAAGAAGAAGAAAGATTTATCAATGCGCAACATAGTGCATAGTATGATCTCTGCACTTCAAGATTTCGGCTCAAGTGATGTGGACACCGGTAGTGATGAAGATGAAGAAGCTATGGCAAATATGTGCTGCATGGCGAGCAAGTCAAGTTCAAGCTCCGAGGAGGCAGAACACAACAGCGACGATGAAGAGGTATGTCCCACTTGCGAATAAATGTGTGATGCTATTTCTCGTGCCACTGTTATATTAAAGAAAAAGGATAAAAAACTTAGGAACAATGCTGTTAAAATTGAATCACTAGAATCTGAAATTAATCGTTTAAAAACTTTGATTCCTAGTGATGATTCTTGTTCCTCATGTGATTTGATTTATGAACAATTATCCTCTTTAAGAAGTACACACGCATCTACACTTGATAAACTTGAACTTGAAATTGAAAAGAACAAAGAGCTTTCTGCACTTAATGATAAAAATTTGAAAGATGCTTGTTGTTCTACAATTGATTTGCATTGTTCTTCATGTGATGATCTGAATAAGAAACTAAATGATGCTATGAATGAGATTTCTATTTTGAACAATGCTCTACGTGTGCATGAAGTTAAATATTGTTCAAATTGCAAACTAAAAAGAAAAACTTCATGTGAAAACTGCTTTGATCTGTCCAATAAACTTGATGACATGCATAGGACACTAGATCGGTTTTCTAATGCAAATAAGAACCTAAACTTGCTGCTGAATTCTTCCAAGTCTTGTAATGATAAAACTGGTTTAGGTTTTAATTCTCATTCTCATGCTAAGGCACACCCACCTAAAGTTGTAAAGTCATTAGGAAGCGGTTTGATTCAAACAGCTCCTAGACAAAAAGAGGTGATTTTCAAATCTTCAGGAGTACTGTCCCATTCAGGTTCTAATAAACGTTTTGCTTGCTCATCTAGACATGATAATAAGGTTATTTTTCATTGTACCTACTGTGGTAGAGATGGTCATGTCATGGATTTTTGTTATAGACTAGCTAAACACGATAAGAAACAAAGAATACTTGCTAGATCGCATAACAACCAAGCAAAATCTGCTAGACCAAATGTTCGGAGCCTGCAACCTGCTGTAATGAGTCAAAAACTTGCTCCCGGACCTACTGTTTTTTGTGCTACATATAACACATCTTCTAAGTCAGTAGTTGGGAACAAAAAATTTCGATGTTTGGCTCATAAACCTGCTGTACCTTCTCAGCTTTCGCGTGTTATTCCTGTTGGACGTCGTGTGACTTAGTACTGGATTCCTAAAAGTCTTTTAACTAACCCCAGTATTGAGTCATCGACGTATTGTGCTGCTGTGTAGGTTTCACGTTTGAGGAAGGAGAACATTTGGATTGTGGATTCAGGTTGCTCACGCCATATGACTGATAACAAAGAATGGTTCTCCTCTCTCTCTTTTGTGTCACGTGTAGAAAATGTTACTTTCGCCGATAACTCTTCTACTCCCATAATTGCTAAAGGTTCGTTTAGAGTAAACAATCTCTACACTTTGAAAGATGTGGCACTTGTTAAAAATTTGAAATACAACTTGCTTTCGGTTTCACAATTGCTAGATGAAAATCTAGAGGTTAGCTTTGCTAAAAATTGCTGCAAGGTTGTAGATTCAAAAGGTGAGCTTTTGTTTAACATGTCTAGGTTTGGAAGAGTTTTTAAAGCTGATTTTGATTTCTAAACTTCTAAGCATCGGTGTCTAGTTGCTAATGATACAAAGGATCTATATTTTTGGCATCGTAGACTTGGTCACATAGGCTTTGATCATCTCACTCGTGTTAGTGCTCTCGATCGCATACGTGGGCTGCTGAAGCTTAAAAAGGACAATGATATTGTGTGCTCTTCTTGTAGACATGCTATGTTTGTTGCAGGTTCACATGCTCCTCTCACAATGACTATGACAGCTGAACCAGGACAACTTTTACATCTTGACACAGTAGGTCCGGCACGTGTTCAATCCTTCGGAGGTAAATGGTATGTGCTTGTGATTGTTGATGATTATTCCAGATATTCTTGGGTTTATTTTATGACATCTAAGAATGAAGCTTTTAGTCATTTTAGAACTTTATTTCTTAGATTATCTATTGATCACCTAGGATCATTAAAAGCAATTAGAAGTGATAATGGAACTGAATTTAAAACCCAATCCTTTGATCACTTTTGTGCTGAAAATGGAATAGATCATCAATACTCTTCACCCTATGTACCACAACAAAATGGTGTCGTAGAAAGAAAGAACAGGACCTTAGTTGAGATGGCTAGGACTATTCTTGATGAATACCAAACTCCTAGGAAATTTTGGGCTGATGTAATTGCAACCGCTTGTTAAGTCTCAAATCATGTTTTCTTGCGTGCTAAGCTTGGAAAAACCCCATATGAGCTCCGGTTTGGACATAGGCCTAGTGTTACACACATTAGGGTTTTTGGTTGCAAATGCTTTGTTAAGAAAAATGGTAATCTTGATAAATTTGAAGCTATATCTGTTGATGGCATGTTTCTTGGTTATCCATCTCATACTAGAGGCTACCGTGTGCTTTTACTTGACACTAACAAAATTGTGGAGACTTGCGAGGTTTCTTTTGATGAAGCTAGCCCAAGTACTAGCTCCGATATTGCAGGTCCGGATCCATATCCGCAGGGGGAGAGTATTTTTATTGAAGAAGATGAAGAAGTGGTGCTGCTGCCCGAAAACTCGGAAGTAAATAACGATCAAGCTGCTGATTTTGCACCACAACCAGCACCAACAGTCACTACTGCTGGTTCGGACCTTCCTCAATCAACAAGCTCTCCTAATCAAAGGTCCGAACATAAAGAAGAAGGTGCTTGTGAAGTGTCTACTCCCCTCCGAGTACTCAAAAGTCATCCTCCACAACAAATCATTGGAAGCTTGCATGAACGAGTCACTCGGTCCAGGTTTTGCGATCCAAACTCTCATGCTCATTCTGCTTTTGTTGCTTCTTTTGAACCCAAGGATATATCACACGCACTCACTAATGAATCTTGGATTAATGCCATGCAAGAAGAGTTAGAAAATTTTGAAAGAAATAATGTTTGGAAACTTGTACCTCCACCTCAAGGTCACACATTAATTGGAACTAAATGGGTATTTAAAAATAAGCAAAGTGAGGATGGGGTTGTGGTTAGGAATAAAGCTAGGTTGGTTGCTCAAGGTTTCACTCAAATTGAAGGTCTAGATTTTGATGAAACATTTGCTCCTGTTGCTAGATTAGAAGCTATAAGAATTTTATTAGCATTTGCTGCATCTAAAGGTTTCAAGTTATATCAAATGGATGTTAAAAGTGCTTTTCTTAATGGCTACATAGAGGAGGAGGTTTATGTTAAGCAGCCAACGGGTTTTGAAAATCCAAATTTTCCTAATCATGTTTACAAACTGTCCAAAGCCTTGTACAGTCTAAAACAAGCCCCTAGAGCATGGTATGATAGGTTAAAAACATTCTTACTTGAAAAGGGGTTTACCATGGGCAGGGTTGATGAAACTCTTTTTGTACTTAAGCATGGCAATGACTCATTATTCGTTCAAGTGTATGTGGATGATATTATCTTTGGTTGTGCTTCTCATGATCTCGTGTCCAAGTTTTCAGCTATGATGAGTTCAGAATTTGAGATGAGTATGACGGGAGAACTCACATACTTTTTGGGGCTGCAAATCAAGCAAACAAAAGAAGGAACTTTTGTGCATCAAACTAAGTATACAAAGGACCTTCTTAAGCGCTTCAACATGGACAAATGCAAGCCTCTTAGGACACCAATGGGAACAGCAACAACACTTGAACTTGACGAAGATGGTGACCCGGTCGATAAAAAAGAATACAGAAGTATGATTGGATCACTTTTGTATCTCACGGCGTCAAGACCGGACATACAATTCAGCGTATGTCTTTGTGCATGTTTTCAAGCTTCTCCACGTGCTTCACATCGCCAAGTCATCAAAAGGATTCTCAGGTACCTACATGGAACTCAAGAATTTGGCATTTTTCTTCCTTCTTCCTCAACCGTTTCTTTGAAAGCTTTTTCGGATGCTGATTTTGGGAGTTGTAGGATTGATAGGAAAAGTACTTCGGGTGCTTGTCATTTTATTGGTAATTCACTTGTTGCTTGGTCCTCTAGAAAACAATGTTCAGTTGCACAATCCACGGCCGAATCTGAATATGTAGCTGCGGCTAGCGCTTGCTCACAAATTCTTTGGATTGTTCAAACACTTAAGGACTATGGGGTTGATTTAGATAGTGTTCCACTGTTTTGTGATAACACTAGTGCAATTTGTATTGCTAAAAACCCCGTGAAACACTCTAGAACTAAGCACATTGACATTAGGTATCACTTTCTTCGTGATAATGTTGAAAAAGGAAACATTGTGCTTCACCATGTCGATACCGAACAACAATTGGCTGATATTTTTACAAAACCTTTGGATTTCACTCGTTTTTGTTTCATTCATAGTGAAATAGGGGTTATGCATCCTCATGGATTAAATTGAGGGGGAGTTTTTGAAACTTTGAAAGTCTATGTGTGAATCTGAAACTAAAATAATATGAGCATAGTATTTCATACATATATGACTTTATGATTCCTTTTACAGGCTGAAAGTTCTTACTACATTACTCATGTTATACATTTTGTAGTTTTTGCCATGACTAGTAATTGGAATAATTACTTACACTAAATCTGGTCATGATCGAACTTTCTTGCTGTTTTGAACTTGTTGCGTGCTCACAAGTGCTTTTAATCATAAAAAAATTAATCAAGTGATCAGCTCACATGTTGAGTTTTCAAATAAAAAATTGAGAAAAGATCAAGAGAATATGCATGCATCGCACTTCTTCTTTTGAGATTGCTTATCATTGCACTAAGATATGAACTTGGAAGGAATTGTGTATGACTAAAACCATGTCCTTAAGCTTCTGATTGTCAAATGACATAGACTTGGCTTGGTTGGTTAGAATACGGCTGATGCGGCATATAATCTCTTGCAAATATCATATGATCAACTTTGTGCCTTAAATGATTATGAATAATAAAAATGCAGCAACAAGTGTCATGTTTTCAGGTTTTGAAATGGTTGAGTAAGGGAGATCATGACTTGCTTAAACTGAAAAATACATTTGATCTCTAGCATGGCTTACACTACTTTATGTATCTCATTGATGTGATCGTGTAAGTAACCTGATAGTATGACTTGGATGAGCTTTGTTTTGTATGTATATGTTATAATATGCTCATAACATTTAAAAAGTTCTCTTTTGAACCTTGCTGAATACATTGTCTAAGGGGGAGAAATATGTATAAGGAGAGATTTTTTTTACACTTTGCATATGTTATACACTTTCTTCCTTCTCTGATTTTAAAAAATGGGGAGAAATTAATAAAGGGGGAGAAATGAGTTTTCAAAGCTTTTCAAAACTTTTCATAAGCCAATGTTCGGATTTTAATTGGTGTTGCCAATGCATTCATCAAGGGGGAGATTGTGAGACTTATGTGTGCTGAATACATTGGCAATTAGGATAAAAGTTAGCATTAACATTCAAAGTTTTGAATATTGCCAAAACATTCTTCTGTGGCAAGGTCCGACAAGTTCTTTGTTAGGTCCGCCAAGTGTTGGCAAGGTCCGACGCAGGGTCCGGAGAGCTCCTACAAGGTCCGGAGAGCTTCTGTGAGGTCCGGAGCTTGTTTTTAGAGAGCTCCCGTGAAGTTCAACTCGTAGAACTGCAGCGTCTTGTTTTTGCTTTTAACTCGTAATGTTTCAAACTTGCTTTATGGGAAGGTTTGCTTAGTATTAATTTGCTAAGTTTTTGGTGTGTTTGGTGGTTATGGCTGTTATCATTTGATATGGTTTGCAACATGCTTATGTGACGTGCTCATGTAAGGTGTTGTGGTTTTCGAACTAACGTGAGTCAAGTCGAGGACTTGTGCTAGGAAGAATTGGTTGTTTATTCATGTGTAGGTGTTGCTTGAGTTCAAGACATGGCTGGTGACGGGATCCTTGGACTAGTCTCAGGGAGGAGATGAGGTTCCAACAACCAAGTTCGGGAGGAGCTGTGGTTGAGTTGATCGGGTGGTCGCGCAGCATGTTTGGATCAAGGGCAGTGCATATGGAGGTTGCGTGTACGTCGTTGGAAGGTGTTTGCACGTGTGCAAGGAGTGCATGGACGTGGCAACATTGTTCCAAGGCGTGATGAAGAGAAGTGGACGTAAAGAATTGGTCGGAAAGGTCCAACCGGCTGCATTGCGTACTCAGGCTGAGGCTGAGTCGGATATGGCTCAAATATGGAAGATTTGAGTTGGTTATGATAGGATTTCGTGCTAGGCACGAAGTTGAGTTGTTTTAGAAATGTTTAGGACGTTCCTAAGGTGTTTGGAAGTCTCACGATTGCTTCTATCTGCGAATAGGAGAGTCCTGAGCAGTTATGATAAGTTAGGATACGAGTCTAATTAGGAGTAGGAGTCCTAGATTGGATTGTTTAGCCTGAGGGCTGGCTATAAAAGCAAGGGAGGCCAGAGCTCTCGTGGGTAGAGAACTTTGGGCTGTTCCTCTTGTGTTTCTATTGAATAAAGTTCATAGTTTCGAGGAGCTTTTGTGCCTTGTTCGTCCGACTTGTTTTTCGTCAAATCTTTCTCGCCGAGTTTCTGGACAGACCGAAGTTGCTTCGATGTTTCGTTCATAACTCGAGTTTTACAGATCCGATTGACGTGATTCTTTTTGGGTTGTCTTCACAACTCAATTATCTATCATCTGTGAAATTTTTACGAGCTTCATATCTGTAGTTTTCGAGATACACGAGTTTCTTTGCAGCATTGCAGATCTGTTTTATATCGGGTAGAACAGATTTATCTTCGTTTAATGTTTTGATCGTATCTCAAGTTTTACTTCGTGTTTTCAAGTGATTCTTGTTGCATTAGATCCGTGACTTGATTCTCTACCTCTCTACTTGATTTGTCACGGTTGAACACGTTTGAAAACACTTGCACACACGGTTTCTTTAACCGATTGATTTTTTGCTGAGGGGTTTTTGTTGTTTCCGCTGCGAAAATGTTTAATCTACCATTCACCCTCCCTCTGGTAGCTTTTCACGTGCTCTTCGATCCTACAAGGACTCCTCTTTTTCCCCTTATAAATATAACCCCCACCCCCTTGGCCGACCACTCTCTATTTTGGATGTCCTCCCCTGCTGCCAAGCCCCCTTCCTTGCTGCCAAGTTGCCAAGTTCCCCCCTTGCCAGAATTTGGCCGCCGTCGAGCCCCGCCGTCGCCGGAGAAGAAGCCCGACGATCTGTCCTACCAAAATTTTCCATAGAAAAAATTACCCACTGCTGCCATTGCTAGGAGGAAGGCCCTGCCACCAAAAGGAAGTGAGGTAGGTCCCCATTACCCATCTTACGACGTCGCCGCTGTTTCTACGCACCCGTTTTCTTCGCCCCCTTTGATCAGAAACTTTTACGTGTGGACAGACCATGTTTTGATCGGTTTTTGACGTTGGAATTGATCTAGATCTTGAGTTAAGATCATCACCACGTCCACACTTGATACCTACACCCTTGTTCATCATAAAACCCCATGAAAGCCCGTTAAAACATGCAAGAACACGTACAAACTGGTTTAATAAAGCAGCACCATAGGATTTGCATTCATCTACCCCATCGCATCTTGGGTAAAGTTTGTGCATGATGATTGATTGATGTAAATTTTGTATGTGCATGATCGTGAGTAGAAGGATAAGCTTAAGAGGCCATCTACGTGGAACTACAGCACCAAGAATTCGAGACGCTTGAGCAACAAGAACCACGGGAGCAAGGCAAGTGCCCCTTGACCATATTGATCCCATGTTTTGAAACTATTTTGTTTGTGAAAATGTGTATGCTTGACTCAACTTGATGGGACACCCTTTTATAGGAGTTTACTAGTTTTGTTAACCATCCTTGTCACCAGAAAAGTTCATGAGTCGGGTATGGTCGTTTTTCCTTTTTGCTTCGCTTAGTCTACGGGATACGGGAAGCGGAAATAAAACATGTCTAGCTACTGCACTCATATGAATAATGATGATGAGATCTTGATGATGTTAATGGGCATGGAATCGGGGAGATCTAGGCAAGATTGGTTCATGAATGTTGCTGGATGAGATGGTGGAACTTGCCGTAGATCTAAGGACCGGTTCATTCAAGAATATGCCAGGAAAACAGTGCCACCACAAGGCCAAGTATGGGTGCGGCTTAGCTGATTAATTAGGTGTGTTGCTAGCTTGTTATGAACCGTAGATGGCGCGGGGAATGGGAGTCGAGGAGGACTGCCCTGGGAACTGCATGGCACAAGAGAGGGCCCGTGGGTTGGGGAATGGTGATTCGAGCCTGCCGGTGAAACCTCAGTGAGTCCATACATCTAGTGGCTCCTTTTAAAGGCTATTTTGTGATCTCTTGGCCATACACCAACAGTTGTGTACTGGTATAATGGAGGTTCTGTGTAACACCCCAAAATTTTGATTCAAAACCCTAAATCATGTTAAGAGGGGGATTTAAAAATTTTTGGACGTGTTGCATGTTTTGCAAAAATTCAAATTCAAACTGGAATTCAAGTTAAACTCAAATCAGAAAAGAAATAGAAAAAGAAAAAGGAAAACAGAAAAAAAACCGGCCAGTGGGCCGAAACCCACCAGCCGGCCCACCCTGCCCCGCGCCAGCCCGCAGCCGCGCGCCCGCGCTCTCTCTCTCAGACAGGTGGGACCCACCTGTCATCCCTAACCCCCGATCGTCCGAAACTCAGACTGTTCACCCGCGCGCGCGATCGCAACCGACCGGATTTCCGGCCGAATTCTGGTTCCGGAGGACTCCCACTCGATCTAAACAAACCCACCGCCCTCCCCCGTCTATAAAAACCCCAGCCTCGTTCTGTTTTTCCCCCACGATCGCCGATTTTTACTCCGGTGAGAACCGAGACTTCTCCGGCAAATTCTGGCCGACCTAAGCTCGGAAATTCCGATCTAACTCGCTGGTCTTGATCCACCGCCTCCGGGGAACCTTGCAGGTGCAGAAAACTCGGTGATTTGCGGTGTAAACGCAGCGCCGCCGAGCTTCGCCGTGGTTTTGCCTCGGACCTCGTCGCCGATCACCTTCCAGGACCTCCGAGCTCAAGAAAACCCCCGAGGTGAGATCCCGACCTCCCCTCTATCGATCTATGCCATAAAATCACAGTTCTAGGAAGAATTCTCGAAGATCCAAAAGTCCCCCGCGAGATCGCCGCTTCCCGACGCCGTGCGCCGCCAGCAGCGCCGCCCGCGCTCGATCAGAGCGACGTGGCCGCTTGTGCGCCGTTTATTTTAAATCGCACGGTAGGGTTTAAACCCCCGCGTACCGGTTCGATGTTATAATCTCGGCCGTCGGTTTAAAATCGGACGGTCCACGTCAGCCCCGCGTTATAAAGACTGGAAATCTTACGTGCTACCCCCTGGGATTCTCGGGAAATAAGAGCTAGCCCCGGAAACTTCTGATCTAGCCCCTGGAACTTCAGAAAATCATGTAAATTCATTTAAAAAATCAGTTTTAGCCCCTGGACTTAATGAAAATTAGGAAAAACATCTCTGATAAGTATAGCTAGACCCCTGGAAATTCTGAAAATAATATTATAGACCCTGTAATGGGGTGAGTTTACCTTTTTAGCCCTGTTTAGTATTTAATTTAGGAAATTGAATATGTTGCTAGTGTTTAAAAATTAAAAGGTGGGACAAACATATTGTCAAAATTTAATTAAAGACTTTCTCAGTATTTAGGAAACTTTGGAGTGAGATAAAAACATATTTTGGGCTGAATTGAATCTGTCTAATTTATTATTCACATTTAGGGACACATTTTTAAGCAATGAATAGTTTTAGAAAATAGGAAAATAATTGTGAAATAGTTTACATCAGAGGCAAAGGTCAAAATATGTTATTAAATTATTTAGGACCAGAACCTATTCTGTTAGATGATGTGTATTACTAATTTCATAATAAAGAACACATTTATGTATAGGAAAATAAATCTGAAAATATAGAAACTAGTAAATGATAAATGGAGTTTCTAGAATCCAAAGAATTCAGTTTAAGATTGGTAGAAATTCTAAAGGCACATATGGAGAAGAAAAATACTTTTCATACATACTTGGTAGTGAAAAGGTGTAGTAATTGAATATAAGGAGTTTATTTAAATTGGAAACTCATATATATAGCATGTAAGTATAAATGTGAACACAAAAGTAGGAATCATATACATATGATCAAAAGTGCATGCAAGCCACAAATCAACACACATGGAGTAACCACAACACATATAATGGTGAATGACTTTCATAAATATGAATGTGTGGTTTGTATGAAGTGGAAGTGTGAACTATGTCTTATGGATTGTTGTTTTTCTTTTGCTATGTGTGATGGTATGATGTAGAACCTGCTCAAGAGCAAGTTATTCCTTTCCAAGATCAGGACTACTCATTTCAAGAGCAGCAAGAAGGAGGCAAGTGTCCTTGACCACTTTGATCCTATGCTAGGATGTGTAGATAGAATTATTTGCATTGTCAAATGAAATATGAAACCCATGCTAGGAAGTTTCCATAGAATTGCATTACCTTGTTTTCCTTGTAGCTTGGGTTGGGATTTATTTTATCTTGTCATTTATTATTATGCATATGCTTAGCCATGCTTAGAATGGAATATTTGGGACATGAGATCATCAGTTTATTTTACCATACTCTTGAATGAGATATTGTGAGTTATGTAGAGGTAGGGATCAAGGCAAGTTGGAGGTTTTGGTTGTGTGCTGGGTGCATGAGACTCGGGTTTGTGTTTAGTACTTGCCTGGATCCTAAGGACCGGTTCATGGAGCATGTAACCTGGCTTTACAGAGCCAACCACATGCTGAGATAGGGCAGCTTGGCCAATTAATTAGGTGTATCCCCGGCGTAGTATGGGTGTGTTGGATGGTGCGGGGAGTAGGTGTCAGCTGGACTACCATATGAACCGCAAGGCTCAAGAGGGGGCCACTGCAGCGGGGTTGGAGCCTCTTGTATGCTGTTAGGGATGAAACCTCAGTGGGCCCACGCTCGTCAGGAATCCCTTTGTAAAGGCTTCGTAGTGATCACCTGGCTACACACCTGGGAAGTGTGAATGTGGTTCGTAGCCACTGGCATAATGGAGGTTCTTTTAGTCCACCCGGCAACGGGGGATGAAATCACTACATGTGGGTACAGTGGTACAAACTCTGCAGAGTCAAAACTGTCATGACAGCCGTGCTCACGGTCAAGAGCGGATTGGACATATTCATGATTAGAGGATTGATGGTTTTGGAAGTTGTGGATGTTAAGCGGGGAGCTTAACATTGGAAATGATGTTATGGTTATTGGATTATGATGATGGGATGGGAGATTGGGACCATTTCACCTTTGTAGTAATGTAGGTGCTTAATAAGCTAAGGTGATAGGAATTAATTGCGTAGTGCTTTAACCATGAGTTCAACCCCTCCTTGTTCTAGCCATGCATGATATAATTCTCCCACACTTGCTGAGTACCATTGGTACTCAACCTTGCACATTTTGTTGGTTTATATTGCTGCTCAGGTCAAGATAATGAGGTGGTATATAATGACCAAGACTTTGGACCCGAAGAAGGTTTCTAGGTTCATGGAGACCCCCGGGCAACGCCTGCAATGGAGCCCACAAGAATAATATTCCGCTGCTAGTTTATTTATTGGTGATGAACTTATAATTGTCCAACGAGACATTTGCTATGTAAGACTTATTTATATTCGACACTTGGCTTGTAATAAATGATGCTTCACTATTTGTCATCACATGTATGAGAAAATGATCCTGGCATACATGTGATATTCACTTGGTTGTTCTTCGGAAAAACCGGGTGTGACAGAAGTGGTGTAAGAGCCAAGGTTGCCCATAGGAACGTGGACCTAGGTAGAAATGGACGTATTTAAGGGCCCTATTTTCTTAAAAACTATTTTACAAAGGTGTGGATTGAAAAGTGTTATTTAAATGAGTCACTTTCTTCATCTTACCCCAATTTTCATTCAAAATAGGATTTTTGTTTGAGAGTTTATCTAACCTAATTTTAAATTCTTTTTGTTTTAGATGGTTCGCATGATTCGCACCGCTCACAAGTCCACAGGAGGGAGAGTTCCTATAGTTGCCCTTGCCGAGAGAGAGGAGAGCCGTCCGGTGACGTACCTTTCCTACGGATTGGCAGTAGGAGGCTTATTGCGCCGTCTTCGGCGTATGCTCGAAGCCGCCGGCAATACGGGCAAGCTAATCATCCACTATAACTCCACCAGGACCATCCGTGAGAAGAGGGAAGAATGGAGTTCAGAGATGAGGATAATACACGAAGATCAGCTGCTTAAGATTCACCACTCTCCAGCTCGTAGAGCGACACAGATCGATGCGGAGAAAGATGTCACCTGGGAGGCCATCACCTGCCAGAGTCACATCTATCGTCGCCACTTGGACAAAACTGAGTACATGTATGTCCTCCAGCGTGAGAGTGGTACCACGGAGTACAAGTACCCGCCGGTGCAGCAAGGGACTTCTCATGAGAACATGGACTTGTGCTTGGAGGATGCTGCTATGCTCAGCACTGGGCTGCAGGAGTGTCAACAAGAGCTTCAGGATGTCCGGGACACCCTGAAGGAAACGGAGGCGTTGCTGCGAGCCTGCTTAAGGGCGAGAGAAAGGGGAGATGGGAATGAACTGTGTGTCACCGCGAATGATACATGGACTCCTGACTCCCCAGATCGTCGGGCGATAAGGCGTCGTCGCACTTCTCCACCAGAAGCCTCCCCACCCAAAGCAGAGTCAGAAGGCAGCCGAAATGAGGAGGAGGATCCCGAGGAGCCAGCTCAAGAAAACGAGTAGTGTAGAGACCTTCCCTTAGTTAGAAAGATGTCGAATAGTCAAGTCGTTAAGTTAAGTTAATGGTGTGATAATGCTTGGTGTGTGACGTGAGTTGTGGAAGCCCTGAGCAATTGTCCACAGCCTCGTCTTTAGATTGTTTTGCCTTGGTGTGTGAACCCACATGAAATAATATTGCATTTATTTTTGTGTGAGAAGTGAACCCTTAGAGAAGTATAACAAAGCCTCAACACTTCAAAGTACAAACAAATGAAAGTAGTAAGATGATACTAAATGCTTTCAAAATTAACATTGGTTGATTCTGTCAGATGGCCGGAAGAGGAAAAGGACGTGCTGCCAACCCCGCCAACAACAACGATGAGGCATGAAACCCTCATTTTTCTGGAGGCCAGGACCGGGGTGGTCGCCGTGAAGGAGTTGATCCCCTCCACCAAATGCTGGAGAATCAAAATCAGCTCATCCAGAACTTGACTCAAGTGGTGGCCAACTTGCATCAAGTTCCACCTCCACAAGCTGCACCACGCCAACCAAGGTTGAGTGAGTTTCTAGGAACTCAACCTCCAAAGTTTGCAAGTGCTGCTGAACCTCTGGAGGCAGATGATTGGCTGAAGACCATTGAAAGTAAGATGAGGATCATACAGTGCCAAGGGTATGAGAGGGTGCTGTTTGCCTCTCATCAATTGCATGGACCTGCTGCTGATTGGTGGACCGCCTACGTGGCCGCCCATCATGACCCTGAGAACATCACTTGGGAAGAGTTCAAGCGTAGCTTCCGCAACCATTACATCCCAAGAGGTGAACTCAAAAACAAGAGGAAAGAGTTTTTGGGGTTGCAGCAAGGTAACATGACTGTGAGGGAATACCTCACTAAATTTACTCAACTATCTCGTTATGCCCCACGAGACATAGAGACTGATGAGCAGAAACAAGATTGTTTCGTGGAAGGACTTACCGCGGAGATGCAATGTGCAATGTCCTCAAATGAGTATGAAAGCTTCCAAAAGATGGTGGACTGAGCATTTGTGGTAGAAAGGAAGCTAAAGGCCTTGGAAAATGAGAATAAGAGGAAGGCCGGTTGGTCACATCAAGTCTCGGGTAGCAACACCCGCCCACGTCTGGTGCAGCAACCTGCAGGGCAGACGAACCGTGCTGCGGTACCCTACTCAGCACCAAGAGGGTACAACCCGAACTACAGGCCTCAGGCAGCACCAATACAGCCACAACGTCAGTTCGTACAGCAGCCTCGCCCTGCATATCCACCTCGACCAGCAGTACAAGGACCCCCAAACCAACCCCAAGACAGTAAAGGCCAAGCACCTCAGGTTGGGGTGCAATGTTTTAGCTGCGGTGAAGTGGGGCACTACGCCCATAAGTGCCCAAAGAAGAAGCCCGCGCAGCCACAACAGCAGAATGTAATGAGAGGACGGGTGAACTACGTCACTATGGAGGAAGCACAAGATGCACCCGACGTGGTAGTTGGTAAGTTTCCTGCCAATTTACACCTTGCAACCCTGCTGTTTGATTCTGGTGCTACCCACTCGTTTATTGCTCAAGGGTTTGTTAAGAAGTATGACCTAGCAACAACACAAATGAACCATATGCTAGCCGTAAACTCTCCAGGTGGAGAAATAAGGACAAGACAAGTGTGTCCCAAGGTGAATCTAGACATTAATGGGGTAGTGTTTACTGTTAACCTCATAGTGATAGATTCTTAAGGGATCGATATTATTTTGGGCATGATTGGTTGACCAAACATAAGGGAATCATTCATTGTTTGACCAGAACGGTGGAACTAACTCACCCTAGTGGCACAAGAGTAAAGTTCATAACAATACACGAGCCTAGGAGGGACATTAAATTAAATTAAGTTGAGGTGAAAGTTGAGGAAATCAGGACTATCAGGGAATATCCAGACGTTTTTCCGGAAGAATTGCCAGGTATGCCTCCCGATCGTGAAGTGGAATTCGTAATTGAGCTAGTACCTGGATCAGCCCCGATATACAAGAGACCTTATCGGATGGACTCCAAGCAGCTGGAAGAACTCAAGGATCATTTGAGAGAATTGTCGGAGAAGGGGTATATTCGTCCTAGTTCCTCACCATGGGGGGCTTCGGTGATATTTGTGCCCAACAAGGACGGAACCCAAAGGTTATGCGTGGATTACCGTGCTTTGAATGAGGTAACCATCAAGAACAAGTACCCATTACCTCGCATTGAAGACTTGTTTGATCAGTTGAGGGGAGCTTGTGTGTTCTCAAAAATTGATCTCAGGTCGGGATACCACCAACTCAAGATAAGGCAATCTGATATTCCCAAGACAGCTTTCATATCTCGGTACGGACTGTATGAATACACTGTCATGCCTTTCGGGCTAACTAATGCCCCGGCATACTTCATGTATCTCATGAACAAGGTATTCATGGAATATCTGGACAAATTTGTGGTGGTTTTCATAGATGACATTCTCGTCTTCTCCAAAGATGAAGAAGAACATGAGAAACATCTAAGGTTGGTGTTGCAGAGGCTAAGAGAACACCAACTATATGCCAAGTTGAGCAAGTGTGAGTTTTGGCTGAAGAAAGTTCCTTTCTTAGGACATATAATCTCGGAGATAGGAATCTCCGTGGATCCTGCCAAAATCGAGGATATACAGAAGTGGAAGACCCCTGAAAATGTCGGGGAAGTTCGAAGCTTCCTGGGATTGGCTGGATACTATCGACGGTTTATTGAGGGATTCTCCAAGATCTCGAGACCTCTCACCAAACTGTTGGAGAAGGGAATCACATTCACCTGGACGCCACAGTGCGAGACAAGCTTTCAGGAGCTAAAGAAGAGATTGACAACAACCCCAGTGTTGGTTATGCCAGATATGCAGAAGAACTTCACGGTGTACTGCGATACCTCTGGAAACGGGTTGGGATGTGTTCTCATGCAAGAAGGGCATGTCGTGGCTTATGCATCCCGACAACTCCGGAAGCACGAGAAGAACTATCCTACACATGACCTAGAATTAGCCGCAGTGGTACACGCGTTGAAAATTTGGCGGCACTATTTGATGGGGAAGAGGACCGAGATATATACGGATCACAAGAGTTTGAAGTACATATTCACACAGCCAGACCTCAACCTCAGACAAAGGAGATGGTTATAGCTAATCAATGACTTTGATGTGGGCATCAACTATCATCCTGGGAAAGCAAACGTCGTGGCCGATGCTTTAGGTCAGAAAGTGCAGGTCAATAGGTTGAGCTTGAAGGACATGCCGACAGAATTGAAGGATGAGGTTATAAGGCTCAATCTATGCCTTGTGAATAGTGGTGAAGCCATCGCCATGGAAGTGGACTCCACACTAGAGAAAGACATACGCAATGGTCAAAAGAACGACGAGAAGATACAAGAAATCAGGCAACTCATCAAGGAAAATAAAGCTCCTGGTTTCAGAGAGGATGAACAAGGTACGGTGTGGCACGGGAAGAGAATCTGCGTGCCTGAAGTAAAGGAGATCCGTGAATTGATTTTGAAGGAGGCTCATGATTCCGACTATTCCATTCATCCTGGGAGTACGAAGATGTACCAGGACCTCAAGAGCAGGTATTGGTGGTATGGCATGAAGCGAGATGTCGCGGAACATGTTGCTCTGTGTGACACATGTCAGTTGGTGAAAGCAGAACATCAACGACCCGCGGGGTTATTGCAACCACTCAAAGTGCCTGAATGGAAATGGGAAGAAATCAGCATGGATTTCATCGTGGGATTGCCTAGGACCCAATCAAGGTATGATTCGATATGGGCCATCATTGATAGGATAACCATGGTAGCTCACTTCATCCCCGTAAAGGAAAGCTACAGTGGATCCAAATTGGCGGAGTTATACATGTCAAGGATCGTGTGTTACCATGGAGTGCCGAAGAAGATAGTGTCGGACTGAGGGACACAGTTCACCTTGAGGTTTTGGCAGAAGTTGCATGAAACCATGGGAACCCATCTAAATTTTAGCTCTGCCTGTCATCCCCAAACTGACGGGCAGACGGAGAGAACCAATCAGATCCTTGAAGATATGCTGAGGGCATGTGCACTCAAAAACAATCGGAGTTGGGACAAGAACTTACCGTATGCGGAGTTTTCCTATAACAACAGCTATCAAGCTAGTATGAAGATGTCACTGTTTGAAGCCTTGTACGGGAGGAAGTGCAGAACTCCCCTATTTTGGAACCAAACGGGGGAAAGTAAAGTGTTTGGTCCAGAAGTACTACAAGAAGCCGAGGCGAAGGTGAGGGAAATTCGCAACAATTTGAGGATAGCACAGACACGCGAAAAGAGCTATGCCGATGTAAGAAGAAGAGAGCTCGTTTTCAACGTGGGAGACTATGTCTATCTCAAGGTGTCCCCTATCAGAGGACTTCGTCGGTTCAAGGTGAAAGGGAAGTTGTCACCTCGATACATCGGACCCTTTCAAGTTCTGGAAAGGAAAGGCGAAGTGGCGTATCAACTAGAGTTACCGGCTCGTCTATCGGATGTGCACGATGTATTCCATGTGTCACAACTCAAGAAATCCCTGAGGACGCCTGAGGAGGTGTTACCCATGAATGAAATGAACGCAGCTGAGGATTTGTCTTATGCCGAGCAACCATACAAGATTTTGGAGACAATGGAACGCCTCACCAGAAATAAAAGAATACGGATGTGCAAGGTGCAGTGGAAGCATCACTCAGAAGAGGAAGCCACCTGGGAGCGGGAAGATGAGCTCAAGGCACAATTTCAGGAATTGTTTTCTTAGAACCACCAATCCCGAGGACGAGATTTCTTTTAAGGGGGGTAGAGCTGTAACACCCCAAAATTTTGATTCAAAACCCTAAATCATGTTAAGAGGGGGATTTAAAAATTTTTGGACGTGTTGCATGTTTTGCAAAAATTCAAATTCAAACTGGAATTCAAATTAAACTCAAATCAGAAAAGAAATAGAAAAAGAAAAAGGAAAACAGAAAAAAAAAACCGGCCAGTGGGCCGAAACCCACCAGCCGGCCGACCCTGCCCCGCGCCAGCCCGCAGCCGCGCGCCCGCGCTCTCTCTCTCAGACAGGTGGGACCCACCTGTCATCACTAACCCCCGATCGTCCGAAACTCGGACTGTTCACCCGCGTGCGCGCGATCGCAACCGACCGGATTTCCGGCCGAATTCTGGTTCCGGAGGACTCCCACTCGATCTAAACAAACCCACCGCCCTCCCCCGTCTATAAAAACCCCAGCCTCGTTCTATTTTTCCCCCACGATCGCTGATTTTTACTCCGGTGAGAACCGAGACTTCTCCGGCGAATTCTTGCCGATCTAAGCTCGGAAATTCCGATCTAACTCGCTGGTCTTGATCCACCGCCTCCGGGGAACCTTGCAGGTGCAGAAAACTCGGTGATTTGCGGTGTAAACGCAGCGCCGACGAGCTTCGCCGTGGTTTTGCCTCGGACCTCGTCGCCGATCACCTTCCAGGACCTCCGAGCTCAAGAAAACCCCCAAGGTGAGATCCCCGACCTCCCCTCTACCGATCTATGCCATAAAATCACAGTTCTAGGAAGAATTCTCGAAGATCCGAAAGTCTCCGGCGAGATCGCCGCTTCCCGCCGCCGTGCGCCGCCGGCAGCGCCGCCCGCGCTCGATCAGAGCGACGTGGCTGCTTGTGCGCCGTTTATTTTAAATCGCACGGTAGGGTTTAAACCCCCGCGTACCGGTTCGATGTTATAATCTCGGCCGTCGGTTTAAAATTGGACGGTCCACGTCAGCCCCGCGTTATAAAGACGGGAAATCTTACGTGCTACCCCCTGGGGTTCTCGGGAAATAAGAGCTAGCCCCGGAAACTTCTGATCTAGCCCCTGGAACTTCAGAAAATCATGTAAATTCATTTAAAAATCAGTTTTAGCCCCTGGACTTAATGAAAATTAGGAAAAACACCTCTGATAAGTATAGCTAGACCCCTGGAAATTCTGAAAATAATATTATAGACCCTGTAATGGGGTGAGTTTACCTTTTTAGCCCTGTTTAGTATTTAATTTAGGAAATTGAATATGTTGCTAGTGTTTAAAAATTAAAAGGTGGGACAAACATATTGTCAAAATTTAATTAAAGACTTTCTCAGTATTTAGGAAACTTTGGAGTGAGATAAAAACATATTTTGGGCTGAATTGAATCTGTCTAATTTATTATTCACATTTAGGGACACATTTTTAAGCAATGAATAGTTTTAGAAAATAGGAAAATAATTGTGAAATAGTTTACATCAGAGGCAAAGGTCAAAATATGTTATTAAATTATTTAGGACCAGAACCTATTCTGTTAGATGATGTGTATTACTAATTTCATAATAAAGAACACATTTATGTATAGGAAAATAAATCTGAAAATATAGAAACTAGTAAATGATAAATGGAGTTTCTAGAATCCAAAGAATTCAGTTTAAGGTTGGTAGAAATTCCAAAGGCACATATGGAGCAGAAAAATACTTTTCATACATACTTGGTAGTGAAAAGGTGTAGTAATTGAATATAATGAGTTTATTTAAATTGGAAACTCATATATATAGCTTGTAAGTATAAATGTGAACACAAAAGTAGGAATCATATACATATGATCAAAAGTGCATGCAAGCCACAAATCAACACACATGGAGTAACCACAACACATATAATGGTAAAAGACTTTCATAAATATGAATGTGTGGTTTGTATGAAGTGGAAGTGTGAACTATGTCTTATGGATTGTTGTTTTTCTTTTGCTATGTGTGATGGTATGATGTAGAACCTGCTCAAGAGCAAGTTATTCCTTTCCAAGATCAGGACTACCCATTTCAAGAGCAGCAAGAAGGAGGCAAGTGTCCTTGACCACTTTGATCCTATGCTAGGATGTGTAGATAGAATTATTTGCATTGTCAAATGAAATATGAAACCCATGCTAGGAAGTTTCCATAGAATTGCATTACCTTGTTTTCCTTGTAGCTTGGGTTGGGATTTATTTTATCATGTCATTTATTATTATGCATATGCTTAGCCATGCTTAGAATGGAATATTTGGGACATGAGATCATCAGTTTATTTTACCATACTCTTGAATGAGATATTGTGAGTTATGTAGAGGTAGGGATCAAGGCAAGTTGGAGGTTTTGGTTGTGTGCTGGGTGCACGAGACTCGGGTTTGTGTTTAGTACTTGCCTAGATCCTAAGGACCGGTTCATGGAGCATGTAACCTGGCTTTACAGTGCCAACCACATGCTGAGATGGGGCAGCTTGGCCAATTAATTAGGTGTATCCCCGGCGTAGTATGGGTGTGTTGGATGGTGCGGGGAGTAGGTGCCAGCTGTACTACCATATGAACCGCAAGGCTCAAGAGGGGGCCACTGCAGCGGGGTTGGAGCCTCTTGTATGCTGTTAGGGGTGAAACCTCAGTGGGCCCACGCTCGTCGGGAATCCCTTTGTAAAGGCTTCGTAGTAATCTCCTGGCTACACACCTGGGAAGTGTGAATGTGGTTCGTAGCCACTGGCATAATGGAGGTTCTTTTAGTCCACCCGGCAACGGGGGATGAAATCACTACATGTGGGTACAGTGGTACAAACTCTGCAGAGTCAAAACTGTCATGACAGCCGTGCTCACGGTCAAGAGCGGCTTGGACTTATTCATGATTAGAGGATTGATGGTTTTGGAAGTTGTGGATGTTAAGCGGGGAGCTTAACATTGGAAATGATGTTATGGTTATTGGATTATGATGATGGGATGGGAGATTGGGACCATTTCACCTGTGTAGTAATGTAGGTGCTTAATAAGCTAAGGTGATAGGAATTAATTGCGTAGTGCTTTAACCATGAGTTCAACCCCTCCTTGTTCTAGCCATGCATGATATAATTCTCCCACACTTGCTGAGTACCATTGGTACTCAACCTTGCATATTTTGTTGGTTTGTATTGCTGCTCAGGTCAAGATAATGAGGTGGTATATAATGACCAAGACTTTGGACCCGAAGAAGGTTTCTAGGTTCATGGAGACCCCCGGGCAACGCCTGCAATGGAGCCCACAAGAATAATATTCCGCTGCTAGTTTATTTATTGGTGATGAGCTTATAATTGTCCAACGAGACATTTGCTATGTAAGACTTATTTATATTCGACACCTGGCTTGTAATAAATGATGCTTCACTATTTGTCATCACATGTATGAGAAAATGATCCTGGCATACATGTGATATTCACTTGGTTGTTCTTCGGAAAAACCGGGTGTGACATTCTGCAGTCGCCGACGGGTGACGAAATCACAAACTTGTGGGTAAAGTGGTGCCACCTCTGCAGAGTGCAAAACTATCATGATAGCCGTGCTTCGGGTCACAAGCACCTGGCCAACTTCCATGATTAGAGGGAAATCTTGGGATGATTATTCGGTATGGTTGTGGTATGGTCATTGGGATTGGTTTTGGGACTGTTTAAGTCATGACAATGAGTTTGGCTTTGTTTATATGAATATGAGATGTTTATGAATATTATGAGCATGAGATGAAGTTGAGAAAGATTAATGGCTGGTTAAGACTTGATAAATGGTGAAGTATGATGACGGCATGTTGCTGTTATAACATGGTTATGATGGGATTAAACTCACTTAGAAATAGTTGCTGTTTTTATCATGTTTGTGAAATAAAATTTGCTTGCTGCAATGAGCCTTTTTATTCCATACCTTGTTGTAAGATACATGTCATACTTTTCCCGCACTTGCTGAGTACGACATGTACTCACCCTTGCATTATCACATAAACATCAGCAACAGGAGAAGAGTACTTCGAGGATCATGTGGAGTACTAGGCGTGCGAACTACCGTCAACATGCCTGTGGAGTTGAAGATGGAGCCTGCTGCTGTTTAGTTATTCCGCTGTCGTTTAGAGACTTCTGCTGCAAGAATAAGTTAGAGATTCATGAGTGAGAAAACGAGTCGATGTAATAAAGTAGTTAAACACTATTTATTCGTGGTTATATTCTGAATTCAGTTTGTGGATTACATGTGTATGTCCGACGAACATCCTAGGCACACATATGCATTCAATTGGTTCTGTTTTCAGAACCGGGTGTCACACAGGACAAGCAGGTAGGACGACCCCCGGACATGCCATAACACAGTTGATATGCGAGGGTAATGCATAAACTATAATGTAAAGAGAGGGGAGGAAGAGCACACACAGAGTAGGATAAGTTTTTCTCATATCAGGTTCATTCATAGGAGGAGACAGGCTTTACAAGAAGGCAGCGACCCGCTCTAGAAGACAAGAGTAGCAGGACTCGTACAGAGCTTAGCTGTTCCTAGGCTCTATGACACCCTAGAAGAGAAAAAAGAGTCCTACCACTGTACTAAGGATAGAACTTATGGAGGTGCTCTATGTTCCATGGATTGGGTAGAGTTACCCCATCCTCTGTGGCTGGGCGGACGCACCCGGGGGCAGCATACTTGTGTCACTTGGAAGGGACCCTCCCAGCAGGGGAGAGTTTGTTCGTCCCTTCACGAGAAAGTATTCGCCGAAGCACCAGGTCGCCCACCTTGAGCTGTCTACTCCGCACGAACTACTGATGATAATGCCAGAGCGCCTGGCGGTACCATACGTTTCGAGCAGCTGCTTGCCACCTTCGCCATCGACAAGGTCGGTATCTTCACGCTGGAGCTGGTCCTGTGTGGCTTCGTCGTACGCTTGGACACGGGGGGAGCCCATAGTGATCTTCGGGGGGAGGACGGCCTCAGCCCCATACACCAGGAAGAAGGGTGTTTCCCCTGTCGCGCGACTGAGGGACGTCCGGCTAGCCCACAGTGCACGTGGAAGCTCGTGTATCCAATTGGCACCATGCTTCTTCAAGAAGTTGTAGGTGCACGTCTTGAGTTCCCTGAGTACCTCGACATTTGCTCTCTCGACTTGATCATTGCTCTCTTGATGAGCAGCAGAAGCGTAGCAAACTTGGATGTCGAGGTCTTTGCAGTACTCTTTAAACACTGCACTAGTGAACTGGGTCCTGTTGTTGGTGATGATTCTATTCGGAACCCCAAACCGGCAGATGATTGACTTGATGAACTTGACTGCTGACTGCTTGTTGATTGTTACTACAGGGGTAGCTTCCGGCCACTTGGTGAACTTGTCTACGGCGACGTAGAGGTATTGGTACCCTCCGACGGATCTGGGGAATGGCCCCAAGATGTCCAGCCCCCAGACAGCGAAGGGCCATGAGGGCGGGATCATCTGCAGCGCCTGCACCGGTGTGTGGATCTGCTTGGCGTGGAACTGGCACGCCTTGCATCTGTTGACCAGCTCGACGGCATCCTGGACAGATGTCGGCCAGTAAAAGCCATGCTGGAAGGCTTTACCGATCAGCGTGCGGGAAGATGCATGGTTCCCACACTCGCCTCCATGGATCTCTGCGAGCAAGTCGCAGCCCTCCTCCCGGGTAATGCACCACAATAGGACACCATTGGCGCCATGCTGGTAGAGATCTCCTTCTACCAGTGCGTATCTCTTAGCCAACCGAACAATCCGTTCAGCGGATACATGTTCATCAAGAAGGATATTGTCTTTCAAGTAGTCTCGGACCTCCGTGATCCATGCGTCAGGACCAACTTGAGCGTCTGGACCTTGAGCGCCGGGTTGCACAAAGTCCCCGGTGACACTTACAATCCTTGGTGGACTCCATTGTAGCAGGGCCGCTGGGACCACCAGCTTCGCGGTACTGATCTCGCCCCATTCATCTGGTTTGGCCGGCCAGACGGTAGGTCACGGCAACTTCCTTTCAAAGAGTCCCTCAGGCACCGGAGCCCAGGTGGAAGCCTCTGTTGACAGGTCATCGGCAATTGTGTTGTTGGTGCGAGGGACATGGCACAGATCCAAGACTTGGAAGTCCTTCTCCAACTTATGTACTTGGAGGAGATAGGTTGCAAGCTGAGGGTCGTTGCAGCAGCATTCTCCCTTGACTTGGGTGATGATTAGCTGAGAATCACCCTTGACTAAAAACTGCTGGACGCTGAGGGACAGCGCGGTTTTTAACCCGAAGATGAGAGCCTCATACTCCGCCATGTTGTTGGTAGCCTTGAAGTCAAGCCGCACCATGTACTTGAATTGCTCCCCAGTCGGGGTGAGGAGCAGTACCCTCGCTCCGGCACCATGCTTGCGCGAGGAGCCGTCAAAGAAAAGGGTCCAGTGAGGCTTGGTGAAGACCGGAGCTCTGGGCTCTGGTTCACAGATGTCTTGGTCCCCTGGGTGGCACAGTGGTGGTGTCCACTCTACCATAAAGTCAGCTAGCACCTGACTCTTCACTGCATAGCGCAGCAAAAAGTCCAGCTCGAACTCCGCCAACTCAGCAGCCCACTTCACCACGTTCCCAGTGGCATTGAGGCTGTGGAGGACAGCTTTCAGTGGTTATGAGGTGACCATTGAGATCTTGTGAGCTTGGAAGTAGTGGCGCAGCTTCCTTGACACAACGAGAACCGTGTACGGTAGCTTCTGCACCTCCAGATATCTTGTCTTGGCATCGTGGAGGACCTCGCTGATGAAGTAGACTGGACGTTGGATAGTTCGGACCCTCCCGGAGGGGTCCGGTGCGTCCTCTTGGAGAGGTCCGGGACTCGGGGGCCCCCGACCCCCAGGTCCGAAACTACACTCCGGGAGTTGGGACCCGAATGTGCATTGGTCGATAGGTCCACCTGATTGGGACCCGACTGGCTCTTCTTGGGGAGGTCAGGGACTCGGGGACCCCTAGCCCCAGGTCTAGGACAACACTTTGGGAGCTGGGACCCAGATGTGCATTTGCCGTCAGGTCCGGCTGGCTGGGACCTGACTAGCTTCCTGTCCCTTGGGTCTACTGCGGAGTCCGAGTCCTGGGGCTCTGGACCGGCAGTAAGAGCCTCGTATGGGACTTGCGGTCACTGGAGTTCCGGTCGCTCCACGACCAGAACCTTGCTCACAACCTCCGCTGTAGCGGCGATGTAGAGGAGAGGCACGCCTGGTTCTGGAGCCCCCATGATCAGCAGCGTCATGAGGAACTTCTTCAGCTCCTGGAATGCCTCATCTACCTCTTCGGTCCAGACAAATGGTCCGGATGTGCGCAGAAGCTTATTGAGAGTAGTGTAATCAATGCACATCCAAAGCTTCCCGCCAACCTTGGGGACGAGAACAGGGATGGTCAGCCATTGTGGATGGTGGACCTCTCGAATGAAGCCGACATGGAGCAGCTTCTTAATTTGTTCATGGATCAAGTCTTGCCGCTCGATTGACTGCTTCCGGGGCTTCTATTGTACCGGCCTATCGTCGGGGTAGATCTTCAGATGGTGCTCAATCACCTCCCTGGGGATCCCGAGCATCTCCGACGGTTGCCATGTGAACATGTCTTAATTGTCATACAGATGGTTCTCAATCAACTCCCTGGGGATCCCGGAGTAAGGTGATGAGCGCATCTTTCTATTTGTCACCTAGGCCTCCGACGCTGCGGGTGGTCTTATGTGACACCCGGTTCTGAAAATGAACCAAGTGAATGCATATGTGTGCCTAGGATGTTAATCACACATACACATGTATTCCACAAACTGAATTTATAATATAACCACGTATGAATAATATTTAAGTACTTTATTACATTGACTCAATGTCTCATTCATGAATATCTAACTTATTCTTGAAGCAGAAGACTCTAAACGACAGCGGAAAAATGACTAAAACAGCAGGCTCCAACTTTAACTCCACAGGCATGTTGACGGTATTGCGCACGCCTAGTACTCCACATGTTCCTCGAAGTACTCTTCTCCTGTAGCTGATGTATATGTGGTAATGCAAGGGTGAGTACATGTCGTACTTAGCAAGTGCGGGAAAAGTATGACATGTAGCTTACAACAAGGTAGGGAAGAAAAAGGTTCATTGCAGCAAGAAAATTTTATTTCACAAACACGTTAAAAACATCAACTATCTCTAGGTATGTTTAATCCCATCATAACAAAGTATTTCATCAACATTCCTTCATCATAATTCACCACTTATGAAGTCTCAACCAGCCATTAATCTTTCTCAAGTTCATCTCATACTCATAAATATTCATAACCATCTCATATTCATATAACCGAAACCAAACTCATTTTCATGACCCAAAATAGTCCCAAAATCATTTCCAATAACCACACCATAATCATACCCGAATAAACATCCCAAGTTTTTCCTCTAATCATGGAAGTTTGCCAGGTGCTTGTAACCGGAAGCACGGCTCTCATGATAGTTTTACACTCTGCAGAGGTGGCACCACTTTTGTAACACCCTCATTTTCGGTTTCTGCATATATTCATGTTCCATGAAGAGAAAACATTTCAAAGGAAGTAGGAACAGAGAAAAATATCAAAAAGGTAGCCAATAAGAGCCGAATCCAGTTCACCGAGAGCGCCGAAGACAACTTACCGCGGCCCGCTGGCCACGTGGCATGTTCGGAGCTCATCCCTGCGAAGTGGGGAGAGGTCCGCCACTAAATTGGCTACGTGGCAGTCTCGGGGCTCATCTCCGCAAAGGGGGAGAGGTCCGACCCTGTGGGACACGTGTTGCCCCAGGAACTAGCCTCTGCGGAAGAAGCAAAGGCATTTTCTGCAGGACACATGTCACCTTCGGAGCTAGTCACCACGGAAATCATAGGACCAGTCGTGCGGGATACGTGTCGATCTCGGAGCTCACCTCCGAGAGCTCAGGTTCTATTGGACACGTGTCACCACCGGAGCTTATCCCCGGGAGGTCCGTCACTGTTGGACATGTGTCTACCTCGGAGCTCGTCTCTAAGGAAAGAGGGAAAGACCGGCACTAACACGTGGCGTGCGAGGAGCCACCTCCGAATAAGAGAGGAGATCCCGACCGCCAGGATACGTGGCGCACGAGGAGCTCACCTCCAAAGGAGAAGGGAGGTCTCGCTCTCTTGACACGTGGCACAACCGGAGCTCGTCTCTGCGGAAAAGGAGAGACCAGGCCCCGATGGACACGTGGAGCTTCCGGAGCTCATCACCGAGGAGGTAATGAGTTCTGGAGCGGTTTTGGATTCTGTACGCATAGAAATATCGGTACAGAGAAGAAACCAACCTGAATTCAATGATGTTACCGCACCAAATCAACTAAAGATAAGATGTTAGGATTCAACGACGATCTGAATAGGACTCTTATTCGGAATCCAATCAGAATAGGACTCTTCTTCTCCCAATTATAAATAGAACCCAGAACCTCTGGCCGAAACCACAAACTTCTTTTCCAACTCCTAGGCCGACGACTTAGAGCCCTAGCCTCAACTCGCCGAGAAAGCCATCGCCGCAGTTCAGCAAGGGAGATCACCGGAAGAAAGCCCAACGATCTGAGAAGGACCTGAGACCGAGAAGAACGTAAGGTAGGTCTCCAATACCACCTTACGACATCGTTGCGTTTTCTTTGCGTCTGTTCTTCGGTTCCTTTTGAACAGAAGCTTTCTCGTGGACAAATCACTAGTTGACCGGGTTGATCTTAAGACAAGGTCATCGCCACATCCACATCTGATCCGAACACCTCTGTTCATCGTAAAACCATGCAAGCCATGCAAGAACCCGTACAAACCGACCTAATAAAACTAAACTGCATTATAGGATAGCATACATATGCATCATCACATCTAGTTTAAAGTTTGTTCATAGTATTGATTGTTATGAATATTGTATGGGCCTGATTGCGTATAGAAGGACAAGCTCAGGGAGCTGTTTACGACGAGCTGCAACAACAAGTTTTCGAGAACCAAGAGCAACCGGAACCGCAAGAACAAGGCAAGTGCTCCTTGACCATATTGATCCTACGTTTTGGGAAAAACTGTTTTGTTTTGCGAAAAGGTGTGTGTGCTGAGTCAAACATGATGGGAAACCCTTTTAGAGGAGTTTACTAGTTTTGGTTAAACCACCCTTGTCGCCTAGGAAGTTTATGAGTCGGGTATGGCTTTTACTTTTATGCTTCGCTGAGTCCATGGGATTGGGAAGCGAGATAGATGTGTCTAGCTAACTGCACTCGTAATGACAATAAGAAACTGATGTTGTTAATGGACATGGATCGGAGGGAGATCTAGGCAAGACTGGGTTTGTGAATGAGGTAGCATGAGATGATGGTTTACTTGCCGTAGATCTAAGGGCCGGTTCATGCATGCACATGCCAGGATAACAGTGCCACCACAAGGCCAAGTATGGGTGCGGGTTAGCTGAGTAATTAGGTAAGTTACTAGTTTGTTATGGACTGTGGAAGGCGCAGGGAATGGGAGTCGAGTGAGGACGGCCCTGGGAACTGCATGGCACAAGATGGGGCCCGTGGGTGGGATAATTGGAGATTCTAGCCTGCCGGTGAAACCTTAGTGAGTCCATACATCTAGTAGCCCCTTTGTAAAAGCTATTTTGTGATCTCTTGGCCATACACCGACGGTTGTGCACTGGTATAATGGAGGTTCTGCAGTCGCCGACGGGTGACGAAATCACAAACTTGTGTAAAGAGGTGCAAACTCTGCAGAGTTCTTAAAACTATCATGATAGCCGAGCTTACGGTCACGAGCGCCTGGCCAACTGCCATGATTAGTTGGGATGGTTATTGGTTATGGTTTTGGATGGTTTGGTTATGGTTTGGTTTTGGGACTGTTGAGTCCGGGTGATAAGATGGTTGCATGACTGTTGAGTCATGGCAACAAAGGTTGGTCTCGGTGGGAGATGAAGTGGTTTTATGAGATGAGATGGTAGCGAATATGAGGAGGTATTCGTGAGCGAGAATGAGGTTGATTGATTGTGACATGGAAGGTAATGAGCATAATGGAGGTATGATTGGTATTTTAATACATGTTGGGATTACATTCACTTAAAGATGAGTTTCTGTTTTATCATGGTTTTGGTAAATAACTTTGCTTTCTGCAATGAGCCTTTTATACCTACCTTATTATGAGCTACATATGATATTTTCCCACACTTGCTGAGTACATCATTTTACTCAAACTTGCATTATTATTTCATCATCAGCAGCAGGAGAAGACTACTATGAAGACCAAATGGAGCACTAGACGTGTGATCTGTTCTCAACCTTGCCTGTGGGAATGGAGTAGAAATGGAGCCATTGCTGCCTAGAATTGCTTCCGCATTAGTTAAATTGCTTCCGCATTAGAATAAAGACTTCCGCTGCATAGAAATAAGACTTCTGCTGTGAGCATGAGTCCAAGACTCATGAAATATTGTAATAAACTCTGTTATTCGTGGTAATATATAATCTGAATTCAGTTTGTGGAACATATGTGTATGTGTGATGAACATCCTGGGCACACATATGCATTAGTTTCAGTTCCGGGGTTTTCCACAGAATTGAGGGCGTCACAGATTGGTATCAGAGCCACGGTTGACAGTGGGTTACACGCCTAAATAGGAAACACAGATTGGTATCAAGAGCCACAGATAGGGGTAGATTACACACCTAGATACAGACACAGATCAGACATAGATTTGTAGCTAAGCCATGCTGACCAAAGGAAGCATCCTAGGATGCTTAGATTGGCCTTGAAACTACCTTGACATAGGAAACCATCCTTGAATAGGAGTTGTGTGAGCCCTTGTGATGATTGTTTGTATGCTTAGTGTGAGTTGTGGGACGTCTCAAAACGTTGTCCATATCCACACGTAAGGAGGTGTGAGATGTTTCGGCACTTGTTTACATCCTCATATGGGCTAATATATATAGTCCGACCCACCTTGATGCATATAGTTGAGAAAAACTACCTAACCTTCTAACCTTCTATTCTATTTCGTTCTCTCCCACAGATGGTGAGAGGAAACGCCGGCCGAAGGAATGTCCGTGACAACCAAGAGGATGGTCACGAGGAAGTTCCTGTTAACCCCGGAGCTGGCGAGAACAACCTGGAACGGTTGATGGCCATGCAGAATCAACTTATGCAAACCATGATCCAAACCTCGGGGCAGTTGCAGGCCAACAACAACAACCCTGTTCCGGCACCGCCGCCACCACCACCACCGGCTCATAACAGGCTGGGAGAGTTCATGAGGACTCTACCACCCACCTTTGCTCAATCTAACGACCCCATGGAGGCTGACGACTGGTTGAAATCCATGGAGAAGAAGCTTGCCATAGTGCAGTGCAATGACCGAGAGAAGGTTCTCTTTGCGTCGCACCAACTTACGGGAGCCGCCGCTGACTGGTGGGATGCCCTAAGCAACGCTCATGTTGACCCGGAGACGATCACTTGGACTGAGTTCAAGGAAAGTTTCCGCTCTCATTACATCCCTGCTGGTGTAATAATGCTCAAGAGACAGGAGTTCGAAGGTCTCCGCCAAGGACAGAGAAGTGTGAATGAGTACCTCAACAAGTTCACACAACTGTCCCGGTATGCCCCCGAAGATGTCAACTCAGACCAGAGGAAGCATTACCTGTTCATGAGAGGGTTGAACAATGAGATCCAGGTTCAGCTCCTCAACAATGACTATGCAAGCTTTCAGAAGCTGGATGACAAGGCTATAGTGGTTGAAAACAAGATCCGATAGATCGAGCGAGAGTGCAAGAGGAAGATGCCATACCAGCCCCAAGGGAGCAACGTACGACCTCGGTACATGCCCCCAGCTGCACCACAGTATGGACCGACCAATCCTGCATACCGCCCTAGGCAGCCACCACAGCAATGACCCATTGCACCAGCACCTCGTGTGCCACGCCTCCTGTGCCCCGACCTAACATGGGCGCTCCTTTTCAAAACCCCCGCCCCAACGTACCTGCTGCCTTGGGCAACAGGGCATGCTTTGCATGCGGGGAATTAGGACACTTCGCGAACCAGTACCCGAGGAGAGGCCCTGGACAGCAAGGCAACGTGCCCAAGCAGAACCCGCGACCGAATGGAGGGGACAATCAAGGAAACCGGGGACATCAGAACTATGCTCGCGGCAACGTAAACCATGTCTCTGCTGAGGAAGCACAACAGGCTGAGGACGTCGCAATTGGTATGTTCCTTGCCAACTCCAACCCAGCCAACATCTTATTTGATTCTGGAGCATCACATTCCTTCATATCATCCAAGTATGTTGCCAAACATCATCTACCTGTATCCCACTTAGAATGTGCTATGTTAGTTAATTCTCCCGGAGGAGAAATGAGGACTAATATAGTATGTCCGAAAGTAAGCCTTAAAATAAGGGGGGTAGACTTCCTTGCTAACCTTATTGTCTTGGATTCCCAAGGGATTGACATAATACTCGGGATGGATTGGTTAAGCAAGCACAACGGGGTAATCCAATGTGCTGAAATAAGCGTGCAATTAACAAATGAGCACGGCATCCGTGTCGAGTTTGAGTCAGCCCAACAAACCACTGCGAAGGAAATCTTGAACCACGTCGAAGGAGCAACATTGGACAGCGTTCCAGTGGTTCAAGAATTCTCGGACGCGTTTCCAGAGGAGCTTCCAGGTATGCCCCCTGATCGGGACATTGAGTTTGCCATTGATTTGGTACCTGGAACTGCACCCATAGCAAAGAGACCCTATAGGATGCCCGTCAATGAACTAGTAGAACTCAAGAAACAAATTCAAGAACAGTTGGAGAAGGGTTTCATACGTCCAAGCTCGTCACCATGGGGAGCTCATGTGCTCTTCATAGACAAGAAGGATGGGACCCAAAGGATGTGCGTGGACTATAGGTCTCTCAACGAGGTGACAATCAAGAACAAATACCCTCTGCCCCGTATAGAGGACCTGTTCGACCAAATGAAAGGAGCCCGAGTGTTCTCCAATATTGATCTTCGGTCAGGATATTTCCAGCTGAAGATTAAGCCCTCCGATATACCCAAGACTGCCTTCGGAACACGGTATGGTTCGTATGAATATACCGTCATGTCTTTTGGGTTAACAAATGCACCCGCATACTTCATGTACCTCATGAGCAAGGTTTTTATGGAGTACTTGGATAAGTTCGTCGTGGTTTTCATCGACGACATTATGGTGTATTCAAAAAGTGAGGAGGAGCATGAAGAACATTTGAAATTGACCTTGCAGAAAATGCGTGAGCATCAATTGTATGCCAAGCTTAACAAGTGTCAATTTTGGCTAAAGGAAATATCGATAGGCCACATTATCTCCGAGGAAGGGGTATCGGTTGATCCCGGAAAAGTGAGAGATGTTCTGAAGTGGCACCAGCCGCAAAACGTGAGGGATATTCGGAGTTTTCTTGGGATGGCGGGATACTATCGAAGAATCATCAAAAACTTCTCTAAGATAGCAAAGCATATGACGGAGTTGCTAACGAAGGGAAAAGCCTTTCAATGGACACCAGCATGTCAAGAAAGTTTTGAGGAGCTCAAGAAAAGGCTAACCACAGCGCTGGTTTTGATATTGCCGGACGTAAGCAAGAGCTTTGACATATATTGTGATGCATCCAGACAGAGGCTCGGATGTGTGCTCATGCAAGAAGGACAAGTGGTAGCCTATGCCTCACGACAATTAAAGAAGCATGAGCTTAATTATCCTACACATGACTTGGAGCTAGCAGCAGTAGTGCATGCATTGAAGATTTGGAGACATTATATCCTTGATCATTGATGTGAGATCTATACGGATCATAAAAGCCTCAAGTACATACTTACCCAAACGGACTTGAATTTTAGGCAACGTCGATGGTTGGAACTCATCAAGGATTACGATGTTGGAATCAACTACCACCCTGGGAAGGCCAATATAGTAGCTGATGCATTGAGCCGGAAGGGAGCATGTCACCAACTCACGTTTCGGGAGGTACCACCCGAACTACGTAAGGAGTTCGAACGGTTACACCTCGGATTCTTGAACAACATGGAAATGATGTAGATCCACTCTTCATTGGAGCAAGAGATAAGAGATGGCCAAGCAACGGATGAGGAGATCAAGGAGATCAAGGAGAGGATCCGACAAGGAATAGAGAAGGATTTCAAAGAAGATGAGAAGGGTACGCTTTGGCTAGGAAAAAGGATTTGTGTGCCTAACGTGAAGCACCTCCGCGACATGATATTGAATGAGGCACATGATTCACCCTATTCTATACATCCCGGAAGTACCAAAATGTACAAGGACTTGAAAACTTGTTATTGGTGGGATGGTACGAAAAGGGACATAGCCGAATATGTTGCCCTATGCGACACATGCCAACGGGTGAAGGCCGAACACCAAAGACCCGCTGGATTGTTGCAACCTTTGAAGGTACCCGAGTGGAAATGGGAAGACATTAGCATGGACTTCATCGTCTGATTGCCACGTACTCAGTCGGGTTACAACTCCATCTGGGTTATCGTCGACCGATTGATGAAAACAGCCCATTTTCTCCCTGTAAGGGCCAAGTACAACGTTGCACAACTAGCCGAGTTGTACATGGAGCAGATCGTGTGCCGTCATGGAGTCCCCAAGAGGATAGTCTCAGATCGAAGTTTTCAGTTTACCTCTAGATTCTGGAGGAAGCTGCAGAAAGCTATGGGTACACGACTGGATTTTAGCTCCGCATATCACCCACAGACCGATGGGCAAACCGAAAGGACAAACCAAATTTTGGAAGATATGTTGAGAGCTTGCACCCTGAAACGTGGGTATAGTTGGGATAGGAGTTTACTGTATGCCGAATTCTCCTATAACAACCGCTATCAAGCTAGCTTGAAGATGTCTCCTTTCGAAGCATTATATGGTACACGGTGTAGATCGCCGCTGTTCTGGAACGAGACCGGAGAGAACCAGGTGTTTGGACCCGAAGTGCTACAAGAGGCTGAAAAGTAAGTCCAAACGATACGGGAGAACTTAAAGGCTGCACAGTCACGACAGAAAGGCTATGCGGACAATAGGCGAAGGAAGTTGACTTTCGAAGTGGGAGACTTCGTATACCTTAAGGTATCGCCTATCCGTGGCCAACGACGTTTCAATGTCAAAGGCAATCTAGCACCTCGCTACATCGGACCATTTAAGATTTTGGACAAGCGAGGAGAAGTAGCCTATCAACTAGAGCTCCCAACGCACCTCTCCGACGTACATGACATGTTTCATGTATCCCAGCTGAAGAAGTGCTTGAGAGTACCAGAGGAACAAATACCAATGGAAGAGCTTGAAATTCAAGAAGACCTGACCTATACGGATGTCACACCTGGTTTTTCCGAAGAAACAACCAAGTGAATATCACATGTATGCCAGGATCATTTTCTCATACATGTGATGACAAATAGTGAAGCATCATTTATTACAAGCCAGGTGTTGAATATAAATATGTCTTACATAGCAAATGTCTCAATGGACAATAAGAAGTTCATCACAAGTAAATAAACTAGCAGCGGAATAATTATTCTCGTGGGCTTCGTTACAGGCGTTGCCCGGGGGTCTCCATGAACCTAGAAACCTTCTTCGGGTCCAAAGTCTTGGTCATTATACACAACCTTATTATCTTGACCTGAGCAGCAATATAAACCAACCAAATATGCAAGGTTGAGTACCGATGGTACTCAGCAAGTGTGGGAAAATTATATCATGCATGGCTAGAACAAGGAGAGGTTGAACTCATGGTTAAAGCACTATGCAATTATTACCTACCACCTTAGCTTATTAAGCACCTATATGACTACACAGGTGAAATGGTCCCAATCTCCCATCCCATCATCATAATCAAATAACCATAATCATCATTTCCAATGTTAAGCTCCCCGCTTAACACTCACACCCTCCAAGGTCATCATACTCTAATCATGAATAAGTCCAAGCCGCTCTTGACCGTGAGCACGGCTGTCATGACAGTTTTGACTCTGCAGAGTTTGTACGACTGTACCCACATGTAGTGATTTCATCCCCCGTTGCCGGGTGGACTAAAAGAACCTCCATTATGCCAGTGGCTACGAACCACATTCACACTTCCCAGGTGTGCAGCCAGGAGATCACTACGAAGCCTTTACAAAGGGATTCCCGACGAGCGTGGGCCCACAGAGGTTTCACCCCTAACAGCATACAAGAGGCTCCAACCCCGCTGCAGTGACCCCCTCTTGAGCCTTGCGGTTCATATGGTAGTCCAGCTGACACCTACTCCCCGCACCATCCAACACACCCATACTACGCCGGGGATACACCTAATTAATTGGCCAAGCTGCCCCATCTCAGCATGTGGTTGGCACTGTAAAGCCAGGTTACATGCTCCATGAACCGGTCCTTAGGATCCAGGCAAGTACTAAACACAAACCCGAGTCTCGTGCACCCAGCACACAACCAAAACATCCAACTTGCCTTGATCCCTACCTCTACATAACTCACAATATCTCATTCAAGAGTATGGTAATATAAACTGATGATCTCATATCCCAAATATCCCATTCTAAGCATGGCTAAGCATATGCATAATAATAAATGACATGATAAAATATATCCCAACCCAAGCTACAAGGAAACAAGGTAATGCAATTCTAGGGAAACTTCCTAACATGGGTTTCATATTTCAATTGAAAATGCAAATAATTCTAGCTACACATCCTAGCATAGGATCAAAGTGGTCAAGGACACTTGCCTCCTTCTTGCTGCTCTTGGAATGGGCAATCCTGGTCTTGGAAAGGAATAACTTGCTCTTGAGCAGGTTCTACATCATACCATCACACATAGCAAAAGAAAAAACAACAATCATAAGACATAGTTCACACTTCTACTTTATACAAACCACACATTCACATTTATGAAAGTCCTTCACCATTCTATGTGTGGTGGTTACTTTATGTGTGTTGATTTGTGGCTTACATGCACTTTTAATCCTGTGTATATGATTCCTACTTTTGTATTCATATTTATACTTACATCCTACATATATGAGTTTCCAATTTAAATAAATTCCTTATATTCAATTACTACACCTTTTAGCTACCAAGTATGCATGAAAGTTATTTTCCTTCTCCATATATGTCTTCATAATTTCTACCAACCCTAAACTGAATCCTTTGGATTTTAGAACTCCATTTATCATTTACTAGTTGCTATATTTTCAGATTTATTTCCTATGCCTAAATGTGAACTTTATTATGAAAATAACAAGACACCTCATCTAAACAGAATAGGTTCTGATCTAAAATATCTACTAATATATTTTTGACCTTTTCCTCTGATGTAAACCATTTTACAATTGTTTTCCCTATTTTCTAAAACTATTCATTACTTAAAATTGTGTCCCTAAATGTGAATAATAAATTAAACAGATTCAATTCAGCCCAAAATATGTTTTTATCTCACTCCAAAGTTTTCTAAATACTGAGAAAGTTTTTAATTTAATTATGATAATACGTTTGTCCCACTTTTTAATTTTTAAATACTTGCCACATATTCAATTTCCTAATTTAAATACTAAACAGGGCTAAAAAGATAAACTCACCCCATTACAGGGTCTATAATATTATTTTCAGAATTTCCAGGGGTCTAGCTACACTTTTCAGAGGTGTTTTTCCAAATTTTTATTAAGTCCAGGGGCTAAAACTGATTTTTAAATGAATTTACATGATTTTCTGGAGTTCCAGGGGCTAGATCTGAAGTTTCCGGGGCTAGCTCTTATTTCCCGAGAACCCCAGGGGGTAGCACGTAAGAATTCCAGTCTTTATAACGCGGGGCTGACGTGGACCGTCCGATTTTAAACCGACGGCTTTGATTATAACATCGAACCGGTACGCGGGGATTTAAACCCTACCGTGCGATTTAAAATAAACGGCGCACAAGCGGCCACGTCGCTCTGATCGAGCCCGGGCGGCGCTGCCGGCGGCGCACGGCGGCGGGAAGCGGCGATCTCGCCGGAAACTTTCGGATCCTCGAGAATTCTGCCTAGAACTGTGATCTTATGGCATAGATCGGTAGAGGGGAGGTCGGGGATCTCACCTCGGGGGTTTTCTTGAGCTCGGAGGTCCTGGAAGGTGATCGGCGACGAGGTCCGAGGCAAAACCACGGCGAAGCTCGTCGGCGCTGTGTTTACACCGCAAGTCACCGAGCTTTCTGCACCTGCAAGGTTCCCCGGAGGCGGTGGATCAAGATCAGCGAGTTAGATCGGAGTTTCCGAGCTTAGATCGGCCAGAATTCACCGGAGAAGTCTCGGTTCTCACCGGAGTAAAAATCGGCGATCGCGGGGGAAAAAACAGAACGAGGCCAGGGTTTTTATAGACGGGGGAGGGCGGCGGGGTGGTTTAGATCATGTCCGCGTCGGCTACGAACAGAACTCAGCGGGGTTTACGTCGAAATCCCGATCGGTTTCGATTCGGGCGCGGGGGGGGGGGGGGGGGGGGAGGGGGGAGTTCGGCGCGGCGCGAGGTAGATGAAGATCAGTGGGTCCCGCCGGTCAGTGTGAGAGAGCGCGGGCGCGCGGCTGCGGGCTGGCGCGGGGTAAGTTGGGCCGGCTGGTGGGTTTCCGCCCACTGGCCAGGTTTTTTCTGTTTTCTCTTTTTGTTTTTCTATTTCTTTTCTGATTTGAGTTTAATTTGAATTCCAGTTTGAATTTGAATTTTTGCAAAACATGCAACACGTCCAAAAAATTTTAAATTCCCCTCTTAACATGATTTAGGGCTTTGAATCAAAATTTTGGGGTGTTACAGCTCTACCCCCCTTAAAAGAAATCTCATCCTCGAGATTGGTGTTTCTAAGAAAACAATTCCGGAAATTGTGCCTTGAGCTCATCTTCCCGCTCCCAGGTGGCTTCCTCTTCTGAGTGATGCTTCCACTGCACCTTGCACATCCAGATTCTTTTATTTCTGGTGAGGCGTTCCATTGTCTCCAAAATCTTGTATGGTTGCTCGGCATAAGACAAATCCTCAGCTACATCCACTTCATTCATGGGTAACACCTCTTCAGGCGTTCTCAGACATTTCTTGAGTTGTGACACATGGAATACATCGTGCACATCCGATAGATGAACCGGTAACTCTAGTTGATACGCCACTTCGCCTTTCCTTTCCAAAACCTGAAAGGGTCCGATGTATCGAGGTGACAACTTCCCTTTCACCTTGAACCGACGAAGTCCTCTGATAGGGGACACCTTGAGATAGACATAGTCTCCCACGTTGAAAACGAGTTCTCTTCTTCGTACATCGGCATAGCTCTTTTGGCGTGTCTGTGCTATCCTCAAATTATTGCAAATTTCCCTCACCTTCGCCTCGGCTTCTTGTAGCACTTCTGGACCAAACACTTTACTTTCTCCTGTTTGGTTCCAAAATAGGGGAGTTCTGCACTTCCTCCCATACAAAGCTTCAAACGGTGACATCTTCATACTAGCTTGATAGCTGTTGTTATAGGAAAACTCCGTATACGGTAAGTTCTTGTCCCAACTCCTATTGTTTTTTAGTGCACATGCCCTTAGCATGTCTTCTAGGATCTGATTGGTTCTTTCCGTCTGCCCGTCAGTTTGGGGATGATAGGCTGAACTAAAGTTCAGATGGGTTCCCATGGTTTCATGCAGCTTCTGCCAGAACCTTGAGGTGAACTGTGTCCCTCGATCCGACACAATCTTCTTTGGCACTCCATGGTAACACACGATCTTTGACATGTACAACTCAGCCAATTTGGAGCCGATGTAGCTTTCTTTCACGGGGATGAAGTGAGCTACCTTGGTTAGCCTATCAATGATGACCCATATCGAATCATATCCTGATTGGGTTCTAGGCAATCCCACGATGAAATCCATGCTGATTTCTTCCCATTTCCATTCAGGCACTTTGAGTGGTTGCAATAACCCCGCGGGTCGTTGATGTTCTGCTTTCACCAACTGACATGTGTCACATAGGGCAACATGTTCCGCGACATCTCGCTTCATGCCATACCACCAATACCTGCTCTTGAGGTCTTGGTACATCTTCGTACTCTCAGGATGAATGGAATAGTCGGAATCATGAGCCTCCTTCAAAATTAATTCACGGATCTTCTTTATTTCTGGCACACAGATCCTTTTCCCATGCCACACCGTACCTTGTTCATCCTCTCTGAAACCTGGAGCTTTATTTTCCTTGATGAGTTGCCTGATTTCCTGTATCTTCTTATCATTCTTTTGGCCCTCGCGTATGTCTCGCTCGAGTGTGGAGTCCACTTCCATGGTGATGGCTTCACCACTATTCACAAGGCATAGATTGAGCCTTATAACCTCGTCCTTCAATTCTACAGGCATGTCCTTCAAGCTCAACTTATTGACCTGCACTTTCCGACTCAAAGCATCGGCCACGACGTTTGCTTTCCCGGGATGATAGTTGATGCCCACATCAAAGTCATTGATTAGCTCTAACCATCTCCTTTGCCTGAGGTTGAGATCTGGCTGTGTGAAAATGTACTTCAAACTCTTATGATCCGTATATATCTCTGTCCTCTTTCCCATCAAATAGTGTCGCCAAATTTTCAACGCGTGTACCACTGCGGCTAGCTCTAGGTCATGTGTAGGATAGTTCTTCTCATGCTTCCGGAGCTGCCGGGATGCATAAGCCACGACATGCCCTTCTTGCATGAGAACACATCCCAACCCGTTTCTAGAGGCATCGCAGTACACTGTAAAGTTCTTTTGCATATCTGGCATAACCAACACTGGGGCTGTTGTCAATCTTTTCTTTAGCTCCTGAAAACTCGTCTCGCACTGTGGCGTCCATGTGAACGTGATTCCCTTCTCCAACAGTTTGGTGAGAGGTCTCGAGATCTTGGAGAATCCCTCAATAAACCGTCGATAGTATCCAGCCAATTCCAGGAAGCTTCAAACTTCCCCGACATTCTCAGGGGTCTTCTATTTCTGTATATCCTCGATTTTGGCGGGATCTACGGAGATTCCTCCCTCCGAGATTATATGTCCCAAGAAGGGAACTCTCTTCAGCCAAAACTCACACTTGCTCAACTTGGCATATAGTTGGTGTTCTCTCAGCATCTGCAACACCAACCTTAGATGTTTCTCATGTTCTTCTTCATCTTTGGAGAAGACGAGAATGTCATCTATGAATAACACCACAAATTTGTCCAGATATTCCATGAATACCTTGTTCATAAGATACATGAAGTATGCCGGGGCATTAGTTAGCCCGAAAGGCATGACAGTGTATTCATACAGTCCGTACCGAGATACGAAAGCTGTCTTGGGAATATCAGATTGCCTTATCTTGAGTTGGTGGTATCCCAACCTGAGATCAATTTTCGAGAACACACAAGCTCCCCTCAACTGATCAAACAAGTCTTCAATGCGGGGTAATGGGTACTTGTTCTTGATGGTTACCTCATTCAAAGCACAGTAATCCACGCATAACCTTTGGGTTCCGTCTTTCTTGGGCACAAATATCACCGGAGCTCCCCATGGTGAGGAACTAGGACGAATATACCCCTTCTCCGTCAATTCTCTCAAATGATCCTTGAGTTCTTCTAGCTGCTTGGAGTCCATCCGATAAGGTCTCTTGTATATCGGGGCTGTTCCAGGCACTAGCTCAATTTCAAATTCCACTTCACGATCGGGAGGCATACCTGGCAACTCCTCCGGAAAAACATCTGGGTATTCCCGGATAATCCTGATCTCCTCCACTTTCACCTCAACTTGATTTAATTTAATGTCCCTCCTAGGCTCTTGTATTGTTATAAACTTTACCCTGGTGCCACTAGGGTGAGTTAGTTCCACCGTTCTGTTCGAACAATGGATGATTCCCTTATGTTTGGTCAGCCAATCCATACCCAAAATAATATCTATCCCTTGTGAATCTATCACTATGAGGTTAGCAGTGAACACTACCCCATTAATGTCTAGGTTCACTTTGGGACACACTTGTCTCGTCCTTATTTCTCCACCTGGAGAGTTTACGGCTAGCATATGGTTCATTTGTGTTGTTGCTAGGTCATGCTTCTTAACAAACCCTTGAGCAATGAACGAGTGGGTAGCACCAGAATCAAACAGCAGGGTTGCAATGTGTAAATTGGCAGGAAACTTACCAACTAGCACGTCGGGTGCCTCTTGTGCTTCCTCCATAGTGACGTGGTTCACCCGTCCTCTCATTACATTCTGCTGCTGTAGCTGTGTGGGCTTCTTCTTTGGACACTTATGGGTGTAGTGCCCCACTTCTCCGCAACTAAAACATTGCACCCCAACCTTTGGCGCCTTGCCTTTGCTGTCTTGGGGTTGGTTTGGGGGTCCTTGTGCTGCTGGTCGAGGTGGATATGATGGGCGAGGCTGCTGTACGAACTGACGTTGTGGCTGTATTGGTGGTGCCGGAGGCCTGTAGTTCGGGTTGTACCCTCTTGGTGCTGAGTAGGGTACCGCAGCACGGTTCGTCTGCCCTGTAGGTGGCTGCATCAGACGTGGGCGGGTGTTGCTCCCTGAGGCTTGATGTGACCACCCGGCCTTCCTCTTATTCTCATTTTCCAAGGCCTTTAGCTTCCTTTCTACCACAAATGCTCTGTCCACCATCTTTTGGAAGCTTTCATACTCATTTGAGGACATTGCACACTGCATCTCTGCGGTAAGTCCTTCCACAAAACAATCTTGTTTCTGCTCATCAGTCTCTATGTCCCGTGGGGCATAGCGGGATAGTTGAGTAAATTTAGTGAGGTATTCCCTCACCGTCATGTTTCCCTGCTGCAGTCCCAAAAACACCTTCCTCTTGTTTTTGAGTTCACCTCTTGGGATGTAATGGTTGCGGAAGCTACGCTTGAACTCTTCCCAAGTGATGTTCTCAGGGTCATGATGGGCGGCCACATAGGCGGTCCACCAATCAGCAGCAGGTCCATGCAATTGATGAGAGGCAAACAGCACCCTCTCATACCCTTGGCACTGTATGATCCTCATCTTACTTTCAATGGTCTTCAGCCAATCATCTGCCTCCAGAGGTTCAGCAGCACTTGCAAACTTTGGAGGTTGAGTTCCTAGAAACTCACTCAACCTTGGTTGGCGTGGTGCAGCTTGTGGAGGTGGAACTTGATGCAAGTTGGCCACCACTTGAGTCAAGTTCTGGATGAGCTGATTTTGATTCTCCAGCATTTGGTGGAGGGGATCAACTCCTTCACGGCGACCACCCCGGTCCTGGCCTCCAGAAAGATGAGGGTTGCATGCCTCATCGTTGTTGTTGGCGGGGTTGGCAGCACGTCCTTTTCCTCTTCCGGCCATCTGGCAGAATCAACCAATGTTAATTTGAAAGCATTTAGTATCATCTTACTACTTTCATTTGTTTGTACTTTGAAGTGTTGAGGCTTTTTTATACTTTTACGAGGGTTCATATCTCACACCAAATAAATGCACTATTATTTCATGTGGGTTCACACACCAAAGCAAAACAATCTGAAGACGAGGCTGTGGACAATTGCTCATGGCTTCCACAACTCACGTCACACACCAACCATTAACACACCATTAACTTAACGTAACGACTCGACTATTCGACATCTTGCTAGCTAAGGGGAAGACTTCTACACTACTCGTTCTCTTGAGCTGGCTCCTCGGGATCTTCCTCCTCATTTCGGCTACCTTCTAACTCTGCTTTGGGTGGGGAGGCTGCTGGTGGAGAAGTGCGACGACGCCTGATCGCTCGGCGATCCGGGGAGTCAGGAGTCCATGTATCATTCACGGTGACACACAGTTCATTCCCATCTCCTTTTTCTCTCGCCTTTAAGCAGGCTTGCAGCAACGCCTCCGTTTCCTTCAGGGTGTCCCGGACATCCTGAAGCTCTTGTTGACACTCCTGCAGTCGAGTGCTGAGCATAGCAGCATTCTCCAAGCACAAGTCCATGTGCTCATGGGAAGTCCCTTGCTGCACTGGTGGGTACTTGTACTCCGTGGTACCACTCTCACGTTGGAGGACATACATGTACTCAGTTTTGTCCAAGTGGCGACGATAGATGTGACTCTGGCAGGTGATGGCCTCCCAGGTGACATCTTTCTCCGCATCGACCTGTGTCGCTCGACAAGCTGGAGAGTGGTGGATCTTAAGCAGCTGATTTTCGTGTATGATCCTCATCTCTGAACTCCATTCTTCCCTCTTCTCACGGATGGTCCTGGTGGAGTTATAGTGGATGATTAGCTTGCCCGTATTGCCGGCGGCTTCGAGCAACGCCGAAGACGGTGCAATAAGCTGCCAATCCGTAGGAAAGGTACGTCACTGGACGGCTCTCCTCTCTCTCGGCAAGGGCAACTACGGGAACTCTCCCTCCTGTGGACATGCGAGCGGTACGAATCATGCGAACCATCTAAAACACAAAGAATTTAAAATTAGGTTAGATAAACTCTCAAACAAAAAAATCCTATTTTGAATGAAAGTTGGGGTAAGATGAAGAAAGTGACTCCATTAAATAACACTTTTCAATCCACACCTTTGTAAAATAGTTTTTAAGAAAATAGGGTCCATAAATATGTCCATTTCTACCTAGGTCCACGTTCCTACGGGCAACCTTAGCTCTGATACCACCTCTGTCAAACCCGGTTTTTCCGAAGAAACAACCAAGTGAATATCACATGTATGCCAGGATCATTTTCTCATACATGTGATGACAAATAGTGAAGCATCATTTATTACAAGCCAGGTGTCGAATATAAATAAGTCTTACATAGCAAATGTCTCAATGGACAATATGAAGTTCATCACAAGTAAATATACTAGCAGCGGAATAATTATTCTCGTGGGCTTCGTTACAGGCGTTGCCCGGGGGTCTCCATGAACCTAGAAACCTTCTTCGGGTCCAAAGTCTTGGTCATTATACACCACCTCATTATCTTGACCTGAGCAGCAATATAAACCAACCAAATATGCAAGGTTGAGTACCGATGGTACTCAGCAAGTGTGGGAAAATTATATCATGCATGGCTAGAACAAGGAGAGGTTGAACTCATGGTTAAAGCACTACGCAATTATTACCTACCATCTTAGCTTATTAAGCACCTATATGACTACACAGGTGAAATGGTCCCAATCTCCCATCCCATCATCATAATCAAATAACCATAATCATCATTTCCAATGTTAAGCTCCCCGCTTAACACTCACACCCTCCAAGGTCATCATACTCTAATCATGAATAAGTCCAAGCCGCTCTTGACCGTGAGCACGGCTGTCATGACAGTTTTGACTCTGTAGAGTTTGTACCACTGTACCCACATGTAGTGACTTCATCCCCCGTTGCCGGGTGGACTAAAAGAACCTCCATTATGCCAGTGGCTACGAACCACATTCACAATTCCCAGGTGTGTAGCTAGGAGATCACTACGAAGCCTTTACAAAGGGATTCCCGACGAGCATGGGCCCACTGAGGTTTCACCCCTAACAGCATACAAGAGGCTCCAACCCCGCTGCACTGGCCCCCTCTTGAGCCTTGCGGTTCATATGGTAGTCCAGCTGACACCTACTCCCTGCACCATCCAACACACCCATACTATGCCGGGGATACACCTAATTAATTGGCCAAGCTGCCCCATCTCAGCATGTGGTTGGCACTGTAAAGCCAGGTTACATGCTCCATGAACCGGTCCTTAGGATCCAGGCAAGTACTAAACACAAACCCGAGTCTCGTGCACCCAGCACACAACCAAAACATCCAACTTGCCTTGATCCCTACCTCTACATAACTCACAATATCTCATTCAAGAGTATGGTAATATAAACTGATGATCTCATATCCCAAATATCCCATTCTAAGCATGGCTAAGCATATGCATAATAATAAATGACATGATAAAATATATCCCAACCCAAGCTACAAGGAAACAAGGTAATGCAATTCTAGGGAAACTTCCTAACATGGGTTTCATATTTCAATTGACAATGCAAATAATTCTAGCTACACATCCTAGCATAGGATCAAAGTGGTCAAGAACACTTGCCTCCTTCTTGCTGCTCTTGGAATGGGTAATCCTGGTCTTGGAAAGGAATAACTTGCTCTTGAGCAGGTTCTACATCATACCATCACACATAGCAAAAGAAAAACAACAATCATAAGACATAGTTCACACTTCTACTTTATACAAACCACACATTCACATTTATGAAAGTCCTTCACCATTATATGTGTGGTGGTTACTTTATGTGTGTTGATTTGTGGCTTACATGCACTTTTAATCCTGTGTATATGATTCCTACTTTTGTATTCATATTTATACTTACATCCTACATATATGAGTTTCCAATTTAAATAAATTCCTTATATTCAATTACTACACCTTTTAGCTACCAAGTATGCATGAAAGTTATTTTCCTTCTCCATATGTGTCTTCATAATTTCTACCAACCCTAAACTGAATCCTTTGGATTTTAGAACTCCATTTATCATTTACTAGTTGCTATATTTTCAGATTTATTTCCTATGCCTAAATGTGAACTTTATTACGAAAATAACAAGACACCTCATCTAAAAAGAATAGGTTCTGATCTAAAATATTTACTAATATATTTTTGACCTTTTCCTCTGATGTAAACCATTTTACAATTGTTTTCCCTATTTTCTAAAACTATTCATTACATAAAATTGTGTCCCTAAATGTGAATAATAAATTAAACAGATTCAATTCAGCCCAAAATATGTTTTTATCTCACTCCAAAGTTTTCTAAATACTGAGAAAGTTTTTAATTTAATTATGACAATATGTTTGTCCCACTTTTTAATTTTTAAACACAAGCCACATATTCAATTTCCTAATTTAAATACTAAACAGGGCTAAAAAGATAAACTCACCCCATTACAGGGTCTATAATATTATTTTCAGAATTTCCAGGGGTCTAGCTACACTTATCAGAGGTGTTTTTCCAAATTTTTATTAAGTCCAGGGGCTAAAACTGATTTTTAAATGAATTTACATGATTTTCTGGAGTTCCAGGGGCTAGATCTGAAGTTTCCGGGGCTAGCTCTTATTTCCCGAGCACCCCAGGGGGTAGCACGTAAGAATTCCAGTCTTTATAACGCGGGGCTGACGTGGACCGTCCGATTTTAAACCGACGGCTGAGATTATAACATCGAACCGGTACGCGGGGATTTAAACCCTACCATGCGATTTAAAATAAACGGCGCACAAGCGGCCACGTCGCTGTGATCGAGCGCGGGCGGCGCTGCCGGCGGCGCACGGCGGCGGGAAGCGGCGATCTCGCCGGAAACTTTCGGATCCTCGAGAATTCTGCCTAGAACTGTGATCTTATGGCATAGATCGGTAGAGGGGAGGTCGGGGATCTCACCTCGGGGGTTTTCTTGAGCTCGGAGGTCCTGGAAGGTGATCGGCGACGAGGTCCGAGGCAAAACCACGGCGAAGCTCGTCGGCGCTGTGTTTACACCGCAAGTCACCAATCTTTCTGCACCTGCAAGGTTCCCCGGAGGCGGTGGATCAAGATCAGCGAGTTAGATCGGAGTTTCCGAGCTTAGATCGGCCAGAATTCACCGGAGAAGTCTCGGTTCTCACCGGAGTAAAAATCGGCGATCGCGGGGGAAAAACAGAACAAGGCCGGGGTTTTTATAGACGGGGGAGGGCCGCGGGGTGGTTTAGATCATGTCCGCGTCGGCTACGAACAGAACTCAGCGGGGTTTACGTCGAAATCCCGATCGGTTTCGATTCGGGCGCGTGGGGGGGGGGGAGTTCGGCGCGGCGCGAGGTAGACGAAGATCGGTGGGTCCCGCCGGTCTGTGTGAGAGAGCGCGGGCGCGCGGCTGCGGGCTGGCGCGGGGTAAGTTGGGCCGGCTGGTGGGTTTCGGCCCACTGGCCGGTTTTTTTCTGTTTTCTATTTTTCTTTTTCCATTTCTTTTCTGATTTGAGTTTAATTTGAATTCCAGTTTGAATTTGAATTTTTGCAAAACATGCAACACGTCCAAAAATTTTTAAATTCCCCTCTTAACATGATTTAGGGCTTTGAAACAAAATTTTGGGGTGTTACAATGGAGCACCCTGTTCGAATTTTGGACGTAAAGGAAAGGGTCACCAGGAACAAAGTGATCCGATGGTGCAAGGTACAATGGAGCCATCACACCGAAGCTGAAGCCACATAGGAGCGTGAAGAAGACATCAAGGCAGAATTTCCTCATCTATTCCCTACTAGCGAATCTCGAGGGCGAGATTCAATTTAAGGGGGGTAGATTTGTAACACCCTCATTTTCGGTTTCTGCATATATTCATGTTCTATGAAGAGAAAACATTTTAAAGGAAGTAGGAACAGAGAAAAATATCAAAAAGGTAGCCAAAAAGAGCCGAATCCAGTTCACCGAGAGCGCCGAAGACAACTTACCGCGGCCCACTGGCCATGTGGCATGTTCGGAGCTCATCCCTGCATAGTGGGGAGAGGTCCGCCACTAAATTGGCTACGTGGCAGGCTCGGGGCTCATCTCTGCAAAGGGGAGAGGTCCGACCCTGTGGGACACGGGTTGCCCCCGGAACTAGCCTCTGCGGAAGAAGCAAAGGCATTTTCCGTAGGACACATGTCACCTTCGGAGCTAGTCACCACGGAAATCAGAGGACCAGTCGCGGGGGATACGTGTCGATCTCGGAGCTCACCTCCGAGAGGTCCGGTTCTATTGGACATGTGTCGCCACCGGAGCTTATCTCCGGGAGGTCCGTCACTGTTGGACACGTGTCTACCTCGGAGCTCGTCTCTAAGGAAAGAGGGAAAGACCGGCACTAACATGTGGCGTGCGCGGAGCCACCTCCGAATAAGAGAGGAGGTCCCGACCGCCAGGATACGTGGCGCACGAGGAGCTCGCCTCCAAAGAAGAAGGGAGGTCTCGCTCGCTTGACACGCGGCACAACCGGAGCTCGTCTCTGCGGAAAAGGAGAGACCAGGCCCCGATGGACACGTGGAGCTTCCGGAGCTCATCACCGAGGAGGTAACGAGTTCTGGAGCGGTTTTGGATTCTGTACGCGTAGAAATATCGGTACGGAGAAGAAACCGACCTGAATTCAACAATGTTATCGCACCAAATCAACTAAACATAATATGTTAGGATTCAACGACGATCTGAATAGGACTCTTATTCGGAATCCAATCAGAATAGGACTCTTCTTCTCCCGATTATAAATAGAACCCAGAACCTCTGGCCGAAACCACGAACTTATTTTCCAACTCCTAAGCCGACGACTTAGAGCCCTAGCCTCAACTCGCCGAGAAAGCCATCGCCGGAGTTCAGCAAGGGAGATCGCTGGAAGAAAGCCCAACGATCTGAGAAGAACCTGAGACCGAGAAGAACGTAAGGTAGGTCTCCAATACCACCTGACGACATCGTTGCGTTTTCTTTGCATCTGTTCTTCGATTCCTTTTGAACAGAAGCTTTCTCGTGGACAGATCACTAGTTGATCGGGTTGATATTAAGACAAGGTCATCGCCACGTCCACATATGATCGGAACACCTCTGTTCATCGTAAAACCATGCAAGCCATGCAAGAACCCATACAAACCGATCTAATAAAACTAAACTGCATTATAGGATAGCATACATACGCATCTAGTTTAAAGTTTGTTCATAGTATTGATTGTTATGAATCTTGTATGGGCGTGATTGTGTATAGAAGGACAAGCTCAGGGAGCTGTCTATGACGAGCTGCAACAACAAGGTTTGGAGATCCAAGAGCAACCGGAACCGCAAGAACAAGGCAAGTGCTCCTTGACCATATTGATCCTATGTTTTGGGAAAAACTGTTTTGTTTTGCAAAAAGGTGTGTGTGCTGAGTCAAACATGATGGGAAACCCTTTTATCGGAGTTTACTAGTTTTGGTTAAACCACCCTTGTCGCCTGGGAAGTTTATGAGTTGGGTATGGTTTTTACTTTTATGCTTCGCTGAGTCCATGGGATTGGGAAGCGAGATAGATGTGTCTAGCTAGCTGCATTCGTAATGACAATAAGAAACTGATGTTGTTAATGGACATGGATCAGAGGGAGATCTAGCAAGACTGGGTTTGTGAATGAGGTAGCATGATATGGTGGTTTACTTGCCGTAGATCTAAGGACCGGTTCATGCATGCACATGCCAGGATAACAATGCCACCACAAGGACAAGTATCGGTGCGACTTAGCTGAGTAATTAGGTAAGTAACTAGTTTGTTATGGACTGTGGAAGGCGCGGGGAATGGGAGTCGAGTGAGGACTGCCCTGGGAACTGCATGGCACAAGAGGGGGCCCGTGGGTGGGAGAATTGGAGATTCTAGCATGCTGGTGAAACCTTAGTGAGTCCATACATCTAGTAGCCCCTTTGTAAAAGCTATTTTGTGATCTCTTGGCCATACACCGACGGTTGTGTACTGGTATAATGGATGTTCTGCAGTCGCCGACGGGTGATGAAATCACAAACTTGTGGGTAAAGAGGTGCAAACTCTGCAGAGTTCTTAAAACTATCATGATAGCCGAGCTTACTGTCACGAGCGCCTGGCCAACTGCCATGATTAGTTGGGATGGTTATTGGTTATGGTTTTGGATGGTTTGGTTATGGTTTGGTTTTGGAACTGTTGAGTCCGGGTGATAAGATGGTTGCATGACTGTTGAGTCATGGCAACAAAGGTTGGTCTCGGTGGGAGATGAAGTGGTTTTATGAGATGAGATGGTAGCGAATACGAAGAGGTATTCATGAGCGAGAATGAGGTTGTCGAAGTGTGCGATCGACACTTCCCCCGGGCCTGCACTGGGAAGCCCGCGGAGGTTCTTTTTTCGGCAGGGCTAGTCTCCTAGCGGAAAGCTTGCGCGGATGGACGAGTTAGCGAGAGCTTGACACGGCGAGTTTTACGTGGTTCAGGCCGCCGGAGCGTAAAACCCTACGTCCACGGCGAGCTATGGAGCTCGCTGTATTGCTTGCTGCTCAGGGCCGGAGGCCTGAGCTTGGGGGTGAGTTACAGCTTGAGAGTGTATGGCTAGCGTATGAGTTGCAAAGTGCGAACCCTTGCTATCGACGCCTGCCCGAGCCTTTTATAGTCGAAGACTCGGGCGGCTTACAAGGGGAGCCGGGACCCGACAGGTGGTCCCGGGAAGATTGTCTATTATCTACCGTATCTGTAGTTACGCCGGTGGTTGCCTCTGGTCGAGGGCTTCTGAGTCTTCATCTTGCCGCCCTGCCCATGCCGCATGCTAGTCGTAGTGGTTGATGACGGCGCACGCGGCATGGGATGTCTTGTCGCGGTGTTTATTGGCTGGCAGGTTCTGACACCGTGCGCCAGTCTGTGATGCGACTGGGCGCAACGGCACCTGACAGACGCGTGCTCCGCGTTTCCGCGTCTTGGGAAGACGCGGGCCTTGAATACCTTGTACAGGCAGGGTGTGGGGCTCCTTTACGCCCGCTGCCTACCGCTCGGGGGCAGGCAGCACCGTTCTTCTGGCCACGTGGCGGGTCCAGAGCCCTTCTCTGAGGCGAGAAGGGTCCGGCCTGCGGGGCACGTGGAGCCTCCGGACCTCTCCCCGCGGAGGGGGAGGTCCAGCCTCTGTATGCCACGTGGCAGGCCCGGAGCTCTCCTCTGCGGAGAGGGAGGTCCGGCCCCGCTGGACGCGTGGCGCCTTCGGACCTCTCTCCCGCGGAGGGGGGAGGTCCGTCTTCTGTATGCCACGTGGCGGATTCGGAGCTCTCCTCTGAGGAGAGGGAGGTCCGGCCCCGCCGGACGCGTGGCGCCTTCGGAGCTCTCCCTGCGGAGAAGGGCAAGTACCTTAGGCATTTTACCCTGTGCGCGGGGGTACCCCATATCTCAGGTACCGACAGAGGTTGATTGATTGTGACATGGAAGGTAATGAGCATAACGGAGGTATGATTGGTATTTTAATACATGTTGGGATTACATTCACTTAAAGATGAGTTGCTGTTTTATCATGGTTTTGGTAAATAACTTTGCTTTCTGCAATGAGCCTTTTATACCTACCTTGTTATGAGTTACATATCATATTTTCCCGCACTTGCTGAGTACATCATTGTACTCAAACTTGCATTATTATTTCATCAGCAGCAGCAGGAGAAGACTACTATGAAGACCAAATGGAGCATTAGGCGTGTGATCTGTTCTCAACCTTGCCTGTGGGAATGGAGTAGAAATGGAGCCATTGCTGCCTAGAATTGCTTCCGCATTAGTTAAATTGCTTCCGCATTAGAATAAAGACTTCTGGTGCATAGAAATAAGACTTCCGCTGTGAGCATGAGTCCAAGACTCATGAAATATTGTAATAAACTCTGTTATTCATGGTAATATATAATCTGAATTCAGTGCGTGGAACATATGTGTATGTTTGATGAACATCCTGGGCACACATATGCATTAGTTCTCGGTTCCGTGGTTTTCCACAGAATTGAGGACGTCACAACTTTACCCACAAGTTCGTGATTTCGTCACCCGTCGGTGACTAGAATAAAGCTCCATTATACTAGTACACAACCGCCGGTGTATGGCCAAGACATCACAAAATAGCCTTTACAAAGGGGCTACTAGTATGTACGGACCCACTGAGGTTTCACCGGCAGGCTCGAATCTCGATTCTCCCACCCATGGGCCCCCTCTTGGGCCATGCAGTTCTCAGGGCAGTCCTCATCGACTCCCATTCCCCACGCCATCCAACAGTAAATAACAAGCTAGCAACACACCTAATTAGTCAGCTAAGCCGCACCCATATTTCACCTTGTGGTGGTACTGTTTTCCTGGCATGTGCTCGCATGAACCGGTCCTTAGATCTACGGCAAGCAAACCACCATCTCATTCAGAAACATCCACGAACCAAGCTCGCATAGATCTCCCTGATTCCATGCTCAGCAACATTATCAAGTTCTCATCATCTTTAATATCATGAGTGCAGTAGGTAACAAGTTTTATTTCAGCTTCCTGTATCCCCTAAATTAAGTGAAGCAAAAAGGAAAAACGACCATACCCGACTCATCAACTTTACCGGTGCCAAGGATGGTTATCAAAACTAGTAAACTCCTATAAAAAGGGTGTCCCATCAAGTTGACTCAAGCATACGAGTTTTCACAAGCAAAACAGTTTCCAAAACATATGATCAATATGGTCAAGGAGCAGTTGCCTTGCTCCCATGGCTCGTGTTGCTTAAGTGTCTCGAAGTCTTGGTGCTGTAGGTCCTCGTAGACGGTCTCTTGAGCTTGTCCTTCTACTCACGATCACGCACATACAAAATTTACAGCAATCAATTGTCATGCACAAACTTTACTCAAGATGCAATGAGGTGAATGAATGCAATTCCTACGGTGCAGTTTTATAAAACCAGTTTGTACGTGTTCCTGCATGTTTTAGTAGGCTTTCATGGGGTTTTATGATGATCAAGGTTGCTGGGATCAAGTGTGGACGCGGTGATGATCTTGAACCACTTTGTAGATCAATCCCACAGTAAAAAATCGACCAAAACAGGGCCATACGCGGAATTTTTCTGCTCGCAGGGGGTGAAAACGGTGCGTAGAAACAGCGGCGACGTTGTAAGAGGGGTAACGAAGACCTACCCCACTTCTTCCTTCCGGCAGGGCCTCCCTCCTAGCAATGGCAGCAGCGGAGGATTTTCTGTGGAGAATTATGGGGCTGCGGCTAAGGCAGAACGTCGGGGGGCTTCTTCTCTGGCGACAGCGAGGCGTGACGGGGCTCGACGGCGGCCAAATTCCGGCAGGGGGGGGGGGACTCAGTGACTTGGCACCAAAGGGGCGCAGCTGGCAGCAGGGGGGCGGCGGCCGAAAAGAAAGAGTGGTGGGCGGCTAGGGGAGTTATATTTATAAGGGGGAAAGAGTCCTAGGGGTGGGGAACAAAAGAGTCCTAGAGGTGGGGGACTAATCAAAGAGTCCTAGAGGTGGAGGACTAACCAAAGAGTCCTAGAGGTGGGGGACTAACCAAAGAGTCCTAGAGGTGTGGGACTAGGGTTCCCCCCTAATGGGCTGCGGCCAATTTGGGGGAAAATTCCCCCAAATGTGGGGGGGAATTCCCCCTAAGGGAATTTTGGGGAATTTAGGGAAAATCAGGAAAATTGGGAAAATTTTGGAAAGATTGGAGAAGGGGGGAATTTGGAGAACAATTGGGGTGGCCCAATTTGGCTATTTTATTTATTTTCATTATTTTCCATTTCTATTCCTTGTTTATTATTTTATTTGCTTCTATATTCCTCTCTTTATTTCTTCTTCTTTTTAAATGCTTTTCTATATGAAAAATGTATGGAATGCATGGTAGTGAAATTGAGGGTGTTACAAACCTACCCCCTTAAAATGAATCTCGCCCTCGAGATTCAATAGAGTGGAGAAAATATGAGGGAATTCCGCCTTGAGATCTTCCTCACGTTCCCATGTAGTTTCGGCTTCCATGTGATGGTTCCATTGTACCTTGCACCAACGAATCTTTTATGTCCAAGATATTGACGGGGTGTTCTGCGTAGGTCAGATCCTCTTGAAGCTCTAGCAAATCCATTGGTACTTGTCTTCTGGTACTCTTAGACATTTCTTGAGCTGAGATACGTGAAACACGTCGTGCACGTCGGAGAGGTGCGTTGGCAGCTCTAGTTGATAGGCTACCTCTCCTTGCTTGCCCAAAATCTTGAATAGCCCGATGTAGCGGGGTGCTAGCTTGCCTTTGATGTTGAACCATTGTTGGCCTCGGATAGGTGACACCTTAAGGTACACAAAGTCTCCAACTTCGAAGGTCAATCTTCTTCGCCTATTGTCCGCATAACCCTTTTGTCGTGACTGAGCGGCCTTCAAGTTTTCATGTATCGTTTGGACTTACTTTTCGGCGTCTTGCAGCACTTCGGGTCCGAATACTTGGTGTTCTCCGGTCTCATTCCAGAACAGCGGCGTTCTACACCGTCTACCATACAATGCTGCGAAAGGTGACATCTTCGAGCTGGCTTGGTAACTGTTGTTGTATGAGAATTCAGCATATGGCAAACTCTTATCCCAACTACGCCCATGTTTCAAGGCGCAAGCTCTCAACATGTCTTCCAAAATCTGATTTGTCCTCTCAGTTTGCCGGTCGGTTTGCGGGTGATATGTGGAGCTGAAATTCAACCGCGTACCCATGGTTTCGTGCAGCTTCTTCCAGAACCTAGAGGTAAATTGAGAACCTCAATCTGAAACTATCCTCTTCGGAACTCCATGGCGACACATGATTTGCTCCATATACAGCTCGGCTAATTGTGCCACGGTGAATTTGGTTCTAACAGGAATAAAGTGGGCTGTTTTCGTCAATCGGTCCATGATAACCCAAATAGAGTCGTAGCCGGACTGAGTTCGTGGCAATCCAACTATTAAATCCATACTGATGTCTTCTCACTTCCACTCGGGTACTTTCAATGGCTGCAATGATCCAGCGGGTCTTTGGTGTTCGGCCTTCAATCGTTGGCACGTGCCGCATAAGGCAACATATTCAGCGACATCCCTCTTCATACCATCCCATCAATAGCAAGTTTTCAGGTCATTGTACATCTTTGTACAGCCAGGCTGTATGGAATAAGGTGAGTCATATGCCTCCTTTAGTATCATGTCGCGGATGTGTGAAATTGCCTAGAGGGGGGTGAATAGGCTAAAATACCTGAAATTACTTAACTAAACGAGATTAGAACTCAGGAGCAGGACTAGTCTGGCTCAGGGGCGGACTAGTCCGATCAACCTGATGGAAAGGCCTAAAAGGCCAGACTAGTCTGCCTCGGAGGCGGACTAGTCTGGTCAAACTACAGGAAAGATCTAAAACTTGATTTATAAGGGGTTTTCTCCAAATTTTAGTTTAACAAAATGTGGATGAGACAACTAGCACTTCTATACGACAAGTGTGACAGAATATTGAAATGAATTGCAAGAGTGTGACGATGTATAGCAAAATAATTAAAACAAACCCTAAGAAATCTTGATCTTCAAAGAAATGTACATGCAAGAGAGACACTGAGGATTTTTTCCCGAGGTTCGATTCCACTCAGGAATCTATGTCCCTGTTGAGGAGTCCACAAAGGACCGGGTCTAACAACCCTTTCCTCACCAATTCGCAACTAAGGCCAACCCGGTTCTTCACTATCTCAAGGGTGAACTTACAAAGTTTTGGGGCTGGTGACAATCCGAGGCTCACACTTGATCACTTCCAAAAACTTCACAGATCTCACAAGCCGCAAATCACACCAAGTGTGCACGAGATCATTCCAAGAGCCTAAACGGGAAGTTCTTCCTTCTCCTCTTCTTACACACCCAAATTCACTTAAGAATTTGCTCTAGAGGGTGATTAGGCAAGAGAGAAGGATTAGGGCTGCTCTTGGATCGCTGTGGCGGCGCTAGGGTTCCAGATTTTTTTAAATGATGTCGGGGCATCTCATTTATAGAAGTCCCAAAGCCAACCGTTGCCACCTACTGAAAGTCCGGACTAGTCCGCCTCACACCGGACTAGTCCGATCTCACACAAGAACTATTTGTCCAGGTGAGAACGGACAAGTCTGGAGGACCCGGACTAGTCAGGTCCCTAAAGCGGACAAGTCCGGTCCACCAAGACTTAGCCATGGGAGCTCTCATCTCATACCCACACGGACTAGTCCGCCATAGAACGGACTAGCCCGAACTCACACAGGAACTCTTAGTCCATGTGAAAACGGATAAGTCTGGCTAGCCCGCACTAGTCCGGCCACTCAGGCGGATAAGTCCGGTCTACCAGGACTTAGCCCCAAAAATACTCTCACCTAGAGAGAAATAGACTAGTCCATCCAAAACGGACAGGTCCGATATCAGTCAGGAACTCTTAGTCCGCCCTAAAACGGACTAAGCCGTAGGACTTCCGTACTAGTCCGGCCTCTTCCCCCGGACAAGTCCGGCCTACCCAACTTTACCTCTCTACCTCTCTCCACTAAGGATTTGACACTTCTAACGCTTTGAGCTCTCTTCTATGATCTCAATGCACTTGACACACACACTCTTTCTTTTATCCGGCTATCCTACTAAAGACTCAAGTGAAACCCTAATTTCTACTCTTCGAGTCTTTGACGCCGTTCTTCATCTTTTTCCTTTTTTTGAGAGTTTAGGTGCCCGCCTTGGAAATGTCCTGTGCTTATGATCATCTCAGCTCATTAGTCTATTAATTTGTCGTTATCAATCATCCAAAACCCACGGGGATGCCTAGATGCACTTACAATCTCCCCCTTTTTGGTGATTGATGACAACACATTAAGTTTCAACATAAGAGGTAAAAATTTTATTTTTATAACAAGGGTACGTTTGCAAAACTCCCCCTGAATGTATGCAAGAGTAAAAGAGGGGAGTTGGCATACATTCACATGTTATGATGGGGTACCTACGTGTTGTGCTCAAAATAAAATATGTGATAAGACAATAAGCATAAAACAGCCATAAAATCCAACACGTAGTGTTACACAAAAGATAGGCATGCATAAAACCTAAAACATAGATAGTCATGTCCAAAAGATCTATTACGAGACTAGAAGATGATAAAAAATAGGACATCATTTTCATGTTTCTCCCCCTTTGGCATCATGGCACCAAAAAGGAAAGGAGGGAGGAAGATACGCCTAAGTCTACTCGTCATCTTCTTCTTCTTCTTCGCCATTTTCATCGCTCTCCGTAGCCTCCGTATCCTCTTCTTCTTCATCGGCGGTGGTGGATGGAGGCACGGCCTTGGAAGAGCTTCCATCTTCCCTGAACTGGGCGAGCTCATCAGCGGTGAACTCTGGATATGGAGTGAGTTCCCCATCACTCTCCTCAGGGGGAGACATGGGTACCTCAAGCTTGTCACACACAGCCTTGAGGTACTTCTCCTGACGCCTCTCCATGCGTCGAGTCCGGACCTCCACACGCCGACAGGAGGCAAAAAGTGCGTTGAAGCACTTGAAGAATCCGCTCATGGACTGCGTGTAACACCCCAAAACCTGTTAAAGAGGGGAATTTAAAATTTTTGGAAGTAATGCATGTGGTGAAACAATTCAAACTCAAACTGGAATTCAAATTTGAATCAAAACAGAAAAGAAAAAGGAAAAACAAAAAAGAAAAATGACCAGTGGGCCGAAACCTGCCTCAGCCGGCCCAACAGCCCGCGGCTGTTCCCCCCTCCCCTCTCTCTGCCATGCAGGGCCCACCTGTCGGCACTTTCTTCTCCAACCGCCACCCAGTCTTTTCCCGCTGCGAGCAACCGCTGCGCGCCCCCGTCCAGATTCGCTGCTTGCACCCATGATCTGCGGCCGCTCTCGGTGCGACACGAACCCCACGCGCCCCCGCCGCCCCCTCGACCATATAAACACCGAGGTCCGCCCCTTTCTCTCCCCGATCGACCCGCCTCAGTTCCCGGTGAGAACCGAAGCTCCCATCGCCGTCTTCTTTCGATCTTCGTCCGTTCTCTCCGATCTAACGCGTGTAGTGCGTCCTGCCGCCGCCGGGGAGTCTGGCAGGTGAAGGAGACCCTATGTTTTGCGCTCTAGACACAGCTCCGGTGAGCACCGCCGAGTTTCCCCCTCGGACCTCGTCGCCGACCACCTTCCAGGGCCTCCGAGCTCAAGAAAACCCCCGAGGTGAGATCACCTACTCCCTCTCCTCCGAATTTTGCAGAGAAAACGGTAGTCTAGGGCAGGTAGATGAGATTTCGGGAAATTCCGGCGATATTACCGCCTCCCACCGCCGTGCGCCGCCGGGCAGCGCCTCCCGCACACGGCTAGGGCGACATGGCCCTCTGTGGCCCGTCCATTTTAAATCGGGCGGAATCTCCGCCCTCCATTTAAAATCCAACGGCCCACGTGAGCCCCGCGTTATAAAGGCCGGCAATCTTACGCGCTACCCCCTGGGGATCTCGGAAAACACGAGCTAGCCCCGGAAACTTCTGATCTAGCCCCTGGACCCTAAGAAATTCATGTAAGTTCATTTAAAAATCAGTTTTAGCCCCTGGACTTAATAAGAATTAGGAAGACCTCCCTGTTTTGCACACTTGGACCCCTGAAAATTTAGAAAATGAGAAATGGGGCCCCACTGCAGTGTGAAATTGCACATCAGTCCCTGGGAAGTATTAATTTCAGGAAATTGAATATGTGGATAGGATTTAAATTTAAACATAGGTGTAAGTTTAGTTGAATTATTCTAACCCTGTGAAAATTGGTAGAACAATCTGAGGTCTGAATTTAGAGGGGAAATAAACTTTTAAACTAAATGAGATTTGCTGTTTTGTAATTTATCTCTGAAATATACCCTTTAGGCATAAAACAAGTTTAAAATGTGGGAAAATGAATCTAAGTAACCAAAAAGGGGTAGGAAAAATTTATGAAAGTTCTGTTTAGGTAAGTGGAACAGTAGAAATTTTTGTATGAATTTAGGTTGCTGTTTTATTGTTAGAAATTCATTTTTAGACTAGAAAATAATTTTGAAAATGGGTAAAAATAAATTTAAATTGATCCTCATCAGAGAGGAAGTCAAAAGATATTTTATTGGACATTTTAGATCAGAACTCATTCTGTTTAGGAGATATCTTGTGCTATCTTAGTATTAAAGTTCACTTTTAGGTATGGAAAATAAATATGAAAATATAGGAAAATAGGTATACCTAGTTAGAAAATGTCAAGTGAGGTTCCCAAATCCAAAACTTCAAATTAAGGTTTTGTAGCAGATCTGAAAACCTATTTGGAGTAGGAAGTTATTTTTTTATACAAATTTTTTGACTAAGAAGTGTATTATTCTATATAGAAAATTTGTTCAAATTGGAAGTTCATATATAGTGTGCACTTAGGAATCTGAATATTAAAGCTAGAAATAATATATATGTTTAAAAGTGCATGTAATGCTCAGAATCAACATACCTAGGGTAAACACAATACTTAAATATGTGTATGACTTTCATATGTATGCATGTGTGGTTTGCATGAGTGGAAATGTGGACTATGGCTTATGGAATGTTGTTTTCTTTTGCTATGTGTATTGGCATGAGTAGAACAAGCCCCAGAGCAGGTTCTCACCTTTCAAGATCAATACTTTCCATTCCCAGAGCAGCATGAATAAGGCAAGTGTCCCTCACCACTTTGACCCCACACTAGGATGTGTAGTTAGAATTTAATTGCATTGTCAATTTGGAATATGATGCCCAAGCTAGGAAGTTTCCCTAGATTTTCATTATCTTACTTCCTTGAAGCCTGGGTTGGGATTTATTTTATTATATCATTCATTTATATTACTTATGCTTAGCCATGCTTAGAATGGGATACATGGGATATGAGATCATCAACTTGTTCACCTTACCCTTGAATGAGATATTATGAAATATGTAGAGGTAGGGATCGAGGCAAGTTGGATGCTTTGGTTGGTGCTGTGTGCACGAGACTCGGGTTTGTGTTTAGTGCTTGCCTGGATCCTAAGGACCGGTTCATGGAGCATGTAATCTGGCTTTACCGTGCCAACCACATGCTGAGATGGGGCAGCTTGGCCAACTAATTAGGTGCATCCCCGGCATAGTATGGGTGTTTGTATGGTGCGGGGAATAGGTGTCAGCTGGACTACCATATTAACTGCAAGGCTCAAGAGGGGGTCACTGCAGCGGGGTTGGAGCCTCTTGTATGCTGTTAGGGGTGAAACCTCAGTGGGCACACACTCATCGGGAATCCCTTTGTAAAGGCCTCGTAGTGATCTCCTGTCTACACACCTCGGAAGGGTGAACGTGGTTCGCGGCCACTGGCATAATGGAGGTTCTTTTAGTCCACCCGACAACTGGGGATGAAATCACTACATGTGGGTACAGTGGTGCAAACTCTGCAGAGTCAAAACTGTCATGACAGACATGCTCACGGTCAAGAGCGGCTTGGACATATTCATGATTAGAGGATGAGGAATTGGGAAGTTGTGGATGTTAAGCGGGGAGCTTAACATTGGAAATGATGTTATGGTAACTTGATATTGATGATGGATTACGGGATTGGGACCATTTCACCTATGTAGTAATGTAGGTGCTAAATAAGCTAAGGTGATAGGTATTAATTGCGTAGTGCTTTAACCATGAGTTCAACCTCTCCTTGCTCTAGCCATGCATGACATAACTTTCCCACACTTACTGAGTACCTACGGTACTCAATCTTGCTTCTCTGTTGGTTTTAGATTGCTGCTCAGGCCAAGGGAATGACGCGGTGTTCAATGACCAAGACTTCGGAACCGAAGAAGGATTCTAGGTTCACGGAGACCCCCGGGCAACGCCTGTGATGAAGCTCACAAAGACTTATCTTCCGCTCCTGTTTTATTTACATGTTATGAACATATTATCGTCCATCGAGACGTTATGCTATGTAAGACTTATTTATATTCGATACTTGGCTTGTAATATAATGATGCTTCACTATTTGTCGTCACATGTATGAGAAAATGATCCTGGCATACATGTGATATTCACTCGGTTGCTCTTTGGAGAAACCGGGTTTGACAGAAGTGGTATCAGAGCCAAGGTTGCCCGTAGGAACGTGGACCTAGGTAGAAATGGACGTATTTAAGGACCCTATGTTCTTAAAAACTATTTTACAAAAGGTGTGGGATGAAAGTGTTATTTAAAGGGGTCACTTTATTTGTTCATCTTGCCCCAACTTTATTCAAAATACAATCTTTATTTAATTTTTATCTAACTTGATTTTAAATGCTTTATGTTTTAGATGGTTCGCATGGTCCGCACCGCTCGCAAGTCCACCGGAGGGAGAGTTCCTGTAGTTGCCCTTGCCTTGAGAGAGGAGAACCGCCCGGTGACGTACCACTCCTACGGGTTGGCAGTAGGAGGCTTGTTGCGCCGTCTTCGGCGTATGCTCCACGCCGCCGGCAATGTTGGCAAGCTGATCATACACTACAGCTCCACCAGGACCATCTGTGAGAAGCGTGAAGAATGGAGCTCAGAGATGAGGATTATCCATGAAAACCAGCTACTAAAGATCCACCGCTCTCCAGCTTGTCGGGCGACTCAGGACGATGCTGAGAAGGATGTCACCTGTGAGGCCATAACCTGCCAGAGTTACATCAACCGTCGCCACCTGGACAGGACTGAGTACATGTATGTCCTCCAATGTGAGAGTGGCACCGTGGAGTACAAGTACCCGCCAGTGCAGCAGGGGACTTCCCATGAGCACATGGACCTGTGCCTGGAGGATGCAGCTATGCTTAGCACTCGACTGCAGGAGTGCCTGCAGGAGCTTCAGGATGTTCGTGACACCCTGAAGGAGACTGAGGCGTTGCTTCGTGCCAGATTGAGGGCGAGAGAAAGAGGAGATGGGAATGAACTGTGTGTCACCGTGAATGACACGTGGACTCCTGACTCCCTAAACCGCCGGGCGAGCAAGCGTTGCCGCACTTCTACACCAGCAGCTTCCCCTCCTAAAGCGGAATCAGAGGGCAGCTGCAATGATGAGGAAGACCCCGACGAGCCAGCTCAGTGATACGAGTTGTTAGAGTCATTTCCCTTATTTCCGCCTGATTATCGAGTAGTTGAGTCAATAACCCATCTATTTGCTTGTTAGTGTTTGGTGTGTGACGTGAGTTGTGGAAGCCATAGGCACTTGTCCACAACCTTGTCTTTAAGTTTGCTTTGCTTTGGTGTGTGAACCCCTATGAATCAATAGTGCATTTATTTTCGCGTGAGACATGACGCCCAAAGATCTATGTGAAATCTTCAGAAATTGTCTAAATATTAAGGCCTCAAAAGTTTAAGTTTAAACAAGCAATTTGGGAAGTTAATGCGTAATGATTAAAGTTAACATTTGGTTGATCATGATAGATGGCTGGAAGAGGAAGAGGTCGTGGTGCCAACCCCAACAACAACAACGATGAGTCCGCCAATCCTCACCTTCCTGGAGGGCAAGATAGGGGTGATCACCGTGAAGGAGCTGATCCTATCTACCAAATGATCGAAAATCAGAATCAGCTCATCCAAGGTTTAACTCAAGTGGTGGCCAACTTACACCAAGCTCCACCCCCACAAGCTGCACCATGTCAACCAAGGTTGAGTGAGTTTCTGGGAACTCAACCCCCAAAGTTTGCAAGTGCTGCTGAACCTCTGGAGGCAGATGATTGGCTAAAGACCATTGAGAGCAAGATGAGGATCATACAATGCCAAGGGTATGAGAGGGTGCTGTTTGCCTCTCACCAATTGCATGGACCCGCTGCTGATTGGTGGACCGCCCACGTGGCAGCCCATCACGACCCCGAGAACATCACTTGGGAAGAGTTCAAGCGCAGTTTCCGCAACCACTACATACCAAGGGGAGAACTCAAGAACAAGAGAAAGGAGTTCTTGGGACTGCAGCAAGGCAACATGACTGTGAGGGAATACCTCACCAAGTTCACCCAACTATCCCGTTATGCACCACGGGACATCGAAACTGATGAGCAGAAACAGGACTGTTTTGTGGAAGGACTTACCATGGAAATGCGATGTGCAATGTCCTCCAACGAACATGAAAGTTTCCAAAAGATGGTAGACAGAGTGTTTGTCGTGGAGAGGAAGCTGAAGGCCTTGGAGAATGAAAACAAGAGGAAGATGGGATGGTCACACCAAGCATCAAGCAGCAACACACGTCCACGTCTGATGCAGCAACCTGCAGGGCAGACAAGCCATGCTGTGGTAACCCAGCCGACACCGAGAGGGTACAACCCGAACTTCAGGCCCCCATCAGCACCATTACAGCTGCAGCGTCAGTTCGTGCAGCAGCCACGCCCCTCTAGGGGGAGAAATAAGGACAATACAAGTGTGTCCCAAGGTGAATCTAGACATTAATGCGGTAGTATTTACTGCAAACCTCATAGTGATAGACTCACAAGGGATAGATATTATTTTGGGTATGGATTGGTTGACCAAACATAAAGGTATCATCCATTGTTCGACTAGAACGGTGGAACTAACTGACACTAGTGGCACAAAAGTGAAGTTCACAGCCATGCAAGAATCCAGGAGGGACATTAAACTCAATCAAGTTGAGGTGGAAGCGGAATAGATAAGGGTTATCAAGGAATATCCAGACGTTTTTCCGGCGGAGTTGCCTGGTATGCCTCCAGATCATGAAGTGGAATTTGCGATTGAACTAGTACCTGGAACGGCCCCGATATACAAGAGGCCTTATCGGATGGACTCCAAACAGCTAGAAGAGCTCAAAGAACATATAAGAGATTTGACAGAGAAGGGGTTTATTCGTCCTAGTTCCTCGCCGTGGGGAGCTCCCATGATATTTGTGCCTAAGAAGGACGGAACCAAAAGGCTATGCGTAGACTACCGTGCATTGAATGAGGTAACCATCAAGAATAAGTATCCGTTACCTCGCATTGAAGACCTATTTGATCAGTTGAGAGGGGCTTGTGTATTCTCAAAAATTGATCTCAGGTCGGGATATCACCAACTGAAGATAAGGCCAACCGACATTCCCAGGACAGCTTTCGTATCTTGGTATGGGCTGTATGAATACACCGTCATGCCATTCGGGCTAACTAATGCCCCGGCGTATTTCATGTATCTCATGAACAAGGTATTCATGGAATATCTGGACAAATTTGTAGTGGTTTTCATTGATGACATTCTCGTCTTCTCCAAAGATGAAGAAGAACATGAGGGACATTTAAGACTGGTGTTGCAAAAGTTGAGAGAACACCAACTATATGCCAAGTTGAGCAAGTGTGAGTTTTGTCTGAAGAGAGTTCCCTTCTTAGGCCATATAATCTCGGAGGGAGAAATCTCCGTGGATCCCGCCAAGATCATGGATGTGCAGAAATGGAAGACCCCTGAAAATGTTGGGGAAATTCGAAGCTTTTTAGGATTGGCCGGGTATTATATCGACGGTTCATTGAGGGCTTTTCCAAGATCTTGAGACCTCTCACCAAATTGTTAGAGAAGGGAATCACATTCACGTGGACACCGGAGTGTGAGACAAGTTTCCAAGAGCTGAAGAAAAGATTGACAACAGCCCCAGTGCTGGTTATGCCCGACATGCAGAAGAATTTTTCGGTATATTGTGACGCTTCGGGACACGGATTGGGATGTGTTCTCATGCAAGAGGGGCATGCTGTTGCCTATGCATCCCGGCAGCTCCGAAAACACGAGAGGAACTATCCTACACACGACCTAGAGCTCGCAGCAGTGGTCCACGCATTGAAGATTTGGCGGCATTACTTGATGGGAAAGAGGACAGAGATATATACAGATCATAAGAGCTTAAAGTACATTTTCACACAGCCAGATCTCAATCTCCGACAAAGGAGATGGTTTGAGCTAATCAACGACTTTGATGTGGGCATCAAATATCATCCTGGGAAAGCGAACGTCGTGGCGGATGCTTTAAGCCGGAAGGTGCATGTCAACATGTTGAGCTTAAATGACACTGTTGGTACCCGCGATATGGGGTACCCCCGCGCACAGGGGAAAGTGCCTAAGGTACTCGCCCTTCTCTGCAGGGAGAGCTCCGAAGGCGCCACGCATCCGGCGGGGCCGGACCTCCCTCTCCTCAGAGGAGAGCTCCGGGCCCGCCACGTGGCATGCAGAAGCCGGACCTCCCCCTCCGCGGGAGAGAGGTCCGAAGACGCCACGCGTCCAGCGGGGCCGGACCTCCCTCTCCGTAGAAGAGAGCTCCGGGCCCGCCACATGGCATACAGAAGCTGGACCTCCCCCTCCGCAGGGAGAGGTCCGGAGGCTCCACGTACCCCGCAGGCCGGACCCTTCTCGCCTCAGAGAAGGGCTCCGGACCCGCCACGTGGCCAGAAGAACGGTGCTGCCTGCCCCCGAGCGGTAGGCAGCGGGCGTAAAGGCGCCCCCCACCTTGCCCGTACAAGGTATTCAAGGCCCGCGTCTTCCCAAGACGTGGAAACGCGGAGCACGCGTCTGTCAGGTGCCGTTGCGCCCAGTCGCATCACAGACTGGCGCGCGGTGTCAGAACCTGCCAGCTAATAAACGCCGCGACATGACATCCCATGCCGCCTGCGCCGTCATCAACCACTACGACTAGCATGCGGCATGGGCAGGGCGGCAAGATGAAGACTCAGAAGCCTTCGACCAGAGGCAACTACCGGCGTAACTACAAATATGGTAGATAATAGACAATCTTCCTGGGACCACCTGTCGGGTCCCGGCTTCCCTTGTAAGCCACCCGAGTCTTGGACTATAAAAGGCTCGGGTAGGCGTCGATAGCAAGGGTTCGCACTTTGCAACTCATACGCTAGCCATACACTCTCAAGCTGTAACTCACCACCAAGCTCAGGCCTCCGGTCCTGAGCAGCAAGCAATACAGCGAGCTCCATAGCTCGCCGTGGACGTAGGGTTTTACGCTCCGGCGGCCTGAACCACGTAAAACTCGCCGTGTCAAGCTCTCGCTAACTCGTCCATCTGCGCAAGCTTTCCGGTAGGAGACTAGCCCCGCCGAAAAAAGAACCTCCGCGGGCTGCCCAGTGCAGGCCCGGGGGAAGTGTCGATCGCACACTTCGACATCTGGCACGCCAGGTAGGGGGATTTTCCTCTTGCGCGACAAGTTTCCGCCGACGAAGATGACCAAGCTTCCTTCAGCGGCAAACTCTCCCCCTTGCGTCCACGGCAAACCGTGACCAGGGGAGAGTACATGATGACACGCTCAGGACGGAGTGTGTCAGGGCAAGCTGGGAGCCAGCAACCGGCTCTGGCAGCGCCGACCCCGGCAATGCAGGCTCCAATCAGCGTCAGGCCTTCAGTAGCGCCAGGCGTACCCGGTGGGGGTGCGCTAGCAGCAGAAAGGCGCTACTGCACAATCCGCCTGCTGGGGACGCGCCTCAGGCAGCAACCCAGCAGTGGATTCGCGAGGTAGACTGTCTCGACGTCGCCGCCGCAAACCCTCGACTTCGGTGGGGACGACACTCCGGCCAACCGGCTGTGTCGCTGACGCACACGCCAACGGTTGACGGGCAGACGGCGGGTTCCAGCTCCACCAAACTTCCGTCGACGGACCTGAGGACAGAGCTGGAACGGTGCCACTTGGGCCAAGATGCCCGAGTGTTCCTCGAGCGACGTCGAGAAAGGCGTCGCACTCAAGAGGCTGGCGACAACATGACGTCGGCCTCGACCCAACCTGGAGGGCAGACCTTCGCTACGCGAGCTCTGCCCCAGGCGTACGCCACACAGCACAAGCCACAACCATGTGCTCTGCAAGCGGCGTCCCCGGCCTATGGCGCAACCTTGCCCATACCGGGGTACATTGTGCTAGGCACAACCAAGCGTTCGCGGCACCAGTACCTGCATTGGGAGCCAGCAACCGGCTCTGGCAGCACCGACCCCGGCAATGCAGGCTCCAACCAGCGTCAGGTCTTCAGTAGCGCTGGGCGTACCCGGCGGGGGTGCGCTAGCCGCAACAAGAGCGCTACTGCACAATCCGCCTGCTGGGGACGCGCCTCAGGCAGCGACCCAGCAGTGGATTCGCGAGGTAGACCGTCTTGTCGTCGCCGCTGCAAACCCTTGACTTCGGCGGGGACGACGCTCCGGCCAACCGGCTGTGTCGCTGACGTGCACGCCAATGGTTGATGGACAGACGGTGGATTCCAGCTCCACCAGGCTTCCGTCGACGGACCTGAGGACTGAGCTGGAACGATGCCACCTGGGCCAAGACGCCTGAATGTTCCTCGAGCGGCGATGAGAAAGGCGTCGCAGCCAAGAGGCCGGCGTCAGCATGACGATTGCCTCAACCCTGCTTGAGGCGCAGACTTTCGCCACGCGAACTCTGCCCCAGACATACGCCACGCAGCATATGCCACAGCCATATGTCCTCCAAACGGCGCCCCCGGTCTATGGCGCAACCTTGCCCATACCGGGGTACACTGTGCCAGCGGCGAACCAAGCGTTCGCGGCACCAACATCTGCAGCAACAGGGGCAGGATGTACGGCCCTGGAGCCCCACCTCCGCTTCACGAGGTGGCCGCGCAAGTTTCGGCCGCACCTGCCCGAGAAGTACGACGGCAGCGTCAATCCGGCGGGGTTCCTCCAGATCTACTCCACCGCCGTACTTGCCGCAGGAGAGGATGAGACCGTCATGGCCAAACTACTTCCCCGTCGCCTTGACCGGCCCTGCCCGGTCTTGGCTAATGAACCTCCCTCGGGGTTCCATAACTTCCTGTGGGGAGCTCTGCCGGCAGTTCATCGCCAACTTCGGCAGCTCCTACACCCGTCCCGGCACGGAGCTTGACCTCCAAGCCATCAAGCAACAACCTGGGGAGTCGCTGCGCTCCTTCATCCATCGGTTCTCCCAGGTACGCAACACCATTCCACGTATTCAAAGTGCTTCTGTGGTGGCGGCACTTCGACAGTGTCCAGGACAAGAAGATGCTTGAGAGACTTGCAACCAGAGAGGTCTGCGATGCCTCCGAGCCCTTCAGCCTGGCGGACAAGTGCGCCAGAGCAGCCGGAGGGCGGAGCTGGCACTCACTGCCAGCTTCCAAAGCCGAAAGACAGCCCGAAGACGGCGGAGTTCAAGTTGAGCTCCCGACCACGTCAGACAGCCAAGAGCCAAGCACTGTCTGACTTCGTGGCTGAGTGGACGCCAACGAAGGCTGACCCAGGGGGCCGCGAAGACGGTGAACCAAAGTACCGAGCTCTGGTCTTCACCGGGCCTCACTGGACGCTCTTCTTCGACGGCTCCTCGCGAAAGCAGGGGGCCGGTGCCGGCGTACTGCTTCTCATGCCATCGGGGGAGCAGTCTAGGTACATGGTGCGTCTCAATTCCAAGGCAACCAACAACTTGGCAGAGTATGAAGCACTCATCTTTGGCCTAAAAGACAGTCCTGTCTCTGGGCGCTCGCCAGTTGTTGGCGCAGGGCGACTCCCAGCTAGTTATCAAGCAAGTTAAGGGTGAATGCCCCTGCAATGACCCACAGCTAGCTGCTTATCTGCTTCACGTGCGGATGTTGGAGAAAGAATTCCTCGCCTTGGACCTGCGCCATGTACCGCGCGCTTGCACGGCCGCAGCTGACGACCTCTCAACGAAAGCCTCCATCGGAGCCCCTGCGCACGAAGGAGTCTTCGAGAGGACGTTGCTGCGGTCCACAGCCCGGCCCGCCGAGCCGGGCGAAGGGGGCTGAACCAGTGCCTCGAAGCTTGGCAGTCCCGGCGGCCCTGGATGCCGCCAAAGGATCGTAAGAGTCACTGGGGACTCCGTGCAACCCAGCGCTCAAGATCCAGAAGCTCAAGTAGTCCCGATGCATGGACCACGGAGGTCCGGGACTCCTTGAAGGACATCCTTCCTGATGAACATGCATCCGCTAAACGGGTGGTGCGGATGGCTAAGTGCTACGCGCTGGTATCTTTACTGGCGTGGCGCCACGACATCCTATTGCGGTGCATAACCCAGGAGGAAGGCTGCGATTAGCTTGCAGTTGTCCGAGGAGGCGAGTGCTGGGAACGCTCATCGTCCCGCATGTTGGTCAGTTAAGCCACCCGGCATGGCTCCTACTGACCGAGAGCCACCTTGACGCCGTCAAACCGGTTAGGGATGCAATGCGTGCCAGGTCCACGCCAAGCAGACCCACACAACCGGTGCAGACGCGCACCCAGAGCCGTCGGGGGATACCGGCTCCTCCATGTCGAGGGCCAGCCGGACTTCCCAGGGCCGGGTCACGGGAACTACCCTTCCACATGGTATGCGGGGCCGAAGCCATGCTTCCCCCTGAGATTGCCATGGGGGTCCCCCCGTGTCCGGCGTACGACGAAGCCACGCATGACCCGCTCTGCGTGAAGACAGGCGCTCCGACGCTACCCCAGTAAGTTCACCATGCTTACTTAGGTGTTCATTTAAATTACGCATTAATTTATATGAACACCTCCCCACGCTCTAGAAAGTGTGCGTCCATTGTACACTTGGTTCCTCTTTCCTGCTCTCATGCATAGTCGATATTTGCCGTCCTGCCGAAAACGGTAGTGCTTGGGGTACCTGCCAAAGGCCCGGTGGCCTTTTGGATCTCCCCCTGTGAGGGTACTGTACCGCCAGTTGGTCTCCTCCGAGAAAAGACCTACGCTAGACCGGGGGGTCAGGAGCCTTGCTTTGCCCGGTCTTGCACCCAAAGCATGCGCACTCTGCCCCCCAGCGCTACGGTCTGATTACCAGGGGGCCGGACGGTTACACCCTGACTGGGGCTGGGGCCAGACCTCCGGGACCAAGTGCATTGGATTACCCGAGCCCCGTATTCCGGCCTGGGACAGTAAGCCAAATGAGACTAAGGGACAGGAAAGGGGGACCACTGAGCAGTGCCGGACTTTGCCCCCACAGCTGGGCCGAGCTCTGATTCCAGCAATCGCCCTCCTTTCAGAGGCGAGCGCTGATGCCGGACCTCACGCCCTTCGCTGGCCTGAGCTCTGATGACTTCCGGACTCCGCCTCCACAGCCAGGCCGAGCTCCGAGGCCAACCCTCGCCCTCCTTTCAGAGGCGAGCGCTGATGCCGGACCTCACGTCCTTCGCTGGCACGAGCTCCGATGACTTCCGGACCTCCGCCCCCGCAGCTGCGCCGAGCTCCGAGGTCAGCCCTCGCCCTCCTTTCAGAGGCGAGCGCTGATGCCGGACCTCACGCACTTCGCTGGCCTGAGCTCCGATGACCTCCGGACCTCACGCCCCTCGCTGGCCTGAGCTCCGACGACTTCCGGACCTCCGCCCCCGCAGCTGGGCCGAGCTCCGATGCCAGCCCTTGCCCTCCTTTTAGAGGCGAGCCCTGATGCCGGACCTCACGCCCTTCGTGGACCTGTGCTCCGATGACTTCCGGACCTCCGCCCCCACAGCCGGGCCGAGCTCCGATGCTAGGCTTCACCCTCTCCTAAGAGGCTGAACTCTGAAGCCGTCAAGACCCTGCCAGCACAGGGAGTACTCAAGACAAGAAAGTGCGCGGGTAGGAGAAGGCCTCACCTCGGGCTCGTTACCTCCCCCGAGGTGAGCCCGGGGGCCACTGTTGGTACCCGCGATATGGGGTACCCCCGCGCACAGGGGAAAATGCCTAAGGTACTCGCCCTTCTCCGCAGGGAGAGCTCCGAAGGCGCCACGCGTCCGGCGGGGCCGGACCTCCCTCTCCTCAGAGGAGAGCTCCGGGCCCGCCACGTGGCATACAGAAGCCGGACCTCCCCCTCCGCGGGAGAGAGGTCCGAAGACGCCACGCGTCCAGCGGGGCCGGACCTCCCTCTCCGCAGAAGAGAGCTCCAGGCCCGCCACGTGGCATACAGAAGCTGGACCTCCCCCTCCGCGGGGAGAGGTCCGGAGGCTCCACGTACCCCGCAGGCCGGACCCTTCTCGCCTCAGAGAAGGGCTCCGGACCCGCCACGTGGCCAGAAGAACGGTGCTGCCTGCCCCCGAGCGGTAGGCAGCGGGCGTAAAGGCGCCTCCCACCTTGCCCGTACAAGGTATTCAAAGCCCGCATCTTCCCAAGACGCGGAAACGCGGAGCACGCGTCTGTCAGGTGCCGTTGCGCCCAGTCGCATCACAGACTGGCGCGCGGTGTCAGAACCTGCCAGCTAATAAACGCCGCGACAAGACATCCCATGCCGCCTGCGCCGTCATCAACCACTACGACTAGCATGCGGCATGGGCAGGGCGGCAAGATGAAGACTCAGAAGCCTTCGACCAGAGGCAACTACCGGCGTAACTACAGATACGGTAGATAATAGACAATCTTCCCGGGACCACCTGTCGGGTCCCGGCTTCCCTTGTAAGCCGCCCGAGTCTTGGACTATAAAAGGCTCGGGTAGGCGTCGAGAGCAAGGGTTCGCACTTTGCAACTCATACGCTAGCCATACACTCTCAAGCTGTAACTCACCACCAAGCTCAGGCCTCCGGTCCTGAGCAGCAAGCAATACAGCGAGCTCCATAGCTCGCCGTGGACGTAGGGTTTTACGCTCCGGCGGCCTGAACCACGTAAAACTCGCCGTGTCAAGCTCTCGCTAACTCGTCCATCTGCGCAAGCTTTCCGCTAGGAGACTAGCCCCGCCAAAAAAAGAACCTCCGCGGGCTGCCCAGTGCAGGCCCGGGGGAAGTGTCGATCGCACACTTCGACAGACACGCCTACGGAATTGAAGGAAGAGATTGCAAAACTCAATCTATGCCTGGTGAATAGTGGTGAGGATGTCGCCATGGAAGTGGACTCCACATTAGAACAAGACATACGCAACGGTTAGAAGAATGACGAGAAGATACAAGAAATTAGAGAACTCATCAAAGAGAATAAAGCCCCTGGGTTCAGAGAGGATGAACAAGTTATGGTGTGGCATGGGAAAAGAATTTGTGTGCCTGAAGTGAAGGAGACCCGTGAACTGATTTTGAAGGAAGCTCATGATTCCGACTATTCCATTCATCCTGGGAGTATGAAGATGTATCATGACCTCAAGAGCAGATATTTGTGGTATGGCATGAAGCGAGATGTCGCGGAACATGTTGCCCTATGTGACACATGTCAGCTAGTAAAAGCAGAACATCAAAGACCCGCGGGACTGTTACAACCCCTCAAACTGCCTGAATGAAAATGTAAAGAAATAGGTATGGACTTCATAGTGGGACTTCCTAGGACCCAATCGGGATATGATTCGATATGGGTCATCATCGACAGGCTGACTAAGGTAGCTCATTTCATCCCCGTGAAAGAAAGCTACACCGGATCCAAATTGGCAGAATTGTACATGTTAAGAATCATGTGCTTTCATGGAGTGACAAAGAAGATAGTGTCAGATCGAGGGACACTGTTCACCTCAAGGTTCTGGCAGAAGTTACATGAAACCATGGGGACTCATTTGAATTTTAGTTCTGCGTACCATCCACAGGCCGACGGCCAGACTGAAAGAACCAATCAGATCCTTGAGGATATGCTGAGAGCTTGTGCACTCAAGAACAATAGGAGTTGGGATAAGAACTTACCGTATGCGGAGTTCTCCTACAACAACAGTTATCAGGCTAGTATGAAGATGTCACCATTTGAGGCGTTGTATGGGAGGAAGTGCAGAACTCCACTATTTTGGAACCAAACTGGGGAAAGTAAAGTGTTTGGGCCCAAGGTATTACAAGAAGCCGAGGTGAAAGTGACGGAAATCCGCAACAATTTGAGGATAGAGCAGACCCGACAAAAGAGCTATGCCGATGTACGGAGAAGAGAGCTCATTTTCAACGTGGGGGACTATGTTAATCTCAATGTGTCCCCTATCCGAGGGCTTCGTTGGTTCAAGGTGAAAGGGAAATTATCACCTCGATGCATCAGACCCTTCCAAATCCTGGAGAGGAAAGGCAAAGTGGCATATCAGTTAGAACTACCGGCTCGCCTATCAGATGTGCACGATGTATTCCATGTGTCACAACTCAAGAAATGTTTAAGAACACCTGAAGAGATGTTACCCATGAATGAGGTGGACGTACGAGAGGATCTTTCATATGCCGAGCAACCGGTCAAGATCCTAGAGACAGTGGAACGCCTCACAAGAAATAATAGAATCCGAATGTGCAAAGTGCAGTGGAAGCATCACTTCGAAGCAGAAGCCACATGGGAGCGAGAAGACGAGCTCAAGGCACAGTTTCTGGATTTGTTTTCCTAGAGTCACCAATCTCGAGGACGATATTTCTTTTAAGGGGGGTAGATTTGTAACACCCCAAAACCTGTTAAAGAGGGGAATTTAAAATTTTTGGACGTAATGCATGTGGTGAAACAATTCAAACTCAAACTGGAATTCAAATGTGAATCAAAACAGAAAAGAAAAAGGAAAAAGAAAAATGGCCAGTGGGCCGAAACCTGCCTCAGCCGGGCCAACAACCCGTGGCTGTTTCCCCCCTCCCCTCTCTCTGCCGTGCAGGCCCACCTGTCGGCACTTTCTTCTCCAACCGCCATCCGGTCTTTTCCCGCTCCGAGCAACCACCGCGCACCCCCGTCCGGATCCGCCGCTTGCGCCCACGATCTGCGGCCGCTCTCGGTGCGACACGAACCCCACACACCCCCGCCGCCCCCTCGCCCATATAAACACCGAGGTCCGCCCCTTTCTCTCCCGATCGACCCACCTCAGTTCCCGGTGAGAACCGAAGCTCCCATCGCCGTTTTCTTTTGATCTTCGTCCGTTCTCTCCGATCTAACGCGTGTAGTGCGTCCTGCCGCCGCCGGGGAGTCTGGCAGGTCAAGGAGACCCTGTGTTTTGCGCTCTAGACACATCTCCGGTGAGCACCGCCGAGTTTCCCCCTCGGACCTCGTCGCCGACCGCCTTCTAGGGCCTCCGAGCTCAAGAAAACCCCCGAGGTGAGATCTCCTACTCCCTCTCCTCCGAATTTTGCAGGGAAACAGTAGTCTAGGGCCGGTAGATGATATTTCGGGAAATTCCGGCGAGATCGCCGCCTCCCGCCGCCGCGCGCCTCCGGGCAGCGCCGCCCGCACACGGCTAGGGCGACGTGGCCCTTTGTGTCCCGTCCATTTTAAATCGGGCGGATGAAAACAGAACCCCCGCGTACCCTTCGCGATCTAATCTCAGCCCTCCATTTAAAATCCAACGGCCCACGTCAGCCCCGCGTTATAAAGGTCAGGAATCTTACGCGCTACCCCCTGGGGATCTAGGAAAACACGAGCTAGCCCCGGAAACTTCTGATCTAGCCCCTGGACCCTCAGAAATTCATGTAAATTCATTTAAAAATCAGTTTTAGTCCATGGACATAATAAGAATTAGGAAGACCTCCCTGTTTTGCACACTTAGACCCCTGGAAATTTAGAAAATGAGAAATGGGGCCCCACTGCAGTGTGAAATTGCACATCAGTCCCTAGGAAGTATTAATTTCAGGAAATTGAATATGTGAATAGGATTTAAATTTAAACATAGGTGTAAGTTCAGTTGAATTATTCTAACCCTGTGAAAATTGGTAGAACAATCTGAGGTCTGAATTTAGAGGGGAAATAAACTTTTAAACTAAATGAGATTTGATGTTTTGTAATTTACTCTGAAATATACCCTTTAGGCATAAAACAAGTTTAAAATGTAGGAAAATGAATCTAAGTAACCAGAAAGGGGTAGGAAAAATTTATGAAGGTTCTGTTTAGGTAAGTGGAACAGTATAAATTTTGTATGAATTTAGGTTGCTGTTTTATTGGTAGAAATTCATTTTTAGACTAGAAAATAATTCTGAAAATGGGTAAAAATGAATTTAAATTGATCCTCATCAGAGAGGAAGTCAAAAGATATTTTATTGGACATTTTAGATCAGAACACATTCTATTTTGGAGATATCTTGTGCTATCTTAGTATTAAAGTTCACTTTTAGGTATGGAAAATAAATATGAAAATATAGGAAAATAGGTATACCTAGTTAGAAAATGTCAAGTGAGGTCCCCAAATCCAAAACTTCAAATTAAGGTTTTGTAGCAGATCTGAAAACCTATTTGGAGTAGGAAGTTATTTTTCATACAAATTTTGTGACTAAGAAGTGTATTATTCAATATAGAAAATTTGTTCAAATTGGAAGTTCATATATAGTGTGCTCTTAGGAATCTGAATATTAAAGCTAGAAATAATATATATGTTTAAAAGTGCATGTAATGATCAGAATCAACATACCTAGGGTAAATATAATACTTAAATATGTGTATGACTTTAATATGTATGCATGTGTGGTTTGCATGAGTGGACATGTGGACTATGGCTTATGGAATGTTGTTTTTTTTGCTATGTGTATTGGCATGAGTAGAACCAGCCCCAGAGCAGGTTCTCACCTTTCAATATCAAGACTTTCCAAATCCCAGAGCAGCAGGAAGAAGGCAAGTGTCCTTGACCACTTTGATCCTATACTAGGATGTGTAATTAGAATTTAATTGCATTGTCAATTTGGAATATGATGCCCAAGCTAGGAAGTTTCCCTAGATTTTCATTATCTTACTTCCTTGAAGCCTGGGTTGGGATTTATTTTATTATATCATTTATTTATATTACTTATGCTTAGCCATGCTTAGAATGGGATAAATGGGATATGAGATCATCAACTTGGTCATCTTACCCTTGAATGACATATTATGAATTATGTAGAGGTAGAGATCGAGGCAAGTTGGATGCTTTGGTTGGTGCTGTTTCCATGAGATTCGGGTTTGTGTGTAGTGCTTGCCTGGATCCTAAGGACCGGTTCATGGAGCATGTAACCTGGCTTTACCGTGCCAACCACATGCTGAGATGGGGCAGCTTGGCCAACTAATTAGGTGCATCCCTAGCGTAGTATGGGTATTTGGATGGTGCGTGGAATAGGTGTCAGCTGGACTACCATATGAACCGCAAGGCTCAAGAGGGGGCCACTGCAGCGGAGTTGGAGCCTCTTGTATGCTGTTAGGGGTGAAACCTCAGTGGGCCCACAATCATCAGGAATCCATTTGTAAAGGCCTCGTAGTGATATCCTGGCTACACACCTTGGAAGTGTGAACATGGTTCGCGGCCACTGGCATAATTGAGGTTCTTTTAGTCCATCCGGCAACGCGGGATGAAATCACTACATGTGGGTACAGTGGTGCAAACTCTGCAGAGTCAAAACTGTCATGAAAGCCATGCTCACGATCAAGAGCGGCTTGGACTTATTCATGATTAGAGGATGAGGAATTGGGAAGTTGTAGATGTTAAGCGGGGAGCTTAACATTGGAAATGATGTTATGGTTACTAGATATTGATGATGGGTTAGGGGATTGGGACTATTTCACCTATGTAGTAATGTAGGTGCTAAATAAGCTAAGGTGATAGGTATTAATTGCGTAGTGCTTTAACCATGAGTTTAACCTATCCTTGCTCTAGCCATGCATGACATAACTTTCCCACACTTGCTGAGTACCTACGGTACTCAAGCTTGCTTTTCTGTTGGTTTTAAATTGCTGCTCAGGCCAAGGGAATGACGCGGTGTTCAATGACCAAGACTTCGGACCCGAAGAAGGATTCTAGGTTCACGAAGACCCCCGGGCAACGCCTCTGATGAAGCTCACAAAGACTTATCTTCCGCTGCTGTTTTATTTACATGTTATGAACATATTATTGTCCATCGAGACGTTATGCTATGTAAGACTTATTTATATTTGAATACTTGGCTTGTAATATAATGATGCTTCACTATTTGGTCGTCAATGTATGAGAAAATGATCCTGGCATATATGTGATATTCACTAGGTTGCTCTTTGGAGAAACCGGGTGTGACACTGCGGAGGAGGAGATGATGGGGGAGCCGCTGAGCTAGAAGTGTCCACTGAGCTGGACGGAGGTTGAGCATATTTTCTCCTTGAGGGTTGTGGCAGAATGGGGTGTAGCTGAGGACGGAGAGGTCGATGAGTGACATCCTTGACAAAGATTATCCCCGACACCTTCTCAATTAGGCACATGATGTACGGTGCATAACCACATGAGCGGTTGGGAGTGTGAGAGGTGTTGAAGATGTCATCATAAATATGCTCAACAAGGTTGAACTTCTCTTCACCATCTATCAAGAGGAGGAGATGGCTTAAGTTTCCTTGAATTACCCCTGCATCTCCATCCTTGGGGGCAATGGTCCTCCTCAGAATCCGGTTGAGGATGCTATAGAACGGCTTGATGTTCCTAGCAAGCCCGGCCTCATACGGAACATGACTAGGATACATATAGTCAAGCTGATCCCTGTCCACTGCCTTAATATTGGAAATGATAATCTCATGATCCAAGTGCTCTTCGAGGCCAAGTATCTGTGCAAACCTCTCATAGGTGACTGAGTACTGCTCTCCATGAGTCATCCAGGTGATTTTCCGGTCATCGTAGGTGGAGAAGTACACAGTGGTGTAGAACTGCACAATCACCTCAATGTTCCAGTCATACTTGAAGCTCATGATTTCCTTGATTCCATGGCGCTCTGCGGCTTCAATCACTGCATCAAAAGCTTTGTGCTCCCTTTTGGCCATGTAGTCCCAATCTACCCATTGAGCTGGAGGGCTGGGGTCTTCATTTTTAGGTACATCGAGCGGTAGTAATCGCAATGAAAGTCACACCAAAACCTAGGGTCGGCTGTGTGCTTCTCATAGTCATAGACTTTATCCATCCTCAGCCTTCTCGCCTTTTCAGCCCCCTTTCCTTTGAATACAAATGCCGGATTGTTGGGCTGCCGGTTTGGGTCTCTAGCAGGGGCAGCCACCTTTAAGGGGCCAATTTGCTTCGGTTACCCTTTCTCTCTGATTTTTATCCCTCCTGCTCTGTTTGTGGGTGCTTTGGGAGTTGCCTTTTTGTTCTTGGGCTGCTTAGGAAGTGGAGCCTTACCCTTATTTGGATCACGAGGAACCCTACCCTCGGATTCCTTTTCCTTCTCTTTATCTCCCAAGGTGACCAGCCTCATTCTCTTGGGCTCTGAGGCACTAGCAGCTTGAGAGCTCTGGGCTTCACGTTCGGCCCTTTTCTTTCTCAGTTGATCCTTCAAGGATTCTTCAATGGCTTGGGCAATTTGTGCCTCCTCGTCGAGATCATGCTTCTTCTTTGTTCTTGCCTCTCGACGGACGGCTTCTTTAGCCGCTTGGGCCGCCTTTGCTGCCCTTTCTTCGGCAATGCGCCGATGAAGGGCTTGTCGAGCCTCCTCGGCCGTGGGACTTGGAAGGGGAGAGATTTGGTCGGAGTTCAACATATTTCCTGAGAGACAGGATATTTGAGGTCAAGGAAGTGGAATATTGCAAGAGAATTCATGAAAAATTGCTAAAGTTAAAGTTTGTTCTGTGTAAACTGGACTTGTCCGTTAAAGGACCGGACTAGTCTGCTCGAGAACGGATTTGTCCGCCCAAAACCGGACTAGTCCAGGTTATACAGAAAGAACCCTAACCCTAACAATTTTTTGCAAGAACTTCGAATTAAGTTGCAATACTCCTAGGCTATGATGGCATCGACACTAGGAACAACATTTGTGAAGAGGTTTTTATCAAAAGACCTAAGAGTGAAGAAAAGGAGGGATTTTTGGTCTGGTCAAGAATACCTCTTGAAATCTTCAAATGTGATGAATTTTGGAGTTGAAACTTGAGTAACGAAGCCCGGGGAAGGGTTTCCGCACTCCTTAGGTCTCCAATCCGTGGATTGGACAAGCTTTTTGGTGGAGGAAAGCGAAAATTGCCAATTTGTTGGCGCTTCCGGCTTGAGAGAGGATGTGAGCGGACTAGTCTGTGAAGAGAGATGTCCCCAAGGGCTAGACTAGTCCGGGTTAAGTGTCCGGACAAGTCCGGTTGGCGGACCAGAGCCGGACTTCTCTGGGGCTGGACTTGTCCGGCCTCCCCAGGCGGACTAGTCCGGTTTGGACTTGTCCGCTGCAAACTCCGACCTTGCCACGTGGCCACTGCTTGGGTGAGCTTTGAAGGCACGACGTGTCTAGCGGGGCCGAGCCTCCCCTCTCCACAGAGGCGAGCTCCGAGGGTGCCATGTGTCCGGTGGGGCTGGACCTCCCCTCTCCTCAGAGGCGAGCTCCCGTGGCGACACATGTCTAGTGGGCCGGGGCCTCTCCTCCCCTCGGAGGTGAGCTCCCATGGCGACACGTGTCCAGCGGGCCGAGGCATTTCCTCTCCTCGGAGGCAAGCTCCCGTGGCGACACGTGTCTAGCGGGCTGGGGCTTTTCCTCTCCTCGAAGGTGAGCTCCCGCGGCGACACGTGTCCAGTGGGCCGGGGCCTTTCCTCTCCTCAGAGGCGAGCTCCGGTGGTGACACGTGTCCGGCGGGACCGGACCTCATCCCTTCCATAGGGGTGAGCTCCGGTGGCGACATGTGTCCTGTGGGCCGGACCTCATCCCTTCCACAGGGGTGAGCTCCGGTAATGACACATGTCTGGCAGCACCGGACTAGTCCAGGTTCGGTGTTCGGACAAGTCCGTTTGACTTACCAGAGCCGGACATCTCTGGGGCCGGACTTGTTCGGCCTCATAGGCGGACTAGCCCTGCTACAAGCTGAAATTCATATAATTTGAGTTTTAGTTCAAGAATATGATCCTTTTGGACAAGTTTTTGCAAATATCTTTGGCAAACATGGTAAGCAAGCATACATCAAACAAACAATGACCATATTTGACAAAGGGTCCTTTTGAACATAGTTTTCATATAGTAAGATATATTAGGGTAGTATGTTGAAAACATGCGGTTTTTGAAGTTTATAAACAAGCAACAAATAGATGTGCACACTTCAAGCAACATTTTGAGAATCTAGGATATTCAGCTCACTCCTTAGGTCACAAAAGTGTTTCTCATCAACGGGTTTTTTGTCACACCCGGTTTCTCCGAAGAACAACCGAGTGAATATCACATGTATGCCAGGATCATTTTATCATACATGTGATGACAAATAGTGAAGCATCATTTATTACAAGCCAGGTGTCGAATAAGTCTTACAAAGCATAAGTCTCGGTGAACGATAATAAGTTCATGACAAATAAATAAACTAGAAGCGGAATATTATTCTTGTGGGCTCCATTACAGGCGTTGCCCGGTGGACTCCATGATCCTAGAAACCTTCTTCGGGTCCAAAGTCTCGATCATTATACACCACCTCATTATCTTGACCTGAGCAGCAATATAAACCAACAAATATGCAAGTTTGAGTACCATTGGTACTCAGCAAGTGTGGGAAAATTTTGTCATGCACGGCTAGAGCAAGGAGAGATTGAACTCAGGGTTAAAGCACTACGCAATTAATATCTATCACCTTAGCTTATTAGCACCCACATTACTACACAGGTGAAATGGTCCCAATCTCCCATCCCATCATCATAATCAAATAACCATAACCTCATTTTCAATGTTAAGCTCCCCGCTTAACATCCTTAACTTCCAAAACCATCACTCCTCTAATCATGAATAAGTCCAAGCCGCTCTTGACCGTGAGCACGGCTGTCATGACAGTTTTGACTCTGCAGAGTTTGCACCACTGTACCCACATGAAGTGATTTCATCCCCCATTGCCGGGTGGACTAAAAGGACCTCCATTATGCCAGTGGCTACGAACCACATTCACACTTCCCAGGTGTGTAGCCAAGAGATCACTAAAAGAAATCTCGTCCTCGAGATTGGTGTTTCTAAGAAAACAATTCCGGAAATTGTGCCTTAAGCTCATCTTCTCGCTCCCAGGTGGCTTCCTCTTCCGAGTGATGCTTCCACTGCACCTTGCACATCCGGATTCTTTTATTTCTTGTGAGGCGTTCCATTGTCTCCAAAATCTTGTATGGTTGCTCGGCATAAGACAGATCCTCAGCTACGTCAACCTCATTCATGGGTAACACCTCTTCAGGCGTTCTTAAACATTTCTTGAGTTGTGACACATGGAATACATCGTGCACATCCGATAGGCGAGCCGGTAATTCTAGTTGATACGCCACTTCGCCTTTCCTCTCCAGAACTTGAAAGGGTCCGATGTATCAAGGTGACAACTTCCCTTTCACCTTGAACCGACGAAGTCCTCGGATAGGGGACACCTTGAGATAGACATAGTCTCCCACGTTGAAAACGAGCTCTCTCCTCCGTACATCGGCGTAGCTCTTTTGTCGTGTCTGTGCTATCCTCAATTTGTTGCGAATTTCCCTCACTTTCGCCTCGGCTTCTTGTAGTACTTTGGGACCAAACACTTTACTTTCCCCTGTTTGGTTCCAAAACAGGGGAGTCCTGCACTTCCTCCCATACAAAGCTTCGAACGGTGACATCTTCATACTAGCCTGATAGCTGTTGTTATAGGAGAATTCCACATACGGTAAGTTCTTGTCCCAACTCCGATTCTTTTTGAGTGCACACGCCCTCAGCATATCCTCAAGAATCTGATTTGTTCTTTCCGTCTGCCCGTCAGTTTGAGGATGATAGGCAGAAGTTCAGATTGGTTCCCATGGTTTCATGCAACTTCTGCCAGAACCTTGAGGTGAACTGTGTCCCTCGATCCGACACTATCTTCTTTGGCACCCCATGGTAACACACGATCCTTGACATGTACAACTCCACCAATTTGGATCCGCTGTAGCTTTCTTTCATGGGGATGAAATGAGCTACCTTGGTTAGCCTGTCGATGATGACCCATATCGAATCATATCCTGATTGGGTCCTAGGCAGTCCCACTATGAAATCCATATCGATTTCTTCCCATTTCCATTCAGGCACTTTGAGTGGTTGCAATAATCCCACAGGTCGTTGATGTTCTGCTTTCACCAACTGACATGTGTCACATAGGGCAACATGTTCCGTGACATCTCGCTTCATGCCATACCACCAATACCTGCTCTTGAGGTCCTGGTACATCTTCGTACTCCCAGCATGAATGGAATAGTCAGAATCGTGAGCCTCCTTCAAAATCAATCACGGATCTTCTTTACTTCTGGCACACAGATTCTTTTCCCGTGCCACACCGTTCCCTGTTCATCCTCTCTGAAACCAGGGGCTTTATTTTCCTTGATGAGTTACCTGATTTCTTGTATCTTCTCGTCATTTTTTGACCCTCGCGTATTTCTTGCTCTAGTGTGGAGTCCACTTCCATTGCGATGGCTTCACCACTATTCACAAGGCATAGATTGAGCCTTATAACCTCGTCCTTCAATTCTGCAGGCATGTCCTTCAAGCTCAACTTATTGACCTGCACTTTCCGACTTAAAGCATCTGCCACTACGTTTCCTTTCCCAGGATGATAGTTGATGCCCACATCAAAGTCATTGATTAGCTCTAACCATCTCCTTTGTCTGAGGTTGAGATCTGGATGTGTGAAAATGTATTTTAAACTCTTATGATCCGTATATATCTCTGTCCTCTTCCCCATCAAGTAGTGCCGCCAAATTTTCAATGCGTGTACCACTGCGGCTAGTTCTAGGTCATGTGTGGGATAGTTCTTCTCGTGCTTCCGGAGCTGCCGGGATGCATAAGCCACGACACGCCCTTATTGCATGAGAACACATCTCCAGAGGCATCGCAATACACCGTAAATTTCTTCTGCATGTATGGCATAACTAGCACTGGGGCTGTTGTCAATCTTTTCTTTAACTCCTGAAAACTCGTCTCGCATTGCGGCGTCCATGTGAATGTGATTCCCTTCTCCAACAGTTTGGTGAGGGGTCTCGAGATCTTAGAGAATCCCTCAATAAACCGTCGATAGTATCCTGCCAATCCCAAGAAGCTTCGAACTTCCCCGACATTTTCAGGGGTCTTCCACTTCTGTATATCCTCGATTTTGGCGGCATCCACGGAGATTCCTCCCTCCGAGATGATATGTCCTAAGAAGGGAACTCTCTTCAGCCAAAACTCACACTTGCTCAACTTGGCAAATAGTTGGTGTTCTCCCAGCCTCTGCAACACCAACCTTAGATGTTTCTCATGTTCCTCTTCATCTTTGGAGAAAACGAGAATGTCATCTATGAAAAACACCACAAATTTGTCCAGATATTCCATGAATACCTTGTTCATGAGATACATGAAGTATGCCGGGGCATTCGTTAAACCGAAAGGCATGACGATGTATTTATACAATCCGTACCGAGATACGAAAGCTGTCTTTGGAATATCGGCTTGCCTTATCTTAAGTTGGTGGTATCCCGACCTGAGATCAATTTTCGAGAACACACAAGCTCCCTCAACTGATCAAACAAGTCTTCAATGCGGGGTAATGGGTACTTGTTCTTGATGGTCACTTCATTCAAGGCACGGTAGTCTACGCACAACCTTTGGGTTCCGTCCTTCTTGGGCATAAATATGACTGGAGCTCCCCAAGGTGAGGAACTAGGATGAATATACCCCTTCTCCGTCAATTCCCTCAAATGATCCTTGAGTTCTCACAGCTGCTTGGAGTCCATCCGATAAGGTCTCTTGTATATCGGGGCTGTTCCCGGCACTAGCTCAATTGCGAATTCCACTTCACGATTGGGAGGCATACCTGGCAACTCCTCCGGAAAAACATCTGGATATTCCCTGATGGTCCTGATCTCCTCCACTTTCACCTCAACTTGATTTAATTTTATGTCCCTCCTAGGTTCTTGTATGGTTATGAACTTTACTCTTGTGCCACTAGGGTGAGTTAGTTCCACCGTTCTGGTCAAACAATGGATGATTCCTTTATGTTTGGTCAACCAATCCATGCCCAAAATAATATCTATCCCTTGTGAATCTATCACTATGAGGTTGGCAGTAAATACCACCCCATTAATGTCTAGATTCACCTTGGGACACACTTGTCTTGTCCTTATTTCTCCACCTGGAGAGTTTACTGCTAGCATATGGTTCATTTGTGTTGTTGCTAGGTCATGTTTCTTAACAAACCCTTGGGCAATGAACGAGTGGGTAGCTCCATAATCAAACAGCAGAGTTGCAATGTGGAAATTGGCAGGAAACTTACCAACTACCACGTCGGGTGCCTCTTGCGCCTCCTCCATGGTGACGTGGTTCACCCCGTCCTCGCATTACATTCTGCTGTTGCGGCTGCGCGGGCTTCTTTTTTGGGCACTTATGGGCGTAGTGCCCCACTTCACCACAGTTGAAGCATTGCACCACAACCTTAGGTGCCTGGCCTTTGTTGTCTTGGGGTTGGTATGGGGGTCCTTGCACTGCTGGTTGAGGTTGATACGTAGGGCGAGGCTGCTGTACGAACTGACGTTGTGGCTGTATTGGTGCTGCCGGAGGCCTGTAGTTCTGGTTGTACCCTCTTGGTGCTGAGTAGGGTACCGCAGCACGGTTCGTCTGCCCTGCGGGTTGCTGCATCAGACGTGGGCGGGTGTTGCTCCCTGAGGCTTGATGTGACCACCCGGCCTTCCTCTTGTTCTCATTTTCCAAGGCCTTCAGCTTCCTTTCTACCACAAACGCTCTGTCCACCATCATTTGGAAGCTTTCATACTCGTTGGAGGACATTGCACACTGCATTTCTGCGGTAAGTCCTTCCACGAAACAATCCTGTTTCTGTTCATCAGTCTCTATGTCCCGTGGGGCATAACTGGAGAGTTGAGTAAATTTAGTGAGGTATTCCCTCACAGTCATGTTTCCTTGCTGCAGTCCCAAGAACTACTTCCTCTTGTTTTTGAGTTCACCCCTTGGTATGTAATGGTTGCGGAAGCTACGCTTGAATTCTTCCCAAGTGATGTTCTCAGGATCATGATGGGCGGCCACGTAGGCGGTCCACCAATCAACAGCAGGTCCATGCAATTGATGAGAGGCAAACAGCACCCTCTCATACCTTTGGCACTGTATGATCCTCATCTTACTCTCAATGGTCTTTAGCCAATCATCTGCCTCCAGAGGTTCAGCAGCACTTGCAAACTTCGGAGGTTGAGTTCCCAGAAACTCACTCAACCTTGGTTGGCGCGGTGCAGCTTGTGGAGGTGGAACTTGATGCAAGTTGGCCACCACTTGAGTCAGGTTCTGGATGAGCTGATTTTAATTTTCAAGCATTTGGTGGATGGGATCAACTCCCTCACGGCGTCCACCCCTGTCTTGGCTCCCAGAAAGATGAGGGTTGCAGGTTTCATCGTTGTTGTTGGCGGGGTTGGCAGCACCACCCTTTCCTCTTCCGGCCATCTGGCATGATCAACCAATGTTAATTTAAAGCATTACGTATCATCTTACTACTTTCACTTGTTTTTTACTTTGAAGTGTTGAGGCTTTGTTATACTTTCTGGGGGTTCATGTCTCACAAAAATAAATGCACTATTATTTCATGCGGGTTCACACACCAAAGCAAAACAATCTGAATACGAGGCTGTGGACAATTGCTCATGGCTTCCACAACTGACGTCACACACCAAGCATTAACACACCAATTACTAAGGTAACGACTCAACTACTCGACATCTTGCTAACTAAGGGAAAGACTCTACGCTACTCGTATTCCTGAGCTGGCTCCTCAGGATCTTCCTCATTATTGCGGCTACCTTATGACTCTGCTTTGGGTGGGGAGGCTGCTGGTGGAGAAGTGCGACGACGCCTGATCGCCCGGCAATCTGGGGAGTCAGGAGTCCATGTATCATTCACGGTGACACACAGTTCATTCCCGTCTCCTCTTTCTCTCGCCCTCAAGCAGGCTCGAAGCAACGCCTCGGTTTCCATCAGGGTGTCCCGAACATCCTGAAGCTCCTGCTGACACTCCTGCACTCGAGTGCTAAGCATAGCATGTCACACCCGGTTTTTCCGAAGAACAACCAAGTGAATATCACATGTATGCCAGGATCATTTTCTCATACATGTGATGACAAATAGTGAAGCATCATTTATTACAAGCCAGGTGTCGAATATAAATAAGTCTTACATAGCAAATGTCTCGATGGACAATAATAAGTTCATCACAAGTAAATAAACTAGCAGCGGAATATTATTCTTGGGGGCTCCGTCATAGGCGTTGCCCGGGGGTCTCCATGTACCTAGAAACCTTCTTCGGGTCCAAAGTCTTGGTCATTATACACCACCTCATTATCTTGACCTGAGCATGCAATATAAACCAACAAAATATGCAAGGTTGAGTACCAATGGTACTCAGCAAGTGTGGGAAAATTATATCATGCATGGCTAGAACAAGGAGTGGTGGAACTCATGGTTAAAGCACTACGCAATTAATACCTATCACCTTAGCTTATTAAGCACCTACATTACTACACAAGTGAAATGGTCCCAAGCTCCCATACCATCATCATAACCAAATAATCATAACATCATTTCCAATGTTAAGCTCCCCGCTTAACATCCACAACTTCCAAAACCATCAATCCTCTAATCATGAATAAGTCCAAGCTGCTCTTAACCGTGAGCACGGCTGTCATGACAGTTTTGACTCTGCAGAGTTTGTACCACTGTACCCACATGTAGTGATTTCATCCCCCGTTGCCGGGTGGACTAAAAGAACCTCCATTATGCCAGTGGCTACGAACCACATTCACACTTCCCAGGTGTTTAGCCAGGAGATCACTACGAAGCCTTTACAAAGGGATTCCCGACGAGCGTGGGCCCACTGAGGTTTCACCCCTAACAGCATACAAGAGGCTCCAACCCCGCTGCAGTGGCCCCCTCTTGAGCCTTGCGGTTCATATGGTAGTACAGCTGACACTTACTCCCCGCACCATCCAACACACCCATACTACGCCGGGGATACACCTAATTAATTGGCCAAGCTGCCCCATCTCAGCATGTGGTTGGCACTGTAAAGCCAGATTACATGCTCCATGAACCGGTCCTTAGGATCCAGGCAAGTACTAAACACAAACCCGAGTCTCGTGCACCCAGCACACAACCAAAACGTCCAACTTGCCTTGATCCCTACCTCTACATAACTCACAGTATCTCATTCAAGAGTATGGTAAAATAAACTGATGATCTCATATCCCAAATATCCCATTCTAAGAATGGCTAAGCATATGCATAATAATAAATGACATGATAAGATAAATCCCAACCCAAGCTACAAGGAAAACAAGGTAATGCAATTCTTGGGAAACTTCCTAGCATGGGTTTCATATTTCATTTGACAATGCAAATAATTCTATCTACACATCCTAGTATAGGATCAAAGTGGTCAAGGACACTTGCCTTCTTCTTGCTGCTCTGAGAATGGGTAGTCCTGATCTTGGAAAGGAAGAACTTGCTCTGGAGCAGGTTCTACATCATACCATCACACATAGCAAAAGAAAACAACAATCCATAAGACATAGTTCACACTTCCACTTCATACAAACCACACATTCACATTTATGAAATCCATGCACATTTCTATGTGTTGTGGTTACTCTATGTGTGTTGATTTTGGCTTACATGCACTTTTAAACATGTGTATATGATTTCTACTTTTGTATTCACATTTATGTTTGCATACTATATATGAGTTTCCAATTTAAATAAATTCCTTATATTCAATTAATACACCTTTTAGCTACCAAGTATGCATGAAAGGTATTTTCCTACTCCATATGTGTCTTCAGACCTTCTACCAACCCTAAACTGAATTCTTTGGATTTTGAAAACTTCATTTATCATTTTCTAGTTATTCATACCTAGCTTGCTATATTTTCAGATTTATTTCCTATGCCTAAATGTGAACTTTATTATGAAAATAGTAAGACACCTCATCTAAACAGAATAGGTTTTGGGTCTAAAATATTCAATAATATATTTTTGACTTTGCCTCTGATGTAAACTATTTCACAATTATTTTCCCTATTTTCTAAAACTATTCATTACTTAAAAATGTGTCCCTAAATGTGAATAATAAATTAGACAGATTCAATTCAGCCTAAAATATGTTTTTATCTCACTCCAAAGTTTTCTAAATACTGAGAAAGTCTTTAATTTAATTTTGACAATATGTTTGTCCCACTTTTTTATTTTTAAACACTAGCCACATATTCAATTTTCTAAATTAATTACTAAACAGGGCTAAAAAGTTAAACTTACCCCACTACAGGGTCTATAATATTATTTTCAGAATTTCCAGGGTCTAGCTACACTTATCAGAAGTGTTTTTCCAAATTTTTATTAAGTCCATGGGTTAAAACTGATTTTTAAATGAATTTACATGATTTTCTGGAGTTCCAGGGGTTAGATCAGAAGTTTCCGGGGCTAGCTCTTATTTCCCGAGAACCTCAGGGGGTAGCACGTAAGATTTCCAGTCTTTATAACGCGGGGCTGACGTGGACCGTCCGATTTTAAACCGACGGACGAGATTATAACATCGAACCGGTACGCGAGGATTTAAACCCTACCGTGCGATTTAAAATAAACGGCGCACAAGCGGCCACGTCGCTCTGATCGAGCGCGGGCGGCGCTGCCGGCGGCGGGAAGCGGCGATCTCGCTGGAAACTTTCGGATCTTCGGGAATTCTTCCTAGAACTGTGATTTTATGGCATAGATCGGTAGAGGGGAGGTCGGGGATCTCACCTTGGGGGTTTTCTTAAGCTCGGAGGTCCTGGAAGGTGATCGGCGACGAGGTCCGAGGCGAAACCACGGTGAAGCTCGTCGGCGTTGTGTTTACACCGCAAGTCACCGAGTTTTCTGCACCTGCAAGGTTCCCCGGAGGCGGTGGATCAAGACCAGCGAGTTAGATCGGAGTTTCCGAGCTTAGATCGGCCAGAATTCGCCGGAGAAGTCTCGGTTCTCACCGGAGGAAAATCAGCCGATCGCGTGAGAAAAACAGAACGAGGCCGGGGTTTTTATAGACGGGGGAGGGCGGCGGGATGGTTTATGACACGACCCCACTGGTCCTGTCGAGCCAGGATCACGCTGAGGGGTGCTGCATTGCACAGCACCGTGTAACACACGTCAAAGGTACAAAGCGGAAGCGGAAGCTTTATTACATCAACAAGTTTATTAACATGTTTACATCAAAATAAGTTTAGTCCACACTCGCGGGCGTAGACTAAGCATCAAGTGCACGTTCAGCCCTCGAACGTGTCCTTGCTAGCACACACGCACACTAACTCTGCGGCGTGCATGACTCCCACTCGACGGGGTTCCCCTCCTGGGGTTCCGTCTCCTCTTCGGGAGTCCCTTCCTCATAGAACCCTGCAAAAGCTTCAAACACAAGCAGTGAGCACGAAGGCTCAGCAAGTCTGACCCGTCTCACCTAAACATGGAACTTCTACATGAGGGTGATGGGTTGCATGAGGTAAAAAAAAAATCATTTGCAAGGACTCGCCTAATTAGTAGAACCTTACTTTCAAGTTTTAGCAGCAGGTTGTGGAGAACTTTATGCTAAGGCACATGAGAGAGCCGCAATCAAACAAGAAACACATTTCTCTCATGTACTTTGCCCAAAGTTGAAAAGAACTTTAGTTAGCACTAAGCTACAACATATCATTAACAATCAATATCCAACTTTCAATCAGCAACATTTTAACATGTAACTAGCCTGTTCTTTCTACGTCATAGTACAGTGAACAAGTGGTACTCACTGACCGCGAGGGACGGCGATTATAATCGATTTACACCTGCAGGGTTACCCGAACAACCCGTCACGTACGCCCGTACTCGATGTTGCCTACAACAACCATCACGGACGCCGTACGCGACTACCTTTCACCCGTTAGCCAAATATTGAACCGGTCCCATCGTCCCGAGCAAGAGGTCCCTGCACGCGCATCTCTGTGCCGCCAGCTGATTTACATCTCGAGCTCTCAACCTACCCTCTGAACGACGGGCAATGCCTCAACACCCAGCTACCCGAGTTACATCAGTTTCCCGGTTCCCATATAGCCGGTAGGTCTTCGGTACTGTTCTAGCTTGTTCAACAGGCCCGCACACGGCTCGGTCCTCAATCGACACAAGCGGAGCTACAGCACACAGGCCCCAAAGTCCTGCTGCCCTTACTCTCCGCTCGGTCTCATTTTCTTGCCATGTGTTTCATGTGCTATCTCTACCCGAGCAATGTGCCTCTAGCCTATTCTCGCGAGTAGTTCCAACTACTCGACTTGTACCGAATCCTAGTCTATTCTAGCAATGCAGTGGCTAACGAGGTTTTCGATCCTAAACCCAACCCATGGTTTTCTTGGCTGTGCAGTTGGGTTTCCAATCAAGACTCTAATGCAACGAACAAAGGGAAACAAGTATGTGCTCAAAACAATAAAATTTGTAAACAGGTTAATGCAAACCGGGGCTTGCCTTGCTGCTCTTGGTCGTAGGCTAGCTGTTCCTCCGGAGTAACGAAGTCTAGGACTTCGGGTTCCTCCTCGACCTTAGCGACTACATGATAAGAACAATGTATGTATTAATTTAGAGGCCTTTGTATTAACTTTGAAGTTGTGAAGCCTATAACCCTTACTAGACAGACCTAATGACTGTGAAACTTTTACTGTGGCTTGGTTACAACCTAAACAAAGACTTGGTCAAGTTTTAGTTGCAGCAAAGCTCATTTGAGCCCTCCACAAATAATTATGTCCTTGACCTTAATTGGAACCCTTAGGGTGTTCTAGGGATTTTCATGAGACAAACTATGACTTTCTGAAAACTAGATTTTCAGAGGGTTCTAATGGAGTTGGTCTCACTTAATTTGGAAGTCTCTAACTAAAGATATGAGCTAAACAATTTCAGAGAAAATCCTGAAAATGTTTCTGAACATTTTCTATTTTCTCTGGAACAGTTTTACTAATCACACCATTAGGTGGACTAAATGAGCTCAAATGGATCTGAAATTTTTATGGTAGCTCAATGATATTTTGGTGAACATCTCAGCAAAATTTCAGGATTTTCCGCCAAAGGATTCTCCAGTTAAAATTCCTAACAGTTTAAACATTAAGGAATTAATTCTGGAGAATTAGGGAATTTCATGAAGTGAAACTTGATTTTCTGGAAAGTACTCAGAGAGCTGAATCCAGCAAAATTTGGTTCACTCAATTTGGAGCTTTCTAGCCAAAGTTATAAGGATTTGAAGTTTGAAGGAAATCTGAAAATCGGGGAAAAGTTTAAACTCGCGCGTGGGCCCAGGGGACACGCGTCGCACGCCGAAGCGACAGCACACCGCGGCCCACAAGGCTTTTGCGCGCCAGCACACCCGATCCCGGCCGCAGCCGGATCCCGATTCAAAATATCGGCCGCTGACAGCTGGGGTCCACCCCCTTCTTCAACCTCGCGACACCCGCGCTCCGCCGCCGAGGGACCTCGCCGGAGAGCTCGCCGCTGGCTGCTGTACCGCTCCAAACTTCTTGATTCTGGCCGCCCCTGCCTACTTTTACTTGGGGAACATGATCCGAGGGTCAGCTGCTCATGACAACGGCCGGAGCATGGTCGGCGACGAGCCGCCATATCGGAACGACTTCGGCCATGTCGGCTGATGCTCCTAGTGCCTCAGCTACTTGGGAAACCGGTCGGGGAGCATCAGTGGACCTCAGAGAGGGTTGACATGAACTCGGGGCAGCCCGGGGAAGGCCCGAAATAGGTCCTCACCGTGCGCCCGATACCCCCCGTGCGTTCCGCCATTAGTAGACCTTGAATTACGCCGGGCACAGAAGTTCTCCGGCCCAGAGTTGTGAAGGCAACTTGTGCGTCACCGTGTCTAGTTCGTGTGGGAGTGGCCTGAGGCCCTCTAATCCTTTCTAGAGCACGAATTAAACAGAATCGTACCCGAAGGTCGTTCTGCACACAGAAAGGGGACAAGTGGAAATTCGCCGCCGGTGAGCAACCACTCGAGCTGTGGCTCGGGGGTGAGCAGCACCGATCACTTGCGCGTCCAAGGGTGCCTTGGCTCGGGCGTGACAACGCCCAGGTTGGGCTGTCCACGAGAGCCCGAGGTGCGGCGGTTTCCAGTTCCGATTTTTATCTTTCGGCACAGCCGATAGCACTCGGTTTCAATCGACTTCTAGCCATGGGGAGGATGGAGGATGGTTGCTAGTACCTTGCTGGGACCTTGGAATGGAAAGAGGGAGCTGCGATCGGCTTGATCAAGCAGGAACTCGAGCGCTAGTGATGGCAGTGGGAAAAGCAGTCGCGTGCGTCGGCAGCTCGAGGAAATGGTGACTGAAGCACGCCGGGGAGGGAATAAATAGCCCGGCCGGTTGGTCTCCGGCTCGGGGCACGCAGCAGGAGCTGGCGCCGGCTGCCCCCTTCGGTGGCGCGCGCGCACAGCTGCCGGGAACCGACTGAACTGTGTTTCAGTCGGTTTGTATTGAGGCAGAGGCTGACATGTGGGTCCCACTTCTCTTTTAACCTCTGAAATTTATTCCTAACAGCTGTGGTAAACAGTGAACCCTATTCTACCCTTGGCAATTCAAATTATTCACCCAAGAGCCATTTGAATTGATCAAAGTTCAAATGAGGTTTGGTTTGAATGAATTTCAGCACAAGTGCAGTTTGAAATTCAAATAAAGTTTGAATTTCTCCCCCTTAGCTCATGTCAAGATCAACTCCAAATGGAGTGAAAATTGGTGTGTGAGCTCACAAAAATGTGCTGAGCAAGAATATGCCTTCCACTTTTAAATTCAGTGGGTGAAAACAGTTTGAATTTGAATATGGTTTCAAACTGCCCTCTTCCTAACTATACCCAAAATGACCTCAAAAAGGTTTTGAATTTGGGTGGAACTTGGCATGGACATCCTTAGCAAAGTGTAGGAGTTTTCATATGTCCAGCCCATCTATATCACATGTGGGAAGTACCACTTTTGCAATGTGTGAGTTTGTTCCCTAATGAGCATGTTGATAATTGTTACTTGATCTTTATTTGTGTTCATCATTCTTTCTCAAATGAGGTGTGTGGTGTGGTGATGAACACTGCAAATGAGTGTCAAAAACTGAGGCCCTTACATTCCTCCCCCCTTAAAAGAATCTCGTCCCGAGATTATAAGGTGAAATGAGAGAGAGGACGGTGGAAAATTACCGAATATGCGACGTGAAAAAGTCGGGGTAGTTAGTGCGAAGGAATTCTTCGCTCTCCCATGTCGCTTCGTCCATGGAGTGATTACTCCATAGAACCTTGTAGAACCACAACGTACGGTTGCGTGTGGTTCGGGCCTTTTCATCAATAATCTGCACCGGTTCCTCCCGATAGGTGAGATCCGGTTGCAGTTCTTCAATGTCTTCCAGCTGAACGGTAGTTGATAGCTTGAGACACTTCCTCAGCTGGGAAATGTGAAAGACGTCGTGCACACCGGAAAGTGCTTCTGGTAATCTTAGCCGGTATGCCACTGATCCACATCTTTCGGTAATCTGGAATGGACCGATGAATCGGGGTGCTAACTTTCCTCTTACCCCAAATCTGTTTACGCCCTTCATTGGGGACACTCGTAGGTATACGTGATCTCCAACTTCGAATTGTAATGGGCGCCTCCTCCGGTCCGCATACTGTTTCTGTCGGGATTGAGCGGCTTTTAGGTTCGCTTGAATTAATCGAACCTTTTCTTCCGCGTTGTTGACAAGATCAATCCCGAAGGTAACCCTCTCGCCAGATTCACACCAGTTCAGTGGTGTGCGGCATTCCCTGCCGTATAGCGCCTCGTAGGGCGCCATCTTGATGCTGGCTTGGTACCCATTGTTGTACGAGAACTCGGCTAATGGCAAGTGATCATCCCAATTCTTGCCGTGGTCGATAGCGCAAGCTCGTAGCATGTCTTCTAGGATTTGATTTACCCGCTCCGTTTGCCCATCCGTCTGCGGGTGGTAGGCTGAACTACGGATCAGCTTCGTCCCCAGGGCAGCGTGTAGCTGCTCCCAAAAACGGGACACAAATAAAGTGCCCCGGTCCGATACGATGGTACGGGGTACGCCGTATAAGCATAGGATCCGTGAGATGTACAGTTCAGCGTACTTCTTGGCGTTATAGTTGGTGTTGACTGGGATGAAATGGGCAACTTTGGTGAGCCGATCGACGATCACCCACACAGAATCATGTTTCTGTAAGGTGGTGGGTAAACCGACGACGAAATCCATGCTCACGTCCTCCCACTTCCAGGCAGGAATGCCCAGTGGTTGCAGCAGTCCCGGTTTCCGCATGTGGTCTGCCTTCACCCGTCGACATGTATCACACTCGGACACGTATTTTGCCGTCTCTCGCTTCATCCGTGTCCACCAAAACTTGCTTCTGAGTTCTTGATACATCTTGTTGCTGCCGGGGTGAATAGAAAACTTTGATAAGTGAGCTTCATCAAAGATTCTCTTCCTTAACTCCGGGTTTCGGGGTACGACGATCCGGTCCTTGAACCATAAGACGCCGTCTCCGTCCTTCCGGAAACATTTCAACTCCCCACTGTCTACACGTCTCCGCAAATGTGACATGCCCTTGTCATTCTTCTGGGCTGCCGCTATCTCTTCACGGATGGTGGGGATCAAAGCTAGGTTGTAGAGAGCTCCATGTGGAATCACATGTAGTGGTGGTTCGCTCTCTTCCAACGGTGTGATGGTCAGATTATTGACGTGTGACTTGCGGCTTAGCGCGTCTGCCACAACGTTTGCCTTGCCCGGATGATAATGGATCTCTATCTCGTAATCCTTTATCAGTTCCAACCATCTTCGTTGCCTCATGTTCAGCTCCTTCTGAGTGAAGATGTACTTGAGGCTTTTGTGGTCGGTATATAAATGTACGAGGTTACCGAGTAGGTAGTGCCTCCACATTTTCAGTGCAAGTACCACGGCAGCGAGCTCCAAATCGTGAGTTGGATAATTTTGCTCATGGTTCCTAAGCTGTCGTGATCCATACGCGACCACTCTTCGGTCTTGCATCAGCACACATCCGAGCCCAATGCCGGATGCATCGCAGTACACATCGAACGGTTTTGTTGTGTCTGGCTGCGCCAAAACCGGTGCTGATGTTAGGTGTTTGACTAAAGCCTTGAATGCTGCTTCACATGCTGGACTCCAAACATATTTGGTAGCCTTCTTCAGCAGTTCTGTCATTGGCCTGGCAATCTTCGAGAAGTTCGGAATGAACCTCCGATAATATCCCGCGAGTCCGAGGAAACTCCGTACCTCATGAACAGTTCTCGGGGATTTCCAATTCAGCACTTGCGTGATTTTGCTCGGGTCCACAGCGATACCCTCCGCTGAGATGATATGCCCGAGGAAAGGCACTTGCGATATCCAAAACTCGCATTTGCTGAACTTTGCGTATAACTTGTGATCCCGCAGCCGTTGCAAGACTATACGCAGATGTTTCTTGTGATCTTCCTCCGACTTGGAGTATACCAGGATGTTGTCGATGAAGACCACGACAAACTTGTCCAGCTCCGGCATGAACACCGAGTTCATTAAATACATGAAGTGAGCTGGAGCATTGGTGAGGCCAAAGGACATGACCAGGTACTCATAAAGTCCGTACCTTGTCGAAAAAGCTGTCTTTGGAATGTCCTCAGCCCTGATCTTAATCTGATGGTACCCGGATCTTAAATCCATCTTGGAAAAGACCTTTGCTTCAACCAACTGATCAAACAACATGTCGATCCGTGGCAACGGGTACTTGTTCTTGATGGTTACGGCATTTAATGGACGGTAGTCCACGCAAAGCCGCAACGTTTCATCCTTCTTTTTGACAAATAATGCCGAACAGCCCCATGGCGAGGAGCTCGGCCTAATAAAACCCTTCTCCAGAAGGTCCGTGAGCTGAGTCTTCAGTTCCGCCAACTCCTTGGGCGCCATCTTGTACGGCCTTCGGGATATTGGCATGGTTCCCGGTGCAAGTTCAATCTTGAACTCCACCTCTCTATCGGGTGGCATCCCCGGCAAATCATCCGGGAATACATCAGGGAATTCTCGGACCACTGGAATGTCTTCCAATCTGATGGTTGTGGCTTGATAGACACTTGGAAGTTTTATTTCTGGACTGTCCAGAAATAATGAGTGAGAACCGTGCACTCCTGAGTTTAAGTGCACGACTCGGAGGACGGTGTCTAAAACAGCGCCGTGGCGGGTTAACCACGACATCCCTAGGATGACATCGACCTTCTGTCCCTCTAAGATAATGAGAGACGTAGGGTACACTCTACCCGCTAAGCATAATGGTGCTTTGGAGACCATTACGCTTGCTGAAATCTTCCCACCCGGTGAACAAATTAAATATGGACTATCGGTGGGTAGTATTGGCAAGCTGTGTTTAGCAATGAAAGCTTGGCTAATAAAATTATGCGTGGCGCCTGAATCAAATAGTACTATAGCGGGATGCTGGTGGAGTTGGAACATACCCGCAAGGATTGGCTCGCCCTCCGGCACGTCCTCAATGGCAAGCTGGTGGACAGTGCCGGGCCTAGGGTTTGCCCGCCGCGCATTAGTAGGGTTCCGGGGTTGATTCCTCCCCGGAAACTGTGGTACCACTCCGCCGCCTTGCCTCTCCGGGCAACTGCTCGCGAAGTGTCCTGGACGACCACACTTGTAACATGTGGCCGCTGCTGGTGGAGTACTTGGTGGACGAAAGCCCGGCATGCGTTGCGGAGGTGCAAACGCACGCGGCATCGCCCGCTGCTGCTGCTGTTGTTGCGGTAGTGCTGGCAGTGCCGGCCGGAATGCCGGTGACGAATACGGCCGACCGCGGAACGGCATCGACCGCTGTGGTGGCTGCCAGCGCGGACCTGATGGTGGGCGATTCACCATCCGAAACTTCTGAGAAGGACCGCCTCCTTCTCCGCTGCTCTGCGGCGCGCTTCGCTTTCGCTCTGCCGCCGCCAACTCCTTGCCGGAGTCTTCCTGAACAATCGCAGCATCAATTATGTCGTTAAGGCTGCCGCGATTGAACATCGCCAGCTTGTCCTTCAGGAGCGGGTTAAGCCCCTGGTAAAAGTGGTCCCGCCGCTTCTCGTCCGTATCTGCGTGATACGACGCGTAGAGTGCGAGATCGTTGAACGCTCTGGAGTACTCCAGCGCGTTCCGGCTCCCTTGTTGCAGGTGTAGGAATTCCTGCGTCTTCCTCTTCATCAAACCGGGCGGTATATGATAGGCCCGGAAGGCCGTCCGAAACTCCGCCCAGGTCATCACTCGGTCGGTGGGTTGTGAAGCACAAAAGTTAGCCCACCACGCGCTCGCGGATCCTTGGAGCTGCTGGACCGCGAACTGAGTCTTGCGCTGCTCGCTGATTTGGAGCAGCCCGAACTTCATCTCTATGGCGCGGAGCCAGTTGTCCGCGTCAAGTGGTTCATCCGCCCTTGAGAATACAGGGGGATGAGTCGCCAGGAAGTCGGAGTAGGAGCTCTGTTGGCGCTCCTCACGATCTTGACGTCTCTCTGGGCGAGACGTATTCGCAATTAACGTTTGCAGTAGCTCTGTATGCTGCTGATGTGAACCCGCCATTGCCGCGACAATGTCGGCCAATGTAACCGTTGGCAGTGGCGGTGGCGGTGTTTGCTGTTGCTGTTGCTGCTGCTGTCCCGAGGAGTCCTCGGGAGGCGGTTGGGAGGTCTCTCCCCCTTGGCTAGTACCTCCAACATCAGGGTTGGCACGAGTACGCGTCATTCTGAAATTCAACACAGCAGCAATTAGCACATGTCTTACTCAAAATTCCATAAACAGCAGTAAGTATTGAAGCGACGCATGACTAACTTGCACAACATTCACATATATTGATAAAGCATAAACTTTATACAAGATACATTATTCTCGGATCTCCGAGAAGTCGTGCTCATGTCGTCACTACCTATACATACGCTACTGTCTACCCGACATGTCACCGATTACAAAAGTTGGGTTACGCTACCCTAGCTGCCCTACTTGGCAACCGTAACCCCCTACTCGGAGTAGAACTCGACCTCCTGTGGGTCGTCCTCCTCCGGTACCTCAGCCGGTGGCTCTGGATCTACCACCTCTTCTCCCATTCCGGGTTCTCCCATGGCTGGAAGACCCAAGACTACCGGTACGCCCAATACCGGGGGCACGAGGTCCTGCAATGCATGCACCTCGTCCATAGCCTGGTTGTAGTCCTCTTCCCAGCCTTGTCCTTCCTCAATAGCGTCGTCCCGCTCTTGAGCAAGGTCCTCATTCTGCTGGGTTAGGGTCTGCACCAGCTCTTGCAACGCCGCAATGTCAACACGGCTCTTCTTCTTTGCCTTCTTCAGACGACGCAACTGATTGTGTTGTTCATTCAGTCGCTTGATCGTCGGAAGGAGCACATTGCGGAGTGCACTGTGAGCACTCTCAAAATGATCTCCACGGCTTGTGCTCTCCTTGAGCTTGGTGGCGAGATGCTCCGTATGAACAGCTTGGCTGTCCATCACAGCGTTTCCCGCCCTCATTTGGAGGCTGAGATTTGCCTCCGCGGGGTTGTACCTTGGGCAACTCGGGTTTGTTGCCTCTAGGTACCTCTCTTCCCACACATGCTGAGCTCGTCCCTCCACCGGAACGAGTGCGTATGGAGTTCCCTCCATAGCCTGCACGTGTAGTTGGCAGAAACGTGACATAGTGTCACGGGCTGCCACTTGCCACATCCCTTCCGGTTGTCTTCCTCTCACCGTGACGGTGAATGGCACCCAACCGGGTGGCGTAGGCCCTGCAGGAACCTCGACATGGATCGTCCACGTCTTGTTCCCCTCTTCACCTTCTTCCTTGGCGAAGTATTGCGGCATCTGGTTGTACCCGAAATATTGGAGCATTAGCCACAATGCTCCCGGGTAGCCGCTACGGTCAGAGCAGTGGGAAACTACCCACCCGTTCTCCAACCGTTTACCTGCTGCCATCTGTAAAAATATATTTGAGAAATGTCAAATATTTATTTAAACAGTAAACCATTGAGTTATAACATAAGATATGTCATTGAACCCTTAACACTTGGAAACATAGTTCAAATTTTTAAACAAATTTGACTACTGATCTGCTGTTCCCATGACAGCCCTGACCAGTTTCCATATCAATCTGATTTAGGCCAGGTTAAAAGCAAAACCAGTCCTGGAGCTCAACATCAAAGTTAAAGTTAACTTCAGTAGCTTTCCAGAAAGTATTTGGTTGGCCTAAGATCTGCTCTGGTTCAAAAGTTATGAGATGTCAAAGTTAACAGAATTTCTGGAAACAATTGGACAGCACCTCCCTGCCTTAGGTACTGATTTGATCCAAGAATCCCAGTTAATTCTGTTCCTAATCTGACAAAACTTTCTGTTACAAAGTTGTAACCCCTCTCATAATCTTTCCAGAACTACCTCATTTCCTATTTTTGGATTTTTAAGCAGGAAGTTATGCTTAATTTACAGAGAGTCTACAGAGAGTCTTTGCTCTGTCCTGTTTTCTGGACAGTTTCAACTCCGTTGCATTTTTCGAGTGGTTAAGGGATGAAACACCTCTGGAACTTAACAGAAAAGTTGTAAAGCACCTCCAAAGCTTTCCAGAAATGTATCATACGACCCCAACCTCGAAAGAACTCAACCTCTAACCTCTGATTACTTCAGCCTTGATTTAGCTGAAAACAGAGTGCTCTGTCCTTAACATCCTATAAGTTGAAAACTTATTAGCTTTGAATATCCTGTTCAAGGGAAGGAGTTACATCAAGTTTTACTACTTTGGATCAAAACCTTCAAATTTTTAAATGAAGTTGTTCATTTAGTTGGGTGTGACGTCGATGCGTCACCAGATCATGTCGGTACTACGTCCTCACAAAGAAAAACCTATACCGGACTTAGCCGGCTTCGTTAGTTTAGTGGCACTACTCGTCACTCGCACACGGATGCTACACGTCTACCGTTTCGTGGTAAGGCTACCTGCAGAAATTCAACCAATCATCAGACTCGGCTGCACACCGAGCCCGGAATCCATACAGTTGGTACATCCGGCCGTCATCACTCGCCCGGATGTTCTCAAGCCAAACACGCCCTGAGTTACGTGTTCACGTTTCAGACCACGTGACGGGGTCTCCCATGTTGCACCACGCACGCCAGGGACAGACGTTGCTCGAATACCCCAAACGACATGAAGAGTCGTAGAGGATATCAAAGCGGGTCGGGTTACCTGCCACCCGTGGGGCTCCACCCTTCAGCTTGTGCGCACTGGTGGACAGCGCTTACGTGCACCCCCCAAGACATGAACGTCCCGAGATGCACGATTTTCCGACATAACAAATAAGTTAATAAGCCACTTTCTATATACTAATAACATCCTTATACGGGCTACTAACTCGTTCCTCACTTGATTTTTGAAAAAGAAGACCTTTGTACTGTGTTAAACCTCAAGCGAGCTCTGATACCACGCTGACACGACCCCACTGGTCCTGTCGAGCCAGGATCACGCTGAGGGGTGCTGCATTGCACAGCACCGTGTAACACACGTCAAAGGTACAAAGCGGAAGCGGAAGCTTTATTACATAAACAAGTTTATTAACATGTTTACATCAAAATAAGTTTAGTCCACACTCGCGGGCGTAGACTAAGCATCAAGTGCACGTTCAGCCCTCGAACGTGTCCTTGCTAGCACACACGCACACTAACTCTGCGGCGTGCATGACTCCCACTCGACGGGGTTCCCCTCCTGGGGTTCCGTCTCCTCTTCGGGAGTCCCTTCCTCATAGAACCCTGCAAAAGCTTCAAACACAAGCAGTGAGCACGAAGGCTCAGCAAGTCTGACCCGTCTCACCTAAACATGGAACTTCTACATGAGGGTGATGGGTTGCATGAGGTAAAAAAAAATCATTTGCAAGGACTCGCCTAATTAGTAGAACCTTACTTTCAAGTTTTAGCAGCAGGTTGTGGAGAACTTTATGCTAAGGCACATGAGAGAGCCGCAATCAAACAAGAAACGCATTTCTCTCATGTACTTTGCCCAAAGTTGAAAAGAACTTTAGTTAGCACTAAGCTACAACATATCATTAACAATCAATATCCAACTTTCAATCAGCAACATTTTAACATGTAACTAGCCTGTTCTTTCTACGTCACGGTACAGTGAACAAGTGGTACTCACTGACCGCGAGGGACGGCGATTATAATCGATTTACACCTGCAGGGTTACCCGAACAACCCGTCACGTACGCCCGTACTCGATGTTGCCTACAACAACCATCACGGACGCCGTACGCGACTACCTTTCACCCGTTAGCCAAATATTGAACCGGTCCCATCGTCCCGAGCAAGAGGTCCCTGCACGCGCATCTCTGTGCCGCCAGCTGATTTACACCTCGAGCTCTCAACCTACCCTCTGAACGACGGGCAATGCCTCAACACCCAGCTACCCGAGTTACATCAGTTTCCCGGTTCCCATATAGCCGGTAGGTCTTCGGTACTGTTCTAGCTTGTTCAACAGGCCCGCACACGGCTCGGTCCTCAATCGACACAAGCGGAGCTACAGCACACAGGCCCCAAAGTCCTGCTGCCCTTACTCTCCGCTCGGTCTCATTTTCTTGCCATGTGTTTCATGTGCTATCTCTACCCGAGCAATGTGCCTCTAGCCTATTCTCGCGAGTAGTTCCAACTACTCGACTTGTACAGAATCCTACTCTATTCTAGCAATGCAGTGGCTAACGAGGTTTTCGATCCTAAACCCAACCCATGGTTTTCTTGGCTGTGCAGTTGGGTTTCCAATCAAGACTCTAATGCAACGAACAAAGGGAAACAAGTATGTGCTCAAAACAATAAAATTTGTAAACAGGTTAATGCAAACCGGGGCTTGCCTTGCTGCTCTTGGTCGTAGGCTAGCTGTTCCTCCGGAGTAACGAAGTCTAGGACTTCGGGTTCCTCCTCGACCTTAGCGACTACATGATAAGAACAATGTATGTATTAATTTAGAGGCCTTTGTATTAACTTTGAAGTTGTGAAGCCTATAACCCTTACTAGACAGACCTAATGACTGTGAAACTTTTACTGTGGCTTGGTTACAACCTAAACAAAGACTTGGTCAAGTTTTAGTTGCAGCAAAGCTCATTTGAGCCCTCCACAAATAATTATGTCCTTGACCTTAATTGGAACCCTTAGGGTGTTCTAGGGATTTTCATGAGACAAACTATGACTTTCTGAAAACTAGATTTTCAGAGGGTTCTAATGGAGTTGGTCTCACTTAATTTGGAAGTCTCTAACTAAAGATATGAGCTAAACAATTTCAGAGAAAATCCTGAAAATGTTTCTGAACATTTTCTATTTTCTCTGGAACAGTTTTACTAATCACACCATTAGGTGGACTAAATGAGCTCAAATGGATCTGAAATTTTTATGGTAGCTCAATGATATTTTGGTGAACATCTCAGCAAAATTTCAGGATTTTCCGCCAAAGGATTCTCCAGTTAAAATTCCTAACAGTTTAAACATTAAGGAATTAATTCTGGAGAATTAGGGAATTTCATGAAGTGAAACTTGATTTTCTGGAAAGTACTCAGAGAGCTGAATCCAGCAAAATTTGGTTCACTCAATTTGGAGCTTTCTAGCCAAAGTTATAAGGATTTGAAGTTTGAAGGAAATCTGAAAATCGGGGAAAAGTTTAAACTCGCGCGTGGGCCCAGGGGACACGCGTCGCACGCCGAAGCGACAGCACACCGCGGCCCACAAGGCTTTTGCGCGCCAGCACACCCGATCCCGGCCGCAGCCGGATCCCGATTCAAAATATCGGCCGCTGACAGCTGGGGTCCACCCCCTTCTTCAACCTCGCGACACCCGCGCTCCGCCGCCGAGGGACCTCGCCGGAGAGCTCGCCGCTGGCTGCTGTACCGCTCCAAACTTCTTGATTCTGGCCGCCCCTGCCTACTTTTACTTGGGGAACATGATCCGAGGGTCAGCTGCTCATGACAACGGCCGGAGCATGGTCGGCGACGAGCCGCCATATCGGAACGACTTCGGCCATGTCGGCTGATGCTCCTAGTGCCTCAGCTACTTGGGAAACCGGTCGGGGAGCATCAGTGGACCTCAGAGAGGGTTGACATGAACTCGGGGCAGCCCGGGGAAGGCCCGAAATAGGTCCTCACCGTGCGCCCGATACCCCCCGTGCGTTCCGCCATTAGTAGACCTTGAATTACGCCGGGCACAGAAGTTCTCCGGCCCAGAGTTGTGAAGGCAACTTGTGCGTCACCGTGTCTAGTTCGTGTGGGAGTGGCCTGAGGCCCTCTAATCCTTTCTAGAGCACGAATTAAACAGAATCGTACCCGAAGGTCGTTCTGCACACAGAAAGGGGACAAGTGGAAATTCGCCGCCGGTGAGCAACCACTCGAGCTGTGGCTCGGGGGTGAGCAGCACCGATCACTTGCGCGTCCAAGGGTGCCTTGGCTCGGGCGTGACAACGCCCAGGTTGGGCTGTCCACGAGAGCCCGAGGTGCGGCGGTTTCCAGTTCCGATTTTTATCTTTCGGCACAGCCGATAGCACTCGGTTTCAATCGACTTCTAGCCATGGGGAGGATGGAGGATGGTTGCTAGTACCTTGCTGGGACCTTGGAATGGAAAGAGGGAGCTGCGATCGGCTTGATCAAGCAGGAACTCGAGCGCTAGTGATGGCAGTGGGAAAAGCAGTCGCGTGCGTCGGCAGCTCGAGGAAATGGTGACTGAAGCACGCCGGGGAGGGAATAAATAGCCCGGCCGGTTGGTCTCCGGCTCGGGGCACGCAGCAGGAGCTGGCGCCGGCTGCCCCCTTCGGTGGCGCGCGCGCACAGCTGCCGGGAACCGACTGAACTGTGTTTCAGTCGGTTTGTATTGAGGCAGAGGCTGACATGTGGGTCCCACTTCTCTTTTAACCTCTGAAATTTATTCCTAACAGCTGTGGTAAACAGTGAACCCTATTCTACCCTTGGCAATTCAAATTATTCACCCAAGAGCCATTTGAATTGATCAAAGTTCAAATGAGGTTTGGTTTGAATGAATTTCAGCACAAGTGCAGTTTGAAATTCAAATAAAGTTTGAATTTCTCCCCCTTAGCTCATGTCAAGATCAACTCCAAATGGAGTGAAAATTGGTGTGTGAGCTCACAAAAATGTGCTGAGCAAGAATATGCCTTCCACTTTTAAATTCAGTGGGTGAAAACAGTTTGAATTTGAATATGGTTTCAAACTGCCCTCTTCCTAACTATACCCAAAATGACCTCAAAAAGGTTTTGAATTTGGGTGGAACTTGGCATGGACATCCTTAGCAAAGTGTAGGAGTTTTCATATGTCCAGCCCATCTATATCACATGTGGGAAGTACCACTTTTGCAATGTGTGAGTTTGTTCCCTAATGAGCATGTTGATAATTGTTACTTGCTCTTTATTTGTGTTCATCATTCTTCCTCAAATGAGGTGTGTGGTGTGGTGATGAACACTGCAAATGAGTGTCAAAAACTGAGGCCCTTACAGTTTAGATCATGTCCGCGTCGCCTACGAACAGAATTCAGCTGGGATACGCCGAAATCCTGATCGGTTTTTATTCGGGCGTGAGGGAGTCCGGCGCGGCGCGAGGTAGACGACGATCGGGTGGGTCCCGCCTGTCAGTGTGAGGCAGCAGCCCACGCGGCTGCGGGCAGGCGCGGGCGCTGGCTGGCCCGGCTGGTGGGTTTCGGCCCACTGGCTGGTTTTTTTCTGTTTTCTCTTTTTCTTTTTCTATTTCTTTTTTGATTTGAGTTTAATTTGAATTCCAATTTGAATTTGAATTTTTGCAAAACATGCAACACGTCCAAAAAATTTTAAATCCCCCTCTTAACATGATTTAGGGTTTTGAATCAAAATTTTGGGGTGTTACAGCTCTACCCCCCTTAAAAGAAATCTCGTCCTCGAGATTGGTGTTTCTAAGAAAACAATTCCGGAAATTGTGCCTTGAGCTCATCTTCCCGCTCCCAGGTGGCTTCCTCTTCTGAGTGATGCTTCCACTGCACCTTGCACATCCGGATTCTTTTATTTCTGGCGAGGCGTTCCATTGTCTCCAAAATCTTGTATGGTTGCTCGGCATAAGACAAATCCTCAGCTACGTCCACTTCATTCACGGGTAACACCTCTTCAGGCGTTCTCAGGCATTTCTTGAGTTGTGACACATGGAACACATCGTGCACATCCGATAGACGAGCCGGTAATTCTAGTTGATACGCCACTTCGCCTTTCCTCTCCAAAACTTGAAAGGGTCCGATGTATCGAGGTGACAACTTCCCTTTCACCTTGAACCGATGAAGTCCTCTGATAGGGGACACCTTGAGATAGACATAGTCTCCCACATTGAAAACGAGCTCTCTTCTCCGTACATCAGCATAACTCTTTTGGCGTGTCTGTGCTATCCTCAAATTGTTGCGAATTTCCCTTACCTTCGCCTCGGCTTCTTGTAGTACTTCTGGACCAAACACTTTACTTTCCCCTGTTTGGTTCCAAAATAGGGGAGTTCTGCACTTCCTCCCATACAAAGCTTCAAACGGTGACATCTTCATACTAGCTTGATAGCTGTTTTTATAGGAAAACTCTGCATACGGTAAGTTCTTGTCCCAACTCCGATTGTTTTTGAGTGCACATGCCCTTAGCATATCTTCAAGGATCTGATTGGTTCTTTCCGTCTGCCCGTCGGTTTGGGGATGATAGGCAGAACTAAAGTTCAGATGGGTTCCCATGGGTTCGTGCATCTTCTGCCAGAACCTTGAGGTGAACGGTGTCCCTCGATCCGACACAATCTTCTTTGGCACTCCATGGTAACACACGATCCTTGACATGTACAACTCTACCAATTTTGATCCGCTGTAGCTTTCCTTCACGGGTATGAAGTGAGCTACCTTTGTTAGCCTATCAATGATGACCCATATCGAATCGTATCCTGATTGGGTCCTAGGCAATCCCATGATGAAATCCATGCTGATTTCTTCCTATTTCCATTCAGGCACTTTGAGTGGTTGCAATAATCCCGCGGGTCACTGATGTTCTGCTTTCACCAACTGACATGTGTCACATAGGGCAACATGTTCCGCGACATCTCGCTTCATACCATACCACCAATACCTGCTCTTGAGGTCCTGGTACATCTTCGTACTCCCAGGATGAATGGAATAGTCAGAATCATGAGCCTCCTTCAAAATCAATTCACGGATCTCCTTTACTTCTGGCACACAGATTCTTTTCCCGTGCCACACCGTTCCTTGTTCATCCTCTCTAAAACCAGGAGCTTTATTTTCCTTGATGAGTTGTCTGATCTCTTGTATCTTCTCGTCATTCTTTTGACCATCGCGGATGTCTTGCTCTAGTGTGGAGTCCACTTCCATGGTGATGGCTTCACCACTATTCACAAGGCATAGATTGAGCCTTATAACCTCATCCTTCAATTCTGCAGGCATGTCCTTCAAGCTCAACTTATTGACCTGCACTTTCCGACTCAAAGCATCGGCCACGACGTTTGCTTTCCCAGGATGATAATTGATACCTACATCAAAGTCATTGATTAGCTCTAACCATCTCCTTTGTCTGAGGTTGAGATCTGGCTGTGTGAATATGTACTTCAAACTCTTATGACCCGTATATATCTCGGTCCTCTTCCCCATCAAATAGTGCCGCCAAATTTTCAACGCGTGTACCACTGCGGCTAGTTCTAGGTCATGTGTAGGATAGTTCTTCTCGTGCTTCCGAAGCTGCCGGGATGCATAAGCCACGACATGCCCTTCCTGCATGAGAACACATCCCAACCCGTTTCCAGAGGCATCGCAGTACACCGTAAAGTTCTTTTGCATATCTGGCATAACGAGCACTGGGGCTGTTGTCAATCTTTCCTTTAACTCCCGAAAACTCGTCTCGCACTGTGGCGTCCAGGTGAATGTGATTCCCTTCTCCAAAAGTTTGGTGAGGGGTCTCGATATCTTGGAGAATCCCTCAATAAACCGTCGATAGTATCCAGCCAATCCCAAAAAGTTTCAAACTTCCCCGACATTTTCAGGGGTCTTCCACTTCTGTATATCCTCGATTTTGGCAGGATCCACGGAGATTCCTCCCTCCGAGATTATATGTCCTAAGAAGGGAACTCTCTTCAGCCAAAACTCACACTTGCTCAACTTGGCATATAGTTGGTGTTCTCTTAGCCTCTGTAATACCAACCTTAGATGTTTCTCATGTTCTTCTTCATCTTTGGAGAAGACGAGAATGTCCTCTATGAAAACCACCACAAATTTGTCCAGATATTCCATGAATACCTTGTTCATGAGGTACATGAAGTATGCCGGGGCATTTGTTAGCCCGAAAGGCATGACGGTGTATTCATACAGCCCGTACCGAGATACGAAAGCTGTCTTGGGAATATCAGATTGCCTTATCTTGAGTTGGTGGTATCCCGACATGAGATCAATTTTCGAGAACACACAAGCTCCCCTCAACTGATCCAACAAGTCTTCAATGCGGGGTAATGGGTACTTGTTCTTGATGGTTACCTCATTCAAAGCACGGTAATCCACGCATAACCTTTGGGTTCCGTCCTTCTTGGGCACAAATATTACCGGAGCTCCCCATGGTGAGGAACTAGGATGAATATACCCCTTCTCCGACAATTCTTTCAAATGATCCTTGAGTTCTTCCAGCTGCTTGGAGTCCATCTGATAAGGTCTCTTGTATATCGGGGCTGTTCCAGGCACTAGCTCAATTGCAAATTCCACTTCACGATCGGGAGGCATACCTGGCAAATCCTCCGGAAAAACATCTGGATATTCCCTGATGGTCCTGATCTCCTCAACTTTCACCACAACTTGATTTAATTTAATGTCCCTCCTAGGCTCGTGTATTGTTATGAACTTTACTCTTGTGCCACTAGGGTGAGTTAGTTCCACCGTTCTGGTCGAGCATTGGATGATTCCTTTATGTTTGGTCAACCAATCCATACCCAAAATAATATCTATCCCTTGTGAATCTATCACTATGAGGTTAGCAGTAAATACTACCGCATTAATGTCTAGGTTCACTTTGGGACACACTTGTCTTGTCCTTATTTCTCCACCTGGAGAGTTTACAGCTAGCATATGGTTCATTTGTGTTGTTGCTAGGTCATGCTTCTTAACAAACCCTTGAGCAATGAACGAGTGGGTAGCACCAGAATCAAACAGCAGGGTTGCAATGTGTAAATTGGCAGGAAACTTACCAACTACCACGTCGGGTGCCTCTTGTGCTTCCTCCATAGTGACGTGGTTCACCCGTCCTCTCATTACATTCTGCTGTTGTGGCTGCGTGGGCTTCTTCTTTGGGCACTTATGGGCGTAGTGCCCCACTTCACCACAGCTAAAACATTGCACCCCAGCCTTAGGTGCCTGGCCTTTGTTGTCTTGGGGTTGGTTTGGAGGGCTTTGTACTGCTGGTCGAGGTGGATATGCGGGGCGAGGCTGCTGTACAAACTGACGTTGTGGCTGTGCTGGTGCTGCGGGAGGCCTGTAGTTCAGGTTGTAGCCTCTTGGTGCTGAGTAGGGTACCGCAGCACGGTTCGTCTGCCCTGCAGGTTGCTACATCAAACGTGGGCGAGTGTTGCTCCCTGAGGCTTGGTGTGACCACCCGGCCTTCCTCTTGTTCTCATTTTCCAAGGCCTTCAGCTTTCTTTCTACCACAAACGCTCTATCCACCATCTTTTGGAAGCTTTCATACTCGTTGGAGGACATTGCACACTGCATTTCTGCGGTAAGTCCTTCCACGAAACAATCCTGTTTCTGCTCATCAGTCACTATGTCCCGTGGGGCATAACGGGATAGTTGAGTAAATTTAGTGAGGTATTCCCTCACCGTCATGTTTCCCTGCTGCAGTCCCAAAAACTCCTTCCTCTTGTTTTTGAGTTCACCTCTTGGGATGTAATGGTTGCGGAAGCTACGCTTGAACTCTTCCCTAGTGATGTTCTCAGGGTCATGATGGGCGGCCACGTAGGCGGTCCACCAATCAGCAACAGGTCCATGCAATTGATGAGAGGCAAACAGCACCCTCTCATACCCTTGGCATTGTATGATCCTCATCTCACTTTCAATGGTCTTCAGCCAATCATCTGCCTCCAGAGGTTCAGCAGCACTTGCAAACTTTGGAGGTTGAGTTCCTAGAAACTCACTCAACCTTGGTTGGCGTGGTGCAGCTTGTGGAGGTGGAACTTGATGCAAGTTGGCCACCACTTGAGTCAAGTTCTGGATGAGCTGATTTTGATTCTCCAGCATTTGGTGGAGGGGATCAACTCCTTCACGGCGACCACCCCGGTCCTGGCCTCCAGAAAGATGAGGGTTGCATGCCTCATCGTTGTTGTTAGCGGGGTTGGCAGCACGTCCTTTTCCTCTTCCAGCCATCTGGCAGAATCAACCAATGTTAATTTGAAAGCATTTAGTATCATCTTACTACTTTCATTTTCTTGTACTTTGAAGTGTTGAGGCTTTGTTATTCTTCTCTAAGGGTTCACTTTTCACACAAAAATAAATGCAATATTATTTCATGTGGGTTCATACATCAAAACAAAACAATCTAAAGACGAGGCTGTGGACAATTGCTCATGGCTTCCACAACTCACGTCACACACCAAGCATTATCACACCATTAACTTAACTTAACGACTCGCTTATTCGACATCTTGCTGACTAAGGGAGGGACTCTACACTACTCGTTTTCTTGAGCTGGCTCCTCGGGATCTTCCTCTTTATTTCGGCTGCCTTCTGACTCTGACTCCCGCGGTCAATTCGGGACTTAGAGGAATTGCGCGGATCGGAAGAGACGGAGGTCCCACCTCGGGCTCGCTATCTCCCCCGAGATGGGCCCGGGGCCACTGTCGGTACCTGAGATATGGGGTACCCCCGCGCACAGGGGAAAATGCCTAAGGAACTCGCCCTTCTCCGCAGGGAGAGCTCCGAAGGCGCCACGCGTCCGGCCGGGCCGGACCTCCCTCTCCTCAGAGGAGAGCTCCGGGCCCGCCACGTGGCATACAGAAGCCGGACCTCCCCTCCGCGGGAGAGAGGTCCGAAGGCGCCACGCGTCCAGCGGGGCCGGACCTCCCTCTCCTCAGAGGAGAGCTCCGGGCCCACTGCGTGGCCGACAGAAGCCGAACCTCCCCCTCCGCGGGGAGAGGTCCGGAGGCTCCACGTGCCCCACAGGCCGGACCCCTCTCCCCTCAGAGAAGGGCTCCGGACCCGCCACGTGGCCAGAAGAATGGTGCTGCCTGCCCCTAAGAGATAGGCAGCGGGCGTAAAGACGCCCCATACCTTGCCCGTACAAGGTATTCAAGGCCCGCGTCTTCCCAAGACGCGGAGGCGCGGAGCACGCTTCTGTCAGGTGCCGTTGCGCCCAGTCGCATCACAGACTGGCGCGCGGTGTCAGAACCTGCCAGCCAATAAACACCGCGACAAGACATCCCATGCCGCCTGAGCCGTCATCAACCACTACGACTAGTATGCGGCATGGGCATGGCGGCAAGATGAAGACTCAGAAGCCTTCGACCAGAGGCAACTACCGGCATAACTGCAGATACGGTAGAGGATAGACAATCTTCCCGGGACCACCTGTTGGGTCCCGGCCCCCCTTGTAAGCTGCCCGAGCCTTGGACTATAAAAGGCTCGGGTAGGCGTCGATAGCAAGGGTTCGCACTTTGCAACTCATACGCTAGCCATACACTCTCAAGCTGTCATGACAGTTTTGACTCTGCAGAGTTTGTACCACTATACCCACATGTAGTGATTTCATCCCCCGTTGCTGGGTGGACTAAAAGAACCTCCATTATGCCAGTGGCTACGAACCACATTCACACTTCCCAGGTGTGTAGCCAGGAGTCACTACGAAGCCTTTACAAAGGGATTCCCGACGAGCGTGGGCCCACTGAGGTTTCACCCCTAACAGCATACAAGAGGCTCCAACCCCGCTGCAGTGGCCCCCTCTTGAGCCTTGCGGTTCATATGGTAGTACAGCTGACACTTACTCCCCGCACCATCCAACACACCCATACTACGCCGGGGATACACCTAATTAATTGGCCAAGCTGCCCCATCTCAGCATGTGGTTGGCACTGTAAAGCCAGGTTACATGCTCCATGAACCGGTCCTTAGGATCCTGGCAAGTACTAAACACAAACCCGAGTCTCGTGAACCCAGCACACAACCAAAACATCCAACTTGCCTTGATCCCTACCTCTACATAACTCACAATATCTCATTCAAGAGTATGGTAAAATAAACTGATGATCTCATATCCCAAATATCCCATTCTAAGCATGGCTAAGCATATGCATAATAATAAATGACATGATAAGATAAATCCCAACCCAAGCTACAAGGAAAACAAGGTAATGCAATTCTAGGAAAACTTCCTAGCATGGGTTTCATATTTCATTTGACAATGCAAATAATTCTATCTACACATCCTAGTATAGGATCAAAGTGGTCAAGGACACTTGCCTTCTTCTTGCTGCTCTGGGAATGGGTATGTAACACCCTCATCTCGGGCGTCAGCCTATGTTCACGTTTTATGAAGAAGAAAAACATTTTAAGAAAAGAAGGAACAGAGACAAGTATCAAAAGGATGGCCAATAAAGCTCTCCGAGAACACCGAAACGCAACTTCCACGGCCAGCAGACCACGTGGCGCGTTCGGAGCTCATCCCCGAGAGATTGGGAGAGGTCCGACGCTAAACTAGGCTACGTGGCAGGCTCGGGGGTCACCTCCGCAATTGGAAAGAGGCCCGACCCTGTGGGACACGTGCTGCCCGCGGAGCTAGCCTCTGCGGAAGAAGCAAAGGCATTTTTCATAGGACACGTGTCAATCTCGCAGCTCATCTCAGAGAGAAGTCCGGGTCTATCGAACACGTGTCGCCACCGGAGCTTATCACCGGAAGGTCCATCGCAAAACACGTGGCGTGCGCTGAGCTCGTCTCCGAAGAAGAGGGAGGTCTCGCTGGTGACACGTGGCACAACCGGAGCTCGTCTCTGCGGGAGAAGAGATACCAGGCTCGGAAGGACACGTGGAGCTTCCAGAGCTCATTACCGCGGAGGTAACGAGTCTGAAGCGGTTCTTACGTGTAAAGATACCGGTGCGCAACGAAAACCGATCTAAACTCCACGATCCTTACCGAAGATAAGACGTCAGGATCTAACAAAATCTGAATAAAACTCTTATTCGGGATCCAATCAGATTAGCACTCTTCTCTTCCCAATTATAAATAGAACCCGAAACCTCTGGCCGAAACTACGAACTTCTCTTTCAACTCCTGAGCCGACGACTTAGCACCCTAGCCCTAACTCGCCGAGCAAAACATCACCGAAGCGCTACAAGGGAGATCATCGGAGAAGAACCGAGTGGTCTGAGGAGGACCTCAAAGTCAAGAAGAGCGTGAGGTAGGACTTCAATACCACCTTACGACATCATGGTGTTCATCTCTTGCATCTGTTCTTCAATTCCTTTCGAACAGAAGCGTTTTCATGGGCAGAACACTCGATGATCAGTTTGATCTAAAGACAAGATCATCGCCACGTTCATCTTTGATCTGAAAACCTCTGACCATGCAAGCCATGTAAGAACATCAGATCAATCTAATAGAACTAATCGTAGTATAGCATGCACGTGCATCATCCCATCTAGTTTAGGGTTTGTGCATAATATTGATTGCTGTGAATTTGTGTGCACGTGAATCCTACATAGCAGGACAAACTCAGGAAGCTGTCTACGACGAGCTGCAGCAACAAGGTTTTGAGAATCAAGAACAACCGGAACCGCAAGTACAAGGCAAGTGCTCCTTGACCATGTTGATCCTATGTTTTGGGTAAAACTGTTTTGTTCTGCAAAAAAGGTGTGTGTGTGCTGAGTCAAAACATGATGGGAAACCCTTTTTATAGGAGTTTACTAGTTTGATTAAACCATCCTTGTCGCCTGGGAAGTTTATGAGTCGGGTACGGTTTTTGCTTATAGCTTCGCTGAGTCCATGGGATTGGGAAGCGAGATAGATGTGTCTAGCTAACTGCACTCGTAATGATAATGAGAAACTGGTGTTAATAATGGACATGGATCGGAGGGAGATCTAGGCAAGCCTGGGTTTGTGAATGAGGTAGCATGAGATGGTGGTTTTACTTGCCGTAGATCTAAGGACCGGTTCATGCATGCACATGCTAGGATAACAGTGCCACCACAAGGCCAAGTATGGGTGCGGCTTAGCTGAGTAATTAGGTAAGTTGCTAGGATGTTATGGACTGTGGAAGGCGCGGGGAATGGGAGTCGAGTGATGACTGCCCTGGGAACTGCATGGCACAAGAGGGGGCCCGTGGGTGGGAGAATAGGAGATTCTAGCCTGCCGGTGAAACCTTAGTGAGTCCATACATCTAGTAACCCCTTTGTAAAGGCTATTTTGTGATCTCTTGACCATACACCGACGGTTGTGTACTGGTATAATGGAGGTTCTGCAGTCACCGACGGGTGACGAAATCACAAACTTGTGGGGAAAGAGGTGCAAACTCTGCAGAGTTATTAAAACTATCATGATAGTCGAGCTTACGGTCATGAGCACCTGGCTAAACTGCCATGATTAGATGGGACGATTACTGGGATGGTTATTGGAATGGTTATTGGGATGATTGATGGGATGGTTACTGGAATGGTTATTGGGAAGGTTCTTGGTTATGGTTATTGATTATGGTTTGGTTTGGACTGTGGAGTCCGGGAGATGAGATGGTTGCATGACTGATGAGTCATGACATGAGATTGGTCTCGGTGCGAGACAAGGTTGTTTCATAAGGTGAGATGGTAGCGAATACGAGGAGGTATTCGTGAGTATGAATAAAAGATTGGTTAATGTTCGGATGGAACACGGGAAGTGATGGAGGTATGTTGGTAATTTAATATATGTTGGGATTACATTTAAACTTAAGTTGTTGTTTTATCATGGTTTCACAGAACTGCTTTTCTGCAAATAAACCTTTTATGCGTACCTTGTTTATGAGCTGCACATCATGTGTTTTTCCGCACTTGCTGAGTACATCATTGTACTCAAACTTGCATTGTTATTTCTTCATCAACAGCAAGAGAAGACTACTATGAAGACCGAGTAGAACATTATGGCGTGTGATCTGTTCTCAACCTTGCATGTGGAGGGAGTAGAGATGGAGCCACTTCTGCTTAGTTTTGCTTCCGCATTAGTTTTGCTTCCACATTTAAATGAGGACTTCCGCTGCATAGAAATAAGACTTCCGCTGTAAGCATGAGTCCAAGACTCATAAGATATTGTAATAAACCCTGTTTTTCGTGGTAATATATAATCTGAATTCAGTTTGTGGAACGTATGTGTATGTGTGATGAACATCCTGGGCACACATATGCATTAATTCTCGGTTCCGTGGTTTTCCACAGAATTGAAGGCGTCACAGATTGGTATCAGAGCCACGGGTTGACAGTAGGTTACACGCCTATATAGAAACCTTAGATTGATATTAGAGTCACGGGTTAACAGCAAGTTACACCCCTAAATAGAAATCACAGGTAGCTAAGCCACGCGGACCAAAGGAAGCATCCTAGGATGAATAGCTTAGATTGGCCTTGAAACCACCTTGACATAGGAAACCATCCTTGAATAGGAGTTGAGTGGGCCCTTGTGATGATTATTTGTGAATATGTGCTTAGTGTGAGTTGTGGGGCGTCTCAACAACGTTGCCCATATCCACACGTAAGAAGAAAGAGGAGTGAAATGCTTCGGCACTTGATCACATCCTCATAAGGACTAATATATATAGTCCAAACTCCCCTTGATGCATATAGTTGAAAGGACCTACCTAACTTTCTAACCTTCTATTCTATCTCGTTCTCTCTCACAGATGGTGAGAGGAAACGCCAGCCGAAGGAACGTCCAGGAAGATGACCACGAAGAAGTTCCTGCTAACCCTGGAGCTGGCGAAAACAACCTAGAAAGGTTGATGGCCATGCAAAACCAGCTTATGCAAACCATGATCCAAACTTTGGGTCAGTTGCAGGCCAATCAACACCCCGTTCCGGCACCACCGCCACCACCACCGCCGGCCCATAACAGGTTGGGAGAGTTCATGAGGACTCGACCGCCCACCTTTGCTCAAGCAAACAATCCAATGGAGGCCGATGATTGGTTGAAATCCATGGAGAAGAAGCTTGCCATTGTACAGTGCAACGACCGAGAAAAGGTTCTCTTTGTGTCGCACCAACTGATGGGAGCAGCTGCTGACTGGTGGGATGCCTTGAGCAACGCCCATGCCAACCCGGAGACAATCACTTGGACTGAGTTCAAGGAAAGTTTCCGCTCCCACTACATCCCTGTTGGCATAATGATGCTCAAGAGGCAGGAGTTTGATGGTCTCCGCCAAGGACAGAAAAGTGTGAATGAATATCTCAACCAGTTCATACAACTGTCCCGGTATGCCCCCGAAGATGTCAACTCAGATCAGAGGAAGAAGTACCTGTTCATGAGAGGGTTGAACAATGAGATCCAAGTTCAGCTCCTCAACAATGACTACGTAAGCTTCCAGAAGCTGGTTGATAAGGCTATTGTGGTGGAAAACAAGATCCGAGAGATCGAGCGCGAGTGCAAAAGGAAGATGCCATACCAGCCCCAAGGGAGCAACGTACGACCTAGGTACATGCCCCCTGCAACGCAGTATGGATCGACCGCTCCTACGTACCGCCCTGGTCAGCCACCACAGCAACGGCTCGTTGCACCAGCACCTCGTGTGCCCATACCTCCTGCGCCCCGGCCTAACAATGGCGCTCCTGTTCAAAACCCCTGCCCCAACGTACCTGCTGCCGTAGGCAACAGGGCATGCTTTGCATGCGGGGAAGTAGGCCACTTCGCTAACCAGTGCCCGAAGAGAGGCCCTGGACAGCAAGGTAACGTGCCCAAGCAGAACCAGCGACCAAACGGAGGGGACCACCAAGGGAACCGTGGACCGCAGAGCTATGCTCGTGGCCATGTTAATCATGTCACTGCTGAGGAAGCACAACAGGCTGAGGACGTCGCAATTGGTATGTTCCTTGCCAACTCCAACCCAGCCACCATTTTATTTGATTCCGGAGCATCACATTCCTTCATATCATCCAAATATGTTGCCAAGCATCATCTACCCGTATCTCACTTAGAATGTGCTATGTTAGTTAATTCTCCCGGAGGAGAAATGAGGACTAATATAGTATGTCCTAAAGTAAGCCTTAAAATAAGGGGGGTAGACTTCCTTGCCAACCTTATTGTTTTGGACTCCCACGGAATTGACATCATACTCGGAATGGACTGGTTAAGCAAGCACAATGGGGTAATCCAATGTGCTGAGAGAAGCGTGCAGTTGACGAACGAACACGGTATCCGTGTCGAGTTTGAGTCAGACCAGCAAGCAACCGAACGGGCGGATCTGAACCATATTGAAGGAGTAGCATTGGACAACATTCCAGTGGTTCAGAAATTTTCGGATGTATTCCCGGAAGAACTTCCAGGTGTGCCACCTGACCGGGATATTGAGTTTGCCATAGATTTGGTACCTGGAACTGCACCCATAGCTAAGAGACCATATAGGATGCCCGTTAATGAGTTAGTTGAACTAAAGAAACAAATTCAAGAACAGTTGGAGAAGGGTTTTATCCGTCCAAGTTCGTCACCATGGGGAGCCCCGGTACTCTTCGTAGACAAGAAGGACGGAACCCAAAGAATGTGCGTGGACTACAGGTCTCTCAACGAGGTAACAATCAAGAATAAATACCCTCTACCCCGTATAGAGGACCTGTTCGATCAAATGAAAGGAGCCCAAGTGTTCTCCAAGATTGATCTTCGGTCGGGATATTTCCAGCTGAAGATTAAGCCCTCCGATATACCTAAGACAGCCTTTCGGACGCGGTATGGTTCATATGAATATACCGTGATGTCTTTTGGATTGACGAATGCACCCGCATACTTCATGTACCTTATGAATAAGGTTTTCATGGAGTACTTGGACAAGTTCGTCGTAGTTTTCATCGACGACATTATGGTGTATTCAAAAAGTAAGGAGGAGCATGAAGAACATCTGAGATTGACCTTGCAGAAGTTGCGCGAGCATCAGTTGTATGCCAAGCTCAACAAGTGTCAATTTTGGCTAAGGGAAATATCCTTCCTAGGCCACATCATCTCCAAGGAAAGGGTATCGGTTGATCCTGGAAAGGTGAGAGATATTTTGAAGTGGGACCAACCGAGGACCGTGAGGGATATTCGGAGTTTCCTTGGGATGGCAGGATACTATCGGCGCTTCATTAAAGACTTCTCTAAGATAGCAAAACCTATGATGGAGTTGCTAATGAAGGGAAAAGTCTTTCAATGGACACAAGCCTGCCAAGAAAGTTTTGAGGAACTCAAGAAAAGGCTAACCACAGCACCAGTTCTGGTATTGCCAGACGTAAGCAAGAGCTTCGACATATATTGTGACGCATCCAGACAAGGGCTCGGATGTGTGCTCATGCAGGAAGGGCAAGTGGTAGCCTATGCCTCACAACAATTAAAGAAGCATGAGCTTAACTATCCTACTCATGATTTGGAGTTAGCAGCAGTGGTGCATGCATTGAAGATTTGTAGACATTATATCCTTGGACATCGATGTGAGATCTATACGGATCATAAAAGCCTCAAGTACATATTTACACAAACAGACTTGAATTTGAGGCAACGTCGATGGTTAGAACTCATCAAGGATTATGATGTGGGAATCAACTACCACCCCGGGAAGGCCAATGTGGTCGCTGACGCATTGAGCAGAAAGGGAGCATGCCACCAACTCACGGTTCGGGAGCTACCACCCGAACTACGTAAAGAGTTCGAACAGTTACACCTCGGATTCTTGAATAACATGGAAATGATGGAAATCTACTCCTCATTGGAGCAAGAAATAAGAAAGGGCCAAGCAACGGACGAGGGGATCAAGGAGATCAAGGAAAGAATCCGACAAGGGATAGAGAAGGATTTCAAGGAGGATGAAAAGGGTACGCTTTGGCTAGGAAAAAGAATTTGTGTGCCAAACCTAATACACCTTCGTGACATGATATTAAGGGAGGCACATGATTCACCCTAAACCATACATCCGGGGAGCACCAAAATGTACAAGGACTTGAAAACTTGCTATTGGTGGGATGGTATGAAGAGGGATATAGCCGAATACGTTGCCCTATGCGACACAAGCCAACGGGTAAAAGTCGAACATCAAAAACCCGCTGGATTGTTGCAACCTTTGAAAATACCTGAATGGAAATGGGAGGACATCAGTATGGACTTCATTGTCGGATTGCCACGAACTCAGTCAGGATACGACTCCATCTGGGTCATTGTGGACCGGTTGACGAAGACCGCCCATTTTCTTCCGGTAAAGACAAGTTACAACGTTACACAGCTGGCAGAATTGTACATGGAGCAGATCGTGTGCCGTCATGGAGTTCCAAAGAGGATAATCTCAGATCGAGGTTCTCAGTTTACCTCTAGATTCTGGAGGAAGTTGCAGAAAGCCATGGGTACACGACTGGATATTAGCTCTGCCTACCACCCACAAACAGATGGACAAACCGAAAGGACGAACCAAATTTTGGAAGACATGTTGAGAGCTTACGCCTTGAAGCGTGGGCGTAGTTGGGATAGGAGTTTACCGTATGCCGAGTTCTCCTATAACAACAGCTATCAAGCTAGCTTGAAGATGTCGCCTTTCGAAGCCTTATACGGCAGACGGTGTAGAACGCCGCTGTTCTGGAGTGAGACCGGAGAGAACCAGGTGTTTGGACCCAAAGTACTACAAGAGGCTGAAAAGCAAGTCCAAACGATACGTGAAAACTTAAAGGCTGCTCAGTCACGACAGAAAGGCTATGCAGACAATAGGCGTAGGAAGTTGACCTTTGAAGTAGGATACTTCGTATACCTTAAGGTATCGCCTATCCGAGGCCAACGACGTTTTAACGTCAGAGGCAAACTAGCGCCTCGCTACATCGGACCATTTAAGATTTTGGGTAAGCGAGGGGAAGTAGCCTACCAACTAGAGCTCCCAAACCACCTCTGCGACGTACATGACGTGTTTCATGTATCCCAGCTCAAGAAGTGCTTGAGAGTGCCAGAGGAACAAGTGTCGATGGGAGAACTTGAACTTCAAGAGGACCTGACTTACGCAGAACACCCTGTCCGAATCTTGGACGTAAAGGAAAGGGTCACCCGAAACAAGGTGATTCGATGGTGCAAGGTACAATGGAGCCATCACACTGAAGCTGAAGCCACATGGGAGCGAGAAGAGGATATCATGGCAGAATTTCCCCATCTATTTTCTACTAACGAATCTCGAGGACGAGATTCAATTTAAGGGGGGTAGATTTGTAACACCCTCATCTCGGGCGTCAGCCTATGTTCATGTTTTATGAAGAAGAAAAACATTTTAAGAAAAGAAGGAACAGAGACAAGTATCAAAAGGATGGCCAATAAAGCTCTCCGAGAACACCGAAACGCAACTTCCACGGCCAGCAGACCACGTGGCGCGTTCGGAGATCATCCCCGAGAGATTGGGAGAGGTCCGACGCTAAACTAGGCTACGTGGCAGGCTCGGGGGTCACCTCCGCAATTGGAAAGAGGCCCGACCCTGTGGGACACGTGCTGCCCGCGGAGCTAGCCTCTGCGGAAGAAGCAAAGGCATTTTTCATAGGACACATGTCAATCTCGGAGCTCATCTCAGAGTGAAGTCCGGGTCTATCGAACACGTGTCGCCACCGGAGCTTATCACCAGAAGGTCCGTCGCAAAACACGTGGCATGCGCAGAGCTCGTCTCCGAAGAAGAGGGAGGTCTCGCTCGTGACACGTGGCACAACCGGAGCTTGTCTCTGCGGGAGAAGAGATACCAGGCTCGGAAGGACACGTGGAGCTTCCGGAGCTCATTACCGCGGAGGTAACGAGTCTGAAGCGGTTCTTACGTGTAAAGATACCGGTGCGCAACGAAAACCGATCTAAACTCCACGATCCTTACCGAAGATAAGAGGTCAGGATCTAACAAAATCTGAATAAGACTCTTATTCGGGATCCAATCAGATTAGGACTCTTCTCTTCCCGATTATAAATAGAACTCGAAACCTCTGGCCGAAACTACGAACTTCTCTTTCAACTCCTGAGCCGACGACTTAGCACCCTAGCCCTAACTCGCCGAGCAAAACATCACCGAAGCGCTACAAGGGAGATCATCAGAGAAGAACCGAGTAGTCTGAGGAGAACCTCGAAGTCAAGAAGAGCGTGAGGTAGGACTTCAATACCACCTTACGACATCATGGTGTTCATCTCTTGCATCTGTTCTTCAATTCCTTTCGAACAGAAGCGTTTTCATGGGCAGAACACTCGATGATCAGTTTGATCTAAAGACAAGATCATCGCCACGTTCATCTTTGATCTGAAAACCTCTGACCATGCAAGCCATGCAAGAACATCAGATCAATCTAATAGAACTAATCGTAGTATAGCATGCATGTGCATCATCGCATCTAGTTTAGGGTTTGTGCATAATATTGATTGCTGTGAATTTGTGTGCACGTGAATCCTACATAGCAGGACAAACTCAGGAAGCTGTCTACGACGAGCTGCAGCAACAAGGTTTTGAGAATCAAGAACAACCGGAACCGCACGTACAAGGCAAGTGCTCCTTGACCATGTTGATCCAATGTTTTGGGTAAAACTGTTTTGTTCTGCAAAAAAGGTGTGTGTGTGCTGAGTCAAAACATGATGGGAAACCCTTTTTATAGGAGTTTACTAGTTTGATTAAACCATCCTTGTCGCCTGGGAAGTTTATGAGTTGGGTACGGTTTTTGCTTATTGCTTCGCTGAGTCCATGGGATTGGGAAGCGAGATAGATGTGTCTAGCTAACTGCACTCGTAATGATAATGAGAAACTGATGTTAATAATGGACATGGATCGGAGGGAGATCTAGGCAAGCGTGGGTTTGTGAATGAGGTAGCATGAGATGGTGGTTTTATGTAACACCCCAAATTTTGATTCAAAACCCTAAACTATGTTCAGAGGAGAATTTAAAAATTTTTGGACGTATTGCATGTTTTGCAAAAATTCAAATTCAAACTGGAATTCAAATTATACTCAAAACAGAAAAGAAATGGAAAAAGAAAAACAAAAACGGGAAAAAAACTGGCCAGTGGGCCTAAACCCGCCTGCCGGCCCAGCTACTCCCGCGCAGCCCGCCCCCGCGCGCGCCGCGCTGCCCCTCACCGACGGGTGGGACCCACCTGTCATCCCTAACCCCGAGCCCCCGCGACCCCGGACTTTTCCCCCGAGCGCGCGAAATCGCAACCGACCGGGAAAACCCTTCCCGCAGCCGAATTCCGGTCCCAGAGGACTCCAACTCGATCGCAACAGACCCACCGCCCTCCCCCGGCTATAAAAACCCCCGATCCGATCAGTTTTTCCCACGCGATCACCGATTTTCACTCCGGTGAGCACCGAGACTTCGCCGGTGAATTCTGGCCGATCTAAGCTCGGAAACTCTGATCTAACTCGCTGGTCTTGATCCACCGCCTCCGGGGAACTTTGCAGGTGCAGAAAACCCGAAGACTTACGGTGTAAATCCAGCGCCGACGAGCTTCGCCGTGGTTTTGCCTCGGACCTCGCCGCCGATCACTTTCCAGGACTCCCGAGCTCGAGAAAACCCCCGAGGTGAGATCCCTGACCTCCCCTCTACCGATCTATGCCATAAGATCACAGTTCTAGGCAGAATTCTCGAGGATCCGAAACTTTCCGGCGAGATCGCCGCTTCCCGCCGCCGTGCGCCGCCGGCAGCGCCGCCCGCGCTCGATCAGAGTGACGTGGCCGCTTGTGCGCCGTTTATTTTAAATCGCACGGTAGACTTTAAAACCCCGCGTACCGGTTCGATGTTATAATCTCAGCCGTCGGTTTAAAATCGGATGGTCCACGTCGACCCCGCGTTATAAAGACTGGAATTCTTATGTGCTACCCCCTGGGGTTCTCTAGAATTGAGAGCTAGCCCCGGAAACTTCAGATCTAGCCCCTGGAACTCCAGAAAATCGTGTAAATTCATTTAAAAATCAGTTTTAGCCCCTGGACTTAATAAAAATTAGGAAAAACACATCTGATAAGTGTAGCTAGACCCCTGGAAATTTTGAAAATAATATTATAGATCCTGTAATGGGGGGAGTTCATTATTTTAGCCCTGTTTAGTATTTAATTTAAAACATTGAATATGTAACTAGTGTTTAAAAATTAAAAAGGGGGATAAACATAATTGTCAAAATTAATTAAAAACTTTCTCAGTACTTAGAAAACTTTGGAGTGAGATAAAAATATATTTTTGGGCTGAAATGAATCTGTTTCATCTATTATTCACATTTATTAATATAGGGACACATTTTTAAGTAAAGAATAGTTATAGGAAAATAGGGAAAATAATTATGAAATAGTTTACATCAGAGGCCAAGGTCAAAATATGTTATTCAATTATTTAGGACCAAAACCTATACTGTTTAGATGATGTGTATTACTAATTTCATAATAAAATACACAATTATGCATAGGAATATAAATCTGAAAAATATAGCAACTAGTAAATGATCAATGGAGTTTTTAAAAATCCAAAGAGTTCAGTTTAGGGTTGATAGAAGTTATGAAAGCACATATGGGGAAGAATAATACTTTTCATACACACTTTGTAGTAAAAAGGTGAAGTAGTTGAATATAAGAAATTTATTGGAAACCCATATAAATAGTATGTAAGTAATAAAGGTGGACACAAAAGTAGGAATCATATACACATGGTTAAAAGTGCATACAAGCCACAACTCAACACACATAAAGTAACCACAACACATATAATGGTAAAGAACTTTTATAAATATGAATGTGTGGTTTGTATGAAGTAAGAAGTGTGAACTATGTCTTATGATTGTTGTTTTTCTTTTGCTATGTGTGATGGTATGAAGTAGAGCCTGCTCAAGAGCAAGTTAACCCTTTCCAAGATCAGGACTACCAATTTCAAGAGCAGCAAGAAGGAGGCAAGTGTCCTTGACCACTTTGATCCTATGCTAGGATGTGTAGATAGAATTATTTCCATTGTCAAATGAAATATGAAACCCATGCTAGGAAAGTTTCCCTAGAATTGCATTACCTTGTTTCCTTGTAGCTTGGGTTGCGATTTATTTTGTCATGTCATATATTTACATGCATTTGCTTAGCCATGCTTAGAATGGGATATTTGGGAAATGAGATCATCAGTTTATAATACCATACTCTTGAATGAGCTATTGTGAGTTATGTAGAGGTAGGGATCAAGGCAAGTTGGATGTTTTGGTTGTGTGCTGGGTGCACGAGACTTGGGTTTGTGTTTAGTACTTGCCTGGATCCTAAGGACCGGTTCATGGAGCATGTAACCCGGCTTTACAGTGCCAACCACATGCTGAGATGGGGCAGCTTGGCCAATTAATTAGGTGTATCCCCGGCGTAGTATGGGTGTGTTGGATGGTGCGGGGAGTAGGTGTCAGCTGGACTACCATATGAACCGCAAGGCTCAAGAGGGGGCCACTGCAGCGGGGTTGGAGACTCTTGTATGCTGTTAGGGGTGAAACCTCAGTGGGCCCACGCTCGTCGGGAATCCCTTTGTAAAGGCTTCGTAGTGATCTCTTGGCCGCACACCTGGGAAGTGTGAATGTGGAACGTAGCCACTGGCATAATGGAGGTTCTTTTAGTCCACCCAGCAACGGGGGATGAAATCACTACTTGTGGGTACAGTGGTACAAACTCTGCAGAGTCAAAATTGTCTTGATAGCCGTGCTCACGGTTAAGAGCGGCCTGGACTTATTCATGATTAGAGGAGTGATGGTTGTTGGAAGTTGTGGATGTTAAGCGGGGAGCTTAACATTGGTAATGATGTTATGGTTTTTTGATTACAATGATGGGATGGGAGATTGGAACCATTTCACCTGTGTAGTAATGTAGGTGCTTAATAAGCTAAGGTGATAGGTATTAATTGCGTAGTGCTTTAACCATGAGTTCAACCTCTCCTTGTTCTAGCCATGCATGATACAATTTTCCCACACTTGCTGAGTACCATTGGTACTCAACCTTGCATATTTGTTGGTTTATATTGCTGCTCAGGTCAAGATAATGAGGTGGTGTATGAGGACCAAGACTTTGGACCCGAGGAAGGTTTTTAGGTTCATGAAGACCCCCGGGCAACGCCTGTGATGGAGCCCTAAAGAATAATATTCCGCTGCTAGTTTATTTACTTGTGATGAAGCATTAGTGTCCATTGAGACATTTGCGATGTAAGACTTATTTATATTCGACACCTGGCTTGTAATAAATGATGATTCACTATTTGTCATCACATGTATGAGAAAATGATCATGGCATACATGTGATATTCACTTGGTTGTTCTTCGGAAAAAAACGGGTGTGACAGAGGTGGTATCAGAGCCAAGGTTGCCCGTAGGAACGTGGACCTAGGTAGAAATGGACGTATTTAAGGGCCCTATTTTCTTAAAAACTATTTTCCAAGGTGTGGGTGGAAAAGTGTTATTAAAGGAGTCATTTTCTTCATCTTACCCCAACTTTCATTCAAAATAGGATTTTTATTTGAGAATTTATCTAACCTAATTTTAAATTCTTTTGTTTTAGATGGTTCGCATGATTCGCACCGCTCGTAAGTCCACAGGAGGGAGAGTTCCCGTAGTTGCCCTTGCCGAAAGAGAGGAGAGTCGTCCAGTGACGTACCTTTCCTACGGATTGGCAGTAGGAGACTTGTTGCGCCGACTTCGACGTATGCTCGAAGCCGCCGGCAATACGGGCAAGCTAATCATCCACTATAACTCCACCAGGACCATCCGTGAGAAGAGGGAAGAATGGAGTTCGGAGATGAGGATTATACACGAGAATCAGCTGCCGAAGATCCACCATTCTCCAGCTTGTCGAGCAACACAAGTTGACGCGGAGAGAGATGTCACCTGGGAGGCCATCACCTGCCAGAGTCACATCTATCGTCGCCACTTGGACAAAACTGAGTACATGTATGTCCTCCAACGTGAGAGTGGTACCACGGAGTACATGTACCCACCGGTGCAGCAAGGGACTTCCCATGAGCACATGGACTTGTGTTTGGAGGATGCGGCCATGCTCAGCACTCGACTGCAGGAGTGTCAACAAGAGCTTCAGGATGTCCGAGACACCCTGAAGGAAACGGAGGCGTTGCTGCGAGCTTGCTTAAAGGCGAGAGAAAGAGGAGATGGGAATGAACTGTGTGTCACCGTGAGTGATCCATGGACTCCTGACTCCCCGGATCGCCGAGCAATCAGGCGTCGTCGCACTTCTCCACCAGCAGCCTCCCCACCCAAAGCAGAGTCAGAAGGTAGCCGAAATGAGGAGGAAGATCCCGAGGAGCCAGCTCAAGAGGACGAGTAGTGTAGAGTCTTTCCCTTAGCTAGCAAGAGGTCGAGTAGTCGAGTAGTTACGTAGTTAATGGTGTGATAATACTTGGTGTGTGACGTGAGTTGTGGAAGCCATGAGCAATTGTCCACAGCCTCGTCTTCGGATTGTTTTGCTTTGGTGTGTGAACCCACATGAAATAATATTGCATTTGTTTTTGTGTGAGAAATGAACCCTCAGAAAAGTATAACCAAGCCTCAACACCTCAAAGTACCAACAAATGAAAGTAGTAAGATGATACTAAATGCTTTCAAAATTAACATTTGTTGATTCTGCCAGATGGCCGGAAGAGGAAAAGGACGTGCTGCCAACCCCACCAACAACAATGATGAGGCATGCAACCCTCATCTTTCTGGAGGCCAGGAAAGGGGTGGCCGCCGTGAAGAAGTTGATCCTCTCCACCAAATGCTGGAGAATCAAAATCAGCTCATCCAGAACTTGACTCAAGTGGTGGCCAACTTGCATCAAGTTCCACCTCCACAAGCTGCATCACGCCAACCAAGGTTGAGTGAGTTTCTAGGAACTCAACCTCCAAAGTTTGCAAGTGCGGCTGAACCTCTGGAGGCAGATGATTGGCTGAAGACCATTGAAAGTAAGATGAGGATAATCCAATGCCAAGGGTATGAGAGGGTGCTGTTTGCCTCTCATCAATTGCAGGGACCTGCTGCTGATTGGTGGACCGCCTACGTGGCCGCCCATCATGACCCTGAGAACATCACTTGGGAAGAGTTCAAGCGTAGCTTCCGCAACCATTACATCCCAAGAGGTGAACTCAAAAACAAGAGAAAGGAGTTTTTGGGATTGCAGCAGGGAAACATGACTGTGAGGGAATACCTCACTAAATTTACTCAACTATCCCGTTATGCTCCACGAGACATAGAGACTGATGAGCAGAAACAAGATTGTTTCGTGGAAGGACTTACCGCAGAGATGCAGTGTGCCATGTCCTCCAACGAGTATGAAAGTTTTCAAAAGATGGTGGACAGAGCGTTTGTGGTGGAAAGGAAGCTAAAGGCCCTGGAAAATGAGAATAAGAGGAAGGCGGGATGGTCACATCAGGCCTCAGGAAGCAACACCCGCCCACGTATGATGCAGCAACCTACGGGGCAGACAATCCGTGCTGTGGTACCCTATTCAGCACCAAGAGGGTACAACCCAAACTACAGGCCACCCGCAGCACCAGCACAGCCGCAACGTCAGTTTGTGCAGCAGCCTCACCCCGCATATCCACCTCGACCAGCAGTGCAAGGACCCCCGAACCAACCCCAAGACAACAAGGGCCAAGCATCTAAGATTGGGGTGCAATGTTTCAGCTGTGGTGAAATGGGGCACTACGCCCATAAATGCCCAAAGAAGAAGCCTGCGCCGCCACAACAGCAGAATGTAGTGAGAGGACGGGTGAACCACGTCACTATGGAGGAAGCACAAGAGGCGCCCGACGTGGTAGTTGGTAAGTTTCCTGCCAATTTACACCTTGCAACTCTGCTGTTTGATTCTGGTGCTACCCACTCGTTCATTGCTCAAGGGTTTGTTAAGAAGCATGACCTAGCAACCACACAAATGAACCATATGCTAGCCGTAAACTCTCCAGGTGGAGAAATAAGGACAAGACAAGTGTGTCCCAAAGTGAGCCTAGACATTAATGGGGTAGTATTTACTGCTAACCTCATAGTGATAGATTCACAAGGGATAGATATTATTTTGGGTATGGATTGGTTGACCAAACATAAAGGAATTATCCATTGTTCGACCAGAACGGTGGAACTAACTCACCCCAGTGGCACCCGAGTAAAATTCATAACCCTACACGAGCCTAGGAGGGACATTAAATTAAATCAAGTGGAGGTGAAAGTTGAGGAAATCAGGACTATCAGGGAATATCCAGATGTTTTTCCGGAGGAATTGCCAGGAATGCCTCCCGACCGTGACGTGGAATTCGCAATTGAGCTAGTACCGGGAACAGCCCCGATATACAAGAGACCTTATCGAATGGACTCCAAGCAGCTAGAAGAGCTCAAGGATCATTTGAGAGAATTGACGGAGAAGGGGTATATTCGCCCTAGTTCCTCACCATGGGGAGCTCCGGTGATATTTGTGCCTAAGAAAGATGGAACCCAAAGGTTATGCGTGGATTACCGTGCCTTGAATGAGGTAACCATCAAAAACAAGTACCCATTGCCTCGCATTGAAGACTTGTTTGATCAGTTGAGGGGAGCTTGTGCGTTCTCGAAAATTGATCTCAGGTCGGGGTACCACCAACTCAAGATAAGGCAATCAGATATTCCCAAGACAGCTTTCGTATCTCGGTACGGACTGTATGAATACACTGTCATGCCTTTCGGGCTAACCAATGCCCCGGCATATTTCATGTACCTCATGAACAAGGTATTCATGGAATATCTGGACAAATTTGTGGTGGTTTTCATAGATGATATTCTCGTCTTCTCCAAAGATGAAGAAGAACATGAGAAACATCTAAGGTTGGTGTTGCAGAGGTTGAGAGAACACCAACTATATGCCAAGTTGATCAAGTGTGAGTTTTGGCTGAAGAGAGTTCCCTTTTTAGGACATATAATCTCGGAGGGAGGAATCTCCGTAGATCCCGCCAAAATCGAGGATATCCAGAAATGGAAAACCCCTGAAAATGTCGGGGAAATTCGAAGCTTTTTGGGATTGGCTGGATACTATCGACGGTTTATTGAGGGATTCTCCAAGATCTCGAGACCTCTCACCAAACTGTTGGAAAAGGGAATCACATTCACCTGGACGCCACAGTGCGATACGAGCTTTCAGGAGCTAAAGAAAAGATTGACAACAGCCCCAGTGCTGGTTATGCCAGATATGCAGAAGAATTTCACAGTGTACTGCGATGCCTCTGGAAATGGGTTGGGATGTGTTCTCATGCAAGAAGGACATGTCGTGGCATATGCATCCCAGCAGCTTCGGAAGCACGAGAAGAACTATCCTACACATGACCTACAACTAGCCGCAGTGGTACACGCGTTGAAAATTTGGCGGCACTATTTGATGGGGAAGAGGACAGAGATATATACGGATCATAAGAGTTTGAAGTACATATTTACACAGCCAGATCTCAATCTCCGACAAAGGAGATGGTTAGAGCTAATCAATGACTTTGATGTGGGCATCAACTATCATCCTGGGAAAGCAAACGTCGTGGCCGATGCTTTGAGTCGGAAAGTGCAGGTCAATAAGTTGAGCTTGAAGGACATGCCCGCAGAATTGAAGGACGAGGTTATAAGACTCAATCTATGTCTAGTAAATAGTGGTGAAGCCATCGCCATGGAAGTGGACTCCACACTCGAGCAAGACATACGCGAGGGCCAAAAGAATGATGAGAAGATACAAGAGATCAGACAGCTCATCAAGGAAAATAAAGCTCCTGGTTTTAGAGAGGATGAACAAGGAACGGTGTGGCACGGGAAAAGGATCTGTGTGCCAGAAGTAAAAGAGATCCGTGAATTAATTTTGAAGGAGGCTCATGATTCCGACTATTCCATTCATCCTGGGAGTACGAAGATGTACCAGGACCTCAAAAGCAGGTATTGGTGGTATGGCATGAAGCGAGATGTCGCGGAACATGTTGCCCTATGTGACACATGTCAGTTGGTGAAAGCAGAACATCAACGACCCGCGGGATTATTGCAACCACTTAAAGTACCTGAATGGAAATGGGAAGAAATCAGCATGGACTTTGTCGTGGGATTGCCTAGGACCCAATCCGGGTATGATTCAATATGGGTCATTATTGATAGGCTAACCAAGGTAGCTCATTTCATTCCTGTGAAAGAAAGCTACAGCAGATCCAAATTGGCAGAACTGTACATGTCAAGGATTGTGTGTTACCATGGAGTGCCAAAGAAGATAGTGTCGGACCGAGGGACACAGTTCACCTCGAGGTTTTGGCAAAAGTTGCATGAAACCATGGGAACCCATCTGAACTTTAGCTCTGCCTATCATCCTCAAACTGACGGGCAGACGGAGAGAACCAATCAGATCCTTGAAGATATGTTAAGGGCATGTGCACTCAAAAACAATAGGAGTTGGGACAAGAACTTACCGTATGCGGAGTTTTCCTATAACAACAGCTATCAAGCTAGTATGAAGATGTCACCGTTTGAAGCTTTGTATGGAAGGAAGTGCAGAACTCCCCTATTTTGGAACCAAACAGGAGAAAGTAAAGTGTTTGGTCCAGAAGTGTTACAAGAAGCCGAGGCGAAGGTGAGGGAGATTAGCAACAATTTGAGGATAGCACAAACACGCCAAAAGAGCTATGCCGATGTACGAAGAAGAGAACTCGTTTTCAACGTGGGAGACTATGTTTATCTCAAGGTATCCCCTATCAGAGGACTTCGTCGGTTCAAGGTGAAAGGGAAGTTGTCACCTCGATACATCGGACCCTTTCAAGTTTTGGAAAGGAAAGGCGAAGTGGCGTATCAACTAGAGTTACCGGTTCATCTATCGGACGTGCACGATGTATTTCATGTGTCACAACTCAAGAAATGTCTGAGGACGCCTGAAGAGGTGTTACCCATGAATGAAGTGGATGTAGCTAAAGATTTGTCTTGTGCCGAGCAACCATACAAGATTTTGGAGACAATGGAACGCCTCACCAGAAATAAAAGAATCCGGATGTGCAAGGTGCAGTGGAAGCATCACTCAGAAGAGGAAGCTACTTGGGAACGGGAAGATGAGCTCAAGGCACAATTTCCGGAATTGTTTTCTTAGAAACACCAATCTCGAGGACGAGATTTCTTTTAAGGGGGGTAGAGCTGTAACACCCCAAATTTTGATTCAAAACCCTAAACTATGTTCAGAGGAGAATTTAAAAATTTTTGGACGTATTGCATGTTTTGCAAAAATTCAAATTCAAACTGGAATTCAAATTATACTCAAAACAGAAAAGAAATGGAAAAAGAAAAACAAAAACGGGAAAAAATTTGGCCAGTGGGCCGAAACCCGCCAGCCGGCCCAGCTACTCCCGCGCAGCCCGCCCCCGCGCGCGCCGCGCTGCCCCTCACCGACGGGTGGGACCCACATGTCATCCCTAACCCCGAGCCCCCGCGACCCCGGACTTTTCCCCCGATCGCGCGAAATCGCAACCGACCGGGAAAACCCGTCCCGCAGCCGAATTCCGGTCCCAGAGGACTCCAACTCGATCGCAACAGACCCACCGCCCTCCCCCGGCTATAAAAACCCCCGATCCGATCAGTTTTTCCCACGCGATCGCCGATTTTCACTCCGGTGAGCACCGAGACTTCGCCGGTGAATTCTGGCCGATCTAAGCTCGGAAACTCTGATCTAACTCGCTGGTCTTGATCCACCGCCTCCGGGGAACTTTGCAGGTGCAGAAAACCCGAAGACTTACGGTGTAAATCCAGCGCCGACGAGCTTCGCCGTGGTTTTGCCTCGGACCTCGCCGCCGATCGCTTTCCAGGACTCCCGAGCTCGAGAAAACCCCCGAGGTGAGATCCCTGACCTCCCCTCTACCAATCTATGCCATAAGATCACAGTTCTAGGCAGAATTCTCGAGGATCCGAAACTTTCCGGCGAGATCGCCGCTTCCCGCAGCCGTGCGCCGCCGGCAGCGCCGCCCGCGCTCGATCAGAGTGACGTGGCCGCTTGTGCGCCGTTTATTTTAAATCGCACGGTAGACTTTAAAACCCCACGTACCGGTTCGATGTTATAATCTCAGCCGTCGGTTTAAAATCGGACGGTCCACGTCGACCCCGCGTTATAAAGACTGGAATTCTTATGTGCTACCCCCTGGGGTTCTCTGGAATTGAGAGCTAGCCCCGGAAACTTCAGATCTAGCCCCTGGAACTCCAGAAAATCGTGTAAATTCATTTAAAAATCAGTTTTAGCCCCTGGACTTAATAAAAATTAGGAAAAACACCTCTGATAAGTGTAGCTAGACCCCTGGAAATTTTGAAAATAATATTATAGACCCTGTAATGGGGTGAGTTCATTATTTTAGCCCTGTTTAGTATTTAATTTAAAATATTGAATATGTAACTAGTGTTTAAAAATTAAAAAGGGGGATAAACATAATTGTCAAAATTAATTAAAAACTTTCTCAGTACTTAGAAAACTTTGGAGTGAGATAAAAATATATTTTTGGGCTGAAATGAATCTGTTTCATCTATTATTCACATTTATTAATATAGGGACACATTTTTAAGTAAAGAATAGTTATAGGAAAATAGGGAAAATAATTATGAAATAGTTTACATCAGAGGCCAAGGTCAAAATATGTTATTCAATTATTTAGGACCAAAACCTATACTGTTTAGATGATGTGTATTACTAATTTCATAATAAAATACACAATTATGCATAGGAATATAAATCTGAAAAATATAGCAACTAGTAAATGATCAATGGAGTTTTTAAAAATCCAAAGAGTTCAGTTTAGGGTTGATAGAAGTTATGAAAGCACATATGGGGAAGAATAATACTTTTCATACACACTTTGTAGTAAAAAGGTGAAGTAGTTGAATATAAGAAATTTATTGGAAACCCATATAAATAGTATGTAAGTAATAAAGGTGGACACAAAAGTAGGAATCATATACACATGGTTAAAAGTGCATACAAGCCACAACTCAACACACATAAAGTAACCACAACACATATAATGGTAAAGAACTTTTATAAATATGAATGTGTGGTTTGTATGAAGTAAGAAGTGTGAACTATGTCTTATGATTGTTGTTTTTCTTTTGCTATGTGTGATGGTATGAAGTAGAGCCTGCTCAAGAGCAAGTTAACCCTTTCCAAGATCAGGACTACCAATTTCAAGAGCAGCAAGAAGGAGGCAAGTGTCCTTGACCACTTTGATCCTATGCTAGGATGTGTAGATAGAATTATTTGCATTGTCAAATGAAATATGAAACCCATGCTAGGAAAGTTTCCCTAGAATTGCATTACCTTGTTTCCTTGTAGCTTGGGTTGGGATTTATTTTGTCATGTCATATATTTACATGCATTTGCTTAGCCATGCTTAGAATGGGATATTTGGGAAATGAGATCATCAGTTTATAATACCATACTCTTGAATGAGCTATTGTGAGTTATGTAGAGGTAGGGATCAAGGCAAGTTGGATGTTTTGGTTGTGTGCTGGGTGCACGAGACTTGGGTTTGTGTTTAGTACTTGCCTGGATCCTAAGGACCGGTTCATGGAGCATGTAACCCGGCTTTACAGTGCCAACCACATGCTGAGATGGGGCAGCTTGGCCAATTAATTAGGTGTATCCCCGGCGTAGTATGGGTGTGTTGGATGGTGCGGGGAGTAGGTGTCAGCTGGACTACCATATGAACCGCAAGGCTCAAGAGGGGGCCACTGCAGCGGGGTTGGAGCCTCTTGTATGCTGTTAGGGGTGAAACCTCAGTGGGCCCACGCTCGTCGGGAATCCCTTTGTAAAGGCTTCGTAGTGATCTCTTGGCCGCACACCTTGGAAGTGTGAATGTGGGACGTAGCCACTGGCATAATGGAGGTTCTTTTAGTCCACCCGGCAACGGGGGATGAAATCACTACTTGTGGGTACAATGGTACAAACTCTGCAGAGTCAAAACTGTCTTGACAGCCGTGCTCACGGTTAAGAGCGGCCTGGACTTATTCATGATTAGAGGAGTGATGGTTGTTGGAAGTTGTGGATGTTAAGCGGGGAGCTTAACATTGGTAATGATGTTATGGTTATTGGATTACAATGATGGGATGGGAGACTGGAACCATTTCACCTGTGTAGTAATGTAGGTGCTTAATAAGCTAAGGTGATAGGTATTAATTGCGTAGTGCTTTAACCATGAGTTCAACCTCTCCTTGTTCTAGCCATGAATGATACAATTTTCCCACACTTGCTGAGTACCATTGGTACTCAACCTTGCATATTTGTTTGTTTATATTGCTGCTCAGGTCAAGATAATGAGGTGGTGTATGAGGACCAAGACTTTGGACCCGAGGAAGGTTTTTAGGTTCATGAAGACCCCCGGGCAACGCCTGTGATGGAGCCCTAAAGAATAATATTCCGCTGCTAGTTTATTTACTTGTGATGAAGCATTAGTGTCCATTGAGACATTTGCGATGTAAGACTTATTTATATTCGACACCTGGCTTGTAATAAATGATGCTTCACTATTTGTCATCACATGTATGAGAAAATGATCCTGGCATACATGTGATATTCACTTGGTTGTTCTTCGGAAAAAACCGGGTGTGACATTTTACTTGCCGTAGATCTAAGGACCGGTTCATGCATGCACATGCCAGGATAACAGTGCCACCACAAGGCCAAGTATGGGTGCGGCTTAGCTGAGTAATTAGGTAAGTTGCTAGGATGTTATGGACTGTGGAAGGCGCAGGGAATGGGAGTCGAGTGAGGACTGCCCTGGGAACTGCATGGCACAAGAGGGGGCCCGTGGTGGGAGAATTGGAGATTCTAGCCTGCCGGTGAAACCTTAGTGAGTCCATACATCTAGTAACCCCTTTGTAAAGGCTATTTTGTGATCTCTTGACCATACACCGACGGTTGTGTACTGGTATAATGGAGGTTCTGCAGTCGCCGACGGGTGACGAAATCACAAACTTGTGGGGAAAGAGGTGCAAACTCTGCAAAGTTATTAAAACTATCATGATAGCCGAGCTTACGGTCATGAGCACCTGGCTAAACTGCCATGATTAGATGGGACGATTACTGGGATGGTTATTGGAATGGTTATTGGGATGATTGATGAGATGGTTACTGGAATGGTTATTGGGAAGGTTGTTGGTTATGGTTATTGATTATGGTTTGGTTTGGACTGTGGAGTCCGGGAGATGAGATGGTTGCATGACTGATGAGTCATGACATGAGATTGGTCTCGGTGCGAGACAAGGTTGTTTCATAAGGTGAGATGGTAGCAAATACGAGGAGGTATTCGTGAGTATGAATAAAAGATTGGTTAATGTTCGGATGGAACACGGGAAGTGATGGAGGTATGTTGGTAATTTAATATATGTTGGGATTACATTTAAACTTAAGTTGTTGTTTTATCATGGTTTCACAGAACTGCTTTTCTGCAAATAAACCTTTTATGCCTACCTTGTTTATGAGCTGCATATCATGTGTTTTTCCGCACTTGCTGAGTACATCATTGTACTCAAACTTGCATTGTTATTTCTTCATCAACAGCAAGAGAAGACTACTATGAAGACCGAGTAGAACATTATGGTGTGTGATCTGTTCTCAACCTTGCCTGTGGAGGGAGTAGAGATGGAGCCACTTCTGCTTAGTTTTGCTTCCGCATTAGTTTTGCTATCGCATTTAAATAAGGACTTCCGCTGCATAGAAATAAGACTTCCGCTGTAAGCATGAGTCCAAGACTCATAAGATATTGTAATAAACCCTGTTATTCATGGTAATATAGAATGTGAATTCATTTTGTGGAACGTATGTGTATGTGTGATGAACATCCTGGGCACACATATGCATTAGTTCTCGGTTCCGTGGTTTTCCACAGAATTGAGGGCGTCACAGGGTAGTCCTGATCTTGGAAAGGAAGAACTTGCTCTGGAGCAGGTTCTACATCATACCATCACACATAGCAAAAGAAAACAACAATCCATAAGACATAGTTCACACTTCCACTTCATACAAACCATACATTCACATTTATGAAATCCATGCACATTTCTATGTGTTGTGGTTACTCTATGTGTGTTGATTTTGGCTTACATGCACTTTTAAACATGTGTATATGATTTCTACTTTTGTATTCACATTTATGTTTGCATACTATATATGAGTTTCCAATTTAAATAAATTCCTTATATTCAATTAATACACCTTTTAGCTACCAAGTATGCATGAAAGGTATTTTCCTACTCCATATGTGTCTTCAGACCTTCTACCAATCCTAAACTGAATTCTTTGGATTTTGAAAACTTCATTTATCATTTTCTAGTTATTCATACCTAGCTTGCTATATTTTCAGATTTATTTCCTATGCCTAAATGTGAACTTTATTATGAAAATAGTAAGACACCTCATCTAAACAGAATAGGTTTTGGGTCTAAAATATTAAATAATATATTTTTGACCTTTGCCTCTGATGTAAACTATTTCAAAATTATTTTCCCTATTTTCTAAAACTATTCATTACTTAAAAATGTGTCCCTAAATGTGAATAATAAATTAGACAGATTCCATTCAGCCCAAAATATGTTTTTATCTCACTCCAAAGTTTTCTAAATACTGAGAAAGTCTTTAATTTAATTTTGACAATATGTTTGTCCCACTTTTTAATTTTTAAACACTAGCCACATATTCAATTTTCTAAATTAATTACTAAACAGGGCTAAAAAGTTAAACTTACCCCACTACAGGGTCTATAATATTATTTTCAGAATTTCCAGGGTCTAGCTACACTTATCAGAGGTGTTTTTCCTAATTTTTATTAAGTCCAGGGGTTAAAACTGATTTTTAAATGAATTTACATGATTTTCTGGAGTTCCAGGGGTTAGATCAGAAGTTTCCGGGGCTAGCTCTTATTTCCTGAGAACCTCAGGGGGTAGCACGTAAGATTTCCAGTCTTTATAACGCGGGGCTGACGTGGACCGTCCGATTTTAAACCGACGGCCAAGATTATAACATCGAACCGGTACGCGAGGATTTAAACCCTACCGTGCCATTTAAAATAAATGGCGCACAAGCGGCCACGTCGCTCTGATCGAGCGCGGGCGGCGCTGCCGGCGGCGCACGGCGGCGGGAAGCGGCGATCTCGCCGGAAACTTTCGGATCTTCGGGAATTCTTCCTAGAACTGTGATTTTATGGCATAGATCGGTAGAGGGGAGGTCGGGGATCTCACCTCGGGGGTTTTCTTGAGCTCGGAGGTCCTGGAAGGTGATCGGCGACGAGGTCCGAGGTGAAACCACGGTGAAGCTCGTCGGCGCTGTGTTTACACCGCAAGTCACCGAGTTTTCTGCACCTGCAAGGTTCCCCGTAGGCGGTGGATCAAGATCAGCGAGTTAGATCGGAGTTTCCGAGCTTAGATCGGCCAGAATTCGCCAGAGAAGTCTCGGTTCTCACTGGAGGAAAATCAGCCGATCCCGTGAGAAAAACAGAACGAGGCCGGGGTTTTTATAGACGGGGGAGGGCGGCGGGGTGGTTTAGATCATGTCCGCGTCGCCTACGAACAGAATTCAGCTGGGATACGCCAAAATCCCGATCGGTTTTGATTCGGGCGCGAGGGAGTCCGGCGCGGCGCGAGGTAGACGACGATCGGGTGGGTCCCGCCTGTCAGTGTGAGGCAGCAGCGCGCGCGGCTGCGGGCTGGCGCGGGCGCTGGCTGGGCCGGCTGGTGGATTTCGGCCCACAGGCCGGTTTTTTTCTGTTTTCTCTTTTTCTTTTTCTATTTCTTTTCTGATTTGAGTTTAATTTGAATTCCAGTTTGAATTTGAATTTTTGCAAAACATGCAACACGTCCAAAAATTTTTAAATCCCCCTCTTAACATGATTTAGGGTTTTGAATCAAAATTTTGGGGTGTTACATAGCAGCATCCTCCAAGCACAAGTCCATGTGCTCATGGGAAGTCACCTGCTGCACTGGCGGGTACTTGTACTCCGTTGTACCACTCTCGCGCTGGAGGACATACATGTACTCGGTCATGTCCAGGTGTCGACGATAGATGTGACTCTGGCAGGTGATGGCCTCCTAGGTGACATCCTTCTCTGCATCGACCTGTGTCGCTCGACAAGCTGGAGAGCGGTGGATCTTAAGCAGCTGATTTTCATGGATAATCCTCATCTCTGAACTCCATTCTTCCCGCTTCTCCCGGATGGTCCTGGTGGAGCTATAGTGTATGATTAGCTTGCCCGTATTGCCGGCGGCTTGGAGCATACGTCGAAGACGGCGCAACAAGCCTCCTACTGCCAATCCATAGGAAAGGTACGTCACCGGTCGACTCTCCTCTCTTTGGGCAAGGGCAACTACGGGAACTCTCCCTCCTCTGGACTTGCGAGTGGTGCGAATCATGCGAACCATCTAATACAAAAAGCATTTAAGCTCAGGTTAGATAAACTTTTAAACAAAAATCCTATTTTGAATGAAAGTTAGGGTAAGATGAAGAAAGTGACTCCATTAAATAACACTTTTCAACACACACCTTGAAAAATAGTTTTTAAGAAAATAGGGCCCTTAAATACGTCCATTTCTACCTAGGTCCACGTTCCTACGAGCAACCTTGGCTCTGATACCACTTCTGTCACACCTGGTTTCTCCGAAGAACAACCGAGTGAATATCACATGTATGCCAGGATCATTTTATCATACATGTGATGACAAATAGTGAAGCATCATTTATTACAAGCCAGGTGTCGAATATAAATAAGTCTTACAAAGCATATGTCTCGATGAACAATAATAAGTTCATCACAAATAAATAAACTAGCAGCGGAATATTATTCTTGTGGGCTCTATTACAGGCGTTGCCCCGGGGACTCCATGATCCTAGAAACCTTCTTCGGGTCCAAAGTCTTGATCATTATACACCACCTCATTATCTTGACCTTAGCAGCAATATAAACCAACAAATATGTAAGTTTGAGTACCATTGGTACTCAGCAAGTGTGGGAAAATTTTGTCATGCACGGCTAGAGCAAGGAGACATTGAACTCAGGGTTAAAGCACTACGCAATTAATATCTATCACCTTAGCTTATTAGCACCCACATTACTACACAGGTGAAATGGTCCCAATCTCCCATCCCATCATCATAATCAAATAACCATAACCTCATTTTCAATGTTAAGCTCCCCGCTTAACATCCTTAACTACCAAAACCATCACTCCTCTAATCATGAATAAGTCCAAGCCGCTCTTGACCATGAGCACGGCTGTCATGACAGTTTTGACTCTGCAGAGTTTGCACCGCTGTACCCACATGTAGTGATTTCATCCCCCGTTGTCGGGTGGACTAAAAGAACCTCCATTATGCTAGTGGCTACGAACCACATTTACACTTCTCAGGTGTGTAGCCAGGAGATCACTACGAATCCTTTACAAAGGGATTCCCGACGAGCATGGGCCCACTGAGGTTTCACCCCTAACAGCATACAAGAGGCTCCAACCCCGCTGCAGTGGCCCCCTCTTGAGCCTTGCGGTTCATATGGTAGTCCAGCTGACACCTATTCCCCGCACCATCCAACACACCCATACTACGCCGGGGATACACCTAATTAATTTGCCAAGCTGCCCCATCTCAGCATGTGGTTGGTACGGTAAAGCCAGGTTACATGCTCCATGAATCGGTCCTTAGGATCCAGGCAAGTAATAAACACAAACCCGAGTCTCGTGCACCCAGCACCAACCAAAACATCCAACTTGCCTTGATCCCTACCTCTACATAACTCATAATATCTCATTCAAGAATAAGGTAAATAAATTTGATGATCTCATATCCCAATTTTCCCATTCTAAGCATGGCTAAGCAGAAGCATATTAATAATTGATATGATTAAATAAATCCCAACCCAAGCTACAAGGAAACAAGGTAATGCAATTCTAGGGAAACTTCCTAACATGGGTTTCATATTTCAATTGACAATGCAAATAATTCTAGCTACACATCCTAGTATAGGATCAAAGTGGTCAAGGACACTTGCCTCCTTCCTGCTGCTCTTGGAATGGGTAGTACTGATCTTGGAAAGGAAGAACTTGCTCTGGAGCAGGTTCTACTCATACCATCACACATAGCAAAAGAAAACAACAAGTCATAAGACATAGTTCACACTTCCACTTCATACAAACCACACATTCACATTCATGAAAGCCATTCACAATTCTATGTGTTGTGGTTACTCTATGTGTGTTGATTTTTGGCTTACATGCACTTTTAAACATGTGTATATGATTTCTACTTTTGTATTCATATTCATGTTGGCATACTATACATGAATTTCTAATTTAAATAAATCCCTTATATTTAATTGATACACATTTTAGCTACCAAGTATGCATGAAAGGTATTTTCCTACTTCATATGTGTCTTCAAACCTTCTACCAACCCTAAACTGAATTCTTTGGATTTTGGAAACTTCATTTATCATTTTCCAGTTATTTATACCTAGCTTGCTATATTTTCAGATTTATTTCCTATGCCTAAATGTGCATTTTATTGTGAAAATAGTAAGACACCTCATCTAAACAGAATAGGTTTTGGGTCTAAAACATTAAATAATATATTTTTGAACTTCTCTTCTGATGTGAACTATTTTACATTTATTTTAATAATTTTCAGAATTATTCTCTACTTTAAAATGTGTCCCTACTACTAATAAATGTGAATAATCAATTAAACAGATTCATTTCAGCCAAAAATCTATTTTTATCTCACTCCAAAGTTTTCCAAATACTAGGGAAGTTTTTAATTTGAATTTACAATGTGTTTGTCCCATCTTTTAAATTTTAAATACTAAACATATATTCAAATTCCCAAATTTAATATCACATATGGTTAAAAAGGTAAACTCACCCCATTACAGGGCCTATTATATTATTTTCAGAATTTCCAGGGGTCTAACTACACATAACAGAGGGGGTTTTCCTAATTTTTATTAAGTCCAGGGGCTAAAACTGATTTTTAAATGAATTTACATGATTTTCTGAAGTTCCAGGGGCTAGATCAGAAGTTTCCGGGGCTAGCTCTTATTTTCCGAGAACCCCAGGGGGTAGCACGTAACAATCCCGGCCTTTATAACGTGGGGCTGACGTGGACCGTCCGATTTAAAACAGACGGCTGAGATTATAACGTCGAAGTGATACCCGGGGATTTAAATTCTACCGTGCGATTTAAAATAGACGGCGCACAAGCGGCCACGTCGCTCTGATCGAGCGCGTGCGGCGCTGCCCGGCGGCGCACAGCGGCGGGAGACGGCGATCTCGCCGGAGAGTTTCGGATCTTCGTTAATTCTCCCTAAAACTGTGATTTTATGGCATAGATCGGTAGAGGGGAGGTCGGGATCTCACCTCGGGGGTTTTCTTGAGCTCGGAGGTCCTGGAAAGCGATCGGCGACGAGGTCCGAGGTGAATTCACGGCGAGGCTCGTCGGCGCTGTGTTTGAACCGCAAACCACCGAGTTTTCTGCACCTGCGAGGTTCCCCGGAGGCGGTGGATCAAGACCAGCGAGTTAGATCAGAATTCCCGAGCGTAGATCGAGTAGAATTCGCCGGAGAAGCTCGGGTTCTCACCGGAGAGAAAAACGGCGGATCGTGGGAAAAAATGGGACGATGCCGGGGTTTTTATAGACGGGGGAGGGCGGCGGGTTGGTTTAGATCGAGCTGGAGTCTTCTGGGACCGGGAGTCAGCTGGGAACGCACAGTTTTCCGGTCGGTTACGATCGCGCGCGCGAGGGGGAAACCGTCCCGGGTTCGGACGAGCGGGGGTTAGGGATGACAGGTGGGTCCCGCCTATCTGCGAGAGGGGGCGCGGGCGCGCGGCTGCGGGCTGGCGCGGGGGTTGGGTGGGTCGGCTGGTGGGTTTCGGCCCACTGGCTGGGAAGGTTTGTTTTTTTCTTTTTCTTTTTCATTTCTGTTTTGAGTTTAATTTGAATTCCAGTTTGAATTTGAATTTTTGCAACACATGCAACACATCTAAAAAATTTTAAATTCCCCTCTTGACAGGATTTTGGGGTGTTACATTTTTTGAAGATGTCCGCCAATTGCTTTTCACTCCTAACATGAGAGATAACGATATCTCCCTTGATAGAGTGATCACTCAGGAAATGGTGACGGATATCAATATGTTTGGTTCTAGAATGCTCCACGGGATTGTGAGCAATCTTGATGGCACTCTCATTGTCACATAGGAGTGGAATATGGCTCAAAGTGTAACCATAGCCCCTAAGAGTTTGTCGCATCCATAGGAGTTGTGCACAATAACTCCCGGCTGCGACGTACTCCGCTTCGGCTGTGGATAGGGCAATGGAGTTTTGTTTCTTTGAAGACCACGAAACCAAGGACCTACGAAGAAATTGGCAAGTCCCTGACGTGCTCTTCCTATCTACCTTATAATCGGCATAATCGGCATCGAAGTATCCAATGAGATTGAACTTGGATCCCTTGGGATACCAAAGTCCTAGGTTAGGAGTGTAAACCAAATATCTAAGTATTCGCTTTACGACCGTCAAGTGGCACTCCTTAGGAGCTGCTTGGAACCATGCACACATACACACACTAAGCATTATGTCGGGCCTAGATGCACAAAGGTAAAGTAAAGAGCCTATCATGGAACGAAATACCTTTTGGTCCACACTTGGACCATCTTCATTAAGGTCAAGATGTCCGTTGGTTCCCATGGGAGTCTTGATGGGTTTGGCTATGTCCATGTCAAACCTCTTAAGTATGTCTTGAGTATACTTGGTTTGACTTATGAACGTTCCTTCCTTGAGTTCTTTGACTTAGAATCCTAGGAAGAACTTCAATTCCCCCATCATTGACATCTCGAACCTTTTAGTCATTATGTTTGAAAACTCATCACAAAAAGCTTTGTTAGTAGAACTAAATATAATGTCATTGACATATATTTGGCACACAAATAAATCATCGTTAAAATGCTTAGTGAAGAGTGTATAGTCTTCTTTTCTTATCCTAAAACCATTTTTAATAAGAAAATCTCTAAGACACTCATACCAAGCTCTAGGAGCTTGTTTGAGGCCATAGAGGGCTTTCCGAAGTTTAAAGACATGGTTAGGATACTTATCATCCTCAAATCCGGGTGGTTGCTCCACGTACACTTGCTCCTTGATTGGACCATTGAGTAAAGCACTTTTCACATCCATTTGGTATAGCTTGAAATCATGGTTAGTTGCAAAAGCAAGCAAGATATGAATTGATTCAAGCCTAGCTACGGGAGCAAAAGTTTCATCATAATCCAAACCTTCTACTTGTGCATATCCCTTTGCAACAAGTCTTGCCTTGTTTCTTGTTACAACCCCATACTCATCTTGCTTGTTGCGGAATACCCACTTGGTTCCCACAACATTTGCGTTGGGTCGCTTTACAAGTTCCCACACTTGATTTCTTTCAAAATTATTGAGTTCCTCTTGCATGGCCACCACCCAATCTGGATCTTGTAGTGCTTCTTCTACCTTGTGGGGCTCCAATGAGGAAATAAAAGAGTAATGTTTACAAAAATTAGCCATTCGAGAGCGAGTGGTCACCCCTTTGGAGATATCTCCCAGTATGTTGTCGACGGGATGATCCCGTTGAACACTTTGGTGCACTCTTGGATGAGGTGGTTGAACTCTTTGATCTTCATCTTCATTGTCACTCTTTTCTTCATCTCCCCCTTGATCCAATCCTCTATCTTGACTTTGATCATTTTGATCTTGTTGAAGTTTGCCTTGCTCATCTTGAGCTTGATCATGGGAGGGAGACATATTTCGTTTGTTGGATGATCATTTGAGTCTTGAGGATGTTCTTGAGGAAAAATTTCTCCAAGTGCCATCCTTTTAAGTGTTTCTTGTGGAGCCTCTTCTTTATCTAGCACACTTTGATCAACTTGCTCCACTTGGGAGCCATTAGTCTCATCAAACTCTACATCTCTTGCTATTTCAACAATTCCGGAAGTTTTGCTGAAAACACGATAGGCGTAGGTGTTTGAGTCATAACTAAGCAAGAAACCTTCATCGGATTTTGAAGCAAACTTCAAAGTCCTAGGATTCTTGTTTAGAATATAACACTTGCTCCCAAAGACACGAAAATATGAGATGTTTGGTTTGTTACAGGTTAGAAGTTCGTAAGACGTCTTCTTCAAAAGTCGATGAAGATACAACCGGTTTATGGCATAGAAAAAGCGGTGTTAACCGCTTCCGCCCAAAACCGGTCCGACGTCTTGTACTCATCATGCATGGTTCTTGCCATTTCAATGAGAGTTCTATTCTTCCTCTCAGCAACACTATTTTGTTGAGGGGAGTAAGGGACTGAAAACTCATGCTTGATGCCTTCTTCATCCATGTATTCTTCCATTTGAGTGTTCTCAAACTCGGTGCTGTTATCGCTCCTTATGTTCTTAATTCTTAAGAAGAACTCGTTTTGAGCTCTTCTCAAGAATTTCTTGAGCACACCTTGAGTTTCTCCTTTGTCATGCAAAAAGAACACCCAAGTGAAACGAGAATAATCATCTACAAAAAGACCATATTTGTTACCGCCGATGCTTATGTAGGCGATTGGGCCGAAAAGGTCCATGTGAAGTAGCTCCAAGGGTCTTGTGGTCGTCATGACATTTTTGGATGGATGTTGAGCTCCAACTTGCTTTCTGGCTTGACAAGCACTACATGGCCTGTCCTTATCAAAAACAACATTTTTCAAGCCTCGAATGTGTTCTCCCTTGAGAAGTTTTCGCAAGTTCCTCATCCCAACATGGGCTAGCCTTCTATGTCAAATCCATCCCATGTTAGTCTTTGCCATTAAGCAGTGTCAAGTTGAGCTTTATCCGTGGTAAAATCCACAAGGTAAATCTTTCCCTTGAGCACGCCCTTAAAGGCGATTGAGTCATTGCTTTTTCTCAAGACAGTCACACCCTCGTTAGTGAAAATACAATTATAACCATTCTCACATAGTTGGGATATGTATAGAAGGTTATAATCAAGTGAGTCAACATGCAAAACATTTGAGAGAGTATGATGGGGAGAGATAGCAATTTTACCGGTGCCAATGATTCTCCCTTGGCTATTGTCCCCAAAATATATTCCTTCACTTGGATCTTCGTTTTCCTCATATTCAACAAATATCCTTCTCTCTCCGGTCATATGGTTTGTCCATCCACTGTCAAGCACCCATTTTGATCCACCGGAGGAGTATTCCTACAAAATAGAGTTATGCCTTACCTTTTGGTACCCAAGCGGGGTTGGGTCCTTTCATGTTAGTCAAGAGGCACTTGGGCACCCACACACAAGGTTTTGGACTCTTGCAGAGTGTCCCAACATACCTAGCATAGATCTTTCCAAATTTGTTTCTCAATAAAACATATGAGGCATCAAAATCATGAAACAGAGGATGAGGTTTATTTTTAGGCATGTTAGATGAGTTTGCAATGTTCTTTACATTTTCTTTGTTGGATGAACCATCCTTGACAAAAACAATCAAGTCTTTTCTCTTCTTAGGAGTTTTATCATGTTGCATCCACTCTTGAGAATAGCCAAGACCATCTTTGACATGTGGAGGTCTTACATTGGTATATGCACTTCGTGCATATGCCACTTTTTCCTTGTCAAAGATACCACCTTTCGGTGACTGCTTGTTTTGTGCCAACTTAAGTTCATCTTTGAGTTTTAGGATTAAGTTTGAGCACTTGCAATTTTGAGTTGCTTCGGGAGATTTCTTTGAGGAGTGTGAAATCATAGAGGAAGAAGGTGCATTGATCTTGAGAGACTCAACTTGTGTTTCAAGGATCTTGTTGACTTTTGTCAAGTTAACTATCATCCTTGAGCACAACAGTTGTGTCTTCAAGATTTGAGCAAGTTTCCTTGCTCAAAGCGAGTTCACGCTCAAGTGCCTTGCTTCTTTCCCATTCAACCTCAAGGAGCTCTTCAAGCTCATGACATCTCTCCTTTTCAAGGATGAGCATGTCTTCTTGACGGTTGATGAGTTCATCCCTCTTAAATATTTCTTCCGACAGCAATCTCATCTTTTTCAAGGTGCTCCTACTTAGATCCTTAAGCATGGATTCATTATCACTACTACAATCAAAGCTATAAAGTGAAGAGGTAGAGGAGGAGGATTTAGATTTGACCTTTCTTCTTCCCTCCTTAGCCATGAGACATGTAGACTTGAAGTCTTCAATTGTTGAGAAGAGCTTGCTCCTTCCAATGGAAAGTGTTGCCACATTCTCTTCATCCTCGGAGGATGAGTATTCGTTTGAGTCCCATTCCTTCCCAAGGTGAGCATGTCCTGATGGCTTCTTCTTCTTGAAGAATTTCTTCCCTTGAGACTTGCAATCTTTCTTCTTCTTACTCTCTTCATATGGACAATCCACAATGAAGTGTCCATATTCACCATAGTTGTAGCATGCTCTTTTCATCTTGGGCTTGGACCTTTCCTTGTTCTTGTTCTCAGAATGGTTGCTCCCCTTCCTTCTTCTCATCATCCTCTTTAATTTGTTGATGAAGAGCGCCTCTTCTGCATCAGTGTCGAGACCCTCGTCATCACTTGCTTCGAAGTCTTGTGATGAGTATGTTGCTTTGAAAGCAACATCTTTCTTCTTTGAGGAGGCGAGCCTTTGGAGGTTGCTGTATAACATGGCTTCCTTCTCCATCATCTCGTTGTTGATGATTCTTCCAAGCACTTCCTCCAGGGTCATTTGAACATATCCCGGGCTCTCACGGATCAAGGAGTAAAGAGCAATGTTTCGAGGCATGAATGCCCGAAGCATCCTCTTCACCACCTCATGATCCATCCACCGGGTGCATCCATAAGATCGGATCTTGTTGATGAGGATCTTGAGACAGTTGTACATGTCTTGAGGGGACTCACCATCCATGATGGTGAACCTCCCAAGCTCTCCTTCAATCATCTCGATCTTGGCTTCCCTAATGACTCGGTTTCCTTCATGAACTGTCTTGAGTGTGTCCCATATGTCTTTGGCCACCTCTAATCCATCGACTCGGTTGAACTCCTCTCGAGTCAAGGATGAGGTGATCACCCCAACTGCTTGAGCATTGCGATGAAGTAGAATGGCTTGCTCCGGGGTAACGTCTTCTTCATTTCTTGGAAGATGGACACCTGTTAAGACAATTTGCCACAAGCTAGGGTTTAAGGATATTAGATGCATCTTCATATTATGCTTCCACATTGAGTAATCATTTCCATCGAATTGAGGAGGTTTGCCTAGAGGAAGAGATAAGTAGTGATTGTTGGAAGTTAATCGTTCATAGTTGAAAGGATATTGGTAGTAGTCCGGTTGACCACTCCTTTCTTGATGCCGCGGCTTCTTCTTCTCTATGATTGAGTGACCTAGCTTATCGCGAAGTCGTGCCTTGAGCTGGCGAACTTCTTCTTCGTCACTCGAGTGATCTTGCAGCACATCCATGTCCTTTTTCTTGTCATATGTCTTGTCACCTTGTGACGTCGATGAAATCTCGTATCCCTCCACTCTAGCCATCTTCTCTCTGAGTGGTTAGACCCTTGATGGAGAGACCTGCTCTAATACCAATTGAAATTGCCTAGAGGGGGGTGAATAGGTTAAAATACCTGAAATGACTTAATTAAACGAGATTAGAACTCAGGAGCCGGACTAGTCTGGCTTAGGGGCGGACTAATTCGATCAACCTGCTGGAAAGGCCTAAAAGGCCAGACTAGTCTACCTTGGAGGCGGACTAGTCTGGTCAAACTGTTCGTAAGATCTAAAACTTGATTTTTAAGGGTTTTTCTCCAAATTTTAGTTTAACAAAATGTGGATGAGACAACTAGCACTTCTATACGACAAGTGTGACAGAATTTTGAAATGGATTGCAAGAGTGTGATGATGTATAGCGAAATAATTAAAACAAACCCTAAGAAATCTTGATCTTCAAAGAAAAGTACATGCAAGAGAGACACGGAGGATTTTTTCCTGAGGTTCGATTACACTCAGGAATCTACGTCCCCGTTGAGGAGTCCACAAAGGACCGGGTCTAACAACCCTTTGCGCACCAAGTCGCCACTAAGGCCAACCCAGTTCTTCACTATCTCAAGGGTGAACTTACAAAGTTTTGGGGCTGCTCACAATCCGAGGCTCCCACTTGATCACTTCAATTAGATTAGAAAAGTAATCAATTCATTAACAGCCTGTCAAGGAGATACATATATAGGGGGACAGAGCTTAAGGGTTAAGCAACACTAATGCAAAAAGACTAAAATGCCCCTGCCCCCTAATACGTACAGTCTAACACCCCCCGCAGTCCCAACATCTAGCCACGGCAGATGTTGAGACTGGACCGAAACTCGGTGAACACCGTCGAAGGTAGTCCCTTGGTGAAGATGTCGGCGAACTGCGACGACGTCGGAACGTGCAGGACTCGCACCTCCCCGAGAGCCACCCGCTCACGAACAAAGTGAAGGTCGATCTGTACATGCTTCGTGCGCTGATGCTTCACCGGGTTGGTGGAGAGGTAGACGGCACTGACGTTGTCGCAGTAGACCAACGTAATCCGAGCAAGGGGGGAGTGTAGCTCCTGAAGTAGCTGCTGAAGCCAGGACGACTCGGCCACACCGTTGGCCACGGCGCGGTACTCCGCCTCACCACTCGAGCGGGACACCACATGCTGCCGCTTCGAGGACCAGGAGACAAGGTTGCTGCCTAGGTAGACGGCGTAGCCGGAGGTGGACCGGCGGGTGTCCGGGCAACCCGCCCAGTCAGCGTCAGTGTAGACAACCAGCTCGGAGGCAGAGTCATGCCATAGAAGAAGGCCGTAGTCGTGAGTACCACGCAGGTACCAAAGGATCCGCTTCACCGCTGTGAGGTGCGGCTCCCGCGGATCATGCATGTGAATACACACCTGCTGAACCGCGTAGGAGATGTCTGGCCTGGTGAAGGTGAGGAACTGCAGTGCACCTGCAAGACTCCTGTAAGTGGTAGGGTCGACGACCATGTAGGATCGAAGAGCACGTGAAAAGCTACCAGAGGGGGGTGAATGGTAGATTAAAACTTTTCGCAGCGGAAACAACAAAAACCCCTCAGCAAAAAATCAATCGGTTAAAGAAACCATGTGTGCAAGTGTTTTCAAACGTGCTCAACCGTGACAAATCAAGACAAATCAAGTAGAGAGGTATAGAGTCAAGTCACGGATCTAATGCAACAAGAATCACTTGAAAACACGAAGTAAAACTTGAGATACGATCAAAACATTAAACGAAGATCAATCTGTTCTACCCGATATAAAACAGATCTGCAAGGCTGCAAAGAAACTCGTGTCTCAAAAACTACAGATCCGAAGCTCGTGAAAATTTCACAGATGATAGTTAATTGAGTTGTGAAGACAACCCAAAAAGAATCACGTCAATCGGATCTGTAAAACTCGAGTTATGAACGAAACACCGAAGCAACGTCAGTCTGTCCAGAAACTCGGCGAGAAAGACTTGACGAAAAACAAGTCGGACGAACAAGGCACAAAAGCTCCTCGAAACTATGAACTTTATTCAATAGAAACACAAGAGGAACAGCCCAAAGTTCTCTACCCACGAGAGCTCTGGCCTCCCTTGCTTTTATAGCCAGCCCTCAGGCTAATCAACCCAATCTAGGACTTCTACTCCTAATTGGACTCGTATCCTAACTTACCATAACTGCTCAGGACTCTCCTATTCGCAGATAGAAGCAATCGTGAGACTTCCAAACACCTTAGGAACGTCCTAAACATTACTAAAACAACTCAACTTCGTGCCTAGCATGAAATCCTATCATAACTAACTCAAATCTTCCATATTTGAGCCATATCCGACTCAGCCTCAGCCTGAGTACGCAATCCAGCCGGTTGGACCTTTCTGACCAATTCTTTACGTCCACTTCTCTTCATCATGCCTTGGAACAATGTTGCCACGTCCATGCACTCCTTGCACACGTGCAAACACCTTCGAACGACGTACACGCAACCTTCATATGCACTGCCCTTGATCCAAACATGCTGCGCGACCTCCCGATCAACTCAACCACAGCTCCTCCCGAACTTGGTTGTTGGAACCTCATCTCCTCCCTGAGACTAGTCCAACGATCCCGCACAAGCCATGTCTTGAACTCAAGCAAAACCTGCACATGAATAAACAACCAATTCTTCCGAGCACAAGTCCTCGACTTGACTCACATTAGTTCGAAAACCACAACACCTTACATGAGCACGTCACATAAGCATGTTGCAAACCATATCAAATGATAACAGCCATAACCACCAAAACACACCAAAAACTTAGCAAATTAATACTAAGCAAACCTTCCCATAAAGCAAGTTTGAAACATTGCGAGTTAAAAGCAAAAACAACATGCTGCAGTTCTACGAGTTGAACTTCACGGGAGCTCCCTAAAAACAAGCTCCGGACCTCACAGAAGCTCTCCGGACCTTGCAGGAGCTCTCCGGACCTTGCGTCGGACCTTGCCAACACTTGGCGGACCTAACAAAGAACTTGTCGGACCTTGCCACAGAAGAATGTTTTGGCAATATTCAAAACTTTGAATGTTAATGCTAACTTTTATCCTAATTGCCAATGTATTCAGCACACATAGGTCTCACAATCTCCCCCTTGATGAATGCATTGGCAACACCAATTAAAATCTGAACATTGGCTTATGAAAAGCTTTGAAAGGCTTTGAAAACTCATTTCTCCCCCTTTATTAGTTTCTCCCCATTTTTTAAAATCAGAGAAGGAAGAAAGTGTATAACATATGCAAAGTGTAAAAAAATCTCTCCTTATACATATTTCTCCCCCTTTGACAATGTATTCAGCAAGGTTCAAAAGAGAAATTTTTAAATGTTATGAGCATATTGTAACATATACATACAAAACAAAGCTCATCCAAGTCATACTATCAGGTTACTTACACTTTCACATCAATGAGATACATAAAGTAGTGTAAGCCATGCTAGAGATCAAATGTATTTTTCAGTTTAAGCAAGTCATGATCTCCCTTACTCAACTATTTCAAAACCTGAAAACATGACACTTGTTGCTGCATTTTTATTATTCATAATCATTTAAGGCACAAAGTTGATCATATGATATTTGCAAGAGATTATATGCCGCATCAGCCTTATTCTAACCAACCAAGCCAAGCCTATGTCATTTGACAATCAGAAGCTTAAGGACATGATTTTAGTCATACACAATTCCTTCCAAGTTCATATCTTAGTGCAATGATAAGCAATCTAAAAAGAAGAAGTGCGATGCATGCATATTCTCTTGATCTTTTCTCAATTTTTATTTGAAAACTCAACATGTGAGCTGATCACTTGATTAATTTTTTATGATTAAAAGCACTTGTGAGCACGCAACAAGTTCAAAACAGCAAGAAAGTTCGATCATGACCAGATTTAGTGTAAGTAATTATTCCAATTACTAGTCATGGCAAAAACTACAAAATGTATAACATGAGTAATGTAGTAAGAACTTTCAGCCTGTAAAAGGAATCACAAAGTCATATATGTATGAAATACTATGCTCATATTATTTTAGTTTCAGATTCACAAATAGACTTTCAAAGTTTCAAAAACTCCCCCTCAATTTAAGCCATGAGGATGCATAACCCCTATTTCACTACGAATGAAACAAAAACGAGTGAAATCCAAAGGTTTTGTAAAAATATCAGCCAATTGTTGTTCGGTATCGACATGGTGAAGCACAATGTTTCCTTTTTCAACATTATCACAAAGAAAGTGATACCTAATGTCAATGTGCTTAGTTCTAGAGTGTTTCACGGGGTTTTTAGCAATACAAATTGCACTAGTGTTATCACAAAACAGTGGAACACTATCTAAATCAACCCCATAGTCCTTAAGTGTTTGAACAATCCAAAGAATTTGTGAGCAAGCGCTAGCCGCAGCTACATATTCAGATTCGGCCGTGGATTGTGCAACTGAACTTTGTTTTCTAGAGGACCAAGCAACAAGTGAATTACCAAGAAAATGACAAGCACCCGAAGTACTTTTCCTATCAATCCTACAACCCCCAAAATCAGCATCCGAAAAAGCTTTCAAAGAAACGGTTGAGGAAGAAGGAAGAAAAATGCCAAATTCTTGAGTTCCATGTAGATACCTGAGAATCCTTTTGATGGCTTGGCGATGTGAAGCACGTGGAGAAGCTTGAAAACGTGCACAAAGACATACGCTGAATTGTATGTCCGGTCTTGATGCCGTGAGATACAAAAGTGATCCAATCATACTTCTGTATTCCTTTTTATCGACCGGGTCACCATCTTCGTCAAGTTCAAGTGTTGTTGCTGTTCCCATTGGTGTCCGAAGAGGCTTGCATTTGTCCATGTTGAAGCGCTTAAGAAGGTCCTTTGTATACTTAGTTTGATGCACAAAAGTTCCTTCTTTTGTTTGCTTGATTTGCAGCCCCAAAAAGTATGTGAGTTCTCCCATCATACTCATCCCAAATTCTGAACTCATCATAGCTGAAAACTTGGACACGAGATCATGAGAAGCACAACCAAAGATAATATCATCCACATACACTTGAATGAATAATGAGTCATTGCCATGCTTAAGTACAAAAAGAGTTTTATCAACCTTGCCCATGGTAAACCCCTTTTCAAGTAAGAATGTTTTTAACCTATCATACCATGCTCTAGGGGCTTGTTTTAGACCGTACAAGGCTTTGGATAGTTTGTAAACATGATTAGGAAAATTTGGATTTTCAAAACCCGGTGGCTGCTTAACATAAACCTCCTCCTCTATGTAGCCATTAAGAAAAGCACTTTTAACATCCATTTGATATAACTTGAAACCTTTAGATGCAGCAAATGCTAATAAAATTCTTATAGATTCTAATCTAGCAACAGGAGCAAATGTTTCATCAAAATCTAGACATTCAATTTGAGTGAAACCTTGAGCAACCAACCTAGCTTTATTCCTAACCACAACCCCATCCTCGCATTGCTTATTTTTAAATACCCATTTAGTTCCAATTAATGTGTGACCCCTAGCTGGAGGTACAAGTTTCCAAACATTATTTCTTTCAAAATTTTCTAACTCTTCTTGCATGGCATTAATCCAAGACTCATTAGTGAGTGCGTGTGATATATCCTTGGGTTCAAAAGAAGCAACAAAAGCAGAATGAGCATGAGAGTTTGGATCGCAAAACCTGGACCGAGTGACTCGTTCATGCAAGCTTCCAATGATTTGTTGTGGAGGATGACTTTTGAGTGGGGAGTAGACACTTCACAAGCACCTTCTTCTTCATGTTCAGACCTTTGATTAGGAGAGCTTGTTGATTGAGGAAGGTCCAAACCAGCAGTAGTGACTGTTGGTGCTGGTTGTGGTGCAAAATCAGCAGCTTGATCGTTATTTACTTCCGAGTTTTCGGGCAGCAGCACCACTTCTTCATCTTCTTCAATAAAAATACTCTCCCCCTGAGCATATGGATCCGGACCTGCAATATCGGAGCTAGTACTTGGGCTAGCTTCATCAAAAGAAACCTCACAAGTCTCCACAATTTTGTTAGTGTCAAGTAAAAGCACACGGTAGCCTCTAGTATGAGATGGATAACCAAGAAACACGCAATCAACAGATCTAGCTTCAAATTTATCAAGATTACCATGTTTCTTAACAAAGCATTTGCAACCAAAAACTCTAAAGTGTGTAACACTAGGCCTATGTCCAAACTGGAGCTCATATGGGGTTTTTCTAAGCTTAGCACGCAAGAAAACACGATTTGAGACATAACAAGCGGTTGCAATTGCATCAGCCCAAAATTTCCTAGGAGTTTGATATTCATCAAGCATAGTCCTAGCCATCTCAATAAGGTCCTGTTCTTTCTTTCTACGACACCATTTTGTTGTGGTACATAGGGTGAAGAGTATTGATGATCTATTCCATTTTCAGCATAAAAGTGATCAAAGGATTGGTTTTTAAATTCAGTTCCGTTATCACTTCTAATTGCTTTTAATGATCCTGGGTGATCAATAGATAATCTAAGAAATAAAGTTCTAAAATAACTAAAAGCTTTATTCTTAGATGCCATAAAATAAACCCAAGAATATCTGGAATAATCATCAACAATCACAAGCACATACCATTTACCTCCGAAGGATTGAACACGTGCCGGACCGACTGTGTCAAGATGTAAAAGTTGTCCCGGTTCAGCTGTCATGGTCATTGTGAGAGGAGCGTGTGAACCTACAACAAACTTAGCATGTCTACAAGAAGAGCACACAATATCATTGTCCTTTTTAAGCTTCGGCAGCCCACGTATGCGATCGATAGCACTAACACGAGTGAGATGATCAAAGCCTATGTGACCAAGTCTACGATGCCAAAAATATAGATCCTTTGTATCATTAGCAACTAGACACCGATGCTTAGAAGTTGACAAATCAAAATCAGCTTTAAAAACTCTTCCAAACCTAGACATGTTAAACAAAAGCTCACCTTTTGAATCTACAACCTTGCAGCAATTTTTAGCAAAGCTAATGTAACACCCCAAAATCCTGTTAAGAGGGGAATTTAAAAATTTTTGGACGTATTGCATGGGCTGCAGAAATTCAAACTTAGTTGGAATTCAAATTCAAATTCAAACCAGAAAAGAAATGGAAATAAGAAAAAGAAAACAGAAAAAAACCGGCCAGTGGGCCGAAACCCACCAGCCGGCCCACCCCATTCCGCGCCAGCCCGCAGCTGCGCGCCCCCCTTCTTTCCACTGACACGCGGGGCCCGCCAACTTTTCTTCCTCCTCGCGCTCGCGCCCACGCTCGGCCGGACTCTTCTCACCCCGAATCCCAACCGCCCCGGATCCTCGCGTATCCCAACCGAATTTCGTTCGTGGGCGACGCAAACTCGATCACAACCGAAAGCCGCCCTCCCCCATCTATAAAAACCCCCGCATCATCCCGTTTTCCCCCACGATCCGCCGATTTTCTCTCCGGTGAGAATCCGAGCCCCTCCGGCGAATTCTGCTCGATCTACGCTCGGGAATTCTGATCTAACTCGCTGGTCTTGATCCACCGCCTCCGGGGAACTTTGCAGGTGCAGAAAACTCGGTGATTTGCGGTTCAAACACAGCGCCGACGAGCCTCGCCGTGAATTCACATCGGACCTCGTCGCCGATCGCTTTTCGGGACCTCCGAGCTCAAGAAAACCCCCGAGGTGAGATCCCCGACCTCCCCTCTATCGATCTATGCCATAAAATCACAGTTCTAGGAAGAATTTACGAAGATCCAAAACTCTCCGGCGAGATCGCCGCCTCCCGCTGCCGTGCGCCGCCGGGCAGCGCCGCCCGCGCTCGATCAGAGCGACGTGGCCGCTCGTGCGCCATTTATTTTAAATCGCACGGTAGAGTTTAAATCCCCGCGTACCGGTTCGATGTTATAATATCAGCCGTCTGTTTTAAATCGCATGGTCCACGTCAGCCCCGCATTATAAAGACTGGAATTCTTACGCGCTACCCCCTGGGGTTCTCGGAAAATAAGAGCTAGCCCCGGAAACTTCTGATCTAGCCCTTGGAACTTCAGAAAATCATGTAAATTCATTTAAAAAAAATCAGTTTTAGCCCCTGGACTTAATAAAAATTAGGAAAAACCCCTCTGTTAAGTGTAGCTAGACCCCTGGAAGTTCTTAAAATAATATAATAGACCCTGTAGTGGGGTGAGTTTACCTTTTTAACCCTATGTGATATTAAATTTAGGAATTTGAATATGTGTTTAGTATTTAAAATTTAAAATATGGGACAAACACATTGTAAATTCAAATTAAAAACTTTCCTAGTACTTGGAAAACTTTGGAGTGAGATAAAAATAGATTTTTGGCTGAAATGAATCTGCCTACTTGATTATTCACATTTATTAGTTATAGGGACACATTTTTAAGTAGAGAATAATTCTGAAAATTAGTAAAATAAATGTAAAATAGTTCACATCAGAGGAGAAGTTCAAAAATACATTATTTAATATTTTAGACCCAAAACCTATTCTGTGTAGATGAGGTGTCTTACTATTTTCGTAATAAAGTTCACATTTAGTCATAGGAAATAAATCTGAAAATATAGCAAGCTAGGTATGAATAACTAGAAAATGATAAATGAAGTTTCCAAAAGTCGAAAGAATTCAGTTTAGGGTGGGTAGAAGGACTGAAGACACATATGGAGTAGGAAAATACTTTTCATGCATACTTGGTAGATAAAAGGAGTAGTAATTGAATATAAGGAATTTATTTAAATTGGAAACTCATATATATAGTATGCAAGCATAAATATGAATACAAAAGTAGAAATCATATACACATGTTTAAAAGTGCATGTAAGCCAAAAATCAACACACATAGAGTAACCACAACACATAGAATTTGTGAATGGCTTTCATAAATGTGAATGTGTGGTTTATATGAAGTGGAAGTGTGAACTATGTCTTATGGATTGTTGCTTTTCTTTTGCTATGTGTGATGGTATGATGTAGAACCTGCTCCAGAGCAAGTTCTCCCTTTCCAAGATCAGTACTACCCATTTCAAGAGCAGCAGGAAGGAGGCAAGTGTCCTTGACCACTTTGATCCTATGCTAGGATGTGTAGATAGAATTATTTGCATTGTCAAATGGAATACGAAACCCATGCTAGGAAGTTTCCCTAGAATTGCATTATCTTGTTTCCTTGTAGCTTGGGTTGGGATTTATTTTATCATGTCATTTATTTACATGCTTATGCTTAGCCATGCTTAGAATGGGATATTTGGATATGAGATCATCAGTGTATTTTACCATACTCTTGAATGAGATATTGTGAGTTATGTAGAGGTAGGGATCAAGGCAAGTTGGATGTTTTGGTTGGTGTTGGGTGCACGAGACTCGGGTTTGTGTTTAGTACTTGCCTGGATCCTAAGGACCGGTTCATGGAGCATGTAACCTGGCTTTACCGTGCCAACCACATGCTGAGATGGGGCAGCTTGGCCAATTAATTAGGTGTATCCCCGGCGTAGTATGGGTGTGTTGGATGGTGCGGGGAATAGGTGTCAGCTGGACTACCATATGAACCGCAAGGCTCAAGAGGGGGCCACTACAGCGGGGTTGGAGCCTCTTGTATGCTGTTAGGGGTGAAACCTCAGTGGGCCCACGCTCGTCGGGAATCCCTTTGTAAAGGCTTCGTAGTGATCTCCTGGGAAGTGTGAATGTGGTTCGTAGCCACTGGCATAATGGAGGTTCTTTTAGTCCACCCGGCAACGGGGGATGAAATCACTACATGTGGGTACAGTGGTGCAAACTCTGCAGAGTCAAAACTGTCATGACAGCTGTGCTCACGGTCAAGAGCGGCTTGGACTTATTCATGATTAGAGTATGATGACCTAGGAGGTTGTGGATGTTAAGCGGGGAGCTTAACATTGGAAATGATGTTATGGTTATTTGATTATGATGATGGGATGGGAGTTTGGGACCATTTCACCTGTGTAGTAATGTAGGTGCTTAATAAGCTAAGGTGATAGGTATTAATTGCGTAGTGCTTTAACCCTGAGTTCAACCTCTCCTTGTTCTAGCCATGCATGACATAACTTTCCCACACTTGCTGAGTACCATTGGTACTCAACCTTGCATATTTGTTGGTTTATATTGTTGCTCAGGTCAAGATAATGAGGTGGTGTATAATGATCAAGACTTTGGACCCGAAGAAGGTTTCTAGGTTCATGGAGTCCCCCGGGCAACGCCTGTGACGGAGCCCTCAAGAATAATATTCCGCTGCTAGTTTATTTACTTGTGATGAACTTATTATTGTCCATCGAGACATTTGCTATGTAAGACTTGTTTATATTCGACACCTCGCTTGTAATAAATGATGCTTCACTATTTGTCATCACATGTATGAGAAAATGCTCCTGGCATACATGTGATATTCACTCGGTTGTTCTTCAGAAAAACCGGGTGTGATAGAAGTGGTATCAGATCCATGGTTGCCCGTAGGAACGTGGACCTAGGTAGAAATGGACGTATTTAAGGGCCCTATTTTCTTAAAAACTATTTTACAAGGGGTGTGTTGAAAAGTGTTATTTAATGGAGTTACATTCTTCATCTTACCCCAACTTTGATTCAAAATAGGATTTTTGTTTAAAAGTTTGTCTAACCTAAGTTTAAATGCTTTTTGTTTTAGATGGTTCGCATGATTCGCACCGCTCGCAAGTCCACAGGAGGGAGAGTTCCCGTAGTTGCCCTTGCCCAAAGAGAGGAGAGCCGTCCGGTGACGTACCTTTCCTACGAACTGGCAGTAGGAGGCTTGTTACGCCGTCTTCGACGTATGCTCCAAGCCGCCGGCAATACGGGCAAGCTAATCATACACTATAGCTCCACCAGGACCATCCATGAGAAGAGGGAAGAATGGAGTTCAGAGATGAGGATTATCCACGAAAATCAGCTGCTCAAGATCCACCGCTCTCCAGCTTGTCGAGCGACATAGGTCGATGCGGAGAAGGATGTCACCTGGGAGGCCATCACCTGCCAGAGTCACATCTATCGTCGCCACCTGGATAGGACTGAGTACATGTATGTCCTCCAGCGTGAGAGTGGTACCACGGAGTACAAGCACCCACCAGTGCAGCAAGGGACTTCCCATGGGCACATGGACTTGTGCTTGGAGGATGCTGCTATGCTCAGCACTCGACTGCAGGAGTGTCAGCAAGAGCTTCAGGATGTTCGGGACACCCTGAAGGAAACGGAGGTGTTGCTGCGAGCCTGCTTGAGGGCGAGAGAAAGAGGAGATGGGAATGAACTGTGTGTCACCGTGAATGATACATGGACTCCTGACTCCCCAGATCGCCGGGCGATCAGGCGTCGTCGCACTTCTCCACCAACAGCCACCTCACCCAAAGCGGAGTCAGAAGGAAGCCGCAATAATGAGGAAGATCCCGAGGAGCCAGCTCAGTGATACGAGTAGTGTAGAGTTTTTCCCTTAGTTAGCAAGATGTCGAATAGTCGAGTCGTTACGTTAGTTAATGGTGTGTTAATGCTTGGTGTGTGACGTGAGTTGTGGAAGCCATGAGCAATTGTCCACAGCCTCGTCTTCAGATTGTTTTGCTTTGGTGTGTGAACCCACATGAAATAATAGTGCATTTATTTTTGTATGAGATATGAACCCTCAGAAAAGTATAACAAAGCTTCAACACTTCAAAGTACAAACAAGTGAAAGTAGTGAGATAATACATAATACTTTAAATTAAAATTTGGTTGATCATGCTAGATGGCCGGAAGAGGAAAAGGTCGCGCTGCCAACCCCGCCACCAACAACGATGAGGCCTGCAACCCTCATCTTTCAGGAGGCCAAGACAGGGGTGGTCGCCGTGAAGGAGTTGATCCCCTCCACCAAATGCTTGAGAATCAAAATCAGCTCATCCAGAACTTGACTCAAGTGGTGGCCAACTTGCATCAAGTTCCACCTCCACAAGCTGCACCACGCCAACCAAGTTTGAATGAGTTTTTGGGAACTCAACCTCCAAAGTTTGCAAGTGCTGCTGAACCTCTGCAGGCAGATGATTGGCTAAAGACCATTGAGAGCAAGATGAGGATCATACAGTGCCAAGGGTATGAGAGGGTGCTGTTTGCCTCTCATCAATTGCATGGACCTGCTGCTGATTGGTGGACCGCCTACGTGGCTGCCCATCATGACCCTGAGAACATCACTTGGGAAGAGTTCAAGCGTAGCTTCCGCAACCATTACATACCAAGGGGTGAACTCAAAAACAAGATGAAGGAGTTTTTGGGGTTGCAGCAAGGTAACATGACTGTGAGGGAATACCTCACTATATTTACTCAACTCTCCCGTTATGCGCCACGGGACATAGAGACTGATGAGCAGAAACAAGATTGTTTCGTGGAAGGACTTACCGCAGAAATGCAGTGTGCAATGTCCTCCAATGAGTATGAAAGCTTCCAAAAGATGGTGGACAGAGTGTTTGTGGTAGAAAGGGAGCTGAAGGACTTGGAAAATGAGAACAAGAGGAAGGCCGGGTGGTCACATCAGGCCTCAGGGAGCAACACCCGCCCACGTCTGATGCAGCAACCAGCGGGGCAGACGAACCGTGCTGCTGTACCTTACTCAGCACCAAGAGGGTACAACCCGAACTACAGGCCTCCGGCAGCACAAATACAGCCACAATGTCAGTTTGTACAGCAGCCTCGCCCTACATATCAACCTCGACCAGTAGTGCAAGGACCCCCAAACCAACCCCAAGACAGCAAAGGCCAGGCACCTAAGGTTGGGGTGGAATATTTCAACTGTGGTGAAGTGGGGCACTACGCCCATAAGTGCCTAAAGAAGAAACCCACGCAGCCACAACAGCAGAACGTAATGAGAGGACGGGTGAACCACGTCACCATGGAGGAAGCGCAAGAGGCACCTGACGTGGTAGTTGGTAAGTTTCCTGCAAATTTACACATTGCAACCCTGTTGTTTGATTCTGGTGCTACCCACTCGTTCATTGCCCAAGGGTTTGTTAAGAAGCATGGCCTAGCAACAACACAAATGAACCATATGCTAGCAGTAAACTCTCCAGGTGGAGAAATAAGGACAAGACAAGTGTGTCCCAAAGTGAACCTAGACATTAATGGGGTAGTATTTACTGCTAACCTCATAGTGATAGATTCACAAGGGATAGATATTATCTTGGGTATGGATTGGTTGACCAAACATAAAGGAATCATTCGTTGTTCGACCAGAACGGTGGAACTAACTCACTCTAGTGGCACAAGAGTAAAGTTTATAACAGTACCAAAGCCTAGGAGGGACATTAAATTAAATTAAGTTGAGGTGAAAGTGGAGGAGATCAGGATTATCAGGGAGTATCCAGACGTTTTTCTGGAGGAATTACCAGGTATGACTCCCGATCAGGAAGTGGAATTCGCAATTGAACTAGTGCCTGGAACAGCTCCGATATACAAGAGACCTTATCGGATGGATTCCAAGCATCTGGGAGAACTCAAGGATCATTTGAGAGAATTGACGAAGAAGGGGTATATTCGTCCTAGTTCCTCACCTTGGGGAGCTCCAGTGATATTTGTGCCCAAGAAGGACGGAACCCAAAGGTTATGCGTGGACTACCGTGCCTTGAATGAGGTAACCATCAAGAACAAGTACCCATTACCCCTCATTGAAGACTTGTTTGATCAGTTGAGGGGAGCTTGTGTGTTCTCGAAAATTGATCTCAGGTTGGGATACCACCAACTTAAGATAAGGCAATCTGATATTCCCAAGACAGCTTTCGTATCTCGTTACGGACTGTATGAATACACTGTCATGCCTTTTGGACTAACTAATGCCCCGGCGTACTTCATGTATCTCATGAACAAGGTATTCATGAAATATCTGGAAAAATTTGTGGTGGTTTTCATAGATGACATTCTCGTCTTCTCCAAAGATGAAGAAGAACATGAGAAACATCTAAGGTTGGTATTGCAGAGGCTGAGAGAACACCAACTATATGCCAAGTGGAGCAAGTGTGAGTTTTGGATGAAGAGAGTTCCCTTCTTAGAACATATAATCTTGGAGGGAGGAATCTCCGTGGATCCTACCAAAATCGAGGATATACAGAAATGGAAGACCCCTGAAAATATCGGGGAAGTTTGAAGCTTCTTGGGATTGGCTGGATACTATCGACGGTCTATTGAGGGATTCTCCAACATCTCGAGACCCCTCACCAAACTGTTGGAGAAGGGAATCACATTCACATGGACGCCGCAGTGCGAGACGAGTTTTCAGGAGTTAAAGAAAAGATTGACAACAACCCCAGTGCTAGTTATGCCAGATATGCAGAAGAACTTTACGGTGTACTGCGATGCCTCTGGAAATGGGTTGGGATGTGTTCTCATGCAAGAAGGGCGTGTCGTGGCTTATGCATCCCGGCAGCTCCGGAAGCACGAGAAGAACTATCCCACACATGACCTAGAACTAGCCGCAGTGGTACACGCGTTGAAAATTTGGCGGCACTACTTGATGGGGAAGAGGACATAGATATATACGGATCATAAGAGTTTAAAATACATTTTCACACAGCCAGATCTCAACCTCAGACAAAGGAGATGGTTAGAGCTAATCAATGACTTTGATGTGGGCATCAACTATCATCCTGGGAAAGCAAACATCGTGGCAGATGCTTTAAGCCGGAAAGTGCAATTCAATAGGTTGAGCTTGAAGGACATGCCTGCAGAATTGAAGGACGATGTTATAAGACTCAATCTATGCCTGGTGAATAGTGGTGAAGCCAACGTCATGGAAGTGGACTCCACGCTAGAGCGAGACATACGCGAGGGTCAAAAGAATGACGAGAAGATACAATAGATCAGACAACTCATCAAGGAAAATAAAGCTCCTGGTTTCAGAGAGGATGAACAAGGTACGGTGTGGCACGAGAAAAGAATCTGTGTGTCTGAAGTAAAAGAGATTCGTGAATTGATTTTGAAGGAGGCTCACGATTCCGACTATTCCATCCATCCTGGGAGTACAAAGATGTACCAGGACCTCAAGAGCAGGTATTGGTGGTATGGCATGAAGCGAGATGTCGTGGAACATGTTGCCCTATGTGACAAATGTCAGTTGGTGAAAGCAGAACATCAACGACCCGCGGGATTATTGCAACCACTCAAAGTGCCTGAATGGAAATGGGAAGAAATCGGTATGGATTTCATAGTGGGATTGCCTAGGACCCAATCAGGATATGATTCAATATGGGTCATCATCGACAGGCTAACCAAGGTAGCTCACTTCATCCCTGTGAAGGAAAGCTACAGTGGATCCAAATTGGCGGAGTTGTACATGTCAAGGATCATGTGTTACCATGGAGTGCCAAAGAAGATTGTATCGGATCGAGGGACACAGTTCACCTCAAGGTTCTGCAGAAGTTGCATGAAACCATGGGAATCCATCTGAATTTCAGCTCTGCCTATCATCCCCAAACTGACGGGCAGACGGAAAGGACCAATCAGATTCTCGAGGATATGCTGAGAGCGTGTGCACTCAAAAACAATCGGAGTTGGGATAAGAACTTACCATATGCGGAGTTTTCCTATAACAACAGCTATCAGGCTAGTATGAAGATGTCACCGTTCGAAGCTTTGTATGGGAGGAAGTGTAGAACTCCATTATTTTGGAACCAAACAGGGGAAAGTAAAGTGTTTGGTCCCGAAGTACTACAAGAAGCCGAGGCGAAAGTGAGGGAAATTCGTAACAACTTGAGGACAGCACAAACACGGCAAAAGAGCTATGCCGATGTACGGAGAAGAGAACTCGTTTTCAACGTGGGAGACTATGTTTATCTCAAGGTGTCCCCTATCTGAGGACTTCGTCGATTCAAGGTGAGAGGGAAGTTGTCACCTCGATACATCGGACCCTTTCAAGTGCTGGAGAGGAAAGGCGAAGTGGCGTATCAACTAGAATTACCAGCTCGCTTATCGGATGTGCACGATGTATTCCATGTGTCACAGCTCAAGAAATGTCGAAGAACGCCTGAAGAGGTGTTACCCATGAATGAGGTAGACGTAGATGAGGATTTGTCTTATGCCGAGCAACCAATCAAGATTTTGGAGACAATGGAACGCCTCACCAGAAATAAAAGAATCCGGATGTGCAAGGTGCAGTGGAAGCATCACTCGGAAGAGGAGGCCACATGGGAGCGAGAAGATGAGCTTAAGGCACAATTTCCGGAATTGTTTTCTTAGAAACACCAATCTCGAGGACGAGATTTCTTTTAAGGGGGGTAGAGCTGTAACACCCCAAAATCCTGTTAAGAGGGGAATTTAAAAATTTTTGGACGTATTGCATGGGCTGCAGAAATTCAAACTTAGTTGGAATTCAAATTCAAATTCAAACCAGAAAAGAAATGGAAAAAGGAAAAAGAAAACAGAAAAAAAAACCGGCCAGTGGGCCGAAACCCACCAGCCGGCCCACCACATCTCGCGCCAGCCCGCAGCCGCGCCCCCCCCTTCATCCCACTGACACGCAGGGCCCGCCAACCTTTCTTCCTCCTCGCGCTCGCGCCCGCGCTCGGCCGGACTCTTCTCACCCTGAATCAAAACCGCCCCGGATCCTCGCGTATCCCAGCCGAATTTTGTTCGTGGGCGACGCAAACTCGATCACAACCGAACGTCGCCCTCCCCCGTCTATAAAACCCCGGCATCGTCCCGTTTTCCCCCACGATCCGCCGATTTTCTCTCCGGTGAGAACTCGAGCCCCTCCGACAAATTCTGCTCGATCTACGCTTGGGAATTCTGATCCAACTCGCTGGTCTTGATCCACCGCCTCCGGGGAACCTTGCAGGTGCAGAAAACTCGGTGATTTGCGGTTCAAACACAGCACCGACGAGCCTCGCCGTGAATTCACCTCGGACCTCTTGGCCGATCGCTTTTCGGGACCTCCGAGCTCAAGAAAACCCCCGAGGTGAGATCCCCGACCTCCCCTCTATCGATCTATGCCATAAAATCACAGTTCTACGAAGAATTTACGAAGATCCGAAACTCTCCGCCGAGATCGCCGCCTCCCGCCGCCGTGCGCCGCCGGGCAGCGCCGTCCGCGCTCGATCAGAGCGACGTGGCCGCTTGTGCGCCGTTTATTTTAAATCGCACGGTAGAGTTTAAATCCCCGCGTACCGGTTTGATGTTATAATCTCAGCCGTCTGTTTTAAATCGGACGGTCCACGTCAGCCCCGCGTTATAAAGACTGGAATTCTTACGCGCTACCCCCTGGGGTTCTCGGAAAATAAGAGCTAGCCCCGGAAACTTCTGATCTAGCCCCTGGATCTTCAGAAAATCATATAAATTCATTTAAAAATCAGTTTTAGCCCCTAGACTTAATAAAAATTAGGAAAAACCCCTCTGTTAAGTGTAGCTAGACCCCTGGAAGTTCTTAAAATAATATAATAGACCCTGTAGTGGGGTGAGTTTACCTTTTTAACCCTATGTGATATTAAATTTAGGAATTTGAATATGTGTTTAGTATTTAAAATTTAAAATATGGGACAAACACATTGTAAATTCAAATTAAAAACTTTCCTAGTACTTGGAAAACTTTGGAGTGAGATAAAAATAGATTTTTGGCTGAAATGAATCTGTCTACTTGATTAGTCACATTTATTAGTTATAGGGACACATTTTTAAGTAGAGAATAATTCTGAAAATTTGTAAAATAAATGCAAAATAGTTCACATCAGAGGAAAAGTTCAAAAATACATTATTTAATATTTTAGACCCAAAACCTATTCTGTGTAGATGAGGTGTCTTACTATTTTCATAATAAAGTTCACATTTAGGCATAGGAAATAAATCTGAAAATATAGCAAGCTAGGTATGAATAACTAGAAAATGATAAATGAAGTTTCCAAAAGTCCAAAGAATTCAGTTTAGGGTGGGTAGAAGGACTGAAGACACATATGGAGTAGGAAAATACCTTTCATGCATACTTGGTAGATAAAAGGAGTAGTAATTGAATATAAGGAATTTATTTAAATTGGAAACTCATATATATAGTATGCAAGCATAAATATGAATACAAAAGTAGAAATCATATACACATGTTTAAAAGTGCATGTAAGCCAAAAATCAACACACATAGAGTAACCACAACACATAGAATTTGTGAATGGCTTTCATAAATGTGAATGTGTGGTTTATATGAAGTGGAAGTGTGAACTATGTCTTATGGATTGTTGCTTTTCTTTTGCTATGTGTGATGGTATGATGTAGAACCTGCTCCAGAGCAAGTTCTCCCTTTCAAAGATCAGGACTACCCATTTCAAGAGCAGCAGGAAGGAGGCAAGTGTCCTTGACCACTTTGATCCTATGCTAGGATGTGTAGATAGAATTATTTGCATTGTCAAATGAAATATGAAACCCATGCTAGGAACTTTTCCAAGAATTGCATTATCTTGTTTCCTTTTAGCTTGGGTTGGGATTTATTTTATCATGTCATTTATTTACATGCTTATGCTTAGCCATGCTTAGAATGGGATATTTGGATATGAGATCATCAGTGTATTTTACCATACTCTTGAATGAGATATTGTGAGTTATGTAGAGGTAGGGATCAAGGCAAGTTGGATGTTTTGGTTGGTGCTGGGTGCACGAGACTCGGGTTTGTGTTTCGTACTTGCCTGGATCCTAAGGACCGGTTCATGGAGCATGTAACCTGGCTTTACCGTGCCAACCACATGCTGAGATGGGGCAGCTTGGCCAATTAATTAGGTGTATCCCCGGCGTAGTATGGGTGTGTTGGATGGTGCGGGGAATAGGTGTCAGCTGGACTACCATATGAACCGCAAGGCTCAAGAGGGGGCCACTGCAGCGGGGTTGGAGCCTCTTGTATGCTGTTAGGGGTGAAACCTCAGTGGGCCCATGCTCGTCGGGAATCCCTTTGTAAAGGCTTCGTAGTGATCTCCTGGCTACACACCTAGGAAGTGTGAATGTGGTTCGTAGCCACTGGCATAATGGAGGTTCTTTTAGTCCACCCGGCAACGGGGGATGAAATCACTACATGTGGGTACAGTGGTGCAAACTCTGCAGAGTCAAAACTGTCGACAGCCGTGCTCACGGTCAAGAGCGGCTTGGACTTATTCATGATTAGAGTATGATGATCTTGGAGGTTGTGGATGTTAAGCGGGGAGCTTAACATTCGAAATGATGTTATGGTTATTTGATTATGATGATGTGATGGGAGTTTGGGACAATTTCACCTATGTAGTAATGTAGGTGCTTAACAAGCTAAGGTGATAGGTATTAATTGTGTAGTGCTTTAACCCTGAGTTCAACCTCTCCTTGTTCTAACCATGCATGACATAACTTTCCCACACTTGCTGAGTACCATTGGTACTCAACCTTGCATATTTGTTGGTTTATATTGTTGCTCAGGTCAAGATAATGAGGTGGTGTATAATGATCAAGACTTTGGACCCAAAGAAGGTTTCTAGGTTCATGGAGTCCCCCGGGCAACGCCTGTGACGGAGCCCTCAAGAATAATATTCCGCTGCTAGTTTAGTTACTTGTGATGAACTTATTATTGTCCATCGAGACATTTGCTATGTAAGACTTGTTTATATTCGACACCTGGCTTGTAATAAATGATGCTTCACTATTTGTCATCACATGTATCAGAAAATGATCGTGGCATACATGTGATATTCACTCGGTTGTTCTTCGGAAAAACCGGGTGTGACAGCTAACCTCTAGATTTTCATCTAGCAATTGTGAAACCGAAAGCAAGTTGTATTTAAATTTTTTAACAAGTGCCACATCTTTCAAAGTGTAGAGATTGTTTACTCTAACCGAACCTAGTAGAAGAGTTATCAGCGAAAGTAACATTTTCTACACGTGACACAAAAGAGAGAGAGGGGAATCATTCTTTGTTACCGGTCATGTGGCGTGAGCAACCTGAATCCACAATCCAAATGTTCTCCTTCCTCAAACGTGAAACCTACACAGCAGCACAATACGTCGATGACTCAATACTGAGGTTAGTTAAAAGACTTTTAGGAATCCAGTACTGAGTCACACGACATCCAGCAGGAATAACACGCGAAAGCTGAGAAGGTACAGCAGGTTTATGAGCCAAACATCAAAAAATTTTGTTCCCAACTACTGACTTAGAAGATGTGTTATATGTAGCACAAAAAACAGTAGGTCCGGGAGCATGTTTTTGACTCATTACAGCAGGTTGCAAGCTCCGAACATTCGGTCTAGCAGATTTTGCTTGGTTGTTATGTGATCTAGCAAGTATTCTTTGTTTCTTATCATGTTTAGCTAGTCTATAACAAAAATCCATGACATGACCATCTCTACCACAGTAGATACAATGAAAAATAACCTTATTATCATGTCTAGATGAGCAAGCAACACGTTTATTAGAACCCAAATAGGACAGTACTCCTGCAGATTTGAAAATCACCTCTTTTTGTCTCGGAGCTGTTTGAATCAAACTGCTTCCTAATGACTTTACAACTTTAGGTGGGTGTACCTTAGCATGAGAATGAGAATTAAAACCTAAACCAGTTTTATCATTACAAGACTTGGAAGAATTCAGCAGCAAGTTTAGGTTCTTATTTGCATTAGAAAACCGATCTAGTGTCCTATGCATGTCATCAAATTTATTGGACATATCAAAGCAGTTTTCACATGAAGTTTTTCCTTTTAGTTTGCAATTTGAACAATATTTAACTTCATGCACACGTAAAGCATTGTTCAAAATAGAAATCTCATTCATAGCATCATTTAGTTTCTTATTTAGAACATTACATGAAGAACAATGCAAATCAATTGTAGAACAACAAGCATCTTTCAAATTTTTATCATTAAGTGCAGCAAGCTCTTTGTTCTTTTCAATTTCAAGTTCAAGTTTATCAAGTGTAGATGCGTGTGCACTTCTTAAACAGGATAATTGTTCATAAATTAAATCACATGAGGAACAAGAATCATCACTAGGAATCAAAGTTTTTAAACGATTAATTTCAGATTCTAGTGATTCAATTTTAACAGCATTGTTCCTAAGTTTTTTATCCTTTTTCTTTAATATAACAGTGGCACGAGAAATAGCATCACACATTTCTTCGCAAGTGGGACATACCTCTTCATCGATCCTGTTGTGTTCTGCCTCCTTGGAGCTTGAACTTGACTTGCTCGCCATGCAGCACATATTTGCCATAGCTTCTTCATCTTCATCACTACCGGTGTCCACATCACTTGAGCCAAAATCTTGAAGTGCAGAGATCATACTATGCACTATGCTGCGCATTGATAAATCTTTCTTCTTCTTATTCTTTGCAAATGATTTCTTCGGCCTTGTTTGCTTTTCTTCACGTGAAGTCGGACCTGAAAGGTTAGGGCACTCCGTACGAAAATGTCCTGTCTTACCACATTCAAAACATCGTTGAGGTCCAGAGCTTCCTCTCCTTCTAGTTCTCACATTTTGCAATGCTTTTGAGAACCGAGTAGAGATGAGTGCAAGCTCCTCCTCTGGAAACTCTTCAATGTGTTCAAGGGTTAGAGAGGACAGCAAAGAGAGTGCACCTCTAGATGATGATTGACTAGAACTAGACATGTCACGTTGTGAAACAAATGCAATAGACTTGTTGGGGTTTTTACGTGAGATGATGTCAATTTCATGAGTTTTCAATTTAGAATAAAGCACGTCTAAAGTAAGAGAACTCATGACAGTAGATTCACGAATAGATGTAACTTTCATCTCCCAAATTGACATATCTAATGCTCCTAACAATTGTCTAGCATTTTCAGCATCTGAAAAGTTAACATTGACACTACGCAAGTTGCTGAGAATTTTATTAAAGCGAGCAAAAAGGTCGTCAATTGACTCACCGGGTTGCATCTCAAAACGCATGTATTCTTTCTTGAACATATCTTGCCTTACCTCCTTGATCGTATTGGATCCTTCATGGTAGTCACAAAGAGCTTTCCAAACATCATATGCAGATCGGAGGTGTGCAACACGGTCGAAGTCGCTTTGAGTCAATCCTTGGATGATCAAGTTGCGAGGCTTGTTGTTGTTGTCAACATCTCTCATGTTCGCAGCCGTAACTTGATCGTTAGGTGGTACATCAAAGTTCCGGTAGACCTTTTCCCATATGGCGAAGCCTTGTGCCTGTATGTATGCCTCCATCCGCGCCTTCCAAACCTGAAAATCGATGCCATTGAACACACAAGGTTTTGTGGAGTACTTCTCCATGATGGTTAGTCAAAACACGTGCAAATCACAAAGATTAGAGCACCTTGGCTCTGATACCAATTGTAGGATCGAAGAGCACGTGAAAAGCTACCAGAGGGGGGGTGAATGGTAGATTAAAACTTTTCGCAGCGGAAACAACAAAAACCGCTCAGCAAAAAATCAATCGGTTAAAGAAACCGTGTGTGCAAGTGTTTTCAAACGTGTTCAACCCTGACAAATCAATTAGAGAGGTAGAGAGTCAAGTCACGGATCTAATGCAACAATAATCACTTGAAAACACGAAGTAAAACTTGAGATACGATCAAAACATTAAACGAAGATCAATCTGTTCTACCCGATATAAAACAGATCTGCAACTCTGCAAAGAAACTCGTGTATCTCAAAAACTACAGATCTGAAGCTCGTGAAAATTTCACAGATGATAGATAATTGATTTGTGAAGACAACCCAAAAAGAATCACGTCAATCGGATCTGTAAAACTTGAGTTATGAACGAAACACAGAAGCAACGCCGGTCTGTCCAGAAACTCGGCAAGAAAGACTTGACGAAAAACAAGTCAGACGAACAAGGCACAAAAGCTACTCGAAACTATGAACTTTATTCAATAGAAACACAAGAGGAACAGTCCAAAATTCTCTACCCACGAGAGCTCTGGCCTCCCTTGCTTTTATAGCCAGCCCTCAGGCTAATCAATCCAATCTAGGACTCCTACTCCTAATTGGACTCGTATCCTAACTTACCATAACTGCTCAGGACTCTCCTATTCGCAGATAGAAGCAATCGTGAGACTTCCAAACACCTTAGGAACGTCCTAAACATTGCTAAAACAACTCAACTTCGTGCCTAGCACGAAATCCTATCATAACCAACTCAAATCTTCCATATTTGAGCCATATCCGACTCAGCCTCAGCCTGAGTACGCAATTCAGCCGGTTGGACCTTTCCGACCAATTCTTTACGTCCACTTCTCTTCATCATGCCTTGGAACAATGTTGCCACGTCCATGCACTCCTTGCACACGTGCAAACACCTTCCAACGACATACACGCAACCTTCATATGTACTGCACTTGATCCAAACATGCTGCGCGACCTCCCGATCAACTCAACCACAGCTCCTCCCGAACTTGGTTGTTGGAACCTCATCTCCTCCCTGAGACTAGTCCAAGGATCCCGTCACAAGCCATGTCTTGAACTCAAGCAACACCTGCACATGAATAAACAACCAATTCTTCCGAGCACAAGTCCTCGACTTGACTCACGTTAGTTCGAAAACCACAACACCTTACATGAGCACGTCACATAAGCATGTTGCAAACCATATCAAATGATAACAGCCATAACCACCAAAACACACCAAAAACTTAGCAAATTAATACTAAGCAAGCCATCCCATAAAGCAAGTTTGAAACATTGCGAGTTAAAAGATAAAACAAGACGCTGCAGTTCTACGAGTTGAACTTCACGGGAGCTCCCTAAAAACAAGCTCCGGACCTCACAGAAGCTCTCCGGACCTTGCAGGAGCTCTCCGGACCTTGCGTCGGACCTTGCCAACACTTGGCGGACCTATCAAAGAACTTGTCGGACCTTGCCACAGAAGAATGTTTTGGCAATATTAAAAACTTTGAATGTTAATGCTAACTTTTATCTGAATTGCCAATGTATTCAGCACACATAGGTCTCACAATCTCCCCCTTGATGAATGCATTGGCAACACCAATTCAAATCCGAATATTGGCTTATGAAAAGTTTTGAAAGGCTTTGAAAACTCACTTCTCCCCCTTTATTAATTTTTCCTCATTTTTTAAAATCAGAGAAGGAAGAAAGTGTATAACATATGCAAAGTGTAAAAAAATCTCTCCTTATACATATTTCTCCCCCTTTGACAATGTATTCAGAAAGGTTCAAAAGAGAAATTTTTAAATGTTATGAGCATATTATAACATATACATACAAAACAAAGCTCATCCAAGTCATACTATCAGATTACTTACACTATCACATCAATGAGATACATAAAGTAGTGTAAGCCATGCTAGAGATCAAATGTATTTTTCAGTTTAAGTAAGTCATGATCTCCCTTACTCAACTATTTCAAAACCTGAAAACATGACACTTGTTGCTGCATTTTTATTATTCATAATCATTTAAGGCACAAAGTTGATCATATGATATTTGCAAGAGATTATATGCCGCATCAGCCTTATTCTAACCAACCAAGCCAAGCCTATGTCATTTGACAATCAGAAGCTTAAGGACATGGTTTTAGTCATACACAATTCCTTCCAAGTTCATATCTTAGTGCAATGATAAACAATCTCAAAAGAAGAAGTGCGATGCATGCATATTCTCTTGATCTTTTCTCAATTTTTTATTTGAAAACTCAACATGTGAGCTGATCACTTGATTATTTTTTTATGATTAAAAGCACTTGTGAGCACGCAACAAGTTCAAAACAGCAAGAAAGTTCGATCATGACCAGATTTAGTGTAAGTAATTATTCCAATTACTAGTCATGGCAAAAACTACAAAATGTATAACATGAGTAATGTAGTAAGAACTTTCAGCCTGTAAAAGGAATCACAAAGTCATATATGTATGAAATACTATGCTCATATTATTTTAGTTTCAGATTCACACATAGACTTTCAAAGTTTCAAAAACTCCCCCTCAATTTAAGCCATGAGGATGCATAACCCCTATTTCACTACGAATGGAACAAAAACGAGTGAAATCCAAAGGTTTTGTAAAAATATCAGCCAATTGTTGTTCGGTATCGACATGGTGAAGCACAATATTTCCTTTTTCAACATTATCACAAAGAAAGTGATACCTAATGTCAATGTGCTTAGTTCTAGAGTGTTTCACAGGGTTTTTAGCAATACAAATTGCACTAGTGTTATCACAAAACAGTGGAACACTATCTAAATCAACCCCATAGTCCTTAAGTGTTTGAACAATCCAAAGAATTTGTGAGCAAGCGCTAGCCGCAGCTACATATTCAGATTTGGCCGTGGATTGTGCAACTGAACTTTGTTTTCTAGAGGACCAAGCAACAAGTGAATTACCAAGAAAATGACAAGCACCTGAAGTACTTTTCCTATCAATCCTACAACCCCCAAAATCAGCATCCGAAAAAGCTTTCAAAGAAACGGTTGAGGAAGAAGGAAGAAAAATGCCAAATTCTTGAGTTCCATGTAGATACCTCAGAATCCTTTTGATGGTTTTGCGATGTGAAGCACGTCGAGAAGCTTGAAAACGTGCACAAAGACAGACGCTGAATTGTATGTCCGGTCTTGACGCCGTGAGATACAAAAGTGATCCAATCATACTTCTGTATTCCTTTTTATCGACCGGGTCACCATCTTCGTCAAGTTCAAGTGTTGTTGCTGTTCCCATTGGTGTCCGAAGAGGCTTGCATTTGTCCATGTTGAAGCGCTTAAGAAGGTCCTTTGTATCTTAGTTTGATGCACAAAAGTTCCTTCTTTTGTTTGCTTGATTTGCAGCCCCAAAAAGTATGTGAGTTCTCCCATCATACTCATCTCAAATTCTGAACTCATCATAGCTGAAAACTTGGACACGAGATCATGAGAAGCACAACCAAAGATAATATCATCCACATACACTTGAACGAATAATAAGTCATTGCCATGCTTAAGTACAAAAATAGTTTTATCAACCTTGCCCATGGTAAACCCCTTTTCAAGTAAGAATGTTTTTAACCTATCATACTATGCTCTAGGGGCTTGTTTTAGACCTACAAGGCTTTGGACAGTTTGTAAACATGATTAGGAAAATTTGGATTTTCAAAACCCGGTGGCTGCTTAACATAAACCTCCTCCTCTATGTAGCCATTAAGAAAAGCACTCTTAACATCCATTTGATATAACTTGAAACCTTTAGATGCAGCAAATGCTAATAAAATTCTTATAGCTTCTAATCTAGCAACAGGAGCAAATGTTTCATAAAAATCTAGACCTTCAATTTGAGTGAAACCTTGAGCAACCAACCTAGCTTTATTCCTAACCACAACCCCATCCTCACTTTGCTTATTTTTAAATACCCATTTAGTTCCAATTAATGTGACCTTGAGGTGGAGGTACAAGTTTCCAAACATTATTTCTTTCAAAATTTTCTAACTCTTCTTGCATGGCATTAATCCATGATTCATTAGTGAGTGCATGTGATATATCCTTGGGTTCAAAAGAAGCAAGAAAAGCAGAATGAGCATGAGAGTTTGGATCGCAAAACCTGGACCGAGTGACTCGTTCATGCAAGCTTCCAATGATTTGTTGTGGAGGATGACTTTTGAGTACTCGGAGGGGAGTAGACACTTCACAAGCACCTTCTTCTTCATGTTCGGACCTTTGATTATGAGAGCTTGTTGATTGAGCAACGTCCAAACCAGCAGTAGTGACTGTTGGTGCTGGTTGTGGTGCAAAATCAGCAGCTTGATCGTTATTTACTTCCGAGTTTTCGGGCAGCAGCACCACTTCTTTATCTTCTTCAATAAAAATACTCTCCCCCTGCGGATATGGATCCGGACCTGCAATATCGGAGCTAGTACTTGGGCTAGCTTCATCAAAAGAAACCTCGCAAGTCTCCACAATTTTGTTAGTATCAAGTAAAAGCACACGGTAGCCTCTAGTATGAGATGGATAGCCAAGAAACATGCCATCAACAGATCTAGCTTCAAATTTATTAAGATTACCATGTTTCTTAACAAAGCATTTGCAACCAAAAACCCTGAAGTGTGTAACACTAGGCCTATGTCCAAACCGGAGCTCATATGGGGTTTTTCCAAGCTTAGCACGCAAGAAAACACGATTTGAGACATAACAAGCGGTTGCAATTGCATCAGCCCAAAATTTCCTAGGAGTTTGATATTCATCAAGCATAGTCCTAGCCATCTCAACTAAGGTCCTGTTCTTTCTTTCTACGACACCATTTTGTTGTGGTACATATGGTGAAGAGTATTGATGATCTATTCCATTTTCAGCACAAAAGTGATCAAAGGATTGGTTTTTAAATTCAGTTCCGTTATCACTTCTAATTGCTTTTAATGATCCTGGGTGATCAATAGATAATCTAAGAAATAAAGTTCTAAAATGACTAAAAGCTTCATTCTTAGATGCCATAAAATAAACCCAAGAATATCTGGAATAATCATCAACAATCACAAGCACATACCATTTACCTCCGAAGGATTGAACACGTGCCGGACCTACTGTGTCAAGATGTAAAAGTTGTCCCGGTTCAGCTGTCATGGTCATTGTGAGAGGAGCGGGTGAACCTGCAATAAACTTAGCATGTCTACAAGAAGAGCACACAATATCATTGTCCTTTTTAAGCTTCGGCAGCCCACGTATGCGATCGAGAGCACTAACATGAGTGAGATGATCAAAGTCTATGTGACCAAGTCTACGATGCCAAAAATATAGATCCTTTGTATCATTAGCAACTAGACACCGATGCTTAGAAGTTGACAAATCAAAATCAGCTTTAAAAACTCTTCCAAACCTAGACATGTTAAACAAAAGCTCACCTTTTGAATCTACAACCTTGCAGCAATTTTTAGCAAAGCTAACCTCTAGATTTTCATCTAGCAATTGTGAAACCGAAAGAAAGTTGTATTTGAAATATTTAACAAGTGCCACATCTTTCAAAGTGTAGAGATTGTTTACTCTAACCGAACCTTTAGCAATTATGGGAGTAGAAGAGTTATCGGCGAAAGTAACATTTTCTACACGTGACACAAAAGAGAGAGAGGAGAACCATTCTTTGTTACCGGTCATGTGGCGTGAGCAACCTGAATCCACAATCCAAATGTTCTCCTTCCTCAAACGTGAAACCTACATAGCAGCACAATACGTCGATGACTCAATACTGGAGTTAGTTAAAAGACTTTTAGGAATCCAGTACTGAGTCACACGACGTCCAGCAGGAATAACACGCGAAAGCTGAGAAGGTACAGCAGGTTTATGAGCCAAACATCAAAATTTTTTGTTCCCAACTACTGACTTAGAAGATGTGTTATATGTAGCACAAGAAACAGTAGGTCCGGGAGCAAGTTTTTGACTCATTACAGCAGGTTGCAAGCTCCGAACATTCGGTCTAGCAGATTTTGCTTGGTTGTTATGTGATCTAGCAAGTATTCTTTGTTTCTTATCGTGTTTAGCTAGTCTATAACAAAAATCCATGACATGACCATCTCTACCACAGTAGATACAATGAAAAATAACCTTATTATCATGTCTAGATGAGCATGCAACACGTTTATTAGAACCCGAATGGGACAGTACTCCTGCAGATTTGAAAATCACCTCTTTTTGTCTAGGAGCTGTTTGAATCAAACCGCTTCTAATGACTTTACAACTTTAGGTGGGTGTGCCTTAGCATGAGAATGAGAATTAAAACCTAAACCAGTTTTATCATTACAAGACTTGGAAGAATTTAGCAGCAAGTTTAGGTTCTTATTTGCATTAGAAAACCGATCTAGTGTCCTATGCATGTCATCAAGTTTATTGGACAGATCAAATCAGTTTTCACATGAAGTTTTTCCTTTTAGTTTGCAATTTGAACAATATTTAACTTCATGCACACGTAAAGCATTGTTCAAAATAGAAATCTCATTCATAGCATCATTTAGTTTCTTATTCAGATCATCACATGAAGAACAATGCAAATCAATTGTAGAACAACAAGCATCTTTCAAATTTTTATCATTAAGTGCAGCAAGCTCTTTGTTCTTTTGAATTTCATGTTCAAGTTTATCAAGTGTAGATACGTGTGCACTTCTTAAAGAGGATAATTGTTCATAAATTAAATCACATGAGGAACATGAATCATCACTAGGAATCAAAGTTTTTAAACGATTAATTTCATATTCTAGTGATTCAGTTTTAACAGCATTGTTCCTAAGTTTTTTATCCTTTTTCTTTAATATAACAGTGGCACGAGAAATAGCATCACACATTTCTTCGCAAGTGGGACATACCTCTTCATCGTCGCTGTTGTGTTCTGCCTCCTCGGAGCTTGAACTTGACTTTCTCGCCATGCAGCATATATTTGCTATAGCTTCTTCATCTTCATCACTACCGGTGTCCACATCACTTGAGCCAAAATCCTGAAGTGCAGAGATCATACTATGCACTATGTTGCGCATTGATAAATCTTTCTTCTTCTTATTCTTTGCAAACGATTTCTTCGGCCTTGTTTGCTTTTCTTCACGTGAAGTCGGACCTGAAAGGTTAGGGCACTCCGTACGAAAATGTCCTGTCTTACCACATTCAAAACATCGTTGAGGTCCTGAGCTTCCTCTCGATCTAGTTCTCACATTTTGCAATGCTTTTAAGAACCGAGTAGAGATGAGTGCAAGCTCCTCCTCTGGAAACTCTTCAATCTGTTCAAGGGTTAGAGAGGACAGCAAAGAGAGTGCACCGCTAGATGATGATTGACTAGAACTAGACATGTCACGTTGCGAAACAAATGCAATAGACTTGTTGGGGTTTTTACGTGAGATGATGTCAATTTCATGAGTTTTCAATTTAGAATAAAGCACGTCTAAAGTAAGAGAACTCATGACAGTAGATTCACGAATAGATGTAACTTTCATCTCCCAAATTGACATATCTAGTGCTCCTAACAATTGTCTAGCATTTTCAGCATCTGAAAAGTTAACATTGACACTACGCAAGTTGCTGAGAATTTTATTAAAGCGAGCAAAAAGGTCGTCAATTGACTCACCGGGTTGCATCTCAAAATGCATGTATTCTTTCTTGAACATATCTTGCCTTACCTCCTTGATCTTATTGGATCCTTCATGGTAGTCACAAAGATCTTTCCAAACATCATATGCAGATCGGAGGTGTGCAACACGGTCGAAGTCGCTTTGAGCCAATCCTTGGATGATCAAGTTGCGAGCCTTGTTGTTGTTGTTGTCAACATCTCTCATGTTCACAGCCGTAACTTGATCGTTGGGTGGTACATCGAAGTTCCGGTAGACCTTTTCCCATATGGCGAAGCCTTGCGCCTGTATGTAGGCCTCCATCCGCGCCTTCCAAACCTGAAAATCGATGCCATTGAACACACAAGGTTTTGAGGAGTACTTCTCCATGATGGTTAGTCAAAACACGTGCAAATCACAAAGATTAGAGCACCGTGGCTCTGATACCAATTGTAGGATCAAAGAGCACATGAAAAGCTACCAGAGGGGGGTGAATGGTAGATTAAAACTTTTCGCAGCGGAAACAACAAAAACCCCTCAGCAAAAAATCAATCAGTTAAAGAAACCATGTGTGCAAGTGTTTTCAAACGTGTTCAACCGTGACAAATCAAGTAGAGAGGTAGAGAGTCAAGTCACGGATCTAATGCAACAAGAATCACTTGAAAACACGAAGTAAAACTTGAGATACGATCAAAACATTAAACGAAGATCAATCTGTTCTACCCGATATAAAACAGATCTGCAACGCTGCAAAGAAACTCGTGTATCTCAAAAACTACAGATCCGAAGCTCGTAAAAATTTCACAGATGATATATAATTGAGTTGTGAAGACAACCCAAAAAGAATCACGTCAATCGGATCTGTAAAACTCGAGTTATGAACGAAAAACCGAAGCAACGTCGGTCTGTCCAGAAACTCGGCGAGAAAGACTTGACGAAAAACAAGTCGGACGAACAAGGCACAAAAGCTCCTCGAAACTATGAACTTTATTCAATAGAAACACAAGAGGAACAGCCCAAAGTTCTCTACCCACGAGAGCTCTGGCCTCCCTTGCTTTCATAGACAGCCCTCAGGCTAATCAATCCAATCTAGGACTCCTACTCCTAATTGGACTCGTATCCTAACTTACCATAACTGCTCAGGACTCTCCTATTCGAAGATACAAGCAATCGTGAGACTTCCAAACACCTTAGAAACGTCCTAAACATTCCTAAAACAACTCAACTTCGTGCCTAGCACGAAATCCTATCATAACCAACTCAAATCTTCCATATTTGAGCCATATCCGACTCAGCCTCAGCCTAAGTACGCAATCCAGCCGGTTGGACCTTTCTGACCAATTCTTTACGTCCACTTCTCTTCATCATGCCTTGGAACAATGTTGCCACGTCCATGCACTCCTTGCACACGTGCAAACACCTTCCAACGACGTAAACGCAACCTTCATATGCACTGCCCTTGATCCAAACATGCTGCGCGACCTCCCGATCAACTCAACCACAGCTCCTCCCGAACTTGGTTGTTGGAACCTCATCTCCTCCCTGAGACTAGTCCAAGGATCCCGTCACAAGCCATGTCTTGAACTCAAGCAACACCTGCACATGAATAAACAACCAATTCTTCCGAGCACAAGTCCTCGACTTGACTCACGTTAGTTCGAAAACCACAACACCTTACATGAGCACGTCACATAAGCATGTTGCAAACCATATCAAATGATAACAGCCATAACCACCAAAACACACCAAAAACCTAGCAAATTAAAACTAAGCAAACCTTCCCATAAAGCAAGTTTGAAACATTGCGAGTTAAAAGCAAAAACAAGACGCTGCAGTTCTACGAGTTGAACTTCACGGGAGCTCCCTAAAAACAAGCTCCGGACCTCACAGAAGCTCTCCGGACCTTGCAGGAGCTCTCCGGACCTTGCGTCGGACCATGCCAACACTTGGCGGACCTAACAAAGAACTTGTCGGACCTTGCCACAGAAGAATGTTTTGGCAATATTCAAAACATTGAATGTTAATGCTAACTTTTATCCTAATTGCCAATGTATTCAGCACACATAGGTCTCACAGACCTGGGCGCCGTTGAAGGAAGACACCTTCGCCTGGGTGTCCACGGGAGTGGAGCACGGCTTACAATCAGCCATGCCCGCTTGCTCGAGGATATCCAGGCAGTACTGGCGCTTGTGGAGGAAAAGGGCACCCGGGCGGTGCTTGACCGCAACACCCAGGAAATGGTGGAGCTGGCCGAGATCCTTCATCGCGAACTCGCGCTGCAGGGCAGAGATCGTGCGCTGAAGAAGAGCCGGGCTGGACGCCGTGAGGACAATATCGTCCACGTACAGGAGGAGGTAGACAGTGTCACCCTCACGCCTGTAGACGAAGAGCGAAGTGTCTGACTTGGCCTCGACGAAGCCGAGCGAAGCAAGGAAGGAGGCGAACCGGCTGTACTAGGCCCGGGGCACCTGCTTCAACCCATACAGGGACTTGTTCAGCCGGCAGACCATGTCTGGACGGGCTGAATCAACGAACCCTGTCGGCTGACTACAGTACACCGTCTCCGTCAACGTCCCGTGGAGAAAGGCGTTCTTGACGTCCATCTGATGGACAGGCCAAGAATGCGACAGAGCCAGCGACAGAACGGTACGAACTGTCGCCGGCTTCACCACCGGGCTGAAAGTCTCGTCGTAGTCGACGCCATGACACTGCGTGAAACCGCGAAGCACCCACCGTGCCTTGTACCTCTCTAGAGACCCATCCGCCTTCCTCTGATGCGTGAACACCCACTTGCCCGTGACAACATCGCCACGACCAGGACGGGGAACCAGGTCCCAGGTCCGGTTGGCAAGTAGGGCCCCATACTCTTCTTCCATAGCCCGACGCCAATGAGGATCGGCGAGGGCGCTACGGACAGAAGAGGGGATAGGCGAGATGGGTGACGAGGCAGGCTCCGGGGGGGTCGAGGACGAGAGAACAACCCCAGAGAAGCGCTCGACAGGTCGAAGGACGCCGGCAGCCCGTCGAGTCACCATCGGGTGAACGTGACGAGGGTCCCGGTGAAGCAGCGGAGGGTGGTACACCAGGTCCGCAGGGCGCGAAGAGGACGGTCCACCAATCCGCGCTCGTCGCTAATAGACAAGAGCGGGATCGGCGTACCGCGGTCCAGGGGCCGCAGGTGGTGCGGCTGATGATGGCGAAGACACCGTCGTGGGCGTCGGAGCTGCATGAGGAGGGACGGACGACGTCGGAGACACCATCGTGGATGTTGAAGTCACGTGAGGCGTGACGGACGACGTCGGAGACGCCGTCGGAGAAGCTGGTGCCGCACGTGGTGCAGCGTACGTCGTCGGAGACGCTGGGGCCGCGCGTGGCGCAGCAGACGTCGTCGGAGACGCTGGGGCCGCGCGTGGCGCAGCAGACATCGTCGGAGACGCTGGGGCCGCGCGTGGCGCAGCGTACGTCGTCGGAGACGCTGGGGCCGCGCGTGGCGCAGCGGACGACGTCGGGGCCGTCGGAGGAACGGCCAGTGGTGGCAAGAACGCCGGAGCCGCGGGAGGCATGACAGGTGGCGTCTGAGACACCGTGGTCGTGTCTGGCGCAGCTAGAGGAAGACCTGCAGAGGGTAAAAAACAAGGTCGCTGGACAGGAGCGGCCGTAGGATCAGTGGAAAAGAGAGATTCTAACTCGGAGACCGAATCAGAGGAGGACCCAGCGAAAGGGAAGGAGGACTCGTCGAATATGACGTGTCGGGAGACCAAGATACGACGAGTGGTGAGGTCTAGACACCGGTATCCCTTATGATCGGGGGAGTACCCAAGAAAAACACATCGAGTCGAACGAGGCGCGAGCTTATGACGTGCGGTAGCAGAAAGATTAGGGTAGCACGCACACCCGAAGACTCGAAGGTGGTCATAAAGAGGGGTGGTACCAAAAAGAGCGAAGTGAGGGTTAGGAGCACTAATCGCCTTTGTAGGAAGGCGATTAATGAGGAAGGTAGCAGTGTGAAGGGCCTCTGCCCAGTAGCAAGCATGAATAGAAGCCTAAAACATCAGCGAGCGCATGACATCGTTGGTGGTACGAATCATACGCTCAGCCTTGCCATTCTGGGGGGAAGTGTAAGGGCAAGACATGCGCAACTAGACCCCGTGGGAAAGCAAGACGTGACGAAACGTGGAGTTATCAAACTCGCGGCCATTGTCGCACTGGAAAGCCCTGATGGTACACCCAAACTGTGTGGAAACACAAGCGAGGAAGTGAGAGAGAGTAGCAAATGTATCGGACTTCTGTCGCAATGGAAAGGTCCACGAATAATGGGAAAAATCATCAACAACCACCAGATAATATTTGTAGCCAGAAACACTGAGAACAGGTGAGGTCCATAGATCACAGTGAATCAGATCAAAAAGGTGCTCCACATGGGTTACAGAATGTGGAAAAGGAAGCCGAACATGGCGACCCAACTGACAAGCATGACATAAAGACTCATGAGAATCCCTAGTACACAAGATCACTGAACTAAGAAACAGCTTCGACATAACTTCAGCACCGGGGTGGCCAAGTCGACGATGCCAAGTAGTCGATGGAGCTGTCGTAGTCAGGCAAAAAGGCGATGGCGAAGCGGAAGCAGGAAGTCTCATCGTGTACAGGGGCCCGGAGCTCTCACAGCAGAGAAGAAGACGCCAGGTAGTAAGATCCTTCACAGACAAACCAAAAGGATCAAACTCAATAGAAACATGATTGTCAATGGTAAATCGATGAACAGAAAGAAGGTGCTGAATGATGTCCTGTGCAACAAGAACATCACGAAGACGGAAAGACCCCGACGAACCCGAGTCACCTATGACACGACCCCACTGGTCCTGTCGAGCCAGGATCACGCTGAGGGGTGCTGCGTTGCACAGCACCGTATAACACACGTCAAAGGTACAAAGCGGAAGCGGAAGCTTTATTACATAAACAAGTTTATTAACATGTTTACATCAAAATAAGTTTAGTCCACACTCGCGGGCGTAGACTAAGCATCAAGTGCACGTTCAGCCCTCGAACGTGTCCTTGCTAGCACACACGCACACTAACTCTGCGGCGGGCACGACTCCCATTCGACGGGGTTCCCCTCCTGGGGTTCCGTCTCCTCTTCGGGAGTCCCTTCCTCATAGAACCCTGCAAAAGCTTCAAACACAAGCAGTGAGCACGAAGGCTCAGCAAGTCTGACCCGTCTCACCTAAACATGGAACTTCTACATGAGGGTAATGGGTTGCATGAGGTAAAAATCATTTGCAAGGACTCGCCTAATTAGTAGAACCTTACTTTCAAGTTTTAGCAGCAGGTTGTGGAGAACTTTATGCTAAGGCACATGAGAGAGCCGCAATCAAACAAGAAACGCATTTCTCTCATGTACTTTGCCCAAAGTTGAAAAGAACTTTAGTTAGCACTAAGCTACAACATATCATTAACAATCAATATCCAACTTTCAATCAGCAACATTTTAACATGTAACTAGCCTGTTCTTTCTACGTCACGGTACAGTGAACAAGTGGTACTCACTGACCGCGAGGGACGGCGATTATAATCGATTTACACCTGCAGGGTTACCCGAATAACCCGTCACGTACGCCCGTACTCGATGTTGCCTACAACAACCATCACGGACGCCGTACGCGACTACCTTTCACCCGTTAGCCAAATATTGAACCGGTCCCATCGTCCCGAGCAAGAGGTCCCTGCACGCGCATCTCTGTGCCGCCAGCTGATTTACACCTCGAGCTCTCAACCTACCCTCTGAACGACGGGCAATGCCTCAACACCCAGCTACCCGAGTTACATCAGTTTCCCGGTTCCCATATAGCCGGTAGGTCTTCGGTACTGTTCTAGCTTGTTCAACAGGCCCGCACACGGCTCGGTCCTCAATCGACACAAGCGGAGCTACAGCACACAGGCCCCAAAGTCCTGCTGCCCTTACTCTCCGCTCGGTCTCATTTTCTTGCCATGTGTTTCATGTGCTATCTCTACCCGAGCAATGTGCCTCTAGCCTATTCTCGCGAGTAGTTCCAACTACTCGACTTGTACCGAATCCTACTCTATCCTAGCAATGCAGTGGCTAACGAGGTTTTCAATCCTAAACCCAACCCATGGTTTTCTTGGCTGTGCAGTTGGGTTTCCAATCAAGACTCTAATGCAACGAACAAAGGGAAACAAGTATGTGCTCAAAACAATAAAATTTGTAAAAAGGTTAATGCAAACCGGGGCTTGCCTTGCTGCTCTTGGTCGTAGGCTAGCTGTTCCTCCGGAGTAACGAAGTCTAGGACTTCGGGTTCCTCCTCGACCTTAGCGACTACATGATAAGAACAATGTATGTATTAATTAAATGCCTTTGTATTAACTTTGAAGTTGTGAAGTCTATAACCCTTACTAGACAGACCTAATGACTGTGAAACTTTTACTGTGGCTTGGTTACAACCTAAACAAAGACTTGGTCAAGTTTTAGTTGCAGCAAAGCTCATTTGAGCCCTCCACAAATAATTATGTCCTTGACCTTAATTGGAACCCTTAGGGTGTTCTAGGGATTTTCATGAGACAAACTATGAATTTCTGAAAACTAGATTTTCAGAGGGTCCTAATGGAGTTGGTCTCACTTAATTTGGAAGTCTCTAACTAAAGATATGAGCTAAACAATTTCAGAGAAAATCCTGAAAATGTTTCTGAACATTTTCTATTTTCTCTGGAACAGTTTTACTAATCACACCATTAGGTGGACTAAATGAGCTCAAATGGATCTGAAATTTTTATGGTAGTTCAAGGATATTTTGGTGAACATCTCAGCAAAATTTCAGGATTTTCCTCCAAAGGATTCTCCAGTTAAAATTCCTAACAGTTTAAACTTTGAGGAATTAATTCTGGAGAACTAAGGAATTTCATGAAGTGAAACTTGATTTTCTGGAAAGTACTCAGAGAGCTGAATCCAGCAAAATTTGGTTCACTCAATTTGGAGCTTTCTAGCCAAAGTTATAAGGATTTGAAGTTTGAAGGAAATCTGAAAATCGGGGAAAAGTTTAAACTCGCGCGTGGGCCCAGGGGACACGCGTCGCACGCCGAAGCGACAGCACACCGCGGCCCACAAGGCTTTTGCGCGCCAGCACACCCGATCCCGGCCGCAGCCGGATCCCGATTCAAAATATCGGCCGCTGACAGCTGGGGTCCACCCCCTTCTTCAACCTCGCGACACCCGCGCTCCGCCGCCGAGGGACCTCGCCGGAGAGCTCGCCGCTGGCTGCTGTACCGCTCCAAACTTCTTGATTCTGGCCGCCCCTGCCTACTTTTACTTGGGGAACATGATCCGAGGGTCAGCTGCTCATGACAACGGCCGGAGCATGGTCGGCGACGAGCCGCCATATCGGAACGACTTCGGCCATGTCGGCTGATGCCCCTAGTGCCTCAGCTACTTGGGAAACCGGTCGGGGAGCATCAGTGGACCTCAGAGAAGGTCGACATGAACTCGGGGCAGCTCGGGGAAGGCCCGAAATAGGTCCTCACCGTGCGCCCGATACCCCCCGTTCGTTCCGCCATTAGTAGACCTTGAATTACGCCGGGCACAGAGGTTCTCCGGCCCAGAGTTGTGAAGGCAACTTGTGCGTCACCGTGTCTAGCTCGTGTGGGAGTGGCCTGAGGCCCTCTAATCCTTTCTAGAGCACGAATTAAACAGAATCGTACCCGAAGGTCGTTCTGCACACAGAAAGGGGAAAAGTGGAAATTCGCCGCCGGTGAGCAACCACTCGAGCTGTGGCTCGGAGATGAGCAGCACCGGTCACCTGCGCGTCCAAGGGTGTCTTGGCTCGGGCGTGACAACGCCCAGGTTGGGCTGTCCACGAGAGCCCGAGGTGCGGCGGTTTCCAGTTCCGAGTTTGATCTTTCGGCACAGCCGATATCACTCGGTTTCAATCGATTTCTATCAATGGGAAGGATGGAAGATGGTAGCTAGTACCTTGCTGGGACCTTGGAACGGAAAGAAGGAGCTGCGATCGGCTTGATCAAGCAGGAACTCGAGCGGCGGCGATGGCAGTGGGAAAAGCAGTCGCGCACGTCGGTAGCTCGGGGAAATGGTGACTGAAGCACGCCGGGGAGGGAATAAATAGCCCGGCCGGCTGGTCTCCGGCTTGGGGCACGCAGCAGGAGCTGGCGCCGGCTGCCCCCTTCGGTGGCGCGCGCGCACAGCTGCCGGGAACCGACTGAACTGTGGTTCAGTCGGTTTGCTTTGAGGCAGAGGCTGACATCTGGGTCCCACTTCTCTTTTAACCTCTGAAATTTATTCCTAACAGCTGTGGTAAACAGTGAACCCTATTCTACCCTTGGCAATTCAAATTATTCACCCAAGAGCCATTTGAATTGATCAAAGTTCAAATGAGGTTTGGTTTGAATGAATTTCAGCACAAGTGCAGTTTGAAATTCAAATAAAGTTTGAATTTCTCCCCCTTAGCTCATGTCAAGATCAACTCCAAATGGAGTGAAAATTGGTGTGTGAGCTCACAAAAATGTGCTGAGCAAGAATATGCCTTCCACTTTTACATTCAGTGGGTGAAAACAGTTTGAATTTGAATATGGTTTCAAACTGCCCTTTTCCTAACTATACCCAAAATGACCTCAAAAAGGTTTTGAATTTGGGTGGAACTTGGCATGGACATCCTTAGCAAAGTGTAGGAGTCTTCATATGTCCAGCCCATCTATATCACATGTGGGAAGTACCACTTTTGCAATGTGTGAGTTTGTTCCCTAATGAGCATGTTGATAATTGTTACTTGCTCTTTATTTGTGTTCATCATTCTTCCTCAAATGAGGTGTGTGGTGTGGTGATGAACACTGCAAATGAGTGTCAAAAACTGAGGCCCTTACATTCCTCCCCCCTTAAAAGAATCTCGTCCCGAGATTATAAGGTGAAATGAGAGAGAGGACAGTGGAAAATTACCGAATATGCGACGTGAAAAAGTCGGGGTAGTTAGTGCGAAGGAATTCTTCGCTCTCCCATGTCGCTTCGTCCATGGAGTGATTACTCCATAGAATCTTGTAGAACCACAACGTACGGTTGCGTGTGGTTCGGGCCTTTTCATCAATAATCTGCACCGGTTCCTCCCGATAGGTGAGATCCGGTTGCAGTTCTTTAATGTCTTCCAGCTGGACGGTAGTTGATAGCTTGAGACACTTCCTCAGCTGGGAAATGTGAAAGACGTCGTGCACACCGGAAAGTGCTTCTGGTAATCTTAGCCGGTATGCCACCGATCCACATCTTTCGGTAATCTGGAATGGACCGATGAATCGGGGTGCTAACTTTCCTCTCACCCCAAATCTGTTTACGCCCTTCATTGGAGACACTCGTAGGTATACGTGATCTCCAACTTCGAATTGTAATGGGCGCCTTCTCCGGTCCGCATACTGTTTCTGTCGGGATTGAGCGGCTTTTAGGTTCGCTTGAATTAATCGAACCTTTTCTTCCGCGTTGTTGACAAGATCAATCCCGAAGGTAACCCTCTCGCCAGATTCACACCAGTTCAGTGGTGTGCGGCGTTTTCTCCCGTATAGCGCCTCGTAGGGCGCCATCTTGATGCTGGCTTGGTACCCATTGTTGTACGAGAACTCGGCTAATGGCAAGTGATCATCCCAATTCTTGCCGTGGTCGATAGCGCAAGCTCGTAGCATGTCTTCTAGGATTTGATTTACCCGCTCCGTTTGCCCATCCGTCTGCGGGTGGTAGGCTGAACTACGGATCAGCTTCGTCCCCAAGGCAGCGTGTAGCTGCTCCCAAAAACGGGACACAAATAAAGTGCCCCGGTCCGATACGATGGTACGGGGTACGCCGTATAAGCATAGGATCCGTGAGATGTACAGTTCAGCGTACTTCTTGGCGTTGTAGTTGGTGTTGACCGGGATGAAATGGGCAACTTTGGTGAGCCGATCGACGATCACCCACACAGAATCATGTTTCTGTAAGGTGGTGGGTAAACCGACGACGAAATCCATGCTCACGTCCTCCCACTTCCAGGCAGGAATGCCCAGTGGTTGCAGCAGTCCCGGTTTCCGCATGTGGTCTGCCTTCACCCGTCGACATGTATCACACTCGGACACGTATTTTGCCGTCTCTCGCTTCATCCGTGTCCACCAAAACTTGCTTCTGAGTTCTTGATACATCTTGTTGCTGCCGGGGTGAATAGAAAACTTTGATAAGTGAGCTTCATCAAAGATTCTCTTCCTTAACTCCGGGTTTCGGGGTACGACGATCCGGTCCTTGAACCATAGGACGCCGTCTCCGTCCTTCCGGAAACATTTCAACTCCCCACTGTCTACTCGTCTCCGTAAATGTGACATGCCCTTATCATTCTTCTGGGCTGCCGCTATCTCTTCACGGATGGTGGGGATCAAAGCTAGGTTGTAGAGAGCTCCATGTGGAATCACATGTAGTGGTGGTTCGCTCTCTTCCAACGGTGTGATGGTCAGATTATTGACGTGTGACTTGCGGCTTAGCGCGTCTGCCACAACGTTTGCCTTGCCCGGATGATAATGGATCTCTATCTCGTAATCCTTTATCAGTTCCAACCATCTTCGTTGCCTCATGTTCAGCTCTTTCTGAGTGAAGATGTACTTGAGGCTTTTGTGGTCGGTATATAAATGTACGAGGTTACCGAGTAGGTAGTGTCTCCACATTTTCAGTGCAAGTACCACGGCAGCGAGCTCCAAATCGTGAGTTGGATAATTTTGCTCATGGTTCCTAAGCTGTCGTGATCCATACGCGACCACTCTTCGGTCTTGCATCAGCACACATCCGAGCCCAATGCCGGATGCATCGCAGTACACCTCGAACGGTTTTGTTGTGTCTGGCTGCGCCAAAACCGGTGCTGATGTCAGGTGCTTGACTAAAGCCTTGAATGCTGCTTCACATGCTGGACTCCAAACATATTTGGTAGCCTTCTTCAGCAGCTCTGTCATTGGCCTGGCAATCTTCGAGAAGTTCGGAATGAACCTCCGATAATATCCCGCGAGTCCGAGGAAACTCCGTACCTCATGAACAGTTCTCGGGGATTTCCAATTCAGCACTTGCGTGATTTTGCTCGGGTCCACAGCGATACCCTCCGCTGAGATGATATGCCCGAGGAAAGGCACTTGCGATATCCAAAACTCGCATTTGCTGAACTTTGCGTATAACTTGTGATCCCGCAGCCGTTGCAAGACTATACGCAGATGTTTCTTGTGATCTTCCTCCGACTTGGAGTATACCAGGATGTCGTCGATGAAGACCACGACAAACTTGTCCAGCTCCGGCATGAACACCGAGTTCATTAAATACATGAAGTGAGCTGGAGCATTGGTGAGGCCAAAGGACATGACCAGGTACTCATAAAGTCCGTACCTTGTCGAAAAAGCTGTCTTTGGAATGTCCTCAGCCCTGATCTTAATCTGATGGTACCCGGATCTTAAATCCATCTTGGAAAAGACCTTTGCTTCGACCAACTGATCAAACAACATGTCGATCCGTGGTAACGGGTACTTGTTCTTGATGGTTACGGCATTTAATGGACGGTAGTCCACGCAAAGCCGCAACGTTTCATCCTTCTTTTTGACAAATAATGCCGAACAACCCCATGGCGAGGAGCTCGGCCTAATAAAACCCTTCTCCAGAAGGTCCGTGAGCTGAATCTTCAGTTCCGCCAACTCCTTGGGCGCCATCTTGTACGGCCTTCGGGATATTGGCATGGTTCCCGGTGCAAGTTCAATCTTGAACTCCACCTCTCTATCGGGTGGCATCCCCGGCAAATCATCCGGGAATACATCAGGGAACTCTCGGACCACTGGAATGTCTTCCAATCTGATGGTTGTGGCTTGATAGACACTTGGAAGTTTTATTTCTGGACTGTCCAGAAATAATGAGTGAGAACCGTGCACTTCTGAGTTTAAGTGCACGACTCGGAGGACGGTGTCTAAAACAGCGCCGTGGCGGGTTAACCACGACATCCCTAGGATGACATCGACCTTCTGTCCCTCTAAGATAATGAGAGACGTGGGGTACACTCTACCCGCTAAGCATAATGGTGCTTTGGAGACCATTACGCTTGCTGAAATCTTCCCACCCGGTGAACAAATTAAATATGGACTATCGGTGGGTAGTATCGGCAAGCTGTGTTTAGCAATGAAAGCTTGGCTAATAAAATTATGCGTGGCGCCTGAATCAAATAGTACTATAGCGGGATGCTGGTGGAGTTGGAACATACCCGCAAGGATTGGCTCGCCCTCCGGCACGTCCTCAATGGCAAGCTGGTGGACAGTGCCGGGCCTAGGGTTTGCCCGCCGCGCATTAGTAGGGTTCCGGGGTTGATTCCTCCCCGGAAACTGTGGTACCACTCCGCCGCCTTGCCTCTCCGGGCAACTGCTCGCGAAGTGTCCTGGACGACCACACTTGTAACATGTGGCCGCTGCTGGTGGAGTACTCGGGGGACGAAAGCCCGGCATGCGTTGCGGAGGTGCAAACGCACGCGGCATCGCCCGCTGCTGCTGCTGTTGTTGCGGTGGTGCTGGCAGTGCCGGCCGGAATGCCGGTGAAGAATACGGCCGACCGCGGAACGGCATCGACCGCTGTGGTGGCTGCCAGCGCGGACCTGATGGTGGGCGATTCACCATCCGAAACTTCTGAGAAGGACCGCCTCCTTCTCCGCTGCTCTGCGGCGCGCTTCGCTTTCGCTCTGCCGCCGCCAACTCCTTGCCGGAGTCTTCCTGAACAATCGCAGCATCAATTATGTCGTTGAGGCTGCCGCGATTGAACATCGCCAGCTTGTCCTTCAGGAGCGGGTTAAGCCCCTGGTAAAAGTGGTCCCGCCGCTTCTCGTCCGTATCTGCGTGATACGACGCGTAGAGTGCGAGATCGTTGAACGCTCTGGAGTACTCCAGCGCGTTCCGGCTCCCTTGTTGCAGGTGTAGGAATTCCTGCGTCTTCCTCTTCATCAAACCGGGCGGTATATGATAGGCCCGGAAGGCCGTCCGAAACTCCGCCCAGGTCATCACTCGGTCGGTGGGTTGTGAAGCACAAAAGTTGGCCCACCACGCGCTCGCGGATCCTTGGAGCTGCTGGACCGCGAACTGAGTCTTGCGCTGCTCGCTGATTTGGAGCAGCCCGAACTTCATCTCTATGGCGCGGAGCCAGTTGTCCGCGTCAAGTGGTTCATCCGCCCTTGAGAATACAGGGGGATGAGTCGCCAGGAAGTCGGAGTAGGAGCTCTGTTGGCGCTCCTCGCGATCTTGACGTCTCTCTGGGCGAGACGTATTCGCAATTAACGTTTGCAGCAGCTCTGTATGCTGCTGATGTGAACCCGCCATTGCCGCGACAATGTCGGCCAATGTAACCGTTGGCAGTGGCGGTGGCGGTGTTTGCTGTTGCTGTTGCTGCTGCTGTCCCGAGGAGTCCTCGGGAGGCGGTTGGGAGGTCTCTCCCCCTTGGCTAGTACCTCCAACATCAGGGTTGGCACGAGTACGCGTCATTCTGAAATTCAACACAGCAGCAATTAGCACATGTCTTACTCAAAATTCCATAAACAGCAGTAAGTATTGAAGCGACGCATGACTAACTTGCACAACATTCACATATATTGATAAAGCATAAACTTTATACAAGATACATTATTCTCGGACCTCCGAGAAGTCGTGCTCATGCCGTCACTACCTATACATACGCTACTGTCTACACGACATGTCACCGATTACAAAAGTTGGGTTACGCTACCCTAGCTGCCCTACTTGGCAACCGTAACCCCCTACTCGGAGTAGAACTCGACCTCCTGTGGGTCGTCCTCCTCCGGTACCTCTGCTGGTGGCTCGGGGTCTACCACCTCTTCTCCCATTCCAGGTTCTCCCATGGCTGGAAGACCCAAGACTACCGGTACGCCCAATACCGGGGGCACGAGGTCCTGCAATGCATGCACCTCATCCATAGCTTGGTTGTAGTCCTCTTCCCAGCCTTGTCCTTCCTCAATAGCGTCGTCCCGCTCTTGAGCAAGGTCCTCATTCTGCTGGGTTAGGGTCTGCACCAGCTCTTGCAACGCCGCAATGTCAACACGGCTCTTCTTCTTTGCCTTCTTCAGACGACGCAACTGATTGTGTTGTTCATTCAGTCGCTTGATCGTCGGAAGGAGCACATTGCGGAGTGCACTGTGAGCACTCTCAAAATGTTCTCCACGGCTTGTGCTCTCCTTGAGCTTGGTGGCGAGATGCTCCGTATGAACAGCTTGGCTGTCCATCACAGCGTTTCCCGCCCTCATTTGGAGGCTGAGATTTGCCCCGCGGGGTTGTACCTTGGGCAACTCGGGTTTGTTGCCTCTAGGTACCTCTCTTCCCACACATGCTGAGCTCGTCCCTCCACCGGAACGAGTGCATATGGAGTGCCCTCCATAGCCTGCACGTGTAGTTGGCAGAAACGTGACATAGTGTCACGGGCTGCCACTTGCCACATCCCTTCCGGTTGTCTTCCTCTCACCGTGACGGTGAATGGCACCCAACCGGGTGGCGTAGGCCCTGCAGGAACCTCGACATGGATCGTCCACGTCTTGTTCCCCTCTTCGCCTTCTTCCTTGGCGAAGTATTGCGGCATCTGGTTGTACCCGAAATATTGGAGCATTAGGCACAATGCTCCCGGGTAGCCGCTACGGTCAGAGCAGTGGGAAACTACCCACCCGTTCTCCAACCGTTTATCTGCTGCCATCTGTAAAAATATATTTGAGAAATGTCAAATATTTATTTAAACAGTAAACCATTGAGTTATAACATAAGATATGTCATTGAACCCTTAACACTTGGAAACATAGTTCAAATTTTTAAACAAATTTGACTGCTGATCTGCTGTTCCCATGACAGCCCTGACCAGTTTCCATATCAATCTGATTTAGGCCAGGTTAAAAGCAAAACCAGTTCTGGAGCTCAACATCAAAGTTACAGTTAACTTCAATAGCTTTCCAGAAAGTATTTGGTTGGCCTAAGATCTGCTCTGGTTCAAAAGTTATGAGATGTCAAAGTTAACAGAATTTCTGGAAACAATTGGACAGCACCTCCCTGCCTTAGGTACTGATTTGATCCAAGAATCCCAGTTAATTCTGTTCCTAATCTGACAAAACTTTCTGTTACAAAGTTGTAACCCATCTCATAATCTTTCCAGAACTACCTCATTTCCTATTTTTGGATTTTTAAGCAGGAAGTTATGCTTAATTTACAGAGAGTTTACAGAGAGTCTTTGCTCTGTCCTGTTTTCTGGACAGTTTCAACTCTACTGCATTTTTCGAGTGGTTAAGGGACGAAACACCTCTGGAACTCAACAGAAAAGTTGTAAAGCTCCTCCAAAGCTTTCCAGAAATGTATCATACGACCCCAACCTCGAAAGAACTCAACCTCTAACCTCTGATTACTTCAGCCTTGATTTAGCTGAAAACAGAGTGCTCTGTCCTTAACATCCTATAAGTTGAAAACTTGTTAGCTTTGAATATCCTGTTCAAGGGAAGGAGTTACATCAAGTTTTACTACTTTGGATCAAAACCTTCAAATTTTTAAATGAAGTTGTTCATTTAGTTGGGTGTGACGTTGATGCGTCACCAGATCATGTCGGTACTACGTCCTCACAAAGAAAAACCTATACCGGACTTAGCCGGCTTCGTTAGTTTAGTGGCACTACTCGTCACTCGCACACGGATGCTACACGTCTACCGTTTCGTGGTAAGGCTACCTGCAGAAATTCAACCAATCATCAGACTCGGCTGCACACCGAGCCCGGAATCCATACAGTTGGTACATCCGGCCGTCATCACTCGCCCGGATGTTCTCAAGCCAAACACGCCCTGAGTTACGTGTTCACGTTTCAGACCACGTGACGGGGTCTCCCATGTTGCACCACGCACGCCAGGGACAGACGTTGCTCGAATACCCCAAACGACATGAAGAGTCGTAGAGGATATCAAAGCGGGTCGGGTTACCTGCCACCCGTGGGGCTCCACCCTTCAGCTTGTGCGCACTGGTGGACAGCGCTTACGTGCACCCCCCAAGACATGAACGTCCCGAGATGCACGATTTTCCGACATAACAAATAAGTTAATAAGCCACTTTCTATATACTAATAACATCCTTATACGGGCTACTAACTCGTTCCTCACTGGATTTTTGAAAAAGAAGACCTTTGTACTGTGTTAAACCTCAAGCGAGCTCTGATACCACGCTGACACGACCCCACTGGTCCTGTCGAGCCAGGATCACGCTGAGGGGTGCTGCGTTGCACAGCACCGTATAACACACGTCAAAGGTACAAAGCGGAAGCGGAAGCTTTATTACATAAACAAGTTTATTAACATGTTTACATCAAAATAAGTTTAGTCCACACTCGCGGGCGTAGACTAAGCATCAAGTGCACGTTCAGCCCTCGAACGTGTCCTTGCTAGCACACACGCACACTAACTCTGCGGCGGGCACGACTCCCATTCGACGGGGTTCCCCTCCTGGGGTTCCGTCTCCTCTTCGGGAGTCCCTTCCTCATAGAACCCTGCAAAAGCTTCAAACACAAGCAGTGAGCACGAAGGCTCAGCAAGTCTGACCCGTCTCACCTAAACATGGAACTTCTACATGAGGGTAATGGGTTGCATGAGGTAAAAATCATTTGCAAGGACTCGCCTAATTAGTAGAACCTTACTTTCAAGTTTTAGCAGCAGGTTGTGGAGAACTTTATGCTAAGGCACATGAGAGAGCCGCAATCAAACAAGAAACGCATTTCTCTCATGTACTTTGCCCAAAGTTGAAAAGAACTTTAGTTAGCACTAAGCTACAACATATCATTAACAATCAATATCCAACTTTCAATCAGCAACATTTTAACATGTAACTAGCCTGTTCTTTCTACGTCACGGTACAGTGAACAAGTGGTACTCACTGACCGCGAGGGACGGCGATTATAATCGATTTACACCTGCAGGGTTACCCGAATAACCCGTCACGTACGCCCGTACTCGATGTTGCCTACAACAACCATCACGGACGCCGTACGCGACTACCTTTCACCCGTTAGCCAAATATTGAACCGGTCCCATCGTCCCGAGCAAGAGGTCCCTGCACGCGCATCTCTGTGCCGCCAGCTGATTTACACCTCGAGCTCTCAACCTACCCTCTGAACGACGGGCAATGCCTCAACACCCAGCTACCCGAGTTACATCAGTTTCCCGGTTCCCATATAGCCGGTAGGTCTTCGGTACTGTTCTAGCTTGTTCAACAGGCCCGCACACGGCTCGGTCCTCAATCGACACAAGCGGAGCTACAGCACACAGGCCCCAAAGTCCTGCTGCCCTTACTCTCCGCTCGGTCTCATTTTCTTGCCATGTGTTTCATGTGCTATCTCTACCCGAGCAATGTGCCTCTAGCCTATTCTCGCGAGTAGTTCCAACTACTCGACTTGTACCGAATCCTACTCTATCCTAGCAATGCAGTGGCTAACGAGGTTTTCAATCCTAAACCCAACCCATGGTTTTCTTGGCTGTGCAGTTGGGTTTCCAATCAAGACTCTAATGCAACGAACAAAGGGAAACAAGTATGTGCTCAAAACAATAAAATTTGTAAAAAGGTTAATGCAAACCGGGGCTTGCCTTGCTGCTCTTGGTCGTAGGCTAGCTGTTCCTCCGGAGTAACGAAGTCTAGGACTTCGGGTTCCTCCTCGACCTTAGCGACTACATGATAAGAACAATGTATGTATTAATTAAATGCCTTTGTATTAACTTTGAAGTTGTGAAGTCTATAACCCTTACTAGACAGACCTAATGACTGTGAAACTTTTACTGTGGCTTGGTTACAACCTAAACAAAGACTTGGTCAAGTTTTAGTTGCAGCAAAGCTCATTTGAGCCCTCCACAAATAATTATGTCCTTGACCTTAATTGGAACCCTTAGGGTGTTCTAGGGATTTTCATGAGACAAACTATGACTTTCTGAAAACTAGATTTTCAGAGGGTCCTAATGGAGTTGGTCTCACTTAATTTGGAAGTCTCTAACTAAAGATATGAGCTAAACAATTTCAGAGAAAATCCTGAAAATGTTTCTGAACATTTTCTATTTTCTCTGGAACAGTTTTACTAATCACACCATTAGGTGGACTAAATGAGCTCAAATGGATCTGAAATTTTTATGGTAGTTCAAGGATATTTTGGTGAACATCTCAGCAAAATTTCAGGATTTTCCTCCAAAGGATTCTCCAGTTAAAATTCCTAACAGTTTAAACTTTGAGGAATTAATTCTGGAGAACTAAGGAATTTCATGAAGTGAAACTTGATTTTCTGGAAAGTACTCAGAGAGCTGAATCCAGCAAAATTTGGTTCACTCAATTTGGAGCTTTCTAGCCAAAGTTATAAGGATTTGAAGTTTGAAGGAAATCTGAAAATCGGGGAAAAGTTTAAACTCGCGCGTGGGCCCAGGGGACACGCGTCGCACCCGAAGCGACAGCACACCGCGGCCCACAAGGCTTTTGCGCGCCAGCACACCCGATCCCGGCCGCAGCCGGATCCCGATTCAAAATATCGGCCGCTGACAGCTGGGGTCCACCCCCTTCTTCAACCTCGCGACACCCGCGCTCCGCCGCCGAGGGACCTCGCCGGAGAGCTCGCCGCTGGCTGCTGTACCGCTCCAAACTTCTTGATTCTGGCCGCCCCTGCCTACTTTTACTTGGGGAACATGATCCGAGGGTCAGCTGCTCATGACAACGGCCGGAGCATGGTCGGCGACGAGCCGCCATATCGGAACGACTTCGGCCATGTCGGCTGATGCCCCTAGTGCCTCAGCTACTTGGGAAACCGGTCGGGGAGCATCAGTGGACCTCAGAGAAGGTCGACATGAACTCGGGGCAGCTCGGGGAAGGCCCGAAATAGGTCCTCACCGTGCGCCCGATACCCCCCGTTCGTTCCTCCATTAGTAGACCTTGAATTACGCCGGGCACAGAGGTTCTCCGGCCCAGAGTTGTGAAGGCAACTTGTGCGTCACCGTGTCTAGCTCGTGTGGGAGTGGCCTGAGGCCCTCTAATCCTTTCTAGAGCACGAATTAAACAGAATCGTACCCGAAGGTCGTTCTGCACACAGAAAGGGGAAAAGTGGAAATTCGCCGCCGGTGAGCAACCACTCGAGCTGTGGCTCGGAGATGAGCAGCACCGGTCACCTGCGCGTCCAAGGGTGTCTTGGCTCGGGCGTGACAACGCCCAGGTTGGGCTGTCCACGAGAGCCCGAGGTGCGGCGGTTTCCAGTTCCGAGTTTGATCTTTCGGCACAGCCGATATCACTCGGTTTCAATCGATTTCTATCAATGGGAAGGATGGAAGATGGTAGCTAGTACCTTGCTGGGACCTTGGAACGGAAAGAAGGAGCTGCGATCGGCTTGATCAAGCAGGAACTCGAGCGGCGGCGATGGCAGTGGGAAAAGCAGTCGCGCACGTCGGTAGCTCGGGGAAATGGTGACTGAAGCACGCCGGGGAGGGAATAAATAGCCCGGCCGGCTGGTCTCCGGCTTGGGGCACGCAGCAGGAGCTGGCGCCGGCTGCCCCCTTCGGTGGCGCGCGCGCACAGCTGCCGGGAACCGACTGAACTGTGGTTCAGTCGGTTTGCTTTGAGGCAGAGGCTGACATGTGGGTCCCACTTCTCTTTTAACCTCTGAAATTTATTCCTAACAGCTGTGGTAAACAGTGAACCCTATTCTACCCTTGGCAATTCAAATTATTCACCCAAGAGCCATTTGAATTGATCAAAGTTCAAATGAGGTTTGGTTTGAATGAATTTCAGCACAAGTGCAGTTTGAAATTCAAATAAAGTTTGAATTTCTCCCCCTTAGCTCATGTCAAGATCAACTCCAAATGGAGTGAAAATTGGTGTGTGAGCTCACAAAAATGTGCTGAGCAAGAATATGCCTTCCACTTTTACATTCAGTGGGTGAAAACAGTTTGAATTTGAATATGGTTTCAAACTGCCCTTTTCCTAACTATACCCAAAATGACCTCAAAAAGGTTTTGAATTTGGGTGGAACTTGGCATGGACATCCTTAGCAAAGTGTAGGAGTCTTCATATGTCCAGCCCATCTATATCACATGTGGGAAGTACCACTTTTGCAATGTGTGAGTTTGTTCCCTAATGAGCATGTTGATAATTGTTACTTGCTCTTTATTTGTGTTCATCATTCTTCCTCAAATGAGGTGTGTGGTGTGGTGATGAACACTGCAAATGAGTGTCAAAAACTGAGGCCCTTACAACCTACTGAGGTGACCGGAAGGACAGACCCATTCCCAACAACGATAGAAGAAGGAAAAGAAGGGTGGGAAGGGTGGGTAGAAGAGAGTATACCAGCGTCGGGGGTGGTGTGGTACGAAGCTCCGGAGTCCACAACCCACTCGGGGCTAGGTGGTGTGAGACTCATCGTGCTGAAAGAAGACGAAAGTGACTGGCGATCCCAGCCCTGAGCAGGGTCAGAGTGTGGTGCCGACGACTCGGGCCGACCAACTGGGTTCCCCGAAGCCCAGTTGGCTAGAGAGGAGGGCCCAGCTGCAGAGTAGCCTGGTCCACTAGGGGGCAGGGTCCACTGTCCACCAGCAGCGTAGACAGGCCCGCCGTAAGTCGGAGTAGTCACGTAAGCCAGCTGAGGACGTGGTGGGCGAAGTGCCGGGAGACCCGGGGACGGCCCAGGCCACATCGAGATCTGGCCAGTCCACGGGTTGTAGGGTTTGGGCCAGGTCACACCACCCTTACCCCGACCACCACTACTGCCACCAGTAGTACCAGCACCACCAGGGGTACCACCAGCACTGGTCGTACCACCTCCACCAGTCCCTCCACCACGGCCACCACGTCTGCCATGACGGCGGTTCCCACCACCACCGGAGGTAGCAGGGACTCCTGGTGTGGTAGGTGGACGAGGAAGCTGGCCCCCAGAACCAGCAGGTGGAGGAGGGCGTGAAGACGACCCTAAGCTGTAGAAGGCCGAGGCAGGGGAGGAGGCAGTAGAGCCTCCCTGGGTGATCTCCTCGAGCTCGAGGTCCAACCAGACCTTCTCGAAGGTCAGGAAGGGCTTCTCACGGAGAATCCACGAGCGAACGTGGGTGTAGCCCTCATTCAGGCCCTGAAGGACCTGAAGAACGAGGGTACTGTCCGGGACGGGATCTCGAAGGTCACGAAGGGCGTCCGCCATACCCTTCATCTGTCGACAGTATGCAGTAACGGAGAGATCACCCTGGACAGTAGAACCAAAGCGGGCCCGGATGTGGAGAGCTCGGGTCGCTTGGTTCCCCTGGAAGCGAAGCTCGAGGACCTGCCAGGCCTGACGAGCTGTACCGCCACCCTTCTGGGCGACGATATCCTGAAGCTCCTCAGAAGGTGTGCCGAGGATCCATGGAAGGACAAGACTGTCCATGCAGATCCACGAGTCGTCCAGTGGGCAGTCATCTCGCAGGACATGGTCTTCCAGCCGAAAGCGTCGCAGCGTCAGGAGAAGCAGGCTGCGCCAACGAGCAAAGGAAGTAGAGTCGGAGTTGAGAACAACCGGGACAAGAGTCCGAATGTTCTGTATGCCAGCCGCCTGGGTATGTAGAGCAGCAACAAGAGACGCCGAGTAGTTGGTATAGGCAGCACCATCTCATGGAGTATCCTGTGCGTAAATCCACTGTACTGGCGGAGACTCCTCGAGCTGACGGGTGATAGAGGCCGCAGAAGCACGTTCCTACTCCAAGGTGAGGACGAGCGCTCGTTCCCGCTCACGGGAGATGGCCAGGGCAGTCACGACGTTGGAGACATGCGAGGAGGGCTGTCCCCCGGATCCAGCAGGGACAGCATGGCCGGCGGCGCTCACAGCAGGGCCACCAGGGCTTGGCAGCCAGGTGGTACTGGGACGGTTCTGTCCTCCGGCGGGTCCAACCAGGCCAGCGGTGAAGCCCGGCGGCTGTGGGGAGGCCGAGGGAGCCGCCTGCGGCTGGGCCAGCCACACCCGAGCCGGGCCCGAGCAGCCCGGCGGCTGTGCGCCCGGGGGAGACGGCGTGGAGGCCAGCCGCAGGGCTGGAAGCCCCGGATCTGGCGGCGGCGCCCCCAAGAGAGGTGGCGGGGCGGCCGGCAGCGCCAGACCCGGTGGCGGCGGGTGCAGGGTAGGGGGCGTCCGGATCGGCGGGGTCGGCGGCGCTGAGCCCAGCAGCAGCCGCGACCAGGCAGGAATCGAGAGGAGGGGGCGGTGGGGCCAGCCCGCCTGCGGCGCCGGCGCCCGAGGCCGCGGCGGCGGCGGCGCCCGTAGATGGCATCAGGGTGAGATCGGGAGAGGAGAGAGAAAAAGTAATCTGATACCAAATTAGATTAGAAAAGTAATCAATTCATTAACAGCCTGTCAAGGAGATACATATATAGGGGGACACAGCTTAAGGGTTAAGCAACCCTAATACAAAAAGACTAAAATGCCCCTGCCCCCTAATACGTACAGTCAACTTCAACAAACTTCACAGATCTCACAAGCCACAAATCACACCAAGTGCACGAGATCACTCCAAGAGCCTAAACGCGAAGTTCTTCCTTCCCCTCTTCTCACACACCCAAATTCACTTAAGAATTGGCTCTAGAGGGTGAGTAAGCAAGAGAGAAGGATTAGGGGGGCTCTTGGATTTCTGTGGCGGCGCTAGGGTTCCATATTTTTTTAAATGACGTCAGGGCATCTCCTTTTATAGAAGTCCCGAAGCCAACCGTTGCCACCTACCGAAAGTCCGGACTAGTCTGCCTCACACCGGACTAGTCCGATCTCACGGAGGAACTATTTGTCTAGGTGAGAACGGACAAGTCTGGAGGACCTGGACTAGTCCGGCCACTAAGGCGGACAAGTCCGGTCCACCAAGACTTAGCCGTGGGAGCTCTCATCTCACACCCATACAGACTAGTCCGCCTTAGAACGGACTAGCCCGAACTCACACAGGAACTCTTAGTCCGTGTAAAAACGGACAAGTCTGGCTAGCCCGACTAGTCCGGCCACTCAGGCGAATAAGTCCTGTCTACCAGGACTTAGCCCCAAAAACACTCTCATCTAGAGAGAAACGGACTAGTCCGTCAAAAACGGACAGGTCCGATCTCAGTCAGGAACTTTTAGTTCACCCTAAAACGGACTAAGTTGTAGGACTTTCGGACTAGTCCGGCCTCTTCCCTGTGACAAGTCTGGCCTGCCCAACTTTACCTCTCTACCTCTCTCCACTAAGGATTTGACACTTCTAACACTTTGAGCTCTCTTCTATGATCTCAATGCACTTGACACACACACTCTTTCTTTTACACGGATAGTCTACTAAAGACTCATCTGAAACCCTAATTTCTACTCTTCAAGTCTTTGACGCCGTTCTTCATCTTTTTCCTTTTTTTGAGAGTTTAGGTGCCCGCCTTGGAAATGTCCTGTGCTTATGATCATCTCAGCTCATTAGTCTCTTAATTTGTCATCATCAATCATCCAAAACCCACGGGGATGCATAGATGCACTTACAATCTCCCCCTTTTTGGTGATTGATGACAACACATTAAGTTTCATCATAAGAGGTAAAAATTTTATTTTTATAACAAGTGTACGTATGCAAAACTCCCCCTGAATGTATGCAAGAGTAAAAGAGGGGAGTTGGCATACATTCACATGTTATGGTGGGATGCCTAAGTATTGTGCTCAAAATAAAAAATGTGGTAAGACAATAAGCATAAAACAGCCATAAAATCCAACACGTAGTGTTACACAAAAGATAGGCATGCATAAAACATAAAACATAGATAGCCATGTCCAAAAGAGTCATGTCCAAAAGATCTATTAAGAGACTAGAAGATGATAAAAAATAGGACATCCTTTTCACATTTCTCCCCCTTTGGCATCAAGGAACCAAAAATGAAATGAGGGAGGAAGATAAGCCTAAGTCTACTCATCATATTCTTCATCTTCTTCTTCATCGCCATTTTCATCGCTCTCCGTAGCCTCCGTATCCTCTTCTTCTTCGTCGGTGGTGGTGGATGGAGGCACGGCCTTGGAAGAGCTTTCATCTTCCCTGAACTGGGCGAGCTCATCAGCGGTGAACTCTGGATATGGAGTGAGTTCCCCATCACTCTTCTCGGGGGGAGACATGGATACCTAAAGCTTGTCACACACAGCCTTGAGGTACTTCTCCTGACGCCTCTCCATGCGTCGAGTCCGGACCTCCACACGCCGACAGGAGGCAAAAAGTGTGTTGAAGCACTTGAAGAATCCGCTCATGGACTGCGGAGGAGGAGATAATGGGGGAGCCGCTGAGCCAGAAGTGGCCACTGAGATGGACGGAGGTTGAGCATTTTTTCTCCTTGAGGGTTCTGGTAGAATGGTGGGTAGCTGAGGACTGAGAGGTCGATGAGTGACATCCTTGACAAAGATTATCCCCGACACCTTCTCAATTAGGCACATGATGTACGGTGCATAACCACATGAGCGGTTGGGAGTGTGAGAGATGTTGAAGATGTCATCATAAATATGCTCAACAAGGTTGAACTTCTCTTCACCATCTATCAAGAGGAGGAGATGTCTTAAGTTTCCTTGAATTACCCCTGCATCTCCATCCTTGGGGGCAATGGTCCTCAGAATACGGTTGAGGATGCTATAGAACGGCTTGATGTTCCTAGCAAGCCCGTCCTCATAGGGAACATGACTAGGATACATATAGTCAAGCTGATCCATGTCCACTGCCTTGAGATTAGAAATGATAATCTCATGATCCAAGTGCTCCTCGAGGCCAAGTTTCTATGCAAACCTCTCATAGGTGACTGAGTACTGCTCTCCATGAGTCATCCAGGTGATTTCCCGGTCACCGTAGGTGGAGAAGTACACAGTGGCGTAGAACTGCACAATTACCTCAATGTTCCAGTCATACTTGAAGCTCATGATTTCCTTGATTCCATGGCGCTCTGTGGCTTCAATCACTGCATCAAAAGCTTTGTGCTCCCTTTTGGCCATGTAGTCCCAATCTACCCATTGAGCTTGAGTGACTGAGGTCTTCATTTTTAGGTACACCAAGCGGTAGTAATCACAGTGAAAGTCACACCAAAACCTAGGGTCGGCTGTGTGCTTCTCATAGTCATAGACTTTATCCATCCTCAGCCTTCTTGCCTTTTCAGCTGACTTTCCTTTGAATACAAATGCCGGATTGTTGGGTTGCCGGTTTGGGTCTCTAGCAGGGACAGCCATCTTTAAGGGGCCAATGGGCTTCGGTTGCCCTTTCTCTATGATTTTTATCCCTTCTGCTCTATTTGTCGGTGCTTTGGCAGTTGCCTTTTTGTTCTTGGGATGCTTAGGAAATGGAGCCTTACCCTTCTTTGGATCACGAGGAACCCTACCCTCAGATTCCTTTTCCTTCTCTTTATCTCCCAAGGTGACCAGCCTCTTTCTCTTGGGCTATGAGGCACTAGCAGCTTGGGAGCTCTGGGCTTCATGTTTGGCCCTTTTCTTTCTCAGTTGATCCTTCAAGGATTCTTCAATGACTTGGGCAATTTGTGCCTCCTCGTCGAGATCATGCTTCTTCTTTGTTCTTGCCTCTCGACGGATGGCTTCTTTAGCCGCTTGGGCATCCTTTGCTGCCCTTTCTTCGACAATGAACCGATGAAGGGCTTGTCGAGCCTCCTCGATCGTGGGACTTGGAAGTGGAGAGCTTTGGTCAGAGTTCGACATATTTCCTGAGAGACAGGATATTAGAGGTCAAGGAAGTGGAATATTGCAAGAGAATTCATGAAAAATGGCTAAAGTTAGAGTTTGTTCTGTGTAAACCGGATTTGTCCGTTAATGGACCGGACTAGTCTGCTCCAGAACGGATTTGTCCGCCCAAAACCGGACTAGTCCAGGTTATACAGAAAGAACCCTATCCCTAACAATTTTTTGCAAGAACTTCGAATTAAGTTGCAATACTCCTAGGCTATGATCGCATCGACACTAGGAACAACATTTGTGAAGAGGTTTTTATCAAAAGACCTAAGAGTGAAGAAAAGGAAGGATTTTTGGTTAGGTCATGAATACCTCTTGAAATCTTCATATGTGATGAATTTTGGAGTTGAAACTTGAGTAACGAAGCCCGGGGAAGGGTTTCTGCACTCCTTAGGTCTCCAATCCGTGGATTGGACAAGATTATTGGTGGAGGAAAGCGAAAATCGCTAATTTGTAGGCGCTTTTGGCTTGAGAGAAGATGTGAGCGGACTAGTCTGTGAAGAGAGAAGTTTGGCTGCCCCTGGGAGGTTAAGTCCCCAGGGGTCGGACTAGTCCGGGTTAAGTGTCCGGACAAGTCCGGTTAGCGGACCAGAGCCGGACTTCTCTCGGGCCGGACTTGTCCGGCCTCCCCAGGCGGACTAGTCCGGTTTGGACTTATCCGCTGCGAAGTCCGACCTTGCCACGTGGCCACTGCTAGGGTGAGCTCCGAAGGCACCACGTGTCCAGCGGGGCCAGGCCTCCCCTCTCCACAGAGGCGAGCTCTGAGGGTGCCACATGTCCGGCGGGGCCGGACCTCCCCTCTTCTATGTAAAGGTCCCAAAATATGCATACAAAGAAACGCTTGCTTGTGCAAAGTTGGTTTCATATGTATGAAAAATGGGACTTGTTAAAACTTTTCCACATGTGATAACACACATGAGGGCTTTCTTCACACAAGTTCAAATATCTATTTGAAGACTTGGAACCCAAGAGGGATCAAAAACCAAAGTGGGAAGTCCCCATTTGTGTGAGAAAGCTAAAGTCAGATTTTGAGAAAACAAATTGTTCCACTCAAAAATTCAAACGAGAGTAACACAATGATTTTCAAACTGTTGTGTTAAAAATTCCATTTGCAGCAGCCAAATCAAATAACAGATTTCATATTTGAATTCCTTGGGTCCAAATTAGGGGCTAGGCAAAGTTTCATGAATTTTTGGAAATGTTTCCTACCCATTGTTCAAATGGACTTTTAATTGCATAGGAATTCAAATTCAAATATGGATTTGGAAGAAACTTGTCCAATTCTTCAAAATTTGTTCATATTCAAATTTCCCACAATTAAATGGAGTTATTTGCCAACTTTGAGAGCTGTTGAGAGGGGATAAGGGGGAAGGTGGGACCCACTTGTCATATGCCCAAAAGATCTTCAGTCTTCAGTCTTCGGTCTTCAGTTTCCCACTCGAAACAACCGAGCTAGCTGCGGGCGACACCGAGGGGTACCGGAAGCCATCTCCTGCCCAATTTTCTTCACGCTGGCGAGCTACTCGTGGGTGGCTTTCACTCTCCGACGTGAACCATTTCGCCACAACGACGAAGGCACGGGTTCTACTCCTCTCGCGCACAAGCACGGCACAGAGAAGCCACCGCCGTTGTCAATCACTCGGGAGCGGTTGTCCCTCACGTGCAAACACCCAGGCGGTAGCAAAATGCTCCAGCAGTCTTCCCCACAGCCTCGTTATACCACAACCGGGAGTGTTCGGCCCTCACAACTCCGCGTACACCAAGTTCCCACCGGCGACCGCACCGCAACTGAACAGAGGTCGCGCGTGGACAGCTCGGCAGAGGGTCGTTCACGGCTGAGCAAGAGCGGTTTCGGACGTGCTGGGACCCGGTGGTGCTCATATCCAAAGCTCAAGACGTGACGTGATCTACCGAGCGTGAATTTGAAGAAAGTTCCCCGGCGGGCACGAACTGACCTCCCGGCACGGTAACTTCAAATTCACCCGCCACCCTTGTTCTTAGCTCGTCAATCCTTGCACACAGCACTGCCAGTAGTCGGCGATCATTAGCCCTTCACATCCGTAGCGTGAAACAGCATGTAGGCCGAGTATTTCTAGGTTTTCTAGCGGTGACCGAGGCGGGGAGGGTCGAGCTCACGGTGAAATCTAGGTTAGAGCCTTCCCCGAGCCTTTGCATGGCTGTGTCGACCCCCCCTGGGATTCCCGGTGCTGTAGAGCCCTTTCAACGAGGTTTTGGCGGGCTAGAAGAGTCGGGTGACATCGCCGAAGTGATCCCGAGCTGCCACACCATCGCCGGCTAGGTTAGAGCCACCGCCGGTCGGGGGAGATGATCCCATCGTGTTCAGCATGTGGAACTAGGCTCCAGCGGCGAGGGAGAACGTGGGAGCTGGCCGGACGGCAAGGATCAGCGCAGCTCCGGCGAGCCCTGCGGCGCGTGGGCGCGGGAGCGAGAGGAAGAAGACGAGTTGGTCGGGCCCGCTCGTCAGTCACTCAGGAATTAGTAGTGGGATCTTCTGTGGCACCGGATCCTTTGTGACAGTGAGGGAAACAGTCCTGTGGCCCCGTGTGGTTTAACCAAGGAACTGACACGTGGGGGCCGGACCCGCTGTCAGAGATTTGAACTTTTACCGGTTAATTCAAATCCCAGAATTTCCCCAAACTTTAGAACCTCATAACTCTTGTTAGGAAGCTCCAAATTTAGTGATTCAAATTGGGTTGGATTCATATTGAATAGCTCTGTCCAAATATACAACCCAATTTGTATGAAACTCATTAATTAATTCTGGAAAATTCGTTAAAGCTTTTCAGCAAAAGAATTTTAGAGGAAGTTTGGTTTACCCAAAATCCTCAAATTTTGCCAGAATATTCTTTATGATATTAGGGAAATCCTGTAAAAGTTTCAGCTCAATTGGAGTTGATTTGGGTATGGTAATTCAGATTTAAAGTTGCTGTATTCAATTGAATACAGAAACATTTTCAGAGAATTTCCAAAACATGGAAATTCATTTCTGGGAAATTCTTAGCTCCAAAAATCTTAGGAAAATTCATGCAAGTCCTATGAACTATAATGGAAATTGTATTTCACTAATTTTAGCATGAACATGCAAGTTTATTCAGAATTAATTCCTTTTTGCCTAAAGGCTTAGGAAATTATTCTGAGTGATTTATTCATTGGATAAGTCCAAATATTAGTCCAGAGTACTTTCTTGTGACAAGGAACCCACATTAAAATTCTCAGTTCCATTGGAGCTCTGATTCACCCCTGTTCTGTTTAACCTCTTAAGGTGATCAATATAGAAGAGGGGGAAACCACTTAGCACCTAATCATTTGCTTAGATCCAACGCAAACCACTAGCACCAGTGTCACTTTAAATTCTTAAACAGAGTTCCAGTTTTCAAAAACTTGTTATTAGAACTTGTAGCAAAGTATTTACAATTAATCATATGTGCATATTAATTACGTGTAGCATCTACGTGAAGAACTTGAAGTCATCGGAGTAGAGATCAAAGGAGGGAGGCAAGAGATCAAGCCAAGTGGTCTTCACTAACTGAGTTATATATATTAGTCCCCTGCAAAACAAAGGCAAGCTCCGGTTTGCATCAAACCTTACAAGTTTTTATTTGTATTCACTTTATACGTCTAGCATGTTATTTATTGCATTAAGTCTAGGTGGTATGACACTCCAAATGCATGACCCAGAAAACCCTGGAGTATAATGTAGAGTAGGTTATAAATTGATTATAACTGCTGATCTCAAATTAACAAAAATGGATTGAAAGAAGCAAAACTCGAGTGGGCAGTTTTCTACTCGTGAAACGGGGTTATGGGGGATCAATCGGAAGAGTTGGGAATTGATCCTCATAATTGGGAATGGAGAACGGGCAGTGGATGGAAGGATCAAGGACGTGGTCCTGTGAACCTAGTCTATGTCTGAGTCAATTAAGGCCCGTTCTCGTGTGTGGCCCCGCTGGACAAGTTTGAGATATGTAGCGGATGCATACTGGCTATATGGGACCCAGGAAATCGTTGTAACATGTTAACCTCGGTGTCGAGGCATACCTCACCGTCTGATGCCGATGCTGAAAGGATAGAGAAGTCAGCTCTACGAGGGTTTGCCATAGAGAGGCTTAATCCCAGTCGGTGGGACCGATTTGACATTTGGGTGTCGTGTGAAAGGTTGCCACGTACGACGTCAGTGATGGTTGATGTGTGCAATGTCGAGTCAGCCGGGTGTTTTTGATTGCAATCACGGTCGCTCGCGGTAGTGAGCATACTTGTACACTGAGTCGTGACATAGTAATAAACGGGGAAACGTTTAATATGCTTCATGAGTAATCCTCATAATGGAGATGAGGAACGATCAACACTTCACTAAATTTAATTTCCACCTTGGGCTAGTAGTGTCGAGGCAAAGCGTTTCTTGTTTGATTGTGGAGTCTCGACGTTAATAGCGTAAGGTCTGTATGAGTCTAGAATAGCTCACTAAAGTTCTTTTCACCTCGGGCAAGTTACATCGAGACAAAGCGTTTCTTGTTTGATTGTGGAGTCTCGATGTAAATTGCGCAAGGGCTATAAAAGTTGCTAAACTGAAAGTAAGGACTCTCCTTTAGCTCAAGTTCATCTTTTGTACAAACTTCTATATTCGGCCCTCTATTTTCATCATGTAGAGTTTCATGACTAGGGAGATGGTTAAGTCTTGCTGAGCTTCATGCTCACATATACTGCATAAGTTGTTTTGCAGGTAATAACTGTACGCGGATATGTATGGGCATCCGATGAGACTCGGAGCTCTCCGAGTGGTGAACTCATGGCAACCCCTGCCGCTGCTATTGTGATAGTGTTGCTAGCGAGAAGGGTCCGCGGGCTGGACACCTTCTCTGTTGCTTAGCATAGGTATGAGACGTGAGTTGTAATAGTGTTCTGCTGTAGATTATTTTGAGAAGTATTTGTAAAATTTACACTTTGTAAGATTCCGTTTGATTATGTAATATGATGCTTTATTATGTGTGCTGTTGAGTGCCGCATCGCCCGGCACCACCCAATGCGATTCCCGGGCGAGGTGTCCCGTCCCTGTGAACCGTTACGATGGGCCCTCACAGCGTGGTATCAGAGCCGCATTGGTAATAGCGCATGGAATAAGGATCGTATTACGACAAAAACTTAGGATACGGTGAGGAAACGGTATTTGGCCCACATAATGACTATAGTAGTATAGTTACTTAAAGTGGCAGGACTAACATACTTGTTATAATTCTGAATTTTGATTATGTAACGACGCACCTACGTCAGGTAAGAATGGTAAGGAACGCCACCGAAAGCGGTTCAATTTCGGTTAGCTCCCCTGACGAGGAAAGGGGTTCAGGGATAGGTCTCACAGCTTGGTGTGAGACGTTAATATGAAACTCTTGGACTCTTCATGTTCCTGAGTTCATATGAAACGCTGATCCCTGGCGTGCATTAGGCAAGTAAGTGGAGACTCCATCGTGTGGTCAGTAACGTGATAGTGTGTTCTGCTGGAAATAGCCTAGGAGGACATATGCAGCGCTTGCCATCGGCGTGCCCTGCAGGGCAGTAGGTTGTATCCGTTGGGTTGATAACATTCCCAACCGTGACGACCCGTTCATGATATACTCGGGTCCCTCGTCATGTGGTGTTGAAACACGATCACGTACCTTGAGACGTGACTTAACTCAAGGACGGCCGTATGGCAATGATACGGGCGTTTGTATTTACTTTCAAATATGGAACTGCCTGAAGTGAAAACAACCTTTGAGTGCACCACTATTGAGTGTTCTTCTGCAGGTACTAACCATGTACGTATCCCGAGTAGTACACGTGTGCAAGAGACCGTTTAGTGCCACTGATAAAACGGATATGCCGGTATAATCCGGTTTAGGATTTTCTTTGGTGAGGCTACGTAGTACCGACATGCTTCTTACGGTGCATCGACACCGTACTACACTAATAATCCTCTTCCCTATAAAGAAATAATTCACGAACTAACTTTCAACTAAAAATGGAAGTTTGAAACAAGTATTAGTTACTGAACTCTTATTTTGAGCTAAGATTCAAATGAGAGAAGGTTTAGGTTTCAAAGATTTCAAAAACAGAGTGCTCTGTTTCTGGCAGGAACTCTTGCTGAACTTTAACGGAGGATAACTCTGAGTATCTTGAACAAATTAAGGTGTATTATACAGTTCTGGAAATATTTTCAAGTGCTCTACAACTTTCTTGTAGACTTCCAGAGCAAAATTATACGTTAAGTGGGTGAAAAGTCCAGTTGAAGGCAAACTGTCCAGAACCAGGACAGCAGAAAAACCTCTCTGGACCTTTCTGTTTTTAAGCCATAACTTCCTGTAGAGAAATCCCTAAGAAGCCTGTGATACACCGTTGGAAAAGTTATGAGATATGCAACATTGTTGTAGTCAAAGTTTGTTCAGATTCATATTGTATCTGCATATACAACTGTGATAAAGTCAGCCACCTAAAAAAGAGATGCTGGCAAATTTTATCCAGAAATTCTGTTAACTTTGAGCAATCATAACTGTTGATCCAGAAGTGATATGGAGGCATTTGAATACTCGTTGAAAACATATTGAAGTTAACTTTAACTTTGGTATTCAATCTGAGTTATGGAAATGCTTCTAAACGGATCAAAATCTGGGTTAGGACAGAAGAGCCTGTTCTGCACAGCAAAGAGAACGGTTGAAGAAGCAACTAAGGGGAAACCATGAGCAAATGTGTTATACAACCAAGCTCATGACTTTGGGGTTGCTCTGCGCTGTGTAGTAGGAAGAAGGATGAAACACTGTGGCTTAGTGTTAATTTTCGTCCGCTTAACATTGTGACAATCAAGGACAAGTACCCGTTACCACAGATCGACATATTGTTTGATCAGTTGGTTAAAGCAAGGATCTTTTCCAAGATGGACTTAGGATCAGGGTACCATCAGATTGAGATAAGGGCCGATGTTATTCTGAAGACAGTTTTTCGATGAGGTACGGAGCTTATGAGTACCTGTCATATTCCTTGGCCTTACCAACACTCCAGCTCAGTTCATGTACTTAAGGAACTCGGTATTCATGCCGGAGCTGGATATGTTTGTCGTGGTCTTCATCGACGACCTACTGGTTTATTCCAAGTCGGAGGAAGCACACGAGGAGCACCTGCGTATAGTCTTGCAACGGCTGCGAGATCACAAGCTATACGTGGAATTCAGCAGGTGCGAAATTCTAGATATCACGAGTACTTTGTCTCGGGCATATCATCTCAGCGAGGGGCATCGCTGTAGACCCGAGTAAAATCGCACAAGTGATGCATTGGAAGTCCTCGCGGTCTATTAACGAGGTACGGAAAAAATCCTCGGACTTGCGGGATATTATCAGAGGTTTATTTCGAACTTCTCGAAGATTGCCAAGCCTATGACATAGCTGCTGAAGAAGGCTACCAAATAAGTTTGGAGTCCAGCATGTAAAGCAGCGTTCAAGGCATTAGTGAAGCACCTAACATCAGCACCGGTTTCGGTGCAGCCAAACACAACAACACCGTTCTCTGTGTACTGCGATGCATCCGGCATTGGGCTAGGATGTGTGCTGATGCAAGACCGAAGTATTGTCGTGTATGGATCACAGCAACTCAGGAATCATGAGCAACACTATCCGACTCATGACTTAGGATTCACTCCCATGGTACTTGCGCTCGAAATGTGGAGGCACTACCTACTCGGTAACCTCGTGCATTCATATATCAACCACAAGAGCCTCAAGTACATATTCACTCAGAAGGAGTGGAATATGAGGCAGCAAAGATGGTTGGAGTCGATAAAGGATTACGAAATAGAGATCCATTATCATCCCGGCAAGGTTAACGTGGGCGAATGCAGGAGTCGCAAGTCACACGTTCGTAATCCAACCATCACCCCGTTGGAAGAGAGCGAGCCACCATTATGTATGGTTCACCCTAGAGCTCTCTACAATTTAGCGTTTATCCCCACCATCCGTGAAAAAGGGTGGCAGCCCAGAAACATGATCAGGGCATGTCACATTGGCGGAGATATATATACAGTGGGGAAACTGAAACATTTCCGGAAAGACGGAGACGGCGTCCTGCGGTTTAAGGACAGAATCATCGTACCCCATAACCCGGAGTCGAGGGAGAAAGATTTTGACGAGGCTCACTTGTCAAAGTTTCTATTCATCTCGATTCGTCGGTCCATTCTAGGTTTTCAGAAAGATGTGGGTCAGTTGCACACTGGCTGGAATTACCAGCGATATTCACCAGTGTGTATGACATCTTCCATTTTTCTTAGCTGAGGATGTGCCTCAAGTCTTAAACAACCATTCAGCTGGGAAATACCAGGGAACTGAAACCAGATCTCACACCTCAGGAGGGACTGGTTCAGATCATCGACATAACGGACCAAACCACACGCGACCATACGTTGTGGTTCTATAAAGTTTTAGGCAGTGGTTGCTTCAAGATTGAAGCGACATGTGAAAGCGAAGGATTTCTTCGCACCAATTATCCCGACTTTAGACGTCGCCTATTAGTTAATTTTTCACCATCCTTCCTCTCATTTTTACCCTGTAATCTCAGGATGAGATTCTCTTAAGGGGGGAGGATTGTAAAGGTCCCAAAATATGCATACAAAGAAACTCTTGCTTGTGCAAAGTTGGTTTCATATGTATGAAAAATGGGACTTGTTAAAACTTTTCCACATGTGATAACACACATGAGGGCTTTCTTCACACAAGTTCAAATATCTATTTGAAGACTTGGAACCCAAGAGGGATCAAAAACAAAAGTGGGAAGTCCCCATTTGTGTGAGAAAGCTAAAGTCAGATTTTGAGAAAACAAATTGTTCCACTCAAAAATTCAAATGAGAGTAACACAACGATTTTCAAACTGTTGTGTTAAAAATCCCATTTGCAGCAGCCAAATCAAAGATCAGATTTCATATTTGAATTCCTTGGGTCCAAATTAGGGGGTAGGCAAAGTTTCATGAATTTTTGGAAATGTTTCCTACCCATTGTTCAAATGGACTTTTAATTGCATAGGAATTCAAATTCAAATATGGATTTGAAAGAAACTTGTCCAATTCTTCAAATTTTGTTCAGATTCAAATTTCCCACAATTAAATGGAGTTATTTGCCAACTTTGAGAGCTGTTGAGAGGGGATAAGGGGGAAGATGGGACCCACTTGTCATATGCCCAAAAGATCTTCAGTCTTCAGTCTTCGGTCTTCATTTTCCCACTCGAAGCAACCGAGCTAGCTGCGGGTGACACTGAGGGGTACCGGAAGCCACCTCTTGCCCGATTTTCTTCACGCTGGCAAGCTACTCGTGGGTGGCTTTCACTCCCCGACGTGAACCGTTTTGCCACAACGGCGAAGGCACGGGTTCTACTCCTCTCGCGCGCAAGCACAACACAGAGAAGCCGCCGCTGTTGTCAATCGCTCGGGAGCGGTTGTCCCTAGCGTGCAAACACCCAGGCGGTAGCAAAATGCTCCGGCAGTCTTCCCCACAGCCTTGTCGGACCACAACCGGGAGCGTTCGGCCCTCACAACCCCGCGTACACCAAGTTCCCGCGACGACCGCACCGCAACTGAACAGAGGTCGCGCGTGGACAGCTCGGCAGAGGGTCGTTCATGGCTGATCAAGAGCGGTTTCAGACGTGCTGGGACCCGGTGGTGCTCATATCCAAAGCTCAAGACGTGACGTGATCTACCGAGCGCGAATTTGAAGAAAGTTCCCTGGCGGGCACGAACTGATCTCCTGGCACGGTAACTTCAAATTCACCCGCCACCCTTGTTCTTAGCTCGTCAATTCTTGCACACAGCACCGCCAGTAGTCGGCGATCATTAGCCCTTCACATCCGTAGCGTGAAACTGCATGTGGGCCGATTATTTCTAGGTTTTCTAGCAGTGACCGAGGCGGGGAGGGTCGAGCTCATGGTGAAAGCTGGGTTAGAGCCTTCCCCGAGCCTTTGCGTGGCCGTGTCGACCCCCCCTGGGATTCCCCAGTGCTGTAGAGCCCTTTCACCGAGGTTTTGGGGGGCTAGAAGAGTCGGGTGACATCGCCGAAGTGATCCCGAGCTGCCACACCGTCGCCGGCTAGGTTAGAGCCACCGCCGGTCGGGGGAGATGATCCCATCGTGTTCAGCGTGTGGAACTAGGCTCTAGCGGCCAGGGAGAACGTGGGAGCTGGCCGGACGGCAAGGATCAGCGCGGCTCCGGCGAGCCCGGCGGCGCGCGGGTGCGGGAGCGAGAGGAAGAAGACGAGTTGGCCGGGCCCGCTCGTCTGTCACTCAGGAATTAGTGGTGGGATCTTCTGTGGCACCGGATCCTCTGTGACAGTGCGGGAAACAGTCCTGTGGCCCCGTGTGGTTTAACCAAGGAACTGACACGTGGGGGCCGGATCCGCTGTCAGAGATTTGAACTTTTCCCGGTTAATTCAAATCCAAGAATTTCCCCAAACTTTAGAACCTCATAACTTTTGTTAGAAAGCTCCAAATTTAGTGATTCAAATTGGGTTGGATTCATATTGAATAGCTCTGTCCAAATATACAACCCAATTTGTACGAAACTCATTAATTAATTTTGGAAAATTCTTTAAACTTTTCAGCAAAAGAATTTTAGAGGAAGTTTGGTTTACCCAAAACTCATCCAATTTTTCCAGAATATTCTTTATGATATTAGGGAACGCCTGTAAAAGTTTCATATCAATTGGAGTTAATTTGGGTAGGATAATTCAGATTTAAAGTTGCTGTATTCAATTGAATACAGAAACATTTTCAGAGAATTTCCAAAACATGGAAATTCATTTCTGGGAAATTCTTAGCTCCAAAAATCTTAGGAAAATTCATGCAAGTCCTATTAACTATAATTGAAACTGTAGTTCACTAAGTTTAGCGTGAACATGCAAGTTTATTCAGAATTAATTCCTTTTTGCCTAAAGTCTTAGGAAATTATTCTGAGTGATTTATTCATTGGATAAGTCCAAATATTTGTCCAGAGTACTTTCTTGTGACAAGGAACCCACATGAAAATTCTAAGCTCTACTGGAGCTCTGGATTACCCCTGTTCTGTTTAACCTCTTAAGGTGATCAATATAGAAGAGGGGGAACCACTTAGCACCTAATCATGGGCTTAGATCCAAACCCAAACCACTAGCACCAGTGTCATTTTAAATTCTTAAACATAGTTCCAGTTTTAAAAAACTTGTTATTAGAACTTGTAGCAAAGTCTTTACAATTAAACATATGTGCATATTCATTACGTGTAGCATCTACGTTAAGAACTTGAAGTCATCGGAGTAGAGATCAAAGGAGGGAGGCAAGAGATCAAGCCAAGTGGTCTTCACTAACTGAGTTATATATATTAGTCCCCTGCAAAACAAAGGCAAGCCCCGGTTTGCATCAAACCTTACAAGTTTTTATTTGTATTCACTTTATACGTCTAGCATGTTATTTATTGCATTAAGTCTAGGTGGTATGACACTCCAAATGCATGACCCAGAACACCCTGGAGTATAATGTAGAGTAACTTATAAATTGATTATAACTGCTGATCTCAAATTAACAAAAGTGGATTAAAAGAAGCAAAACTCGAGTGGGCAGTTTCCTACTCGTGAAACGGGGTTAAGGGGGATCAATCGGAAGAGTTGGGAATTGATCCTCATAGTTGTGAATGGAGACCGGGCAGTGGATGCAAGGATCAAGGATGTGGTCCTGTGAACCTAGTTTATGTCTGAGTCGATTAAGGTCCATTCTCGTGTGCGGCCCCGCTGGACAAGTTTGAGATGTGTACCGGATGCATACTGGATATATGGGACCCAGGAAACCGATGTAACATGTTAACCTGGGTGTCGAGGCATACCCCACCGTCTGATGCCAATGCTGAAAGGATAGAGAAGTCAGCTCTACGAGGGTTTGCCGTAGAGAGGCTTAATCCCAGTCGGTGGGACCGGTTCGACATTTGGGTGTCGTGTGAAAGGTTGCCACGTAGGACGTCAGTGATGGTTGCTGTGTGCAACGTCGAGTACGGGCGTACGTGTCGTGTCAGCCGGGTGTTTTTTATTGCAATCACCTTCGCTCGCGGTAGTGAGCATACTTGTACACTGAGTCATGACGTAGTAATAAATGGGGAAACATTTAATATGCTTCGTGAGTAATCCTCAAAATAGAGATGAGGAACGATTAACACTTCACTAAATTTAATTTCCACCTTGGGCTAGTAGCGTCGAGGCAAAGCATTTCTTGTTTGATTGTGGAGTCTCGACGTTAATAGCGTAAGGTCTGTATGAGTCTAGAATAGCTCACTAAAGTTCCTTTCACCTCGGGCAAGTTACATCAAGACAAAGCGTTTCTTGTTTGATTGTGGAGTCTCGATGTAAATTGCGCAAGGGCTATAAAAGTTGCTAAACTGAAAGTAAGGACTCTCCTTTAGCTCAAGTTCATCTTTTGTACAAACTTCTATATTCGGCCCTCTATTTTCATCATGTAGAGTTTCATGACTAGGGAGACGGTTAAGTCTTGCTGAGCTTCGTTCTCACAGATACTGCATAAGTTGTTTTGCAGGTAATAACTGTATGCGGATATGTACGGGTGTCCGATGAGACTCGGAGCTCTCGGAGTGGTGAACTCATGGCAACCCCTGCCGCTGCTATTGTGATAGTGTTGCTAGCGAGAAGGGTCCGTGGGCTGGACACTTCTCTGTTGCTTAGCATAGGTATGAGACGTGAGTTGTAATAGTCTTCCGCTGTAGATTATTTTGAGAAGTATTTGTAAAATTTACACTTTGTAAGCTTCCGTTTGATTTATGTAATATGATGCTTTATTATGTGTGTTGTTGGGTGCCGCATCGCACGGCACCACCCAATGTGATTCCCGGGCGAGGTGTCCCGTCCCCGTGAACCGAGACGACGGGCCCTCACATTCTCAGAGGCGAGCCCCTATGGTGACACGTGTCCAGCGGGCCGGGGCCTCTCCTCTCCTTGGAGGCGAGCTCCCGTGGCGACACGTGTCCAGCGGGCCGGGGCCTTTCCTCTCCTCGGAGGAGAGCTCCTGTGGCGACACGTGTCTAGCGGGCCGGGGCCTTTCCTCTCCTCGGAGGCAAGCTCTCGTGGAGACACGTGTCCTGCGGTCCAGGGCCATTCCTCTCCTCAGAGGCGAGCTCCAGTGGTGACACGTGTCCCGCTGGACCGGACCTCATCCCTTCCATAGGGGTGAGCTCCGGTGGCGACACGTGTCCCGCGGTGCCGGACCTCATCCCTTCCACAGGGGTGAGCTCCGGTGGTGACACGTGTCCTGCAGGGCCGGACCTCATCCCTTCCACAGGGGTGAGCTCCAGTTGCGACACGTGTCCTGCAGGGCCGGACCTCATCCCTTCCACAGTGGTGAGCTCCGGTGGCGTCACGTGTCTGGCGGGGCCGGACTAGTCCGGGTTCGGTGTCCAGACAAGTCCGTTTGACGGACAAGAGCCGGACTTCTCTAGGGCCGGACTTGTCCGTCCTCATAGGCGGACTAATCCGGCTACAAGCTGAAATTCATATAATTTGAGTTTTAGTTCAAGAATATGATCCTTTTGGACAAGTTTTTGCAAATATCTTTGGCAAACATGGTCAGTAAGCATACATCAAACAAACAATGACCATATTTGACAAAGGGTCCTTTTGAACATAGTTTTCATAGAGTAAGAGAGATTAGGGTAGTATGTTGAAAACATGCAGTTTTTGAAGTTTATAAACAAGCAACAAACAGATGTGCACACTTCAAGCAACATTTCGAGAGTCTAGCATATTCAGTTCACTACTTAGGTCACAAAAGTGTTTCTCATCAAGGGGTTTTGTGAAGATGCCCGCCAATTGCTTTTCACTTCTAACATGAGAGATAACGATATCTCCCTTGATAGAGTGATCTCTCAGGAAATGGTGACGGATATCAATATGTTTGGTTCTAGAATGCTCCACGGGATTGTGAGCAATCTTGATGGCGCTCTCATTGTCACATAGGAGTGGAATCTGGGTCAAAGTGTAACCATAGTCCCTAAGAGTTTGTCGCATCCATAGGAGTTGTGCACAACAACTTTCGGCTGCGACGTACTCCGCTTCGGCTGTGGATAGGGCAATGGAGTTTTGTTTCTTTGAAGACCATGAAACCAAGGACCTACCAAGAAATTGACAAGTCCCTAATGTGCTCTTCCTATCTACCTTACAATCGGCATAATCGGCATCGGAGTATCCAATGAGATTGAACTTGGATCCCTTGGGATACCAAAGTCCTAGGTTAGGAGTGTGAACCAAATATCTAAGAATTCGCTTAACGGCTGTCAGGTGGCACTCCTTAGGAGCTGCTTGTAACCGTGCACACATACACACACTAAGCATTATGTCGGGTCTAGATGCACAAAGGTAAAGTAAAGATCCTATCATGGAACAAAATACCTTTTGGTCCACACTTGGACCATCTTCATTAAGGTCAAGATGTCCGTTGGTTCCCATGGGAGTCTTGATGGGTTTGGCTTTGTCCATGTCAAACCTCTTAATTATGTTTTGAGTATACTTGGTTTGACTTATGAACGTTCCTTCCTTGAGTTGTTTGACTTGGAATCCTAGGAAGAACTTCAATTCCCCCATCATTGACATCTCGAACCTTTCAGTCATTATCTTTGAAAACTCATCACAAAAAGCTTTGTTAGTAGAACCAAATATAATGTCATCGACATATATTTGGCACACAAATAAATCATCGTTAAAATGCTTAGTGAAGAGTGTATAGTCTGCGTTTCCTATCCTAAAACCATTTTTAATAAGAAAATCTCTAAGACACTCATACCAAGCTCTAGGATCTTGTTTGAGGCCATAGAGGGCTTTCCAAAGTTTAAAGACATGGTTAGGATACTTATCGTCCTCAAATCCGGGTGGTTGCTCCACGTACACTTCCTCCTTGATTGGACCGTTGAGGAAAGTGCTTTTCACATCCATTTGGTATATCTTGAAATCATGGTGAGTTGCAAAAGCAAGCAACATACGAATTGATTCAAGCCTAGCTACGGGAGCAAAAGTTTCATCATAATCCAAAACTTCTACTTGTGCATATCCCTTTGCAACAAGTCTTGCCTTGTTTCATGTTATAACCCCCATACTCGTCTTGCTTGTTGCGGAATACCCACTTGGTTCCCACAACATTTGCGATGGGTCGCTTTACAAGTTCCCACACTTGATTTCTTTCAAAATTATTGAGTTCCTCTTGCATGGCAACCACCCAATCTGGATCTTGTAGTGCTTCTTCTATCTTGCGGGGCTCCAATGAGGAAACAAAAGAGTAATGTTTACAAAAATTAGCCATTCGAGAGCGAGTGGTTACCCCTTTGGAGATATCTCCTAGTATGTTGTTGACGGGATGATCCCGTTGAACTCTTTGGTGCACTATTGGATGAGATGGTTGAACTCTTTGATATCCATCTTTATTGTCACTCTTTTCTTCATATCCCCCTTGATCCAATGCTTTATCTTGACTTTGATCATTTTGATCTTGTTGAGGTTGGCCTTGCTCATCTTGAGCTTGATCATGGGAGGGAGACATATTTTTGTTTGTTGGATGATCATTTGAGTCTTGAGGATGTTCTTGAGGAAAAATTTCTCCAAGTGCCATCCTTTTAAGTGCTTCTTGTGGAGCCTCTTCTTTATCTAGCACACTTTGATCAACTTGCTCCACTTCGGAGCCATTAGTCTCATCAAACAATACGTCTCTCACTATTTCAACAATTTCAGAAGTTTTGTTGAAAACACGATAGGCTTAGGTGTTTGAGTCATAACCAAGCAAGAAACCTTCATCGGATTTTGAAGAAAACTTCGAAGTCCTAGGCTTCTTTTTGAGAACATAACACTTGCTCCCAAAGACACGAAAATACGAGATGTTTGGTTTGTTACCGGTTAGAAGTTTGTAAGACGTCTTCTTCAAAAGTTGATGAAGATACAACCGGTTTATGGCATAGCAAGCAGTGTTAACCGCTCCCGCCCAAAACCGGTCCGACGTCTTGTACTCATCAAGCATGGTTCTTGCCATTTCAATGAGGGTTCTATTCTTCCTCTCAGCAACCCCATTTTGTTGAGGGGAGTAAGGGGTTGAAAACTCATGCTTGATGCCTTCTTCATCCAAGTATTCTTCCACTTGAGTGTTCTTAAACTCGGTGCCGTTATCACTCCTTATGTTCTTAATTCTTAAGGAAAACACGTTTTGAGTTCTTCTCAAGAATTTCTTGAACACACCTTGAGTTTCTCCTTTGTCATGCAAAAAGAACACCCAAGTGAAACGAGAATAATCATCTACAACAACAAGACCATATTTGTTACCGCCGATGCTTATGTTGGCGATTGGGCCAAAAAGATCCATGTGAAGTAGCTACAAGGGTCTGTGGTCATCATGACATTTTTGGATGGATGTTGAGCTCCAACTTGCTTTCCGGCTTGACAAGCACTACATGGCCTGTCCTTATCAAAACCAACATTTTTCAAGCCTCGAATGTGTTCTCCCTTGAGAAGTTTTTGCAAGTTCCTCATCCTGACATGGGCTAACCCTCTATGCCAAAGACATCCCATGTTAGTCTTTGCCATTAAGCACGTGTCAAGTTGAGCTTTATCCGTGGTAAAATCCACAAGGTAAAGCTTTCCCTTGAGCACGCCCTTAAAGGCGATTGAGTCATTGCTTCTTCTCAAGACAGTCACACCCTCGTTAGTGAAAATACAATTATAACCTTTATCACATAGTTGGGATATGGATAGAAGGTTATAATCAAGGGAGTCAACATGCAAAACATTTGAGAGAGTATGATGGGGAGGGATAGCAATTTTACCGGTGCCAAGGATTTTCCCTTGGCTATTGTCCCCAAAATATATTCCTTCACTTGGATCTTCGTTTTCCTCATATTAAACAAACATCCTTCTCTCTCCGGTAATATGGTTTGTGCATCCACTGTCAAGCACCCATTTTGATCCACCGGAGGAGTATGCCTACAAAATAGAGTTATGCCTTACCTTTTGGTACCCAAGCGGGGTTGAGTCCTTTCATGTTAGTCAAGAGGCACTTGGGCACCCACACACAAGGTTTTGGACTCTTGCGGAGTGGCCCAACATACCTAGCATTTCCAAATTTGTTTCTCAATAAAACATATGAGGCATCAAAATCACGAAACAAAGGATGAGGTTTATTTTTAGACATGTTAGATGAGTTTGCAATGTTCTTTACATTTTCTTTGTTGGATGAACCATCCTTGACAAAAACAATCAAGTCTTTTCTCTTCTTGGGAGTTTTATCATGTTGCATCCACTCCCGAGGATAGCCAAGACCATCTTTGACATGTGGAGGTCTTACATTGGTATATGCACTTCGTGCATATGCCACTTTTTCCTTGTCAAAGATACCACCTTTCGGTGACTACTTGTTTTGTGCCAACTTAAGTTCATCTTTGAGTTTTAGGATTAAGTTTGAGCACTTGCAAGTTTGAGTTGCTTCGGGAGATTTCTTTGAGGAGGGTGAAATCATAGAGGAAGAAGGTGCATTGATCTTGAAAGACTCAACTTGTGTTTCAAGGATCTTGTTGACTTTTGTCAAGTTAACAATTTCATCCTTTAGCACAACAGTTGTGTCTTCAAGATTTGAGAAAGTTTCCTTGCTCAAAGCGAGTTTACGCTCAAGTGCCTTGCTTCTTTCGCTTTCAACCTCAAGGAGCTCTTCAAGCTCATGACATCTCTCCTTTTCAAGGATAAGCATGTCTTGTTGACGGTTGATGAGTTCACCCTTCTCAAAGTTTTTTTCTGACAACAATCTCATCTTTTTCATGGTGCTCCTACTTAGATCCTTAAGCATGGATTCATTATCACTACTACTATCAAAGCGCCTCTTCTCATAAAACATCCTTCTTCTCATCATCCTCTTGAATTTGTTGATGAAGAGCCCCTCTTCTTCATCGGTGTCGAGACCCTCGTCATCACTTGCTTCGAAGTCTTGTGATGAGGATGTTGCTTTGAAAGCAACATCTTTCTTCTTTGAGGAGGCGAGCCTTTGGAGGTTGCTGTAGAACATGGCTTCCTTCTCCATCATCTCGTTGTTGATGATTCTTCCAAGTACTTCCTCCGGGGTCATTTGAGCATATCCCGGGCTCTCACGGATCAAGGAGGAAAGAGCAATGTTTCGAGACATGAATGCCCGAAGCATCCTCTTCACCACCTCATGATCCGCCCACCGGGTGCATCCATAAGATCGGATCTTGTTGATGAGGATCTTGAGACGGTTGTACATGTCTTGAGGGGACTAACCATCCATGATGGTGAACCTCCCAAGCTCTCCTTCAATCATCTCGATCTTGGCTTCCCTAATGGCTCGGTTTCCTTCATGCGCTGTCTTGAGTGTGTCCCATATATCTTTGACGACCTCTAATTCATCGACTCGGTTGAACTCTTCTCGAGTCAAGGATGAGGTGATCACCCCAACTACTTGAGCATTGCGATAATGTAGAATGGATTGCTCCCGGGTAACGTCTTCTTCATTTCTTGGAAGATGGACACCTGTTAAGACAATTTGCCACAAGCTAGGGTTTAAGGATATTAGATGCATCTTCATATTATGCTTCCACATTGAGTAATCATTTCCATCGAATTGAGGAGGTTTGCCTAGAGGAATAGATAAGTAGTGATTGTTGGAAGTTAATCGTTCATAGTTGAAAGGATATTGGGAGTAGTCCAGTTGACCACTCCTTTCTTGATCCTGCGGCTTCTTCTTCTATTTACTTGAGTGACCTAGCTTCTCGCGAAGTCGTGCCCTGAGCTGGCGAACTTCTTCATCGTCACTCGAGTGGTCTTGCAGCACATCTGTGTCCTTTTTCTTGTCATATGTGTTGTCACCTTTTGACGTCAACGGAATCTCGTATCCCTCCACTCTGGCCATCTTCTCTTCGAGTGGTTAGACTCTTAATGGAGAGACCTGCTCTGATACCAATTGAAATTGCCTAGAGAGGGGTGAATAGGCTAAAATACCTGAAATGACTTAATTAAACAAGATTAGAACTCAGGAGCCGGACCAGTCTGGCTCAGGGGCGGACTAGTCCGATCAACTTGCTGGAAAGGCCTAATGTAACACCTCAAAAATCTTGTTAAGACCCTAAACCATGTTAAGAGGGGAATTTAAAAATTTTTGGACGTGTTGCATGTTTTGCAAAAATTCAAATTCAAACTGGAATTCAAATTAAACTCAAATCAGAAAAGAAATAGAAAAAGAAAAAAGAAAACAGAAAAAAACCAGCCAGTGGGCCGCAACCCACCAGCCGGCCCAACCAGAACCCGCGCCAGCCCGCAGCCGCGCGCGCCCCTTTCCTCCCACTGACAGGCGGGGCCCGCCAGTTCTTCGTCTACCTCGAGCCCGCGCCGGACTCTCTCACCCCGAATCCAAACCGATCCGGATTTCTGCGAATCCCAGCCAAATTTCGCTCGGGGGCGACGCGAACTCGATCTAAACCACCCCGCCGCCCTCTCCCGTCTATAAAAACCCCGGCCTCGTTCTGTTTTTCCCACGCGATCTGCTGTTTTTACTCCGGTGATAACCCGAGCCTTCGCCGGCGAATTCTGGCCGATCTACGCTCGGAAATTCCGATCTAACTCGTTGGTCTTGATCCACCGCCTCCGGGGAACCTTGCAGGTGCAGAAAACTCGGTGACTTGCGGTGTAAACACAGCGCCGACGAGCCTCGTCGTGAATTCACCTCGGACCTCGTCGCCGATCACCTTCCATGACCTCCGAGCTCAAGAAAACCCCCGAGGTGAGATCCTCGACCTCCCCTCTACCGATCTATGCCATAAGATCACAGTTCTAGGAAGAATTCTCGAAGATCCAAAAGTCTCCGGCGAGATCGCTGCTTTTCCGCCACCGTGCGCCGCCGGCAGGGCCGCCCGCGCTCTATCAGAGCGACGTGGCCGCTTGTGCGCCGTTTATTTTAAATCGCACAGTAGGGTTTAAATCCCCGCGTACCGGTTCGGCGTTATAATCTCAGCCGTTTGTTTTAAATCGGAAGGTCCACGTCAACCCCGCGTTATAAAGACTGGAATTCTTACGTGCTACCCCCTAGGGTTCTCGGGAAATAAGAGCTAGCCCCGGAAACTTCTGATCTAGCCCCTGGAACTTCAGAAAATCATGTAAATTCATTTAAAAATCAGTTTTAGCCCATGGACTTAATAAAAATTAGGAAAAACTCCTCTGTTATAAGTAGCTAGACCCCTGAGAATTCTTAAAATAATAGTATAGACCCTGTAGTGGGGTGAGTTTACCTTTTTAGACCTGTTTAATATTTAATTTGGGAAATTGAATATGTGGCTAGTGTTTAAAATTTAAAAAGTGGGACAAACATATTGTCAAAATTAAATTAAAAACTTTCTCAGTATTTAGAAAAACTTTGGAGTGAGATAAAAACATATTTTGGGCTGAAGTGAATCTGTTTAATTTATTATTCACATTTAGGGACACATTTTTAAGTAAAGAATAGTTCTAGAAAATAGGGAAAATAATTGTAAAATAGTTTACATCAGAGGAAAAGGTCAAAAATATATTAGCAAATATTTTAGATCAGAACCTATTCTGTTTAGATGATGTGTCTTGTTATTTTAATAATAAAGTTCACACTTAGGCATAGGAAATAAATCTGAAAATATAGCAACTAATAAATGATAAATGGAGCTTCTAAAATCCAAAGAATTCAGTTTAGGGTTGGTAGAAATTATGAAGACACATATGGAGAAGGAAAATACCTTTCATTCATACTAGGTAGCTAAAAGGTGTAGTAATTGAATATAAGGAATTTATTTAAATTGGAAACTCATATATATAGTATGTAAGTATAAATGTGAACACAGAAGTAGGAATCATATACATATGACCAAAAGTGCATGCAAGCCACAAATCAACACACATAGAGTAACCACAACACATATAATGGTGAATGACTTTCATAAATATGAATGTGTGGTTTGTATGAAGTGGAAGTGTGAACTATGTCTTATGGATTGCTGTTTTTCTTTTGCTATGTGATGGTATGATGTAGAACCTGCTCAAGAGCAAGTTATTCCTTTCCAAGATCAGGACTACCCATTTCAAGAGCAGCAGGAAGGAGGCAAGTGTCCTTGACCACTTTGATCCTATGCACGGATGTGTAGATAGAATTATTTGCATTGTCAAATGAAATATGAAACCCATGCTAGGAAGTTTCCCTAGAATTGCATTACCTTGTTTCCTTGTAGCTTGGGTTGGGATTCATTTTATCATGTCATTTATTATTATGCATATGCTTAGCCATGCTTAGAATGGGATAATTGGGATATGAGATCATCAGTTTATTTTACCATACTCTTGAATGAGATATTGTGAGTTATGTAGAGGTAGGGATCAAGGCAAGTTGGATGTTTTGGTTGTGTGCTGGGTGCACGAGACTTGGGTTTGTGTTTAGTACCAGTTCATGAAGCATGTAACCTGGCTTTACCGTGCCAACCACATGCTGAGATGGGGCAGCTTGGCCAATTAATTAGGTGTATCCCCGGCGTAGTATGGGTGTGTTGGATGGTGCGGGGAGTAGGTGTCAGCTGGACTACCATATGAACCGCAAGGCTCAAGAGGGGGCCCCTGCAGCGGGGTTGGAGCCTCTTGTATGCTGTTAGGGGTGAAACCTCAGTGGGCCCACGCTCGTCGGGAATCCCTTTGTAAAGGCTTCGTAGTGATCTCCTGGCTACACACCTGGGAAGTGTGAATGTGGTTCGTAGCCACTGGCATAATGGTGGTTCTTTTAGTCCACCCGGCAACGGGGGATGAAATCACTACATGTGGGTACAGTGGTGCAAACTCTGCAGAGTCAAAACTGTCATGACAGCCGTGCTCACGGTCAAGAGCGGCTTGGACTTATTCATGATTAGAGGATTGATGGTTTTGGAAGTTGTGGATGTTAAGTGGGGAGCTTAACATTGGAAATGATGTTATGGTTATTGGATTATGATGATGGCATGGGAGATTGGGACCATTTCACCTGTGTAGTAATATAGGTGCTTAATAAGCTAAGGTGATAGGTATTGATTGCGTAGTGCTTTAACCATGAGTTCAACCTCCCCTTGTTTTCTAGCCATGCATGACATAACTTTCCCCCACTTACTGAGTACCATCGGTACTCAACCTTGCATATTTGTTTGTTTATATTGCTGCTCAGGTCAAGATAATGAAGTGGTGTTTAATGACCAAGACTTCGGACCCGAAGAAGGATTCTAGGTTCATGGAGTCCCCCGGGCAACGCCTGTGACGGAGCCCACAAGAATAATATTCCGCTGCTAGTTTATTTACATGTTATGAACTTATTAATCGTCCATCGAGACGTATGCTTTGTAAGACGTATTTATATTCGACACCTGGCTTGTAATAAATGATGCTTCACTATTTGTCATCACAAGTATGAGAAAATGATCCTGGCATACATGTGATATTCACTCGGTCGTTCTTCGGAGAAACCGAGTATGACAGAAGTGGTATCAGAGCCAAGGTTGCCCGTAGGAACGTGGACCTAGGTAGAAATGGACGTATTTAAGGGCCTTATTTTCGTAAAAACTATTTTGACAAGGTGTGTGTTGAAAAGTGTTATTTAATGAGTCACTTTCTTCATCTTACCCCAATTTTCATTCAAAATAGGATTTTTGTTTAAAAGTTTATCTAACCTAAGTTTAAATGCTTTTTGTTTTAGATGGTTCGCATGATTCGCATCGCTCGCAAGTCCACAGGAGGGAGAGTTCCCGTAGTTGCCCTTGCCCAAAGAGAGGAGAGCCGTCCGGTGATGTACCTTTCCTACGGATTGGCAGTAGGAGGCTTGTTGCGCCGTCTTCGACGTATGCTCGAAGCCGCCGGCAATACGGGCAAGCTAATCATCCACTATAACTCCACCAGGACCATCCGTCAGAAAGAGGGAAGAATGGAGTTCAGAGATGAGGATTATACATGAAAATCAGCTGCTTAAGATCCACCGCTCTTCAGCTTGTAGAGCGACACAGGTCGATGCGGAGAAGGATGTCACCTGGGAGGCCATCACCTGCCAGAGTCACATCTATCGTCGCCACCTGGACAGGACTGAGTACATGTATGTCCTCCAGCGTGAGAGTGGTACCACAGAATACAAGTACCCGCCAGTGCAGCAAGGGACTTCCCATGAGCACATGGACTTGTGCTTGGAGGATGCTGCTATGCTCAGCACTCGACTGCAGGAGTGTCAACAAGAGCTTCAGGATGTCCGGGACACCCTGAAGGAAACGGAGGCGTTGCTGCGAGCCTGCTTGAGGGCGAGAGAAAGAGGAGATGGGAATGAACTGTGTGTCACCGTGAATGATACATGGACTCCTGACTCCCCGGATCGCCGAGCGATCAGGCATCGTTGCACTTCTCCACCAGCAGCCTCCCCACCCAAAGCAGAGTCAGAAGGCAGCCGAAATGATGAGGAAGATCCCGAGGAGCCAGCTCAAGAAAACGAGTAGTGTAGAGTCCTTCCCTTAGTTAGCAAGATGTCGAATAGTCGAGTCGTTACGTTAAGTTAATGGTGTGTTAATGCTTGGTGTGTGACGTGAGTTGTGGAAGCCATGAGCAATTGTCCACAGCCTCGTCTTTAGATTGTTTTGCTTTGGTGTGTGAACCCACATGAATAATAGTGCATTTATTTTTGTGTGAGAAATGAACCCTCCGAAAAGTATAACAAAGCCTCAACACTTCAAAGTACAAACAAATGAAAGTAGTAAGATGATACTAAATGCTTTCAAATTAACATTGGTTGATTCTGCCAGATGGCCGGAAGAGGAAAAGGACGTGCTGCCAACCCCGCCAACAACAACGATGAGGCATGCAACCCTCATCTTTCTGGAGGCCAGGACCGAGGTGGTCGCCGTGAAGGAGTTGATCCCCTCCACCAAATGCTGTAGAATCAGAATCAGCTCATCCAGAACTTGACTCAAGTGGTGGCCAACCTGCATCAAGTTCCACCTCCACAAGCTGCACCACGCCAACCAAGGTTGAGTGAGTTTCTAGGAACTCAACCTCCAAAGTTTGCAAGTGCTGCTGAACCTCTGGAGGCAGATGATTGGCTAAAGACCATTGAAAGCAAGATGAGGATCATCCAGTGCCAAGGGTATGAGAGGGTGCTGTTTGCCTCTCATCAATTGCATGGACCTGCTGCTGATTGGTGGACCGCCTACGTGGCTGCCCATCATGACCCTGAGAACATCACTTGGGAAGAGTTCAAACGTAGCTTCCGCAACCATTACATCCCAAGAGGTGAACTCAAAAACAAGAGGAAGGAGTTTTTGGGACTGCAGCAGGGGAACATGACGGTGAGGGAATACCTCACTAAATTTACTCAACTATCCCGTTATGCCCCACGGGACATAGAGACTGATGAGCAGAAACAAGATTGTTTTGTGGAGGGACTTACCGCGGAGATGCAGTGTGCAATGTCCTCAAATGAGTATGAAAGCTTCCAAAAGATGGTGGACAGAGCGTTTGTGGTGGAAAGGAAACTGAAGGCCTTGGAAAATGAGAATAAGAGGAAGGCCGGGTGGTCACATCAAGCCTCAGGGAGCAACACCCGCCCACGTCTGATGCAGCAACCTACAGGGCAGACGAACCGTGCTGCGGTACCCTACTCAGCACCAAGAGGGTACAACCCGAACTACAGGCCTCCGGCAGCACCAGCACAGCTACAACGTCAGTTTGTACAGCAGCCTCGCCCTGCATATCCACCTCGACCAGCAGTGCAAGGACCCCCAAACCAACCCCAAGACAACAAAGGCCAGGCACCTAAGGTTGGGGTGCAATGTTTTAGCTGTGGTGAAGTGGGGCACTATGCCCATAAGTGCCCAAAGAAGAAGCCCACGCACTATGGAGTAAAGTTCGTAACAATACACGAGCCTAGGAGGGACATTAAATTAAATCAAGTAGAGGTGAAAGTTGAGGAAATCAGGACCATCAGGGAATATTCAGATGTTTTTCCGGAGGAGTTGCCAGGTATGCCTCCCGATTGTGAAGTGGAATTCGCAATTGAGCTTGTACCTGGAACAGCCCCGATATACAAGAGACCTTATCGGATGGACTCCAAGCAGCCAGAAGAACTCAAGGATCATTTGAGAGAATTGACGGAGAAGGGGTATATTCGCCCTAGTTCCTCACCATGGGGAGCTCCGGTGATATTTGTGCCCAAGAAGGACGGAACCCAAAGGTTATGCGTGGATTACCGTGCCTTGAATGAGGTAACCATCAAGAACAAGTACCCATTACCCCGCATTGAAGACTTGTTTGATCAGTTGAGGGGAGCTTGTGTGTTCTCGAAAATTGATCTCAGGTCGGGATACCACCAACTCAAGATAAGGCAAACTTCCCAAGACAGCTTTCGTATCTCGGTATGGACTGTATGAATACACCGTCATGCCTTTCGGGCTAACTAATGCCCCGGCATACTTCATGTATCTCATGAACAAGGTATTCATGGAATATCTGGACAAATTTGTGGTGGTTTTCATAGATGACATTCTCGTCTTCTCCAAAGATGAAGAAGAACATGAGAAACATCTAAGGTTGGGGTTGCAGAGGCTAAGAGAACACCAACTATATGCCAAGTTGAGCAAGTGTGAGTTTTGGCTGAAGAGAGTTCCCTTCTGAGGACATATAATCTCGGAGGGAGGAATCTCCGTGGATCCTGCCAAAATCGAGGATATACAGAAGTGGAAAACCCCTAAAAATGTCAGGGAAGTTTGAAGCTTCTTGGTATTGGCTGGATACTATCGACGGTTTATTGAGGGATTCTCCAAGATCTCGAGACATCTCACCAAACTGTTGGAGAAGGGAATCACATTCACATGGACGCCACAGTGCGAGACGAGTTTTCAGGAGCTAAAGAAAAGATTGACAACAGCCCCAGTGTTGGTTATGCCAGATATGCAGAAGAATTTCACAGTGTACTGCGATGCCTCTGGAATCGGGTTGGGATGTGTTCTCATGCAAGAAGGGCATGTCGTGGCATATGCATCCCGGCAGCTTCGGAAGCACGAGAAAAACTATCCTACACATGACTTAGAACTAGCCGCAGTGGTACACGCGTTGAAAATTTGGCGGCACTATTTGATGGGGATGAGGACCGAGATATATACGGATCATAAGAGTTTGAAGTACATTTTCACACAGCCAGACCTCAACCTCAGACAAAGGAGATGGTTAGAACTAATCAATGACTTTGATGTGGGCATCAACTATCATCCCGGGAAAGCAAACGTCGTGGCCGATGCTTTGAGTCGGAAAGTGCAGGTCAATAAGTTGAGCTTGAAGGACATGCCTGCAGAATTGAAGGACGAGGTTATAAGGCTCAATCTATGTCTAGTAAATAGTGGTGAAGCCATCGCCATGGAAGTGGACTCCACACTAGAGCGAGACATACGCGAGGGTCAAAAGAATGATGAGAAGATACAAGAGATCAGACAACTCATCAAGGAAAATAAAGCTCCAGGTTTTAGAGATGATGAACAAGGAACGGTGTGGCACGGGAAAAGAATTTGTGTGCCAGAAGTAAAGGAGATCCATGAATTGATTTTGAAGGAGGCTCATGATTCTGACTATTCCATTCATCATGGGAGTACGAAAATGTACCAGGACCTCAAGAGCAGGTATTGGTGGTATGGCATGAAGCGGGATGTCGCGGAACATGTTGCCCTATGTGACACATGTCAGTTGGTGAAAGCAGAACATCAACGACCCGCGGGTTTATTGCAACCACTCAAAGTGACTGAATGGAAATGGGAAGAAATCAGCATGGATTTCATCGTGGGATTGCCTAGAACCCAATCAGGATATGATTCGATATGGGTCATCATTGATAGGCTAACCAAGGTAGCTCATTTCATCCCCGTGAAAGAAAGCTACAGTGGATCCAAATTGGCAGAGCTGTACATGTCAAGGATCGTGTGTTACCATGGAGTGCCAAAGAAGATTGTGTCGGATCGAGGGACACAATTCACCTCAAGGTTCTGGCAGAAGTTACACGAAACCATGAGAACCCATCTGAACTTTAGTTCTGCCTATCATCCCCAAACCGATGGGCAGACGGAGAGAACCAATCAGATCCTTGAAGATATGCTGAGGGCATGTGCACTAAAAAACAATAGGAGTTGGGATAAGAACTTACCGTATGCGGAGTTTTCCTATAACAACAGCTATCAAGCTAGTATGAAGATGTCACCGTTTGAAGCTTTGTACGGGAGGAAGTGCAGAACTCCCCTATTTTGGAACCAAACAGGGGAAAGTAAAGTGTTTGGTCCAGAAGTACTACAAGAAGCCGAGGCGAAGGTGAGGGAAATTCGCAATAACTTGAGGATAGCACAGACACGCCAAAAGAGCTATGCCGATGTACGAAGAAGAGAGCTCGTTTTCAACGTGGGGGACTATGTCTATCTCAAGGTGTCCCCTATAAGAGGACTTCGTCGGTTCAAGGTGAAAGGGAAGTTGTCACCTCGATACATCGGACCCTTTCAAGTTCTGGAAAGGAAAGGCGAAGTGGCGTATCAACTAGAGTTACCGGCTCGTCTATCGGATGTGCACGATGTGTTCCATGTGTCACAACTCAAGAAATGCCTGAGAACGCCTAAAGAGGTGTTACCCATGAATGAAGTGGATGTAGCTGAAGATTTGTCTTATGCCGAGCAACCATACAAGATTTTGGAGACAATGGAACGCCTCACCAGAAATAAAAGAATCCGGATGTGCAAAGTGCAGTGGAAGCATCACTCAGAAGAGGAAGCCACCTGGGAGCGGGAAGATGAGCTCAAGGCACAATTTCCGGAATTGTTTTCTTAGAAACACCAATCTCGAGGACGAAATTTCTTTTAAGGGGGGTAGAGCTGTAACACCCCAAAAATATTGTTAAGACCCTAAATTATGTTAAGAGGGGAATTTAAAAGTTTTTGGACGTGTTGCATGTTTTGCAAAAATTCAAATTCAAACTGGAATTCAAATTAAACTCAAAACAGAAAAGAAATAGAAAAAAAAGGAAAACAGAAAAAAACCGGCCAGTGGGCCGAAATCCACCAGCCAGCCCAACCAGCGCCGCGCCAGCCCGCAGCCGCGCGCGCCGCTTCCTCCCACTGACAGGCGGGGCCCATCAGTTCATCGTCTACCTCGCGCCAGCGCCGGACTCTCTCACCCGAATCGAAACCGATCGGGAATTCTCGCGTATTCCAGCCGAATTCCGTTCGGGGCGACGCAAACTCGATCTAAACCACCCAGCTGCCCTCCCCCGTCTATAAAAACCCCGGCCTCGTTCTTTTTTTCCCACGCGATGCGCCGATTTTCCTATGGTGAGAACCGAGACTTCTCCGGCGAATTCTGGCCGATCTAAGCCCGGAAGTTCCGATCTAACTCGCTGATCTTGATCCACCGCCTCCGGGGAACCTTGCAGGTGCAGAAAACCCCGTGACTTGCGGTGTAAACACAGCGCCGACGAGCCTCGCCGTGAAATCACCTCGGACCTCGTCGCCGATCACCTTCCAGGACCTCCGAGCTCAAGAAAACCCCCGAGGTGAGATCCCCGACCTCCCCTCCACCGGTCTATACCATAAAATCACAGTTCTAGGAAGAATTCTCGAAAATCCGAAAGTCTCCGGCGAGATCGCCGCTTCCCGCCGCCGTGCGCCGCCGGCAGCGCCGCCCGCGTTCGATCAGAGCGACGTGGCCACTTGTGCGCCGTTTATTTTAAATCGCATGGTAGGGTTTAAATCCCCGCGTACCGGTTCGACGTTATAATCTCAGCCGCCGGTTTAAAATCGGACGGTCCACGTCAGCCCCGCGTTATAAAGACTGGAAATCTTACGTGCTACCCCCTGGGGTTCTCGGGAAATTAGAGCTAGCCCCGGAAACTTCTGATCTAGCCCCTGGAACTTCAGAAAATCATGTAAATTCATTTAAAAATCAGTTTTAGCCCCTGGACTTAATAAAAATTAGGAAAAACCCCTCTGATAAGTGTAGCTATACCCCTGGAAATTCTGAAAATAATATTATAGACCCTGTAGTTGGGTGAGTTTACCTTTTTAGCCCTGTTTAGTATTTAATTTAGGAAATTGAATATGTGGCTAGTGTTTAAAAATCAAAAAGTGGGACAAACATATTGTCAAAATTTAATTAAAGACTTTCTCAGAATTTAGGAAACTTTGGAGTGAGATAAAAACATATTTTGGGCTGAATTGAATCTGTTTAATTTATTATTCACATTTAGGGACACATTTTTAAGTAATGAATAGTTTTAGAAAATAGGGAAAATAATTGTGAAATAGTTTACATCAGAGGCAAAGGTCAAAATATGTTATTAAATTATTTAGGACCAGAACCTATTCTGTTTAGATGATGTGTCTTACTATTTTCATAATAAAGTACACATTTACGCATAGGAAAATAAATCTGAAAATATAGCAACTAGTAAATGATAAATGGAGTTTCTAAAATCCAAAGAATTCAGTTTAGGGTTGGTAGAAATTCTGAAGGCACATATGGAGAAGAAAAATACCTTTCATACATACTTGGTAGTAAAAAGGTGTAGTAGTTGAATATAAGGAATTTATTTAAATTGGAAACTCATATATATATAGTAGGTAAGTATAAATGTGAACACAAAAGTAGGAATCATATACACATGATTAAAAGTGCATGCAAGCCACAAATCAACACACATAAAGTAACCACAACACATATAATGGTGAATGACTTTCATAAATATGAATGTGGGGTTTGTATGAAGTGGAAGTGTGAACTATGTCTTATGGATTGTTGTTTTTCTTTTGCTATGTGTGATGGTATGATGTAGAACCTGCTCAAGAGCAAGTTATTCCTTTCCAAGACCAGTACTACCCATTTCAAGAGCAGCAGGAAGGAGGCAAGTGTCCTTGACCACTTTGATCCTATGCTAGGATGTGTAGATAGAATTATTTTCATTGTCAAGTTAAATATGAAACCCATGCTAGGAAGTTTCCCTAGAATTGCATCACCTTGTTTCCTTGTAGCTTGGGTTGGGATTTATTTTATCATGTCATTTATTATTACGCATATGCTTAGCCATGCTTAGAATGGGATATTTGGGATATGAGATCATCAGTTTATTTTACCATACTCTTGAATGAGATATTGTGAGTTATGTAGAGGTAGGGATCGAGGCAAGTTGGATGTTTTGGTTGTGTGCTGGGTGCACGAGACTCGGGTTTGTGTTTAGTACTTGCCTGGATCCTAAGGACCGGTTCATGGAGCATGTAACCTGGCTTTACAGTGCCAACCATATGCTGAGATGGGGCAGCTTGGCCAATTAATTAGGTGTATCCCCGGCGTAGTATGGATGTGTTGGATGGTGCGGGGAGTAGGTGTCAGCTGGACTACCATATGAACCGCAAGGCTCAAGAGGGGGCCACTGCAGCGGGGTTGGAGCCTCTTGTATGCTTTTAGGGGTGAAACCTCAGTGGGCCCACGCTCGTCAGGAATCCCTTTGTAAAGGATTCGTAGTGATCTCCTGGCTACACACCTGGGAAGTGTGAATGTGGTTCGTAGCCACTGGCATAATGGAGGTTCTTTTAGTCCACCCGGCAACGGGGGATGAAATCACTACATGTGGGTACAGTGGTACAAACTCTGCAGAGTCAAAACTGCCATGACAGCCGTGCTCACGGTCAAGAGCGGCTTGGACTTATTCATGATTAGAGAATCGATGGTTTTGGAAGTTGTGGATGTTAAGTGGGGAGCTTAACATTGGAAATGATGTTATGGTTATTTGATTAGGATGATGGGATGGGAGATTGGGACCATTTCACCTGTGTAGTAATGTAGGTGCTTAATAAGCTAAGGTGATAGGTATTAATTGCGTAGTGCTTTAACCATGAGTTCAACCTCCCCTTGTTCTAGCCGTGCATGACATAACTTTCCCACACTTGCTGAGTACCATCGGTACTCAACCTTGCATATTTTGTTTGTTTATATTGCTGCTCAGGTCAAGATAATGAGGTGGTGTATAACGACCAAGACTTTGGACCCGAAGAAGGTTTCTAGGTTCATGGAGACCCCCGGGCAACACCTGTGATGGAGCCCTCAAGAATAATATTCCGCTGCTAGTTTATTTACTTGTGATGAACTTAATATTGTCCATCGAGACATTTGCTATGTAAGACTTATTTATATTCGACACCTGGCTTGTAATAAATGATGCTTCACTATTTGTCATCACATGTATGAGAAAATGATCCTGGCATACATGTGATATTCACTTGGTTGTTCTTCGGAAAAACCGGGTGTGACACTCATCACCGCGGAGGTGATGAGATCTAAAGCGGTTTTTGCTTCTATACACGTGGGAATACCGGTACGGGAGGAAACCAATACGAATTCCATGTTGCTACCGCACCAAATCAACTAAAGATAAGTTGTTAAGATCCAAAAACAATTCGAATAGGACTCTTATTCGAATTCCGATCAAAGGAGGACTCTTCGTTTCCTCTTATAAATAGAACCGAAAACCTTTGGCCACAACCACGAACTTCTTTTCCACCTCCTGAGCTGACAACTTAGAGCCCTAGCCCCCAGCTCGCCGAGTAAACCCCTTCGCCGGAGTATAACCGCCGGAGAGACCACCGACGAGCCTGGATCACGATTTCCATCGCCGGAGGAGAGCCGACGATCTGTCTTGCTAGGATAAGGAACCTAGACCAAGAAGAGCGTAAGGTAGGTTTCCAATACCACCTTACGACATCACCGCATTTTCCTTGCATCTGTTTTTCGATTCCTTTTGAACAGAAGCTTTTTCGTGGACATATCACATGTTGATCGGTGTGTTCTAGATCTTGTAATGAGATCATCGCCACGTCCACAATTGATCTTTACACCTCTTTTCATTGTAAAACCCATGCAAGACATGCAAGAACACATACAAACTAAACTGCATCATAGGATTAAAATGCATATGCATCATTGCATCTTAAAGTAGAGTTTGTGCATGATGATTGATTGCTATGAATCTTGTATGTGCGTGATCGCGTATAGAAGGACAAGCTCAGGGAGCTACCTACGACGGACTACAACAACAAGAATTTGAGCAACATGAACCGCAAGAACAAGGCAAGTGCTCCTTGACCATATTGATCCCATGTTTTTGGAAAACTGTTTTGTTTGCGGAAAGGTGTGTGTGCTTGAGTCAACATGATGAGAAACCCTTTTATAGGAGTTTACTAGTTTTGGTTAAACCACCCTTGTCGACAGGGAAGTTTATGAGTCGGGTATGGTTTTTGCTTTTATGGTTCACTGAGTCCATGGGAAACGGGAAGCGAGATAGATGTGTCTAGCTAACTGCACTCATATGAATAATGAGAAATTGATGTTGTTAATGAACATGAATCGGAGGGAGATCTAGGCAAGCCTTGGTTTGTGAATCAGGTAGAATGAGATGGCGGTTTACTTTCCGTAGATCTAAGGACTGGTTCATGCCAGCCATGCCAGGATAACAGTGCCACCACAAGGCCAAGTATGGATGCGGCTTAGATGAGTAATTAGGTAAGTTGCTAGATTGTTATGGACCGTGGAAGGCGCGGGGAATGGGAGTCGAGTGTGGACTGCCCTGGGAACTACATGGCACAAGAGGGGGCCCGTGGGTGGGAGAATTGGAGATTCTAGCCTACCGGTGAAACCTTAGTGACTCTATACATCTAGTAGCCCCTTTGTAAAGGCTATTTTGTGATCTCTTGGCCATACACCGACGGTTGTGTACTGATATAATGGAGGTTCTGCAGTCGCCGACGGGTGACGAAATCACAAACTTGTGGGTAAAGTGGTACAAACTCTGCAGAGTCTAAAACTATCATGATAGCCGAGCTTACGGTCACGAGCACCTGGACAACTCACAAGATTAGGTGGGATGGTTTTTGGGATGGTTATGGTTTTTGGTTGTGGTTTGGTCTCTTGTTTTGGTTTTCGGGACTGTTGAGTCCGGGTAATGAGATTGGTTGCATGATTGTTGAGTCATGACAACGAGATTTTGTCTCGGAATGAGACAGAATTGAATGGTAGTGAATACGATATGGTATTCATGAGATGGTAGTGAATACTATATGGTATTAATGAGCAAAGTTGATGTCTGGTTGAGACATGGAAAAAGATGAATCATAATGGAGGTATGTTAATGTTGGGATTATATTCACTTAAAGCTGAGTTGCTGTTTTTATCGTGTTTTGAGAAATAAACTTTGCTTTCTGCAATGAGCCTTTTTATACCTTCCTTGCTATGAGCTACATATCGTATTTTCCCGCACTTGCTGAGTACATCATGTACTCAAACTTGCATTATTACTTCATCATCAGCAACAGGAGGGGATTACTATGAAGACCAATTGGAGCATTAGGCGTGTAATCTATCATCAACCTTGCCTGTGGAGTAGAGATGGAGCCGCTGCTGCTACTTAGTTGCTTCCGCATTAGTTAGAAGACTTCCGCTGCTAGAATAAAGACTTCCGCTGCTAGATTTAGACTTCCGCTGCTAGAATGAGTCCATGACTCATGAGACATTGTAATAAACCCTGTTATTCGTGGTTATATATATTCTGAATTCAGTTTGTGGATGATATGTGTATGTGTGATGAACATCCTGGGCACACATACGCATCAGTTCTCGGTTCTGTGTTCTACAGAATCGAGGGCGTCACAGCAGTCTTGGGTATGTCGGAGGGCTTAATCTTCAGCTGGCAGTATCTCAACCAAAGATCAATCTTGGAGAAAATTTGGGTACCATTCATTTGATAGAACAAATCCTCTATGCGGGGCAACGGGTACTTATTCTTGATCGTCACTTCGTTGAGAGACCTATAGTCCACACACATCCTTTGGGTCCCATCTTTGTTGTCCATGAAGAGCACGGGGGCTCCCCACGGTGATGAGCTTGTGCGTACAAAACCCTTTTCTAACTGCTCCTGAATTTGCTTCTCAAGCTCCACTAATTCATTAGCATGCATCCTATATTGCCTCTTTGATATAGGTGCAGTTCCGGGTCTAAATCAATGGCAAATTCAATGTCCTGGTCAGGTGGCATACCAGGAAGTTCTTCCGGGAACACACCTGAATATTCTCGAACTATCAGAATGCTTTCCAATGTCACTTCTTCGATGTGGTTCAGCACTGCCTTCTTAGTTGTAGGTTGGGCTGCCTCAAACTCAATACGAGTACCGTGCTCACTCGTCAACTGCACGATCCTCTGAGCACATTGAATCACTCTGTTGTGCTTGCTTAACCAGTCCATTCCAAGTATTATGTCAATCCCTTGGGAATCCAAGACGATAAGGTTGGCAAGAAAGTCTACCCCCCTAATTTTAAGGCTTACTTTCGGATCTATATTTGTAGGAGCTAGAATTCAGATTTGAAAGAAGCGATTTCCCAACTATATGCATCAAGGTGTATGAACTAAGTATCTTCTTTTATTAATTTCAGCCTATATGAGGATGTGAACACGTGCTGAAGCATCTCACATCTCTCCACTATGTGTGGATGTGGGCATCTGCCGAAGCGTCCCACAACTCACACCAGCACACAAACACAAGCAATCATCATAAAATTCTGCACACCACTCCTATTTCAGCCTACTACGTCTAAGCGTTCCTATTACAGCTTTATCCAATGGAAATCTAAACTTAATCATGAGAACCGGTGCTGTTCTCGCCGTGTGACGGGGTGGTCCATACATGGGTGCACACCAAGGTGAGTCAGCAGTCCATGTAGGGATAGATGATGCTGGTGCTTCATCTGCTCCCGCGTTGGCACGAGTCTCCTCTTGTTTTTGCAGCAAGTACAGCTTCTTGCGGAGCTAACAGATCTCTTCTTGTGCGCTTGCATAGCGGTTTCCTAACTCCACGAGCAACCTCTGAGACTTATCAGCCAGCTTCTGGATTGGAAAGAGCTCCTCCATGGGGTCCAATGATCTCCCTTGTACCATTCTTCCGATACGGGTGCAGTCCAAAAGTAGTATTCTCACGCTGCTCACGGAAGGCGTAGCACAGTCCGGTGAGTGCATCCCATGCAGCATCATCGATAGCTTCTGCCCTTGTAGCTCTCCATGTGGGTGTGAAGTGCCGAGTGACAACCCTACCATTAGATAGGATGGTTACTTCAGCCTTCCACTTTTCATGTCTGAGACGAGGGACTTTCTTGAGGAGATACTCCGGGTATAGGCTGCAGCAATCCAGAAACTCTTTAAGCTCCATGGATATGTGTCCTCCCTTCATCCCGTCGGACCAGAATTCTTGAACTGAACGGTTGGCCCGTTCATCACCTTCATTCTCGGCCTCAGCAGGGGGTGCCTCCTCTTCGGGTTCATTTCCTTCCGTCATAGCTTCATGAGGCTCCACTGGGTGTAAGCCCACATTAAACTCCTCCTGAGGTGCGTACCAATGCTGCTCTTGTGGATCATCTTCCATGTCTTCTTTGATTGGTTCCACCTTTTCCGGATCCTCTTCCTCATGCATAGAGCTACTGACTTCATCTTCCTCATGAGGTTCCATCTTCACCTCCTCCCAATACGGTCCATCGGACACCTCAATGGGGTTAAGTGCACTCCCATGTGGCGGTGGATGAGTCCTTATGCGTGCTATGCTCCTAGTCACCGGCATCTATAAATAAGACATGAGAAACTTTAGAGAAGAAGAAAATAACTCCAAAACTTCAGAAACTATGACGCAAGAAAACAAAAAGTGTTGCTGTCCAAAAGGAGAGAAAAGAGGGGCTGAAAGTAGCACTTTGCGGTGGCTAAGTTGACAAATAAAGTGCAGCAGAAAGCAATTTAGAAAATAATAGTGTAGAGGGGTGTTCCTATGTGTTTTAGAGTGTCCATTCTACCTAGGCTTGCGTCCTACGGTCAACCTGGCTCTGGTACCAATTTGTGACACCCGGTTCCGAAAATGAACCAAGTGAATGCATATGTGTGCCCAGGAAGTTCATCACATATACACATGTGTCACACCCGATTTCTCCGAAGAACAACCGAGTGAATATCACATGTATGCCAGGATCATTTTCTCATACATGTGATGATAAATAGTGAAGCATCATTCATTACAAGCCAGGTGTCGAATATAAATAAGTCTTACATAGCATATGTCTCGATGGACGATAATAAGTTCATAACATGTAAATAAAATAGCAGCGGAAAATTTATTCTTGTGGGCTCCGTCACAGGCGTTGCCCGGGGGACTCCATGAACCTCGAAACCTTCTTCGGGTCCGAAGTCTTGATCATTAAACATCACATCATTCTCTTGACCTGAGCAGCAATATAAACTAACAAATATGCAAGATTGAGTATCGTTGGTACTCAGCAAGTGTGGGAAAGTTATGTCATGCATGGCTAGAACAAGGGAAGGTTGAACTCATGGTTAAAGCACTACGCAATTAATACCTATCACCTTAGCTTATTAAGCACCTACATTACTACATAGGTGAAATGGTCCCAATCTCCCATCCCATCATCATAATCAAATAACCATAACATTATTTCCAATGTTAAGCTCCCCGCTTAACATCCACAACTTCCAAAGTCATCATCCTCTAATCATAAATAAGTCCAAGCCGCTCTTGACCGTGAGCACGGCTGTCATGACAGTTTTGACTCTGCAGAGTTTGCACCACTGTACCCACATGTAGTGATTCCATCCCCCGTTGCCGGGTGGACTAAAAGAACCTCCATTATGCCAGTGGCTACGAACCACATTCACACTTCCCAGGTGTGTAGCCAGGATATCACTACGAAGCCTTTACAAAGGGATTCCCGACGAGCGTGGGCCCACTGAGGTTTCACAACTAACAGCATACAAGAGGCTCCAACCCCGCTGCAGTGGCCCCCTCTTGAGCCTTGCGGTTCATATGATAGTCCAGCTGGCACCTATTCCCCGCACCATCCAACACACCCATACTACGCCGAGGATACACCTAATTAATTGGCCAAGCTGCCCCATCTCAGCATGTGGTTGGCACGGTAAAGCCAGGTTACTTGCTCCATGAACCGGTCCTTAGGATCCAGGCAAGTACTAAACACAAACCCAAGTCTCGTGCACCCAGCACCAACCAAATCATCCAACTTGCCTCGATCCCTACCTCTACATAACTCATAATATCTCATTCAAGAGTAAGGTAAATAAATTGATGATCTCATATCCCAATTATCCCATTCTAAGCATGGCTAAGCATAAGCATATAAATAAATGACATGATAAAATAAATCCCAACCCAAGCTACAAGGAAAGAAGGTAATGCAATTCTAGGGAAACTTCCTAGCATGGGTTTCATATTTCAATTGACAATGCAAATAATTCTATCTACACATCCTAGCATAGCATCAAAGTGGTCAAGGACACTTGCCTTCTTCTTGCTGCTCTGGGAATGGATAGTCCTGATCTTGGAAGGGAAGAACTTGCTCTGGGGCAGGTTCAACTCATGTCAACACACATAGCAAAAGACAACAACAATCCATAAGACATAGTTCACACTTTCACTCCACATATACATACATATGATAGTCATTCACATTTCTATGTGTTGTGGTTACTCTAGATGTGTTGATTTTTAGCCTTCATGCACTTTTAACCATATGTATATGATTTCTAACTTTTGTATTTCAGATTTATGTTTGCACACTATATATGAATTTTCAATTTGAACAAATTCTTTATATTTAATTAATATACTTCTTATCTACCAAGTTTGCATGGAAGGTAATTTCCTACTCCAAATGGGTTTTCAGATCTTCTACCAATCCTAAACTGAAGTCTTTGAATTGGGACACTTCATTTATCATTTTCTAGTCATGCACACCTATTTTCCTATATTTTCCAGATTTATTTTCCATGCCTAAAAGTAAATTTTAATATTAAATAGTAGGGCATATCATCTAAACAGAATAGGTTCTGATCTAAAATATTAAATAATATAATTTGGAACTTATCCTCTGATGTGAACTAATTTAAATTTATTTTTCCAATTTTCAGAATTATTTCTAACCTAAAAATGTGTCCCTACAACTAATAAATGTGAACAATCAATTAGACAGATTCATTTCAGCTTAAAATCTACTTTTAACTCATTCTAAAGTTTTCCAAGTTCTAGGAGAGTTTAAATTTGAATATACAATGTGTTTGCCTCACCTTTTTAGATTTAAATCCTAATCACATATTCAATTTCCTAAATTTAATATCATATAGGGTTAAAAAGGTAAACTCACCCCACTACAGGGTCTATTATATTATTTCATAAATTTCCAGGGGTCTAACTACACATAACAGAGGGGCTTTCCTAATTTTTATTAAGTCCAGGGACTAAAACTGATTTTTAATTGAATTTACATGAATTTCTGAAGTTCCAGGGGCTAGATCAGAAGTTTCACGGGCTAGCTCGTGTTTTCCGAGATCCCCAGGGGGTAGCGCGTAAGAATCCCGTCCTTTATAACGCGGGGCTGATGTGGACCGTCCAATTTAAAACAGACGGCTCAGATTAGATCGCCGAACCGGTACGCGCGGGTTTTAATTCTACCGTGCGATTTAAAATAGACGGCGCATAAGCGGCCACGTTGCTCCGACTGTGCGCTGGCGGTGCTGCCCGGCGGCGCGCGGCGGCGGGAGGTGGCTATCTCGCAGGAAAACTTCGGATTTTCGTCTATTCTTCCTAAAAATGGGATTTCATGGCATAGATCAGTAGAGGGGAGGTCGGGGATCTCACCTCGGGGTTTTTCTTGAGCTCGGAGGTCCTGGAATGCGGTCGGCGTCGAGGTCCGAGGTGGAACCGCTGCGGTGCTCGTCGGAGCTGTGCCTAGAGCGCAAACCACCGAGTTTTCTGCACCTGCATGATTCCCCGGAGGCGGTGGAACAAGCTCGGCGCGTTAGATCAGAAATCCCGAGCGAAGATCGAGAGAAAACGGTCGGAGAAGCTCTGGTTCTCACCGGGAGGAAAAGCAGCCGATCGTGGGGAAAAAACGGGTCGATGCCGCCATTTTTATAGACGAGGGAGGGCGGCGTGTTTGTTTAGATCGAGCCGGAGTCGTCCGGGACCGGGAGTCGGGCTGAGGACGCGGAATTCCGGGTTAGTTGCGATCGGGCGTGCGCGGAAGAGTCCGGCGATTGGCGCGAGCGGGAGGTCAGAGATGACACGCGGGCCCCACGTGTCAGTGAGAGGGAGAGGGGAGCTCGCGGCTGCGGGCTAGCGCGGGGGTGGGTGGGCCGGCTGGTGGGTTTCGGCCCACTGGCCGGGGGTTTTGTTTTTTTCTTTTTCTTTTTCTTTTTCTTTTCTGTTTTGATTTGAATTCCAATTTGAATTTGAATTTCTGCACCACATGCAACACGTCCAAAAATTTTTAAATTCCCCTCTTAACAGGATTTTGGGGTGTTACAGCTCTACCCCCCTTAAAAGAAATCTCGTCCTCGAGATTGGTGGTTCTAGGAAAACAATTCCGGAAACTGTGCCTTAAGCTCGTCTTCTCGCTCCCATGTGGCTTCCTCTTCCGAGTGATGTTTCCACTGCATCTTGCACATCCGGATTCTTTTATTTCTTGTGAGGCGTTCCATTGTCTCCAAAATCTTGACCGGTTGCTCGGCATAAGACAGATCCTCTCGTACATCAACCTCATTTATGGGTAACATCTCTTCAGGAGTCCTTAGACATTTCTTGAGCTGTGACACATGGAATACATCATGCACATCCGATAGGCGAGCCGGTAGTTCTAGTTGATATGCCACTTCACCTTTCCTCTCTAGAACTTGAAAGGGTCCGATGTATCGAGGTGATAACATCCCTTTCACCTTGAACCGACAAAGTCCTCGGATAGGGGACACCTTGAGATAAACATAGTGCCCCACGTTGAAAACAAGCTCTCTTCTCCATACATCGGCAGAGCTCTTTTGTCGTATTTGTGCTATCCTCAAGTTGTTGCGGATTTCCCTTACTTTCGCCTCGGCTTCTTGTAGTACCTCGGGCTCAAACACTTTACTTCCCCTGTTTGGTTCCAAAATAGGGGAGTTCTGCACTTCCTCCCATACAAAGCCTCGAATGGTGACATCCTCATACTAGCCTGATAGCTGTTGTTATAGGAGAACTCTGCATACGGTATGTTCTTATCCCAACTCCAATTGTTTTTGAGTGCACACGCTCTCAGCATATCCTCAAGGATCTGATTGGTTCTTTCCGTCTGTCCGTCAGTCTGGGGATGATAGGCAGAACTAAAATTTAGATGAGTTCCCATGGTTTCATGCAACTTCTGCCAGAACCTTGAGGTGAACAGTGTCCCTCGATCTGACACTATCTTCTTTGGCACTCCATGGAAACACACGATCCTTGACATGTATAATTCTGCCGATTTGGATCCGCTGTAGCTTTCTTTCACAGGGACGAAATGAGCTACCTTGGTTAGCCTGTCAATGATGACCCATATCGAATCATATCCTGATTGAGTCCTGGGTAGTCCCACTATGAAGTCCATACCGATTTATTCCCATTTCCATTCAGGCACTTTGAGTGGTTGCAGTAATCCCACGGGTCGTTGATGTTATGCTTTCACCAACTGACATGTGTCACATAGGGCAACATGTTCTGCGACATCTCGCTTTATGCCATACCACCAATACCTGCTCTTGAGGTCATGGTACATCTTCGTACTCCCAGGATGAATGGAATAGTCGGAATCATGAGCCTCCATCAAAATCGATTCACGGATCTCCTTTACTTCAGGCACACAGATTTTTTCCCGTGCCACACCGTACCTTGTTCATCCTCTCTGAAACCAGGGGCTTTATTTTCCTTGATGAGTTCTCTAATCTCTTGTATCTTCTCGTCACTCTTCTGACCATTGCGGATGTCTTTCTCTAACGTGGAGTCCACTTCCATGGCGATGACCTCACCACTGCTCACCACGCATAGATTGAGTCTTATCACATCGTCCTTCAATTCTGCAGGCATGTTCTTCAAGCTTAACCTATTGACCTGCACTTTCCGGATTAAAGCATCTGCCACGACGTTCGCTTTCCCAGGATGATAGTTGATGCCCACATCAAAGTCATTGATTAGCTCTAACCATCTCCTTTGTGTGAGGATGAGATCTGGCTGTGTGAAAATGTACTTTAAGCTCTTATGATCCGTATATATCTCTATCCTCTTCCCCATCAAGTAATGCCGCCAAATTTTTAACGCATGTACTACTGCAGCTAGCTCTAGGTCATGTGTAGGATAGTTCTTCTCGTGTTTCCGGAGCTGCCGGGACGCATAAGCCACGACATGCCCTTCTTGCATGAGAACACATCCCAACCCGTTTCCAGAAGCATCGCAGTACACCGAGAAGTTCTTCTGCATATCTGGCATAACTAGCACTGGGGCGGTGGTCAATCTTTCCTTTAGTTCCTGGAAACTCGTCTCGCACTGCGGCGTCCATGTGAATGTGACTCCCTTCTCCAACAGTTTGGTGAGGGGTCTCGAGATCTTAGAGAAACCCTCGATAAACCGTCATACCCAGCCAATCCCAAGAAGCTTCGGACTTCCCCGACATTCTTAGGGGTCTTCCACTTCTGTACATCCTCGATCTTGGCGGGGTCTACGAAGATTCCTCCCTCCGAGATTATATGTCCTAATAAGGGAACTATCTTCAACCAAAACTCACACTTGCTTAACTTGGCATATAGTTGGTGTTCTCTCAACTTCTGCAACACCAACCTTAGATGCCTCTCATGTTCTTCTTCATCTTTGGAAAAGACGAGAATGTCATCAATGAAAACCACCACAAATTTGTCCAGATATTCCATGAATACCTTGTTCATGAGGTACATGAAGTATGCCGGGGCATTAGTTAGCCCAAAAGGCATGACGGTGTATCCATACGGTCCGTACCGAGATACGAAAGCTTTCTTTGGAATATCAGTTTGCCTTATCTTAAGTTGGTGGTATCCCGACCTGAGATCAATTTTTGAGAACACACAAGCTCCCCTCAACTGATCAAACAAGTCTTCGATGCGGGGTAATGGGTACTTGTTCTTGATGGTTACCTCATTCAACGCACGGTAGTCCACGCATAGCCTTTGGGTCCCATCCTTCTTGGGCACAAATATCACTGGAGCTCCCCACGGTGAGGAACTAGGACGAATGTACCCCTTCCCTGTCGATTCTCTTAAATGATCCTTGAGTTCTTCCAGCTGCTTGGAGTCATCCGATAAGGACTCTTGTATATCGGAGCTGTTCCAGGCACTAGCTCAATTGCGAATTCCACTTCTCGATCGGGGGGCATACCTGGCAACTCCTCCGGAAAAACGTCTGGATATTTCCTGATAATCCTGATCTCCTCCACTTTCACCTCAACTTGATTTAAATTAATGTCCCTCCTAGGCTCTTGTATTGTTATAAACTTTACTCTTGTGCCATTAGGGTGGGTTAGTTCCACCGTTCTGGTCGAACAATGGATGATTCACATATGTTTGGTCAACCAATCCATGCCCAAAATAATATCTATCTCTTGTGAATCTATCACTATGAGGTTGGCAGTAAATACTATCCCATTAATGTCTAGATTCACCTTGGGACACACTTATCTTGTCCTTATTTCTCCACCTGGAGAGTTTACTGCTAGCATATGGTTCATTTGTGTTGTTGCTAGATCATGCTTCTTAACAAACCCTTGGGCAATGAACGAGTGGGTACCACCAGAATCGAACAACAGGGTTGCAATGTGTAAAATGGCAGGAAACTTACCAACTACCACGTCGGGTGCCTCTTGCGCTTCCTCCATGGTCACGTGGTTCACCCGTCCTCGCATCACATTCTGCTGTTGCGGCTGCCCGGGCTTCTTCTTTGGGCACTTATGGGCGTAGTGCCCCACTTCACCACAGTTAAAGCATTGCACCCCGACCTTAGATGCCTGACCTTTGTTGTCTTGGGGTTGGTTCAGGGGTCCTTGTACTGCTGGTCGAGGTTGATATGCGGGGCGAGGCTGCTGTACAAACTGACGTTGTGGCTGTGTTGGCACTGACGGAGGCCTGAAATTCGGGTTGTACCCTCTCGGCGCGGAGTAGGGTACCGCAGCACGACTCGTCTGCCCTGCGGGTTGCTGCATCAGACGTGGGCGGGTGTTGCTACCTGAGGCTTGGTGTGACCATCCCGCCTTCCTCTTGTTTTCATTTTCCAAGGCCTTCAGCTTCCTTTCCACAACAAATGCTCTGTCCACCATCTTCTGTAAGCTTTCATACTCGTTGGAGGACATTGCACACTGCATTTCCGCTGTAAGTCCTTCCACGAAGCAGTCCTGTTTCTGCTCATCAGTCTCTATGTCCCGTGGTGCATAACGGGATAGCTGGGTGAATTTAGTTTGGTATTCCCTCACCATCATGTTTCCTTGCTGTAGCCCCAAGAACTCCTTCCTCTTATTTTTAAGTTCACCCCTTGGTATGTAATGGTTGCGGAAGCTACGCTTGAACTCTTCCAAGTGATGTTCTCAGGGTCATGATGGGCGGCCACATAAGCGGTCCACCAATCAGCAGCAGGTCCATGCAATTGGTGAGAGGCAAACAGCACCCTCTCATATCCTTGGCATTGTATGATCCTCATCTTGCTCTCAATGGTCTTTAGCCAATCATCTGCCTCCAGAGGTTCAGCAGCACTTGCAAACTTTGGAGGTTGAGTCCCTAGAAACTCACTCAACCTTGGTTGGCGTGGTGCAGCTTGTGGAGGTGGAGCTTGGTGCAAGTTGGCCACCAATTGAGTCAGGCTCTGGATGAGCTGATTCTGATTTTCAAGCTTTTGGTGGATGGGATCAACTACTTCATGGCGACCACCCCTGTCTTGTCCTCCAGAAAGATGAGGGTTGCCGGACTCATCGTTGTTGTTGGCAGGGTTGGCACCACGCCCCTTTCCTCTTCCGGCCATCTATCATGATCAACCAAATATTAATTTAAAGCGTTTCGTATTAAATCCCCAATTTGCTTGTTTAAACTTAAACTCATGGGGTCTTATTATATTAACACTTTCCGAGGGTTTCACGTCTCACGCGAAAATAAATGCACTCTTAATTCATAGGGGTTCGCACATAAAGCAAAACAATCCTGAAGACGAGGTTGTGGACAATTGTCCATGGCTTCCACAACTCATGTTACACACTAAACATAATCACACCATTAACTAAGGTAACGACACGACTACTCGACATCTGCTAGACTAAGGGAAAGGACTCTACACTACTTGTATCACTGAGCTGGCTCCTCGGGATCTTCCTCATTATTGCGGCTGCCTTCAGACTCCGCTTTGGGTGGGGAAGCTGCTGGGGGAGAAGTGCGGCGACGCCTGCTTGCCCGGCGATCTAGGGAGTCAGGAGTCCATGTGTCATTCACGGTGACACACAGTTCATTCCCATCTCCTCTTTCTCTCGCCCTCAAGCTGGCTCGAAGCAACGCCTCAGTCTCCTTCAGGGTGTCACGTACATCCTGAAGCTCCTGCTGACATTCCTGCAGTCTAGTGCTGAGCATAACAGCATCCTCCAAGCACAAGTCCATGTGCTCATGGGAAGTCCCTTGCTGCACTGGCGGGTACTTGTACTCCGTTGTACCACTCTCACGCTGGAGGACATACATGTACTCAGTCCTGTCCAGGTGGCGACGATAGATGTGACTCTGGCAGGTGATTGCCTCCCAGGTGACATCCTTCTCCGCATCGACCTGTGTTGCTCGACAAGCTGGAGAGCGGTGGATCTTGAGCAGCTGATTTTCGTGGATAATCCTCATTTCTGAACTCCATTCTTCCCGCTTCTCACGGATGGTCCGGGTGGAGCTATAGTTTATGATTTGCTTGCCCGTATTGCCGGCGGCTTGGAGCATGCGTCGAAGACGGCGCAACAAGCCTCCTACTGCCAATCTGTAGGAGAGATACGTCACCGAACGGTCCTCCTCTCTTAGGGCAAGGGCAACTACAATAACTCTCCTTCCGGTGGACTTGCGGGCGGTACGGATCATGCGAATTATCTAAAACATAGAGCATTTATAATTAAGTTAGACAAGATTTTAAACAAAAATCCTATTTTGAATAAAAGTTGGGGTAAGATGAATAAAGTGACCCCATTAAATAACACCTTCAACCCACACTTTTGTAAAATAGTTTTTAAGAAAATAGGGTTCTTAAATACGTCTATTTCTACCTAGATCCACGTTCCTACGGGCAACCTTGGCTCTGATACCACTTCTGTCACACTCGGTTTCTCCGAAGAACAACCGAGTGAATATCACATGTATGCCAGGATCATTTTCTCATACATGTAATGACAAATAGTGAAGCATCATTTATTACAAGCCAGGTGTCGAATATAAATAAGTCTTACATAGCATATATCTCGATGGACGATAATAAGTTCATAACATGTAAATAAAATAGTAGCGGAAAATTTATTCTTGTGGGCTCTGTCACAGGCGTTGCCTGGGGGACACCATGAACCTAGAAACCTTCTTCAGGTCCGAAGTCTTGATCATTAAACATCACATTATTCTCTTGACCTGAGCAGCAATATAAACCAACAAATATGCAAGATTGAGTACCGTTGGTACTCAGCAAGTGTGGGGAAGTTATGTCATGCATGGCTAGAACAAGGGAAAGTTGAACTCATGGTTAAAGCACTACGCAATTACTACCTATCACCCTTAGCTTATTAAGCACCTACATTACTACATAGGTGAAATGGTCCCAATCTCCCATACCATCATCATAATAAAATAACCATAACATTATTTCCAATGTTAAGCTCCCCGCTTAACATCCACAACTTCCAAAGTCACTAATCATGAATAAGTCCAAGCCGCTCTTGACCGTGAGCACGGCTGTCATGACAGTTTTGACTCTGCAGAGTTTGCACCACTGTACCCACATGTAGTGATTCCATCCCCCGTTGCCGGGTGGACTAAAAGAACCTTCATTATGCCAGTGGCTACGAACCACATTGACACTTCCCAGGTGTGTAGCCAGGAGATCACTACGAAGCCTTTACAAAGGGATTCCCGACGAGCGTGGGCCTACTGAGGTTTCACCCTTAACAGCATACAAGAGGCTCCAACCCCGCTGCAGTGGCCCCCTCTTGAGCCTTGCGGTTCATATGATAGTCCAGCTGACACCTATTCCCCACACCATCCAACACACCCATACTACGCCGAGGATACATCTAATTAATTGGCCAAGCTGCCCCATCTCAGCATGTGGTTGGCACGGTAAAGCCAGGTTACATGCTCCATGAACCGGTCCTTAGGATCCAGGCAAGTACTAAACACAAACTCAAGTCTCGTGCACCCAGCACCAACCAAATCATCCAACTTGCCTCGATCCCTACCTCTACATAACTCATAATATCTCATTCCAGAGTAAGGTAAATAAATTGATGATCTCATATCCCAATTATCCCATTCTAAGCATGGCTAAGCATAAGCATATAAATAAATGACATGATAAAATAAATCCCAACCCAAGCTACAAGGAAAGAAGGTAATGCAATTCTAGGGAAACTTCCTAGCATGGGTTTCATATTTCAATTGACAACGCAAATAATTCTATCTACACATCCTAGCATAGGATCAAAGTGGTCAAGGACACTTGCCTTCTTCTTGCTGCTCTGGGAATGGATAGTCCTGATCTTGGAAGGGAAGAACTTGCTCTGGGGCAGGTTCTACTCATGTCAACACACATAGCAAAAGACAACAACAATCCATAAGACATAGTTCACACTTTCACTCCACATATATATACATATGATAGTCATTCACATTTCTATGTGTTGTGGTTACTCTAGATGTGTTGATTTTTAACCTTCATGCACTTTTAAACATATGTATATGATTTCTAACTTTTGTATTTCAGATTTCTGTTTGCACACTATATATGAATTTTCAATTTGAATAAATTCTTTATATTTAATTAATATACTTCTTAACTACCAAGTTTGCATGGAAGGTAATTTCCTACTGCAAATGGGTTTTCAGATCTTCTACCAATCCTAAACTGAAGTCTTTGAATCGGGAGACTTCATTTATCATTTTCTAGTCATGCACACCTATTTCCCTATATTTTCCAGATTTATTTTCCATGCCTAAAAGTAAATTTTAATATTAAATAGTAGGGCATATCATCTAAACAGAATAGGTTCTGATCTAAAATATTAAATAATATATTTTGGAACTTCTCCTCTGATGTGAACTAATTTAAATTTATTTTACCAATTTTCGGAATTATTTCTAACCTAAAAATGTGTCCCTACAACTAATAAATGTGAACAATCAATTAGACAGATTCATTTCAGCTTAAAATCTACTTTTAACTCATTCTAAAGTTTTCCATGTGCTAGGAGAGTTTAAATTTGAATTTACAATGTGTTTGCCTTACCTTTTTAGATTTAAATCCTAATCACATATTCAATTTCTTAAATTTAATATCATATAGGGTTAAAAAGGTAAACTCACCCCACTACAGGGTCTATTATATTATTTCATAAATTTACGGGGGTCTAACTACACATAACATAGGGGTTTTTCTAATTTTTATTAAGTCCAGGGGCTAAAACTGATTTTTAATTGAATTTACATGAATTTCCGAAGTTCCAGAGGCTAGATCAGAAGTTTCAGGGGCTAGCTCGTGTTTTCCGAGATCCCCAGGGGGTAGCGCGTAAGAATCCCGTCCTTTATAACGCGGGGCTGATGTGGACCGTCCGATTTAAAACAGACGGCTCAGATTAGATCGCCGAACCGGTACGCGCGGGTTTTAATTCTACCGTGCGATTTAAAATAGACGGCGCATAAGCGGCCACGTTGCTCTGACCGTGCGCGGGCGGCGCTGCCCGGCGGCGCGCGGCGGCGGGAGGCGGCGATCTCACCGGGAAACTTCGGATCTTCGTCTATTCCTCCTAAAACTGGGATTTCATGGCATAGATCAGTAGAGGGGAGGTCGGGGATCTCACCTCGGGGTTTTTCTTGAGCTCGGAGGTCCTGGAAGGCGGTCGGCGTCGAGGTCCGAGGTGGAACCGCTGCGGTGCTCGTCGGAGCTGTGCCTAGAGCGCAAACCACCAAGTTTTCTGCACCTGCATGATTCGCCGGAGGCGGTGGAACAAGCTCGGCGCGTTAGATCAGAAATCCCGAGCGAAGATCGAGAGAAAACGGCCGGAGAAGCTCTGGTTCTCACCGGGAGGAAAAGCAGCCGATCGTGGGGAAAAATGGGGCGATGCCGGCGTTTTTATAGACGAGGGAGGGCGGCGTGTTTGTTTAGATCGAGCCGGAGTCGTCCGGGACCGGGAGTCGGGCTGAGGACGCGGAATTCCGGGTTAGTTGCGATCGGGCGCGCGCGGAAGAGTCCGGCGGTTGGCGCGAGCGGGAGGTCAGAGATGACACGCGGGCCCCGCGTGTCAGTGAGAGGGAGAGGGGAGCGCGTGGCTGCGGGCTGGCGCGGGGGTGGGTGGGCCGGCTGGTGGGTTTCGGCCCACTGGCCGGGGGTTTTGTTTTTTCTTTTTCTTTTTCTTTTTCTTTTCTGTTTTGATTTGAATTTGAATTCCAATTTGAATTTGAATTTCTGCCCCACATGCAACACGTCCAAAAAATTTTAAATTCCCCTCTTAACAGGATTTTGGGGTGTTACAACATGTATTCCACAAACTGAATGTAACACCCTCAATTTCGTAATTCATGCATGTATACAGAATTCATGTAGAGAAAACATTTTTTAAAGAAGATGAAACAGAGAAAGAATCAGAAAGATAGATAAAAACAGCCAAATCCAGTTCGCCGAGGAGCGCCGTAGACACTTCCCGCGGCCGCTGGCCACGTGGCGCCTTCGGAGCTCATCCCCGCGGAGGGGGAGAGGTCCGCCGCTAACTGGCCACGTGGCAGGCTCGGAGCTTGCCTCTGCGGAAGGGGCGAGGTCTGACCCCGTGGGACACGTGTTGCCCCCGGAGCTAGCCTCTGCGGAGGAGCAAGGCCAGCCCCGCAGGACACGTGTCACCTTCGGAACTAGTCACTACGGAGAAGCGGGAGGTCCAACCCACGGACACGTGTCGCTCTCGGAGCTCGTCTCCAAGGGGTCCGGCCCTGTTTGACCCGTGTCGCTCTCGGAGCTCACCTCCAAGAGGTCCGGAACTACTGGACACGTGTCATCCTCAGAGCTCACCTCCGAGGAGAAGGTCCCGATGAACATGTGTCATCCTCGGAGCTCACCTCCGGGAGGTCCGACACTGCTTGACACGTGTCGTTCTTGGAGCTTACCACCGGGGAGAAGAGAGGTCCGACGCAGTTGGACACGTGTCAACCTCGGAGCTCATCTCTGAGCAGAAAAAGAAGATCCGGCGCTGCTAGGACACGTGGCACTTTCGGAGCCCACCTCCGAAGAGAGGGGAGGTCTGGCACTGACACGTGGCACTCTTGGAGCCACCTCTGAAGAGAGGGGAGGCCCGGTACTGACGTGGCACTCTTGGAGCCACCTCCGAAGAGAGGGGAGGTCCGGCACTGACACGTGGCGTACACAGAGCTCGCCTCTAGAAAGAGGGGAGGTCCCGACCCACCAGACACGTAGCGCACGCGGAGCTCGCCTCTGAGGGAGAGGGAGGTCCCCGCCCGCCAGGACGCGTGGCGCATGTGGAGCTCGCTTCTGAGGAAGAGGGAGGTCCCCCCCCGCCTGACACGTGGCACAACCAGAGCTCGCCCCTGAGGAAAAGGGAAGCCCAAGCCCCCGCTGGACACGTGGAGCCTCCGGAGCTTATCTCTGCGGAAGGACGAGGTCCTTAAGCAGTTTTGTCCTGTGCGCGAGCGCCCGATACTGTGACACCCTCATTTTCAATTTCTGCAAGTATTCATGTTCCATGTAGAAAAACATTTTTAAAATAAGTTGAAACAGAGAAAGAATAAAAAAGATAGCCAAAAAGAGCCAAAACCAGTTCACAGAGAGCGCCGAAAAAAATTCCCGCGGCCGCTGGCCACGTGGCGCATTCGGAGCTCATCTTCGCAAAGGGGGAGAGGTCCGCCGCTAAACTTGCCACGTGGCAGGCTCGGGGCTCATCGCCGCAAAGGGGGAGAGGTCCGACCCCGTGGGACACGTGTTGCCCCGGAGCTAGCCGCTGCAGAGGAGCGAGGCCAGTCCTGAAGGACACGTGTCCACTACAGGAATCCCACAAAGAAATGTCGGCTCTATAGCCATCAGTAAGGTACTGGAACCGACGACCATAGAGTAAAGCCGTCGGTTTACTGATGGTCATAGCCGTCGACTCTTGTTTGACGTTCTTAAGGACTTATAGCCGTCAGCCCCCACGAACTTAGACATTAAAGCCGTTGGTAAACAGAAACCGACGTATTTACTTTGAAAACCAACTAAGACCGTCGGTCTGTCCAAACCGACGGCCATAACACCATAAAGGTGTCGGCCCGCTGGTTCGACGTATTTATTGGACTTTCAAACGTAGGACGCATGTGGTCATACGGCAGTTATGACCGTCGGCTTGTCCCACACTGACGGCCTTACTGGCTTTTTTTTAAAAAAAACCGTGCCTGCTTTCGCTGCCTCCCCGGGTGGGGAGCCTCCCGGCCATACAGGCCATCATACAGGCCACAATCAACACATTACAGAATTCATCAATAAAACACATTGCATAGAAGCCATAGTCATACGGCTTGACAATGTGAAGCATGTGAGGAAGCTTAAAATCGTGCACAAAGACATACGCTGAATTGTATGTCTGGTCTTGATGCCGTGATGTACAAAAGTGACCCAATCATGCTTCTATATTCTTTTTGATCCACGGGTTCACCATCTTCATGAAGTTCAAGTGTTGTTGTTGTTGCCATTGGTGTCCGAAGAGGTTTGCTTTTGTCCATGTTGAAGCGCTTAAGGAGGTCTTTCGTATTCTTCGTTTGATGCAAAATGTTACTTCCTTGGTTTTCTTGATTTGGAGCACCAAAAAGTATGTGAGTTCTTCCATCATACTCATTTCAAATTTCAAACTCATCATAGCTGAAAACTTGGACACAATATCATGAGAAGCGCAACCAAAGATAATATTATCAACATACACTTGAACGAATAGTGAGTCAATGCCATGCTTAAGAACAAAAAGAGTTTTATGAACCTTGCCCATGGTAAACCCCTTTTCATGTAAATTTTTTTAACCTATCAAACATGCTCTAGGGGCTTCTTTAATACCATACAAAGCTTTGGGCAGTTTGTAAACATGATTAGGAAAATTTGGGTTTTCAAAACCTTGTGGTTGCTTAACATAAACCTCCTCATCTATGTAGCCATTAAGAAAAGCACTTTTAACATTCATTTAATATAAATTGAAACCTTTAGATGCAACAAATGCTAAGAAAATTCTTATGGCTTCTAATCTAGCAACGGGAGCAAAAGTTTCATCAAAATCTAAACCTTCAACTTGTGTGAAATCTTGAGCAACCAACCTAGCCTTATTCCTAATCACGACCCCATCCTCACTTTGTTTATTTTTAAACACCCATTTAGTTCCAATTAAAGTGTGGCCTTCAGGTGGAGGTACAAGTTTCTAAACATTATTTCTTTCAATATTTTCTAACTCTTCTTGCATGGCAATAATCCAAGATTCATTAGTGAGTGCGTGTGATATATCTTTGGGTTCAAAAGAAGCAACAAAAGCAGAATGAGCATGAGAGTTTTGATCAAAAACCTGGACCGTGTGAGCTGTCCGTGCAAGCTTCAAATAATTTGTTTTGGAGGATGACTTTTTGGACGCGGAGGAGAGTAGACACTTCACAAGCTTCTTATTCTTCATGTTCATCACAAATCAATGAACTTGTGGCTTTAGGAGATCTAGAACAGCAGTAGTGGTCATTGGTGCTGATTGTGGAGCGAGATCAGGAGTTGGAACGTCATTGTTTATTTCTGAAATTTTGAGCAGCATCTCCACTCCTTCATCTTCAATGAAGATACTCTCCTCCTGCGGATATGCATCTTTACCTTCAGTAGTAGAGCTAGTACCTGGGCTAGGTTCATCAAAAGAAACGTCACAAGTCTCCATAATTTTGTTAGTCTCAAGTAAAAGCACACGATAGCATCTAGTATGAGATGGATAACCAAGAAACATGCCATCAACAGATCTAGCTTCAAATTTATCAAGATTACCATGTTTCTTAACAAAGCATTTGCAACCAAAGACCCTAAGATGTGTGACACTAGGCCTATGTCCAAACCAAAGCTCATATGTTGTTTCTCCTAGCTTAGCTCTCAAGAAAACACGGTTTGCAACATAACAAGCTTTTGCAATTGCATCTGTCTAAAATTTTCTAGGAGTTTGGAATTCATCAAGCATAGTACTAGCCATCTCAACTAAGGTTTTGTTCTTTCTCTCTAAAACACCATTTTTTTGAGGTACATATGGTGAATAAAATTGATGATCTATCCCTTTTTCAACACAAAAGTGATCAAAAGATTGATTTTTAAATTTGGTTCCGTTATCACTTCTAATTCCTTTTAAAGATCCTGGGTGATCAATTGACAATCTAGGAAATAGAGTTCTAAAGTGAATAAAATTTTCATTCTTAGATACAAGAAAGTAAACCCAAGAGTATCTAGTATAATCATCAACAATCACAAGCACATACCATTTACCTCCAAAAGATTGAACACGTGAAGGACCTACGGTGTCAAGATGTAAAAGTTGTCCCGGTTCAGTTGTCATGGTCACAGTGAGAGGAGGATGTGAACCTGCAACCATGTTAGCGTGTCTACAAGAAGAGCACACAATATCGTTGTCCCCTTTAAGCTTAGGTAGCCGATGTATGCGATCAAGACCACTAACACGTGTGAGGTTGTCACACCCGGTTTCTCCGAAGAACAACCGAGTGAATATCACATGTATGCCAGGATCATTTTCTCATACATGTGATGACAAATAGTGAAGCATCATTTATTACAAGCCAGATGTCAAATATAAATAAGTCTTACATAGCAAATGTCTCGATTGACAATAATAAGTTCATCACAAGTAAATAAACTAGCAGCGGAATATTATTCTTGAGGGCTCCATCACAGGTGTTGCCCGGGGGTCTCCATGAACCTAGAAACCTTCTTCGGGTCCAAAGTCTTGGTCATTATACACCACCTCATTATCTTGACCTGAGCAGCAATATAAACCAACAAATATGCAAGGTTGAGTACCGATGGTACTCAGCAAGTGTGGGAAAGTTATGTCATGCATGGCTAGAACAAGGGGAGGTGGAACTCATGGTTAAAGCACTACGCAATTAATACTTACCACCTTAGATTATTAAGCACCTACATTACTACACAAGTGAAATGGTCCCAATCTCCCATCACATCATCATAATCAAATAACCATATCATCATTTCCAATGTTAAGCTCCCTGCTTAACATCCACAACTTCCAAAAACCATCACTCCTCTATTCATGAATAAGTCCAAGCCGCTCTTGACCGTGAGCACGGCTGTCATGACAGTTTTGACTCTGCAGAGTTTGTACCACTGTACCCACATGTAGTGATTTCATCCACCGTTGCCGGGTGGACTAAAAGAACCTCCATTATGCCAGTGGCTATGAACCACATTCACACTTCCCAGGTGTGTAGCCAGGAGATCACTACGAAGCCTTTACAAAGGGATTCCCGACGAGCGTGGGCCCACTGAGGTTTCACCCCTAACAGCATACAAGAGGCTCCAACCCCGCTGCAGTGGCCCCCTCTTGAGCCTTGCGGTTCATATGGTAGTCCAGCTGACACCTATTCCCCGCACCATCCAACACACCCATACTACGCCGGGGATACACCTAATTAATTGGCCAAGCTGCCCCATCTCAGCATGTGGTTGGCACGGTAAAGCCAGGTTACATGCTCCATGAACCGGTCCTTAGGATCCAGGCAAGTACTAAACACAAACCCGAGTCTCGTGCACCCAGCACACAACCAAAACATCCAACTTGCCTTCATCCCTACCTCTACATAACTCACAATATCTCATTCAAGAGTATGGTAAAATAAACTGATGATCTCATATCCGAAATATCCCATTCTAAGCATGGCTAAGCATATGCATAATAATAAATGACATGATAAAATAAATCCCAACCCAAGCTACAAGGAAACAAGGTAATGCAATTCTAGGGAAACTTCCTAACATGGGTTTCATATTTCATTTGATAATGCAAATAATTCTATCTACACATCCTAGCATAGGATCAAAGTGGTCAAGGACACTTGCCTCCTTCCTGCTGCTCTTGAAATGGGTAGTCCTGATCTTGGAAAGGAATAACTTGCTCTGGAGCAGGTTCTACATCATACCATCACACATAGCAAAAGAAAAACAACAATCCATAAGACATAGTTCACACTTCCACTTCAAACAAACCACACATTCACATTTATGAAAGTCATTCACAATTATATGTGTTGTGGTTACTCTATGTGTGTTGATCTTTGCCTTACATGTACTTTTAATCATGTGTATCTGATTCCTACTTTTGTATTCACATTTATGCTTACATACTATATATATGAGTTTTCAATTTAAATAAATTCCTTATATTTAATTACTACACCTTTTAACTACCAAGTATGCATGAAAGGTATTTTACTACTCCATATGTGTCTTCAGAATTTCTACCAACCCTAAACTGAATTCTTTGGATTTTAGAAACTTCATTTATCATTTACTAGTTGCTATATTTTCAGATTTATTTCCTATGCCTAAATGTGAACTTTATTATGAAAATAACAAGACACATCATCTAAACAGAATAGGTTCTGATCTAAAATATTTAATAATATATTTTTGACCTTTTCCTCTGATGTAAACTATTTTACATTTTATTTTCCCTATTTTCCAGAACTATACTTTACTTAAAAATGTGTCCCTAAATGTGAATAATAAATTAAACAGATTCATTTCAGCCCAAAATATATTTTTATCTCACTCCAAAGTTTTCTAAATACTGAAAAAGTTTTTAATTTAATTTTGACAATATGTTTGTCCCACTTTTTAATTTTTAAACACTAGCCCTATATTCAATTTCCTAAATTAAATACTAAACAGGGTTAAAAAGGTAAACTCACCCCACTACAGGGTCTATAATATTATTTTCAGAATTTCCAGGGGTCTAGCTACACTTATCAGAGGAGTTTTTCCTAATTTTTATTAAGTCCAGGGGCTAAAACTGATTTTTAAATGAATTTACATGATTTTCTGAAGTTCCAGGGGCTAGATCAGAAGTTTCCGGGGATAGCTCTTATTTCCCGAGAACCCCAGGGGGTAGCACGTAAGATTTCCAGTCTTTATAACGCGGGGCTGACGTGGACCATCCGATTTTAAACCGACGGCCGAGATTATAACATCGAACCGGTACGCGGGGATTTAAACCCTACCGTGCGATTTAAAATAAACGGCGCACAAGCGGCCACGTCGCTCTGATCGAGCGCGGGCGGCGCTGCCGGCGGCGCACGGCGGCGGGAAGCGGCGATCTCGCCGGAGACTTTCGGATCTTTGAGAATTCTTCCTAGAACTGTGATCTTATGGCATAGATCGGTGGAGGAGAGGTCGGGGATCTCACCTCGGGGGTTTTCTTGAGCTCGGAGGTCCTGGAAGGTGATCGGCGACGAGGTCCGAGGTGAAACCATGGCGAGGCTCGTCGGCGCTGTGTTTACACCGCAAGTCACCGAGTTTTCTGCACCTGCAAGGTTCCCCGGAGGCGGTGGATCAAGGCCAGTGAGTTAGATCGGAATTTCCGAGCTTAGATCGGCCAGAATTCGCCGGAGAAGTCTTGGTTCTCACCGGAGGAAAATCGGCCGATCGCGTGGGGAAAACAGAACGAGGCCGGGGTTTTTATAGACGGGGGAGGGCGGCTGGGTGGTTTAGATCGAGTTTGCGTCGCCCCCGAACAGAATTCGGCTGGAATACGCGAGAATTCCCGACGGTTTCGATTCGGGTGAGAGAGTCCGGCGTTGGCGCGAGGTAGACGATGATCTGGTGGGCCCCGCCTGTCAGTGGGGGAAAGCGGCGCGCGCGGCTGCGGGCTGGCGCGGGCGCTGGTTGGGCCGGCTGGTGGGTTTCGGCCCACTGGCCGGTTTTTTCTGTTTTCTCTTTTTCTTTTTCTATTTCTTTTCGTATTTGAGTTTAATTTGAATTCCAGTTTGAATTTGAATTTTTGCAAAACATGCAACACGTCCAAAAAATTTTAAATTCCCCTCTTAACATGATTTAGGGTCTTAACAATATTTTTGGGGTGTTACAGCTCTACCCCCCTTAAAAGAAATCTCGTCCTCGAGATTGGTGGTTCTTAAGAAAACAATTCCGGAAATTGGGCCTTGAGTTCATCTTCCCGTTCCCAGGTGGCTTCCTCTTCTGAGTAATGCTTCCATTGCACCTTACACATCCGGATTCTTTTATTTCTGGTGAGGCGTTCCATTTTCTCCAAAATCTTGTATGGTTGCTCGGCATAAGACAAATCCTCAGCTACGTCCACTTCATTCATGGGTAACACCTCTTCAGGCGTCCTCAGGCATTTCTTGAGTTGTGACACATGGAATACATCGTGCACATCCGATAGACGAGCCGGTAACTCTAGTTGATACGCCACTTCGCCTTTCCTTCCCAGAACTTGAAAGGGTCCGATGTATCGAGGTGACAACTTCCCTTTCACCTTGAACCTACGAAGTCCTCTGATAGGGGACACCTTGAGATAGACATAGTCTCCCACGTTGAAAACGAGCTCTCTTCTTCGTACATCGGCATAGCTCTTTTGGCGTGTCTGTGCTATCCTCAAGTTGTTGCAAATTTCCCTCACTTTCGCCTCGGCTTCTTGTAGTACTTCGGGTCCAAACACTTTACTTTCCCCTGTTTGGTTCCAAAATAATGGAGTTCTGCACTTTCTCCCGTACAAGGCTTCAAACGGTGACATCTTCATACTAGCTTGATAGCTGTTGTTATAGGAAAACTCCGCATACGGTAAGTTCTTATCCCAACTCCGATTGTTTTTGAGTGCACATGCCCTCAGCATATCTTCAAGAATCTGATTGGTTCTTTCCGTCTGCCCATCAGTTTGGGGATGATAGGCAGAACTAAAGTTCAGATGGGTTCCCATGGTTTCGTGCAACTGTTGCCAGAACCTTGAGGTGAACTGTGTCCCTCGATCCGACACAATCTTCTTTGGCACTTCATGGTAACACACGATCCTTGACATGTACAATTCTGCCAATTTGGATCTGCTGTAGCTTTCTTTCACGGGGATGAAATGAGCTACCTTGGTTAGCCTGTCAATGATAACCCATATCGAATCATATCCTGATTGGGTCCTAGGCAATCCCACGATAAAATCCATGCCGATTTCTTCCCATTTCCATTCAGGCACTTTGAGTGGTTGCAATAATCCCGCGGGTCGTTGATGTTCTGCTTTCACCAACTGACATGTGTCACACAGGGCAACATGTTCCGCGACATCTCGCTTCATGCCATACCACCAATACCTGCTCTTGAGGTCCTGATACATCTTCGTACTCCCAAGATGAATGGAATAGTCAGAATCGTGAGCCTCCTTCAAAATCAATTCACGGATCTTCTTTACTTCTAGCACACAGATTCTTTTCCCGTGCCACACCGTTCCCTGTTCATCCTCTCTGAAACCAGGGGCTTTATTTTCCTTGATGAGTTGCCTGATTTCTTGTATCTTCTCGTCATTCTTTTGACCCTCTCGTATTTCTTGCTCTAGTGTGGAGTCCACTTCCATGGCGATGGCTTCACCACTATTCACAAGGCATAGATTGAGCCTTATAACCTCGTCCTTCAATTCTGTAGGCATGTCCTTCAAGCTCAACTTATTGACCTGCACTTTCCGACTTAAAGCATCTGCCACGACATTTGCTTTCCCAGGATGATAGTTGATGCCCACATCAAAGTCATTGATTAGCTCTAACCATCTCCTTTGTCTGAGGTTGAGATCTGGCTGTGTGAAAATGTACTTCAAACTCTTATGATCCGCATATATCTCTGTCCTCTTCCCCATCAAGTAGTGCCGCCAAATTTTTAACGCGTGTACCACTGCGGCTAGCTCTAGGTCATGTGTAGGATAGTTCTTCTCGTGCTTCCGGAGCTGCCGGGATGCATATGCCACGACATGCCCTTCTTGCATGAGAACACATCCCAACCCGTTTCCAGAGGCATCGCAGTACACTGTGAAATTCTTCTGCATATCTGGCATAACCAACACTGGGGCTGTTGTCAATCTTTTCTTTAGCTCCTGAAAACTCATCTCGCACTGTGGCGTCCATGTGAATGTGATTCCCTTCTCCAACAGTTTGGTGAGAGGTCTCGAGATCTTGGAGAATCCCTCAATAAACCGTCGATAGTATCCAGCCAATCCCAAGAAGCTTCAAACTTCCCCGACATTTTCAGGGGTCTTCCACTCTGTATATCCTCGATTTTGGCAGGATCCACGGAGATTCCTCCCTCCGAGATTATATGTCCTAAGAAGGGAACTCTCTTCAGCCAAAACTCACACTTGCTCAACTTGGCATATAGTTGGTGTTCTCTTAGCCTCTGCAACACCAACCTTAGATGATTCTCATGTTCTTCATCTTTGGAGAAGACGAGAATGTCATCTATGAAAACCACCACAAATTTGTCTAGATATTCCATGAATACCTTGTTCATGAGATACATGAAGTATGCCGGGGCATTAGTCAGCCCGAAAGGCATGACGGTGTATTCATACAGTCCGTACCAAGATACGAAAGCTGTCTTGGGAATATCAGATTGCCTTATCTTGAGTTGGTGGTAGCCCGACCTGAGATCAATTTTTGAGAACACACAAGCGCCTCTCAACTGATCAAACAAGTCTTCAATGCGGGTTAATGGGTACTTGTTCTTGATGGTTACCTCATTCAAAGCACGGTAATCCACACATAACCTTTGGGTTCCGTCCTTCTTGGGCAAAAATATCACCGGAGCTCCCCATGGTGAGGAACTAGGACGAATATACCCCTTCTCCGTCAATTCTCTTAAATGATCCTTGAGTTCTTCCAGCTGCTTGGAGTCCATCCGATAAGGTCTTTTGTAAATCGGGGCTGTTCCAGGTACTAGCTCAATTGCAAATTCCACTTCACGATCGGGAGGCATACCTGGCAACTCCTCCGAAAAAACATCTGGATATTCCCTGATGGTCCTGATTTCCTCAACTTTCACCTCAACTTGATTTAATTTAATGTCCCTCCTAGGCTCGTGTATTGTTATGAACTTTACTCTTGTGCCACTAGGGTGAGTTAGTTCCACCGTTCTGGTCGAACAATGGATGATTCCTTTATGTTTGGTCAACCAATCCATACCCAAAATAATATCTATCCCTTGTGAATCTATCACTATGAGGTTAGCAGTAAATACTACCCCATTAATGTCTAGGTTCACTTTGGGACACACTTGTCTTGTCCTTATTTCTCCACCTGGAGAGTTTACGGCTAGAATATGGTTCATTTGTGTTGTTGCTAGGTCATACTTCTTAACAAACCCTTGAGCAATGAACGAATGGGTAGCACCAGAATCAAACAGCAGGGTTCCGAGGTGTAAATTGGCAGGAAACTTACCAACTACCACGTCGGGTGCCTCTTGCGCTTCCTCCATAGTGACGTGGTTCACCCGTCCTCGCATCACATTCTGCTGTTGTGGCTGTGCGGGCTTCTTCTTTGGGCATTTATGGGCGTAGTGCCCCACTTCACCGCAGCTAAAACATTGCACCCCAACCTTAGGTGCCTGGCCTTTGCTGTCTTGGGGTTGGTTTGGGGGTCCCTGTACTGCTGGTCGAGGTGGATATGCGGGGCGAGGCTGCTGTACAAACTGACGTTGTGGCTGCGCTGGTGCTACGGGAGGCCTGTAGTTCGGGTTGTACCCTCTTGGTGCTGAGTAGGGTACCGCAGCACGGTTCGTCTGCCCTGCAGGTGGCTGCATCAGACGTGGGCGGGTGTTGCTCCCTGAGGCTTGATGTGACCACCCGTCCTTCCTCTTATTCTCATTTTCCAAGGCCTTCAGCTTCCTTTCTACCACAAACGCTCTGTCCACCATCTTTTGGAAGCTTTCATACTCATTTGAGGACATTGCACACTGCATTTCTGCGGTAAGTCCTTCCACGAAACAATCTTGTTTCTGCTCATCAGTCTCTATGTCCCATGGGGCATAACGGGATAGTTGAGTAAATTTAGTGAGGTATTCCCTCACCGCCATGTTTCCCTGCTGCAGTCCCAAAAACTCCTTCCTCTTGTTTTTGAGTTCACCTCTTGGGATGTAATGGTTGCGGAAGCTACGCTTGAACTCTTCCCAAGTGATGTTCTCAGGGTCATGATGGGCGGCCACGTAGGCGGTCCACCAATCAGCAGCAGGTCCATGCAATTGATGAGAGGCAAACAGCACCCTCTCATACCCTTGGCACTGTATGATCCTCATCTTACTTTCAATGGTCTTCAGCCAATCATCTGCCTCCATAGGTTCAGCAGCAATTGCAAACTTTGGAGGTTGAGTTCCTAGAAACTCACTCAACCTTGGTTGGCGTGGTGCAGCTTTTGGAGGTGGAACTTGATGCAAGTTGGCCACCACTTGAGTCAAGTTCTGGATGAGCTGATTTTGATTCTCCAGCATTTGGTGGAGGGGATCAACTCCTTCACGGCGACCACCCCGGTCCTGGCCTCCAGAAAGATGAGGGTTGCATGCCTCATCGTTGTTGTTGGCGGGGTTGGCAGCACGTCCTTTTCCTCTTCCGGCCATCTGGCAGAATCAACCAATGTTAATATGAAAGCATTTAGTATCATCTTACTACTTTCATTTGGTTGTACTTTGAAGTGTTGAGGCTTTGTTATACTTTTCTGAGGGTTCATATCTCACACCAAATAAATGCACTATTATTTCATGTGGGTTCGCACACCAAAGCAAAACAATCTGAAGACGAGGCTGTGGACAATTGCTCATGGCTTCCACAACTCACGTCACACACCAAGCATTAACACACCATTATCTAACGTAACGACTTGACTATTTGACATCTTGCTAACTAAGGGAAAAACTCTACACTACTCGTATTACTGAGCTGGCTCCTCGGGATCTTCCTCATCATTGCGGCTGCCTTCTGACTCCGCTTTGGGTGGGGAGGCTGCTGGTGGGGAAGTGCGATGACGCCTTATCGCCCGGCGATCTGGGGAGCCAGGAGTCCATGTATCATTCACGGTGACACACAGTTCGTTCCTATCTCCTCTTTCTCTCGCCCTCAAGCAGGCTCGCAGCAATTCCTCCGTTTCCTTCAGGGTGTCCCGAACATCCTGAAATTCTTGCTGACACTCCTGCAGTCGAGTGCTGAGCATAGCAGCATCCTCCAAGCACAAGTCCATGTGCTCATGGGGAGTCCCTTGCTGCACTGGCAGGTACTTATACTCCGCGGTACCACTCTCACGCTGGATGACATACATGTACTCCGTCCTGTCCAGGTGGCGACGATAGATGTGACTCTGGCAGGTGATTGCCTCCCAAGTGACATCCCTCTCTGCATCGACCTGTGTCGCTCTAAAGGCTGGAGAGCGGTGGATCTTAAGCAGCTGATTTTCGTGGATAATCCTCATCTTTGAACTCCATTCTTCCCGCTTCTCACGGATGGTCCTGGTGGAGTTATAGTGGATGATTAGCTTGCCCGTATTGCCGGCGGCTTCGAGCATACGTCGAAGACGGTGCAACAAGCCTCCTACTGCCAATCCGTAGGAAAGGTACGTCACCGGACGGCTCTCCTCTCTTTCGGCAAGGGCAACTACGGGAAGTCTCCCTCCGGTGGACTTGCGAGCGGTGCGGATCATGCGAACCATCTAGAACATAAAGCATTCAAACTTAAGTTAGATAAAAATTTTAAACTAAAGTCCTATTTTGAATGAAAGTTAGGGTAAGATGAAGAAAGTGACTCATTAAATAACACTTTTCAACACACACCTTGTAAAATAGTTTTTAGGAAAATAGGGCCCTTAAATACGTCCATTTCTACCTAGGTCCACGTTCCTACGGGCAACCTTGGCTCTGATACCACTTTCTGTCATACCCGGTTTCTCTGAAGAACAACCGAGTGAATATCACATGTATGCCAGGATCATTTTCTCATACATGTGATGACAAATAGTGAAGCATCATTTATTACAAGCCAGGTGTCGAATATAAATAAGTCTTACATAGCAAATGTCTCGATTGACAATAATAAGTTCATCACAAGTAAATAAACTAGCAGTGGAATATTATTCTTGAGGGCTCCATCACAGGTGTTGCCCGGGGGTCTCCATGAACCTAGAAACCTTCTTCGGGTCCAAAGTCTTGGTCATTATACACCACCTCATTATCTTGACCTGAGCAGCAATATAAACCAACAAATATGCAAGGTTGAGTACCGATGGTACTCAGCAAGTGTGGGAAAGTTATGTCATGCATGGCTAGAACAAGGGGAGGTGGAACTCATGGTTAAAGCACTACGCAATTAATACCTACCACCTTATCTTATTAAGCACCTACATTACTACACAGGTGAAATGGTCCCAATCTCCCATCCCATCATCATAATCAAATAACCATATCATCATTTCCAATGTTAAGCTCCCCGCTTAACATCCACAACTTCCAAAAACCATAACTCCTCTATTCATGAATAAGTCCAAGCCGCTCTTGACCGTGAGCACGGCTGTCATGACAGTTTTGACTCTGCAGAGTTTGTACCACTGTACCCACATGTAGTGATTTCATCCCCCGTTTCCGGGTGGACTAAAAGAACCTCCATTATGCCAGTGGCTACGAACCACATTCACACTTCCCAGGTGTGTAGCCAGGAGATCACTACGAAGCCTTTACAAAGGGATTCCCAACGAGCGTGGGCCCACTGAGGTTTCACCCCTAGCAGCATACAAGAGGCTCCAACTCCGCTGCAGTGGCCCCCTCTTGAGCCTTGCGGTTCATATGGTAGTCCAGCTGACACCTATTCCCCGCACCATCCAACAACCCCATACTACGCCGGGGATACACCTAATTAATTGGCCAAGCTGCCCCATCTCAGCATGTGGTTGGCACGGTAAAGCCAGGTTACATGCTCCATGAACCGGTCCTTAGGATCCAGGCAAGTACTAAACACAAACCCGAGTCTCGTGCACCCAGCACACAACCAAAACATCCAACTTGCCTTGATCCCTACCTCTACATAACTCACAATATCTCATTCAAGAGTATGGTAAAATAAACTGATGATCTCATATCCCAAATATCCCATTCTAAGCATGGCTAAGCATATGCATAATAATAAATGACATGATAAAATAAATCCCAACCCAAGCTACAAGGAAACAAGGTAATGCAATTCTATGGAAACTTCCTAACATGGGTTTCATATTTCATTTGACAATGCAAATAATTCTATCTACACATCCTAGCATAGGATCAAAGTGGTCAAGGACACTTGCCTCCTTCCTGCTGCTCTTGAAATGGGTAGTCCTGATCTTGGAAAGGAATAACTTGCTCTGGAGCAGGTTCTACATCATACCATCACACATAGCAAAAGAAAAACAACAATCCATAAGACATAGTTCACACTTCCACTTCAAACAAACCACACATTCACATTTATGAAAGTCATTCACAATTATATGTGTTGTGGTTACTCATTGTGTGTTGATCTTTGGCTTACATGTACTTTTAATCATGTGTATCTGATTCCTACTTTTGTATTCACATTTATGCTTACATACTATATATATATGAGTTTCCAATTTAAATAAATTCCTTATATTTAATTACTACACCTTTTAGCTACCAAGTATGCATGAAAGGTATTTTACTACTCCATATGTGTCTTCAGAATTTCTAACAACCCTAAACTGAATTCTTTGGATTTTAGAAACTTCATTTATCATTTACTAGTTGCTATATTTTCAGATTTATTTCCTATGCCTAAATGTGAACTTTATTATGAAAATAACAAGACACATCATCTAAACAGAATAGATTCTGATCTAAAATATTTAATAATATATTTTGACCTTTTCCTCTGATGTAAACTATTTTACATTTATTTTCCCTATTTTCCAGAACTATTCTTTACTTAAAAATGTGTCCCTAAATGTGAATAATAAATTAAATAGATTCATTTCAGCCCAAAATATATTTTTATCTCACTCCAAAGTTTTCTAAATACTGAAAAAGTTTTTAATTTAATTTTGACAATATGTTTGTCCCACTTTTTAATTTTTAAACACTAGCCCCATATTCAATTTCTCAAATTAAATACTAAACAGGGTTAAAAAGGTAAACTCACCCCACTACAGGGTCTATAATATTATTTTCAGAATTTCCAGGGGTCTAGCTACACTTATCAGAGGAGTTTTTCCTAATTTTTATTAAGTCCAGGGGCTAAAACTGATTTTTAAATGAATTTACATGATTTTCTGAAGTTCCAGGGGCTAGATCAGAAGTTTCCGGGGCTAGCTCTTATTTCCCGAGAACCCCAGGGGGTAGCACGTAAGATTTCCAGTCTTTATAACGCGGGGCTGACGTGGACCGTCTGATTTTAAACCGACGGCCGAGATTATAACATCGAACCGGTACGCGGGGATTTAAACCCTACCGTGCGATTTAAAATAAACGGCGCACAAGCGGCCACGTCGCTCTGATCGAGCGCGGGCGGCGCTGCCGGCGGCGCACGGCGGCGGGAAGCGGCGATCTCGCCGGAGACTTTTGGATCTTCGAGAATTCTTCCTAGAACTGTGATCTTATGGGATAGATCGGTGGAGGAGAGGTCGGGGATCTCACCTCGAGGGTTTTCTTGAGCTCGGAGGTCCTGGAAGGTGATCGGCGACGAGGTCCGAGATGAAACCACGGCGAGGCTCGTCGGCGCTGTGTTTTCACCGCAAGTCACCGAGTTTCCTGCACCTGCAAGGTTCCCCAGAGGCGGTGGATCAAGACCAGCGAGTTAGATCGGAATTTCCGAGCTTAGATCGGCCAGAATTCGCCGGAGAAGTCTCGGTTCTCACCGGAGGAAAATCGGCGGATCGCGTGGGAAAAACAGAACGAGGCCGGGGTTTTTATAGATGGGGGAGGGCGGCTGGGTGGTTTAGATCGAGTTTGCGTCGCCCCTGCACAGAATTCGGCTGGAATACGCGAGAATTCCCGATCGGTTTCGATTCGGGTGAGAGAGTCCTGCGCTGGCGCGAGGTAGACGATGATCTGGTGGGCCCCGCCTGTCAGTGGGGGAAAGCGGCGCGCGCGGCTGCGGGCTGGCGCGGGCGCTGGTTGGGCCGGCTGGTGGGTTTCGGCCCACTGGCCGGTTTTTTTCTGTTTTCTCTTTTTCTTTTTCTATTTCTTTTCTGATTTGAGTTTAATTTGAATTCCAGTTTGAATCTGAATTTTTGCAAAACATGCAACACGTCCAAAAATTTTTAAATTCCCCTCTTAACATGATTTAGGGTCTTAACAATATTTTTGGGGTGTTACAGAGGTGATCAAAGCCTACGTGAACAAGTCTACGATGCCAAAAATATAAGTCCTTTGAATCATTAGCAACTAGACACCTATGCTTAGAAATTGACATATCAAAATCAACTTTAAAAACTCTTCCAATCCTATACATGTTAAACAAAAGCTCACCATTTGAATCTACAACCTTGCAGCAATTTTTAGTGAAGTTAAATTCTAGATTTTCATCTAGCAATTGTAAAACAGAAAGTAAGTTATATTTCAAATTTTTAACAAGTGCCACATCCTTCAAAGTGTAGTGTTTATTTACTCTAACCAAACCCTTAGCAATTATAGGAGTTGAAGAATTATCGGAAAAAGTAACATTTTCTTCACGTGACACAAAAGAGAGGGAGGAGAACCATTCTTTGTTACCGGTCATGTGGAGTGAGCAATCTGAATCCACAATCCAAATGTTCTCCTACCTCAAGCGTGTAACCTACATAGCAGCACAATACGTCGATGACTCAATACTGGGGCTAGTCAAAAGGCATTTAGGAATCCAATACTGTGTCACACGACGTCCAGCAGGAATAGCAGGCGAAAGCTGATAAAATATAACAGGTTTATGAGCCGAATTTTGAGAATTCTTGTTTCCAACTACTGATTTATGAAGTGTGTTATGTGTAGCATGGAAAACAGTAGGTTTAGGAGCAATCTTTGCATTTTTATGACTCATTACAGCAGGTTACATGTTCCTAACATTCGATTCAGCATGTACAACATGTTTTGCTCGGCTGTTATGTGATCTAGCAATCAATCTTTCCTTTTTATGTTGTTTAGCTAGTCTACAACAAAAATCTATGACATGGCCATCTCTACCACAGTATGTACAATGAAAAGTAACCTTATGTCCATGTCTAGATGAGCAAGCAACATGTTTATTAGAAACCGAATGAGACAACACTACTGGAGATTTGAAAACCACTTCTTTTTGTTTAGAAACTGTTTGAATCAAACCATTTCCTAATGACTTTAAAATTTGAGGTGGATGTGCTTAAGCATGAGCATGAGAACCAAAAACTAAACTAGTTTTATCATTGCAAGACTTAGATGAATTCAGCAGCAAGTTTAGGTTCTTATTTGCACTACAAAACCGTTCTAGTGTCCTATGCATGTCATCAAGTTTCTTGGACAAGTCTAGACAGTTTTCACATGAAGTTTCTCCTTTTAATTTGCAATTAGAACAAGAATTAACTTCATGAATACGTAAAGCATCGTTCAAAGCAAAATTTTCATCTGTAGCATCATGTAGTTTCTTATTAAGATTATCATAGCTAGAACAGTGCAAATCAATTATAGAACAACTATCATCTTTCATGTTGTTATCATTAAGTGCAGAAAGCTTTTTGTTCTTTTCAATTTCAAGTTCAAGTCTATCAAGTGTGGAGGTGTGCGCACTTCTTAAAGAGGACAATTGTTCATAAATCAGATCGCAAGATGAGCAAGAATCATCACTAGGAATCAAAGTTTCTGAACGTTTAATTTCAGATTCCAGTGATTCAATTTTAACATCACTTTTCTTAAGTTTTTTGTCCTTTTTCTTAAGTATGGTAGTGGCACGATAAAGAGAATCAAACAATTCATTGTAAGAGGGATTTACCTCATTGTAGTTGATTTGTTTGTCTTCCTCCGAGTTTGAACTTGATTTGCTCGCCATGAGACATGCATTTGCCACGACGTCTTCATCTTCATCACTTCCAATATCAACGTCGCTCGAGCAATACTCTTGAATTGCAGAGAAAATTTTGTCCATCACTTGACGTTGAGTGAAACCCTTCTTTTTTCTTGTTGTAGTTGGCAGAGTAGTGCTTCGTCCTTGTTAGTTTTTCATCACGGAAAGTAGGACCTGAACGGTTAGGGCAATCTGTATGAAAATGTCATGTCTTGCCACATTTGAAGCATCGCTGAGAGCTGCCACTTCTTCTCCTTCTTGTTATCACATTTTGCAATGCTTTTGAGAACAAGATAGAGATAAGTGCTAGCTCCTCCTCCGAAAACTCTTCAATCTGTTCAAGGGTTAGAGAGGACAACAAAGAAAGTGTACCACAAGATGAATAATTGCTAGAACTAGGCACTTCACGTTGTGAAACAAAAGCAAGAGACTTATTAGGATTCTTACGTGAGATTATGTCAATTTCATGAGTTTTCAATTTAGAATATAGCACATCTAAAGTAAGTGTACTCATGACAGTAGATTCATGAATAGATGTAACTGTCATCTCCCAAATTGACATGTCTAATGCACTTAACAATTGCCTAGCATTTTCAGCATCAGAAAAATAAACATTGACACTATGCAAGTTGCTGAGAATTTTATTAAAGCGAGCAAATAAATTGTCGATGGACTCACTTGGTTGCATCTCAAAGCGCATATATTCTTTCTTAAACATATCTTGCCTTACCTCCTTGAACGTTTTGGATCCTTCACGGTAGTCGCAAAGTGCTTTCCACACATCGTATGCTGATCGGAGGTGTGCAACACGATCGAAGTCGCTTTGAGTCAATCCTTGGATGATCAAGTTGCGAGCCTTGTTATTGTTGTTGACATCCCTCATGTTCGCAGCCATAACTTGATCATTTGATGGCACATCGAAGGACTTGTATACCTCTTCCCATATGGAAAATCCTTGCGCTTGTATGTAAGCCTCCATACGAGCCTTCCAAACCTGAAAATTAACGCCATCAAACACACAAGGTTTTGCGGAGTATTTCTCCATGTTGATTAGTGAAAACGCGTACAAATCAAAGAGATTAGAGCACCGTGGCTCTGATACCAATTGTAGAATCGAAGAGCATGTGAAAGTCTACCAGAGGGGGTGAATGGTAGATTAAAACTTTTTATACGGAAGCTACAAAAACCCCTCAGCAGAAAATTGATCAGATAAAGAAACCATGTGTGCGACTGTTTTTGACTTGTTCAAACGTGACTAAACTAGTGGAGATTATAGAGAATCAAGTCACGAAATGTGACACCCTCATTTCTGCTTTCTGCATGTATTCATGTTTCATGTAGAGAAAACATTTTAAAAGAAGTGGGAACAGAGAAAAATATCAAAAAGATACCCAATAAGAGCCGAATCCAGTTCCCAGAGAGCACCGAAGACAACTTCCGCAGCCCGCTGGCCACGTGGCGTGTTCGGAGCTCATCGCTGCAGAGTGGGGAGAGATCCGGTGCCAAACTGGCTACGTGGCAGGCTCGGGGCTCATCTCCGCAAAGGGGGAGAGGTCCGACCCTGTGGGACACGTGTTGCCCCCGGAGCTAGCCTCTGCGGAAGAAGCAAAGGCAGTTCCGCAGGACACATGTCACCTTCGGAGCTAGTCACCGCGGAAATCAGAGAACCCGTCGCGCGGGATACGTGTCAATCTCGGAGATCACCTCCGAGAGGTCCTGTCCTATTGGACACGTGTCACCACCGGAGCTTATCTCCGGGAGGTCCGTCACTGTTGGACACATGTCAACTTCAGAGCTCGTCTATGAGCAGAAAGGGAGTCTTGCGTTGTTAGGACACGTGGCACACCCGGAGCCACCTCCGAAGAGAGGGAAGGTCCGGCACTGACACGTGGCGTGCGCGGAGCCACCTCCGAATAGAGAGGAGGTCCCGACCGCCAGGATACGTGGCGCACGCGGAGCTCACCTCCGAAGGGGAAGGAAGGTCTCGCTTGCTTGACACACGGCACAACCGGAGCTCGTCTCTGCGTGGAAAGAGATACCGGGCCCCGATAGACACGTGGAGCTTCCGGAGCTCATCACCACGGAGGTAACGAGTTCTGGAGCGGTTTTTGGATTCTCTACGCGTAGAAATACCGGTACGGAGGAGAAACCGACCTGAATTCCACAATGTTACCGCATCAAATCGACTAAAGATAAGTTGTTAAGATTCAACGACAATCTGAATAGGACTCTTATTCGAAATACAATTAGATTAGGACTCTTCTTCTCCCGATTATAAATAGAACCCAAAACCTCTGGCCGAAACCACAACCTTCTTTTCCAACTCCTGAGCCGACGACTTAGAGCCCTAGCCCCAACTCGCCGAGTAAGCCATCGCCGGACATCAGCGAGGAAGATCGCTGGAAGAGAGCCCCAACGATCTGTCTGATCAGAGAAGGACACCGAGACTGAGAAGAACGTAAGGTAGGTCTCCAATACCACCTTACGACATCGTTGTGTTTGCTTTGCATCTGTTTTTCGATTCCTTTCGAACAGAAGCTTTCTCGTGGACAGATCACTTGTTGATCGGGTTGATCTTAAGACAAGGTCATCGCCACGTCCACATCTGATCCGAACACCTTTGTTCATCATAAAACCATGCAAGAACACGTACAAACCGACCTAATAAAACTAAACTGCATTATAGGATAGCATGCATATGCATCATCGCAACTAGTTTAAAGTTTGTGCATGATATTGATTGCTGTGGATCTTGTATGTGCGTGATCCTGTATAGCAGGACAATCTCAGGGAGCTGTCTACGACGAGCTGCAACAACAAGGTTTCGAGATCCAAGAGCAACCAGAACCACAATAACAAGGCAAGTGCTCCTTGACCATATTGATCCTATGTTTTTGGGAAAAACTGTTTTGTTTTGCGAAAAGGTGTGTGTGCTGAGTCAAACATGATGGGAAACCCTTTTATAGGAGTTTACTAGCTTTGGTTAAACCACCCTTGTCGCCAGGGATGTTTATGAGTCGGTATGTTTTTTTTACTTTTAAGCTTCGCTGAGTCCATGGGATTGGGAAGCGAGATAGATGTGTTTAGCTAACTGCGCTCGTAATGATAATGAGAAACTGATGTTAATGAACATGGATCGGAGGGAGATCTAGGTAAGACCGGGTTTGTGAATGAGGTAGCATGAGATGGTGGTTTACTTGCTGTAGATCTAAGGACCGGTTCATGCGAGCACATGCCAGGATAACAGTGCCACCACAAGGCCAAGTATGGGTGCGGCTTAGCTGAGTAATTAGGTAAGTTGCTAGATTGTTATGGACCGTGGAAGGTGTGGGGAATGAGAGTCGAGTGAGGACTGCCCTGGGAACTGCATGGCACAAGAGGGGTCCCGTGGGTGGGAGAATTGGAGATTCTAGCCTGCCGGTGAAACCTTAGTGAGTCCATACATCTAATAGCCCCTTTGTAAAGGCTATTTTGTGATCTCTTGGCCATACACCGACGGTTGTGTACTGGTATAATGGAGGTTCTGCAGTCGCCGACAGGTGACGAAATCACAAACTTGTGGGTAAAGAGGTGCAAACTCTGCAGAGTCTAAAACTATCATGATAGCCGAGCTTACAGTCACGAGCGCCTGGCCAACTTCCATGATTAGTTGAGATGGTTATTGGTTATGGTTTGGTTTTAGTTTGGTTTTTGGGACTGTTGAGTCCGGGTGATAAGATGGGTTGCATGACTGTATAGTCATGGCAACAAGGTTGGTCTCGGTGGGAGACGAAGTTATTTATGAAATGGTAGCGAATACGAGATGGTATTCGTGAGATGGTAGCGAATACGAGGAGGTATTCATGAGCAAGAATGAGGTTGATTGATGTCTGGTTGTGACATGGAAGGTAATGAACATAATGGAGGTATGATTGGTATTTTAATACATGTTGGGACTACATTCACTTAAAAGATGAGTTGCTGTTTTATAATGGTTTTGATAAATAACTTTGCTTTCTGCAATGAGCCTTTTTATACCTACCTTGTTATGAGCTTCATATCATATTTTTCCCGCACTTGCTGAGTACATCATTGTACTCAAACTTGCATTATTATTTCATCATCAGCAACAGGAGAAGATTACTATGAAGACCAAGTGGAGCATTAGGCGTGTGATCTGTTCTCAACCCATCCTGTGGGAATGAAGTAGAAATGGAGCCATTGCTGCCTAGAATTGCTTCCGCATTAGTTAAATTGCTTCCGCATTAGAATAAAGACTTCCGCTGCACAGAAATAAGACTTCCGCTGTGAGCATGAGTCCAAGACTCATGAGACATTGTAATAAACTCTGTTATTCATGGTAATATATAATCTGAATTCAGTTTGTGGAACATATGTGTATGTGTGATGAACATCCTGGGCACACATATGCATTAGTTCTCAGTTCCGTGGTTTTCCACAGAATTGAGGGTGTCACACGAAACCACTGCAACAAGAATCACGTGAAAACACTAAGTAGAACTCGAGTTATGATCAAAAGACTAGACGAAGGACTCCTACTCCTACTCCTACTCCTACTTGGATTCAAACTCTAACTTTCCAAACTGCTCAAGACTCTTCTATACGCAGATAGAAGCAATCTTAAGACTTCCAAACACTTAGGAACGTCCCAAACGTTCCTGAAACAACCCTACTTGGTGCCTAACACAAAATCCTATTATAACCAACTTGAAACATTCTATAAACGAACCATAACCGCTCCAGCCGCAGCATGAGCGCAAAATCCAGCCGGTTGAACCTTTTCAACCATATCTTCACTTCCATATCTCTTCACCACGCCTTGGAACAATGTAGACACGTCCATGCACCCCTTTCATATTTGCAAACACTTTCCAAAACGTTCACAACACCTTCATATGCATTGTTCTTCACCCAAACATGATGTGTGACATCACGATCAGCTCAACCACAATTCCTTCTTAACTTGGTTGTTGAACCTCATCTTCTCCCTAAGACTAGTTCAAGGATCTCCATTACCAGCCATGTCTTGACCTCAAGCAACATCTGCACATGAACAAACATCCACTTTTTTCCGAGCACAAGTCCGTGACTTGACTCACATTAGTCCAAAAACCACAACACCTTAAATGAGCACCTCACATAAGCATGTTGCAAACCATAGCAATGTATTAACCACCATAATCAGCCATAACACATTAAAAACTTAGTAAGAGAATACTAAGCAAACATTCCATAAGCCAAGAAGCAAGTTCGAAACATTGCAAGTTAAAAACAGAGTGGCTGAAAATTAAACACTATGAAAACAGCTGCTCTGCAGTGACAGTTACTCCTGAAATGCAATGAGAATGTTCGGACACTCCGAAGCGGGTATTTCGGCAATATTCAAAACTTTGAATGTACATCCTCACTTTTATTCTAATTGCCAATGTATTCAGCACACATAGGTCTCACACCCCCACTGGCTGCAGCTGCGGCGACGGTGGGTGCCCCGGCTAGAGGCTTGTCCTTGCCTCCAGCCTTCTTCTTCTTGCCTCTGCCCTGAGCAGCGGCTTCACCGGCACTCCCAGCTGCGGAGGCGGGTCGTGAGTGCCAGTCTCAGCCCTCCGCGGCCCTGGCGCACTTGTCCACCAGGCTGAAGAGCTCGGAGACGTCTTGCACGTCAGGCATGACTAACTTCTCCTGCATCTTCTTGTCCCTAACGCCCTGCTGGAAGGCGACAACGACAGAGGCGTTGGAGATGCGGTGGATGGTGTTTCTGACCTGGGACAACCGCTGGATGAATGATCGCAGTGACTCCCCCTCGCGCAGATGCATGGCGTGGAGGTCGAGCTCGCTGCTGGGGCGCGTGTAGGAACTCCCGATGTTGGTTGTGAACCTCCAGCACAACTCTTCCCAAGAGGAGATGGAGCCTGGAAGAAGTTTCATGAGCCATGACCGGGCAGTGCCAATCAGGGCCATCGGGAAGTAGTTGGCCATGACGGCCTCATTCCCTACTGCAGCTAGGATGGAGGTGGAGTAGATCTGCAGGAACTCGGCAGGGTTGACAGTCCTGTCGTACTTCTCCAGCAGGTGTGGCCGGAACATGGGTGGCTACACCATCATGAAAAGGTGCGGGGCGAGTGCCATGCAGCCCCTGCCTGCTCCTGGAGAGGCCGGGGTCTGCGCAGGGCGCCCCGCTGGTACAGCACTCGAGGTGCCGTACTCTCCCTCGAGGTTGTGGCGCCTCTCGCGACGTTGCTTGATCGTGACGTGGCCATCTTCGCTCACGAGGCGGCAGTCTAGCTCGACCCTGAGGTCCGCTATGGCCTGCCTGGCCGTGGTCGCCGCGCGCGTCATCTCTGTCTCGCGGGCCACTGTTGGTGTATGCGCCACTGCTCTACCGCTCCTGGGGTAGCACCCTCGCCAGGAGGGTTGTAGAGAAGAGCACGTGCTGCGGCCAGCACGCTCTCCGGGCTAGCAACTGGCAGCATGGTTCCTGTCATCAAGGTAGAAGGCCGCCGTGTAGTAGCAGCCGTGGGCGCCGTGGGCATGGCGACTGTCTGATTGCCTGCCCGGCCAGATCTACCAACTCTAGAGCCGGAAGTGGCCTCCTCATCTCTCCCCCAGAGTCGGCGGCAAGTAGGGCGAGACGATCCTACGATGGAGTGGATGTTCACCATGGTGGTGATGCTCGGTCATCTAGAGAGCGTGAAAGCCCCCTACCTGGCGTGCCAAATGTTAAAGTGTGAGCTGCGACACTTCCCCCGGTACCGCTACTGGAGCAGTCCACTGAGGTTTGTTGTTTGGAGGGGCTAACGTCGCTAGATCGACCGAGGCTGATGAACACGAGGTGAACACAGAGATTTACGTGGTTCGGGCTGCCGAAGCGTAAAACCCTACGTCCACGGGAGTGAGTGTGCTGTACTGCTTTGCGCGTGTGTATCGGCGGATCAGAGATCAAACCGAACCCTTTGCCCGAAGGCTGCCTCGGTCCTTCTATAGCTCAAGGCCGGGGCAGTTACATTGTGGCCCGGGGCCCGACAGGTGGCCCCGCGGCTGTCCGTACCCTATACACGATCTAGGGTATTTACAACTACATGTAATCTCGTTGTTGATGGAGTTAAGGTGCACCGCCTGACACGCCAGGCGCCTCTGACCAAGTAGCAGGGGATGATGAAGACGCCATCTTGTCGCCGTGTCCTCTCGGTCTATTGGGCAGCTTTGTGCCATTGGGCGGCACTGTGCCGCTGTCACGCCTCGCCGCCCTGTCTTTTCACTATAATGATGGTCGTGAGGGGGCTGAGGCGTGCGTCGTTCGTCATGCTTCTGGGGAAGGCACGAGTCTTGAATGCTCGACTGGACGGCGCATGTCTTCCTTAACTGCAGAGTCTTACGGCCCACGACTGATCGTGGGACACGTGGCGGCTAAAGAGCCCTCCTCAGCTGGGAGGTCAGGCTCGGAGCCTGGGGACAAATGGCACCTCCGGACCTTGCCTCAGCAGGGAGGTCAGGTCCGGGGCGAAGGACACGTGGTGGCTCCGGAGCCCTCCTCAGCCAGGAGGTCAGGCCCAGAGCCTCGGGACACGTGGTAGCTCCGGGCCCTGCCTCAGCGGGGAGGTCAGGTCCAGGGCCAAGGACACGTGGCGGCTCCGGAGCCTCCTCAGTGGGGAGGTTCAGCCTGGAGCTTGGTCACAAGTGGAAGCGCCGGACCTTGCCTCAGCGGAGAGTCCAGGTCCGGGGCCAAGGGAACGTAGCTGTGCCAGGGCCCGCCTCGTCAGGGGGGCGAGGCCTGGACTATCTTCAACCCTCCAAGCGGGGGTACCCGGTCTGCATGGTACAGACAGTCGTTCACTCCCCCCATCCCCCTGCCACACAACCCCACCTAGTGCACCAGAGTCCCTGCACGGCGCATGCAGCTCCGTCCCCTCACGCACGCACGCCAAGCACTCGTTGGAACATCGGGTTGGACAGGATACATTAACCGCCAAGATTTCACGGCCATCTCGTAACCTTTCCCTCTATTTCTATTTCCTCTCTCTCTCTCTCTCTTTGGAACACATGAAAACCATCATAAATAATCTATTTTATGACAGTATTGAATGAATCAAAAATGAGTACGTAACCTATGCGTCACCATTTTTGAACCGGCACGTGTCACTCGCGCTACGCATGTGATGCGCGTAGGTTCGGGATTGTCCCTTTTTTGGACAGCCTCGAAGTGTCCGAGAGAGCTTGCTTATGATGAGACACGAGGTATGGATCTGATTGAAATTTCGGTTGTGTAACCCTGCTATTATCTGCTGCACCGTTTTGGGGCGTGCAGTTGGAGAACTGCGGGGTTATGCTGCCTAAATTTCATCAGGATCCGGACCTCTCGTCTCGTTGTAAGCAAGCTCTCTCGGTCACTCTTGGGTGGGTTTAGAACACATCCTTCCTAGTATATGTAGACGCGTGGTAGTTGATGTTGACTTGTCTGCATTTGGTTTGTAGGATCAAATATGGGTGAAGACCATAGTTGGATGTATACTGGTTGGAACAAGCATGGAACTCACTCAGATAAGTGGGTGACCAAGACTACGGCTTTTGTCGACCATGCTTTTTCATTGTCCAAGATAAATAAGGTGCGGTGTCCAAGTAGCAGATACCAGAATATGAGGTGTTTGGACAAGAAAACGCTTTCAATGGACTTGTGCCGATACGGTTCCATGCCACATTATGAGGTGTGGGTCTTTCACGGCGAATCAGCGCCTCAATCCATAGAAGAAGAGCAAGAGGGTATTTATAGCATGGGGGTTGAGATGATGGACAAGATGCTCGAAACTATACAACCAGACTTTAACGAAGATTCTTCTACAACGGAGGTTGAAGCGTTCTTCAAGATTCTCAAAGTCTCAAGAGAGATGGTAGCTGTTTTTATTTCTGTCATTTCGAGCTACATAATCTTACTCTTAATCTTTTTTGATGTTTTGCCATTTTCGATGGAGTGGTTTACTCGAGGGTGGCAAGACCTTCGAGGGGCTTCTCCTCGCAGTATTCATTCACTGGACCCAGCCGGCAGACGTCGCAGAGGGATCTGGAGGTCCAAAGTGTCCAGGGGGAGCTACGCGTGACATAGGAGAAGCTCCAGAAGCAACAAGCGCTATTGAAGGCCAAAGAGGAGTATCAAGCCAGCTACAATGCATATATACAAGCAGTGATACAGGTAATAACTTAAAATACAAACCAATCATATCATTTCATTACTATTCATGTGCTAATGTTTTGCTATCACACGCCTTAGCAGCAGCATGGGCAGCAGGTTGCCATTCCCTCATGGCAGCCACCGATAGAGCCACAGGTGCCGGCGGAGCCATAGGTGCCTTCTTCAGCGAGACAGGTAAGCAACACCTCTTAAATCAGTATAAATTAGATTACTATAGCAAACTGAGCCAAAATTAGTCAAACATAGCCAAACTTAACCATAATTGCTCAAACATAGCCAAACTTAACTAAAACTACTCAAACATTGGCAAACATAGCTACATCTAGGATATTTTAGCAAAATATAGCCAAACTTAGCCACAATTGCTCAATTCTACCTCGTGATAAGTAAAGTTAGTGAAACATATACTTTTCAAGATAAAACTTGTCTAACTTTACTTGTACATCATAGGGATCGGCGGTGGAGACTCAGACTTTATCGCCGCAGCTACGGGGACCTGGAGCACAATGCGAGGACGAGATTCCGGGCTCCGGAGGTAGCGGGTCGTTGGAATGTGTAGTGTCATGTCTTATATTTGATAATATTGTAATCTGAACTGCTAGTCATCTTATCTATATTGTTATGTATCTGCCTGTGAGCTGGCCATTGTGTCAGGTTAGCAGTTTACTGTTATTTTTAAAAAATGAAATCCCTTATTTACGACGGCATGGACTCCAGACTTATGACGATCACCAACCATCGTAAATAGGGCATAACCGTCGTAATTAAGTTGTTTACGTTATGCCTTAATTACGGGTGTTTTGGCCATCGTAAGTCAACCAGTTTCTTGTAGTGACTATGTGCTAACATATTTTTTAGATAATGGGTATACAACCCGATCTTCTCACGTGCTATTAAACATAAGTGTCGAAGTGTTTTCCTGCACCACTTCCCCTAGTCTGCCGGAGCAGCCCATAGAGGTTCTTTTTTAGGAGGGGCTTAGTGGTTTCGAGTGTCGGAGCATGATGGCGAGGATGAACACGAGGATTTACGTGGTTGAGGCCACCGGAGCGTAATACCCTACGTCCATGGTGAGGTTGTTGTATTGCTTGCACGTATGAGAGGGTGAGATAGCTGGGTTGCGAACCTGAGTTGCGAACCCGCGTGTGAGTGTGTGAGATTGCAAACCCTCTTCCCAGAGGCTGCTCCGATCCTTTTATAGCCTAAGGTCAGGGCAGTTACAATGTGTCCAGGGGCCCGACAGGTGGTCCCGTAGCTGTCTGTACCCTATACATGAGCTAGGGTCTTTATAGCTACATGCAACGTCGCTATCAGAGGAGTTAAGGCGCGCCGCCTGACACGCCGGGCGCCTCTGACCGGGTAGCCAGTGATGATGAAGTCCCCGTCTTGTCGCCGCGACTCCTCGTGCTGCTGGGCGGCTCTGTGCCAATGGGCGGCGATGTTCTGTTGTCACACCTCACCGCCCTGTCTCATCACCGTAATGGTCAACAGGAGGAGGACGGAGGCATGCACCGTGTACCATGCTTCTAGGGAAGGCGCGAGCCTTGAATGCACACCGTGGCAGCGCACCTTCCTCTCTACTCTTTGTCTATCTGCCCGGATCTTGTCGGCACGGCGTCCGGGTGGCTGGCCCCCAGGACACGGGTCACAACCGGAGCTGTCCTGCAGAGTAGCGAGGGGTCGGGAGTCGTTGGCCACATGGCATCTCCGGAGCCCTCCCATGCTGGAGGTCGGGCCCAGAGCCGTAGGACACGTGGCACCTATGGAGCCATCCTTGGCGGATGGCGTGGCTCGGAGGTTCCAGACACCTGGAAGCACCAGAGCCCTCCCTGGTGCAAGGTCGGGCCTGGCACCATTGGACATGTGGTGGCTCCGAAGCCACCCTCGGCCAGCAGTGAGACTCAGAGCTTGTAGACACGTGGCAGCTCCGGACCTCACCTCAGCGGGGAAGCTTAGGCCGGAGCCCAGTGCACGTGCCAACCGTGGAGCCCAATCACACGTGGTAGCCCCAGGACTGTCCATGGGGCCCAGGACACGTGGCTTATGCTAGGGCCCGCCTCAACAGGAAGGTGGGGCCCTGGCTGTCTTTTACCCACTATGCTGGGGTACTCGGTATGCAAGGTACCGACAGTGGCCCTCGGACCCATATCGGGGGAGGCATTGAGCCCGCAGGTGGGGCTCCCATCTCTCCCGCGTGGTGGCTTTGAACCTGTGATTTGGGTACCGAAGTGGTGGCGCGATTTTCGCGTAGTGGACAAGTGGTTGTACCTGGGAGACGAACAGGCTGCTCGTCTTTGGTGTAGTGGGCGCACTTAGTCAATGCAGCAGCGCTTTGTCGTGTCCACTCCCGATGTGACCGGTCAAGACAACGCACTCGAGGAGTTTCCTCGGGGTAATTACTGCGGACGCCCGTGGACCATAGAAATACCGCGCTGCTTTCCTAGGGAACCACCGAGAGTTCCCGAGTTTTCACTCGCCTGTCCCGCCGGTGTCTGACTGGTGGACGTGGGCCCTACCTGTCATCGGTGGGGGCGAGTGCTAAGGCGGCGTGCTCGAGGGGTTGCCTTGGGTCATTTACTGCAGCAACCGATGAGTTGATCGCGCTGCTCTCCTCGGGAACCGCTCGACGTTCCTGAGAGGTTATCCTCCTGACCCCCAGTGTATGACGGGTGGACCTGGATCCAGCCCATTGTTGTGTAAGGCTTATAACCCGCGGCATGTAGTGGTGGAAACCCAATCGCCGTGACTATTGCCCTGCTAGAGGCCATGGTTGGCTATAAAATGAGGCATCATGGTGTAGGATGGCACCCCCTCACCATGTGGCTTTTCTTCTCCTCTTGTGCGCTGGAAGTCTCTGCTTCCAGGCACTTTCGCCCACTAGATTCCTTCTCACTGGTAGCCGTCTTCGTCTACTTCTGCGAGATGTTCGTGTGCGTGCGGCCTTCGGCGAGGCTCTCTGGTGCATCCCTCTCCTTGACGGCCTCGGGTAGTGGCACAAGACATCCTGATGGTGTGCCGGTGGTCGGAGAGGCCGTCGGGGACAGGGCCCTCGACTGGCAGTGAGTTCCTATGCCAGTGTCACGTGGGGCATGTCCTCTAGGTGACTTGCCGAAGGAGGGCTACCCGTCGGTACCGGAGGAAGGTTAGGTCTAGAGTGATCAAGTCTCCCTCCAGGTACTATTGTGGACAGTAAAATATGTCATAGATGGCGCCTGGTCCACGAGACACTGGATGACACTGTTGCCTCAGTACAGCGTGCTTTGCTGCTGTCCTCGGTCTAATAGCAGGTGACCGTCTCACTGTGCAGAGATCGGCTCGGGGGACAGGCCACGGAGCAGGAGACTACTTGACTTGTAGCTGCTGAGTTCCTTAGTTGTCTTGTATCTCCTTTTATATGCCAGAACTCTGTTATTAATGAAAGTACCTTTGTTTCAAGTCTTTCATTATCATGAGTTGTCGATGTAGACTTCGGACCCTTAGCAGCGCAAGGGTCTGGGATGACTTAGCCAATGTGGGTAGCTCTTTTGCCGATGTCCCGAGCTTGTTCCTCCGGGTCCTTAGCGGTGTAAGGACCGAGGGCGCACCGGTAGTGTGGATACCATTACTTCTAGATCCTCAGCAGTGCAAGGATTTGAAGGAAATTCTTCCCTTGTCTCCAGCTCCTTCCAGGGGGACACATGGCAGCCCTGGACTTTTCCTCAGAAGGGAGGCTCTGTCCGGAGCCCGGTGCATGTGTCAGCTCCAGAGCCGTCCTCTGCGGGGAGGTGGCTCGGAGCCCGGGGCACATGTTAGCACCGGAGCCGTCCTCAGCGGGGAGGCGGCTCGGAGCCTTCACCCACCGGGAAGGCCCGGACCGGAGCCCGAGACACATGTCAGCACCGGAGCCATCCTCAGCGGGGAGGCGACTCGAAGCCTAGGGACACGTGGTAGCTCCGGACTTCACCTGGCAGGGAGGCTCGTGCCGGAGCCCGTGGCAGGTGTCAGCACCGGAGCTATCCTCAGCGGGGAGGTGACTCGGAGACTAGGGACACGTGGTAGATCCGTACTTCACCCACCAGGAAGGCCTGGACCGGAGCCCGAGGCACGTGTCAGCACCGGAGCCATCCTCAGCGGGGAGGTGACTCAGAGCCTAGGGACACGTGGTAGCTCCAAACCATGGTTACCATCCTTCCCAGGGTGGTGTGCCATCTGGACCCCCAGCACTTGGATGCTGCACTGAGGAGGCAGAGTGTGCACGCTTAGGGTACAGGACAAGGCTAAGAAAGCTACACACCCTGGATCTCCCGCTGGCATGGCACTCCGAAAGGGGGGGCGACCTTCTGGTGCCACAGGACCCGAGCAGGAAGGTAACCAAAGGGTTTGGAGACAACACAGGAGCCTCAGGCATTTCCGCCTTGTAGCTGGACAGCATAACTCTAGCCAAGAGCGAGACAGAGAAACACAACTATGTACATGTCAAGAGGCATGCAAAGATATACTCAAGCTCGAAAGGGAAGCTGCAAAAATGTAGACGTGCATAAGGTAGTGCAAGAGGGCGCACAGATCCAGAATGACTTAGCTGACCTTGGTAGCTCTCGGCCCTTGTCGTCTGCTTGTCGTAGCTGGCGCTCTGAGTCCACTGCTCGTTGCCGCAACGATCCGACGTCCTTCCCGCGTGGTTCATCGTGGCGGCCCCCTGGTAGGTGTGGCACTTGTGTTGAGGTGCGCCTACCACTAGATGAGGTAGGACGTCATCATCGGGTCCCCTGGGAGGTCCAAGACGTCAAGGACCTGTGCGGACCTACAGACATGGCAAAAAGAGGGAGTAGTCGTGCTCTTTGGTTACTCTTCCTTGTTTGGTAGCTTTACTATGGCTTGTGGTCCTCATTTGAGCTACGGGGCTTGGGTAATTTGGTGTGGGTCATCCAGGATATGGTTAAGGCCTTGCTCAGGGGTATGGGCCGTCTGGCTCCGCGGTACCAAGTTGTAGCACTGGAGAGGCAATATGTGCACGCTAAGGGTACGGAACCAGGCATAGTAGACTACACACCCTGGACCTCCCGCTGGCGTAAGCCTTTCAGGGGAGGGCCATTCGGTGCCATAGGGCCCCCGAGCAATGAGACAACCATAGGACCCCGGATACACCACAGGTACATCAAGCAGACCCGCCTGCTGAAGGATAGCACAGCTCTTGCTATGGTCGAACATAAGAAAAGGTGACTGACCGCACGGCCGGAGCAGTACGGAAAGAAAACACGAAAAGGATATTGGGGTAATGTCTGGGGTCCGGTTACTTCTCTTGTCCGTAAGCGCGTTCTTTCTGGCCCCCAAGTACTCAGTTGTAGCGCTGGGGAGGCAGGATGTGCACGCTACGGGTACGGGACCAGACATAGCAGGCTACACACCCTGGACCTCCAGCGGGCGTTAACCTTTCAGTGAGGTGACCATTCAGTGCCACGGGACCTAGGACAAGTGTGTAGGACAGGCTCCGGACAAGCCGTTTATAGTTGATATGTATGAGCTAGCACAAACTGTAAATAAAGTGCGCATGGTAGAATACACTTTTCTTATTTCTGGCTTCCTTCAGGTAATAGGAGGTAACAGGCCGTGTAAGAAGGCAGCGACCCACCCCAGATAACAAGAGTAGCTGGACACCTCCAGGACTCTAACTGTTCTAAGAACTGTTCCTGGACACTATGACACCCTTACAAGAAAGAGATAAAGAAAAAATATCCTACCACTGTGCTAAGGGTAGAACTTACAGAGGTGTTCTATGTCCTATGGTCTGGGTAGAGATACCCATCCCCTGCAGCCAGGCGGGCGCACCTGGAGCGGCATACTTGTACTGGTCGGGAGGGACCCTCCCAGCTGGAGGGAGGGTTTGTCACCCCTCCTCGAGAAAGCATTGGCCGAGGCACCAGGTAGCCCTACCTTGGGCTGCCTACTCTTCACGCAGAATCTGATCCTGCGTGGATTTGCCGTATGTCTGGACGTTGGGTGAGCCCTTGGTGTATTCTGGGGGGAGGGCGGCCTCGACCTCCTACACCAGTGCAAGAGGGTGTTTTCCCTTGTTGTTGCCTTGACCTCCCGGCACTCACTGGCGATGTGCCATTTTGTGTTGTGGACCGGGCACTTCTAGTCATCACTATCAAACGGCTGTCGCGGGCGTTTGTCGGTGCGTGGCCCCCGGCCCCCTGCAGCTGCTACTGCTGCTGCAGTGTGGGCTCTGGCCAGCGGCTTGTCCTTGCCTCCGGTCTTTATCTTCTTGCCACCAGAGCCCTCACTGGCGGACTCAGCCCCCTTTCCAGGCGGTGTCTGCCAGTTGTGTCCCTCGGCGGCCCTAGCACACTTGTCCGCCAAGCTGAAGAGCTCGGAGACGTCCTGCACATCGTGCGTGGCCAGCTTCTCGAGCATCATTTTTTCGCGGACACCGTGCCGGAAGGTGAAGACGACGGAGGCGTTGGAGATGTGGGGGATGGTGTTCCTAACCTGGGAGAAACGCTGAATGAAGGAGCGCAGCGACTCTCCCAGTTGCTGTTGCAGGGCATGGAGGTCAGCCTCCGTGCTCGGTCGGGTGTAGGAACTCCTGAGGTTGGCCGTGAACTGTCGACACAACACTTCCCAGGAGGTTATAGACTCCTGGGGAAAGTTCATGAGCCATGACCGGGCTGAACCGGTCAAGGCCATGGGGAAGTAGTTAGCCATGATGGCCTCATCCCCTCCTGCAGCTAGGATGGTGGTGGAGTAGATCTACAGGAACTCGACGGGGTTGACCATCCTGTCGAACTTCTCCGGCAAGTGTGGCCGGAACTTGCGTGGCCACACTGCCATCCAAAGGTGTGGGGCCAGAGCCATGCAGCCTCCCACTAAGCCTGGGGAGACGGGGTTCTGGCCTCCGTAGAAGGGGGGCATGGCACAATGGGTACCATACTCCTCCTCGAGGTTGCGATGCCACTCGAGCTGTCGCTAGATGGCGACATGGCCATCTTCTTTCTGATGGCGGTGGCAGTCCAGCTCGACCCTGAGGTCTGCGGTGGGGAGCCTGGGCGTCGCCGTCCAGTGGGTTGCTTCCGTCCTGTAATCCCTCGTTAGGGTACAGGCCGGCAGCTGAACCGCCTCTGGTCGCTGTCTCCGGTGGCACGGTGAGTTGAGCGCGGAGATGACCAGGTGGTCGACATCATTGCGCCACTACTCTGCAGCAGACGGAGAAGCTCCCGCGCTCAGGGGGTTGTGCAGGAGCGCGCATGCGCCGCCTGCAGCGCACTCTCCGGGCTGGCTTTGGATGGTGCTTGCGACGCCGTCGCCACCGAAGACAGCCAGGTGGCAACGGGGACCGTCGCTGTAGGAGCTGCCACCGGCATAGTCAGTCCCCCTCTGGAATGGGATGAGGCTTCCTGCTCCCTCTGTTGCTGGCGGCAAGAGGGGCGGGAAGAGCCTCCGACAGACTGGATGTTCACCATCGTGAGCTTCACAATCAGCTTCAAAAACCAGAAGCCCCCCTTCCTGGCGCGCCAAATGTCGAAGTGTTTTCCTGCAACACTTCTCCCGGTCTGCCGGAGCAGCCGCGAGGTTCTTTTTAAGGAGGGGCTTAGTGGTTTTGAACGTCGCAGCACGATGGCGAGGATGAACACGAGGATTTACGTGGTTCGGGCCACTGGAGCGTAATACCCTACGTCCACGGTGAGGTTGTTGTATTGCTTGTGTGTATGAGAGGGTGAGGTGGCTGGGTTGCGAACCCGCGTGTGAGTGTGTGAGATTGCGAACCCTCTGCCTGGAGGCTGCCCCGGTCCTTTTATAGCCTAAGGTCGGGGCAGTTACAATGCGGCCCGGGGCCCGACAGGTGGTCCCACAGCTGTCTGTACCCTATACATGAGCTAGGGTCTTTATAGCTACATGCAACGTCGCTGTCGGAGGAGTTAAGGCGCGCCGCCTGACACGCCGGGCGCCTCTGACCGGGTAGCCGGTGATGATGAAGTCCCCATCTTGTCGCCGCGTCTCCTCGTGCTGCTGGGCGGCTCTATGCCATTGGGCGGCGCTGTTCTGTTGTCACACCTCGCCGCCCTGTCTCGTCACCGTAATGGTGAACAGGCAGAGGATGGAGGCTTGCACCATGTACCATGCTTCTGGGAAAGGTACGAGCATTGCCCGTTGTTTGTCTGCGCGGCGTCCGGGTGGCTGGCCCCCGGGACACGGGTCACCACCGGAGCTGTCCTGCAGAGTAGCGAGGGGTCCGGAGTCGTTGGCCACATGGCAGCTCCGGAGCCCTCCCATGCTGGAGGTCAGGCCCAGAGCCGTAGGACATGTGGCACCTCCGGAGCCATCCTTGGTGGGTGGCGTGGCTCGGAGGTTCGAGACACCTGGCAGTGCCAGAGCCCTCCCTGGCGGATGGTTGGGCCAGGCACCATCAGACACGTGGCGAGTCCGAAGCCACCCTCGGCCGATAGTGAGACTCGGAGCTTGTAGACACGTGGAAGCTCCGGACCTCACCTCAGCGGGGAGGCTTAGGACGGAGCGCAGTGCTTGTGCCAGCCCTGGAGCCCAAGCACACGTGGTAGCCCCAGGACTGTCCATGGGGCCCAGGACACGTGGCTTATGCTGGGGCCCGCCTCAGCAGGAAGGCGAGGCCCTGGCTGTCTTTTACCCACTATGCGGGGGTACCCGGTATGCAGGGTACCGACAATAAGTGTTATTAAACATTCTAGATATTGAAGAACTAAAATTCAAATAATGTATTAAACATACTTACCGAGAAGTCGGCCCACACTGCACCCTGAGCGGTCCTGTACATCAGATCAGTAGCACGAGCGTAATCATCCAATGACTTGGCAGGGATACGCTCATAACCGCTGCCAGAGACCTCACTAGGGCAGTGCGAATGCACGAGGTTTCCTAAGACAGTTTTGACCTTTCTCTGACGTCCTCTACCCTCGAAGGTAATGTTGTAACACCCTTAATTTCATATTCATGCATTGCATATAGAAAAACATTATAAAAAAAATAGAAATGGGAAAGGATCATAAAAATAGGAGAAAGATAGCTGAAAAGAGCCAATTCCAATTCGGCGAGGAGAGCTGTCAACACTTCCCGCGGCACTGCTGGCCACGTGGCAGGCTCGGAGCTCACTCTGAGGAATGTGCGAGGTCCGACCCCACGGGACATGTATCGCCTTCAGAGCTAGTCTCTGCGGAGAAGCGAGGCTCAGCCCTGCGGGACACGTGTCGCTCTCGGTCACCCCTGCGGAAGGGATGAGGTCCGGCCCCGCCAGACACGTGTCGACTTCAGAACTCACCCCTGCAGAAGGGATGAGGCCTGACTCCGCTGGACATGTGTCACCCTCAGAGCTCGCCTCCGAGAGGTCCGACACTGCTGTACACGTGACGTCCTCGGAGCTCACCTCCGAGGAGAAGGGAGGTCCAACACCACGGGACACGTGTCGTCCTCGGAGCTTACCTCCGAGGAGAGGGGAGGTCTGGCACTGATACGTGGCGCCCCCAGAGCTTGCCTCTGAGGGAGAGGCAGGTCCGACCCCGCTAGACACATGGCACATGTAGAGCTCACCTCTGAAGAGGGGGGAAGTCTTGCCCACCAGACACGTGGCGCACACGGAGCTAGCCTCTGAGGAAAAGGGAGGCCCCGCCCCGCTGGATGCGTGGCAGGTCCGGAGCTCACCTCTGAGGAGAAGCAAGGACCGGCCCCCGCTGGACATGTGGCGCCTCCGGAGCTCACCCTGCGGAGGTGATGAGATCCTTAAGCGGTTTTCTCCTGTGCGCGTGGGAATACCCGGTACTGAGGAAACCGACACGATTTCCATGTTGCTACCGCACAAAATCAATTGGAGATAAGTTGTTATGATCCAAAACAAATTGAATAGGACTCTTATTTGAAATCCAATCGGAGTAGGACTCTTCTTTTCCTTTTATAAATAGAACCAGAAAACCCCCTTGGCCGTAACACCTTTCCCAAGTCGATAACTTAGAGGCCCTAGCCCCCAACTCGCCGAGTTGAACTGTGACACCCTCATCTCAGGTGTCAGCATATGTTCATGTTTTATGAAGACGAAACTTTTTAAGAGAAGAAGGAACAGAGAAAATTATCAAAAGGAATAGCCAATGAGAGCCGAATCCAGCTCTCAGAAAGCGCCGAAGACAACTCACCGCGGCCGCTGGCCACGTAGCGTGTTCGGAGCTCATCCCTGCGAAGTGGGGAGAGACCGCCGCCAAGCTGGCTACGTGGCAGGCTCGGGGCTCGTCTCTGCAAAGGGGAGAAGTCCGATCCTGTGGGACACGTGTTGCCCACGGAGCTAGCCTCTGCGGAAGAAGCAAAGGCATTTCCGCAGGACACGTGTCATCCTCGGAGCTAGTCCTTGCAGAAGTCAGAGGACCCGTCGCGCGGGATACTTGTCGATCTCGGAGCCCATCTCCGAGAGGTCCTGTTCTATTGGACACGCATCGCCACCGAAGCTTATCTCCGGGAGGTCTGTCGCTGCTGGACACGTGTCGACCTCGGGGCATGTCCCTGAAGAAAGAAGAGAGGAAAGACCGGCGCCAACACGTGGCGTGCACGGAGCTCACCTCCAAAGGAGGGGGGAGGTCTCGCTTGTAGACATGTAGCACAACCGGAGCTCTTCTCTGCGGAGAAGGAGATGCCAGGCCCCGGAAGGACACGTGGAGCCTCCAGAGCTCATCGCCGCAAAGGTAACAAGTTCTGGAGCGGCTGTTACGCGTATAAATACCGGTACGTAAAGGAAACCGACCTGAATTCCACAATGTTACCGCGCCAAATAAACTAAAGATAAGATGATAGGATCCAACGACGATCTGAATAAGACTCTTATTCAGGATACAATCAGATTAGGACTCTTCTCTTCCCGATTATAAATAGAACCCAGAACCTCTGGCCGAAACCACAAACTTCTTTTCCAACTCCTGAGCCGACGACTTAGAGCCCTATCCCCAACTCGCTGAGAAAGCCATCGCCGGAGCACGGCAAGGAAGATCGCCGGAGGAAAGCCCAGCGGTCTGAGGAGGACCTCGAAGAACGTAAGGTAGGCTCCAATACCACCTTATGATATCGTTGTGTTTTCTTTTGCATCTGTTCTTTGATTCCTTTCGAACAGAAGCCTTCCCGTGGACAGATCACTGTATGAGAAGGTTGGTCTAAAGACAAGATCATTGCCACATCCACCTTTGATCCGAACACCTCTGTCCATGCAAGCCATGCAAGAACACACCAATCTAATAAAAATCATAGGATAGCATGCATATGCATCATCGCATCTAGTTCAAGGGTTGTGCATGATATTGATTGTTGTGAATCTTGTATGCACGTGATCCTACCTACCAGAACAAGCCCAGGGAGCTGTCTACGACGAACTGCAGCAACAAGGTTTTGAGATCCAAGAACCCCCGGTACCGCAAGAACAAGGCAAGTGCTCCTTGACCATGTTGAACCTATGTTTTGGAAAAACTATTTTGTTTTGCGAAAAGGTGTGTGTGCTGAGTCAAACACGATGGGAAACCCTTTTTAAAGGAGTTTACTAGTTTTGGTTGAACCACCCTTGTCGCCTGGGAAGTTTATGAGTGGGGTATGGTTTTTGCTTTATGCTTCGCTGAGTCCATGGGATTGGAAAGCGAGATAGATGTGTCTAGCTAACTGCACTCGTAATGATAATGAGAAACTGATGTTAATAATGTACATGGATCGGAGGGAGATCTAGGCAAGACTGGGTTTGTGAATGAGGTAGCATGAGACGGTGGTTTACTTGCCGTAGATCTAAGGACCGGTTCATGCATGCACATGCCAGGATAACAGTGCCACCACAAGGCCAAGTATGGGTGCGGCTTAGCTGAGTAATTAGGTAAGTTGCTAGAGTGTTATGGACTGTGGAAGGCGCGGGGAATGGTAGTCGAGTGAGGACTGCCCTGGGAACTGCATGGCACAAGAGGGGGCCCGTGGGTGGGAGAATTGGAGATTCTAGCCTGCCGGTGAAACCTTGGTGAGTCCATACATCTAGTAACCCCTTTGTAAAGGCTATTTTGTGATCTCTAGACCATACACCGACGGATATGTACTGGTATAATGGAGGTTCTGCAGTCGCCGACGGGTGACGAGATCACAAACTTGTGGGTAAAGAGGTGCAAACTCTGCAGAGTTAATAAAACTATCATGATAGCCGAGCTTACGGTCACGAGCACCTGGCTAAACTGCCATGATTAGTTGGGATGGTTATTGGGAAGGTTTTTGGTTTGGTTATGGTTTGGTTTGGGACTGTTGAGTCTGGGTGATAAGATGGTTGCATGACTGTTGAGCCATGGCAACGAGTTTGGTCTCGGTGTGAGAAGAAGTTGTTTTAAGATGGTAGCGAATACAGGGAGGTATTCGTGAGATGGTAGCGAATACGAGGAGGTATTCGTGAGTAAGAATGAGGTTGGTTAATGTTCGGGTGGAACATGGAAAGTGATAGAGGTATGTTGGTAATTCAATACATGATGGGATTACATTCATCTAAAGTTAAGTTGCTGTTATTCGTGGATTTTATAAATCTGCTTTTCTGCAAATAAGCCTTTTTATACCTACCTTGTTTATGAGCTGCATATCATGTGTTATTCCCGCACTTGCTGAGTACATCATTGTACTCAAACTTGCATTATTATTTCATCAGCAGAAGCAGGAGAAGCCTACTATGAAGACCAAGTGGAGCATTATGGCGTGTGATCTATTCTCAACCTTGGCTGTGGAGGGAGTAGAGATGGAGCCACTTATGCTTAGATTTGCTTCCGCATTAGCTGAATTGCTTCCGCATTAGAATAAAGACTTCCGCTGTATAGAAATAAGACTTCCGCTGTGAACACGAGTCCAAGACTCATGAGGTATTGTAATAAACTCTGCTAATCGTGATAATATATAATCTGAATTCAGTTTGTGGAACGTATGTGTATGTGTGATGAACATCCTGGGCACACATATGCATTAGTTCTCGGTTCCGTGATTTTCCCACAGAATTGAGGGTGTCACAGATTGGTATCAGAGCCACGGGTTGACAGTAGGTTACACGCCTAGATAGAAACCTTAGATTGATATTAGAGCCACGGGTTAACAACAAGTTACACCCCTAAATAGGAGTCACAGGTAACTAAGCCATGCTGACCAAAGGAAGCATCCTAGGGTGAATGGCTTAGATTGGCCTTTAAACCCACCTTGACATAGGAAACCATCCTTGAATAGGAGTTGTGTGGGCCCTTGTGATGATTATTTGTGATTGTGTGCTTAGTGTGAGTTGTTGGGCGTCTCAAAACGTTGTCCATATCCACACGTAAGAAGAAAGAGGTGTGAGATGTTTCGGCACTTGCTCACATCCTCATATGGGCTAATATATACATAGTCCAACTCACCTTGATGCATATAGTTAGAGGGAATCTACCTAACCTTCTAACATCCTATTCAATTTCGATCTCTCTCACAGATGGTGAGAGGAAACGCCGGCCGAAGGAACGTCCAGGAGGATGACCATGATGAAGTTCCTGGTAACCCAGGAGCTGGCGAAAACCATCTGGAAAGGTTGATGGCCATGCAAAACCAGCTTCTGCAAACCATGATCCAAACTTTGGGTCAGTTGCAGGCCAACCAAAACCCCGTTCCGGCACCACCATCACCACCACCGCCGGCTCATAAAAGGTTGGGAGAGTTCATGAGGACTCGACCACCCACCTTTGCTCAAGCTAGTGATCCCATGGAGGCCGATGATTGGTTAAAATCCATGGAGAAAAAGCTTGCCATTGTTCAGTGCAATGACCGAGAGAAGGTTCTCTTCGCGTCGCACCAACTTATGGGAGCCGCTGCTGACTGGTGGGATGCCCTGAGCAACGCTCAAGCCAACCCGGAGACAATCACTTGGACTGAGTTCAAGGAAATTTTTCGCTCTCATTACATCCCTGCTGATGTAATGATGCTCAAAAGGCAGGAGTTCGAAGGTCTCCACCAAGGACAGAAAAGTGTGAATGAGTATCTCAACAAGTTCATACAACTGTCCCGGTATGCCCCCGAAGATGTCAACTCAGATCAGAGGAAGCAGTACCTGTTCATGAGAGGGTTGAACAATGAGATCCAGGTTCAGCTCCTCAACAATGACTACGTAAGCTTCCAGAAGCTGGTTGACAAGGCCATAGTGGTTGAAAACAAGATCCGAGAGATCGAGCGAGAGTGCAAGAGGAAGATGCCATACCAGCCCCAAGGAAGCAATGTACGACCTAGGTACATGCCCCCTGCACCGCAGTATGGATCAACCACTCCTGCGTACCGCCCTGGTCAGCCACCACAGCAACAATTCGTTGCACCGGCACCTCGCGTGCCCATGCCTCCTGCGCCCCGACCTAACAATGGAGCCCCTGTTCAAAACCCCCGCCCCAACGTACCTGCTGCCGTAGGCAACAGGGCATGCTTTGCATGCGGGGAAGTAGGACACTTCACAAACCAGTTGCCCGAGGAGAGGCCCTGGACAGCAAGGTAACGTGCCCAAACAGAACCCGCGACCGAACGGAGGAGACAATCAAGGGAACCGTGGACAGCAGAACTATGCTCGTGGCCACGTGAACCATGTCACTACCGAGACAGCACAATAGGCTGAGGACGTCGTAATTGGTATGTTCCTTGCCAACTCCAACCCAGCCACCATCCTATTTGATTCTGGAGCATCGCATTCCTTCATATCATCCAAATACGTTGCCAAACATCATCTACCCGTATCCCACTTAGAATGTGCTATGTTAGTTAATTCTCCCAGAGGAGAAATGAGGACTAATATAGTATGTTCTAAAGTAAGCCTTAAAATAAGGGGGGTAGACTTCCTTGCCAACCTTATTGTCTTGGACTCCCAAGGGATTGACATCATACTCGGAATGGATTGGCTAAGCAAGCACAATGGAGTAATCCAATGTGTTGAAAGGAGCTGCAGTTGACAAACGAGCACGGTATTCGTGTCGAGTTTGAGTCAGCCCAGCAAACAACCGAATGGGCAAATTTGAACCACGTCGAAGGAACAACATTGGACAGCATTCCAGTGGTTCAGCAATTTTCGGACATATTCGCGGAAGAGCTTCCAGGTATGCCACCTGACCGGGACATTGAGTTTGCCATAGAGTTGGTACCCGGAACTGCACCCATATCCATAAGACCTTATAGGATGCCCGTCAATGAGCTAGTTGAACTCAAGAAACAAATTCAAGAACAGTTGGAGATGGGTTTTATCCGTCCAAGCTCGTCACCATGGGGAGCTCCGGTGCTCTTCGTAGACTAGAAGGATGGAACCCAAAGGATGTGCGTGGATTATAGGTCTCTCAACGAGGTAACAATCAAGAACAAATACCCTCTGCCCCGTATAGAGGACCTGTTCGACCAAATGAAAGGAGCCCGAGTGTTCTCCAAGATTGGTCTTTGGTCGGGATACTTCCAGCTGAAGATTAAGCCCTCTGATATACCTAAGACAGCCTTTCGGACACGGTATGGTTCGTATGAATATACCGTTATGTCGTTTGGGTTGACAAATGCACCCGCATACTTCATGTACCTTATGAAGAAGGTCTTCATGGAGTACTTGGACAAGTTCGTCGTGGTTTTCATCAATGATATTATGGTGTATTCAAAAAGTGAGGAGGAGCTTGAAGAACATCTGAGATTGACCTTGCAGAAGTTGCGTGAGCATCAATTGTATGCCAAGCTCAACAAGTGTCAATTTTGGCTAAAGGAAATATCTTTCCTAGGCCACATTATCTCCAAGGAAGGGGTATCAGTTGATCCTGGAAAGGTGAGAGATGTTCTGAAGTGGGATCAACTGAAGAGCGTGAGGGATATTCGGAGTTTCCTTGGGATGGCAGGATACTATCGACGCTTCATTAAAGACTTCTCTAAGATAGAGAAACCTATGACGGAATTGCTAATGAAGGGAAAGGTCTTTCAATGGACACGGCCTGCCAAGAAAGTTTTGAGGAACTCAAGAAAAGGCTAACCACAGCACCAGTTCTGGTATTGCCAGACGTAAGCAAGAGCTTTGACATATATTGTGACGCATCCAGACAAGGGTTCGGATGTGTGCTCATGCAGGAAGGACAAGTGGTAGCCTATGCCTCACGGCAATTAAAGAAGCACGAGCTTAACTATCCTACACATGACTTGGAGTTTGCAGCAGTAGTGCATGCATTGAAGATTTGGAGACATTATATCCTTGGCCATCGATGTGAGATCTATACGGATCATAAAAGCCTCAAGTACATATTCACATAAACAAACTTGAATTTGAGACAACATCGATGGTTAGAACTCATCAAGGATTATGATGTTGGAATCAACTACCACCCCGGGAAGGCCAATGTAGTAGCTGATGCATTGAGCAGAAAGGGAGCATGTCACCAACTCATGGTTCGGGAGCTACCACCCGAACTACGTAAGGAGTTCGAACGGTTACACCTCGGATTCTTGAATAACATTTAAATAATAGAGATCCACTCCTCATTGGAGCAAGAAATAAGAGAGGGCCAAGCATCGGACGAGGAGATCAAGGAAAGAATCCAACAAGGAATAGAGAAGGATTTCAAGGAGGATGAAAAGGGTGCGCTTTTGCTAGGAAAAAGGATTTGTGTGCCGAACATAAGACACCTCCGCGACATGATATTGAAGGAGGCACATGATTCCCCCTATTCCATACAATCCCGGAAGCAGCAAGATGTACAAGGACTTGAAATCTTGTTATTGGTGGGATGGTATGAAGAGGAATATAGCTGAATACGTTGCCCTATGCGACACATGCCAACGGGTGAAGGCCGAACATCAAAAACCCGCTGGATTGTTACAACCTTTGAAAATACCCGAATGGAAGTGGGAAGACATCAGTATGGATTTCATCGTCGGATTGCCACGTACTCAGTCAGGATACGACTCCATCTTTGTCATTGTGCACCGATTGATGAAAACCGCCCATTTTCTCCCTGTAAAGACCAGTTACAACGTTGCACAACTGGCAGAGTTGTACATGGAGCAGATCGTGTGCCGTCACGGAGTTCCGAGGAGGATAGTCTCGGATCGAGGTTCTCAATTTACCTCTAGATTCTGGAGGAAGCTGCAGAAAGCCATGGGTACACGACTGGACTTTAGCTCCACCTATCACCCACAAACATATGGACAAACCGAAAGGACAAACCAAATTTTGGAGGACATGTTGAGAGCTTGTGCCTTGAAACGTGGGCGTAGTAGGGATAGGAGTTTACCGTATGCCGAATTCTCCTATAACAACAGCTATCAAACTAGCTTGAAGATGTCGCCTTTCGAAGCATTATATGGTAGATGGTGTAGAACGCCACTGTTTTGGAACGAGACCGGAGAAAACCAGGTGTTTGGACCCGAAGTGCTACAAGAAGCCGAAGAGCAAGTCCAAACGGTACGGGAGAACTTAAAAGCCGCTCAGTCACGATAGAAAGGCTATGCGGACAATAGGCGTAGGAAGTTGGCCTTCGAAGTAGGAGGCTTCGTATATCTTAAAGTATCGCCTATCCGAGGCCAACGACGTTTCAACTTCAAAGGCAAGCTAGCACCTCGCTACATCGGACCATTTAAGATCCTGGATAAGTGAGGAGAAGTAGCATATCAACTAGAGCTCCCAAACCACCTCTCCGACGTACATGACGTGTTTCATGTATCCCAGCTCAAGAAGTGCTTGAGAGTACCAGAGGAACAAGTATCAATGGGAGAGCTTGAACTTCAAAAGGACCTGACTTATGCGGAACACCTGTCCGAATCTTGGACGTAAAGGAAAGGGTCACCCGAAACAAAGTAATTCGATGGTGCAAGGTACAATGGAGCCATCAGACCGAAGCTGAAGCCACATGGGAGCGTGAAGAAGATATCAAGGCAGAATTTCCCCATCTATTTTCTACTAACGAATCTCGAGGGCGAGATTCAATTTAAGGGGGGGTAGATTTGTGACACCCTCATCTCGGGTGTCAGCATATGTTCATGTATTATGAAGAGGAAACATTTTAAGAGAAGAAGGAACAGAGAAAAATATCAAAAGGAATAGCCAATGAGAGCCGAATCCAGCTCTCAGAAAGCGCTGAAGACAACTCACCGCGGCCGCTGGCCACGTGGCGTGTTCGGAGCTCATCCCAGCGAAGTGGGGAGAGACCGCCGCCAAGCTGGCTACGTGGCAGGCTCGGGGCTCGTCTCCACAAAGGGGAGAAGTCCGATCCTGTGGGACACGTGTTGCCCACGGAGCTAGCCTCTGCGGAAGAAGCAAAGGCATTTCCGCAGGACACGTGTCATCCTTGGAGCTACTCCTCGCAGAAGTCAGAGGACCAGTCGTGCAGGATACGTGTCGATCTCGGAGCCCATCTCCGAGAGGTCCTGTTCTATTGGACACGCGTCGCCACCGGAGCTTATCTCCAGGAGGTCTGTCGCTGCTGGACATGTGTTGACCTCGGGGCATGTCCCTGAAGAAAGAAGAGAGGAAAGACCGGCGCCAACACGTGGCGTGCGCGGAGCTCACCTCCAATGGAGGGGGGAGGTCTCGCTTGTAGACACACGGCACAACCGAAGCTCGTCTCCGCGGAGAAGGATATGCCAGGCCCCGGAAGGACACGTGGAGCCTCCGGAGCTCATCGCCGCGAAGGTAGCAAGTTCTGGAGTGGCTGTTACGCGTAAGAATACCGGTATGTAAAGGAAACCGACCTGAATTCCACAATGTTACCGTGCCAAATCAACTAAAGATAAGATGATAGGATCCAACAACGATCTGAATAAGACTCTTATTCGGGATACAATCAGATTAGGACTCTTCTCGTCCCGATTATAAATAGAACCCAGAACCTATGGCCGAAACCACAAACTTATTTTCCAACTCCTGAGCCGACAACTTAGAGCCCTAGCCCCAACTCACCGAGAAAGCCATCGCCGGAGCACGGCAAGGAAGATCGCCGGAGGAAATCCCAGCGGTCTGAGGAGGACCTTGAAGAACGTAAGGTAGGCTCCAATACCACCTTACGATATTGTTGTGTTTTCTTTTACATCTGTTCTTTGATTCCTTTTGAACAGAAGCCTTCCCGTGGACAGATCACTTGATGATCAGGTTGATCTAAAGACAAGATCATTGTCACGTCCACCTTTGATCCGAACACCTCTGTCCATGCAAGCCATGCAACAACACACCAATCTAATAAAAATCATAGGATAGCATGCATATGCATCATCGCATCTAGTTTAAGGGTTGTGCATGATATTGATTGCTGTGAATCCTGTATGCACGTGATCCTACCTAGCAGAACAAGCTCAGGGAGCTGTCTACGACGAACTGCAGCAACAAGGTTTTGAGATCCAAGAACCCCCGGTACCGCAAGAACAAGGCAAGTGCTCCTTGACCATGTTGAACCTATGTTTTGGAAAAACTATTTTGTTTTGCGAAAAGGTGTGTGTGCTGAGTCAAACATGATGGGAAACCCTTTTTATAGGAGTTTACTAGTTTTGGTTGAACCATCCTTGTCGCCTGGGAAGTTTATGAGTCGGGTATGGTTTTTGCTTTATGCTTCGCTGAGTCCATGGATTTGGGAATCGAGATAGATGTGTCTAGCTAACTGCACTCGTAATGATAATGAGAAACTGATGTTAGTAATGGACATGGGTCGGAGGGAGATCTAGGCAAGACTGGGTTTGTGAATGAGGTAGCATGAGACGTTGGTTTACTTGCCGTAGATCTAAGGACCGGTTCATGCATGCACATGCCAGGATAACAGTGCCACCACAAGGCCAAGTATGGGTGCGGCTTAGCTGAGTAATTAGGTAAGTTTCTAGAGTGTTATGGACTGTGGAAGGCGCGGGGAATGGGAGTCGAGTGAGGACTGCCCTGGGAACTGCATGGCACAAGAGGGGGCCCATGGGTGGGAGAATTGGAGATTCTAGCCTGCCGGTGAAAACTTAGTGAGTACATACATCTAGTAACCCCTTTGTAAAGGCTATTTTGTGATCTCTTGACCATACACCGACGGATGTGTACTGGTATAATGGAGGTTCTGCAGTCGCCGACGGGTGACGAAATCACAAACTTGTGGGTAAAGAGGTGCAAACTCTGCAGAGTTAATAAAACTATCATGATAGCCGAGCTTACGGTCACGAGCACCTGGCTAAACTGCCATGATTAGTTGGTATGGTTATTGGGAAGGTTTTTGGTTTGGTTATGGTTTGGTTTGGGACTGTTGAGTCCGGGTGATAAGATGGTTGCATGACTGTTGAGCCATGGCAACGAGTTTGGTCTCGGTGTCAGAAGAAGTTGTTTTAAGATGGTAGCAAATACAGGGAGGTATTCGTGAGATGGTAGCGAATACGAAGAGGTATTCGTGAGTAAGAATGAGGTTGGTTAATGTTTGGGTGGAACATGGAAAGCGATAGAGGTATGTTGGTAATTCAATACATGCTGGGATTACATTCATCTAAAGTTAAGTTGCTGTTTTGTCATGGATTTTATAAATCTGCTTTTCTGCAAATAAGCCTTTTTATACCTACCTTGTTTATGAGCTGCATATCATGTGTTATTCCCGCACTTGCTGAGTACATCATTGTACTCAAACTTGCATTATTATTTCATCATCAGCAGCAGGAGAAGCCTACTATGAAGACCAAGTGGAGCATTATGGCGTGTGATCTATTCTCAACCTTGCCTGTGGAGGGAGTAGAGATGGAGCCACTTCTGCTTAGATTTGCTTCCGCATTAGCTGAATTGCTTCCGCATTAGAATAAAGACTTCCGCTGCATAGAAATAAGACTTCCTCTGTGAACATGAGTCCAAGACTCATGAGGTATTGTAATAAACTCTGCTATTCGTGGTAATATATAATCTGAATTCAGTTTGTGGAACGTATGTGTATGTGTGATGAACATCCTGGGCACACATATGCATTAGTTCTCGGTTCCGTGGTTTTCCCACAGAATTGAGGGCGTCACATGAACCCCTGCCGGAGTTCAGTCACCGGTGAGCCCCACCGGTGAGCCCGCCGACGAGCGCCGTCGCGCCTCACCATCACTGCTTCCATTGCTAGGAGGAAGGCCCCGACATCAAAGAGAACTGAGGTAGGTCTTCGTACCCATCTTACGACCTCGTCGCGGTTTCTTTGCATCTGTTTTCTTCGTTCCCTTCGAACAGAAGCTGTTTCGTGTGGACAGATCACGTGTTGATCTGTTTTTGACGGTGGAATTGATCTAGATCTTGAGTCAAGATCATCACCACGTCCACACTTGATCCTTACACCTTTGTTCACCATAAAGCCCCATGCAAGCCATTAAAACACGCAAGAACACGTACAAACTGGTTTAATAAAACAGCACCATAGGATTTGCATCCATCTACATCATTGCATCTTGAGTAAAGTTTGTGCATGATGTTTGATTGCTATAATTTTGTATGTGTGTGGTCGTGAGTAGAAGGACAAGCTCAGGAAGCTATCTACGAAGGACTACACCACCAAGACTTCGAGACACATGAGCAACAAAAGCCACAGGAACAAGGCAAGTGCCCATTGACCATATTGATCCCATGTTTTGGAAACTATTTTGTTTGCGAAAACATGTAGGTTTGAGTCAACTTGATGGGACACCCTTTATAGGAGTTTACTGGTTTGATTAACCACCCTCGTCACCGGGAAAGTTGAGTAGTCGGGTATGGTCGTTTTTCCTTTTTGCTTCGCTAATCTACGGGATATGGGAAGACGAGATAAAACATGTCTAGCTACTGCACTTATATGAAAATGAGAACTTGATGATGATAATGAGCTTAGAATCGGGGGAGATCTAAGCAATCTTAGTTCATGGATGTGGTAGAATGATATGGTGGTTTACTTGCCGTAGATCTAAGGACTGGTTCATGCCAGCACATGCTAGGAAAACAGTGCCACCACAAGGCCAAATATGGGTGCGGCTTAGCTGACTAATTAGGTAAGTTGCTAGATTGTTATGGACCGTGGAAGGCACGGGGAATGGGAGTCGAGAGAGGATTGCCCTGGGAACTGCATGGCACAAGAGGGGGCCCGTAGGTGTGAGAATGGTGATTCGAGCCTGCTGGTGAAACCTTAGTGAGTCCATACATCTAGTAGCCCCTTTGTAAAGGCTATTTTGTGATCTCTTGACCATACACCAATGGTTGTATACTGGAATAATGGAGGTTCTGCAGTTAACGACGGGTGACGAAATCATAAACTTGTGGGTAAAGTGGTGCCACCTCTTAAGGGAGCAATGTACGTCCCCGTTTCATGCCCCCAGCTGCACCACCGTATGGCTCGTCCGCTTCTACTTTCTGCCCTGCAAACCCACCTCGCCCTAATCCACCACCGCAGCAACATCCTTTTGTGCAAGCACCTCGTGTGCCTTTGCCTTCTGCACCCCGTCCCAACATGGGCGCATATGCTAAAAACCACCCTCGCCCCAACATTCCTGCTGTCTTGGGAAACAAGGCATGTTTTTCATGCGGAGAGACGGGACACTTTGCAAGTCAGTGCCCGAGGAAAGGCCTTGGACAGCCGACCAACACGCCCAAGCAGAACCCACGGCCGAACGGAGGAGCTAATCAAGGTAACCGTGGACAGCAGAACTACGCTCGTGGCAACGTGAATCATGTCTCCGCTGAGGAGGCGCTACAGGCTGAGGACGTCATGATTGGTATGTTCCTTGCCAACTCCAACCCAGCTACTGTTTTATTTGATTCCGGAGCATCGCATTCATTCATATCATCCAAGTATGTTGCCAAGTATAATCTGCCCATATCACACATGAAATATACTATGTTGGTTAATTCTCTCGGTGGAGAGATGAGGACTAATATAGTATGTCCAAAAGTAAACCTTAAAATAAGGGGGGTAGACTTCCTTGCCAACCTTATTGTCTTGGATTCTCAAGGGCTTGATATAATACTTGGAATGTATTGGTTAAGCAATCACAACGGAGTAATTCAATGTGCTGAGAGGAGCGTGCAGTTGACAAATGAGCATGGTGCTCGTATTGAGTTTGGAGTCAGCTCAACCGGCAACCGAGAAGGCAACGTTGAACCACGTCGAAGAAGCAATATTGGAAAGCATTCCGGTGGTTCATGAATTTTTGGATGTGTTCCCGGAAGAACTTCAAGGTATGCCACCTGACCGGGATATTGAGTTTGCCATTGATTTAGTACCGGGGACTGCACCTATAACAAAGAGGCCATATAGGATGCCCGTTAATGAACTAGTGGAAGTTAAGAAGCAAATTCAGGAGCAGCTAGAAAAGGGTTTGATTCGCCCAAGCTCGTCACTGTGGGGAGCCCCCGTGCTCTTCGTAGACAAGAAGGATGGGACCCAAAGGATGTGTGGATTATAGGTCTCTCAATGAGGTGACGATCAAGAATAAATACCCGCTGCCCCGTATAGAGGACCTGTTCGACCAAATGAAAGGTGCCCAAATTTTCTCCAAGATTAATCTTCGGTCGGGATACTTCCGGCTGAAGATTAAGCCCTCCGTAATACCCAAGACTGCATTTCGAACACGGTATGGTTCGTATGAATATACCATTATGTCTTTTGGGTTAACAAATGCACCCGCATATTTTATGTACCACAAGAATAAGGTCTTCATGGAGTACATGGACAAGTTCGTCGTGGTTTTCATCGACGATATCATGGTGTATTCGAAAAGCGAGGAAAAACATGAAGAACATTTGAGATTGACATTGCAGAAACTGCGAGAGCATAAATTTTATGCCAAGTTCAGCAAGTGTCAATTCTGGCTAAAGGAGATATCGTTCCTAGGACACATCATCTCTGAGGAAGGAGTATCAGTTGATCCCGGAAAAGTGGGAGATGTTTTGAAGTGGAACCAACCGCAGAATGTGAGAGATATTCGGAGTTTCCTTGGGATGGCTGGGTACTACCGCCGGTTCATGAAGGATTTCTCCAAAATAGCGAAGCCTATGACTGAATTTATAATGAAGGGAAAAGCATTTCAGTGGACACAAGCGTGTCAAGAAAGCTTTGAGGAGATCAAGAAAAGGCTAACCACAGCACCGGTTTTAGTATTGCCAGACGTGAGCAAGAGCTTCGACATATATTGTGACGCAAAAAGACAAGGGCTTGGATGTGTGCTCATGCAAGAAGGACGAGTGGTAGCCTATGCGTCGAGACAACTAACGAAACACGAGCTGAATTACCCCACACATGACTTGGAACTTGCAGCCGTGGTACATGCCTTGAAGATTTGGAGGCATTATATCGTTGGACACCGATGTGAGATCTATACGGATCACAAAAGCCTCAAGTACATATTCATGCAAACGTATTTGAATTTGAGGCAACGTCGATGGTTGGAACTCATCAAGGACTATGATGTTGGAATCAATTATTACCCCGGAAAGGCCAATGTAGTAGCTGATGCGTTGAGCCGAAAGGGAGCATGTCACCAACTCACGGTTCGGGAGCTACCGCCCAAGCTGTGCAAGGAGTTCGAACGGTTACATCTCGGGTTCTTCAACGAGATGGAAGTGATAGAACTCAACTCCTCGCTGGAACAAGAGATACGAGATGGCCAAGCAACGGATGAGGAAATCAAGGAGATCAAGGAAAGAATCCGACAAGGCATAGAAAAGGACTTCAAGGAAGATGAGAAGGGTACGCTTTGGTTAGGGAAAAGGATTTGTGTGCCTAACGTGAAGCACATCTGCGACACGATATTAAAGGAGGCACATGACTCACCTTATTCCATACATCCCGGCAGTACAAAGATGTACCAGGACCTAAAAACTTGTTATTGGTGGGATGGTATGAAAAGGGACATAGCTGAGTATGTTGCCCTATGCGACACGTGCCAACGGGTGAAGGCCGAACATCAAAAACCCGCTTGACTGTTGCAACCATTGAATGTACCCGAGTGGAAGTGGGAAGACATCAGCAAGGATTTCATCGTCGGATGTCACACCCGGTTTCTCCGAAGAACAATCGAGTGAATACCACATGTATGCCAGGATCATTCTATCATACATGTGATGACAAATAGTGAAGCATCATTTATTATACGCCAGATGATGAATATAAATAAGTCTTACATAGCATACGTCTCGATGGACGATAATATGTTCATAACATGTAAATAAAGCAGCAGCGGAATAAAAATCTTGTGGGCTCCGTCACAGGCGTTGCCCGGGGGACTCCGTGAACCTAGAATCCTTCCTCGGGACCAAAGTCTTGGTCATTAAACAACACATCATTCTCTTGACCTGAGCAGCAATATAAACCAACAGAAAAGCAAGTTTGAGTACCATGGGTACTCAGCAAGTGTGGGAAAGTTATGTCATGCATGGCTAGAGCAAGGAGAGGTTGAACTCATGGTTAAAGAACTACGCAATTAATACGTATCACCTTAGTTTATTAAGCACCTACATTACTACAGAGGTGAAATGGTCCCAATCTCCCAACCCATCATCAAAATCATGTAAACATAATATCATTTCCAATGTTAAGCTCCCCGCTTAACATCCTCAACTTCCAAATTTATCATCCTCTAATCGTGAATAAGTCCAAGCCGCTCTTGACCGTGAGCACGGCTGTCATGACAGTTTTGACTCTGCAGAGTTTGCACCACTGTACCCACATGTAGTGACTTCATCCCCCGTTGCCGGGTGGACTAAAAGAACCTCCATTATGCCAGTGGCCTCGAACCACATTCACACTTCCCAGGTGTGTAGCCAGGAGATCACTACAAAGCCTTTACAAAGGGATTCCCGACGAGTGTGGGCCCACTGAGGTTTTACCCCTAACAGCATACAAGAGGCTCCAACCCCGCTGCAGTGACCCCTCTTGAGCCTTGCGGTTCATATGGTAGTCCAGCTGACACCTATTCCCCGCACCATCCAACACACCCATACTACGCCGGGGATACACCTAATTAATTGGCCAAGCTGCCCCATCTCAGCATGTGGTTGGCACGGTAAAGCCAGGTTACATGCTCCATGAACCGGTCCTTAGGATCCAGGCAAGTACTAAACACAAACCTGAGTCTCGTGCACCCAGCACCAACCAAATCATCCAACTTGCCTCGATCCCTACCTCTACATAACTCATAATATCTCATTCAAGAGTAAGGTAAATAAATTGATGATCTCATATCCCAATTATCCCATTTTAAGCATGGCTAAGCATAAGCATATAAATAAATGACATGATAAAATAAATCCCAACCCAAGCTACAAGGAAACAAGGTAATGCAATTCTAGGGAAACTTCCTAGCATGGGTTTCATGTTTCAATTGACAATGCAATTAATTCTATCTATACATCCTAGTATAGGATCAAAGTTGTCAAGGACACTTGCCTTCTTCTGTTGCTCTGAGAATGGAAAGTCTTGGTCTTGGAAGGGGAGAACTTGCTCTGGGGCAGGTTCTACTCATGCCAACACACATAGCAAAAGAAAACAACAATCCATAAGACATAGTTCACACTTTCACTTCATGCAAACCACACATACATACCTATGAAAGTCATTCATATTTCTAAGTGTTGTGGTTACTCTACATGTGTTGACTTTTGGACTACATGCACTTTTAAACATATGTATATGATTTCTAATTTTTGTATTCAGATTTCTGTTTGCACATTATATATGAATTTCCAATATGAACAAATTCTTTTTATTTAATTAATACACTTCTTAGCTACCAAGTTTGCATGAAAGGTAATCTCCTACTCCAAATAGGTTTTCAGATCTTCTATAAAATCCTAAATTGAAGCTTTTGGATTTGGAGAACTCATTTATCCTTTTCTAATTATGCATACTTATTTTCCTATATTTTCAGATTTATTTTCTATGCCTAAAAATGATCTTTATTATGAAAAATAGTACGACACATCATCTAAACAGAATAGGTTCTGGTCTAAAATATTAAATAATATATTTTTGAACTTCTCCTCTAATGTGAACTAATTTAAATTTATTTTATCAATTTTCAGAATTATTTCCTAGCCTAAAAATGTGCCTCTAGGGAAAATAAAAATGAACAACACTTAGGCAGATTTCATTTCAGCCTAAAATCTATTTTAACTCATTCTAAAGTTTTCCAAGTGCTAGAGAGTTTAAACTTGAATTTGCACATGTGTTTGCCTTACCTTTTTAAATTTAAATACTAGTCACATATCTAAAATTTATGAATTTAATATCATATAGGGTCAAAAAGGTAAATCCACCGTACTGCAGGGTCTAATTTACTATTTCATAAATTTCCAGGGGTCTAACTACACATAACAGAGGGGATTTCCGAATTTTTATTAAGTCCAGGGGATAAAAATGATTTTTAAATGAATTTACACGAATTTCTGAAGTTTCAGGGGCTAGATCAGAAGTTTCCGGGGCTCGCTCGTGTTTTCCGAGATTCCCAGGGGGTAGCACGTAAGAATCCCGGCCTTTATAATGCGGGGCTGACGTGGACCGTCCGATTTAAAATAGACGGCTCAGATTAGATCGCCGAACCGGTACGCGTCGGCTTTATTTCTACCGTGCGATTTAAAATAGACGGCGCACAAGAGGCCACGTCGCTCCTGGCCGGAGTTCATCCGCGCGCACGGCGGCGCACGGCGGCAGAGGCGCGATCTCACCGGCGAGGTCGTGGATCTTCATCTACAGACGCTAACACCCGCCCTTTTTGGTAGCAAACGGTAGAGGGGAGGTAGGGGAGCTCACCTAGGATAATTTCATAGGCCTGAAGGACTCGGAACCCGGTCGGCAACGAGGACAGGCGGCGGCGGCTTGCTGTGCTCGTCGAAATGGCAGTTGGGGCGGTGATCCCTTCGAGTTCTCGGGTTGTAATGCTTCACTGGGGTCTAGAGATGGCACACCGATGATTAGGATGGATCGGAACCGTGTAATTCGGAAGTTTCACCGGCGAGCGGCTGCGGTACTCATCGGCGAGCGTCGGGATGGTTGTTTCCGGCGGCGTTTCCCTCCGGTGTCGGCGTCTACAGCTTGTGCTCGGTGCTGCGGGGTCACGAGATCGGTTTGACAGAGGGAGACGGCGACGCTCTTGGGGAATTCCAAGCTCAACGGCGGCGGCGCTCACCGGGAGAGAAACTGCTCGTGCGAGGGGAGGGCGGCGGGTTCATCCGTTTTTATCAGGGCCGGGGGCGAGGGGGTTTGTTGCGATCAAGCAGGCCGGCGCGAGGGATTCGGGGTTGGGTCGAGCGCGAGGAATCCGGGAGCGTCGGGTGTGATCGGCGCGAAGGAACCGGAGCGGTTGGGGCGCGCGGGAGGTGAGGGATGACACGCGGGCCCCGCATGTCAGTGAGAGGGAGAGAGGGGGGCGCGGGTTCGGGCTGGCGCGGGGGATTGGGTTGGCGCGCGGGTTTGGGCCCACTGGCCGGTTGGGGTTTTTCTTTTTCTTTTTCCTTTTCTTTTCTGTTTTGATTTGAATTTGAATTCCAGTTTGAATTTGAATTTCTACACCACATGCAATACGTCCAAAAATTTTTAAATTCCCCTCTTTAGCAGGTTTTGGGGTGTTACAGCTCTACCCCCCTTAAAAGAAATCTCGTCCTCGAGATTGGTGGTTCTAGGAAAACAATTCCGGAAATTGTCCCTTAAGCTCGTCTTCTCGCTCCCATGTGGCTTCCTCTTCTGAGTGATGCTTCCACTGCACCTTGCACATCCGGATTCTTTTATTTCTTGTGAGGCGTTCCATTGTTTCCAAAACCTTGACCAGTTGCTCGTCATAAGACAGATCCTCTCGTACGTCAACCTCATTCATGGGTAACATCTCTTCAGGCGTCCTTAGACATTTCTTGAGCTGTGACACATGGAATACATCGTGCACATCCGATAGGCGAGCCGGTAGTTCTAGTTGATATGCCACTTCGCCTTTCCTTTCCAGAATCTGAAAAGGTCCGATGTATCGAGGTGATAAATTCCCTTTCACCTTGAACCGACGAAGTCCTCGGATAGGGGACACCTTGATATAGACATAGTCTCCCACGTTGAAAACGAGCTCTCTTCTCCGTACATCGGCATAGCTCTTTTGTCGGGTCTGTGCTATCCTCAAGTTGTTGCGAATTTCCCTCACTTTTGCCTCAGCTTCTTGTAGTACTTTGGGCCCAAACACTTTACTTTCCCCTGTTTGGTTCCAAAATAGTAGAGTCCTGCACTTCCTTCCATACAACGCCTCAAACGGTGACATCTTCATACTAGCCTGATAGCTGTTGTTATAGGAGAACTCCGCATACAGTAAGTTCTTATCCCAACTCCTATTGTTCTTGAGTGCACACGCTCTCAGCATATCCTCAAGGATCTGATTGGTTCTTTCCGTCTGTGCGTCAGTCTGGGGGTGATAGGCAGAACTAAAATTTAGATGAGTTCCTATTGTTTCATGTAACTTCTTCCAGAACCTGGAGGTGAACTGTGTCCCTCGGTCCGACACTATCTTCTTTGGCACTCCATGGAAACACACGATCCTTGACATGTACAATTCCGCCAACTTGGATCCGCTGTAGCTTTCTTTCACAGTGATGAAATGAGCTACCTTGGTTAGTCTGTCGACGATGACCCATATCGAATCATATCCCGATTGGGTCCTGGGTAGTCCCACTATGAAGTCCATACCTATTTCTTCCCATTTCCATTCAGGCACTTTGAGTGGTTGCAAGAGTCCCGCGGGTCGTTGATGTTCTGCTTTCACCAACTGACATGTGTCACATAGGGCAACATGTTCCACGACATCTCGTTTCATGCCATACAACCAATACCTGCTCTTGAGGTCATGATACATCTTTGTACTCCTAGGATGAATGGAATAGTCGAAATAATGAGCTTCCTTCAAAATCAATTCACGGATCTCCTTCACCTCAGGCACACAGATTCTTTTCCCGTGCCACACCGTACCTTGTTCATCCTCTCTGAACCCAGGGGCTTTATTATCCTTGATGAGTTCTCTAATCTCTTGTATCTTCTCGGCATTCTTCTGACAGTTGCGTATGTCTTGCTCTAATGTGGAGTCCACTTCCATGGCGATGGCCTCACCACTATTCACCAGACATAGATTGAGTTTTACAACCTCTTCCTTCAATTCTGTAGGCATGTCCTTTAAGCTCAACCTATTGACCTGCACCTTCCGGCTTAAAGCATCTGCCACGACGTTCGCTTTCCCAGAGTGGTAGTTGATGCCCACATCAAAGTCGTTGATTAGCTCTAACCATCTCCTTTGTCTGAGGTTGAGATCTCGCTGTGTGAAAATGTACTTTAAGCTCTTATGGTCCGTATTTATCTCTGTCCTCTTCCCCATCAAGTAATGGCGCCAAATCTTCAACACGTGTACCACTGCGGCTAGCTCTAGGTCATGCGTAGGATAGTTCTTGTCGTGTTTTCGGAGCTGCTGGGACGCGTAGGCCACGACATGCCCCTCTTGCATGAGAACACATCCCAACCCATGTCCAGATGCATCGCAGTACACCAAAAATTTTTTCTGCATATCTGGCATAACTAGCACTAGGGCTGTTGTCAATCTTTTCTTTAGTTCTTGAAAACTCGTCTCACACTGCGGTGTCCATGTGAATGTGATTCCCTTCTGCAACAATTTGGTGAGGGGTCTCGAAATCTTGGAGAAACCCTCGATAAACCGTCGATAATACCCAGCCAATCCTAAGAAGCTTCGAACTTCCCCGACATTTTCGGGGGTCTTCCACTTCTGCACATCATCGATCTTGGCGGGATCTACGGAGATTCCTCCCTCTGAGATTATATGTCCTAAGAAGGGAACTCTCTTCAACCAGAACTCACACTTGCTCAACTTGGCATATAGTTGGTGTTCTCTCAACTTTTGCAACACCAACCTTAAATGTCCCTCATGTTCTTCTTCATTTTTGGAGAAGACGAGAATGTCATCAATGAAAACCACCACAAATTTGTCCAGATATTCCATGAATACCTTGTTCATGAGATACATGAAGTATGCCGGGGCATTAGTTAGCCCGAAATGCATGACGGTGTATTCATACAGCCCGTACCGAGATATGAAAGCTGTCTTTGGAATGTCGGTTTGCCTTATCTTAAGTTGGTGGTATCCCGACCTGAGATCAATATTTGAGAACACACAAGCTCCTCTCAGCTGATCAAATAAGTCTTCAATGCGGGGTAATGGGTACTTGTTCTTGATGGTTACTTCATTCAAAGCACGGTAGTCCACGCATAACCTTTGGGTTCCGTCCTTCTTGGGCACAAATATAACTGGAGCTCCCCATGGTGAGGAACTAGGACGAATATACCCCTTCTCCGTCAACTCTCTTATATGCTCCTTGAGCTCTTCCAGCTGTTTGGAGTCCATCCGATAAGGCCTCTTGTATATCGGGGCTGTTCCAGGCACAAGTTCAATCGCGAATTCCACTTCACGATTAGGAGGCATACCTGGCAACTCCTCCGGAAAAACGTCTGGATATTCCTTGATGATCCTGATCTCTCCCACTTCCACCTCAACGTGATTGAGTTTAAGGTCCCTCCTAGGTTCTTGTACAGTTATGAACTTCACCCTTGTGCCACTAGGGTGAGTTAGTTCCACCGTTCTTGTCGAACAATGGATGACTCCCTTATGTTTGGTCAACCAATCCATACCCAAAATAATATCTATGCCTTGTGAGTCTATCACTATGAGGTTTGCAGTAAATACTACCATATTAATGTCCAGACGATGACCCATATCGAATCATATCCCGATTGGGTCCTGGGTAGTCCCACTATGAAGTCCATACCTATTTCTTCCCATTTCCATTCAGGCACTTTGAGTGGTTGCAAGAGTCCCGCGGGTCGTTGATGTTCTGCTTTCACCAACTGACATGTGTCACATAGGGCAACATGTTCCGCGACATCTCGTTTCATGCCATACCACCAATACCTGCTCTTGAGGTCATGATACATCTTCGTACTCCCAGGATGAATGGAATAGTCGAAATCATGAGCTTCCTTCAAAATCAATTCACGGATCTCTATCACCTCAGGCACACAGATTCTTTTCCCGTGCCACACCGTACCTTGTTCATCCTCTCTGAACCCAGGGGCTTTATTATCCTTGATGAGTTCTCTAGTCTCTTGTATCTTCTCGGCATTCTTCTGACGGTTGCGTATGTCTTGCTCTAATGTGGAGTCCACTTCCATGGCGATGGCCTCACCACTATTCACCAGACATAGATTGAGTTTTACAACCTCTTCCTTTAATTCTGTAGGCATGTCCTTTAAGCTCAACCTATTGACCTGCACCTTCCGTCTTAAAGCATCTGCCACGACGTTCGCTTTCCCAGAATGGTAGTTGATGCCCACATCAAAGTCGTTGATTAGCTCTAACCATCTCCTTGTCTGAGGTTGAGATCTGGCTGTGTGAAAATGTACTTTAAGCTCTTATGGTCCGTATATATCTCTGTCCTCTTCCCCATCAAGTAATGGCGCCAAATCTTCAACACGTGTACCACTGCGGCTAGCTCTAGGTCATGCGTAGGATAGTTCTTCTCGTGTTTTCGGAGCTGCTGGGACGCGTAGGCCACGACATGCCCCTCTTGCATGAGAACACATCCCAACCCGTGTCCAGATGCATCGCAGTACACCAAAAATTTTTTCTGCGTATCTGGCATAACTAGCACTAGGGCTATTGTCAATCTTTTCTTTAGTTCTTGAAAACTCGTCTCACACTGCGGTGTCCATGTGAATGTGATTCCCTTCTGCAACAATTTGGTGAGGGGTTACGAAATCTTGGAGAAACCCTCGATAAACCGTCGATAATACCCAGCCAATCCTAAGAAGCTTCGAACTTCCCCGACATTTTCGGGGGTCTTCCACTTCTGCACATCATCGATCTTGGGGGGATCTACGGAGATTCCTCCCTCCGAGATTATATGTCCTAAGAAGGGAACTCTCTTCAACCAAAACTCACACTTGCTCAACTTGGCATATAGTTGGTGTTCTCTCAACTTTTGCAACACCAACCTTAAATGTTACTCATGTTCTTCTTCATTTTTGGAGAAGACGAGAATGTCATCAATGAAAACCATCACAAATTTGTCCAGATATTCCATGAATACCTTGTTCATGAGATACATGAAGTATGCCGGGGCATTAGTTAGCCCGAAAGGCATGACGGTGTATTCATACAGCCTGTACCGAGATATGAAAGTTGTCTTTGGAATGTCGGTTTGCCTTATCTTAAGTTGGTGGTATCCCGACCTGAGATCAATTTTTGAGAACACACAAGCTCCTCTCAGCTGATCAAATAAGTCTTCAATGCGGGGTAATGGGTACTTGTTCTTGATGGTTACTTCATTCAAAGCACGGTAGTCCACGCATAACCTTTGGGTTCCGTCCTTCTTGGGCACAAATATAACTGGAGCTCCCCATGGTGAGGAACTAGGACGAATATAGCCCTTCTCCGTCAACTCTCTTATATGCTCCTTGAGCTCTTAAAGCTTTTTGGAGTCCATCCGATAAGGCCTCTTGTATATCGGGGCTGTTTCAGGCACAAGTTCAATCGCGAATTCCACTTCACGATCAGGAGGCATACCTGGCAACTCCTCCGGAAAAACGTCTGGATATTCCCTGATGATACTGATCTCTCCCACTTCCACCTCAACGTGATTGAGTTTAAGGTCCCTCCTAGGTTCTTGTACAGTTATGAACTTCACCCTTGTGCCACTAGGGTGAGTTAGTTCCACCGTTCTTGTCGAACAATGGATGATTCCCTTATGTTTGGTCAACCAATCCATACCCAAAATAATATCTATGCCTTGTGAGTCTATCACTATGAGGTTTGCAGTAAATACTACCCCATTAATGTCCAGACGATGACCCATATCGAATCATATCCCGATTGGGTCCTGGGTAGTCCCACTATGAAGTCCATACCTATTTCTTCCCATTTCCATTCAGGCACTTTGAGTGGTTGCAAGAGTCCCGCGGGTCGTTGATGTTCTGCTTTCACCAACTGACATGTGTCACATAGGGCAACATGTTCCGCGACATCTCGTTTCATGCCATACCACCAATACCTGCTCTTGAGGTCATGATACATCTTCGTACTCCCAGGATGAATGGAATAGTCAAAATCATGAGCTTCCTTCAAAATCAATTCACGGATCTCCTTCACCTCAGGCACACAGATTCTTTTCCCGTGCCACACCGTACCTTGTTCATCCTCTCTGAACCCAGGGGCTTTATTATCCTTGATGAGTTCTCTAATCTCTTGTATCTTCTCGGCATTCTTCTGACCGTTGCGTATGTATTGCTCTAATGTGGAGTCCACTTCCATGGCGATGGCCTCACCACTATTCACCAGACATAGATTGAGTTTTACAACCTCTTCCTTCAATCCTGTAGGCATGTCCTTTAAGCTGAACCTATTGACCTGCACCTTCCGGCTTAAAGCATCTGACACGACGTTCGCTTTCCCAGGATGGTAGTTGATGCCCACATCAAAGTCGTTGATTAGCTCTAACCATCTCCTTTGTCTGAGGTTGAGATCTGGCTGTGTGAAAATGTACTTTAAGCTCTTATGGTCCGTATATATCTCTGTCCTCTTCCCCATCAAGTAATGGCACCAAATCTTCAACACGTGTACCACTGCGGCTAGCTCTAGGTCATGCGTAGGATAGTTCTTGTCGTGTTTTCGGAGCTTCTGGGACGTGTAGGCCACGACATGCCCCTCTTGCATGAGAACACATTCCAACCCGTGTCCAGATGCATCGCAGTACACCAAAAAAATTTTCTGCATATCTTGCATAACTAGCACTAGGGCTGTTGTCAATCTTTTCTTTAGTTCTTGAAAACTCATCTCACACTGCGGTGTCCATGTGAATATGATTCCCTTCTGCAACAATTTGGTGAGGGGTCTCGAAATCTTGTAGAAACCCTCGATAAACCGTCGATAATACCCAGCCAATCCTAAGAAGCTTCGAACTTCCCCGACATTTTTGGGGGTCTTCCACTTCTGCACATCATCGATCTTAGCGGGATCTACGGAGATTCCTCCCTCCGAGATTATATGTCCTAAGAAGGGAACTCTCTTCAACCAAAACTCACACTTGCTCAACTTGGCATATAGTTGGTGTTCTCTCAACTTTTGCAACACCAACCTTAAATGTCCCTCATGTTCTTCTTCATTTTTGGAGAAGACGAGAATGTCATCAATGAAAACCACCACAAATTTGTCCAGATATTCCATGAATACCTTGTTCATGAGATACATGAAGTATGCCGGGGCATTAGTTAGCCCGAAAGGCATGACGGTGTATTCATACAGCCCGTACCGAGATATGAAAGTTGTCTTTGGAATGTCAGTTTGCCTTATCTTAAGTTGGTGGTATCACGACCTGAGATCAATTTTTGAGAACACACAAGCTCCTCTCAGCTGATCAAATAAGTCTTCAATGTGGGGTAATGGGTACTTGTTCTTGATGGTTACTTCATTCAAAGCACGGTAGTCCACGCATAACCTCTGGGTTCCGTCCTTCTTGGGCACAAATATAACTGGAGCTCCCCATGGTGAGGAACTAGGACGAATATACCCCTTCTCCGTCAACTCTCTTATATGCTCCTTGAGCTCTTCTAGCTGTTTGGAGTCCATCCGATAAGGCCTCTTGTATATCGGGGCTGTTCCAGGCACAAGTTTAATCGCGAATTCCACTTCACGATCAGGAGGCATACCTGGCAGCTCCTCCGGAAAAACGTCTGGATATTCCCTGATGATCCTGATCTCTCCCACTTCCACCTCAACGTGATTGAGTTTAAGGTCCCTCCTAGGTTCTTGTACAGTTATGAACTTCACTCTTGTGCCACTAGGGTGAGTTAGTTCCACCGTTCTTGTCGAACAATAGATGATTCCCTTATGTTTGGTCAACCAATCCATACCCAAAATAATATATATGCCTTGTGAGTCTATCACTATGAGGTTTGCAGTAAATACTACCCCATTAATGTCTAGATTCATCTTGGGACACACTTGTCTTGTCCTTATTTCTCCCCATGGAGAGTTTACTGCTAGCATATGGTTCATTTGTGTTGTTGCTAGATCATGCTTCTTAACAAACCCTTGAGCAATGAACGAGTGGGTAGCACCAGAATCGAACAATAGGGTTGCGATGTGTAAATTGGCAGGAAACTTACCAATCACCACGTCAGGTGGCTCTTGCGCTTCCTCCATGGTTACGTGGTTCACCCGTCCTCGCATCACATTCTGCTGTTGTGGCTGCATGGGCTTCTTCTTTGGGCACTTATGGGCGTAGTGCCCGACTTCACCACAGTTGAAGCATTGCACCCCAACTTTAGGTGCCTGGCCTTTGTTGTCTTGGGGTTGGTTTGGTGGTCCTTGTACTGCTGGTCGAGGTTGATATGTGAGGCGAGGCTGCTGTACAAACTGACGCTGCGGCTGTGCTGGTGCTGACGGAGGCCTGAAATTCGGGTTGTACCCTCTGGGTGCTGAGTAGGGTACCACAGCACGGCTCGTCTGCCCTGCGGGTTGCTGCATCAGACGTGGGCGTGTGTTGCTACCTGAGGCTTGGTGTGACCATCCCGCCTTCCTCTTGTTTTCATTTTCCAAGGCCTTCAGCTTCCTCTCCACCATAAATGCTCTGTCCACCATCTTTTGGAAGCTCTCGTACTCGTTGGAGGACATTGCACACTGCATTTCCGCTGTAAGTCCTTCCACAAAGAAGTCATGTTTCTGCTCATCAGTCTCTATGTCCCGTGGTGCATAACGGGATAGTTGGGTGAATTTAGTGAGGTATTCCCTCACCGTCATGTTTCCTAGATGGGCTGATTCTGATTTTCAAGCATTTGGTGGATAGGACCAGCTCCTTCACGGCGACCACCCCAGTCTTGTCCTCCAGAAAGATGAGGGTTGCCGGCCTCATCGTTGTTGTTGGTGGGGTCGGCACCACGACCCTTTCCTCTTCCAGCCATCTATCATGATCAACCAAATGTTAACTTAAAGCATTACGTATTAACTTCCCAAATTGCTTGTTTAAACTTAAACTTTTGAGGCCTTAATACTTAAACAATTTCTGAAGATTCCACGTAGATCTTTGGGTGTCACGTCTCACGTGAAAATAAATGCACTATTGATTCATAGGGGTTCACAAACCAAAACAAAGCAACCTAAAGACGAGGTTGTGGACAAATGCCCATGGCTTCCACAGCTCACGTCACACACCAACATTAACACACAAATAACTAAGGTATTGACTCGACTACTCGATATCCTGCTGAAATAAGGGAAAGGACTCTAAACGACTCGTATCACTGAGCTGGATCTTCGGGGTCTTCCTCATTATTGCGGCTGCCCTCAGATTCCGCTTTGGGTGGGGAAGCTACTGGTAGAGAAGTGCGGCGACGCCTGCTCGCCCGGTGGTCTGCGGAGTCAGGAGTCCACGTGTCATTCACGGTGACACACAGTTCATTCCCATCTCCTTTTTCTCTCGCCCTCAAGCTGGCACGAAGCAACGCCTCAGTCTCCTTTAGGGTGTCACGAACATCCTGAAGCTCCTGCTGGCACTCCTGCAGTCGAGTGCTGAGCATAGCAGTATCCTCCAAGCACAGGTCCATGTGCTCATGGGAAGTCCCCTGCTGCACTGGCGGATACTTGTACTCCGCGGTGCCACTATCACGCTAGAGGACATACATGTACTTAGTCCTGTCCAGGTGGCGACGGTTGATGTAACTCTGGCAGGTGATGGCCTCCCAGGTGACATCTTTCTCAGCATCGACCTATGTCGCCCCACAAGCTAGAGAGCGGTGGATCTTGAGCAGCTGATTTTCATGGATAATCCTTATTTCTGAACTCCATTCTTCCCGCTTCTCACGGATGGTCCGGGTGGAGCTGTAGTGTATGATTAGCTTGCCCGTATTGTCGGCGGCGTGGAGCATACACCGAAGACGGCGCAACAAGCCTCCTACTGCCAACCCGTAGGAGTGGTACGTCACCGGACGGTTCTCCTCTCTCAAGGCAAGGGCAACTACCGGAACTCTCCCTCCGGTGGACTTGCGGGCGGTGCGGATCATGCGAACCATCTAAAACATAAGCATTTAAAATTAAGATAGATAAAATTTAAATAAAGAGTGTATTTTGAATCAAAGTTGGGGCAAGGTGAATAAAGTGACCCCATTAAATAACACTTTCAACCCACACCTTTGTAAAATAGTTTTTAAGAAAATACGGTCCTTAAATACATCCATTTCTACCTAGGTCCATGTTCCTACGGGCAACCTTGGCTCTGATACCACTTCTGTCACACCCGGTTTCTCCGAAGAACAACCGAGTGAATACCACATGTATGCCAGGATCATTCTCTCATACATGTGATGACAAATAGTGAAGCATCATTTATTACAAGCCAGGTGATGAATATAAATAAGTCTTACATAGCATACGTCTCGATGGACGATAATATGTTCATAATATGTAATTAAAGCAGCAGCGGAATAAAAATCTTGTGGGCTCCATCACAGGCGTTGCCCGGGGGACTCCGTGAACCTAGAATCCTTCCTCGGGACCAAAGTCTTGGTCATTAAACACCACATCATTCTATTGACCTGATCAGCAATATAAACCAACAGAAAAGCAAGTTTGAGTACCGTGGGTACTCAGCAAGTGTGGGAAAGTTATGTCATGCATGGCTAGAGCAAGGAGAGGTTGAACTCATGGTTAAAGCACTACGCAATTAATACCTATCACCTTACCTTATTAAGCACCTACATTACTACACAAGTGAAATGGTCCCAATCTCCCAACCCATCATCAAAATCAAATAACCATAATATAATTTCCAATGTTAAGCTCCCCGCTTAACATCCTCAACTTCCAAATTCATCATCCTCTAATCATGAATAAGTCCAAGCCGCTCTTGACCGTGAGCACGGCTGTCATGACAGTTTTGACTCTGCAGAGTTTGCACCACTGTACCCACATGTAGTGACTTCATCCCCCGTTGCCGGGTTGACTAAAAGAACCTCCATTATACCAGTGGCCGCGAACCACATTCACACTTCCCAGGTGTGTAGCCAGGAGATCAATACAAAGCCTTTACAAAGGGATTCCCAACGAGCATGGGCCCACTGAGGTTTTACCCCTAACAGCATACAAGAGGCTCCAACCCCGCTGCAGTGGCCCCCTCTTGAGCCTTGCGGTTCATATGGTAGTCCAGCTGACACCTATTCCCCGCACCATCCAACGCACCCATACTACGCTGGGATACACCTAATTAATTGGCCAAGCTGCCCCGTCTCAGCATGTGGTTGGCACGGTAAAGCCAGGTTACAAGCTCCATGAACCGGTCCTTAGGATCCAGGCAAGTACTAAACACAAACCTGAGTCTCGTGCACCCAGCACCAACCAAATCATCCAACTTGCCTCGATCCCTACATCTACATAACTCATAATATCTCATTCAAGAGTAAGGTAAATAAATTGATGATCTCATATCCCAATTATCCCATTTTAAGCATGGCTAAGCATAAGCATATAAATAAATGACATGATAAAATAAATCCCAACTCAAGCTACAAGGAAACAAGGTAATGCAATTCTAGGGAAACTTCCTAGCATGGGTTTCATGTTTCAATTGACAATGCAATTAATTCTATCTATACATCCTAGTATAGGATCAAAGTGGTCAAGGACACTTTCCTTCTTCCTGCTGCTCTGAGAATGGAAAGTCTTGGTCTTGGAAGGGGAGAACTTGCTCTGGGGCAGGTTCTACTCATGCCAACACACATAGCAAAAGAAAACAACAATCCATAAGACATAGTTCACACTTTCACTTCATGCAAACCACACATACATACCTATGAAAGTCATTCATATTTCTAAGTGTTGTGGTTACTCTACAAGTGTTGACTTTTGGCCTACATGCACTTTTAAACATATGTAAATGATTTCTAATTTTTGTATTCAGATTTCTGTTTGCACACTATATATGAATTTCCAATTTGAACAAATTCTTTTTATTTAATTAATACACTTCATAGCTACCAAGTTTGCATGAAAGGTAATCTCCTACTCCAAATAGGTTTTCAGATCTTCTATAAAATCCTAAATAGAAGCTTTTGGATTTGGAGAACTCATTTATCCTTTTCTAATTATGCATACTTATTTTCCTATATTTTCAGATTTATTTTCTATGCCTAAAATGATCTTTATTATGAAAAATAGTAAGACACATCATCTAAACAGAATAGGTTCTGATCTAAAATATTAAATAATATATTTTTGAACTTCTCCTCTGATGTGAACTAATTTAAATTTATTTTATCAATTTTCAGAATTATTTCCTAGCCTAAAAATGTGCCTCTAGGAAAAATAAAAATGAGCAACACTTAGGCAGATTTCATTTCAGCCTAAAATCTATTTTTAACTCATTCTAAAGTTTTCCAAGTGCTAGAGAGTTTAAACTTATATTTGCACATGTGTTTGCCTTACCTTTTTAAATTTAAATCCTAGTCACATATCTAAAATTTATGAATTTAATATCATATAGGGTCAAAAACATAAATCCATCCTACTGCAGGGTCTAATTTACTATTTCATAAATTTCCAGGGGTCTAACTACACATAACAGAGGGGTTTTCCTAATTTTTATTAAGTCCAGGGGATAAAAATAATTTTTAAATGAATTTACACGAATTTCTTAAGTTCCAGGGGCTAGATCAGAAGTTTCCAGGGCTCGCTCGTGTTCTCCGAGATTCCTAGGGGGTAGCGCGTAAGAATCCCAGCCTTTATAATGCGGGGCTGACGTGGACCGTCCGATTTAAAACAGACGGCTCAGATTAGATTGCCGAACCGGTACGCGTCGGCTTTATTTCTACCGTGCCATTTAAAATAGACGGCGCACAAGAGGCCACGTCGCTCCTGGCCGGAGTTCACCCACGCGCGCGGCGGCGCACGGCGGCAGAGGCGCGATCTCGCCGGCGAGGTCGCGGATCTTCATCTACAGACGCTAACACCCGCCTTTTTTGGTAGCAAACGGCAGAGGGAAGGTAGGGGAGCTCACCTAGGCTAATTTCTTAGGCCTGAAGGACTCGGAACCCGGTCGGCAACGAGGACAGGCGGCGGCGGCTTGCTGTGCTCGTCGAAGTGGCAGATGGGGCGGTGATCCCTTCGAGTTCTCGGATCGTGATGCTTCACTGGGGTCTAGAGATGGCACACCGATGATTAGGATGGATCGGAACCGTGTAATTCGGAAGATTCACCGGCGAGCGGCGGCGGTACTCACCGGCGAGCGTCGGGATGGTCGTTTCCGGCGGCGTTTCCCTCCGGGGTCGGCGTCTACAGCTTGTGCGCGGTGCTGCGGGGTCACGAGATCGGTTTGACAGAGGGAGACGGCGACGCTCTTGGGGAGTTCCAAGCTCAACGGCGGCGGCGCTCACCGGGAGAGAAACTGCTCGTGCGAGGGGAGGGCGGCGGGTTCATCTGTTTTTATCAGGACCGGGGGCGCGGGGGTTTGTTGCGATCGAGCAGGCCGGCGTGAGGGATTCGGGGTTGGGTCGAGCGCGAGGAATCCGGGAGCGTCGGGTGTGATCGGCGCGAAGGAACCGGAGCGGTTGGGGCGCGCGGGAGGTGAGGGATGACACGCGGGCCCTGCGTGTCAGTGAGAGGGAGAGAGAGGGCGCGGGTTCGGGCTGGGGCAGGGGATTGGGTTGGCGCGCGGGTTTGGGCCTACTGGCCGGTTGGGGTTTTTCTTTTTCTTTTTCCTTTTCTTTTCTGTTTTGATTTGAATTTGAATTCCAGTTTGAATTTGAATTTCTGCACCACATGCAATACATCCAAAAAATTTTAAATTCCCCTCTTTAGCAGGTTTTGGGGTGTTACGTCGGATTACCATGTACTCGGTCGGGTTACGACTCCATCTGGGTTATTGTGGACCGATTGACGAAAACAGCCTATTTTCTTCCTGTTAGAACCATGTACCGCGTCGCAGAACTAGCTGAGCTGTACATGGAGCAAATTGTGTGCCGTCATGGAGTTCTGAAGAGGATAGTTTCAGACCGGAGACCAAATTTACCTCTAGGTTCTGGAAGAAGCTGCATAAAGCTATGGGTACACGACTAGATTTCAGCTCCGCTTATCACCCGCAAACCGACGGGCAAACTGAGAGGACAAATCAAATTTTAGAAGACATGTTGAGAGCCTGCGCCTTGAAACATGGGCGTAGTTGGGATAGGAGCTTGCCGTATGCTGAGTTCTCATACAACAACAGCTATCAAGCCAGCTTGAAGATGTCACCTTTCGAAGCATTGTATGGTAGACAGTGTAGAACGCCGCTGTTCTGGAATGAGACCGGAGAAAACCAAGTGTTTGGACCCGAAGTGCTGCAAGACGCCGAGAAACAAGTCCAAACAATATGGGAGAACTTGAAGGCTGCTAAGTCATGACAAAAAGGTTATGTGGACAATAGGCGAAGAAAGTTGACCTTCAAAGTAGGAGACTTCGTGTACCTTAACGTATCGCCTATCCGTGGCCAACAACGTTTCAACGTCAAAGGCAAGTTAGAACCTCGCTACATCGGGCCATTTAAGATTTTGGGCAAGTGAGGAGAGGTAGCTTATCAACTAGAGCTCCCAACGCACCTCTCCGACGTGCATGACGTGTTTCACGTATCCCAGCTCAAGAAGTGTTTCAGAGTACGAGAAGAACAAGTACCGATCGATGAGCTCGAGCTTCAAGAGGATCTGACCTACGTAGAGCACCCTGTCCAAATTTTGGACGTAAAGGAAAGGGTCATGAGGAACAAAGTGATCCGTTGGTGCAATATACTGTGGATCCATCACAAGGAAGATGAAGCTACATGGGAGCGTGAGGAAGACCTCAAGGCAGAATTCCCTCATCTATTCTCTACTCTAGCGAATCTCGAGGGCGAGATTCAGTTTAAGGGGGTAGGTTTGTAACACCCTCAATTTTATATTCATGCATTGCATATAGAAAAAAATTATAAAAGAAATAAAAATGGGAAAGAATCATAAAAATGGGAGAAAGATAGATGAAAAGAGCCAATTCCAATTCGCCGAGGAGCGCTGTCGACACTTCCCATGGCACTGCTGGCCACGTGGCAGGCTCGGAGCTCGCCTCTGAAGAAGGGGCGAGGTCCGACCCCGTGGGACACGTGTCGCCTTCGGAGCTAGTCGCTGCGGTTAAGCGAGGCTCAGCCCCGCGGGACACATGTCGCTCTCGGAGCTCACCCCTGCGGAAGGGATGAGGTCCGGCCCCGCCAGACATGTGTCGACTTTGGAACTCACCCCTGCAGAAGGGATGAGGCCCGACCCCACTGGACACGTGTCACCCTCGGAGCTCGCCTCCGAGAGGTCCGACACTGCTGGACACGTGTCGTCCTCGGAGCTCACCTCCAAGGAGAAGGGAGGTCCGACACCGCGGGACACGTGTCGTCCTCGGAGCTTACCTCCGAGGAGAGGGGAGGTCCGGCACTGACACGTGGTGCCCCCAGAGCTTGCCTCTGAGGGAGAGGGAGGTCCGACCCCGCCAGACACGTGGCCCACACGGAGCTCGCCTCTGAAGAGAGGGGAAGTCCCGCCCGCCAGACACGTGGCACACGCGGAGCTCGCCTCTGAGGAAAAGGGAGGCCCCGCCCTGCTGGACGCATGGCAGGTCCGGAGCTCGCCTCTGGGGAGAAGCAAGGACCGGCCCCCACTGGACCCATGGCGCCTCCGGAGCTCACCCTGCGGAGGTGATGAGATCCTTAAGCGGTTTTTCACCTGTGCGCGTGGCAATACCTGGTACTGAGGAAACCGACACGATTTCCACGTTGCTACCGCACCAAATCAATTGGAGATAAGTTGTTAAGATCCAAAACAAATTGAATAGGACTCTTATTTGAAATCCAATCGGAGTAAGACTCTTATTTTCCTTTTATAAATAGAACCCGAAAACCCCCTTGGCCGTAACACCTTTCCCAAGTCGACAACTTAGAGGCCCTAGCTCCCAACTCGCCGAGTTGAACCCCTGCCGGAGTTCAGTTGCCGGTGAGCCCTACCGGTGAGCCCGCCGACGAGCGCCGTCGCACCTCACCATCACTACTGCCATTGCTAGGAGGAAGGCCTGACCACCAAAGAGAAGTGAGGTAGGTCTTCGTACCCATCTTACGACCTCGTCGCGGTTTCTTTGCATCTGTTTTCTTCGTTCCCTTCGAACAGAAGCTGTTTCGCGTGGACCAATCACGTGTTGATCGGTTTTTGACGGTGGAATTGATCTAGATCTTGAGTCAAGATCATCACCACGTCCACACTTGATCCTTACACCTTTGTTCACCATAAAGCCCCATGCAATCCATTAAAACACGCAAGGACACGTACAGACTGGTTTAATAAAACAACACCATAGGATTTGCATCCATCTACATCGTTGCATCTTGAGTAAATTTTGTGCATGATGTTTGATTGCTATAATTTTGTATGTGCATGGTCGTGAGTAGAAGGACAAGATCAGGAAGCTATCTACGAAGGACTACAGCACCAAGACTTCGAGACATGTGAGCAACAAAAGCCATAGGAACAAGGCAAGTGCCCCTTGACCATATTGATCCCATGTTTTGGAAACTGTTTTGTTTGCGAAAACACGTAGGCTTGAGTCAACTTGATGGGACACCCTTTTATAGGAGTTTACTAGTTTGATTAACCACCCTTGTCGCCGGGGAAGTTGATGAGTCGGGTATGGTCATTTTTCTATTTTGCTTCGCTAATCTACGGGATATGGGAAGCCGAGATAGAACATGTATATCTACTGCACTTATATGAATAATGATAATGAGAACTTGATGATGATAATGAGCATAGAATCGGGGGAGATCTAGACAAGCTTGGTTCGTGGATGTGGTAGAATGAGATAGTGGTTTACTTGCCGTAGATCTAAGGACCGGTTCATGCCAGCACATGCTAGGAAAACAGTGCCACCACAAGACCAAATATGGGTGCGGCTTAGCTGACTAATTAGGTAAGTTGCTAGATTGTTATGGACCGTGGAAGGCGCAGAAAATGGGAGTCGAGAGAGGACTTTCCTGGGAACTGCATGGCACAGAGGGGGCCCGTAGGTGAGAGAATGGTGATTCGAGCCTGCTGCTTAAACCTTAGTGAGTCCATACATCTAGTAGCCCCTTTGTAAAGGCTATTTTGTGATCTCTTGGCCATACACCGACAGTTGTGTACTGGTATAAGTGGTGCCACCTCTTAAGAGTGTAAAACTATCATGATAGCCGTGCTTACGGTCACAAGCGCCTGGCCAACTCACATGATTAGATGGAAATTTGGGATGGAAACTTGGGATGGTTATTTGGTTATGGTTATGGTATGGTAATTGGGATTGGTATCGGGACTGTTGAGTCATGACAATGTGTTTGGTTATATGATTATGAGATGGATATGAACATGAGATGGTTATTATGAGCATGAGATAAAGTTGAGAAAGATTAATGGTTGGTTGAGACATGAAAAGTGGTGAATTATGAAGGAGGTATGTTGCTGTTTTACTTAAATATATGTTGGGATTAAATTCACTTAAAGATAGTTGCTGTTTTATCATGTTTGTGAAATAAACTTTGCTTTCTGTATTGAGCCTTTTTTATCCCCTACCTTGCTGTAAGATACATGTCATACTTTTCCCGCACTTGCTGAGTACGACATGTACTCACCCTTGCATTATCATACAAACATCAGCAACAGGAGAGGAGTACTTCGAAGATCATGTGGAGTACTAGGCGTGCGAACTACCGTCAACTTGCCTGTGGAGTTGAAGATGGAGCCGCTGCTGTTTAGTTTTGCTTCCGCTATCGTTTAGAGACTTCCGCTGCTAGAATAAGTTAGAGATTCATGAGTCATTGTAATAAAATACTTAAACCCTATTTATTCGTGGTTATATTCTGAATTCTGTTTGTGGATTACATGTATATGTGTGATGAACATCCTGGGCACACATATGCATTTGCTGGGTTCCGTTTCTACGGGACCGGGCGTCACAAATGTCCTCCCATCCACTGCAAGAACAATTATGCATGAAAAAGTTTTAGTACTACAGAATTTTCTAAAGCTACGTAAGGGCTTCTTACCTATCGCCAACAGGGCGAATAACTGGCTGTGTTGCTTCCTCTCGAGGAACCGGAGGAGGAGGCTAGGAGCGAGGCGGGGAGGCAGGAGCGGCGCCGGGGAGGTCGGCCGATCCTCGGGCGCCCGGGCGGCGGGGCTAGGCTGGGGCGGCGGCGGCGGGGAGGGGGGCGGGTGGATAGGGCTAGAGGGCGGCTAGGGCGGATTCAGGCTCGGGGTCAGCGCGGGCGTGAATGCCCACGCCGACCCTGGGCCTGCGGTTATATAGTCCTTATTACGATGGCCAACTCCTGGCCGTCGTAAATAAGGATTATTTATGACGGTCGTGGTTTGGCCGTCGTAAATAACCTTTTATTTATGACGGCTAGGGCCTAACCATCGTAAATATTCTCTTATTTACGATGGCTACACTACAGGAAACTGCCACATTTACGACGGCCTAAACCATCATAATTAACTTATTTACGATGGTTATTCCATATTTACGGCGGCATCTAGCCATCACATGTGGTTGGTCATAAATAATTTATTTACGACGGCCTGAACTGGCAGTTGTAACTTATTGAGAGAGTGCCAGCTGACGCCCTCTGGAAGCTTATTTTCGACGGCCAGGAAAAGGCCGTCGTAAATAAGCAATGTAATTTTTTTAAAAAAACAGAAAAATGCTAACCTGGCACGTTGGCCAGCTCACAAGCAGGTACAAAAATAAATATATAACACCACAAATAATTTATAATACAATAATATAAAATACAACACAAGACGCTAGACACTCCCACGTCCGCTACCTCCGAAGCCTAAAATGTCGTCCTCACATCGTGATCTAGGCCCCAGTAGCAAAGGCGATGGAGTCTGAGCCTCCGACGCCGATCTCTGTAAAATGTAAGAGCAATTATGGCTAAGTTTGGCTATGTTGAGCAATTATAGCTAGTTTGGCTATGTTTTTGAGCAATTATGTCTAAATTTTGCTATGTTTGAGTAATTATGGCTATGTTTGAGCAATTATGGCTATATTTGGCTACGTTTGGGCAATTATGGCTGAGTTTTGCTATGGTTGACTAATTTGTCCCAGATTGCAATAGTAATCTAATTTATGATGTTTTGAGGAAATGGTGCTTACCTATGCCACAGAAGAAGGCACCTGTGGCTCAGGCATCAGCGGCGGCCATGTTGGAATGGCAATCTGCTACCCGTGCTGCTGTGCTAAGGCCTGTGATAGAAAAGCATTAGCACATGAATAGTAATAAAATGATATAACTGCTTTGTATTTTAAGCTGTTACCTGTATCGACGCTTGTATATGTGCGTTGTATGTGGTTTGACAGTCTTGAGTGGCCTTCACTAAGGCTGTTTGCTCCTGTAGCTTCTCCTGTGTCAGGCGTAGCTCCTCCTGGACACGTTGAAGTTCCAGCTCCCTCTGTGACATCCGTCGGCTGGGTCCGGCAGACGAAGACTGCGAGGCGAAGCCCCTCGAAGGCCTTGCCTCCCTCAAGTCAACCACCCCATCAAAAATGGCAAAACTATAAAAAAGATTAAGAGTAAGATAATGTAGGTGGAATTGACATAAAAAACAGGTAGCATCTCATCGTCCATGCGTTCTTCCAATCATAATCTTGGCTGTGAATCTTCACCGCCTCCTCCCAATACTTCTCCTACAAATACAAGCAATACATAAAAACACGTCAGTAGCAATGTTAGTTACAAGTAAAGCAACATGTTAGTTTGAGCACTCACCAGTATCGTTGTGGCCACCGGAGTGCACAGTTGGTCGGACGGTGAAGGGTCACTTGCCCTGTGACCTCTTTTCCACACCTGAATGTTGCTCGGTCGTTCACTGAGCTTGTTTTCCTGTAAGTACGAGTCGATAGCATAAATATACTATAATATAGTTTTGTATGTATTTTCCTTACCATTCATCTAGCCAGACGTATATGGCCATTCGGATGATACGTATGGCCTTCGGTAGAGCCTCGGTAGTGTCGGGCTATCTTGGACTTGGCGGCGAAGTCCTCGCTGGAACACAGCCGACAGAGGGCCTGGTAAGCCTCCGGATGGTTCTCCAACCAAGAAATCCCCACCTGTATGCATTTAGTATCTGATTGAAATAACATTGACATTACAAAATCAGACTCCTAATTAAAACACTACTAGTTTACTTCGGCGTACTGCTCCTCCGTCAAGTATGTGTTGGAGCCGCCTCTACACGCCGCAAGCTCCTGTCCTTGATGTCTCTTCAAGTAATTGTTTGTTGCTCGGATACGAGCGTAGGAGATTGCCTGCGTAACAAGCTTCCAGATGTTCTTGTTGAAGACGGATCTCGCGTGGTCAGCATTCGCTGGATCTTCCAAACAGTAACGTCTCTACAAGAAGACAGAAACATAAGTGTTAAACATTCTAGCTATTGAAGAACTAAATTTAAAACATGTATTAAACATACTTACCCAAAAGTCAGTCCACACTGCATCCTGAGCAGTCCCGTATGTCAGGTCAGTAGCATGAGCGTAGTCATCCCATGACTTGGCAGGGATACGCTCGTCACCGCTACCAGGGACCTCACCAGGGTAGTCCAAATGCACAAGGTTACCTAAGACAGTGTTAACCTATCTCTGACATCCTCTACCCTCGATGATAGTGTCCTACCATCCGCTGCAAGAACAATTTTACATCAAATAGTTTTAGCACTATGTAATTTTCTAAAGCTACAACGTAAGGGCTTCTTACCCATCGCCAACAGGGTGAATAGCCGGAAACGTTGCTTCTTCTCTAGGAACTGGAGGAGGAGCCACATAATGGCTCCTCCTGGTCCGTCGCTTTATCTGCGCCTTCGTGTCCTTGGACGAACCGGTAGGGTGGTCCGCTGACCCGGAAAAGTGGTCAGCTGACCCGGATGGGTGGTCAGTCAACTGTAGCGCAGGAGGAGCCACAGCCTAGGTCTTGGCCTCTGACTCTGAGTCATCCAGAAATACTATAATAATTTTAAGAAATATAATGGAATGGAATACGATTGTTAAGTCAAATTACCTCCACTAATAGGCAACAGGTCTGCCTGACAGCTCTGAGGTCACGTGTCTAAACAACTAAGACCGTCTGCTCTCTCCAGAGCTACTACCCTAGAAAAGGGTGTCTGTCACGTCTCGTGTGCGAGCCATCATGCTCGCACTGCTGAGAAACCTCTTCATGATCCTCTTCATCCCCTTACCCATCTGTCGGTACCCTGCATACCGGGTACCCCCGCGTAGTGGGTAAAAGATTGCCAGGGCCCCGCCTTCCTGCTGAGGCGGGCCCTAGCATAAGCCATGTGCCCTGGACCCCATGGATAGTCCTGGGGCTACCACGTGTGCTTGGGCTCCAGGGATAGCACGTGCACTGGGCTCCAGCATAAGCCTCCCCGCTGAGGTGAGGTCCGGAGCTGCCACGTGTCTAGAAGCTCTGAGTCTCACTACAAGCCGAGGGTGGCTTCGGAGCCGCCACCTGTCCAATGGTGTCGGGCCCTACCTTCCGCTAGGGAGGCTCCGTCGCTGCCATGTGTCTGGAACCTCCAAGCCATGCCACCCGCCAAAGATAGCTCCGGAGGTGCCACGTGTCCTACGGCTCCGGGCCCAACCTCCAGTATGGGAGGGCTCCGGAGCTGCCACGTGGCCAATGACTCCGGACACCTCGCTACTCTGCAGGACAGCACCGGTGGCGATGCGTGTCCCGGGAGCCAGCCACCTGGACGCCGCGCCGACAAGCAACGGGAAGATAGCCAAGGAGTAGAGAGGAAGGTGTGCTGCCATGCTGTGCATTCAAGGCTCGCGCCTGCCCCAGAAGCATGGTACATGGTGCACGCCTCCGTCCTCCGCCTGTTCACCATTACGGTGACAATACAGCGCAGCGAGGTGTGACAACAGAACAGTGCCGCCCAACGGCACAGAGCCGCTCAGCAGAGCGAGGAGACGCGGCGACAAGACAGGGACTTCATCATCACCGGCTACCCGATCAGAGTCGCCTGGCGTGTCAGGCAGCGCGCCTTAACTCCTCCGACAGCGACGTTGCATGTAGCTATAAAGATCCTAGCTCATGTATAAGGTACAGACAGCTGCGGGGTCAACTGTCAGGCCCCGGGCCACATTGTAACTGCCCGTACCTTAGACTATAAAAGGGCAGGGGCAGCCTCCAGGCAAAGGGTTTGCAATCTCACACACTCACATACGGGTTCGCATCTTAGGTTCGCAACCCAACCATCTCACCCTCTCATACGCGCAAGCAATACAACAACCTCACCTTAGACGTAGGGTATTACGCTCCAGCGGCAGAACCACATAAATCCTCGTGTTCATCCTGGCCATCGTGCTCTGACTTTCGAAACCACTAAGCCCCTCCAAAAAAAAAGGAACCTCCGCGGGCTGCTCTGGCAGACCGGGGGAAGTGTCGCAGGAAAACACTTTGACATTTGACGCGCTAGGAAAAGGAGCTTCTGGTTTTTGAAGCTGTTCGTGAAGCTCACGATGGTGAACATCCAGTCTGTCGGAGGCTCTTCCCGCCCCTCTCACCACCAGCAGCAGATGGAGCAGGAAGCCTCATCCCGTTCCTGAGTGGGACTGACTACGCCGGTGGCAGCTCTTACAGCGACGGTGCCCGTTGCCACCTGGCAGCCTTCGGTGGTGACGGCGTCGCAAGCACCACCCGAAGCCAGTACGGGGAGTGCGCTGCAAGCGGCGCGCGCACTCCTGCACAATCCCCCAAGCGCGGGAGCTTCTCCATCCGCTACAGAGCAGTGGCGTAATGACATCGACCACCTGGTCGTCGTCGCGCTCAACTCGTCGTGCCACCAGAGACAGTGACCAGAGGCGGTACAACTGTCGGCCCATACCCCCAACGAGGGATTACAGGATGGCAGCAACCCACTCGATGGTGACATCCAGGCTCCCCACCGCAGACCTTAGAGTCGAGCTGGACCGCCGCTGCCATCAGAAAGAAGATGGCCGCGTTGCCGTCGAGCGACAGCGCGAGCGGCGTCGCAACCTCGAGGAGGAGTATGGTACCCCGGATGCCATGCGGCCCTTCTACGTGGGACAAAACCCCGTCACCCCAGGCTCAGTGGGAGGCTGCATGGCTCTGGCCCAACACCTTCGTATGGTACTGTGGCCACGCAAGTTCCGGCTGCACTTACCGGAGAAGTTCGACGGGACGTTCAACCCCGTCTGGTTCCTGCATATCTACTCCATCACCATCGTAGCTGCAGGAGGGGATGAGGCCATCATGGCCAACTACTTCCCCGTTGCCTTGTGTGACGCCCTCAATTTCGTTGAAAAACCACGGAACCGAGAACTGATGCATATGTGTGCCCAGGATGTTCATCACACATATACACATCATCCACAAACTGAATTTCAGAATATATATAACCACGAATATCAGAGTTTATTACAAGGTTTCATGAGTCTTAGACTCATGCTCACAGCGTAAATCTTAGTCTAACAGCGGAAGTCTTCTAACTAATGCGGAAGCAATCTAAGCAGCAGCGGCTCCATCTCTACTCCATCCCCACAGGCAAGGTTGAGGACAGATTACACGCCTAATGCTCCACCTGGTCTTCATAGTAATCTCCTCCTGTTGCTGATGATGAAATAATAATGCAAGTTTGAGTACAATGATGTACTCAGCAAGTGCGGGAAAATATGATATGTAGCTCACAACAAGGTAGTTATAAAAAGGCTCATTGCAGAAAGCAAGTTATTTATCAAAACCACGATAAAACAGCAACTTAACTTTTAGTGAACGTAATCCCATCATGTATTAAAATACCAACATACCTCCGTTATGTTCATTACCTTCCATGTCCCAACCGGACATTTATCAACCTCATTCTTGCTCACGAATACCTTATCGTATTCGCTACCATCTCTGGAATAGCATCTCGTATTCGCTACCATTTCATCTCATAAACAATTTCGTCTCACACCGAGACTAATCTCGTTGTCATGACTCAACAGTCATGCAACCCATCTTATCACCCGGACTCAACAGTCCCGAAAACAAAACCAAAACCAAACCATCCAAAACCATAACCAATAACCACAGCCAATAACCATCCCAACTAATCATGGAAGTTGGCCAGGCGCTCGTGACCGTAAGCTCGGCTATCATAATAGTTTTAGACTCTGCAGAGGTTGTACCACTTTATCCACAAGTTTGTGATTTCGTCACCCGTCGGCGACTGCAGACCCTCCATTATACCAGTACACAATTGTCGGTGTATGGCCAAGAGATCACAAAATAGCCTTTATAAAGGAGCTACTAGATGTATGAACTCACTAAGGTTTCACCGGAAGGGTAGAATCTCCAATTCTCCCACTCACGGGCCCCCTCTTGTGCCATGCAGTTCCCAGGGCAGTCCTCACTCGACTCCCATTCCTCGCGCCTTCCACGATCCATAACAATCTAGCAACTTACCTAATTAGTCAGCTAAGCCGCACCCATACTTGGCCTTGTGGTGGCACTGTTATCTTGGCATGTGCTCGCATGAACCGGTCGTTAGATCTACGGCAAGTAAACCACCATCTCTTTCTACCTCATTCACAAACCCAGGCTTGCCTAGATCTCCCTCCAATCCATGTTTATTAACAACATCAGTTTCTTATTACCATTACGAGTGCAGTTAGCTAGACACATCTATCTCGCTTCCCAATCCCATGGACTCAGCGAAGCATAAAAGCAAAAACCATACCCAACTCATAAACATCCCTGATGACAAGAGTGGTTTAACCAAAACTAGTAAACTCCTATAAAAGGGTTTCCCATCATGTTTGACTTAGCACACACACACACATTTTCGCAAAACAAAACAGTTTCCCAAAACATAGGATCAATATGGTCAAGGGGCACTTGCCTTGTTCTTGCGGTTCCGGTTGCTCTTGGATGTCGAAACCTTGTTGTGGCAGCTCGTCCTAAACGGCTCCCTGAGCTTGTCCTTCTATACGTGATCACGCACATACAAGATTCACAACAATCAATATCATGCATGAACTTTAACTAGATGCAATGATGCATATGCATGCTATCCTATGATCAGTTTTTATTAGATCAGTTTGTACGTGTTCTTGCATGGTTTGCATGGGTTTTATGATGAACAGGGTTGTTTAGATCAAATGTGGACGTGGCGATGATCTTGACTCTAGATCAGAACGATCAACACGTGATCTGTCCACGAAAAGCTTCTGTTTGAATGGAATCAAAGAACAGATGCAAAGAAAACGTGACGATGTCGTAAGGTGGTATTGGAGACCTACCTTATGTTCTTCTTAGTCTCGAGGTCCTTCTCCTATCAGACAGATCGTAGGGGCTCTCTTCCGGTGATCTCTTTCTACCAAACTCCGTTGAAGGGTTTACTCGGCGAGCTGGGGCTAGGGCTCTAAGTCGTCGGCTCAGGAGTTGGAAAAGAAGTTCGTGATTTCAGCCAAAGGCTCTGGTTTCTATTTATAATCGGGAAGAAAGAGTTCTAATCTGATTGGACTTCGAATAAGAGTCCTATTCAAATTGTCTATAAATCCTAACAACTTATATTTAGTTGATTTAGTGTGGTAACATTGTGGAATTCATGTCGGTTTCCTCTCTGTACCGGTATTTCCGCCCATACAGAATCAAAAACCGTTCTTGAACTCGTTACCTCCGCGGTGATGAGCTCCGGAAGCTCCACGTGTCCACCGGGGCCTCGTCTCCCCCTTTCCACAGAGACGAGCTCCAGTTGTGCCGCGTGTCAAGCGAGCGAGACTTCACTCTCCATCGGAGGTGACTCCGCGCACGCCACGTGTCAGTGTCGGACCTTCCCTCTCTTCGGAGGTGGCTCCGGGTGTGCCATGTGTCCTAACAGCGCCAGACTTCCTTTCTTCTCAGAGACGAGCTCCGAGGTTGACACGTGTCCAACAGTGACGGACCTCCCGGAGGTAAGCTCCGGTGGCGACACGTGTCCAATAGAACTGGATCTCTTGGAGGTGAGCTCTGAGATCAATACGTATCCGGCGCGACTGCTCCTCTAATTTCCGCGGTGACTAGCTACGAAGGTGACACGTGTCCTGCGGGACTGCCCTCGCTTCTCCGCAGAGGCTAGCTCCGGGGCAACACGTGTCCCACAGGGTCGGACCTCTCCCCCTTTGCGGGGATGAGCCCCGAGCCTGCCACGTAGCCAGTTTAGTGGTGGACCTCTCCCCATTTGTGGAGATGAGCTCCAAAGGCGCCACGTGGCCAGCGGGCCGCGGGAGTTGTCTTCGCCGCTCTTGGTGAACTGGATTTTGCCATTTTGGGCTATCTTTTTTATTCTTTCTCCGTTCCCACTTCTTTTAAAATGTTTTCTCTACATGAAACATGAATACATGCAGAAACCAAAAATGAGGGTGTCACACCTTGACCGGGTCAGCCCGGTCATGGCTCATGAACTTGCCCCAGGAATCTATAACCTCCTAGGAAGAGTTGTGCCAACAGTTCGCGGCCAACTTCGAGAGTTCCTACACCCGACCTGGCACGGAGGCCGACCTCCACGCCTTGCAACATCAACCGGGAGAGTTGCTGTGCTCCTTCATCCAGTGTTTCTCCTAGATTAGGAACACCATCCCCAGCATCTCCAACGCCTCCGACATCGTCGCCTTCCGGCGGGGCGTCTATGACAAGATGATGATCGAGAAGCTGTTCAAGCACGATGTGCAGGACATCTCCGAGCTCTTCAGCTTGGCAGGCAAGTGTGCTAGGGCCGCCGAGGGCCACAACTGGCACACACCGCCTGGCAAGGGGGCTGCGTCTGCTAGGGAGGGCTCTGGCGGCAAAGAAGAAGATGACCAACGGCAAGGACAAGCCGCTGGCCGTAGCCCACACTACAGCAGCAGTATCAGCTGCAGGGGGCTGGGGGCCACTCACCGACAAGCGCCCGTGACAGCCGTCCGACAGTGACGACGGTGACCATAAGTGCTCGGTCCACAACACCAAATGTCACAGTGCCAGCGAGTGCCGGGATATTAAGAAGTTGGCGGAGCGCTTTCAAGAGCTCCAACAACAGCGCCAGGATGGCGCACCCTTCCGCCAGCAGGAGGGCAAGCAAACAGCTGACCCGGAGGTCAGCAACGACCAGGAGATGGAGTTCCAAGACGCCAAGTGGGCGTTGAAGGTCATCTATGATAAAGGAGAGAGCTCCGACTCCGACCACAGCGAGTGACGCAAGACGCTCCACGCCTAATCAGGTGTCCCCCCCCTCTGTCATGCGACAAGGGAAAACACCCTCTTGCACTGGTGTAGGAGGTCGAGGCTGCCCTCCCCCCAGAATACACCAAGGGCTCACCCGACGTCCAAACATACGGTGAAGCCACACAGGATCAGCTTCTGCGTGAAGAGTAGGCAGCCCAAGGTAGGGCTACCTGGTGCCTCGGCCAATGCTTTCTCGAGGAGGGGTGACAAACCCTCCCTCCAGCTGGTAGGGTCCCTCCCGACCAGTACAAGTATGTCCCTCCAGGTGCGCCTGCCTGGCTGCAAGAGATGGCTATGTCTACCAAGACCGCAGGACATAGAACACCTCTGTAAGTTCTACCCTTAGCGCAGTGGTAGGATATTTTTTTTCTCTGTCTTGTAAGGGTGTCATAGTGTCCAGGAACAGCGCTTAGAACAGATAGAGTCCCGGAGGGGTCCAGCTACTCTTGTTATCCGGGGCGGATCGCTGCCTTCTTACATGGCCTGTTACCTCCTATTGCCCGAAGGAAGCCAGAAATAAAAAAAAATGTATCCTACCCTGCGCACTTTATTTACAGTTTGTGCTAGCTCATGCATATCAACTATAAATGGCATGTCTGGATCCTGTCCTACACACTTGCCCTAGGTCCCGTGGCACTGGAAGGTCACCTCACTGAAAGGTTAACGCCCGCGGGAGGTCCAGAGTGTGTAGCCTACTATGCCTGGTTCCGTATCCTTAGCGTGCACATCCGGCCTCCCCCTACAACTGAGTACTTGGGGGCCAGAAAGAACACGCTTACGGACAAGAGAAGTAACCGGACCCCATACATTGCCCTAATACCCTTTTCGTGTTTTCTTTCTGTACTGCTCCAGCCGTGCGGCTAGTCACCTTTTCTTGTGTTCGACCATAGAAAGAGTTGTGCTATCCTTCTACAGGCGGGTCTGCTTGAGGTACCGGTGGCGTACCAGGGGTCCTATGGTTGTCTCATTGCTCAGGGGCCCTATGGCGCCGAATGGCCCTCCCCTAAAAGGCTTACGCCAGCGGGAGGTCTAGGGTGTGTAGCCTGCTATACCTGGTTCATTACCCTTAGCGTGCACATCCTGCCTCTCCAGCGCTATAGCTCGGTACTGGGGAGTCGGACGGCTCATACCCCTGAGCAAGGCCTTAACCATATCCTGGACGACCCACATCGAATTACCCAAGCCCCGTAGCTCAGATGGGGACCGCAAGCCACAGTAAAGCTACCAAACAAGGAATAGTGACCAAAGAGCACGACTACTCCCTGTTTTTGCCATGTCTGCAGGTCCCCACAGGACCTTGATGTCTTGGACCTCCTAGGGGACCCGATGTTGACGTCCTGCCTCATCCAGTGGTAGATGCGCCCCCAAGACAGGTGCCACACCTACCAGGGGGCCGCCACGATGAACCACACAGGCAGGACATCAGATCATTGCGGCAACGAGTAGAGGACTCGGAGCGCCAGCTACGACAAGCTGAAGACAAGGGCCGAGAGCTACCCACGTCAGCTAAGTCGATCTGGACCTGTGCGCTCTTTCGCCCTACCTTATGCACGTCTACATTTTTGCAGCTTCCTTTTTGAGCTTGCGTATATCTTTGCATGCCTCTCGACGTGTACATAGTTGTGTTTCTCTGTCTCACTCTTGGCTGGAGTTATGCTGTCTAGCTACAAGGCGGAAACGCTTGAGGCTCCTATGTTGTCTCTAGACCCCTTGGTTACCTTTCTGCTCGGGTCCCGTGGCGCCAGAAGGTCGCCCCCCCTTCGGAGTGCCATGCCAGCAGGAGGTCAAGGGTGTGTAGCCTGCTTAGCCTTTTCCTGTACCCTAAGCGTGCACACTCTACCTCCTCAGCACAATATCCAAGTGCTGGGGGTCCGGATGGCACACCACCCTAGGAAGGATGGTAACCATGGTTCGGATACTACTACACCGAATTGCCCAGGTCCCCTAGCTTAGTAGGGGACCCTAAGCCATAATGAGGCCAGCGAATAGGGAAAATACAACTACACAGCACGATTACCCCTTTCTTCTAGTGTTTGTGCAGGCCACAGTGCTCCGGTTTGAAGCCTCCCTGTCGGGTGAAGTCCACAGATACCACGTGTCCCTAGGCTCCGAGTTGCCTCCCCGCTGAGGATGGCTCCGGTGCTGACACGTGCGTCGGGCTCTGGTCCAAGCCTCCCTGCTGGGTGAAGTACGGAGCTACCACGTGTCCCTAGGCTTTGAGTCGCCTCCCTGCTGATGATGGCTCCGGTGCTGACACGTGCCTCGGGCTCCGGTCCGAGCCTTCCCGGTGGGTGAAGTCCGAAGCTATCGTGTGTCCCTAGGCTCCGAGCCGCCTCCCTGCTGAGGACGGCTCCGGTGCTAACACATGCCCCGGGCTCCGAGCCACCTCCCCGCTGAGGACGGCTCCAGAGCTGACACATGCCCCAGGCTCCGGACAGAGGCTCCCTTCTGAGGAAAAGTCCGGAGCTTCCATGTGTCCCCCTAGAAGGAACTGGAGACAAGGGCCAAATTTCCTTCAAATCCTTGCGCTGCTGAGGATCCAGAAGGAATGGTAGCCACACTGCCGGGATGCTCTGGGTCCTTACACCGCTAAGGACCCGGAGGGACAAGCTCGGCACATTAGCAAAAGAGCTACCCACGTTGGCTAAATCATCATGGACCCTTGCGCTGCTAAGGGTCCGAAGTCTACATCGACAACACAGGATAATGAAATACTTGAAACAAAGGTACTTTCATTAATAACAGAGTTCTGGCATACAAAAGGGGATACAAGACAACTAAGAAACTCAGCAGCTACAAGTCGAGTAGTCTCCTTGTAACGCCCGGTCCTGTAAAACATGGAACTCAGCTAATGCATATGTGTGCCCAGGATGTTCATCACACATACACATGTAATCCACAAACTGAATTCAGAATATAACCACGAGTAATAGGGTTCAAGTACTTTATTACATCAATCTATAACTTATTCTTGCAGAGGAAGTCTCTAACTTATTCTAGCAGCGGGAGTCTCTAAATGATAGCAGAAGCAACTAAACATGGCAGCGGCTCCATCTCCAACTCCACAGGCAAGTTGACGGTAGTTCGCACTCCTAGTACTCCACATGATCTTCAAAGTACTCCTCTCCTGTTGCTGATGTTTGTATAATAATACAAGGGTGAGTACATGTCGTACTCAGAAAGTGCGGGAAAAGTATGACATGTAGCTTACAGCAAGGTAGGGAATAAAAAGGCTCATTGCAGAAAGCAAAGTTTATTTCACAAACACGATAAAAACAGCAACTATCTTTGAGTGAATTTAATCCCAACATATATTTAAGTAAAAACAGTAGCATAGCTCCATCAAAATTTACCACTTATCCCGTATCATCCAGCCATTAATCTTTCTCAACAACATCTCATGCTCATAATAACCATCTCATATTCATATCCATCTCATAACCGAAACCAAAACTCATTATCATCACTCAACAGTCCCGAAACCAATTTCCAATGACCATACCATAACCAATCCAATAACCATCCCAAATAACCATCCCAACTTTCCATCCCAAATTTTCCTCTAATCATGTGAGTTAGCCAGGCGCTTGTGACCGTAAACACGGCTATCATGATAGTTTTACACTCTTAAGAGGTGGCACCCCTTTACCCACAAGTTTGTGATTTCGTCACCTGTCGGTGACTGTAGAACCTCCATTATACCAGTACACAACCATTGGTGTATGGCCAAGAGATCACAAAATAGCCTTTACAAAGGGGCTACTAAATGTATGGACTCACTAAGGTTTCGCCAGCAGGCTCGAATCACCATTTGCCCACCTATGGGCCCCCTCTTGTGCCATGCAGTTCCCAGGGCAGTCCTCTCTCGACTCCCATTCCCCGCGCCTTCCACGGTCCATAACAATCTAGCAACTTACCTAATTAGTCAGATAAGCCGCACCCATATTTGGCCTTGTGGTGACACTGTTTTCCTGGCATGTGTTGGCATGAACCGGTCCTTAGATCTACGGCAAGTAAACTACCATCTCATTCTACCACATCAATAAACCAAGCTTGCCTAGATCTCCTCTGATTCTATGCTCATTATCATCATCATCAAGATCTCATTATCATTATTCATATGAGTGTAGTACCTAGACATGTTCTACTTCGCCTTCCCGTAATCCCGTAGCTTAAGCGAAGCAAAAAGCAAAAACGACCATACCCGACTCATCAACTTTCCCCGGCGACAAGGGTGGTTAACAAAACTAGTAAACTCCTATAAAAGGGTTTCCCATCAAGTTGACTCAAGCACACACGTTTTCACAAATAAAACAGTTTCAAAACATGGGATCAATATGGTCAAGGGGCACTTGCCTTGTTCCTGTGGCTTTTGTTGCTCACGTGTCTTGAAATCTTGGTGCTGTAGTCCTTCATAGATAGCTTCCTGAGCTTGTCCTACTCACAACCACGCATATACAAAATTATAGAAATCAAACATCATGCACAACTCTACTCAAGATGCAACGGTGCAAATCCTATGATGCTGTCTTATTTAGATCAGTTTGTACGTGTTCTTGCATGTCTTAATGGTTAGCATGGGGCTTTATGGTGGACAAAGGTGTAAGGATCAAGTGTGGACGTGGCGATGATCTTGACTCAAGATCTAGATCAATTCCACCGTCAAAAACAGATCAACATGTGATCTGTACACACGAAGAAGCTTCTGTTCGAAGAAAAACAGATGCGAAGGAAACCGCGATGATGTCGTAAGGTGGGAACGAAGACCTACCTCGGCCTTTCTCCTAGCAATGGCAGCAGGACAGTTCGTCGGCTCTCTTCCGGCGAGCGTGATGGGGCTCGTCGGCGGTCTCATCGGTGGCTGAACTTCCGGCGAAGGGGGTTAACTCGGCGAGTTGGGGGCTAGGGCCTCTAAGTCGTCGACTCAGGAGGTCAAAAATAGGTACGTGGTTGCGGCCAGGGGTTTTGGGTTTTATTTTTAAGGGGTGAAATAAGAGTCCTACTCCGATTGGATTTCAAATAAAAGTCCTATTCAATATATTTTGGATCTTAACAACTTATCTCCAATTAATTTGGGTGCAGTGTCAACGTGGAAATAGTGTCGGTCTCCTAGTACCGGGTATTCCCGCGCGCACAAGAGAAAAACTGCCTAAGGATCTCGTCACCACCACAAGGTGAGCTCCGGAGGCGCCACGTGTCCAGCTGGGGCCGGTCCTTGCTTCTCCTCAGGGGAGAGCTCCGGGTGCACCACGTGTCTGGCAGGCGGGACCTCCCTCTCCCTCAGAGTCGAGCTCCGCGTGCGCCAGGCGTCTGGCGGGTGGAACCTCCCCTCTCCTCAGAGGCGAGCTCCGCGTGCGCCACGTGCCTAGTGGGTGGGACCTCCCCTCTCCTCAGAGGCGAGCTTCGCGTGCACCACGTGTCAGTGCCGGACCTCCCCTCTCCTCGGAGGTGGGCTCCGAGAACGCCACGTGTCCAGAAGCACCGGACCTCCTTTCTCCTCAGAGACGAGCTTCGAGGTCGACACGTGTCCAGCGGGGCGAACCTCTCGGAGGCGAGCTCCGAAAGCGACATGTGTCCAACAGCGTCGGACCTCCCTTCTCCTCGGAGGTGATCTCCGAGGACGACACGTGTCCAGCAGTGTCGGACCTCCCAGAGGCGAGCTCTGAGGGTGACACGTGTCCAGCAGTGTCGGTCCTCCCGGAGGCGAGCTCCGAGGGTGACACGTGTCCCGCGGGATCGTACCTCTCGGAGGTGAGCTCCGAGCCTGCCACGTGTCCGTGGGGCGGACCTCATCCCTTCCGCAGGGGTGAGTTCCGAAGTCGACACGTGTCCCGCGGCTGGGCCTCGCTTCTCTGCAGAGACTAGCTCCGTAGTCAACACGTGTCCCGCGGGGCTGATCTTCGCTTCTCCACAGAGACTAGCTCCGAAGGCAACACGTGTCCAGTGGGATCGGACCTCGCCCCTTCTCCTGAGGCGAGCTCTGAGCCTGCCACGTGGCCAGCAGTGCCGGACCTCACCCCCTCCGCCGGGATGAGCTCCAAAGGCACCACGTGGCCAGCAGCGCCGCGGGAAGTGTCGACAGCGCTCCTCGGCGAATTGAAATTGGCTCTTTTCAGCTATCTTTCTCCCATCTTTATGATTCTTTCCCATTTCTATTTATTTTATAATGTTTTTTCTATATGCAATGCATGAATATGAAATTGAGGGTGTTACAAACCTACCCCCCTTAAACTGAATCTCACCCTCGAGATTCGTTAGAGTAGAGAATAAATGAGTGAATTCTGCCTTGAGGTCTTCCTCACGCTCCCATGTAGCTTCGACTTCCGTGTGATGGCTCCGCTGTACCTTGCACCAACGGATCACTTTGTTCCTTGTGACCCTTTCCTTCACGTCCAAAATTTGGACAGGGTGCTCTACGTAGGTCAGATCCTCTTGAAACTCGAGCTCATCCATCGGTATTTGTTCTTCCGGGAACACGTCCGAATATTCTTGAACCACCGGAATGTTTTCCAATGTTGCTTCTTCGACGTGGTTTAATATTGCCTTCTCGGTTGCCGGTTGTGCTGACTCGAACTCAATACGAGTGTCGTGCTCATTTGTCAACTGCACGCTCCTCTCAGCACATTGGATCACTCCGTTGTGCTTGCTTAACCAATCCATTCAAAGTATTATATCAAGCCCTTGAGAATCCAAAACAATGATGTTGGCAAGGAAGTCTACCCCCTTATTTTAAGGTTTACTTTTGAAAATACTATATTAGTCCTCATCTCTCCACCGGGAGAATTAACCAACATAGTATATTTCATGTGTGATATGGGCAGATTATACTTGGCAACATATTTGGATGATATGAATGAATGTGATGCTGCGGAATCAAATAAAATAGTAGGTGGGTTGGATTTGGCAAGGAACATACCAATCACGACGTCCTCAGCCTGTTGCGCCTCCTCAGCGGAGACATGATTCACGTTGTTTCGAGCGTAGTTCTGCTGCCCACGATTGCCTTGATTAGCTCCTCCGTTTGGCCATGGGTTCTGCTTGGGCGCGTTGCTTGGCTGTCCAAGGCCTTTCCTCGGGCACTGACTTGCAAAGTGTCCCGTCTCTCCACATGAAAAGCATGCCTTGTTGCCCAAGACAGCAGGAACGTTAGGACGGGGGTGGTTTTGAGCAAAGCACCCATGTTGGGACGGGGCGCAGGAGGCAAAGGCATATGAGGTGCTTGCATGGTAGGACGTTGCTGCGGTGGCTGATTAGGGCGAAAAGTAGAAGTGGACGAGCCATACTGCGGTGCAGCTGGGGCATGAAACGGGGACGTACATTGCTCCCTTGTGGCTGGTATGGCATCTTCCTCTTGCCCTCTTGCTCGATCTCACGGATCTTGCTCTCAACCACTATAGCTTTGTCAACAAGTTTCTGGAAGTTTGCATAGTCATTTTGAGCAGTTGAACTTGGATCTCATTGTTCAACCCTCACATGAACAAGTATTGCTTTCTTTGATCCGAGTTGACATCCTCGGGGGCATACCTTGACAGCTGCATGAACTTGTTGAGGTACTCATTCACGCTCTTCCTGCCTTGGCGGAGACCTTCGAACTCTTGCCTTTTTAGCATCATGACTCCAACAGGGACGTAATGAGAGTGGAAACTCTCCTTGAACTCAGCCCAAGTGAGTCTCCTGGTCGACATGAGCATTGCAAAGAGCGTCCCACCAGTCAGCGACTGCTCCCATAAGTTGGTGCGATGCGAAGAGAACCTTCTCCCGATCATTGCACTGAACAATAGCAAGCTTCTTCTCCATGGACTTCAACCAATCGTCGGCCTCCATGGGATCATTAGCTTGTGCAAAAGTAGGCGGTCGAGTCCTCATAAACTCTCCTAGTTGGTTGTGAGCCGGCGGTGGTGGTGGTGGGGGTGGTGGTGGTGCAAGAACGGGGTTAGGATTGTTGTTGTTGTTGGCTTGCAGCTGACCCAAAGTTTGGATCATAGTTTGCCTGAGCTGGTTCTGCATAGCCATCAACCGTTCAAGGTTGTTTGCACCAGCCCAGGGGTTAAAATTCTCAGGAACTTCATTGTGGCCATCCTCTTGTGGTTCATGGTTGCCATGAACGTTGCTCCTTAGACGGCTGGCATTTTCCTTCACCATCTGTGAGAGAGAGTTGGGTGGAGTAGAAGTTAGAAGTTTAGATGGATCCCCCCCAACTATATGCATCAAGGTGGATGGACTAAATATATTTACTTTTATATGAGGATGTGCACACATGTCGAAGCATCTCACATCTCTCTACTATGTGTCGATATGGACAACGCTGAAGCATCCCACAACTCACACTAAGCACACAAACACAAGCAATCATCACAAAAGTTCAACACACCACTGCTTATTCAATGGGAGTCCTGACTTAGTCATGTGAACTGGTGCGGTTCCCACCGTGTGACGGGGGTGGTCCATCGGACACCTCAATGGGGTTAAGTGCACTCCCACGTGGTGGTGAATGAGTACTCGTGCTCCGGATCACCGTCATCTATAAATAGGACATGAAAAAATTTTGAGAAGTAGAAAACAACTCCAAAACTTCAGAAGCTATGGAGTAAGAAGCAAAGGTATTGCTGTCCAAAAGAAGAGACGAGGAGGGGCTCGAAAATAGCACCTTGCGGTGGCTGTATTTGACAAGGAAAGTGCAGCAGCAAGCAATTTTCAAAAATAGCAGTTTTGAGGGGTGTTCCTATGTGTTTTAGGGTGTCCATTCTACCTAGGCTTGCGTCCTACGGTCAATGTAGTTCTGATGCCAATCTGTGCACTCTACCTAGGCTTGCGTCCTACGGTCAACGTGGCTCTGATACCAATCTGTGACGCCCGGTCCCATAAAACACGGAACCCAGCTAATGCATATGTGTGCCCAGGACGTTCATCACACATACACATGTAATCCACAAACTGAATTCAGAATATAACCACGAGTAATAGGGTTCAAGTACTTTATTACATCAATCTCAAACTTATTCTTGCAGCGGAAGTCTCTAACTTACTCTAGCAGCGGAATTCTCCAAACGATAGCGGAAGCAACTAAACACGGCAGCGGCTCCATCTCCATCTCCACAGGCAAGTTGACGGTAGTTCGCACGCCTAGTACTCCACATGATCTTCGAAGTACTCCTCTCCTGTTGCTGATGTTTGTATAATAATGCAAGGGTGAGTACATGTCATACTCAGCAAGTGCGGGAAAAGTATGACATGTAGCTTACAGCAAGGTAGGGAATAAAAAGGCTCATTTCAGAAAGCAAAGTTTATTTCACAAACACGATAAAAATGGCAACTATCTTTAAGTGAATTTAATCCCAACATATATTTAAGTAAAAACAGTAGCATACCTCCATCATAATTTACCACTTATCCCATCTCATCCAGCCATTAATCTTTCTCAACAACATCTCATGCTCATAATAACCATCTCATATTCATATCCATCTCATAACCGAAACCAAAACTCATTATCATGACTCAACAGTCCCGAAACTAATTTCCAATTACCATACCATAACCAATCCAATAACCATCCCAAATAACCATCCCCACTTTCCATCCAAACTTTCCCTCTAATCATGTGAGTTGGCCAGGCGCTTGTGACCGTAAGCACGGCTATCATGATAGTTTTACACTCTTAAGAGGTGGCACCACTTTACCCACAAGTTTGTGATTTCGTCACCCGTTGGCGACTGCAGAACCTCCATTATACCAGTACACAATCGTCGGTGTATGGCCAAGAGATCACAAAATAGCCTTTACAAAGGGGCTACTAAATGTATGGACTCACTATGATTTCACCAGCAGGCTCGAATCACCATTCTCCCACCTACGGGCCCCCTCTTGTGCCATGCAGTTCCCAGGGCAGTCCTCTCTCGACTCTCATTCCCCGCGCCTTCCACGGTCCATAACAATCTAGCAACTTACCTAATTAGTCAGCTAAGCCGCACCCATATTTGGCCTTGTGGTGGCACTGTTTTCCTGTCATGTGCTGGCATGAACCGGTCCTTAGATCTACGGCAAGTAAACCACCATCTCATTCTACCACATCCACGAACCAAGCTTACCTAGATCTCCCCCGATTCTATGCTTATTATCATCATCAAGTTCTCATTATCATTATTCATATGAGTGCAGTGGATAATGAGCATAGAATCGGGGGAGATCTAGGCAAGCTTGGTTCGTGGATGTGGTAGAATGAGATGGTGGTTTACTTGCCGTAGATCTAGGACCGGTTCATGCCAGCACATGCCAGGAAAACAGTGCCACCACAAGGCTAAATATAGGTGCGGCTTAGCTGACTAATTAGGTAAGTTGCTAGATTGTTATGGACCGTGGAAGGCGTGGGGAATGGGAGTCGAGAGAGGACTGCCCTGAGAACTGCATGGCACAAGAGGGGGCCCGTATGTGGGAGAATGGTGATTCGAGCCTGCTGGTGAAACCTTAGTGAGTCGATACATCTAGTAGCCCCTTTGTAAAGGCTATTTTGTGATCTCTTGGCCATACACCGACAGTTGTGTACTGGTATAATGGAGGTTCTGCAGTCGCCGACGGGTGACAAAATCAGAAACTTGTGGGTAAAGTGGTGCCACCTCTTAAGAGTGTAAAACTATCATGATAGCCGTGCTTACGGTCAGAAGCGCCTGGCCAACTCACAAGATTAGAGGGAAATTTGGGATGGAAACTTGGGATGGTTATTTGGTTATGGTTATGGTATGGTTATTGGGATTGGTTTTGGAACTGTTTGAGTCATGACATTAAGTTTGGCTTTGGTCATATGAAAATGAGAATGAGTTTTGGTTACGGTTATGAGAATATGAGATGGTTATGGATATTATGAGCATGAGATAAAGTTGAGAAAGATTAATGGTAGATTGAGACATGAAAAGTGGTGAATTATGAAGGAGGTATGTTGCTGTTTTACTTAAATATATGTTAGGATTAAATTCACTTAAAGATAGTTGCTGTTTTTATCATGATTGTGAAATAAACTTTGCTTTCTGCAATGAGCCTTTTTATTCCCTACCTTGTTGTAAGCTACATGTCATACTTTTCCTGCACTTGCTGAGTACGACATGTACTCACCCTTGCATTATCATACAAACATCAGCAACAGGAGAGGAGTACTTCAAAGATCATGTGGAGTACAAGGCGTGCGAACTACCGTCAACTTTCCTGTGGAGTTGAAGATAGAGCCGCTGCTGTTTAGTTGCTTCCGCTATCGTTTAGAGACTTCCGCTGCTAGGATAAGTTAGAGACTTCCGCTGCAAGAATAAGTTAGAGATTCATGTAATAAAGTACTTAAACAATATTTATTGTGGTTATATTCTGAATTCAGTTTGTGGATTACATGTATATGTGTGATGAACATCCTAGGCACACATATGCATTAGCTGGGTTCCGTTTTAACGGGATCGGGCGTCACAGATTGGTATCAGAGCCACGTTGACCATAGGACGCAAGCCTAGGTAGAATGCACATATTGGTATCAGAGCCACGTTGACCATAGGACGAAAGCCTAGGTAGAATGGACACTCTAAAACACATAGGAACACCCTTCTAAACCGCTATTTTCAAAAATTGCTTGCTGCTGCACCTTTCTTGTCAATTCAGCCACCGCAAAATGTTATTTTCAGCCCCTCTTTTCTCTTGTTTTGGACAGCAACACTTTGGCTTTCTTGCTCCATAACTTCTGAGCTTTGGAGTTATTTCTTCCTTCTCTAAAGTTTTCATGTCCTATAGATGCCGGTGGTCAGAAAAACAACACGCATAAGCACTCGTTCACCACCACGTGGGAGTGCACTTAACCCCATTAAGGTGTCCAATGGACCACCCCATCACATGGTGGGAACAGCACCAGTTCACATGATTAAGTTTAGGATTTCCCATTGAATAAGCCGTAATAGGAATGTTAAATCATAGTAGCTTGAATAGGAGTGGCATGTTGAATTTTTGTGACGATTGCTTGTGTTTATGTGCTTGAGTGTGAGTTGTGGGACACTTGTATGAATATCCACATCCACACATAGTAGAGAGATGTAAGATGTTTTGGCATGTGTTCACAACCTTGTATAGGCTGATATTAATAGAAGAAGATGTTTAGTTCATACACCTTGATGCATATAGCTGGGGTATCAACCTAAACTTCTCTTTTCTATTCTACTCAACTCTCTCTCACAAATGGTGAGGGAAAACGCCAGCCGCAAAAGGAGGAATGTTCGTGGGCACCCTGAACAACAAGAGGATGGCAACGTTGAAGTTCCTGAGAATGCTAACCCCAGGGCTAATGCAAACAACCTTGAACGGTTGATGGCTATGCAGAACCAGCTCATGCAAACTATGATCCAAACATTGGGTCAGCTGCAAGCCAACAACAACAACAATCCTAACCCCGTTCCTGCACCACCACCGCCACCACCGCCGGCTCACAACAGATTGGGAGAGTTCATGAGGACTCGACCGCCTACTTTTGCACAAGCTAATGATCCCATGGAGGCTAATGATTGGTTGAAGTCCATGGAGAAGAAGCTTGCTATTGTTCAGTGCAATGATCGGGAGAAAGTTCTCTTCGCATCGCACCAACTTATGGGAGCAACCGCTGACTGGTGGGACGCTCTTTGCAATGCTCATGTCAACCAGGAGACTATCACTTGGACTGAGTTTAAGGAGAGTTCCCGCTCTCATTACATCCCTGCTGGAGTCATGATGCTTAAAAGGCAAGAGTTCGAAGGTCTCCGCCAAGGAAAGAAGAGCGTGAATGAGTACCTCAACAAGTTCACGCAGCTTTCAAGGTATGCTCTAGAAGACGTCAACTCGGATTGAAGGAAGCAATACTTGTTCATGAGAGGGTTGAACAATGAGATCCAAGTTCAGCTTCTGAACAATGACTATGCAAACTTCCAGAAGCTCATTGACAAAGCTATAGTGGTTGAGAGCAAGATTCGTGAGATCGAGCAAGAGGGCAAGAGGAAGATGCCATACCAGCCACAAGGGAGCAATGTACGTCCCCGTTTCATGCCCCCAGCTGCACCACAGTATGGCTTGTCCGCTTCTACTTTCCGCCTTGCAAATCCACCCCGCCCTAATCAGCCACCGCAGCAACGTCCTGTCATGCAAGCACCTCGTGTGCCTTTGCCTTCTGCGCCCTGTCCCAACATGGGCACCTATGCTCAAAACCACCCTCGCCCCAACGTTCCTGCTGTCTTGGGCAACAAAGCATGCTTCTCATGCGAAGAGACGGGACACTTTGCAAGTCAGTGCTCGAGGAAAGGCCTTGGACAGCCGACCAACGCGCCCAAACAGAAACCTCGGCTGAACGGAGGAGCTCAAGAAAAGGCTAACCACAGCGCCGGTTTTGGTATTGCCGTACGTGAGCAAGAGTTTTGACATATATTGTGACGCATCAAGACAAGGGCTTGGATGTGTGCTCATGCAAGAAGAACAAGTGGTAGCCTATGCGTCGAGACAACTAAAGAAACACGAGCTGAATTACCCCACACATGACTTGAAACTCGCAGCCGTGTTACATGCCTTGAAGATTTGGAGGCATTATATCCTTGGCCACCGATTTGAGATCTATACGGATCACAAAAGCCTCAAGTACATATTCACGCAAACGGATCTGAATTTGAGGCAACGTCGATGGTTGGAACTCATCAAGGATTATGATGTGGGAATCAATTATCACCCCGGAAAGGCCAATGTAGTAGCTGATGCTTGAGCTGAAAGGGAGCATGTCACCAACTCATGGTTTGGGAGCTACCGCCCGAGCTGCGCAAATAGTTTAAACGGTTACATCTCGGGTTCTTGAACGAGATGGAAATGATAGAACTCAACTCTTCGCTGGAACAAGAGATACGAGATGGCCAAGCAACGGATGAGGAAATCAAGAAAAAAATCCGACAAGGCATAGAAAAGGATTTCAAAGAGGACGAGAAGGGTACGCCTTGGTTAGGGAAAAGGATTTGTGTGCCTAATCTGAAGCACATCCGCGACACGATATTAAAGGAGGCACATGACTCACCTTATTCCATACATCCCGGCAGTACAAAGATGTACAAGGACCTGAAAACTTGTTATTGGTGGGATGGTATGAAAAGAGACATAGCTGAGTATGTTGCCTTATGCGACACGTGCCAACGGGTGAAGGCTGAACATCAAAGACCCGCTGGACTGTTGCAACCATTGAAAGTACCCGAGTGGAAGTGGGAAGACATCAGCATGGATTTCATCGTCGGACTACCACGTACTCGGTCGGGTTACGACTCCATCTGGATTATTGTGGACCGATTGAGGAAAACAGCCTATTTTCTTCCTGTTAGAACCACGTACCGCGTTGCAGAACTAGCCGAGCTGTACATGGAGCAAATCGTGTGCCGTCATGGAGTTCCGAAGAGGATAGTTTCAGACCGGGGTACCCAATTTACCTCTAGGTTCTGGAAGAAGCTGCATGAAGCTATGGGTACACGACTGGATTTCAGCTCCGCCCGCAAACCGACGGGCAAACTGAGAGGACAAATCAAATTTTAGAAGACATGTTGAGAGCCTGCGCCTTGAAACATGGGTGTAGCTGGATAGGAGCTTGCCGTATGCTGAGTTCTCATACAATAACAGCTATCAAGCCAGCTTGAAGATGTCACCTTTCAAAGCATTGTATGGTAGACGGTGTAGAACGCCACTGTTCTGGAATGAGACCGGAGAGAACCAAGTGTTTGGACCCAAAGTGCTGCAAGACGCCGAGAAGCAAGTCCAAACAATACGGGGGAACTTGAAGGCTGCTCAGTCACGACAAAAAGGTTATATGGACAATAGGCGAAGAAAGTTGACCTTCGATGTAGGGGACTTTGTGTACCTTAAGGTATCGCCTATCCGTGGCCAACGACGTTTCAACGTCAAAGGCAAGTTAGCACCTCGCTACATCGGGTCATTTAAGATTTTGGGCAAGCGAGGAGAGGTAGTTTATCAACTAGAGCTCCCAACGCACCTCTCCAACGTGCATGACGTGTTTCACGTATCCCAGCTCAAGAAGTGCTTGAGAGTACCAGAAGAACAAGTATCGATGGATGAGCTCGAGCTTCAAGAGGATCTGACCTACGAAGAGCACCTGTCTAATTTTGGCCGTGAAGGAAAGGGTCATGAGGAACAAAGTGATCCATTGGTGCAAGGTACAATGGAGCCATCACACGGAAGCCGAAGCTACATGGGAGCGTGAGGAGGACCTCAAGGCAGAATTCCCTCACCTATTCTCTACTCTATCGAATCTCGAGGGCGAGATTCAGTTTAAGGGGGGTAGGTTTGTAACACCCTCAATTTCATATTCATGCATTGCATATAGAAAAACAGTATAAAAGAAATAGAAATGGGAAAGAATCATAAAAATTGGAGAAAGATAGCTGAAAAGAGCCAATTCCAATTCATCGAGGAGCGCCGTCGACACTTCCCGCTGCCTGCTGGCCATGTGGCGCCTTTGGAGCTCATCCCTGCGAAGGGGGGGTGAGGTCCGGCACTGCTGACCACGTGGCAGGCTTGGAGCACACCCCTACAGAAGGGATGAGGTCCGGCCCCAGTGGACACGTGCTGCCTTTAGAGCTAGTCTCTGCGGAGAAGCGAGGCTCAGCACCACGGGACACGTGTTGACTTCAGAACTCACCCCTGCGGAAGGGATGAGGCCCCTCCCGCTGGACACGTGTCACCCTCGAAGCTCGCCTCCGAGAGGTCCGACACCGCTGGACACGTGTCACCCTCGGAGCTCGCCTCCGAGAGGTCCGGCCCGCTGGACACGTGTCACTCTCGGAGCTCGCCTCCGAGAGGTCCGACGCTGCTGGACACGTGTCGTTCTCGTAGCTCGTCTCTGAGGAAAAAGGAGGTCCGGCGCTGCTGTACACGTGGCACTCTAGGAGCCCACCACTGAGGAGAGGGGAGGTCCGGCACTGACATGTGGCGCCCCTAGATCTCGCCTCTGAGGGAAAGGGAGGTCCGACCCCGCCAGACACGTGGTGCACGCGAAGCTCACCTCTGAGGAGAAGGGAGGTCCCGCCCGCCAGACACGTGGTGCACGCGGAGCTCGCCTCTGAGGAAAAGGGAGGCCCGGCCCCCGCTGGACACATGGCGTCTCCGGAGCTCACCACTGCAGATATGCAAGATCCTTCAGCGATTTTTCTCCTGTGTGCGCGGGAATACCCAGTACTAAGGAAACCGACACAATTTCCACGTTGCTACCGCACCAAATCAATTGGAGATAAGTTGTTAAGATCCAAAACAAATTGAATAGGACTCTTATTTGAAATCCAATCGGAGTAGGACTCTTCTTTCACCCCTTATAAATAGAACCCAAAACCCCCTGGTCGCAACCAGGTACCTATTTTCCACCTCCCAAGTCGACAACTTAGAGACCCTAGCCCCCAACTCGCCGAGTTGAACCCCCTACCGAAGTTCAGTCACCGGTGAGCCCCACCGGTGAGCCCGCCGACGAGCGCCGTCGCGCCTCGCCGTTGCTGCTGCCATTGCTAGGAGGAAGGCTCCGCCACCAAAGAGAAGTGAGGTAGGTCTTTGTACCCCTCTTACGACCTCGTCGCGGTTTCTTTGCATCTGTTTTCTTCGTTCCCTTCGAACAGAAGCTGTTTCGTGTGGATAGATCACGTGTTGATCGGTTTTTGATGGTGGAATTGATCTAGATCTTGAGTCAAGATCATCACCACGACCACACTTGATCCTTACACCCTTGTTCACCATAAAACCCCATGCAAGCCCAGTAAAACATGCAAGAACACGTACAAACTGGTCTAATAAAACAGCATCATAGGATTTGCACCATTGCATCTTGAGTAAAGTTTGTGCATGATGTTTGGTTGCTATAATTCTGTATGTGCATGGTCGTGAGTAGAAGGACAAGCTCTGGAAGCCATCTACGGAGAACTATAGCACCGAGAATTCGAGACACGTGAACAATAAGAGCCACGGGAGCAAGGCAAGTGCCCCTTGGCCATATTGATCCCATGTTTTGAAACTGTTTTGTTTGCGAAAACGTGTGTGCTTGAGTCAACTTTATGGGACATCCTTTTATAGGAGTTTACTAGTGTTGTTAACCATCCTTGTCGCCGGGAAAGTTAATGAGTCGGTATGGTCGTTTTTCCTTTTTGCTTCGCTAATCTACGGGATATGGGAAGCGAGATAGAACGTGTCTAACTACTACACTCATATGAATAATGATAATAAGAACTTGATGATAATAATGAGCATAGAATCGGAGGAGATCTAGGAAAGCTTGGTTTGTGGATCTGGTAGAATGAGATGGTGGTTTACTTGCCGTAGATCTAAGGACCGGTTCATGCCAGCACATGCCAGGAAAACAGTGCCACCACAAGGTTAAATATGGGTGCGGCTTAGCTGACTAATTAGGTAAGTTGCTAGATTGTTATGGACCGTGGAAGGCGCGAGGAATGGGAGTCAAGAGAGGACTGCCCTGGGAACTGCATGGCACAAGAGGGGGCCCGTAGGTGGGAGAATGGTGATTCGAGCCTGCTGGTGAAACCTTAGTGAGTCCATACATCTAGTAGCCCATTTGTAAAGGCTATTTTGTGATCTCTTGGCCATACACCGACGGTTGTGTACTGGTATAATGGAGGTTCTGCAATCGCTGACGGGTGACGAAATCACAAAGTTGTGGGTAAAGTTTTGCCACCTATTAAGAGTGTAAAACTATAATGATAGCCGTGCTTACGGTCACAAGCGCCTGGTCAACTCACATGATTAGAGAGAAATTTGGGATGGAAACTTGGGAGTGTTATTTGGTTATGGTTATGGTATGGTTATTGGGATTGGTTTTGGAACTGTTTGAGTCATGACATTAAGTTTGGCTTTGGTCATATGAAAATGAGAATGAGTTTTGATTACGGTTATGAGAATATGAGATGGTTATGGATATTATGAGCATGAGATAAAGTTGAGAAAGATTAATGGTTGGTTGAGACATGAAAAGTGGTGAATTGTGAAGGAGGTATGTTGCTGTTTTACTTAAATATATGTTGGGATTAAATTCACTTAAAGATAGTTGCTTTTTTTATCATGATTGTGAAGTAAACTTTGCTTTCTGCAATGAGCCTTTTTATTCCCTACCTTTCCGTAAGCTACATGTCATACTTTTCCTGCACTTGCTGAGTACGACATGTACTCACCCTTACATTATCATACAAACATCAGCAAAAGGAGAGGAGTACTTCAAAGATCATGTGGAGTACTAGGCATGCGAACTACCGTCAACTTTCCTGTGGAGTTGAAGATGGAGCCACTGCTGTTTAGTTGCTTCCGCTATCGTTTAGAGACTGCCGCTGCTAGGATAAGTTAGGGACTTCCGCTGCAAGAATAAGTTAGAGATTCATGTAATAAAATACTTAAACACTATTTATTGTGGTTATATTCTAAATTCAGTTTGTGGATTACATGTATATGTGTGATGAACATCCTCGGCACACATATGCATTAGTTGGGTTCTGTTTTCATGGGACCGGGCGTCACATACAGGCCCAACCTCCAGCATGGGAGGGCTCCGGAGCTTCCACGTGGCCAACGACTCATGACCCCTCGCTACTCCGCAGGACAGCTCCGGTGGTGACGCATGTCCCGGGGGCCAGCCACCCAGACGCTGCGTCGACAAGCAACGGGTAGATAGCCAAGTAGTAGAGAGGAAGGTACGCTTCCATGCCGGGCATTCAAGGCTCGCGCCTTCCCCAGACTCAAGGCACGCGGCGCACGCCTCCGTCCTCCACCTCTTCACCATTACGGTGACGAGACAGGGCGGCTAGGCGTGACAACAGAACAGTGCCGCCCAACGGCACAGAGCTGCTCTGTGGAGCGAGGAGACATGGCGACAAGACGGGGACTTCATCATCACCGGCTACCCGGTCAGAGGTGCCCAGCGTGTCAGGCCGCGCGCCTTAACTCCCCCGACACCGACGTTGCATGTAGCTATAAAGACCCTAGCTCATGTTCAGGGTACGGACAGCTGCGGGGCCACCTGTCGGGCCCCGGGCCGTATTGTAACTGCCCCGACCTTAGGCTATAAAAGGATTGGGGCAGCCTCCAGAAAAAAAGTTTGCACTCCAGATCCCGGTTCACAATCTCACACACTCATACGCTCAAGCAATACAACAACCTCACCGTGGACGTAGGGTATTACGCTCCGGCGGACCGAACCACGTAAATCCTCGTGTTCATCCTCGCCATCGTGCTCTGACGCTCGAAACCACTTAGCCCCTCCTAAAAAAGAACCTCCGCGGGCTGCTCCGGCAGACCGGGGGAAGTGTCGCAGGAAAACACTTTGACAGCCACCGCCTCGCTGTCGCCCGCTGCTAGTGGAGTGAGAAGAGAGGGAGGTGAGGGAGAGAATGAATAGGGTTAGGGATGAGTGAGGAAAGTTTTTATATAACCCGGTCTAAAATGAGGACCGTCGGATGAGAATCCGATGGTCCACATTAGTTCGGCCGAATCCAGGCCCAAATCGTCACGCCTCCTCCACTTGCCGCCACTCGCCCTAGCCGCCGTCTGCCTCCGTTGTCGACGCCGCCACCCGACGCCGCCCGCCCACCCGTCGCCACTGCCTCGCCTCTGTTGCCGCCGCCACCCGCCTCCGCCAACGATGCCTCATCCTGCCGCCGCATCGGGTGTCTAGGCGTCCAAGCGCCTAGGCAGGCGCCTGGGCGTCCAGACGGCTGCCGAGCGCCTAGGCGTCCAGGCGCCATTTTACAAGCCTGCTCATTGCCTTAGATGTCTGAGTAAGGCACCCGTAAGCCGATGGGGCGTCCTTAAGGCGTCGCTTTACCGTCTTAATAACTATGATACAAACAACTTACAACTAAAATAATACAAATTAAAAAGTAGACATAATTTACGACTAAATAAACATCTAATTTAGAAGTAACCTAACTAATATGACTAATTAACTAACAAATTACACCAAATTCATTTTACAAAACTAATTAACAAACAAATTAAACAACAAATAAAAAATTTTACTTGCAATCCGAAAGGATGTGACTCGAGAAGGTGGCCGGAGGCGGCTCGGGGAAGCGGCCGGCGATGCGAGGGAGGCCAGGGCCGGCCTCGGGCGGCGATGAGGTGGCGGCTCCCGGGCGCGCGGAAGGCAGCGGCCGGGCTAGGGGCGGCGGCGCTGGGGGGTCAGAGAGGTGGTGGCCGGGCCGGTGGCGGCGGCTTGGGGCGGCGGTGGGCGGCAGCTCGGTCGCGGTTGGGCTCGGGGTCGGCGCGCCGACCCCAGGCCCATGGGTATATAACCCTTATTAATGATGGCCCGCGGTCTGGCTATTGTAAATAATATTATTTACGACAGCCAAGCCATGGCCGTCGTAAATAAGTTATTATTTACGACGGCCTAGGTCAAGCCGTCGTAAACAAGCTTCTATTTACAACGGCCAAGTCTAGTCGTCGTAACTAATGTTATTTACGACGGCCAACCCTAGTACTGTCATAAATAACACTGGCTGTCGTAAATGGTCGTGTTTCTAGTTCTAGCTGTTGTAAATAAGTTAAATTACGACGGCCAACTCTAAAATTGTCGTAATTTGACATGGTCGTCGTAAATATGGCAGTTTGCTGTAGTGCAAGTAGGATATAAACCTCTTATTACATCCATAAGGTAAACATAAAGTCGAAGACAAAAGGAAAAGGAGCCCATACATTTGTCTGAATAGATATATATTATTATAAAGTAATTGCATTACTAAACCTCCATCTGTAGTGGGCAAATGCATGCATGACTGTGACCTCCAAGGGCATTTATGCTGTACGAATCATGTTGGTATGCTCCTCACATTTTTGTAACTATGCCTATATTTGACACCAATAGGTTTCTCTGTAAAATACCTATATGTACATTTTCATCCCACATTTATCAAAAACAACATCATTTCTACTCAATCAGATAGCCAAACATACTATTGCCGCACTAATAATCAACATACTTCTACTATTGGTAGTGAACACAATGGAAATATTTCAGAAAGGTGGAGACATTTTATTTTTCATGAGCGTCTCCATGCTTTAAAGTATTGGTAGCCCGTGCAAGCGTATGGGTTGATAGGCTAGCGTAACTAATTTTGTTTCATAAATTGAAGATTTGATAAAGCTAACTGTTCATCAATATCTTGCAAACTGAATTTTGAAATAGCGTAGCGTCCGACGATTCAAATAGAAGGCGTGCTCCCCACCGCAAGTTATAATTGGCCGTTGCCGTAGCAATGGCGCCCCTCGCAACTTACACGTGCATTTTGACCTGCATAACAAAGCGCGGGACTCGGCATGGTGGCCTTAGCCTCAACGTAATTACGCATGCAAACACCCGTTACCTACCGCCCATCAGCTGCAATGGTCGGCGGCCTCTCACCGCCGCGGCGGACGCTGTCGATGGGCGGCGGCGCCATGGGTCGCTGCGCGGCCGCCATCGGCGAAAGCCCTAAGCCCGGGCTCTCCCGGTCCACGTACCCGCTCATCCTCTTTCGCTGCCGCTTGAACATTGCACGCGCGCGAGTGTGTGGAATTACCTGACCGGCGCGAGGCGTGGGCGCAGGACCATGGGCGGCGAGCGCACGGTGAAGCGGCTGCGCCTGTCCCGAGCGCTGACGGTGCCGGAGGGCACCACCGTGGTAGAGGCGTGCCGGCGGATGGCCGCGCGTAGGGCCGACGCCGCGCTGCTCACCGACTCCAACGCTCTGCTCTGCGGCATCCTCACAGACAAGGTCCCCCTGTCCCGCCCCGCGCTCTTGTCACGCCGCATCATTCAAAATCGTCCAATGAACCACGAATCGCAGATTCCTAGCCACTCCTAATTTCTTATGTGTGTAGCCATCGCAATTCGTAGCCATTGCAATTAATAGGATCAATCGTGTCATCTATCTATAGGACATTGCCACGAGGGTGATCGCTCGTGAGCTCAAGATTGAAGAGACGCCGGTGTGGAAGGTGATGACCCGGCAGCCGGTCTTTGTCCTCTCGGACACGCTCGCCGTCGAGGCGCTGCAGAAGATGGTCCAAGGTCAACCTATCATGCATCCTTATATATCCCTCCCCTGCCGGTTCGATCCATTCCGTGCAGCTTAATTTGTATACAAAACTAGAGAGCTGAGCATTGATTTCAGGAAAGTTCAGGCACCTGCCGGTGGTGGATAACGGCGAGGTGGTCGCCATGCTTGACATTGCCAAGTGCCTCTACGACGCCATCGCCAGGATGGAGAGGGTGTCCGAGAAGGGGAAGGCGGCCGTTACGAGCGCGGCTGATGGCGACGACAAGTGTTCCATTGTCGAGGCCCTAAAGGAGCAGATGTTCAGGCCTTGCCTGTTGGCGATTGCCAATGCAGACTCGACGTCGGTTCTGGAACTCTTCCAAGAATTACTGATCTATACTAGTTTCTGCAGCAAGTGCTTCTCTCTGAAACGTGTGAACTGTAAATTGTGTCGATAGGGTCGTCATCGTTTCACCTGGCGATTCGGTGCTTGCAGCAACCAAGAAGATGGTCGAGGGGAATTCGAGCTCGGTCGTTGTGGCTGTGGGTAGCAAGGCTCAGGGCATCCTGACGTGCGTGAGCTTGCTCTGGCTGCATTGCTCTATTATATGAACTGACACTGCTTGACTTGTCTGCAACCATTCTTAGTTACCGTATTTTTTTTGTTCTCACCATGCTTGTCAGTTCAAGGGATATATTGATGCGTGTGATTGCGAAGAACCTCCCCTCGGATTCGACCCCTGTTGAGATGGTAAAAACACTAGAGTTTTTTACACCAATCAGTTCTCTATATATAAGGTAGGGCAAACTACTAATTGAGAAGAAGCAACTTATATGAGGCGAACTCCAGGTGATGACTCCTGACCCTGAATGTGCTACGGTTGACATGCCTATACTCGACGCGCTATATATCATGCAAGAGCGCAAATTCTTGCATCTTCCTGTTATGGATAGAGGTAATATAATACATGTATTGTCAGAACAACATTCATACGTATTGGATCGCTTACATAACAAATATGACGTTCCAACTTTTTCTCTCAATGTGAAATATTCTTATTATTACAGATGGTTCTATTGTTTCCATCCTTGATGTGATTGATATCACACACGCGGCTATCTCCATCGTAAGTTCTGTCCATTCAGCTAATTGCACACTATCTAGCTAGCTCAGGACAGACATGTTCAAAATAAAGAGACGTCTCCTGCTGATTGTGGAACGGGGTAGGTTGAGAGCAGCAGCGATGGAGTTGGGAACGATGACGCCGCGATCTCCATGATCCAGAGGTTCTGGGACTCCGCCATGGCCTTGGGCCCCGTAGATGGCGAGACAGACACCCAATCCCAGATGAGGTTGCCGAACTCTTGAACATTTTTCTTCTTCTACTGATCTAGAGGTTTGGATGAGCTTGTACGTTTGTTTCTGCTCTATTAATATGTTTGATCAATCAGCGAGGCAACGAGGTCCCAGATAATGTCTGAAGCTCACCAGGAGACGGCCAGTGGTAGCGAGGCATCATTCCCGTCATCGTTCACTTTCAAGCTTCAGGACAGGCGAGGACGGATGCACCGGTTCGGCTGCGGTACAGTGGTCACTACTGCTTCTTATAAGTAACGTAGCATCACTGTAGCATCTCCGACGAACTGATGCTCTTCCTGCAGATGTGCAGAGCCTGACACCGCTGGTCACCTGCATCCTCCAGAGGCTCGGAACCGACATCCACCCCGACCGCCTGCCGCAGATTTTGGTACGTAGGTTGGCCAACATTCACATGGGCTTTCCCGCGTACGGCGTCGGTAATTTGCTGGCATGAAGAAGAGGATGTGACCGGTTTGCATTTGCTGCGTGCAGTACGAAGACGAGGACAAGGACAAGGTGGTGCTCGCGACGGACGACGACCTCGCCGCCGCGGTGGACCATGCCAGGATGGCTGGATGGAAGGCACGCACACGCAAAACAGCGACACTAACCTCTTCCATTCGATCTCGATGGCGTTGTGCCCCTTCTCCGTTCTGGTTCCTGACGGTGTGCGCTGGTTTGATCCTCGCAGGGCCTCAGGCTGTTCTTGGACTACTCCGGCACCACCGGCCGTCGGAAAGGCGTGGGTTCCGGTGGCGATACGGCGGTGGGCATGTCCAGCCGGGACGCTTGGGCGGCGGCGTACAGTGGGGTGGCTGCTGGTGCCGCCCTTGTCACAGGAATAGGCGTCATGGCATACCTGAGAAGATCCGGCTAGCTTGCTAGCTGGTATGTACACTTAAAACTCGTCTTTCTGACAGACGATGGCGCGGTGACTAGCGTCTAGACGGTCTAGACGTTTAGACATATTTGCACCGTGCCAGCAAAAGTATGCAGCAAGTAGCTACATGTTTCATGCATCACTGGTTCAACATAATACTATAGTTTTCAATTCACATTTTAGGTATATATACATTTAAAAGCAGAAGCAAAATCACCGGATCTAATTGGTAAAAGTGGGGCAGATGGGAAACATGGGAAACGAGGGGTCTCAGACGGCAACGAGTTATATATGACGGATGAAATGAGCCAAAACCCGAGTCCCTTAATATTTTGACCAAACAAAGCGCAAGCATGTTTTCTCTTAAAGGTTCGAGATTACCATATTAATAGGAGAATAAAAGAAAAATTATCCACCAGTACATTTACAAAAAATTAACCACCGCATCCATTACGAAAAATTAGCCACAACCCCCGTTTATGTATTACCACAAGTAAAACTTGACCCAAAACACCTATGTACTCTCTGTTCCTTTTTATATGATGCTGATTAGTTTATTTATTTTATTGACATTATTAGTACATGTTTATATCATTAGCTTTAGTTACATTATTGACACTAGTTCAGATTCATGGGTCACCCAGTTAGTTTGACTAGTGTGGCTAAACGAGGAGGAGATGTTCAAGTAATAGTTCAACAACTACACAAAGTATTTTGTCCATCGCCTCTCATTTTTTTTACATACGGTCCGTTAAAAACATCCGTGATGTCCAATGTCACCTGTGATAATACTCGCCTACGATAATAGAATATTACAAATGTTTTTTTAATAGTGCTTGTGAAAATCCATATATTGTGGCGTTAGCCTCTCAAATTCATGGGTCGTCATCCTGTTAGTTTAACTAGTGTGGCTAGACGAGGAGATGTTCAATTGATAGTTCAACAATGTCGATGATTTTGATTATCGTGCATGTTTTCCTTTTCATCTTTGAATGGATCTTATATAGTTCGTTAAAAATCGCAAAATAGTAAGCAGTACCTAGAATAGCAGACAAGAAGTCATAAGAAGGAAGAAGGTGCAGTACAGAGGCGACTAAAAACTATAATAAGACGGGAGAGTTTGCAGTCGGCGGCAGCGGACCTGCGGATCTTTTGCCAAATCGATGAACGTGCATCTTGTCACTGCTATGTCGATGGTGGGAATGCAAAATCATGCCGCGCGCGCCCGGTGATCTGGAAACTGGCAGTATCGATACCTATCGTGCGATCACTACACCATGACACACCTTTCCCCGTAGTTACCTTAATATTAGAAAATATGAAGTTACATTCGTAATTCTTTTGAAATATATATATTTTTCTTTTTTCTATTTGATAAAAGAAAACAAGCCATATGAAAAAGATTAAAGAAGTATGACTTAACATGCAAACAAACATTATTAAATGAAAGAGCGTGGTATTAGAAAAAATAGAAAAAAAAGAACCATCACATTTAGGGCTTGTTTGGGTAATAATAAATAGATTGGATTGAAGTGGAACGGAGTGAAAAATGAACTAAATTTTACTTCAATCTTTCTCAAGCCACTCCAAATAAAGAGTATTTAACTATATCCAAACAAAGCCTTAGCGTTCTCATGAGTGATAAATACTAGTTACAAGTTTTAATCCTGGATTAAAAAAGAGAAAGGCAGACCATTCATGTGTTCTTTAAATCAACTACTGCTATAGGGAGGCCGTGGCTTAAGGATGGCAATGGGTCGGGTTCGGGTCGGGTGGAGCAAAAACCCGTCTAAAACAAAAGAGATCATAGGTGAAAATTTGCACCTGCACCCACACCCGTCGGGTTTTGGACAGGTTTCGGGCTCGTCAGGTTGGACTTTTTTATAAACATACTACAATTTTAATAAAATGAGTATAAAAACATCCATTTTGAATGGCAATAAAATAAAAAATATTAAGTTACTTATAAAGACTATAAATATAGGTTGTAATAAGTAAGATGAAACATATAAATTATATAAAATAATTGAATTTGAATCCAAGTAGAAAGCTAGTGAGCAAGTACTGACGAATTTTTGACTACGTCAAAGGCTCGTTTCACTTGAATTTATTTAAAGGTTGTAACTCCTACTTATTTATATTAATTAAAGTTAAAATTATAAAGATAAATTATTTTGAATGTCCGTCGGGTACCTGCGAGTGTGAAATAAAACGCGCACCCGTGACAAGTCAGGTCAGGTACGGGTTAGATCCGCGAGTGGAAAATCTCACCCGCACCTGCGGGTGGGATTGCCATCTCTATCGTGGCTTGACAATAAATACCACTAAGCACCCATGGGTACCGCGAACAATCAATAAGCACAGTGGTAAGGCGCAAGGTTGCGCTGGGCCAAGGTTGTCCGGGCCGGCTAGGCCTAGGTGGCTCACATATAGTACCCAGAAAAATGGCGGGTCGACTTGGACCTGACGCGACCTTTTCCTTTTCAATTTTCAGGATCTTGATGAGGTGGGTTGGGCTGACATATAGGTGGTGATGGGTCTTGTAACACCCCAAAACCTGTTAAGAGGGGAATTTAAAAAATTTTGGACGTATTGCATGTGGTGCAGAAATTCAAATTCAAATTAGAATTCAAATTCAACTCAAAACAGAAAAGAAAAAGAAAAAAACAAACCCCCCGGCGAGATCCCCGACCTCCCCTCTACCGATCTATGCCATGAAATCCCAGTTTTAGGAAGAATTGACGAAGATCCGAAGTATTTCGGCGAGATCGCCGCCTCCCGCCGCCGCGCGCCGCTGGGCAGCGCCGCCCGCGCTCGGTTAGAGCGACGTGGCCGCTTGTGCTCCGTCTATTTTAAATCGCACGGTAGAATTGAAATCCCCGCGTACCGGTTCAACGTTCTAATCTGAGCCGTCTGTTTTAAATCGGACGGTCCACGTCAGCCCCGCGTTATAAAGGCCGGGATTCTTAAGCGCTACCCCCTGGGGATCTCGGAAAATACAAGCTAGCCCCGGAAACTTCTGATCTAGCCCCTGGAACTTCGGAAATTCATGTAAATTCAATTAAAAATCAGTTTTAGCCCCTGGACTTAATAAAAATTTGCAAAACCCCTCTGTTATGCAGAGTTAGGCCCCTTGAAATTCATAAAATAGTAAATTAGACCCTGTAGTAGGGTGAACTTTCCTTTTTAACCCTATATGATATTTAATTTAGAAATTTGAATGTGTGACTAGGATTTAAATTTAAAAAGGAAATACAAACACATTGTAAATTCAAGTTTAAACTCTACTAACACTTGGAAAACTTTAGAATGAACTAAAAATAAATTTTGGACTAAAATGAAATCTGTTTGGGTGTGTTCATGTTTATTAGTTCTAGGAACACATTTTTAGGTTAATAAATAATTTTGAAAATGGGTAAAATAGATTTAAATTAGTTCACATCAGAGGAGAAGTTCAAAAATATATTATTTAATATTTTATATCAGAACCTATTCTGTTTAGATGAGGTGTCTTACTATTTTCATAATAAAGTTCACATTTAGGCATAGGAAATAAATCTGAAAATATAGCAACTAGGTATGCATAACTAGAAAATGATAAATGAAGTATCCAAATCCAAAGATTTAAGTTTAGGATTTGGTAGAAGATCTGAAAACCCATTTGGAGTAGGAAATTACCTTCCATGCAAACTTGGTAGCTAAAGAGGGTATTAAAGAATTTGTTTAAATTGGAAATTCATATATAGTGTGCAAACAGGAATCTGAATACAAAATTTAGAAATAATATACATATGTTTAACAGTGCATGTAGGCCAAAAATCAACACACATAGAGTAACCACAACCCTTAGAAGTGTGAATGACTTGCATAGGTGTGAATGTGTGGTTTGTATGAAGTGAAAGTGTGAACTATGTCTTATGGATTGTTGTTTTCTTTTGCTATGTGTGATGGTATGAGTAGAACCTGCCCCAGAGCAAGTTCTTCCCTTCCAAGAACAAGACTTTCCATTCCCAGAGCAGCAGGAAGAAGGCAAGTGTCCTTGACCACTTTGTTCCTATACTAGGATGTGTAGATAGAATTATTTGCATTGTCAAATTAAAATATGAAACCCATGCTAGGAAGTTTCCCTAGAATTGCATTACCTTGTTTCCTTGTAGCTTGGGATGGGATTTGCTTTATTATGTCATTTATTCATATTACTTATGCTTAGCCATGCTTAGAATGGGATGAGTGGGATATGATATCATCAACTTGTTTACTTTACTCTTGAATGAGATATTATGAGTTACGTAGAGGTAGGGATCAAGGCAAGTTGGATGAATTGGTTGGTGCTGGGTGCACGAGACTCGGGTTTGTGTTTAGTACTTGCCTGGATCCTAAGGACCGGTTCATGGAGCATGTAACCTGGCTTTACCATGCCAACCACATGCTGAGATGGGGCAGCTTAGCCAATTAATTAGGTGTATCCCCGGCGTAGTATGGGTGTGTTGGATTATGCGGGGAGTAGGTGTCAGCTGGACTACCATATGAACCGCAAGGCTCAAGAGGGGGCCACTGCAGCGGGGTTGGAGCCTCTTGTATGTTGTTAGGGGTGAGACCTCAGTGGGCCCATGCTCGTCGGGAATCCCTTTGTAAAGGCTTCGTAGTGATCTCCTGGCTACACACCTGGGAAGTGTGAATGTGGTTCGTGGCCACTGGCATAATGGAGGTTCTTTTAGTCCACCCGACAACGGGGGATGAAATCACTACATGTGGGTACAGTGGTGCAAACTCTGCAGAGTCAAAACTATCATGACAGCCGTGCTCACGGTCAAGAGCGGCTTGGACTTATTCATGATTAGAGGACGATGACTTTGGAAGTTGTGGATGTTAAGCGGGGAGCTTAACATCGGAAATGATGTTATGGTTATTTGATTATGATGATGGGTTGGGAGATTGGGACCATTTCACCTATGTAGTAATGTAGGTGCTTAATAAGCTAAGGTAATAGGTATTAATTGCGTAGTGCTTTAACCATGAGTCCAACCTCTCCTTGTTCTAGCCATGCATGACATAACTTTTCCACACTTGTTGAGTACCAATGGTACTCAAACTTGCATATTTGTTGGTTTATATTACTGCTCAGGTCAAGAGAATGATGTGGTGTTCAATGACCAAGACATCGGACCCAAAGAAGGATTCTAGGTTCATGGAGTCCCCCGGGCAACGCTAGTGAAGGAGCCCACAAGAATAATATTCCGCTGTTATTTTATTTACTTGTTATGAACTTATTATCGTCCGTCGAGCCATATGCTATGTAAGACTTATTCGACACCTGGCTTGTAATAAATGATGCTTCACTATTTGTCATCACATGTATGAGAAAATGATCCTGACATACATGTGATATTCACTCGGTTGTTCTTCGGAGAAACCGGGTGTGACAAAAGTGGTATCAGAGCCAAGGTTGCCCGTAGGAACGTGGACCTAGGTAGAAATGGACGTAGTTAGGGACCCTATTTTCTTAAAAATTATTTTATAAAGGTGTGGGTTGAAAAGTGTTATTTAATGGGCCACTTTATTCATCTTACCCCATCTTTTATTCAAAATAGGATTTTTGTTTAAAATCTTATCTAACTTAATTTTAAATGTTTTATGTTTTAGATGGTTCGCATGATTCGCACCGCCAGCAAGTCCACCGGAGGGAGAGTTCCCGTAGTTGCCCTTGCCCTGAGAGAGGAGAACCGTCCGGTGATGTATCTCTCCTACGGATTGGCAGTAGGAGGCTTGTTGCGCCGTCTTCGACGCATGCTCCAAGCCGTCGGCAATACGGGCAAGCTAATCATACACTATAGCTCCACCCGAACCATCCGGGAGAAGCGGGAAGAATGGAGTTCGGAAATGAAGATTATCCATGAAAATCAGCTGCTTAAGATCCACCGCTCTCCAGCTTGTCGAGCGACACAGGTCGATGCGGAGAAGGATGTCACCTGGGAGGCCATCACCTTCCAGAGTCACATCTACCGTCGCCACCTCGACAGGACTGAGTACATGTATGTTCTCCAGCGTGAGAGTGGTACGACGGAGTACAAGTACCCGCCAGTGCAGCAAGGGACTTCCCATGAGCACATGGACTTGTGCTTGGAGGATGCTGCTATGCTCAGCACTCGACTGCAGGAGTGTCAGCAGGAGCTTCAGGATGTTCGTGACACCCTGAAGGAGACCGAGGCATTGCTTCGAGCCAGCTTGAGGGCGAGAGAAAGAGGAGATGGGAATGAACTATCTGTCACCGTGAATGACACATGGACTCCTGACTCCCCCGATCGCCGGGCGATCAGGCATCGTCGCACTTCTCCACCAGAAGCCTCCCCACCCAAAGCGGAGTCAGAAGGCAGCCGCAATAATGAGGAAGATCCCAAGGAGCCAGCTCAGTGATACGAGTCGTGTAGAGCCCTTCCCCATAGTTCAGCAGGTTATTGAGTAGGCGAGTCAATACCTTAGTTAATGGTGTGTTAATGCGTGGTGTGTGACGTGAGTTGTGGAAGCCATGAGCAATTGTCCACAACCTCGTCTTCAGGTTGCTTTGCTTTGATGTGTGAACCCCTATGAAATTAGTAGTGCATTTATTTTTGGTGTGAGACATGAACCCTCAGAAAAATATAAATACAACAAGGCCTCAACATTACAAAGTGTAAACAAGAAAAATTGGTAAGATAATACGTAATGCTTTAAATTGACATTTGGTTGATCATGATAGATGGCCGGAAGAGGAAAGGGTCGTGGTGCCAACCCCGCCAACAACAACGATGAGGCCGACAACCCTCATCTTTCTGGAGGCCAAGACAGGGGTGGTCGCCGTGAAGGAGTTGATCCCATCCACCAAATGCTTGAGAATCAAAATCAGCTCATCCAGAACCTGACTCAAGTGGTGGCCAACTTGCACCAAGCTCCACCTCCACAAGATGCACCACGCCAACCAAGGTTGAGCGAGTTTCTGGGAACTCAACCTCCAAAGTTTGCAAGTGCTGCTGAACCCCTGGAGGCAGATGACTAGCTAAAGACCATTGAGAGCAAGATGAGAATCATACAATGCCAAGGGTATGAGAGGGTGCTGTTTGCCTCTCACCAATTGCATGGACCTGCTGCTGATTGGTGGACCGCTTACGTGGCCGCCCACCATGACACTGAGAACATCACTTGGGAAGAGTTCAAGCGTAGCTTCCGAAACCATTACATACCAAGGGGTGAACTCAAAAACAAGAGGAAGGAGTTCTTGGGGTTGCAGCAAGGAAACATGACTGTGAGGGAATACCTCACTAAATTCACTCAACTATCCCGTTATGCCCCACGGGACATAGAGACTGATGAGCAGAAACAGGATTGCTTCGTGGAAGGACTCACAGCAGAAATGCAGTGTGCAATGTCCTCCAACGAGTATGAAAGCTTCCAAAAGATGGTGGACAGAGCATTTGTTGTAGAAAGGAAGCTGAAGGCCTTGGAAAATGAAAACAAGAGGAAGGCGGGATGGTCACACCAAGTCTCGGGTAGCAACACCCGCCCACGTCTGATGCAGCAACCCGCAGGGCAGACGAGCCGTGGTGCGGTACCCTACTCCACACCGAGAGGGTACACCCCGAATTTCAGGCCCCCGTCAGCACCAACACAGCCACAACGTCAGTTTGTACAGCAGCCTCACCCCGCATATCCACCTCGACCAGCAGTACAATAACCCCCAAATCAACCCCAAGACAACAAAGGTCAGGCACCTAAGGTTGGGGTGCAATGCTTTAACTGTGGTGAAGTGGGACACTACGCCCATAAGTGCCCAAAGAAGAAGCCCGCACAGCCACAACAGCAGAATGTGATGCGAGGACGGGTGAACCACGTGACCATGGAGGAGGCGCAAGAGGCACCCGACATGGTAGTTGGTAAGTTTCCTGCCAATTTACACATTGCAACCCTGTTGTTCGATTCTGGTGCTACCCACTCGTTCATTGCCCAAGGGTTTGTTAAGAAGCATGATCTAGCAACAACACAAATGAACCATATGCTAGCAGTAAACTCTCCAGGTGGAGAAATAAGGACAAGACAAGTGTGTCCCAAGGTGAACCTAGACATTAATGGGGTAGTATTTACTGCTAACCTCAATGTGATAGATTCACAAGGGATAGATATTATTCTGGGTATGGATTGGTTGACCAAACATAAGGGAATCATCCATTGTTCGACCAGAACGGTGGAACTAACTCACCCTAGTGGCATAAGAGTAAAGTTCATAACAATACAAGAGCCTAGGAGGGACATTAAATTAAATCAAGTTGAGGTGAAGGTGGAAGAGATCAGGATCATCAGGGAATATCCAGATGTTTTTCCGGAGGAGTTGCCAGGTATGCCTCCCGATCGTGAAGTGGAATTCGCGATTGAGCTAGTGCCTGGAATAGCTCCGATATACAAGAGACCTTATCGGATGGACTCCAAGCAGCTGGGAGAACTCAAGGATCATTTAAGAGAATTGACGGAGAAGGGGTATATTCGTCCTAGTTCCTCACCATGGGGAGCTCCAGTTATATTTGGGCCCAAGAAGGACGGAACCCAAAGGTTATGCGTAGACTACCGTGCCTTGAATGAAGTAACCATCAAGAACAAGTACCCATTACCCCGCATTGAAGACTTGTTTGATCAGTTGAGGGGAGCTTGTGTGTTCTCAAAAATTGATCTCAGGTCGGGATACCACCAACTTAAGATAAGGCAAACTGATATTCCAACGACAGCTTTCGTATCTCGGTACGGACTGTATGAATACACCGTCATGTCTTTCGGGCTAACTAATGCCCCGGCATACTTCATGTACCTCATGAACAAGGTATTCATGAAATATCTGGACAAATTTGTGGTGGTTTTCATTGATGACATTCTCGTCTTCTCCAAAGATGAAGAAGAACATGAGGAACATCTAAGGTTGGTGTTGCAAAAGCTGAGAGAACACCAACTATATGCCAAGTTGAGCAAGTGTGAGTTTTGGCTGAAGAGAGTTCCCTTTTTAGGACATATAATCTCGGAGGGAGGAATCTCCGTAGATCCCGCCAAGATCGAGGATGTACAGAAGTGGAAGACCCCTGAGAATGCTGGGGAAGTTCAAAGCTTCTTAGGATTGGCTGGATACTATCGACGGTTTATCGAGGGTTTCTCCAAGATTTCGAGACCCCTCACCAAACTGTTGGAGAAGGTAATCACATTCACATGGACGCCGCAGTGCGAGACGAGTTTTCAGGAGCTAAAGAAAAGATTGACAACAGCCCCAGTGCTAGTTATGCCAGATATGCAGAAGAACTTTTCGGTGTACTGCGATGCCTCTGGAAACGGGTTGGGATGTGTTCTCATGCAAGAAGGGCATGTCGTGGCTTATGCATCCCGGCAGCTCCGGAAACACGAGAAGAACTATCCTACACATGACCTAGAACTAGCCGCAGTGGTACACGCGTTGAAAATTTGGCGGCACTACTTGATGGGGAAGAGGACAGAGATATATACGGATCATAAGAGTTTAAAGTACATTTTCGCACAGCCAGATCTCAACCTCAGACAAAGAAGATGGTTAGAGCTAATCAATGACTTTGATGTGGGCATCAACTATCATCCTGGGAAAGCGAACGTCGTGGCAGATGCTTTAAGTCGGAAAGTGTAGGTCAATAGGTTGAGCTTGAAGGACATGCCTGCAGAATTGAAGGATGATGTTATAAGACTCAATCTATGCCTGGTGAATAGTGGTGAAGCCATCGTCATGGAAGTGGACTCCACATTAGAGCAAGACATACGCGATGGTCAAAAGAATGACGAGAAGATACAAGAAATCAGACAACTCATCAAGGAAAATAAAGCCCCTGGTTTCAGAGAGGATGAACAAGGTACGGTGTGGCACGGGAAAAGAATCTGTGTGCCTGAAGTAAAGGAGATCCGTGAATTGATTTTGAAGGAGGTTCATGATTCTGACTATTCCATTCATCCTGGGAGTACGAAGATGTACCAGGACCTCAAGAGCAGGTATTGGTGGTATGGCATGAAGCGAGATGTCGCGGAACATGTTGCCCTGTGTGACACATGTTAGTTGGTGAAAGCGGAACATCAACGACCCGCGGGATTATTGCAACCACTCAAAGTGCCTGAATGGAAATGGGAAGAAATCGGTATGGACTTCATAGTGGGATTGCCTAGGACCCAATCAGGATATGATTCGATATGGGTCATCATCGACAGGCTAACCAAGGTAGCTCATTTCATCCCCGTGAAAGAAAGCTACAGCGTATCCAAATTGGCGGAGTTGTACATGTCAAGGGTCGTGTGTTACCATGGAGTGCCAAAGAAGATAGTGTCAGATCGAGGGACACAGTTACGGGCAGACAGAAAGAACCAATCACATCCTTGAGGATATGCTGAGAGCATGTGCACTCAAAAACAATCGGAGTTGGGATAAGAACTTACCGTATGCGGAGTTCTCCTATAACAATAGCTATCAGGCTAGTACGAAGATGTCACCATTTGAGGCTTTGTATGGGAGGTAGTGCAGAACTCCCCTATTTTGGAACCAAACGGGGGAAAGTAAAGTGTTTGGACCCGAAGTACTACAAGAAGCCGAGGCGAAAGTGAGGGAAATTTGCAACAACTTGAGGATAGCAAAGACACGACAAAAGAGCTATGCCGATGTTCGGAGAAGAGAGCTCATTTTCAACGTGGGGGACTATGTCTACCTCAAGGTGTCCCCTATCCGAGGACTTCGTCGGTTCAAGGTGAAAGGGAAGTTATCACCTCGATACATCAGACCCTTTCAAGTTCTGGAGAGGAAAGACGAAGTGGCGTATCAACTAGAATTACCGGCTCGCCTATCGGATGTGCATGACGTATTCCATACCTCACAGCTCAAGAAGTGTCTGAGAACACCTGAAGAGATGTTACCCATGAATGAGGTTGACGTAGCTGAGGATCTGTCTTATGCCGAGCAACCATCCAAGATTTTGGAGACAATGGAACGCCTCACAAGAAATAAAAGAATTCGGATGTGCAAGGTGCAGTGGAAGCATCATTCGGAAGAGGAAGCCACATGGGAGCGAGAAGACGAACTTAAGGCACAGTTTCCGGAATTGTTTTCCTAGAACACCAATCTCGAGGAAGAGATTTCCTTTAAGGGGGGTAGAGCTGTAACACCCCAAAACCTGTTAAGAGGGGAATTTAAAAATTTTTGGACGTTTTGCATGTGGTGCAGAAATTCAAATTCAAATTGGAATTCAAATTCAACTCAAAACAGAAAAGAAAAAGAAAAAAGAAAAAGAAAAAAACAAACCCCCGGCCAGTGGGCCGAAACCCACCAGCCGGCCCACCTCACCCCCGCGCCAGCCCGCAGCCGTGCACCCCGTTTTCTTCTCACTGACGTGTGGGGCCCGCCATCTTCTTCCTCCTCTCGCGCGCGCTCGGCCGACCGGGACTCCTCTCTCCCCGAATCGAAACCACCCCGGATACCCGCGTATCCCAGCTGAATTTTGGTTCAGGACGACTCAAACTCAATCACAACCGAACGCCGCCCTCCCCCGTCTATATAAACACCGGCATCGTCCTGTTTTTCACCCGTGATCGGCTGTTTTTCCTCCCGGTGAGAAACGAAGCTCCGATCACCGTTTTCTCTCAATCTTTGCTCGGGTTCTCTGATCTAACGCGCCGATCGTGTTCCACCGCCTCCGGGGAATTACGTAGGTGCAGAAAACTCGGTGGTTTGCGCTTCAGACACAGCGCCGACGAGCATCGCCGTGAATTCACCTCGGACCTCGTCGCCGACCGCCTTTCAGGACCTCCGAGTTCAAGAAAAACCCCGATGTGAGATCCCCGACCTCCCCTCTACCGATCTATGCCATGAAATCCCAGTTGTAGGAAGAATTGACGAAGATCCGAAGTATTCCGGCGAGATCGCCGCCTCCCGCCGCCGCGCGCCGCCGGGCAGCGCCGCCCGCGCTCGGTCAGAGTGACGTGGCCGCTTGTGCGCCGTCTATTTTAAATCGCACGGTAGAATTGAAATCCCCTCGTATCGGTTCGACGTTCTAATCTGAGCCGTCTGTTTTCAATCGGACGATCCACGTCAGCCCCGCGTTATAAAGGCCAGGATTCTTACGCGCTACCCCCTGGGGATCTCGGAAAATACGAGCTAGCCCCGGAAACTTTTGATCTAGCCCCTGGAACTTCAGAAATTCATGTAAATTCAATTAAAAATCAGTTTTAGCCCCTGGACTTAATAAAAATTTGCAAAACCCCTCTGTTATGCATAGTTAGGCCTCTGGAAATTCTTAAAATAATAAATTAGACCCTGTAGTAGGGTGAACTTACCTTTTTAACCCTATATGATATTCAATTTATAAATTTGAATGTGTGACTAGGATTTAAATTTAAAAAGGAAATACAAACACATTGTAAATTCAAGTTTAAACTCTACTAACACTTGGAAAACTGTAGAATGAACTAAAAATAAATTTTAGGCTGAAATGAAATCTGTTTGGGTGTGTTCATGTTTATTAGTTCTAGGAACACATTTTTAGGTTAATAGATAATTTTGAAAATGGGTAAAAATAGATTTAAATTAGTTCACATCAGAGGAGAAGTTCAAAAATATATTATTTAATATTTTATATCAGAACCTATTCTGTTTAGATGAGGTGTCTTACTATTTTCATAATAAAGTTCACATTTAGGCATAGGAAATAAATATAAAAATATAGCAACTAGGTATGCACAACTAGAAAATGATAAATGAAGTTTCTAAATCCAAAGATTTAAGTTTAGGATTTGGTAGAAGATCTGAAAACCCATTTGGAGTAGGAAATTACCTTCCATGCAAACTTGGTAGCTAAAGAGGGTATTAAAGAATTTGTTTAAATTGGAAATTCATATATAGTGTGCAAACATGAATCTGAATACAAAAGTTAGAAATAATATACATATGTTTAAAAGTGCATGTAGGCTAAAAATCAACACACATAGAGTAACCACAACCCTTAGAAGTGTGAATGACTTGCATAGGTGTGAATGTGTGGTTTGTATGAAGTGAAAGTGTGAACTATGTCTTATGGATTGTTGTTTTCTTTTTCTATGTGTGATGGTATGAGTAGAACATGCCCCAGAGCAAGTTCTTCCCTTCCAAAACAAGACTTTCCATTCCCAGAGCAGCAGGAAGAAGGCAAGTGTCCTTGACCACTTTGTTCCTATACTAGGATGTGTAGATAGAATTATTTGCATTGTCAAATTGAAATATGAAACCCATGCTAGGAAGTTTCCCTAGAATTGCATTACCTTGTTTCCTTGTAGCTTAGATTGGGATTCACTTTATTATGTCATTCATTCATATTACTTATGCTTATCCATGCTTAGAATGGGATGAGTGGGATATGATATCATCAACTTGTTTACTTTACTCTTGAATGAGATATTATGAGTTACGTAGAGGTAGGGATCAAGGCAAGTTGGATGAATTGGTTGGTGCTGGGTGCACGAGACTCGGGTTTGTGTTTAGTACTTGCCTGGATCCTAAGGACCGGTTCATGGAGCATGTAACCTGGCTTTACCGTGCCAACCACATGCTGAGATGGGGCAGCTTAGCCAATTAATTAGGTGTATCCCCGGCGTAGTATGGGTGTGTTGGATTGTGCGGAGAGTAGGTGTCAGCTGGACTACCATATGAACCGCAAGGCTCAAGAGGGGGCCACTGCAGCGGGGTTGGAGCCTCTTGGATGCTGTTAGGGGTGAAACCTCAGTGGGCCCACACTCGTCGGGAATCCCTTTGTAAAGGCTTCGTAGTGATCTCCTGGCTACACACCTCGGAAGTGTGAATGTGGTTCGCGGCCACTGGCATAATGGAGGTTCTTTTAGTCCACCCGACAACGGGGGATGAAATCACTACATGTGGGTACAGTGGTGCAAACTCTGCAGAGTCAAAACTGTCATCACAGCCGTGCTCACGGTCAAGAGCGGCTTGGACTTATTCATGATTAGAGGACGATGACTTTGGAAGTTGTGGATGTTAAGCGGGGAGCTTAACATCAGAAATGATGTTATGGTTATTTGATTATGATGATGGGTTGGGAGATTGGGACCATTTCACCTATGTAGTAATGTAGGTGCTTAATAAGGTAAGGTAATAGGTATTAATTTTATAGTGCTTTAACCATGAGTCCAACCTCTCCTTGTTCTAGCCATGCATGACATAACTTTTCCACACTTGCTAAGTACCAATGGTACTCAAACTTGCATATTTGTTGGTTTATATTGATGCTCAGGTCAAGAGAATGATGTGGTGTTCAATGACCAAGACATCGGACCCGAAGAAGGATTCTAGGTTCATGGAGTCCCCCGAGCAACGCCTGTGACGGAGCCCACAAGAATAATATTCTGCAGCTATTTTATTTACTTGTTATGAACTTATTATCGTCCGTCGAGACATATGCTATGTAAGACTTATTCGACACCTGGCTTGTAATAAATGATGCTTCACTATTTGTCATCACATGTATGAGAAAATGATCCTGGCATACATGTGATATTCACTCGGTTGTTCTTCGGAGAAACCGGGTGTAACAGGTCTCTGCCCATAGAAAATAGAGATTCAAATTTTATCCATCTGACTATCTTATAATGAGAACTAATAGAACGCAAACAACTATTTAGTGCAATCATGTAAACAATTCTTTTAGACACATGATTTACATCCTGCGCTGATTATATTTTTACACTTAAGCTCTCTCATCTGACAACATAAATTAAAAAATAAAGTTTGAAGGTGAAAGAGATTAAGTGTAAAAATGCAGTGACCATAGGAAAATATCGTGTGGTTAGTAAATTATTTTTACATGATCGCACCAGGGAGTTATTTGCATTCTAGTTATTTTCGTTATAATTTGGTATAAAATGGACAGCACTGAGCCAATCCTTGTCCGCTGCTATATCTAAGCACCAGACAGCGTGCTAGTTGAAAGAAACTGGTTTATATAGTATAAGAAAAATTTTATATCTACATAAAAAGTTACCTACTAGTTTAGGACACCAATAGTATGACAGCGTTTGCAGCCAGCAGAAGTGCATTTTTTTTCTCTGTGGCAGGTTTACAGTAAATACGTCTTCACGTTGAGAAAGCAGGAAATGGAGAGAAGAGGGGGCGGTTGCACTCGATGGGTGTTGGTTCGTCCTGCTAGGCTTCGCGGGCGCGCACGGGGATTGTTGTTCGGCCTCGTCCCAGCTTGCGGCCCATGTTCCCGTATCACACAACAATCATTTGCTGTTGCAGTGATGACTTCGTTTTCTGGTAGCCAGCGCCTTGGTCCCATGGAGGTTCCATTCCTTGCAGAAGCCTCCTTGTTCGTTTTATGGCACACCCTATAATCCTCACCACTAAACGGAAATGGACATTGTAAAAAAGATTGCCCTGTGACATTTCAACTATATGTCACTCCATAAATATTATCTATCACAAGAGTTCTTTCAGTGTTACCACTGTGTTGAGTTGTTTTTCTTATTTAGTTATGAATAATTAATTATATTTGACTAAAATTTTAAACAGATTATGTCCGTATCACACACACTGTGTTTCACTCCTGACTCAAACATGGCCTGACACACTAGGTCATGCTAGTCCGGGCACGACACCGATCAAGTGGTGGTGTGCTTCATGTCCACCCATTTGGCCTCATCCGCTTGGCCATCTATATTTGTTTTCTTGGCTTAGCTCTTCTTCTTCTCAGCTTTGTTCACATCCGTTCACACATCCTACTGTTTTTTCCGAAAGGCTGAGGCCAGCGCCCAGCAATATATTAGGAGTATGTGTGTTTACAAACTAATATGGCGGGAGAGCAACAAAGGCTCATGACAACGCTCCTAGTTTCCAGTTAGCGATTAGATAACCAGATACAACAAGAGGCAAGCCCGTGGATACTTCAGATATGCAGCTAGCCGCCTATTAGAGTGGAAATATTGGATTAATTCCATAGGGGCTGTCAAGGGTACATATATATAGGGGCACAAGACTTATCCCTCAAGAAGCCTATTAGGCTAAAGACTAAAATACCCCTGAACCTAATACATAGTCTAACACCCCCCCGCAGTCCCAACATCTAGCCACGACAGATGTTGAGACTGGACCGAAACTCGAAGAACAGCGACGACGGGAGCCCCTTCGTGAAGATGTTGACGAACTGTGACATCGTCGGGACGTGGAGTACCCGAACCTCGTCACGTGCAACCTGCTCACGAACAAAGTAGAGGTCGATCTCCACATGCTTCGTGCGCTAATGTTGGACAGGGTTGGTGGAGAGGTAGACAGGCACTGACGTTGTCACAGTAGACCAAAATGCTTCTAGCGACGGGAGAGTGGAGCTCCTGAAGCAGCTGCTGGAGCCAGGAAGCCTCAGCCACGCCGTTAGCCACGGCGCGCTACTCCGCCTCAGCACTCAAGCATGACACCACGTGTTGCTGCTTCGAGGACTAGGAGACGAGGTTGCTGCCCAAGAAGACGTCGTAACCAGAGGTGGACCAACGAGTATCAGGGCAGCTTGTCCAGTCAGCATCGGTGTACACGACCAGCTCGGAGGCCGAGTCACACCGAAGAAGGAGGCCATAGTCGAGGGTGCTGCGCACGTAATGAAGGATCCGCTTCACGGTGGTGAGGTGCGGCTCCTGCGGGTCTTGCATGTGGAGGCACACCTGCTGAACCGTGTAGGAGATATCCGGCCTGGTGAAGGTGAGGTACTAAAGGGCACATGCAAGACTCCTATAAGCAGTGGGGTCACTCACGGGTGTCCCGTCGGTAGAGCAGACCTTCGCCTGGGTATCCATCGGAGTGGAGCACGGCTTGCACTCAGCCATGCCCGCTTGCTGGAGGATGTCTAGGCAGTACTGTCGCTAGTGAAGGAACAGGCCACCTGGTCAGTCCTCGATCGCAATACCTAGGAAGTGGTGAAGCTGGCTGAAGCCCTTCATAGCGAACTCCCGCTGTAAGGCAGAGATAGTGCGTTGAAGGAGAGCCGGATTGGATGCCGCCAGTACAATGTCATCGACGTACAAAACAAGGTAGAAAGTGTCATCCTCACGTTGATAGACAAACAACGAAGTGTCCGACTTGGCCTCGACGAAACCCAGCGAGACCAGGAAAAAGGCAAACCGGCTGTACCAGGCTCGGGGTGCCTGCTTCAGGCCATACATGGACTTGTTCAGCTTACAGACCATGTCTGGATGAGCTGAATCAACGAACCCTGTCGGTTGACTGCAGTACACCATCTCCGTCAGAGTGCAATGGAGGAAGGCGTTCTTGACGTCCAGCTGGCGGGTAGGCCAATGTAACATCCATAATTTCACTACCATGCATTGCATACATTTTTCATGTTGAGAAGCATTTAAAAAGAAGTAGAAATGGAGAAAGGAATATAGAAATGGAGAGTAATGAAAATAAAATAGCCAAATTGAGCCACCCCAATTTTCCCCCTTCCAAAAAATTCCCAAATTCTTCCCAATTTTTCCTGATTTTACCCAAATTCCCCTAGGGGGAATTTCCCCCACATTTGGGGGGAATTTTCCCCCAAATTGGCCGCACCAATTTGGGGGGGAGACCCCTTGGCCGCAGCCCTTGAGAGGAGAAACCCTATCCCACACCTCTAGGACTCTTTGGTTAAATCCCCCACCTCTAGGACACTTTGTTTCCACCCCTAGGACTCTTTGGTTGAGTCCAATACTGCTAGGACTCTTTGTTTCCATCTCTAGTACTCTCTCTTTTCCCCCTTATAAATACAGCCCCCCTAGCCGCACCCCCCTATTCCCTTTGGCCGCCCCACCCCTCAGCCCCAAGTCGCCGAGTTGCCCCCCCCCCTCTGCCCAAGTCGCAGAGTCCCCCCCCCCCTCTGCCGAAGTTTGGCCGCCGTCGAGCCCCGTCACGCCTCGCCGTCGCCGGAGAAGAAGCCCAACGTTCTGCCCTACCATAATTTCCCGCAGAAAAATCCCCCGCTGCTGCCATTGATAGGAGGGAGGCCCTGCCGCAGGGAGGAAGTGAGGTAGGTCTTCATTACCCCTCTTATGACGTCGTCGCTGTTTCTATGCACCCGTTTTCTTCGCCCCTTCAAGCAGAAACTTTTGGCGTGTGGACAGATCATGTTTTGGTCTATTTTTGACGGTGGAATTGATCTACATCTTGTGTCAAGATCATCACCACGTACACACTTGATCCCTACACCCTTGTTCATCATAAAACCCCATGAAAGCCCATTAAAACATGCAAGAACACGTACAAACTGGTTTTTATAAAACTGCACCATAGGATTTGCATTCATTTACCCCATTACATCTTGAGTAAAGTTTGTGCATGATGATTGATTGTTGTAAATTTTGTATGTGCGTGGTCGTAAGTAGAAGGACAAGCTCAAGAGGCCGTCTACGAGGAACTACAACACCATAACTTCGAGACGTTTGAGCAACACAAACCACGGGAGCAAGGCAAGTGCCCCTTGACCATATTAATCCCATGTTCTGAAACTGTTTTGCTTGCTAAAACCCGTATGCTTGAGTCAACTTGATGGGACACCCTTTTTATAGGAATTTACTAGTTATGTTAACCATCTTTGTCGCTGGGAAAGTTGATGAGTCGGATATGGTCGTTTTTCCTTTTTGCTTTGCTTAACTTACGGGATATGGGTTGCTGACATAAAACTTGTTTAGCTACTGCACTCATATGAATAATGATGATAAGAACTTGATGATGCTAATGAGCATGGAATCGGGGAGATCTAGGCAAGCTTGGTTCGTGGATGTTGTTGAATGAGATGGTGATTTACTTGCCGTAGATCTAAGGACTGGTTCATGTGAGCACATGCCAGGAAAACAGTGCCACCACAAGGCCAAATATGGGTGCGGATTAGTTGACTAATTAGGTGTGTTGCTAGCTTGTTATGGACCGTTAGATGGCGCGGGAAATGAGAGTCGAGAAGGAGTGCCCTGGGAACTGCATGGCACAAGAGGGGGCCCGAGGATGGAAGAATGGAGATTCGAACCTGCCGGTGAGACCTCAGTGGGTCCGTACATCCTAGTAGCCCCTTTGTAAAGGCTATTTTGTGATATCTTGGCCATACACCGACGGTTGTGTACTGATATAATGGAGGTTCTTTCTAGTCGCCGATGGGTGATGAAATCACGAACTTGTGGGTAAAGTGGTGCCACCTCTGCAGTGTAAAACTATCATGATAGTCGTGCTTCCGGTTACAAGCACCTGGCCAACTTCCATGATTAGAGGCAAAACTTGGGATGTTTATTCGGTAGGGTTATGGTATGGTCATTGGGATTGGTTTTAGGACTGTTTTGAGTCATAACAATGAGTTTGGTTTCGGTTATATGAAAAAGAGATGGTTATGAATCATTATGAGTATGAGGCGAATTTGATAAAGATTATTGGCTGGTTGAGACTTGATAAATGGTGAATTATGATGAAGGAATGTTGATGAATAACTTGGTTATGATGGGATTAAACTCACCTAGAGATAGTTGCTGGTTTTAACGTGTTTGTGAAATAAAATTTACTTGATGCAATGAACCTTTTTATTGCCTACCTTGTTGTAAGCTACATGTCATGCTTTTCCTGCACATGCTGAGTACGACATGTACCCACCCTTGCATTCCCACATACACATCAGCTATAGGAGAAGAATATTTCGAAGAACATGTGAAGTACTAGGCGTGCGCACTACCGTCAACATGCCTGTGGAGTTGAAGTTGGAGCCTGTTGTTTTAGTCATTTTTCCGCTGTCGTTTAGAGTCTTCCGCTGCAAGAATAAGTTAGATATTCATGAGTGAGACATTGAGTCAATGTAATAAAGTACTTAAACACTATTCGTATGTGGCTATATTCTGATTTTCAGTTTGTGGAATACATGTGTATGTGTGATGAATATCCTGGGCACACATATGCATTCACTTAGTTCATTTTTGGAACCGGGTGTCACAAATTGGTACCAGAGTCATGTTGACCATAGTATGCAAGCCTAGGTATAATGGACACTCTAAAACACATAGAAACACCCCTATAAACTGCTATTTTCGAAAATTGCTTGCCGCTGCACTTTACTTGTCAATTCAGCCACCGCAAAGTGCTATTTTCAGCCCCTCCTTTTCTCTTCTTTTGGACAGCAACACTTTTGTTTTCTTGCTTCATAGATTTTGAAGCTTTGGAGTTATTTTATTCTTATCTAAAGTTTCTCATGTCTTATTTATAGATGTCGGTGATTAGGAGCACAGCACGCATAAGGACTCATCCACCACCACGTGGGAGTGCACTTAACCCCATTGAGGTGTCCGATGGACCATATTGGGAGGAGGTGAAGATGGAACCTCATGATGAAGATGAAGTCAAAAGCTCCATGCATGAGGAAGAGGATCCGAAAGAAGTAGAACCAATCAAAGACAACATGTAAGACGATCCGCAAGAACAGCAACATTGGTATGCACCTCAGGAGGAGTTTCACGCGGGCTTACACCCCGTGGAGCCTCATGAAGCTGTGTCAGAAGGAGATGAATCCGAAGAGGAGCCACCCCCTGCTGAGGCCGAAAATGAAGGTGATGAACGGGCCAACCATTCAGTTCAAGAATTCCAGTCCGACGGGATAGAAGGAGGACACATATCCAAGGAGCTTAAAGAGTTTTTGGATTGCTGCAGCCTATACCCGGAATACCTTTGTAAGTGCATCTAGGATATCCCTTGTGGGTTTTGGCTAATTGATGATGAACATATGAGATCCTAATGAAACTATTAAGATGATTGCAGGATAAACAAAGTGAACTGGCTCGGCACACACACAAAAAGGTGAAAAATAGAGTGGTGCCCGAAAAGGAAGAAGTTAGTGAAATTTAGAGAAGCAAAGTAGATATAAATGTATAGGTGGTGTGTGAGAGAGACACATCCCAAGAGCTCATGACTTTGCGTAGGGGTAAGGGGTTTAAAAATCAACTAAAATCCACTGAAAACCGGACTAGTCCGTTCATGGACCGGACTAGTCCGTTTAACTTTCTGAAATACGCAAACATAGTGCACCGGACTAGTCCGCCTTGTGAACCGTACTAGTCCGGTCAGCTCACTGGAACGCAACCGGACAAGTCCGGTTTTAGACCGGACTAGTCCGGTCATGTCTCTGTTGTCCTCCTTAGAGGACTACGGACTAGTCCATCCAGCAACAGGACTAGTCCGCTAAAGTTTCTGAAAACCCATCTCACATAGTACCGGACAAGTCCGGTTTGTGGACTGGACTAGTCCGGTTAACCCACTGGAAGTAGGCCGGACAAGTCCGATCATATACCGGACTAGTCCGGTAGTAGGTTTAACAACGGAAACTTTTTGGAAAAGCCTATAAAAAGTGGTCCTTCGGCTTTTCCCCAAGAAGACATGACTCATACTGTCAAAACTTGAAACCCTAGCGCCGCCACCTGTCCCAAGAGCCCAAAAACACATCTCCCCACACATCTAAGGTGCAAAAAGGTGAAGATCAATAAAATACTTGGATTTGGGATTGGGAGATCGTCGTTCCTTCGTTGTAAGCTCTTGGGGTTTGATCTCTCTACACTCATATTCTGAATTGTAATCTTTTTGAGTGTATTTGATCAACTTCTCATTGTAATTCTTGTGGGAGCCCTCAACGTGTGAGGTAGCCCCATAAAAACGGTGATTACACTTGATAGTGAAGTCAAGTCGGCCTGTGTGGTGACTTGAAGAGGAAAAGGGTTGAGAACCCGGCTCTGTGTGAGCTTCCTCAACGAGGACGTAGATCTCTTGGTGAGATCGAACCTCGGTAAAAATTCGTGTCTTTTGTCTCTCATTTGGTTTACATCTTGACACATTAGATTACTAGTTTGCTAGTCATCGTTTGAGTTCTTTACAAGTTTGCACGTGCATCCATACTATAAATTTAAGTTATAAAAACTGTTGTTCTTATTCCGCTGCTATAAGATAAAACTTGTGAGACACACTTAATCAACTCAAACAATTCAGCACACCGGACTAGTCCGCCCACACAACCGGACTAGTCCGGTCAGTCAAATTTCTAACAACTTTATTAAGTGTGCAGGAATTCTTTAAAGGCCTATTCACCCCCCTCTATGCCACATTCAATTGGTATCAGAGCCAAGTTCTCCATCAACGAGACTCACATCTCGGAGAGATCAATGGCCTCTGAGAAGAACAACGATATCCCGAAGACGAGCAACAACGATGAGGAGCAAGAAGCCAAAGCCTTCGATGTGCTGAAAGAAAACCCACATGACGATGAAGAAGTGAGGCAGCTAAAAGCACTCCTGAGAAAGAAACTGCTGGCACAAAAAGGAAAAGAGGAAGAAAAGACGATGGGGAGTGGTCATCACGACTACTCCCGGTATCCTTACAACTACAACCGACTCAATTCAAATAATCATTATCTCTCTATTCCTATGGGAAGGCCTCCACAGTTTGATGGAAGTGACTACACCATGTGGAAGTACAACATGAAGATGCATCTGATATCTCTGAACCCTAGTCTGTGGCACATTGTTTGCACAGGCATCGATATTCCGGACACGGATGATGGACTCACCCCAGAACAAGAACAGGAGATTCACAGAAACGCACAAGCCGTCGCCGTGATCACATCATCACTAAGCAGAGAGGAATTCACCAAGATCGATGGGTTAGAAGTGCAAAAGAAATCTGGGATACCCTCAAGACAGCTCACGAAGGAAATAGGTCAGTTCGTGAAGCCAAAATCGAAATGCTTGAAGGAGAGTTGGGAAGATTTGCTATTGAAGAAGGCGAATCACCTCAAGACATGTACAACCGGATGAAAGCACTCATCAACAGAATTCGTGCGTATGGAAGTAAGAAATGGACAGATCACGAAGTGGTCAAAAGAATGATTAGAGCCTTCATGCCAAGAAACGTCACACTTTGCTCAATGATTAGAGAAAGCCTCGGGTTTCACAAAATGACTCCCGATGAGTTATTGGGAAAGATCATAAATCATGAAATGATGGAGAAAGAGGCTCAATACGTCAAAGACTTAGCCGAGCTCACCTCTTCTAAAAAGAAAGAAGTTGCCCTCAAAGCAACGTGCAGACCCAAACTCAAAGAAACTCGTGAAGACCAAGACGATGGAGATACAAGCGATGAAAGCACCGATCTTGATGACGAAGAAATGGTACTCTTCATCAAAAAGTTCAAACGCATGATGAAGATAAGACACGGCAACAATTCACATGAAGGCAAAAGCAAGGATAAAGGAAAATCCAAGGATCGACGCACTTGCTACAACTGCGGAGAGTATGGTCACTTCATGGTGGACTGTACTTATGAGGAAAACAAAAAGAAGAAGGAAACAAGATCTCAAGAAAAGAAAAATTTCAGAAAAAAGAAGACAAGCCCATCAAGCTCACATTGGGAAGGAGTGGGACTCAAACGACGAGTCCTTCTCCGATGAAGAAGAAGAGGTGGCCACAATCGCAGTCAAGAAACCAACTACGAGAGCCACACTCTTTCCGAACATGGGAGGACGGGACATGAACATCCACACTTGTCTTATGGCTAAGGAAGGCAAGAAAAAGGTTAGACTTACTCCTCCTACACTAAATTCCTCCATTGATGACTTTGATAGCTCTAGTGATAATGAAGAATTATTTAGAGGGCTAAGTAAAATTGCTTTAAAGAAAATGGAAATGTTGTCGAACGAAATCTTTGAAAAGGAGGAACTTGTCAACCGACAAGAAGATATGCTCATCCTTGAGAGGAAGAGATATCAAGAAGTTGAAAAGCTTCTTGAGCTTGAAAGAGAGAAGAATGAGTCACTTGAGTTAGAGCTAACCTTGAGTAAGGAAACTTACTCAAAGTTAGAGAACTCGCACATTGCAATCAAGGAAGAACTTGCTAACTTGTCAAAAGTTAACAAAATCCTTGAGGTGCAAGTTGAGTCCCTCAAACAAAGTGACTCCTCTTCCTCCAAGAGCTCTTCCTCTAAAGATATGCGCTCGACAACAGTAAGAACCTGCACTTGCTCTAGTAAGAAGAATGTAATTTCTAATGCTTTAACTCCACATGACATGCATTCTTCTCAAAACGACATCTTTGATAAGGAGAAGATCAAATATGCAAGAAGTGCATATATGATCACTAGACCTTCCAATGTCAAAGATGGACTTGGCTTCGACAGAAATAGACACATGTCTACCTCTAATCATGCTAAGAATAGAATCATTTTTGTTAAAGAAAAATCCCATGAATCTGAGCTACAAACATTATTCCATACATTTGATGCTTCTTATGTTCTCATGAAAAACAAGTATGGAAAAGTCATTGCTAAATATACAGGGCCACGCCACAAGAACTTAAAAACTTGTGTGTGGGTGCCCAAGACTCTTGTGACTAACCTGAGAGGACCCAAGCAAGCTTGGGTACCTAAAACCCAGAAATAATTCTGTTTTGCAGGCTTACTCCTCCGGTGGATCTAAGTGGGTGCTAGACAGCGGATGCACAAATCATATGACCGGAGAGAGAAGTATGTTTGTGGAATACGAGTGCAACAAGGATCCAAGTGAAGGAATATACTTTGGAGATAACAGCCAAGGAAAGGTCCTTGGTAGTGGTAACATTGAAATATCCTCTCAACACACCTTATCTAATGTTTTACATATAGATTCTCTAGATTATAATCTTTTATCAATATCTCAACTATGCGACAAAGGTTACAACTGTTTATTCACTAATGAGGGTGTGACCGTCTTTAGAAGAAGCGATGGCTCGATTGCATTCAAGGGATTGTTGAAGGGAAAGCTTTATCTTGTTGACTTCAACAAAGATAATGCCGAACTCAACACTTGCTTGGTTGCTAAGACCAACATGGGATGGCTGTGGCATAGACGGCTAGCCCATGTTGGAATGAGAAATCTGCAGAAACTTCTAAAAGGTGGTCACATCCGTGGTCTTAAGGATGTGGTTTTTGAAAAAGACAGGCCGTGCAGCGCTTGTCAAGCAGGAAAACAGGTTGGAGCACCACACCCCGCCAAGAATGTGATGACCACCGCTAAACCGCTGGAACTTCTCCACATGGATCTCTTTGGTCCAATTGCGTACATCAGCATCGGCGGTAACAAATACGGTTTAGTAATTGTTGATGATTTTTCAAGATTTACCTGGGTATTTTTCTTGTATGATAAATCATAAACTCAAGGAATCCTCAAGAAGTTCTTGAAAAGAGCTCAAAATGAATTCTCATCAACAGTAAAGAATATCAGAAGTGACAATGGGACAAAATTCAAGAACACCCAAGTTGAAGAATATCTCAATGAAGAAGGTATAAAGCATGAATTCTCGGCACCCTATTCTCCTCAACAGAATGGGGTGGCCGAAAGGAAGAACCGAACATTGATCGAAATGGCGAGAACAATGTTGGATGAATACAAGACGTCAGACCGGTTTTGGGCAGAAGCGGTGAATACCGCTTGTCATGCCACAAATCGGTTGTACCTTCATCGACTTCTGAAGAAAACTCCATATGAGCTTCTCACGGGTAAAAAGCCTAACGTTTCTTATTTCAAAGTTTTTGGTTGCAAATGTTTTATTCTGAACAAGAAACCAAGGGCCTCGAAGTTTGCTTCGAAGTCCGATGAAGGATTCTTGCTCGGATATGAATCGAACGCCTACGCCTATCGTGTCTTCAACAAAGTGTCCGGCCTTGTTGAAGTAGCGTGTGACGTAGTGTTCGATGAAACTAACGGCTCACAAGTGGAGCAAGTCGATAAGTCTATGCTAGATAAGGAGGAAGCTCCATGTGAAGCCCTGAAGAAAATGGCACTTGGTGATATCCTACCACGAGAGGAGACACAAGATGAATTTCATCAAGGAAGCAATGATCAAGGGGGAGCTCCTACACAAGATCAAGTTGAGGAAGATCAAGGAAATCAAGATGATCATGGAAGCAATGATCTAGGGGGAGACATGACACATGAAGACAATGAAGAACAAACAACTATACAAAATCCACACCCAAGAGTACATCAGTGTGTGCAAAGGGACCATCCTATCAACAATATCATTGGAGATATTGCTAAGGGAGTAACTACTAGATCTCAAATTGCAAATTTTTGTGAACATTATTCTTTTGTGTCTTTTCTGGAGCCATACAGGGTAGAAGAAGCCTCAAGGGATCCAGACTGGGTGATTGCGATGCAAGAGGAGCTGAACAACTTCAAAAGAAATGAAGTGTGGGAGCTGGTGGAAAGACAAAGGGCGAACATCGTTGGAACCAAATGGGTCTTTCGGAACAAACAAGATGAACATGGAGTAGTGACAAGAAATAAAGCAAGGTTGGTGGCCAAAGGTTATTCTCAAGTGGAAGGTTTGGATTTCGATGAAACCTTCGCTCCTGTAGCTAGACTTGAGTCCATTCGCATTTTATTGGCATATGCTACTCACCATAATTTTAAGTTGTATCAAATGGACGTCAAGAGTGCCTTTCTGAATGGTCCGATAAAGGAGGAAGTCTATGTGGAGCAGCCACCGGGGTTCGAAGATCAGAAGTATCCCAACCATGTCTATAAACTGCGTAAGGCTCTCTATGGCCTCAAACAGGCTCCTCGAGCCTGGTATGAGTACCTTAGAGATTTTCTGATTCAAAATGGATTCAAAATTGGTAAAGCTGACTATATACTCTTTACTAAACATTTTGATGATTATTTATTCGTATGTCAAATTTATGTTGATGACATTATCTTTGGATCCACTAACAAGTCCTTCTGTGAAGAATTTAGCAAAATAATGATAGATAGGTTCGAGATGTCAATGATGGGTGAATTGAAGTTCTTCTTGGGATTTCAAGTGAAGCAACTGAGAGAAGGTACATTTATAAGCCAAACTAAATATACACAAGACATTCTCAAGAAATTCAATATGGACAAAGCCAAGCCCATCAAGACACCCATGGCCATCAACGGACATCTCGACCTCAATGAAGATGGTCCAAATGTGGACCAAAAGGTATATCGTTCCATGATTGGTTCCTTACTATACTTATATGCATCTAGGCCAGATATTATGCTTAGTGTTTGCATGTGTGCAAGGTTTCAAGCCGCACCCAAAGAGTGTCACTTAATTGCTGTAAAAAGAATCCTAAGGTATCTTGTGCACACACCCAACTTGGGCCTTTGGTATCCCAAAGGATCCAAGTTTAACTTGATAGGGTACTCCGACGCTGACTATGCGGGATGCAAAGTCGATAGAAAGAGCACGTCAGGGACTTGTCAATTTCTTGGTAGGTCCCTAGTTTCTTGGTCATCTAAAAAGCAAAACTCCATTGCTCTTTCCACAGCGGAAGCAGAGTATGTTGCAGCCGGTAGTTGCTGTGCGCAACTACTCTGGATGCAACAAACTCTTAGGGACTACGGCTACAATCTAAGTCATATCCCGCTTCTATGCGATAATGAAAGTGCTATAAAAATTGCACACAACCCGGTAGAGCACTCAAGAACTAAGCACATAGACATCCGTCATCACTTTCTTAGAGATCATTCATTAAAAGGTGACATAGCTATTTTACATGTTAGGACTGAAAAACAACTTGCAGATATTTTTACCAAACCATTAGATGAGAAAAGGTTCTGTGAACTAAGAAATGAGCTAAACATTCTTGACTCTCGAAATGTGGCTTGAAACATTGCATACCTGGTTGCAACTAAAATTGTTCCTCCGTACTGTCAAAAATGCTCCTCCTCTCCTTTGTACTCAGAAAACTATTCTTAATGAATAAATCTTGTGGATTATGATCATTGTTTGATTGTTGATTGTATACTGGTCGTAATCACCAAGACTACTTGCAAAATTGTTGTCCTTGGATCACTATTAGTTATCTATATATATATCAAGTCTGTTGAAAATGGACTAGTCCGATTCCCAACCGGACTAGTCCGGACAGACAACAATTAGGTTAAACTCAGGGGTACCGGACTAGTCCGGTCAGTCGGATATAGAAGCAGTCAGCCGGACCAAACGCCTCCCTCTCCACTCATAATCACTTTGCAACACCCTCTCTCCTAAACCCTAGCTCTCAAAGTGATTTTCGAGTTGAGCCCTCAAACTCGGAGTTTTCTCCGTGAAAAAGCCTCTTCTCGACGAGGGGATCCTACTTTCCGGACACATCCGGATTGATTTCCACTCCTTCAACGCGAATCTTCAAATCTTGGTAAATCCCCCCAAAACCCAAAATCTCAATTTTTCTAGCTCTAGCTAGTTTCCTTTGATTTCAAAAGGATGTACATTGCATAAATAGATGTATTTCTACCACTTTCCTACCCTTGTATCCATAGATAGGAGATTTGCTTCAAATAAAACACTCAAGTTAGGGTTCTTATGCTAGGCCGGACTAGTCCGGCGTCCAGATGCGGACAAGTCCGGTCCACCGGACTAGTCCGCACTCTGAAACCGGACAAGTCCGGTCTCTGACAGCTGAACTCCTACATTCCCATTTGAAGTCGATAAGGTGTCCGTTTGCATCTAATCCTTAAACTCCTTGTCAGGCATCATGTCTTCAGGACCAGATGACAGCTCTTTTCACATTGACGAAGAAGTTCAACGTGAAAGAGTGAGGAGAGCTAAGGAGGGAGTGATGAAGAAGAGACATGACGTCAATGCTCACTCTCCACCCTCCGACGACAATCTTCCTAAGAAGAGAAAAGTCATTATCAAAAGGCCTCAAAGGAAAGATGCTGCTGAGGGCTCATCAGGGCCAAGAAGAGTTCTCAATAAAGGGAAGGGACTTGCTAGTGGCCCCATTGGGCCCTTGAAATTGAAAAATCCCGTTCATCGCAACAGGCAGCCTTCAAGTGAAGATTTCACTGGAAAAGGGAATGAGCTAGCTGATAACTTCAGAAAGATTGAAGTGTATGGATGACCTAAACAATGTTATGATCCTAGGTTCTGGAGCAACTTCCATGCAGACTACTACGAGCACGTGTACATGAAGATGAAGAATCCCGTAGTAGAGAGTCAATGGCTGAATGTTGACTACCTGAAGTCGAAGAAGTATCCCGCATTTCGTGAGATGGTGGAGGCCTTAGAGAGGCACGGTCTGACGGACCTGCTATCCTTTGAGTATGACTGGAACAATGAAGTCATTACTCAGTTTTACTCCACTCTCTACTTTGCTCGGGATGATGGAGACAATCTTACTTGGATGACTCATGGTTCAAGGTACAGTGTCACTTATGATGAATTTGCTAGGATTCTTCACCTCCAAAACACTTTGGATCATGAACTGGTCATTCATAATCTGAAACCCCTGGAGAAGGAGGAACTTGAATTTCTCTATGACACAAGGATGCCATATGTCCCTCCAACCATCAAATATCTAAAGCCCTTCTTTGTGGTTCTAAATAGAGTCTTGAGAAAGACGATAGCTCCGAAGGATGGAGATGCAGGAACTATACAAGGAACCTTGAGAACTCTCATGAAAGTCATTAGTGGGAGGAGACCATTCAATGTCTTTGAGTATATCTACAATGACATTGTGAACATCTCAATTACCCCCAATAGGTCCTGTGGATACGCACCGTATATCATGTACATGATTGAGAAGGTGACAGGACTCGAGTTTGTCAAGGATGTCAAGCATACGGGGTTGAAGCCGCAAAAACCCACCGAGTACACTCTCCCTCCGGCTCCAGCTGCCCCGTCCTCTCCACCAGTGGAGAGGAGATCAAAGCAAGCTCATGATGACACTAGGTCTACAGCTGCTCCTCCTGGCTCTCCACCTGCCCAAGAATCATCTAGCGGCATCCTCAAGATGCTCTCCTCTATCTTTGCCTGCTGCCGTAAGATCGAAGACATGCAACGCAAAGAAAAGCTTGCAAGGAAGAGACATCAACAGTACGTCAATGCAAATATCAAGTCTATCTGTGCAAAGCTTGAGATTGAGCCTGTTGGATCACCGCCTGCCTCCGAGGACTCAGAGGAAGATCCTGCTCCCGTGGATGATGAAGATGAAGATCAGACTGAGACTGACGGAGGAGGCAGCGATGAGTGACTTCCCTCAATTTTTCTCTTTTTGGTGTCTTGATGCCAAAGGGGGAGAGATTGAGATGGAAGATTGAGATTAGACTTGGACTATTTTTCTATCTAGTATTAGTCATTAAGATCTTGTGTGATCAAGGACATGTACCTAATCTTGTAATGCACTATTTCTTTTCCTATGTGTGAAGTACTATGCTCTAATGCCCACTTACATGTTCACTACTGGTTGTCTTTAAGTTAGCACATTTTGTTTATCACACACCTATGAGGCACCCCACCATAAGGTGTGTCATATGTGAGAAGTTTTTTGTGAATTCTTTATTGTTCTCATGTGTACGCACCTTATGAAAATCAACCTTTTATTCTCAATTGTGATATCTCAAATGGTTGTCATCAATGACCAAAAAGGGGGAGATTGTAAGTGCATCTAGGATATCCCTTGTGGGTTTTGGCTAATTGATGACGAACATATGAGATCCTAATGAAACTATTAAGATGATTGCAGGATAAACAAAGTGAACTGGCTCGGCACACACACAAAAAGGTGAAAAATAGAGTGGTGCCCGAAAAGGAAGAAGTTAGTGAAATTTAGAGAAGCAAAGTAGATATAAATGTATAGGTGGTGTGTGAGAGAGACACATCCCAAGAGCTCATGACTTTGCGTAGGGGTAAGGGGTTTAAAAATCAACTAAAATCCACTGAAAACCGGACTAGTCCGTTCATGGACCGGACTAGTCCGTTTAACTTTCTGAAAGACGCAAACATAGTGCACCGGACTAGTCCGCCTTGTGAACCGTACTAGTCCGGTCAGCTCACTGGAACGCAACCGGACAAGTCCGGTTTTAGACCGGACTAGTCCGGTCATGTCTCTGTTGTCCTCCTTAGAGGACTACGGACTAGTCCATCCAGCAACAGGACTAGTCCGCTAAAGTTTCTGAAAACCCATCTCACATAGTACCAGACAAGTCCGGTTTGTGGACCGGACTAGTCCGGTTAACCCACTGGAAGTAGGCCGGACAAGTCCGATCATATACCGGACTAGTCCGGTAGTAGGTTTAACAACGGAAACTTTTTGGAAAAGCCTATAAAAAGAGGTCCTTTGGCTTTTCCCCAAGAAGACACGACTCATACTGTCAAAACTTGAAACCCTAGCGCCGCCACCTGTCCCAAGAGCCCAAAAACACATCTCCCCACACATCTAAGGTGCAAAAAGGTGAAGATCAATAAAATACTTGGATTTGGGATTGGGAGATCGTCGTTCCTTCGTTGTAAGCTCTTGGGGTTTGATCTCTCTACACTCATATTCTGAATTGTAATCTTTTTGAGTGTATTTGATCAACTTCTCATTGTAATTCTTGTGGGAGCCCTCAACGTGTGAGGTAGCCCCATAAAAACGGTGATTACACTTGATAGTGAAGTCAAGTCGGCCTGTGTGGTGACTTGAAGAGGAAAAGGGTTGAGAACCCGGCTCTGTGTGAGCTTCCTCAACGAGGACGTAGATCTCTTGGTGAGATCGAACCTCGGTAAAAATTCGTGTCTTTTGTCTCTCATTTGGTTTACATCTTGACACATTAGATTACTAGTTTGCTAGTCATCGTTTGAGTTCTTTACAAGTTTGCACGTGCATCCATACTATAAATTTAAGTTATAAAAACTGTTGTTCTTATTCCGCTGCTATAAGATAAAACTTGTGAGACACACTTAATCAACTCAAACAATTCAGCACACCGGACTAGTCCGCCCACACAACCGGACTAGTCCGGTCAGTCAAATTTCTAACAACTTTATTAAGTGTGCAGGAATTCTTTAAAGGCCTATTCACCCCCCCTCTAGGCCACATTCAACCTTCTCAAGAGAGTCCCTCGTCTCGGACATGAAGAGTGGAAGGCTGAAGTAACCATCCTGTCTAATGGTAGGGTTGTCACTCGGCACTTTGCACCCACATGGAGAGCTACAAGGGCAGAAGCTATCAATGATGCTGCATGGGATGCACTCACCGGACTATGCTACGCTTTGCGTGAGCAGCTTGAGAACACTCCTTTGGGCTGCACCCGTATCAGAAGAGTGGTACAAGAGAGATCATTGGACTCCATGGAGGAGCTCTTTCCAACCCACAAGCTGCTGACAAGTCTCATAAGTTGCTCGTGGAGTTAGGAATCCGCTATGCAAGCGCACAAGAGATCCGTTACCTCCGCAAGAGGCTGTACTTGCTGGAAAAACAAGAGGAGACTCGTGCCAACGTGGGAGAAAATGAAGCACCAGCGTCATCTATGCCTACATGGACTGCTGACTCACCATCGCGTGCACCCATGTATGGACCACCCCCGTCACATGGCGAGAACAGCACCAGTTCTCACGATTAAGTTTAGGTTTCCATTAAATAAAGCTGTAATAGGAACGTTTAGATCGTAATAAGTCAAATAAGAGTAGTGTGCAGAAATTATTATGATGATTGCTTGTGTTTGTGTTCTGGTGTGAGTTATGGGACGCTTCGTCGAATGTTCACATCCACACATAGTGGAGAGATGTGAGATGCTTCGGCACGTGTTCACATCCTCATATAGGCTGAAATTAATAAAAGAAGTAGCTTAGTTCATACACCTTGATGCATATAGTTGGGGGATCATTCTAAATTTCCATTTCCTACTATACTCTCTCTCTCACATATGGTGAGGGAAAACTCCAACCGCCAACGGAGGAACGCTCGTGGTAACAACAAACCACAGGAGGACGGCAATGTTGAAGTTCCTGAAAATGCCAACCCCAGGGCTGATGCAAGCAACCTTGAACGTTTGATGGCTATGCAGAACCAGCTCATGCAAACTATGATACAAATGTTGGGTCAGCTGCAGGCCAACAACAATAACAATCCTAACCCCGTTCCTGCACCCCCACCGCTGCCACCGCCACCACCGCTGGCTCACAACAGATTGGGAGAGTTCATGAGGACTAGGCCGCCTACTTTTGCGCAAGCCAATGATCCTATGGAGGCTGATGATTGGCTGAAGTCTATGGAAAATAAGCTTGCTATTGTTCATTGCAATGGTCGGGAGAAAGTTCTCTTCGCATCGCACAAACTCATGGGAGCAGCCGCTGATTGGTGGGATGCTCTTTGCAATGCTCATGTTAACCAGGAGACTATCACTTGGGATGAATTCAAGGAGAGTTTCCGCTCTCACTATGTCCCTGCAGGAGTCATGATGCTTAAAAGGCAAGAGTTTGAAGGTCTCCGTCAAGGAAGGAAGAGCGTGAATGAGTACCTCAACAAGTTCACGCAGCTGTCAACGTATGCTCCAGAAGATGCCAATTCGGATAAAAAAAGCAGTACTTGTTCATGAGAGGATTGAACAATGAAATCCAAGTTCAGCTACTCAACAATGACTATGCAAACTTCCAAAAGCTCGTTGACAAAGCTATCGTGGTGGAGAGCAAGATCCGTGAAATTGAGCAAGAGAGCAAGAGGAAGATGCCATATCAAGGACAGCCACAAGGGAGCAATGTACGTCCTCGTTTCACGCCACCAGCTGCACCTCACTATGGCTCGTCCGCTTATACTTTCCGCCCTGCAAACCCACCTCGCCCTACTCAGCTACCGCAGCAACATCCTGTTATGCAAGCACCTCGTATGCCTATGCCTCCTGCGTCCCGTCCCAACATGGGCGCCTATGCTCAAAACCAGCCTCGCCCCAACATTCCTGCTGTTATGGGCAACAAAGCATGTTTTTCATGCGGAGAGGCATGACACTTTGCAAGTCAGTGCCCGAAGAGGCCTTGGACAGCCGAGCAACGCACTGAAGCAGAACCCACGGCCGAATGGAGGAGTTAATCAAAGTAACCATGGACAGCAGAACTATGCTCGTGGCAATGTGAATCACGTCTTCGCTGAGGAAACACAACAAGCTGAGGACATCGTGATTGGTATGTTTCTCACCAACTCCAACCCAGCCACTGTTTTATTTGATTCCGGAGAATCGCATTAATTCATATCATCTAAGTATGTTGCCAAGTATAACCTGCAAATATTACACATGAAATAAACTTTGTTGGTTAATTCTCTCAGTGGAGAGATGAGGACTAATATAGTATGCCCGAAAGTAAGCCTTAAAATAAGTGGGGTAGATTTTCTCGCCAACCTTATTGTCTTGGATTCCCAAGGGATCGATATAATACTTGGGATGGACTGGTTAAGCAAGCACAATGGAATAATTAAATGCGCTCAAATGATCGTGCAGTTGACGAGTGAGCACGGTACTCGTATTGAGTTTGAGGCAGCCCAACCTACAACGGAGAAGGCAGTGCTGAACCACATCGAAGAAGCGACATTGGAAAGCATTCTGGTGGTTCAAGAATATTCAGATGTGTTCCCAGAAGAACTTCCAGGTATGCCACCTGACCGGGACATTGAATTTGCCATTGATTTAGTACCCGGAACTGCACCTATAGCAAAGAGGCCATATAGGATGCCTGCTAATGAATTAGCGGAGCTCAAGAAACAAATTCAGGAGCAGCTAGATAAGGGTATTATACGCCTAAGCTCGTCACCGTGGGGAGCCCCCGTGCTCTTCATGGATAAGAAAGATGGGACCCAAAGAATGTGTGTGGACTATAGGTATCTCAACGAAGTGACGATCAAGAATAAGTACCCGCTGCCCCGCATAGAGGACTTGTTCGATCAAATGAAAGGTGCCCGAATTTTCTCCAAGATTGATCTTTGGTCAGGATACTTCCAGCTGAAGATTAAGCACTCTGACATACCCAAGACTGCATTTTGAAAATGTTATGGTTCGTATGAATATACCGTTATGTCTTTTGGGTTAACGAATGCACCTGCATACTTTATGTACCTCATGAACAAGGTCTTCATGGAGTACTTGGACATTTCATCGTGGTTTTCATCGACGACATCATGGTGTACTCGAAAAGCGAGGAAGAACATGAAGAACAACTGAGATTGACATTGCAGAAACTGCGAGAGCATCAATTGCATGCCAAGTTCAGCAAGTATCAATTTTGGTTAAAATAAATATCATTCTTAGGCCACATTATCTTAGAAGGAGGAGTACCGGTTGATCCCGGAAAAGTGACAGATGTTTTGAAGTGGAACCAACCGCAGAATGTGAGGGATATTCAGAGTTTCCTTGGGATGGCTGGATACTACCACCGGTTCATCAAGGATTTCTCCAAAATAGTGAAACCTATGACTGAATTGCTCATGAAAGGGAAAGCATTCCAGTGGAAACCAGCATGTCAAGACAGCTTTGAGGAGCTAAAGAAGAGATTAACAACAGCGCCGGTTTTAGTATTGCCGGACGTGAGCAAGAGTTTCGATATATATTGTGACGCATCAAGACAAGGGCTTGGATGTGTGTTCATGAAAGGAGGACAAGTGGTTGCTTCGAGGCAAATAAAGAAACATGAGCTGAATTACCCTACACACAACCTAGAACTTGCAGACGTGATACATGCTTTGAAGATTTGGAGGCATTACATCCTTGGTCACCGAAGTGAGATCTACACGGATCATAAGAGCCTCAAGTATATATTCACGCAAACGGATCTGAATTTGAGGCAACGTCGATGGTTGGAACTCATCAAGGATTATGATGTTTGAATCAACTATCACCCCAGAAAGGCCAATGTAGTAGTTGACGCGTTGAGCCAAAAAGGAGCATGTCATCAACTCACGGTTCGGGAGCTGCCACCCGAGCTGCGTAAGGAGTTTGAACGGTTATATCTCGGGTTCTTGAACGAGATGGAGGTGATAGAACTGCACTCAACGCTAGAACAAGAGATACGAGATCGCTAAGCAACGGATGAGGAAATCAAGGAAAGAATCCGACAAGGCGTAGAGAAGGATTTCAAGGAAGACGAGAATGGCACGCTTGGGTTAGGGAAAAGGATTTGCGTGCCTAACGTGAAGCACATCTATGACATGATCCTAAAGGAGGCACATGACTGTAACACCCCAAATTTTGATTCAAAACTCTTAACCATGTTCAGAGGGGAATTTAAAAATTTTTGGACGTGTTGCATGTTTTGCAAAAATTCAAATTCAAACTGGAATTCAAATTATACTCAAAACAGAAAAGAAATGGAAAAAGAAAAAGGAAAACAGAAAAAAAACCGGCCAGTGGGCCGAAACCCGCCAGCCGGCCCAGCTACTCCCGCGCAGCCCGCCCACGCGCGCGCCCGCGCTCTCTCACACAGACAGGTGGGACCCGCCTGTCATCCCTAACCCCGCGACCCCGGACTTTTCCCTGAGCGCGCGCGATCTTAACCGATCGGGAAATCCGTTCCGCCGCCCGAATTCTGGTCCCAGAGGACTCCAACTCGATCACAACAGACCCACCGCCCTCCCCCGGCTATAAAACCCCCCGATCCGATCAGTTTTTCCCACGCGATCGCCGATTTTCACTCCGGTGAGCACCGAGACTTCGCCGGTGAATTCTGGCCGATCTAAGCTCGGAAACTCTGATCTAACTCGCTGGTCTTGATCCACCGCCTCCGGGGAACTTTGCAGGTGCAGAAAACCCGAAGACTTACGGTGTAAATCCAGCGCCGACGAGCTTCGCCGTGGTTTTGCCTCGGACCTCGCCGCCGATCACTTTCCAGGACTCCCGAGCTCGAGAAAACCCCCGAGGTGAGATCCCTGACCTCCCCTCTACCGATCTAGGCCATAAGATCACAGTTCTAGGCAGAATTCTCGAGGATCCGAAACTTTCCGGCGAGATCGCCGCTTCCCGCCGCCGTGCGCCGCCGGCAGCGCCGCCCGCGCTCGATCGGAGCGACGTGGCCGCTTGTGCGCCGTTTATTTTAAATCGCACGGTAGACTTTAAAACCCCGCGTACCGGTTCGATCTTATAATCTCAGCCGTCGGTTTAAAATCGGACGGACCACGTCGGCCCCGCGTTATAAAGACTGGAATTCTTACGTGCTACCCCCTGGGGTTCTCTGGAATTGAGAGCTAGCCCCGGAAACTTCAGATCTAGCCCCTGGAACTTCAGAAAATCATGTAAATTCATTTAAAAATCAGTTTTAGCCCCTGGACTTAATAGAAATTAAGAAAAACACCTCTGATAAGTGTAGCTAGACCCCTGGAAATTATGAAAATAATATTATAGACCCTGTAATGGGGTGAGTTTACTTTTTAGCCCTGTTTAGTATTTAATTTATAAAATTGAATATGTAATTAGTGGTTAAAAATTAAAAAGGGGGACAAACATAATTGTCAAAATTAATTAAAAACCTTCTCAGTACTTAGGAAACTTTGGAGTGAGATAAAAATATATTTTTGGGCTGAAATAAATCTGTTTTATCTATTATTCACATTTATTAGTATAGGGACACATTTTTTTAAGTAAAGGATAGTTATAGAAAAATAGGGAAAATAATTATGAAATAGTTTACATCAGAGGCCAAGGTCAAAATATGATTTTAAATTATTTGGGACCAGAACCTAATCTGTTTAGGTGATGTGTATTACTAATTTAATAATAAAATACACAATTATGCATAGGAATATAAATCTGAAAATATAGCAACTAGCAAATGATAAATGGAGTTTCTAAAATCCAAAGAAGTCAGTTTAGGGTTGATAGAAGTTATGAAAGCACATATGGGGAAGAATAATACTTTTCATACACACTTTGTAGTAAAAAGGTGAAGTAGTTGAATATAAGAAATTTATTGGAAACCCATATAAATAGTATGTAAGTATAAAGGTGGACACAAAAGTAGGAATCATATACACATGGTTAAAAGTGCATGCAAGCCACAACTCAACACACATAAAGTAACCACAACACATATAATGGTGAAAGAATTTCATAAATATGAATGTGTGGTTTGTATGAAGTAGAAGTGTGAACTATGTCTTATGATTGTTGTTTTTCTTTTGCTATGTGTGATGGTATGAAGTAGAACCTGTTCAAGAGCAAGTTAACCCTTTCCAAGATCAGGACTACCAATTTCAAGAGCAGCAAGAAGGAGGCAAGTGTCCTTGACCACTTTGATCCTATGCTAGGGTGTGTAGATAGAATTATTTGCATTGTCAAATGAAATATGAAACCCATGCTAGGAAAGTTTCCCTAGAATTGCATTACCTTGTTTCCTTGTAGCTTGGGTTGGGATTCATTTTGTCATGTCATTTATTTACATGCATATGCTTAGCCATGCTTAGAATGGGATATTTGGGACATGAGATCATCAGTTTATTATACCATACTCTTGAATGAGCTATTGGGAGTTATGTAGAGGTAGGGATCAAGGCAAGTTGGATGTTTTGGTTGTGTGCTGGGTGCACGAGACTTGGGTTTGTGTTTAGTACTTGCCTGGATCCTAAGGACCGGTTCATGGAGCATGTAACCCGGCTTTACAGTGCCAACCACATGCTGAGATGGGGCAGCTTAGCCAATTAATTAGGTGTATCCCCGGCGTAGTATGGGTGTGTTGGATGGTGCGGGGAGTAGGTGTCAGCTGGACTACCATATGAACCGCAAGGCTCAAGAGGGGGCCACTGCAGCGGGGTTGGAGCCTCTTGTATGCTGTTAGGGGTGAAACCTCAGTGGGCCCACGCTCGTCGGGAATCCCTTTGTAAAGGCTTCGTAGTGATCTCCTGGCCGCACACCTGGGAAGTGTGAATGTGGATCGTAGCCACTGGCATAATGGAGGTTCTTTTAGTCCACCCGGCAACGGGGGATGAAATCACTACTTGTGGGTACAGTGGTACAAACTCTGCAGAGTCAAAACTGTCTTGACAGCCGTGCTCACGGTTAAGAGCGGCCTGGACTTATTCATGATTAGAGGATTGATGGTTTTGGAAGTTAAGCGGGGAGCTTAACATTGGAAATGATGTTATGGTTATTGGATTATGATAATGGGATTGGGAGATTGGGACAATTTCACCTGTGTAGTAATGTAGTTGCTTAATAAGCTAAGGTGATAGGTATTAATTGCGTAGTGCTTTAACCATGAGTTCAACCTCTCCTTGTTATAGCCATGCATGATATGATTTTCCCACACTTGCTGAGTACCATTGGTACTCAACCTTGCATATTTGTTGGTTTATATTGCTGCTCAGGTCAAGATAATGAGGTGGTGTATAATGACCAAGATTTTGGACCCGAGGAAGGTTTTTAGGTTCATGAAGACCCCCGGGCAACGCCTGTGATGGAGCCCTAAAGAATAATATTCCACTGCTAGTTTATTTACTTGTGATGAAGCATTAGTGTCCATTGAGACATTTGCGATGTAAGACTTATTTATATTCGACACCTGGCTTGTAATAAATGATGCTTCACTATTTGTCATCACATGTATGAGAAAATGATCCTGGCATACATGTGATATTCACTTGGTTGTTCTTCGGAAAAACCGGGTGTGACAGAGGTGGTATCAGAGCCAAGGTTGCCCGTAGGAACGTGGACCTAGGTAGAAATGGACGTATTTAAGGGCCCTATTTTCTTAAAAACTATTTTCCAAGGTGTGGGTGGAAAAGTGTTATTAAAGGAGTCATTTTCTTCATCTTACCCCAACTTTCATTCAAAATAGGATTTTTGTTTGAGAATTTATCTAACTTAATTTTTAAATTCTTTTGTTTTAGATGGTTCGCATGATTCGCACCGCTCGTAAGTCCACAGGAGGGAGAGTTCCCGTAGTTGCCCTTGCCGAAAGAGAGGAGAGTCGTCCAGTGACGTACCTTTCCTACGGATTGGCAGTAGGAGATTTGTTGCGCCGTCTTCGACGTATGCTCGAAGCCGCCGGCAATACGGGCAAGCTAATCATCCACTATAACTCCACCAGGACCATCCGTGAGAAGAGGGAAGAATGGAGTTCGGAGATGAGGATTATACACGAGAATCAACTGCTTAAGATTCACCACTCTCCAGCTTGTCGAGCAACACAAGTTGACGCGGAGAAAGATGTCACCTGGGAGGCCATCACCTGCCAGAGTCACATCTATCGTCGCCACTTGGACAAAACTGAGTACATGTATGTCCTCCAACGTGAGAGTGGTACCACGGAGTACAAGTACCCACCGGTGCAGCAAGGGACTTCCCATGAGCACATGGACTTGTGCTTGGAGGATGCTGCTATGCTCAGCACTCGACTGCAGGAGTGTCAACAAGAGCTTCAGGATGTCCGAGACACCCTGAAGGAAACGGAGGCGTTGCTGCGAGCTTGCTTAAAGGCGAGAGAAAGAGGAGATGGGAATGAACTGTGTGTCACCGTGAGTGATCCATGGACTCCTGACTCCCCGGATCGCCAAGCAATCAGGCGTCGTCGCACTTCTCCACCAGCAGCCTCCCCACCCAAAGCAGAGTCAGAAGGAAGCCGAAATGAGGAGGAAGATCCCGAGGAGCCAGCTCAAGAGGACGAGTAGTGCAGAGTCTTTCCCCTAGCTAGCAAGAGGTCGAGTAGTCGAGTCGTTACGTAGTTAATGGTGTGATAATGCTTGGTGTGTGACGTGAGTTGTGGAAGCCATGAGCAATTGTCCACAGCCTCGTCTTCAGATTGTTTTGCTTTGGTGTGTAAACCCACAGGAAATAATAGTGCATTTATTTTGTGTGAGATATAAACCCTCGTAAAATTTTAACAAAGCCTCAACACCTCAAAGTACCAACAAATGAAAGTAGTAAGATGATACTAAATGGTATCAAATTAACATTTGTTGATTCTGCCAGATGGCCGGAAGAGGAAAAGGACGTGCTGCCAACCCCGCCAACAACAATGATGAGGCATGCAACCCTCATCTTTCTGAAGGCCAGGACCGGGGTGGTCGCCGTGAAGAAGTTGATCCTCTCCACCAAATGCTGGAGAATCAAAATCAGCTCATCCAGAACTTGACTCAAGTGGTGGCCAACTTGCATCAAGTTCCACCTCCACAAGCTGCACCACGCCAACCAAGGTTGAGTGAGTTTCTAGGAACTCAACCTCCCAAGTTTGCAAGTGCTGCTGAACCTCTGGAGGCAGATGATTGGCTGAAGACCATTGAAAGTAAGATGAGGATAATACAATGCCAAGGGTATGAGAGGGTGCTGTTTGCCTCTCATCAATTGAATGGACCTGCTGCTGATTGGTGGACCGCCTACGTGGCTGCCCATCATGACCCTGAGAACATCACTTGGGAAGAGTTCAAGCGTAGCTTCCGCAACCACTACATCCCAAGAGGTGAACTCAAAAACAAGAGGAAAGAGTTTCTGGGACTGCAGCAGGGAAACATGACGGTGAGGGAATACCTCACTAAATTTACTCAACTATCCCGTTATGCTCCACGAGACATAGAGACTGATGAGCAGAAACAAGATTGTTTCGTGGAAGGACTTACCGCAGAGATGCAGTGTGCCATGTCCTCCAATGAGTATGAAAGCTTTCAAAAGATGGTTGACAGAGCATTTGTGGTGGAAAGGAAGCTAAAGGCCCTGGAAAATGAGAATAAGAGGAAGGCGGGGTGGTCACATCAGGCCTCAGGGAGCAACACCCGCCCACGTATGATGCAGCAACCTACGGGGCAGACAAGCCGTGCTGCGGTACCCTATTCAGCACCAAGAGGGTACAACCCAAACTACAGGCCACCCGCGGCACCAGCACAGCCGCAACGTCAGTTTGTGCAGCAGCCTCGCCCCGCATATCCACCTCGACCAGCAGTGCAAGGACCCCCGAACCAACCCCAAGACAACAAAGGCCAAGCACCTAAGGTTGGGGTGCAATGTTTTAGCTGTGGTGAAGTGGGGCACTATGCCCATAAGTGCCCAAAGAAGAAGCCTGCGCCGCCACAACAGCAGAGTGTAGTGAGAGTACGGGTGAACCATGTCACTATGGAGGAAGCACAAGAGGCACCCGACGTGGTAGTTGGTAAGTTTCCTGCCAATTTACACCTTGCAACTCTGCTGTTTGATTCTGGTACTACCCACTCGTTCATTGCTCAAGGGTTTGTTAAGAAGTATGACCTAGCAACCACACAAATGAACCATATGCTAGCTATAAACTCTCCAGGTGGAGAAATAAGGACAAGACAAGTGTGTCCCAAAGTGAGCCTAGACATTAATGGGGTAGTATTTACTGCTAACCTCATAGTGATAGATTCACAAGGGATAGATATTATTTTGGGTATGGATTGGTTGACCAAACATAAAGGAATCATCCATTGTTCGACCAGAACGGTGGAACTAACTCACCCCAATGGCACAAGAGTAAAGTTCCTAACGATACACGAGCCTAGGAGGGACATTAAATTAAATCAAGTGGAGGTGAAAGTTGAGGAAATCAGGACTATCAGGGAATATCCAGATGTTTTTCCGGAGGAGTTGCCAGGTATGCCTCCCGACCGTGATGTGGAATTCGTGATTGAGCTAGTACCGGGAACAGCCCCGATATACAAGAGACCTTATCGAATGGACTCCAAGCAGCTAGAAGAGCTCAAGGATCATTTGAGAGAATTGACGGAGAAGGGGTATATTCGCCCTAGTTCCTCACCATGGGGAGCTCCGGTGATATTTGTGCCCAAGAAAGACGGAACCCAAAGGTTATGCGTGGATTACCGTGCCTTGAATGAGGTAACCATCAAGAACAAGTACCCATTGCCTCGCATTGAAGACTTGTTTGATCAGTTGAGGGGAGCTTGTGTGTTCTCGAAAATTGATCTCAGGTCGGGGTACCACCAACTCAAGATAAGGCAATCAGATATTCCCAAGACAGCTTTCGTATCTCGGTACGGACTGTATGAATACACTGTCATGCCTTTTGGGCTAACCAATGCCCCGGCATATTTCATGTACCTCATGAACAAGGTATTCATGGAATATCTGGACAAATTTGTGGTGGTTTTCATAGATGATATTCTCGTCTTCTCCAAAAATGAAGAAGAACATGAGAAACATCTAAGGTTGGTGTTACAGAGGCTGAGAGAACACCAACTATATGCCAAGTTGAGCAAGTGTGAGTTTTGGCTGAAGAGAGTTCCTTTTTTAGGACATATAATCTCGGAGGGAGGAATCTCCGTAGATCCCGCCAAAATCGAGGATATCCAGAAGTGGAAAACCCCTGAAAATGTCGGGGAAGTTCGAAGCTTTTTGGGATTGGCTGGATACTATCGACGGTTTATTGAGGGATTCTACAAGATCTCGAGACCTCTCACCAAACTGTTGGAGAAGGGAATCACGTTCACCTGGACGCCACAGTGCGAGACGAGCTTTCAGGAGTTAAAGAAGAGATTGACAACAGCCCCAGTGTTGGTTATGCCAGATATGCAGAAGAATTTCACAGTGTACTGCGATGCCTCTGGAAATGGGTTGGGATGTGTTCTCATGCAAGAAGGACATGTCGTGGCATATGCATCCCGGCAGCTTCGGAAGCACGAGAAGAACTATCCTACACATGACCTAGAACTAGCTGCAGTGGTACACGCGTTGAAAATTTGGCGGCACTATTTGATGGGGAAGAGGACAGAGATATATACGGATCATAAGAGTTTGAAGTACATATTCACACAGCCAGATCTCAACCTCAGACAAAGGAGATGGTTAGAGCTAATCAATGACTTTGATGTGGGCATCAACTATCATCCCGGGAAAGCAAACGTCGTGGCCGATGCTTTGAGTCGGAAAGTGCAGGTCAATAAGTTGAGCTTGAAGGACATGCCTGCAGAATTAAAGGACGAGGTTATAAGGCTCAATCTATGTCTAGTAAATAGTGGTGAAGCCATCGCCATGGAAGTGGACTCCACACTCGAGCAAGACATACGCGAGGGCCAAAAGAATGATGAGAAGATACGAGAGATCAGACAGCTCATCAAGGAAAATAAAGCTCCTGGTTTTAGAGAGGATGAACAGGGAACGGTGTGGCACGGGAAAAGGATCTGTGTGCCAGAAGTAAAGGAGATCCGTGAATTAATTTTGAAGGAGGCTCACGATTCCGACTATTCCATTCATCCTGGGAGTACGAAGATGTACCAGGACCTCAAGAGCAGGTATTGGTGGTATGGCATGAAGCGAGATGTCGCGGAACATGTTGCCCTATGTGACACATGTCAGTTGGTGAAAGCTGAACATCAACGACCCGCGGGATTATTGCAACCACTCAAAGTGCCTGAATGGAAGTGGGAAGAAATCAGCATGGATTTTGTCGTGGGATTGCCTAGGACCCAATCCGGGTATGATTCAATATGGGTCATTATTGATAGGCTAACCAAGGTAGCTCATTTCATCCCTGTGAAAGAAAGCTACAGCGGATCCAAATTGGCAGAATTGTACATGTCAAGGATTGTGTGTTACCATGGAGTGCCAAAGAAGATAGTGTCGGACCGAGGGACACAGTTCACCTCGAGGTTTTGGCAGAAGTTGCATGAAACCATGGGAACCCGTCTGAACTTCAGTTCTGCCTATCATCCCCAAACTGACGGGCAGACGGAGAGAACCAATCAGATCCTTGAAGATATGTTAAGGGCATGTGCACTCAAAAACAATAGGAGTTGGGACAAGAACTTACCGTATGCGGAGTTTTCCTATAACAACAGCTATCAAGCTAGTATGAAAATGTCGCCGTTTGAAGCTTTGTATGGAAGGAAGTGCAGAACTCCTCTATTTTGGAACCAAACAGGAGAAAGTAAAGTGTTTGGTCCAGAAGTGCTACAAGAAGCCGAGGCAAAGGTGAGGGAGATTCGCAACAATTTGAGGATAGCACAAACACGCCAAAAGAGCTATGCCGATGTACGAAGAAGAGAGCTCGTTTTCAACGTGGGAGACTATGTTTATCTCAAGGTGTCCCCTATCAGAGGACTTCGTCGGTTCAAGGTGAAAGGGAAGTTGTCACCTCGATACATCGGACCCTTTCAAGTTTTGGAAAGAAAAGGCGAAGTGGCGTACCAACTAGAGTTACCGGTTCATCTATCGGATGTACACGATGTATTCCATGTGTCACAACTCAAGAAATGCCTGAGGACGCCTGAAGAGGTGTTACCCATGAATGAAGTGGATGTAGCTGAAGATTTGTCTTATGCCGAGCAACCATACAAGATTTTGGAGACAATGGAACGCCTCACCAGAAATAAAAGAATCCGGATGTGCAAGGTGCAGTGGAAGCATCACTCAGAAGAGGAAGCCACCTGGGAACGGGAAGATGAGCTTAAGGCACAATTTTCGGAATTGTTTTCTTAGAAACACCAATCTCGAGGACGAGATTTCTTTTAAGGGGGGGTAGAGCTGTAACACCCCAAATTTTGATTCAAAACTCTTAACCATGTTCAGAGGGGAATTTAAAAATTTTTGGACGTGTTGCATGTTTTGCAAAAATTCAAATTCAAACTGGAATTCAAATTATACTCAAAACAGAAAAGAAATGGAAAAAGAAAAAGGAAAACGGAAAAAAACCGGCCAGTGGGCCGAAACCCGCCAGCCGGCCCAGCTACTCCCGCGCAGCCCGCCCCCGCGCGCGCCCGCGCTCTCTCACACAGACAGGTGGGACCCGCCTGTCATCCCTAACCCCGCGACCCCGGACTTTTCCCCGAGCGCGCGCGATCTTAACCGATCGGGAAATCCGTTCCGCCACCCGAATTCTGGTCCCAGAGGACTTCAACTCGATCACAACAGACCCACCGCCCTCCCCCGTCTATAAAAACCCCCGATCCGATCAGTTTTTCCCACGCGATCGCCGATTTTCACTCCGGTGAGCACCGAGACTTCGCCGGTGAATTCTGGCCGATCTAAGCTCGGAAACTCTGATCTAACTCGCTGGTCTTGATCCACCGCCTCCGGGGAACTTTGCAGGTGCAGAAAACCCGAAGACTTACGGTGTAAATCCAGCGCCGACGAGCTTCGCCGTGGTTTTGCCTCGGACCTCGCCGCCGATCACTTTCCAGGACTCCCGAGCTCGAGAAAACCCCCGAGGTGAGATCCCTGACCTCCCCTCTACCGATCTAGGCCATAAGATCACAGTTCTAGGCAGAATTCTCGAGGATCCGAAACTTTCCGGCGAGATCGCCGCTTCCCGCCGCCGTGCGCCGCCGGCAGCGCCGCCCGCGCTCGATCGGAGCGACGTGGCCGCTTGTGCGCCGTTTATTTTAAATCGCACGGTAGACTTTAAAACCCCACGTACCGGTTCGATCTTATAATCTCAGCCGTCGGTTTAAAATCGGACGGACCACGTCGGCCCCGCGTTATAAAGACTGGAATTCTTACGTGCTACCCCCTGGGGTTCTCTGGAATTGAGAGCTAGCCCCGGAAACTTCAGATCTAGCCCCTGGAACTTCAGAAAATCATGTAAATTCATTTAAAAATCAGTTTTAGACCCTGGACTTAATAGAAATTAAGAAAAACACCTCTGATAAGTGTAGCTAGACCCCTGGAAATTATGAAAATAATATTATAGACCCTGTAATGGGGTGAGTTTACTTTTTAGCCCTGTTTAGTATTTAATTTAGAAAATTGAATATGTAATTAGTGGTTAAAAATTAAAAAGGGGGACAAACATAATTGTCAAAATTAATTAAAAACTTTCTCAGTACTTAGGAAACTTTGGAGTGAGATAAAAATATATTTTTGGGCTGAAATAAATCTGTTTTATCTATTATTCACATTTATTAGTATAGGGACACATTTTTTTAAGTAAAGGATAGTTATAGAAAAATAGGGAAAATAATTATGAAATAGTTTACATCAGAGGCCAAGGTCAAAATATGATTTTAAATTATTTGGGACCAGAACCTAATCTGTTTAGGTGATGTGTATTACTAATTTAATAATAAAATACACAATTATGCATAGGAATATAAATCTGAAAATATAGCAACTAGCAAATGATAAATGGAGTTTCTAAAATCCAAAGAAGTCAGTTTAGGGTTGATAGAAGTTATGAAAGCACATATGGGGAAGAATAATACTTTTCATACACACTTTGTAGTAAAAAGGTGAAGTAGTTGAATATAAGAAATTTATTGGAAACCCATATAAATAGTATGTAAGTATAAAGGTGGACACAAAAGTAGGAATCATATACACATGGTTAAAAGTGCATGCAAGCCACAACTCAACACACATAAAGTAACCACAACACATATAATGGTGAAAGAATTTCATAAATATGAATGTGTGGTTTGTATGAAGTAGAAGTGTGAACTATGTCTTATGATTGTTGTTTTTCTTTTGCTATGTGTGATGGTATGAAGTAGAACCTGTTCAAGAGCAAGTTAACCCTTTCCAAGATCAGGACTACCAATTTCAAGAGCAGCAAGAAGGAGGCAAGTGTCCTTGACCACTTTGATCCTATGCTAGGGTGTGTAGATAGAATTATTTGCATTGTCAAATGAAATATGAAACCCATGCTAGGAAAGTTTCCCTAGAATTGCATTACCTTGTTTCCTTGTAGCTTGGGTTGGGATTCATTTTGTCATGTCATTTATTTACATGCATATGCTTATCCATGCTTAGAATTGGATATTTGGGACATGAGATCATCAGTTTATTATACCATACTCTTGAATGAGCTATTGGGAGTTATGTAGAGGTAGGGATCAAGGCAAGTTGGATGTTTTGGTTGTGTGCTGGGTGCACGAGACTTGGGTTTGTGTTTAGTACTTGCCTGGATCCTAAGGACCGGTTCATGGAGCATGTAACCCGGCTTTACAGTGCCAACCACATGCTGAGATGGGGCAGCTTAGCCAATTAATTAGGTGTATCCCCGGAGTAGTATGGGTGTGTTGGATGGTGCGGGGAGTAGGTGTCAGCTGGACTACCATATGAACCGCAAGGCTCAAGAGGGGGCCACTGCAGCGGGGTTGGAGCCTCTTGTATGCTGTTAGGGGTGAAACCTCAGTGGGCCCACGCTCGTCGGGAATCCCTTTGTAAAGGCTTCGTAGTGATCTCCTGGCCGCACACCTGGGAAGTGTGAATGTGGATCGTAGCCACTGGCATAATGGAGGTTCTTTTAGTCCACCCGGCAACGGGGGATGAAATCACTACTTGTGGGTACAGTGGTACAAACTCTGCAGAGTCAAAACTGTCTTGACAGCCGTGCTCACGGTTAAGAGCGGCCTGGACTTATTCATGATTAGAGGATTGATGGTTTTGGAAGTTAAGCGGGGAGCTTAACATTGGAAATGATGTTATGGTTATTGGATTATGATAATGGGATTGGGAGATTGGGACCATTTCACCTGTGTAGTAATGTAGTTGCTTAATAAGCTAAGGTGATAGGTATTAATTGCGTAGTGCTTTAACCATGAGTTCAACCTCTCCTTGTTATAGCCATGCATGATATGATTTTCCCACACTTGCTGAGTACCATTGGTACTCAACCTTGCATATTTGTTGGTTTATATTGCTGCTCAGGTCAAGATAATGAGGTGGTGTATAATGACCAAGATTTTGGACCCGAGGAAGGTTTTTAGGTTCATGAAGACCCCCGGGCAACGCCTGTGATGGAGCCCTAAAGAATAATATTCCGCTGCTAGTTTATTTACTTGTGATGAAGCATTAGTGTCCATTGAGACATTTGCGATGTAAGACTTATTTATATTCGACACCTGGCTTGTAATAAATGATGCTTCACTATTTGTCATCACATGTATGAGAAAATGATCCTGGCATACATGTGATATTCACTTGGTTGTTCTTCGGAAAAACCGGGTGTGACAATGACTCACCTTATTCCATACACCCCGGCTGTACAAAGATGTACAAGGACCTGAAAACATTCTATTGGTGGGATGGTATGAAAAGGGATATCACTGAATACGTTGCCTTATGCGACACGTGCCAAAGAGTGAAGGCCGAGCATCAAAGACCCACTGAATTGTTGCAGCCATTAAAAGTACCCGAGTGGAAGTGGGAAGATACCAGCATGGATTTCATAGTCGGATTGCCGCGTACTCAGTCCGGCTACGACTCTATTTGGGTTATCATGGACCGATTGTTGAAAACAGCCCACTGTATTCCTGTGAGAACCAAGTACACCGTCGCACAACTAGCCGAGCTGTATATGGAGCAAATTGTGTGTCGCCATGAAGTTCCGAAGAGGATAGTTTCAGATCAAGGTTCTCAATTTACCTCTAGGTTCTGGAAGAAGCTGCATGAAGCCATGGGTACACGGTTGAATTTCAGCTCCGCATATCACCCGCAAACCGACGGGCAAACTGAGAGAACAAATCAGGTTTTGGAAGACATGTTAAGAGCTTGCGCTTTGAAGCATGGGCGTAGTTGGGATAAGAGCTTGCCATATGCTGAATTCTCGTACAACAACAGCTACCAAGCCAGCTTGAAGATGTCACCTTTCGAAGCATTGTATGGTAGACGGAGTACAACACTGCTGTTCTAGAATGAGACCGGAGAAAGCCAAATATTTGGAACCGAAGTGCTGCAAGACGCCGAAAAGAAAGTCCAAATGATACGTGAAAACTTGAAGGCCGCTCAGTCAAGACAAAAAGGGTTATGTGGATAATAGGTGAAGAAGATTGACCTTCGAAGTAGGAGACTTCGTGTATCCAAAGGTATCGCCTATCCGAGGCCAACGACAGTTCAACGTCAAAGGCAAGTTAGCACCTCGCTACATTGGGCCATTCAAGATTTTGGGATTGGTTTTGGGACTGTTTTGAGTCATAACAATGGGTTTGGTTTCGGTTATATGAAAAAGAGATGGTTATGAATCATTATGAGTATGAGATGAATTTGAGAAAGATTATTGGCTGGTTGAGACTTAATATATGGTAAATTATGATGAAGGAATGTTGATGAATAACTTGGTTATGATGGGATTAAACTCACCTAGAAATAGTTGCTGCTTTTAACGTGTTTGTAAAATAAAATTTGCTTGCTGCAATCAACCTTTTTATTGCCTACCTTGTTGTAAGCTACATGTCATACTTTTCCCGCACTTGCTGAGTACGACATGTACTCACCCTTGCATTCCCACATATACATCAGCTACAGGTAAAGAATATTTCGAAGAACATTTGGAGTACTAGGCGTGCGCACTACAGTCAACATGCCTGTGGAGTTTAAGTTGGAGCATGCTGTTTTAGTCATTTTTCCACTGTCGTTTAGAGTCTTCCGCTGCAAGAATAAGTTAGATATTCATGAGCGAGACATTGAGTCAATGTAATAAAGTACTTAAACACTATTCGTATGTGGTTATATTCTGAATTTCAGTTTGTGGAATACATGTATATGTGTGATGAACATCCTGGGCACACATATGCATCCACTTGGTTCATTTTTGAAACAAGGTGTCACAGCCAAAAATGCGAGAGAGCCAGTGACAGAATGGTTTCAACCATCGCCGGCTTCACCATTGGACTTAAGGTCTCATCGTAGTCGACCCCAGGGCGCTGAGTGAAGCCCCGAAGTACCCACCAATCCTTGTATCTCTCCAAGGAACCATCCGCCTTCTTCTTATGCGTGAACACCTGCCCGCGACAACATTGCCACGACCGGGACGGGGCACCAGGTGCCAGGTTCGGTTGGCAAGCAGGGCCGCATATTCTTCCTCCATAGCGCGACGCTAGTGAGAGTCGCCGAGGGCACTATGGACAAAAGACGGTATAGGCGAGATCGAAGAGGAGGCAGACGTTGGAGAAGTCATCATTGAGAGGACGACCCCAGAGAAGCGCTCAACTGGCCGGAGGACCCAGGCAGCACATCGAGTCACCATCGGGTGGACGTGACCCGGGTCCTGGTGGAGCAGAGGAGGATGGTACACCGGGGGCTCTGAGCAAGAAGGAGTCAAAGCACCACGCCACTCCCATCGCTGATAGACAAGAGCTGGGTTCTTGGCAGCGTGTGGCACAACGAGTGACGTCGGAGACTCCGGGGACGAGCGTGACGCAGCTGGAGCTGGAGCACCAACCCGCAGCCGGTGACGTCGGGGATGCCAAGGCCATGCGTGGCGCCGCGGGTGACGCCAGGGACGTCGGAGCCTAGCGTGGCGCTGCTAGCAACGTCGGGGACGCCGAGGCTGCACGTGGCGCAGTTGGCGACGTCGGGGGCTCCGGGACCCCGCATGGCACAGCGGGTGCCATACCTGCAGAAGAAAACAAGGTATCCAACTCTGCGGTGGAACCAGTGGAGGAAGTGGAGAAAGTAAAAGAGGACTCATCAAAGACGGCGTGTCGAGAGATCAAGAGGCGGTGAGTGGTGAGATCAAGACACCGGTACACCTTATGATCAAGGGAATACCCCAGGGAAAACACAACGCATCGAGCGAGGCGCAAGCTTATGTGGGGCGGTAGCAGAAAGGTTAGGTAGCAAGCGCACCCAAAAACTCGAAGGTGGTTGTAAAGAGTAGTGCCAAACAAAGCGAAGTAAGTTGTGGGGGCACGAATCGCCTTGGTGGGAAGACGATTAATAAGGAAGGTGGTAGTGTGAAGGGCCTCTACCCAGTACCTGGTGGGAATGGAGGCCTGAAACATCAGGGAGCGCATGACATCGTCGGTGGTACGAATCATGCGCTCAGCTTGCCATTCTGGGGAGAGGTGTACGAACAAGAAATGTGCAACTGGACACCGTGAGCGAGGAGAAAGTTACGGAGTGCTGAGTTATCAAACTCGCAGCCGTCATCTAACTGGACAGCCCGGACAGTGCGTCAGACCTAAGTGGACACTAGAACGAAGTAGTGAGAAAGAGTGACGAATGTCTCAAACTTCATACATAAAGGAATAGTTCATGAAAAGTGCAAAAAATCATCAAGTATCACTGTCAGTACCCTGCAGACCAGGTAATCCCGCGTAGTGGGTAAAAGACAGCCTAGGCCCCGCCTCCCCACTGAGGCAGGCCCCAGCATAAGCCACGTGCCCTTGGCCCCATTGTCAGCCCTGAAGATGACACGTGCGCTTGAGCTCCGGAGCTGACACATGCCCTGGGCTGTGGTGCGAGCCTCCCCACTGAGGTGAGGTCCGGGGCTGCCACGTGTCCCCTGGCTCCGAGCCACCTCCCCAAAGAGGACAGCACCGGGGCTGACACGTGTCCTGGGCTCCGTCCTAGGCCTCCCTACTAAGGTGTGGTCCGGGGCTGCCACGTGTCCCCTGGCTCTGAGCCACCTCCCCGCCGAGGAGAGCTCCGGTGCTGACACGTGCCCTGGGCTCTGGTCCGAGCCTCCCTGCTGAGGTGAGGTCCGGAGCTGCCACGTGTCCCCAGGTTCCGAGCCGCATCCTCGCTGAGGACAGCTCCGGTGCTGACACGTGCCCCTGGCTCCGGCCCGAGCCTCCCCGCTGAGGTGAGGTCCGGGGCTGCCACGTGTCCCCTGGCACCAAGCCCATCGATAAGAACTCTAGAGCCGCAACGTGCTCCACGATCCATCATGGGCCGTGGGTCGACGAAGTCAAGAAGGAAGTGCGCTGTCAAGCTTTGCATTCAAGGCTTGCGCCTTACCCAGAAGCATGGCACACTGCACACGCCTCCGTCCCTTGCCCGTTTGCCATTACGGTGACAAGACAGGACAACAAGGCGTGACAGCAGTACAGTGCCGCCCGACGGCACGAAGCCACCCAACCAGGGTGAGAAGACGTGGCGACAATACAGCGTCTTCATCATCACCTGACACGCGGTAAGGGGTACTCAGCACGACGGACGATGGGACTTAACTCTCCCGCCAGCCACTCTACTCAGAGGACGAAGCCCTAGATCATGTATAGGGTTCATTTAGCTCTGGGGCCACCTGTCGGGCCCCAGGCCTCATTGTAACCACCCGTCCTTGAGCCCGAACCACGAAAATCTCGGTGTTCATCCGCTATCTTGAGCCCAGGTCGCGTAGGGCGCCAAGCACCCTCTGGAAAAAAAGAACCTTGCGGGCTGCTTCCGAGCAGACCGGGAGGAGTGTCGCAGCTCACACTCTGACATTTGGCACTCCAGGTTGGGGGGCATTCTGCGCTCTCCATACGACCATGGTGAACATCACTTCTCATGGCGAGCCTTCTCACCCAGCTCGCCGTCGTCTCCAGACGGGAGACGACGAGGCTACCTCCCGCTCCAGAACGGGCAGGTCTGGCCAGGCCGGCGGTCAGACGACCGGCGTGCCACCGGCGCCCCCAGCACCCAAATTCAGCCGAACCGGCGACCAGAATGCTGGTTCCCCTGAGGTGCCCGTGGTGCCCAGGTCGGGATGGCCCAGTAACTGCACAGACGGTGCGCCGTCGGTGCTCACACCGCCAGCGGCCGCTTCCTCTCAGCCACCCTCTACTTTGGCAGTGGCGACAGCACCGCCACGGCCGAGCACGGAAAGCGTGCTAGCTGCATCACGCACTCTGCTCCACAAACCTCCGGGTGAGGGTGCCACCCCCGAGGCAGCAGAACAGTGGCGACACGATGTCAACCATCTTATCGCCGCAGCCATGAACTCTCCTGCCTACAGGAGACAGCAGACCGAACCCTCGCTGGCCCAGTCGCGTACGCCGACGGTGGCCTGTGAGGTGTCAGCCCTGCGCGCGGTGGCCGCAGCGACCGCAGGGTCGAGCTGAACCGCCACCTCACAAACAAAGATGGTTGCACCATCATCGAGCGACGCTGCGAGAGGCGTCACAACCTCGAAGGAGAGTACCGCTCTCCAAGCGCCGTACTGGCAGGCCGCGCTCCGCCTACCCCTGCCTCTCCGGGGGTAGTAGGGGGCTGCATGGCGCTCGCCCCGCACCTTCGTATGGTGGTCTGGACCCCCCAAGTTCCAGCCCCACCTTGCCCCAGGATCCATCACGTCCTGGGAAGGCTTGTGTTGGAGGTTCACGGCTAACTTTGGGAGTTCCTACATGCGCCCCGGCACCGAGCTTGACCTCCATGCCATGCGTCAGCGTGATGGGGAGTCGCTGCGGGCCTTCATCCAGCGATTCTCCCAGGTCAGGAACACTATCCCCTGCATCTCCAACGTCTCTATCATCGTCGCCATCCGGCAAGGCGTCCGCGACAAGAAGATGCTCGAGAAGTTAGCCACGACGACGTGCAAGACGTCTTCGAGCTCTTTATCCTGGCCGACAAATGTGCCAGGGCGGCGGAAGGCCGTGATAGGCACTCGCGACCTGCCTCCGTGGTGGGGAGTGCCGAGAGGCTGCTGCTCCGCGCAGCAGCAAGAAGAACAAGGCCGGAGGCAGGAACAAGCCTCTGACTGGGGCACCCACTGCTGCCCTAGATGTGGCCGGTGGGGGTCGAGCCCCACGCTCTGACAAGCGCCTGCGACCGTTGTCTGCCAGCGACGACGGCCAGTGGTGCCCGGTGCACAATACCGGCAGCCACAATGCTAACGACTAAAATGAGATCAAGAAGCTTGCAGAACGTTCCGTGAGCTGCAACAACAGCGGCCGCGCCAAGATGGCACACCCTCCCGCCAATGGGAGGGCAAACAAAAGGCCAAACCCGAGGCCATCGCTGGGCAGGAGATGGAGTATCAAGACGCCCAGAGGGCGTTGAAAGCCGTCTACGGCCACTCCGACTCCGACGCAAGCGCCAACAGTGAGCGACGCAAGGCGCTCCATGTCTACCTAGACGTTCCCCCCTCCCCGTCGCGCGACAAGGGAAACGCCCTCTTACACTGGTGTAGGTGGTCGAGGCTGCCCTCCCCCCAGAACACACCAAGGGCTCACCCGACGTCCAGACATATGACGAAGCCACGCAGGACCAGCTCCTCGTGAAGAAATTACCCTTGTTGACAAGGCAACATGGCTAGAGGATGCTCGAAATGTGCTACACCGCAAAACGCTCCGGCAATGGTACGCGCAGAGTAGACAGTCCACGGTAGGGCCACCTGGTGCCTCAGCTAATACTTTCTCGAGGAGGGGTAACAAGCCCTCCCTCAGCTGGGAGGGTCCCTCCCGATCAGTACAAGTATGCCGCCCCAGGTGCACCTGGCTAGCCATGGGGGATGGGTACCTCTACCCAAACCACAGGACATAGAACACCTCTGTAAGTTCTACCCTTAGCGCAGTGGTAGGGTACTTTTTTCTTTTTTCTCTTTCTTTGTGAAGGTGGCATAGTGTCTAGGAACAGCACTTAGAACAGCTAATCCTCGGAGGGGTCCTGCTACTCTTGTCATCTGGGATGGGTCGCTGCCTTCTTACACGGCTTGTTTCCTCCTATCACCCGAAGGAAGCCATAAATAAGAAAATTTTATTCTACCCTGCGTACCTTATTTACAGCTTGTGCTATCTCATGCATATCAACTATAAACGGCATGTCCGGAGCCTGTCCTACACACTTGTCTTAGGTCCCGTGCCACTGGAAGCTCTCCTCGCTGAAAGGTTAACGCCCGCGGGAGGTCCAGGGTGTGTAGCCTGCTATGCCTGGTTCCGTACCCCTAGCATGCACATCCTACTTCTCCTGCGCTACAACTGAGTACTTGGGGGCCAGAAAGAACACGCCTATGGACAAGAGAAGTAACCGGACCCCGGACATTGCACCCATTCTTTTTGTGCTTTCTTTCCATACCGCTCCGACTGTGTGGCGAGTCACTTTTCCTTGTGTCCAACCAAAGCAAGGGTTGTGCTATCCTTGTACAGGCGGGTTTGCTTGAAGTACCTGTGGCGTACCCGAGGTCCTGTGGTTGTCTTGTTGCTCGGGGGCCTATGGCTCCAAATGGTCCCTCCCCCGAAAAGCTTACGCCAGCGGGAGACCAGGGGCGTAGCCTACTATGCCTGGTTCTGTACCCTTAGCGTGCGTACCCTGCCTCTCCAGCGCTACAGCTCGGTACCGGGGAACCGTATGGCTCATACCCCTAGGCAAGGCTTTAACGACATCCCGGACGACCTACATCGAATTACCCAAGCCCCGCAGCTTAACTGAGGACCGTAAGCCACAGTAAAGCTACTGTCGGTACCTGAGATATGGGGTACCCCGCGCACAGGGGAAAATGCCTAAGGAACTCGCCCTTCTCCGCAGGGAGAGCTCCGAAGGCGCCACGCGTCCGGCGGGGCCGGACCTCCCTCTCCTCAGAGGAGAGCTCCGGGCCCGCCACGTGGCATACAGAAGCCGGACCTCCCCCTCCGCGGGAGAGAGGTCCGAAGGCGCCACGCGTCCAGCGGGGCCGGACCTCCCTCTCCTCAGAGGAGAGCTCCGGGCCCGCCATGTGGCAGCAGAACGGCGCTGCCTGCCCCCGAGCGATAGGCAGCGGGCGTAAAGACGCCCCATACCTTGCCCGTACAAGGTATTCAAGGCCCGCGTCTTCCCAAGACGCGGAGACGCGGAGCACGCTTCTGTCAGGTGCCGTTGCGCCCAGTTGCATCACAGACTGGCGCGCGGTGTCAGAACCTGCCAGCCAATAAACACCGCGACAAGACATCCCATGCCGCCTGCGCCGTCATCAACCACTACGACTAGCATGCAGCATGGGCAGGGCGGCAAGATGAAGACTCAGAAGCCTTCGACCAGAGACAACTACCGGCATAACTGCAGATACGGTAGATGATAGACAATCTTCCCAGGACCACCTGTCGGGTCCCGACCCCCCTTGTAAGCTGCCCGAGTCTTGGACTATAAAAGGCTCGGGTAGGCGACGATAGCAAGGGTTCGCACTCTAGCCATCAGCACCCTGGGTTCGCACTCTGCAACTCATACGCTAGCCATACACTCCCAAGCTGTAACTCACCCCCAAGCTCAGGACTCCGGCCCTGAGCAGCAAGCAATACAGCGAGCTCCATAGCTCGCCGTGGACATAGGGTTTTACGCTCCGGCGGCCTGAACCACGTAAAACTCACCGCATCAAGCTCTTACTAACTCGTCCATCCGCGCAAGCTCTCCGCAAGGGACTAGCCCCACCGAAAAAAGAACCTCCGCGGGCTGCCCAGTGCAGGCCCGGGGGAATTGTCGACCGAACACTTTGACAGCTACCAAACAAGGATGCATGACCAGAGAGCACGACTACTCCCTCTTTCTGCCATGACTGCAGGTCCGCACAAGTCCTTGGCATTTTGGATCTCCTAGGGGGCCCGATGCTGACATCCTTCCTCATCCAGTGGTAGGTGCGTCCCAACACAAGGGCCACACCTACCAGGGGGCCATCACGGTGAACCACACGGGCATGACGTCGGACCACTGCGGCAGCGAGCAGAAGACTCGGAGCACCATCTACAACAAACTGAAGACAAGGGCCGAACTTCCCTCAGGTATTTAAGCCGCCGAGGACCCGGAAGGATTGGTAGCCACACGGCCGGAGCGTCCTGGGTCCTTAGCTGCTAAGGACCCAGAGGAGCAAGCTCTAGATGTTGGCAAAAAGATATCCACGTCGGCTAAGTCATTCTGGACCTTTGCACTGCCAAGGGTCTGAAGTCTACATCGACAACTCAAGACAGCATAAGACTTGAAACAAAAAGCCTTCGATAACAGCAGAGCTCCGGCATACACAGGAAGATACAAGGCAAGCGGGAGACGTAGGAGCTATCCGCGCTGGAACCTAGCAGCTACAAGTCGAGCGGCTTCCTCCATGGAAGACTTCGCCATCCCTGACAGCTCTGCGCTGTGGCCCTGCACAACAGGTTCCAGGGAGACGTTGGGGTCGCAGCTCCAAAGGTAGGTGAGCACATGCCCTGCCACCATTTGAGCCAGAGCTTTGCCTTCGGCCTTCAGATGGTCCCCCACGACATTCTCCAGCGTCAGGAGCTTCTCTCCGGCTGAATCCAGGGCAGGGAGCACCTGGCTCACCTCCTGGACCGGCCCTCCAGAGCGCAAGGGGCCGAAGCCGAAGGATTCCATGGCCGCCTCTGCGCGGCCGAGGAAGTCCCATACCTTCTATACCTCAGCGGCACGAGAAGCCTGGAGATCTTCGACCTCCTTGATAGAAGAAGCCAGCTCCCCCGACGAACTCATCCTCGCCAGCTCCTGTTCCCGAGCGGCTAGCCCCTGCTCCAGAGCCACCAGGGCCTGCTCACTGGTGGCCAGCGGTGCAGCCAAATCCTCCAGGTCAGACTCCCTGGACGCAGCGGAGGCCTCCCGGTCATGGACGCCCTGGAGCCTCTCCTCTAGGTGCCCCGGCTCCTCCTCATAGGCTGCCACACGGCCGGAGAGCTCCCTCTCCCTTGCCTCCGTCACTTCCTCCCGACGAACGAGTGTCTCTCAGAGCTCCGTCATGGCTGCGAGACGTGCATCGGTGGAGGAATTGAGGCTCTCGGCCTCAGCCTGGAGGTTCGCCGCATTCCTTTGGAGGTCCGCAACGATGGCCTATGTCTCCTGCAGCACCTTCTCCAGAGCCTCGAGCCGCTCCTCCCGAGCCTTCGCCCTGGCGGACTGGACCCTGCCTTCAGCAGGTTGTCCTAGTCCTGGAGGCGCTCTTGCTCAGACCTCAGTTCGGCCCACTCTTGCTCGAGTGCGTCCTGCATCTGATCCAGACTAGAGCGGACAGCCCTTGTGGCCCTAGGGACTGGGACAGCCTTTGGCATTGTCAGGCGAAGTACTGCCTCGGCACCCTCTGGCTCTTCGCCCACTGGTGGGGTTGCCATCATGGAAACTTGCGAAGGGAGAGGAGGAGGGCTAGCAGCCCGGCCAGCAGTAGCCGCACTGCTACCCGGGTGCCGACATCCGGAGCTGCCTCAGGCACAGGCTCAGGCGCTGCCGTTGGTGTTGGAGCTTCACCAGACAGGGAGCTCCGGCTCCCGGACTGCTGCGGTGAAGGAGGCCAAGCATCAACTACGCCATCCAGCAGCTCAGTATACAGCCCCACGAGGTTGAGATATACCTGGAGGCCTGGAAGTTCCACTCCGCGCGGAGCTTCTTCTGCGGGGGGGCTCGAGCCACTCGCCCTCGCCGATGTCGAGGTCACCTCTGCTGGCTTCGGAGCTGGCAGAGCCTCGGAGGGTCTTCGTCGATGAAGACACCACATCAGGAGCCTTCATTACCGAGGACCTCCATGCCAAAGATGCGCCGTGAGCTGGGGCAGCCCTTGACGGCTGAGAAGCTGACGACATTGTTGTGGTCTGCCTTGAATCCCCAGCAGCACTAGATGCCCTTCCCGTGGTGGCCAGGACTGCTCCGGCTGCGGCAGCTCCAGATCTGCCCCCGGCGCCAGTCGCCGAGCCTGGTGTGGGATCACGGGAAGCCTAGGAACCCCTCGACTGGGGGCCAGAGACGAAGCTTCCGTCAGAACGGACCAGCTTCCTGTTTGACGCCCTTCCTGGCTCTGCGGCATCCTTGGGTGGCGAACGAGGGTGCGCGGCAGGCTCGGGCCTCCCTGCTGACTCCCTCCCCTTGCTTGGGAGTGAGTCCGGCGCAGGCCCTGCCTGACCTCCGGCGCCGTCTGCTCCGTGGATCTCGATGCCTCACAAGGGATCCCCAATCTGCCGCACTGCGACATCAATGTCGTCCAGCGTTTGCAGTTCCCTCAGCAGCCTCGACCGCACCTGCGGGTTGAGGTAGACGGGCTGGCAGCTCGCCGGCGGAGTGATGGACTCGTCGGTAATCGGGTCACAGGAGAGCTTCTGCAGCATCACCTCCAACATTTCCTGATCCGGCGACGACCCTGCTCCACGCTCCAACCGGGTCATGTCGCCCTCCCCGGTGTACTACCAAGCTGCCCGGACACGCTGCTGGAGAGGAGCGATCCGGCGGGACAGGAAGTCAGCCAGGACCATCAGGGAGGTCAGGCCTTCCTCCGCCAAGTACCAGATCCTCTCCAGCACCAGCGTGTAGGCATCCTGCAGGTCGGGGATCTCGTCCCCAACAGCCACCTCGGTCATTGGCGAGCCACCTGGCAGCTCCAGGCGGTCGTGGACGTCAGTCTGGGCAATCACCCAGTCCTCCCTCCAGTGCTCCAACTTCTCGGGAGTGAAGGGCGCGATGTAGGCCTCGGAGTGCATACCCCGATGATCGAAGTAATAAGCCCCCAATTGGCTTGTGCTTCTTCTCGAGGCCCTCAAGGAGAAGAACATCATGAAGAGCCGCACCGAAGGCCGTACGCACACGAACATCTCGCAGAAGTGGACGAAGACGTCCACTAGCGCGAGAGCGTGTGGCGTGAGGTGCTGCTGCTGGAGCCAATACACCTCCAGCAGGGTGAGGAGGAAGGACGACACCGGGAGCGCGAACCCGGAAAACACGTACGAGGTGAAGAGTACCACCTCGCCGGGTCGCATGTCGGTCAGCGGGACCCTCCCGCGGCAGATATTCCCGTCGAACGTGGCCGATTGCCAGCCGAGCAGGCGCCTCATGACAGCGATGTCGCCATCGCTCCTGATCCTTGATGAACGGAGGCTGAAAGACATGGTGGCGAGGAAAGGTTCTGAGCGCTGGGGAGCAGAGGCTTCAAGCGTGCAGGAGGAAGGCAAAGATTGCAAAAGGCGGAAGGGAACCGTCCTTCTCTGGAAGGATTCCCTTTATACGTCCGTAGCCTGTGGCAGGGCAATAGGTGCGATGTTTGGGTTTCCATCGTACCACGCCACGGGTTACCTGCCTCTCCCAACGATGAGTAGTACCTAGGTCCACCCGTCAGATACTGGGGTCTAGGTGGGTAATTTCTCAGGAACGTCCGACGGTTTCCGTGAAAAGCAGCGCGGTGGAGCTGCAGCGGTCGACCCAAAGGCTGCCGCAGTAAATGCCCCGGGGCAACCCCTCGAGCACGTCGCCACGACCCACCAGTCAGGAGCGATCACGCGTCCACTACGCCGATGATGTGCTGCCACTTCGGCTGACAAATATGCCCACTACGCCAAGGACGTGCAGCCTTTTCATCTCCCAGGTACAACCACTCGTCCACTACGCGAAAATCTCGCCACCGCTTTGGTTTCCAAAGCATAGGTTCAAAACCACCACGCGGGAGAGATGGGGGCCCCACCTGCGGGCTTGATGCCTCCCCCGAGATGGGCCCGGGGGCCACTGTTGGTACCCTGCAGACCAGGTACCCCCGTGTAGTGGGTAAAAGACAGCTTGGGCCCCGCCTCCCCGTTGAGGCAGACCCCAGCGTAAGCCACGTGCCCTTGGCCCCATGGTCAGCCCTAGGGCTTACACATGCGCTTGAGCTCCAGAGCTGACATGTGCCCTGGGCTCTGGTCCGAGCCTCCCCGTTGAGGTGAGGTCCGTGGCTGCCACATGTCCCCTGGATCCGAGCCACCTCCCCGAAGAAGACAGCACCGGGGCTGACACGTGTCCTAGGCTCCAACCTCAGCCTCCCCGCTGAGATGAGGTCCGGGGCTGCCACGTGTCCCCTGGCTCCGAGGCGCCTCCCTACCGAGGAGAGCTCCGGTGCTGACACGTGTCCTGGGCTCCGGCCCGAGCCTCCCTGCTGAGGTGAGGTCTGGAGCTGCCACATGTCCCCAGGTTCCGAGCCGCCTCCCCACTGAGGACAGCTCCGGTGCTGACACGTGCCTCAGGCTCCGGCCCGAGCCTCCCCGCTGAGGTTAGGTCCGGGGCTGCCACGTGTCCCCTGGCACCAAGCCCGTCGATAAGAGCTCCAGAGCCACCACGTGCCCCACGATCCATCATGGGCCGTAGGTCAACGAAGTCAAGAAGGAAGTGGGATGTAAGGCTTCGCATTCAAGGCTCGCGTCTTCCCCAGAAGCATGGCGCACTGCACAAGCCTCCATCCCTTGCCCGTTCGCCATTATGGTGACAAGACATGACGGTAAGGCGTGACAGCAGTACAGTGCCGCCCAGCGGCACGAAGCCGCCCAAGCAGGGCGAGAAGACACGACGACAAGTCGACGTCTTCATCATCACCTGACACCCGGTCAGGGGCGCTCAGTGCACTGGACGGCGGGACTTAACTCTCCCGCTAGCCACTCTACTCAGAGGACGAAGCCCTAGATCGTGTATAGGGTTCACTTAGCTCTGGGGCCACCTGTCAGGACCCGGGCCTCATTGTAACCACCCTGGACTTGAGCTATAAAAGGACCGGGGTGACCACCCTGCAGAGGGTTCCCGGTTTTCGAATTCTAGACCCCACAACGCACAAGCACTCACGCTCAAGCAATAGAACAAGCACTCCCGTGGATGTAGGGTATTATGCTCCGGCGGCCCGAACCACGTAAATCTCGGTGTTCATCCCCTCTCTCGAGCTAGGTCGCGTAGGGTGCCAAGCCCCCTCCGAAAAAAAGAATCTTGCGGGCTGCTTCCGAGCAGACCGGGAGGAGTGTCTCAGCTCACACGCCCACAATCACCAAATAATATTAATAGCCCGGCACACGTATAATAGGAGATGTCCATAAATCACAGTGAATGAGATAAAAAATGTGCTCAACATGAGTCACAAAGGTCGGAAAGGAAGCCGAACATGGTGACCAAGCTGACGGGCATGACATAAAGACACATGTGTGCTCCTAGTACACGAGATAACTGAACTACTGGACAACTTAGATATGGCATCTACACCAGGATGGCCAAGTCAGCGATGCCAAGTGGTGGACGAAGCTGGCGTAGTCAGAGCAAAAGGTGGAGACGCAGCTGAAGTAGGAAGTCAAAGAGTGTATAGGGGACCCGAGCTATCACATCAAAAAAGAAGTCGCCGGGTAGAAAGATTCTTCACAGATAAACCAAAAGGATCAAACTCAATGGAAACATGATTATTAGTGATAAAGCGACGAATAGAAAGCAAATTCTAAATAATATCTGGAGCAACAAGAATGTTTTTGTCGGTACCTGAGATATGGGGTACCCCCGCGCACAGGGTAAAATGCCTAAGGTACTCACCCTTCTCCGCAGGGAGAGCTCCGAAGGCGCCACGCGTCCGGCGGGGCCGGACCTCCCTCTCCTCAGAGGAGAGCTCCGGGCCCGCCACGTGGCATACAGAAGCCGGACCTCCCCCTCCGCGGGAGAGAGGTCCGAAGACGCCACGCGTCCAGCGGGGCCGGGCCTCCCTCTCCGCAGAGGAGAGGTCCGGGCCTGCCACATGGCATACAGAGGCCGGACCTCCCCCTCCGCGGGGAGAGGTCCAGAGGCTCCACGTGCCCCGCAGGCCGGACCCTTCTCACCTCAGAGAAGGGCTCCGGACCCGCCACGTGGCCAGAAGAACGGTGCTGCCTGCCCCCGAGCGGTAGGCGGCGGGCGTAAAGGCGCCCCACACCTTGCCCGTACAAGGTATTCAAGGCCCGTGTCTTCCCAAGACGCGGAAACGCGGAGCACGCGTCTGTCAGGTGCCGTTGCGCCCAGTCGCATCACAGACTGGCGCGCGGTGTCAGAACCTGCCAGCCAATAAACGCCGTGACAAGACATCCCATGCCGCCTGCGCCGTCATCAACCACTACGACTAGCACGCGGCATGGGCAGGGCGGCAGGATGAAGACTCAGAAGCCTTCGACCAGAGGCAACCACCGGCGTAACTACAGATGCGGTAGATAATAGACAATCCTCCCGGGACCACCTGTCGGGTCCCGGCTTCCCTTGTAAGCCGCCCGAGTCTTGGACTATAAAAGGCTCGGGCAGGCGTCGATAGCAAGGGTTCGCACTTTGCAACTCATACGCTAGCCATACACTCTCAATCTGTAACTCACCCCCAAGCTCAGGCCTCCGGCCCTGAGCAGCAAGCAATACAGCGAGCTCCATAGCTCGCTGTGGACGTAGGGTTTTACGCTCCGGCGGCCTGAACCACGTAAAACTCGCCGTGTCAAGCTCTCGCTAACTCGTCCATCCGCGCAATCTTTCCGCTAGGAGACTAGCCCCGCCGAAAAAAGAACCTCCGCGGGCTGCCCAGTGCAGGCCCGGGGGAAGTGTCGATCGCACACTTTGACATTTGGCGCGCCAGGTAGGGGCCTTTTCCCCTAGCGCGACGAGTTTCCGCCGACGAAGATGATCGAGCTTCCTTCAGCGGCAAACTCTCCCCCCCTGCGCCCGCGGCAAACCGTGACCAGGGGAGAGTACATGATGACACACTCAAGCTGGGAGCCAGCAACCGGCTCTGGCAGCGCCGACCCCGGCAATGCAGGCTCCATCCAGCGTCAGGCCTTCAGTAGCGCCGGGCGTACCCGGTGGGGGTGCGCTAGCCGCAGCAAGGGCGCTACTGCACAATCCGCCTGCTGGGGACGCGCCACAGGCAGCGACCCAGCGGTGGATTCGCGAGGTAGACCGTCTTGTCGTCGCCGCTGCAAACCATTGACTTCGGCGGGGATGACGCACCGACCAACCGGCTGTGTCGCTGACGCGCATGCCAACGGTTGACGACCAGACGGGGGAGTTCCAGCTCCACCAAGCTTCCGTCGACGGACCTGAGGACAGAGCTGGAACGGTGCCACTTAGGCCAAGATGCCCGAGTGTTCCTCGAGCGACGTCAAGAAAGGCGTTGCACTCAAGAGGCTGGCGACAACATGACGTCGGCCTCGACTCAGCCTGAAGGGCAGATCTTCGCTACGCGAGCTCTGCCCCAGGCATACGTCGAGCGGCATATGCCACAACCATATGCCCTGCAGACGGCGTCCCCGGCCTATGGAGCGGCCTTGCCCATACCGGGGCACACTGTGCCAGCGGAGAACCAAGCGTTCGCGGCACCGATACCTGCACTGGGAGCCAGCAACCGGCTCTGGCAGCGCCGACCCCGGCAATGCAGGCTCCGACCAGCGTCAGGTTTTCAGTGAGGGTGCGCTAGCCGCAGCGAAGTGCGCTGCTACACAATATGCCAAAGCCGTGTGTCCTACGTATGGCAGCCAGAGCATGCGGTCCTCAGCGCGAACCAAGCATTCGCGGCATCAGGACCTGCGGCGGCAGAAGCAGGGTGTGCGGCCCTCGCGCCCCGCTTTCGCTTCACAAAATGGCCGCGCAAGTTTCGGCCGCTCTTGCCTGAGAAGTACGACGGCAGCATCAACCCGGCGGAATTCCTCCAGAGGCCGGGAAATCCAGAAGCTCGCGGAGCGCTTCCGGAAGGGGAAGCAGCCCCCAGCTGATGCCCACCCTGTAGTCAAAGGGAGGGCAAGCAGAAGGTCGACGCCCGGGACGGCGACGACCGCCAGGTGGAGTTCCAGGAGCTCCGGCGCGCCGTAAAGGCAGTGCGCAATCATGGGAGCTCCAGCTCCAGTGAAGACGAGCACTGGAAGATGCCCTGTGACATCTTCGGCGGGTCCGCTGACCCCCTGTCCCGAAGCATGGCTAAGGCCTTGCGTCGAGCGGTAGCGTCGGTGGCTCCCCTCCCAGGTGCAGTACCACGCCTCAGGTGGATGGGAACCCCCATCAGCTTCGATGACACCGACTGCCCCTGGAACATGGCTGGGGCCGGCCAACTACCGCTCGTGGTGGCCCTTACCATCGCCAACGTAAAGATGTACCACGTTTTGGTGGATGGTGGGGCTGGACTGAACCTCATCAGTCACGCAGCCTTCCAGAAGCTGCAGATCCCGATGGCCAAGCTCGCCCCATCAAGCCCGTTCTCAGGGGTAGGGCCGGGACGGGTCGTTCCCTACGGCCGCATCAGCCTCCCGGTGACCTTTGGGGCACCGGACAGCTACCGGACAGAGTACATTCTGTTCAACGTGGCCAAGATTGCCATGATCGGTAGGCCAGCCCTGTAACGATTCATGGCAGTAGCCCACCACGGCTATCTTGTCTTGAAGATGCCTACACCAACAGGCGTCCTCAAGGTTTGTGGAGACCGTGGTGCCGCAGTATTAGCCTTGGAAGGGCTTCAGGCGCTTACAGCAACTACAGCGCCAGCCCTCAGCAGTACAGAACCAAACCAGCTCCACCTAAGTGCACGCCATCGTGCCTCTACCACCGCACCCCGCGTGCAACCCCTTGATGAGGACGACGTCCCCACAAGGCTCGTCCGAATCAGCGCCGATGCCACCCAGACCACCCGGGTAGCCGGGGGCCTGGGTAGCATATAGGAAGGCGCGCTCGTTGCCCCCCTCCGGCATGAGGTCGATGTGCTGCATGACAGCCATCACCGAGGCCAGAGATCCCTAGGGAGGTGATGGAGCACTACTTAAAGGTCTTTCCCGACGTCCAGCCGTCCGACGAGACGGAGAGTCCACCGCTCCCGGTGCTTGGCAAACCGTGTTATTACCCGAAGGACAGCGAGAAGCTCCGGAAGCGCATCCACTACACCAGTCTCAATAAGGCATGCCCTAAAGACCTATTTTTTCTTCCTATGATAGAGCAAATAGTAGACTCGATACCAGGCTGTGATATGCTGCGCTTCCCAAATGCTTGCTAGGACTCCCATCAGACCCCTGAGTCTGAAGTAGTTGAAGGGCGCCCTTTACCTGCTAATCCCGGCGTAAACCGACTCGGCATAGCTAGGGGTCCCGCAAATTTATGGTCTTCGCGCAATGGCTTTAACCCCATACCACAGTAACCTGTTTCGCTACCGAGAAGCAAGCACCAGAAGACCAGACCTCGGATCCCCGACACAACCTCCCGGAGGACCAGAAGGACCTCCCGGAGCTCCCGGGACGTCAGCGGAGCTTCCCGCGAGGTCCAAAGCAGCCTGAGGACCCCCGAGTGTCGGGCACCCAGCGAACCCCCTAGGCTAAAAGCTATCCCCCACAGCTCCACGCGGCGGGCGATGCCGCCAAACGGGCGGCGGAACTACTGAAGTTTGATCTAGGTTCCCTTTCCCGTCATACAGACATTAACAGAGCATTAGTTCACTTGTGGCTGAAGTAGACGCACGCTCAGGGGGCCACGAAGACGATGAAACAGTACCCTGAGCCTTGACCTTCACCAGGCCTTATCGAATGATGTTCGTCGACGGCTCCTCGCGAAAGTAGGGGGCCGATGCTAGCGTACTGTTCCTCACGCCATCGGGGGAGCAGTCTGGGTATGTGGCGCGTTTCAATTCCAAGGCAACCAACAACATAGCAAAGTATGGAGTGCCCATCCTTCTCGCTAGTCGTTGGCTCAGGGCAATCCCCAGTCTGGTTAACAACCAAGACAGCGGAGACAGACCCCCTCGCCTTGGACCTGCACCACGTACCGCGCGCTAGCAAGGCCGCAGCTGACAACCTTTCAACGAGGGCCCCCACTGCCACCGGAGCCACTGTGCCTGAAGGGGGCCTCGAGAGGATGTTGCCGCGACCCACAGCCCGGCCCGCTGAGCTGGGCGAAGGGGGCTAGACCAGCACCTCGAAGCTGGCGGTCCCGGCGGCCATGAGCGCTGCCAAGGATCATAAGCGTCACTGGGGACTCCGTGCAACCCAGCGCTCAAGATCCAGATGCTCAAGTCAGACCCGATGCATGGATCACGGAGGTCCGGGACTACTTGAAAGACAATATCCTCCCTGATGAACGTGTATCCGCTGAACGGATTGCGCGTATGGCTAAGAGACACATGGCGGTAGAGGGGGATCTCTACCGACGTGGCACCAACCACATCCTATTGCGGTGCATAACCCAGGGGGAAGGCTGCGACTTGTTCTCTGAGATCCATGGAGGTGAATGTGGGAGTCATTCTTCCTCACGCACGCTTGTCGGTAAAGCCTTTCGGCATGGCTTCTACTAGCCGGCAACACTCCAGGATGCCGTCGAGCTGGTCGAGAGCTGCTAAGCGTGCCTGTTCCATGCCGAGCAGATCCATACACCGGCTTGGACGGTACAGATGATCCAGCCTGCATGGCCATTTGCCGTACTGGGGCTGGACATCCCGGGCCTGGGACCATTCCCCAGAACCGAAGACAGGGACCCGCTCCCGAACCTTCAGAACACGGAACACCGCTGTAAGTTCTACCCCTAGAGCAACAATAGGGCAGGCCTTTCTTTTTGTAGTAATTTCCATAAAAGTCCGTGAACAGGGCTTGGAGCAACTAAGCCTCAGGGGACGGTCCAGGACTACGTTCAGCTTTGCCTGGTTCCGACCCCAAGCGCGTAGAGTCTTGCTTCCCTTGAGGTGGGTCGTGGCCTACATATGTGGCCCGCCTTCCCCCGTATGGAAATTTATATGAAAAGAAACCTATCCTAGGTTGCTCTACTTTGGTACTCATTTAATTTACTTATTAAGTTTTTATGATTACCCTACTAACGCGTGCTCACTATTCGTTCAACTCCCTCTTCTCATTCTCATCTTTAGTCAGAATTTGCTGCAGATACGACTAAGGAATAGAGGGGGGGGAGCCCCCAAGGAGAATTACTTTTTCCTTACTTGTGTGCAGGACTTCTCAGCCTCAGCTCCCCGCAGGAGTATGGTAGGCGCATCCACCCAATAGAACGCACCTACCAGGGGGCCGCTACGGGATCGCGGTAGGCCAAAAAACCCAAGGTAAGATCAAAGGGCTAGCCCTCACAGGGGCGAGGTCTGAAGGCCCCACGTGTCCAGCAGGGCCAGACCTCCCACCTTTTTTAGGGGAGCTCCGGGGCCACCGCGTGGCCTACAGAAGTCAGACCTCCCCCCTCTGCGAGGGGAGGCCCGGGGCCTCCACGTGCCCTGCAAGCCCGGACCTCCTCTCAGGCGGGAGCTCCGGGCCCGCCACGTGGCCAACAGGCTCGGACCCCCCTTCGGTCTCGTAAGGCGGGTCCTGGAGACCTCCGAAACCCTTACTATACAGTGGGGACCCGAACAAGGTGTCTATGCAGAGCTTCGAGATCGGTCAAGGCCTCCGAGTCCTTGCGGAGCTAAGGGCTCGGTCAGGAAAGGCCAAGAAGAAGACTAGGGCATGCAGACACGGAAAGAAACAGGAGTCTGTCCATACAAAGGCTCCACGAGCTGGGCTACAGACTCAACAAAAATGAAAAAGGAAGTACAGGGCCTTGTGGACACGAGGGCAGATGCTTAGGGGTCCTCGGACTCCCGATGAAACCTAGAGGCCACAAGGGCAGCTAAGTCCTCGACTTCGGCCCTGGCAGCTTCCTCCCGGTCGGCGATGGGTCCTAAACGGACCGGCCCCAGAGAAAAGGAAGGGTCTCGGCTAACGAAGCACAACAGAACGTGCATCGCAACCTCCTTCGCAAGGCCCCGACCTTCCGCTTCCAGCTCGTCGGTGATCACTGATTCGAGCCGACCTAGCTCGTCGCCGAGAGACTCAAGGGCTGGGACCGCTTCGGACACCGGCCGTGCTGGGGTCTCCACCTGCACAGGGCTAAAACCAAGAGGAGCCAAGGCGGATCCCGCCTTAGCAATGAAGCTCCAGACCGTCTGGGCCTCGGCAGTCCGCAAGGACTGGAGCCTCTCTACCTCTTGGCGAGCCGCTAGCTCGCGATCCATCACCGCCTGAAGCTCCTTGGAAGACTGTTCCTCCCTCGCGGCGACAGCCGACTCACGGAGCTCCAGCTCCTCAGTCCGAGCCCTTAGCTCCTTCACCTTGACCCTCAGCCGAGTGGTGGTCTTCTCCTCCTCGGCCGCAGCAGCGCGTTCCCATTCAGCGACGGCGTGTTCCCGACGGGCTACCTGCAGCTGCAACTCCTCCGCGGCGGTGGAACACTCCTTGGCTTTGGCTTCAGCTTTGGCCAGAGCCTCGCGACAGGAGGCACGAACCCGTTGGGCCTCTAACTCCAAGCGGCTAATGGCCTTCTTCTGGGTGCTAAGCAGAGCACTCATAGCCTCAAGCCTTGACTGCCTTGAGTCGAGGTCCGCTCGGGCCTGCTGCTGCCAGCTGAGAAGGCGTTCCCTCTCGCCGGCCAATACCTTCCGCTCCTGCTCAAAGGCAGATTGGAGCTGCCGGGTGCTGGTCTGGGCACGCTCCAGGGCGTCCCACACGGGCACCGGAGCAGGGGGAGCAGGAGTTGCGCCGCTGGACCCCCCGGACGAGTCCAAGGCCGGCGGGAGTGCCGGCGCCTCAGCAGCTACGGTGGGGCGCTGTCCTAAGCAGGCCAGGGGGCCAGCAGGCACGCCTACAGCAGCCCTCCCGGTCTCAATACCTGGCTTCTGGGCTGGTGAAGGAGGGCGGGTAGGAGCAGATGCGGCCACTGCGGCCACTGCCCCCGCCGATTCGGGAGCTATGGGGGCCGCCGCGGTCCCCAGGTGCCGAGGCGCGGAGCCCCTGCTGGTTGAAGGCGGCCGGATAAGAGGCCCGCCCCTGGCAGCCAGTCGGTCCCTGCAAAGAAGAAGAAGCCCTCAGAATAAAAGAAGAGGCAGGAGCTCTGCTCCTATAAGTTAGAAAGGATAACACTTACTGGGCGGCATGAGCGCTCCAGCGAGCTTGCAGCACTGGCCTCTGGGCTGTAGCTGAACTGCCAGGACCAGCGGCTGGAATGGTCGCAGAGTGGGACGCCTGGATCTCCGGCGCGCTCGTCGGCGCCGCCCCACCAACATCCGTCCTGGGAGCCCCGCCGCTCGAGGGAAGATGGCGAGATACTTGGGCTGATTCGGACGGCAGCTGTCTGGGGAGAGACCCGCCGGGGGGGACACTCGGGACCTCTTCGGGTCGCCACCCGATGGACCAGCACCTCCGAGAGATGGAAGCAAAGTAGCTCCGGCACCCTGGCTTGGCACAGGCGGCATCCTCGGAGGAGACCGAGCGCGTTTCTTCTCTGAATGCCCGGGGGCCGGCTCTTTCCCTTTCCCTTTGTCGGCGGCTTGGGTTCCGTCGGCTTTGGGGGAGGGATTGGCAGCAGCGGATGCCTCATGCCCTGATCCGGGGTGCTCGGTTCCTGGAATGGTGATACCCCGGAAGGCATCCCCGACCTGACGAACGGCAATCCTGATATCATCAAGATTCGGCATCTTCCGCAGGAGCTCTGACCTCCTCTGAGGCTCCAAGAAGAGGGGGGTGGCAGAAGGCGGAAAGGCGGGGACACCACTGGGAATGTAGTCACCGCTCACCTTGCTCACCATCTCCTCCAGCTCCTCGTCGGAAGGGACAGAGCCGCGGCCTCTCTCCAGCCTGGTACAGTCCTGCTCACCGGTATAGTACCACGCTGGGCGGCTGCGTTGCTGCAAGGGAGCAATGCGGCGAGAGACAAAGTCCATCAGCACCATTAGAGACGTCAGCCCCTCGTTGGCCAAGAACCGGATCCGATCCAAGACCGGAGTGTACTCCTGCTCCAGCTCAGGGATCTCGTCCCAGAAGCGGCGATCGGTGGTCGGGCTGGCGGTTGGGAGTTGTAGGCGATCGTGCTCGTCGGTCTGCACTACCACCCAGCTCTCCCTCCAGTTCTCCCACCTTGATGCGCTGAAGGGCAGGAGGTATCCGGAAACCTTGGGGTCTTTGCAGCGATGCTGGAAGTAATATGCTCCCATCTGAGTCTTTGAGCCGCGCCCAGTCGTCCGCAGCACAAAGAAGTGGCGGAAGAGCGTCACGGAGGCGTGCACCCCCACGAACATCTCGCAGAAGTGGACAAAAACGGCCGTCATTGCGAAGGAGTTGGGGAAGAGATGGTGGAGCTGGAGACCGTATGTCTCCAGCAGGGTGACGAAGAAGGAAGAAATCGGCGGAACGAACCCCGCCAGAGCATAAGCGGTGAAGAAGACTATCTCCCCCTTTTCCAGGACCAGGGGGAGAGATCCTCGGCGGAGCCGATGCTTCTGCTCTTCCGAGTGCCATCCCAGCAGCCTGCGCACTGGCCCGAGCTCGGAGGAGCGAACGAGGCGCGTCGGAAGAAAGTTGGAAGCCATAGCGAAAGAAGGCGCAAGGGCTGGAGAGCCGGGGCGCAAGAGTTCAAGGGAAGTACGAGCGCAATGCGAAGGGAAGCCGCGATGCGGGTGAGATCCCCTTTTAAAACTTTCCAGGGATGGTTCGAGGTAATTTGAAAACCTCCGGAAACATCGCATCGGCGACCTCGTTGGCTCCGAGACTGGGCGCAGATGAAAGCTGGGCCCGAGCCGCTTAACTAAAGCGGTGGGGTCAAGGAGTCAGCCTCCTGAGAAGATGAGCCGGCAAGGCACTTTGGCGGTTCCCGAAGAAAGCGCCGCAACGTGCAGAAGTGGCAGCCTTGGGAACCGCCGCAGTAAAAGCAATCATCAAGTGAGCGCACGCTCTCACGACCCCGCGGCCGTTCGTGCTCCGGCAGCGGCCAATTCGGGACTTAGAGAAAGTGCACGGATCGGAAGAGACGGAGGTCCCAACTCGGGCTCGCTATCTCCCCCGAGATGGGCCCGGGGGCCACTGTCGGTACCTGAGATATGGGGTACCCCCGCGCACAGGGTAAAATGCCTAAGGTACTCACCCTTCTCCGCAGGGAGAGCTCCGAAGGCGCCACGCGTCCGGCGGGGCCGGACCTCCCTCTCCTCAGAGGAGAGCTCCGGGCCCGCCACGTGGCATACAGAAGCCGGACCTCCCCCTCCGCGGGAGAGAGGTCCGAAGACGCCACGCGTCCAGCGGGGCCGGGCCTCCCTCTCCGCAGAGGAGAGCTCCGGGCCCGCCACGTGGCATACAGAGGCCGGACCTCCCCCTCCGCGGGGAGAGGTCCGGAGGCTCCACGTGCCCCGCAGGCCGGACCCTTCTCACCTCAGAGAAGGGCTCCGGACCCGCCACGTGGCCAGAAGAACGGTGCTGCCTGCCCCCGAGCGGTAGGCGGCGGGCGTAAAGGCGCCCCACACCTTGCCCGTACAAGGTATTCAAGGCCCGTGTCTTCCCAAGACGCGGAAACGCGGAGCACGCGTCTGTCAGGTGCCGTTGCGCCCAGTCGCATCACAGACTGGCGCGCGGTGTCAGAACCTGCCAGCCAATAAACCCCGCGACAAGACATCCCATGCCGCCTGCGCCGTCATCAACCACTACGACTAGCACGCGGCATGGGCAGGGCGGCAGGATGAAGACTCAGAAGCCTTCGACCAGAGGCAACCACCGGCGTAACTACAGATGCGGTAGATAATAGACAATCCTCCCGGGACCACCTGTCGGGTCCCGGCTTCCCTTGTAAGCCGCCCGAGTCTTGGACTATAAAAGGCTCGGGCAGGCGTCGATAGCAAGGGTTCGCACTTTGCAACTCATACGCTAGCCATACACTCTCAAGCTGTAACTCACCCCCAAGCTCAGGCCTCCGGCCCTGAGCAGCAAGCAATACAGCGAGCTCCATAGCTCGCCGTGGACGTAGGGTTTTACGCTCCGGCGGCCTGAACCACGTAAAACTCGGCGTGTCAAGCTCTCGCTAACTCGTCCATCCGCGCAAGCTTTCCGCTAGGAGACTAGCCCCGCCGAAAAAAGAACCTCCGCGGGCTGCCCAGTGCAGGCCCGGGGGAAGTGTCGATCGTACACTTCGACAGTTTTTGAGCTAGAAAGAACTCAAAAACCCAGAGTCACCTACTGAGGTGATCGGAAGAACAAACCCATTCCTAACAACGATGGATGAAGGAAAAGAAGGGTGAGTAGAAGAAAGTATACCGGCATCAGGAGTAGTGTGGTACGAAGCTCCGGAGTCCGCAACCCCGTTAGCACCCGGTGGAGTGAGGTACAGGGTGCTGAATGAAGAAGCCAGTGACCGGCGATCCAACGTCAGTGGCAGCTTCTGGTACGGTGCCAACAACTCCGAGTACCCAACAGGGTAGTCGGTGCCTCCGTAGGCTGAGGCCGACTGCCCGCCAGCAGGGTAGCTTGGCCCGCTTTGGGATTAAGTCGGCAGCCCACCAGCAGGGTAGGCTGGCGGCGTACGCCGGCTGAGGCCGCGGTTGGCGTGGAGGCGTAAGACCCGGAGACGGCCCAAGCCACATATAGATTTGGCCGGTCCACGGGTTGTAGGGTGTGGGCCAGGGTGCACCTCCCCGGCCTCTGCCACCACTACCACCACAAGTAGCAGGAGCACGAACAGAAGCAAGAGTGCCACCAGCAATGCTGCCACCACTACGCACACCGCGTTTATCACGGCAGCAACGATTACCACCCCCAGAGCAGGCAGGAGTGCCTGGGGTGGCGGACGGAGCGGGTGGTCATGGCGGTGGTCCACCAGAAGCAGTTGCAGGCGAAGGTGGACGCGGGGACTGCCCAGAGCCGTAAAAGGTTGTGGCAGGCCTAGAGCCAGTAGAGCCACCAGCAGTAATATTCTCGAGCTCAAGATCAGACCAGACCTTCTCAAAGGTCGGGGGCTGCTCCAAACGGAGAAGACACGTCCGAAGGTGACAGTAGCACTCTGTCGAAGTGTTCGGTCGACACTTCCCCCGGGCCTGCACTGGGCAGCCCACGGAGGTTCTTTTTTCGGTGGGGCTAGTCCCTTGCGGAGAGCTTGAGCTTATGGACGAGTTAGTAAGAGCTTGACACGGCGAGTTTTACGTGGTTCAGGCCGCCGGAGCATAAAACCCTACGTCCACGACGAGCTATGGAGCTCGCTGTATTGCTTGCTGCTCAGAACCGGAGTCCTGAGCTTGAGGATGAGTTACAGCTTGGGTGTGAATGGCTAGTGCGAACCCTTGCTATCGTCGCCTACCCGAGTCTTTTATAGTCCAAGACTCGGGTGGCTTACAAGGGGGGGCCCGGGACCCGACAGGTGGTCCCGGGGAGATTGTCTGTCATCTACCGTATCTGCAGTTATGCCGGTAGTTGGCGAAGGCTTCTGAGTCTTCGTCTTGCAGCCCTGCCCATGCCCCATGCTAATCGTAGTGGATGATGACGGCGGGGCGGCATGGGATGTCTTGTCGCTGCGTTTATTGGCTGGCAGGCTCTGACACCGCGTGCCAGTCTGTGATGCGACTGGGCGCAACGGCACCTGACAGAGGCGTGCTCCGCATCTCCGCGTCTTGGGAAGACGCGGGCCTTGAATACCTTGTACGGGCAAGGTATGGGGCGTCTTTACGCCTGCTGCCTATCGCTCGGGGGCAGGCAGCGCCGTTCTGCTGGCCACGTGGCGGGCCCGGAACCCTCCTCAGAGGAGAGGGGGGTCCGGCCCCGCGGGACACGTGGAGCCTTCGGACCTCTCCCCGCGGAGGGGGAGGTTCGGCTTCTGTCAGCCACGTGGCGGGCCCGGAGCTCTTCTCTGAAGAGATGGAGGTCCGGCCCCGCCGGATACGTGGCACCTTCGGACCTCTCTCTCCCGCAGAGGGGGAGGTCCGGCTTCTGTATGCCACGTGGCAGGCCCGGAGCACTCCTCTGAGGAGAGGGAGGTCCGGCCCCGCCGGACGTGTGGCGCCTCCGGAGCTCTCCCTGCGGAGAAGGGCGAGTTCCTTAGGCATTTTCCCCTGTGCGCGGGGGTACCCCATATCGCGGGTACCGACAGTGGCCCCCGGGCCCATCTCGGGGGAGAGAGCGAGCCCGAGGTGGGACCTCCGTCTCTTCTGATCCGCGCACTTTCTCCAAGTCCCGCATTGACCGCTGCCGGAGCACGAACAGCCGTGGGATCGTGGGAGCGTGCGCTCACTTGATGGTTGCTTTTACTGTGGCGGTTCCCAAGACTGCCACTTCTGCACGTTGCGGCGCTTTCTTCCGGAACCGCCGAAGCGCCTTGCCGGCTTGTCTTCTGGGGCGACTGACTTCTCGACCCACCGCTTCAGTTGGGCGGCTTGGGTCCACCTGTCATCGGCGCTCGGTCTCGGGAGCCAATGCGGTCGCCGATGCGATGTTCTTCGAAGATTTTTGAATCACCTCGAATCATCCCTGGAAAGTTTTAAAAGGGGATCTCACCCACATCGCGTCTTCCCTTCGCATTTCCTAGCGCTCGTACTTCCCTTGAACTCTTGGGCCCGGCTTTCCTGCCCTTGTGCGTTCTTTCGCCATGGCTTCCAACTTGCTCCCGACGTGCCTCGTCCGTTCTTCCGAGCTTGGGCCAGTGCACAGGCTGCTGGGCTGGCGCTCAGAAGAACAGAAACACCGGCTTCGCCGAGGATCTCTCCCCCTGATCCTGGAAAAGGGGGAGATGGTCTTCTTCACTGCTTATGCTCTGGCGGGGTTTGTTCCGCCGATTTTTTCCTTCTTTGTCACCCTGCTGGAGACATATGGCCTCCAGCTCCACCATCTTTCCCCCAACTCTTTCGCAATGGCTGCTGTTTTTGTCCACTTCTGCGAGATGTTCGTCGGGGTGCACGCTTCCGTGACGCTCTTCCGCTACTTCTTTGTGTTGCGGACAACTGGGCGCGGCTCGAAGACTCAGATGGGGGCATACTACTTCCAGCATCGCTGCAAGGACCCCAAGGTCTCTGGATACCTTCTGCCCTTCAGCGCATCAAGGTGGGAAAACTGGAGGGAGAGCTGGGTGGTAGTGCAGACCGACGAGCACGATCGCCTACAACTCCCAACCGCCAGCCCAACCACCGATCGTCGCTTCTGGGAGGAGATCCCTGAGCTGTAGCAGGAGTACTCCCCGGTCTTGGAGTGGATCCGGTTCTTGGCCAACGAGGGGCTGACGTCTCTGATGGTGCTGATGGACTTTATGTTGCGCCGTATTGCACCCTTGCAGCAGCGCAGTGGCCCAACGTGGTACTACACTGGCGAGCAGGACTGTACCAGGCTGGAGAGGGGCCCCGGCTCTGACCCTTCCAACGAGGAGCTGAACGAGATGGTGGGCAAGGTGAGCGGTGACTACATTCCCAGTGGCGACCCCACCCTTCCGCCCTCTGCCACCCCCCTCTTCTTGGAGCCACAGAGGAGGTCAGAGCTCCTGCGGAAGATGCCAAACCTTGACGACATCGGGATCGCCGTCCGGCAGGTCGGGGATGCCTTCCGGGGTATCACCATTCCAGGAACCAAGCACTCCGGGTCAGGGTACGAAGCGTCTGCTGCTGTCAAACCCTCCCCCAGAGCCGACGGAACTCAAGCCACCGACAAAGGGAAAGGAAAGGAGCCGACCCCCGGGCATCCAGAGAAGAAACGCGCCCGGTCTCCTCCGAGGGCGCCGCCTGCGCCGAGTCAGGGTGCCGGAGCTACCTTGCTCCCACCTCCCGGGGGTGCTGGTCCATCGGGTGGCGACCTGAAGAGGCCCCGGGTGTCCCTCCCCGGTGGGTCTCTCCCCATACAGCGGCCGTCCGAGTCAGCCCAAGTACCTCGTCATCCTTCCTCAAGCGGAGGGGTTTCTAGGACGGATGCTGGTGGGGCGACGCCGGCGAGTGTGCCGGGGGTCCAGGCGTCACGTTCCGCGACCGTTCCAGCCGCTGGTCCCGGCGGTTCAGCTACAGCCCAGAGGCCAGTGCTGCAAGCCCGTTGGAGCGCTCATGCCGCCCAGTAAGTGTTGCTCTTTCTGGCTTGTAGGAGCAGAGCTCTTGTCTTCTCTCTTAGCCTGAGGGCTTTCTCTTCTTGCAGGGACCGACCAGCTGCCGGGGGCGGGCCTCTTACCCGGCCGCCTTCAACCAACGGAGGCTCCGCGCCTCAGCACCTGGGGACCGTGGTGGCTCCCATGGTCCCTAAATCGACGGGGGCTCCCTCTGCACGGCGAGTTCACCCTCCGTGGTGGCCGCATCTGCTCCTATCCGCCCTCCTTCACCAGTCCACAAGTCCGGTCCTGAGACTGGGAGGGCCACTGCAGGTGCGCCTGCTGGCCCCCTGGCCTCCTTAGGACAGCGCCCCACCCTGGTTGCTGAGGCACCGGCGCCTCCGCCGGTCTTAGACTCGACAGGGGGGTCCAGTGGCGTGACTCCTGTCCCCCCTGCCCCGGCGCCCGTGTGGGACGCTCTGGGGCGTGTCCAGACCAGCGCCCGGCAGCTCCAATCCACCTTTGAGCAGGAGTGGGGGGCGCTGGCCGGCGAGAGGGAACACCTTCTCAGCTGGCAGCAGCGGGCCCAGGAGGCTAAGGCGGACCTTGACTCGAGGCAATAAAGGCTTGAGGCCATGAGTGCTCTGCTTGGCACTCAGAAGAAGGCCATTAGCCGCTTGGAGTCAGAGACCCGGCGGGTTCGTGCCACCTACCGCGAGGCTCTGGTCCACGTTGAAGCCAAAGCCATGGAGTGTTCCGCCGCCGCGGAGGAGTTGCAGCTGCAGGTAGCCCGTCGAGAGTGCGCCGTCGCCGATCGGGAACGCGCTGCCGCGGCCGAGGAGGAGAAGACCACCGCCCCGCTGAGGGCCAAAGTGGAGGATCTAAGGGCTCGGACCGAGGAGCTGGAGCTCCGTGAGTCAGCTGTTGCCGCGAGGGAGGAGCAGTTCTCCCAGGAGCGCCAGGCGGCGATGGATCGCGAGCTGGCGGCTCGCCAAGAGGTAGAGAAGCTCCAGTCCTTGCGGTCTGCCGAGGCCCAGGCAGTCTGGGGCTTTATTGCCAAGGCGGGGTCCGCCTTGGCTCCTCTTGGTTTCAGCCCTGTGCAGGTGGAGGCTCCGGCGCGGCCGATGTCCGAAGCGATCCCGGCACTTGAGTCCATCGGCGACGATCTGGTTCGGCTCAAAGCAGTGATCACCGACGAGCTTGAAGCGGAAGGTCGGGGCCTTGCGAAGGAGGTTGCTATGCACGTTCTGTCGTGCTTCCTGAGCCGAGACCCTTCCTTTTCTCTGGGGCCAGTCCGTCTAGGACCCGTCGCCGATCGGGAGGAAGCTGCCAGGGCCGAGGTCGAGGACTTGGCTGCCCTCGTGGCCTCTAGGTTTCATCGGGAGTCCGGGGACTCTTAGGCATCTGCCCCCGTGGCCACAAGGCCCTGTACTTCCTTTTTTATTTTTGTTGAGTCTGTAGCCCAGCTCGTGGAGCCTTTGTATGAACAGACTCCTGCTTCTTTCTGTGTCTGCATGTCCTAGTCTTCTTCCTGGCTTTTCCTGGCCAAGTCCTTAGCTCCGCAAGGTACTCGGAGGCCTTGACCAATCTCGAAGCTCTGCCTAGACACCTTCTCTGGGTCCTCACTGTATACCAAGGGTCCCGGAGGTCTCCAGGACCTGCCTCACGAGATCTGAGGGGGTCCGGGCCTGTTGGCCATGTGGCAGGCCCGGAGCTCCCCTCTGAGGGGAGGTCCGGGCTTGCGGGGCACGTGGAGTCCTCGGACCTCTCCCTGCGGAGGGGGAGGGGAGGTCCGGCTTCTGTAGACCACGCGGCGGGCCCGGAGCTCCCCCTCAAGGAGGTGGAAGGTCTGGCCCCGCTGGACACGTGGGACCTTCGGGCCTCGCCCCTGTGAGGTCTAGTTCTTTGATCTTACCTTGGGGTTTCGGTCTTGCGCGATCCTGTAGCGGCCCCCTGGTAGGTGCGTTCCATAGGATGGATGTGCCTACCATACTCCTGTGGGGAGCTGAGGCCGAGAGGTCCTGCACACAAGTAAGGGAAACGTAATTCTCCTTGGGGGATCCCCCCCTCTATCTCATAGTCTTATTTGGCTTACGGTCCCCGTCCACCTATACGGTGCTTGGGAACTACCGTGCGCGAAGTGCCGGGGGCTCGGGGACCCCCTGGCTATCGGCCGGTACCTCCGACGCAACCGCCTTTGGTAGGGCAGCAAATGACGACTAAAGATGAGAATGAGAAGAGGGAGCTGAACGCATGGTGAGCACGCGCTAGCAGTGCAATCATAAAAATTTAATAAGTAAATTAAATGAGCACCAAAGAAGAGCAACGTAGGACATGTTTCTTTTCATATAAATTTCCATAGGAGGAAGGCAGGCTGAGTATGGAGGCCATGACCCGCCTCAAGGGAAGCAAGACTCTACGCGCTTGGGGTCGGAACCAGGCGAAGCTGAACGTAGTCCTGGACCGTCCCCTGAGGCTTAGCTGCACCGAGCACTGTTCCTGGACTTTATGGAATTTATTATAAAAAGAAGAGTATGTCCTATTGTTGCTCTTGGGGTAGAACTTACAGAGGTGTTCTGTGTTCCGAAGGTTCGGGAGCGGGTCCCCATCCTCGGTTCTGGGGAATGGTCCTAGGCCCAGGATGTCCAGCCCCCGTATGGCAAATGGCCATGTGGGCTGGATCATCTGTACCGTCCAAGCCGGTGTATGGATCTGCTTGGCGTGGAACAGGCACGCCTTGCAGCTCTCGACCAGCTTGACGGCATCCTGGAGTGCCGCCGGCTAGTAGAAGCCATGCCGAAAGGCTTTACCAACAAGCGTGCGTGAGGAAGAGTGACTCCCACATTCGCCTCCATGGATCTCAGCGAGCAAGTCGCAGCCTTCCCCCTGGCTTATGCACCGCAATAGGATGTGGTTGGCGCCGCGTCGGTAGAGATCCCCCTCTACCGCCATGTGTCTCTTAGCCATACGCACGATCCGTTCAGCGGATACACGTTCATCAGGGAGGATATTGTCTGTCAAGTAGTCCTAGACCTCCGTGATCCATGCATCGGGTCTGACTTGAGCATCTGGATCTTGAGTGCTGGGTTGCACGGAGTCCCCAGTGACGCTTACGATCCTTGGCAGCGTCGATGGCCGCCGGGACCGCCAGCTTTGAGGTGCTGGTCTAGCCCCCTTCGCCCAGCTCAGCGGGCCTGGCTGTGGGCCGCGGCAACGTCCTCTCGAAGCCCCCTTCGGGCACAGGGACTCCGGTGGGGGTCTTCGTTGAGAGGTCATCAGCTGCGGCCTTGCTAGCGCGCGGAACGTGTTTCAGGTCCAAGGCGAGGAAGTCTGTCTCCACCATCTTGTTTGATAACCAGCTAGGAGTCGCCCTGTGCCAACGACTGGCGAGCGCCTAGAGACAGGGCTGTCTTTAGGCCAAGGATGAGTGCTTCATACTCTTCCATGTTGTTGGTTGCCTTGGAATTGAGAGGCACCACATACCCAGACTGCTCCCCCGATGGCATGAGGAACAGTACTGTCGAAGTGTGCGATCGACACTTCCCCCGGGCCTACACTGGGCAGCCCGCGGAGGTTCTTTTTTCGGTGGGGCTAGTCCCTAGCGTAGAGCTTGCGCAGATGGACGAGTTAGTAAGAGCTTGACACGGCGAGTTTTACGTGGTTCAGGCCGCCGGAGTGTAAAACCCTGCGTCCACGGCGAGCTATGGAGCTCGCTGTATTGCTTGCTGCTCAGGGCTGGAGGCCTGAGCGTGGGGGTGCGTTACAGCTTGAGAGTGTATGGCTAGCATATGAGTTGCAAAGTGCGAACCCTTGCTATCGACGCCTACCCGAGCCTTTTATAGTCCAAGACTCGGGCGGCTTACAAGGGAAGCCGGGACCCGACAGGTGGTCCCGGGAAGATTGTCTATTATCTACCGTATCTGCAGTTATGCCAGTAGTTGTCTCTGGTCAAAGGCTTCTGAGTCTTCATCTTGCCGCCCTGCCCATGCCGCATGCTAGTCGTAGTGGTTGATGAGGGCGCAGGCGGCATGGGATGTCTTGTCGCGGTGTTTATTAGCTGACAGGTTCTAACACCGCGCGCCAGTCTATGATGCGACTGGGCGCAACGGCACCTGACAGAAGCGTGCTCCGCGTCTCCGCGTCTTGGGAAGACGCGGGCCTTGAATACCTTGTACGGGTAAGGTATGGGGCGCCTTTACGCCTGCTGCCTACCGCTCGGGCAGGCAGCGCCGTTCTGCTGCCACGTGGCGGGCCCGGAGCCCTCCGCAGAGGAGAGGAGGGTCAGTTCCGCGGGGCACGTGGAGCCTCCGGACCTCTCCCCGCGGAGGGGGAGGCTCGGCTTCTGTTGGTCACGTGGCGGGCCCGGAGCTCTCCTCTGAGGAGGGGGAGGTCCGGCCCCACTGGACACGCGGCGCCTTCGGACCTCTCTCCCGCGGAGGGGGAGGTCCGGCTCCTGTATGCCACATGGCGGGCCTGGAGCTCTCCTCTGAGGAGAGGGAGGTCCGGCCCCGCCGGACGCGTGGCGCCTTCGGAGCTCTCCCTGCGGAGAAGGGCGAGTTCCTTAGGCATTTTACCCTGTGCGCAGGGGTACCCCATATCTCAGGTACCGACAGTGGCCCCCGGGCCCATCTCGGGGGAGATAGCGAGCCCGAGGTGGGACCTCCGTCTCTTCTGATCCGCGCACTTCCTCTAAGTCCTGAATTGACCGCTGCCGGAGCACGAACGGCCACGGGGTCGTGGGAGCGTGCGCTCACTTGATGGTTGCTTTTACTGCGGCGGTTCCCAAGACTGCCACTTCTGCATGTTGCGGCGCTTTCTTCGGGAACCACCGAAGTGCCTTGCCGGCTCATCTTCTCAGGAGACTGACTCCTTGACCCCAACGCTTCAGTTAGGCGGCTTGGGCCCACCCGTCATCGGCACTCGGTCTAGGAACCGAAGCGGTTGCGGGTGCGGGGTATTCGAAGAGTTCCGAATCGCTTGGAATTGTACCCGGGAAGTTTTTTAGAGGGGGTCTTACCCACATTGCAGCTTCCCTTCGCACTTCTCTGCGTTTCTCCTTGGACTCTTGTGCTTTTGCTCTCTTGCCTTTGAGTTCTCCCTTGCCATGGCATCCAACCCGCCGCCAGAGAAGAAGCGCGCTCGATCTCCTCTAGCAGCGGCGTCTGTGCCAAGTCGGGATTCTGGGGTGCGTGACACTCACTCCGGTGGCGACTCGAAGAGGCCCCGGGTTGATGCGCTGGGGGAAGCTTCTGGGGCGTCCCCTGTTCCGCCAGTCCAAGCGACTGCGGAGCGGCCGTCTGTGACGGTAGTGGGCTCTGGAAGTCCTACCCCGGCTCGGAAGTCGGGGTTCAGAGCCCGCTGGAGTGTCCGCGCTTCCCAGCCTTCCCCGACTTGCGGGGAATCTGTTCCGCTGCGCTCGGAGCCAGGGGCAACTGCCGCGGCCCCTAGGCCAGCGCGAACTTCTCCTGTTCCGGTGTGCCCGGACTCCGCGGCGGCGTCGCCTCTTCCTGCCGAGACGGCCACCGCGTCCCCCAAGCCAGCGCAGGTTGACCCTGCACTAGACGGCCCGACCTCTTCTTCAGCACCGCCTTCCCCGGCTTGCCCCTCTCCTCAGGTCAAGGAGCCAGAAGCTGAAGAGAGCCCGGCTGGCCTGGCTGCCAGAGCCTCGGAGCCAGCTTCTCCTGATTGGCGTCTCGTCTCGGTTGCTGGTGCGTCGGCTCTTCCTGAGGACGAGGTAATGGAGGAGGTCGGGGGGACTGCCCCGGCCTCTGTTGCTCCATTGCTTCTGGCGGATGCCTTCGCGCTTGCCGAGACGAGCGTCCGGCAGGTCTTGGCTGCTCTAGGGCGCGAGCGGGAGGGGTATACAGTTGAACGGGACCGCCTCCTCACCTGGGGGAACCTTTTGCGGGAGAGGACCGCGAAGGTTAAGAGTGAGCTCGACTCCAGGCGGGAGTTTCTCGACTTCAGGGAAGCGCTCCTCGACCGGATGAAGCGGGCTGTCGACCGCATGGACACCCAATCGCGGCGGATCAACAGGGAGACCCTGGAGGCACACGCCCAGGCCGAGAAGAGCCTTTCTGCCGCTGTGGAGATACGGCAGCGGTTGGAGCGCCGTGAACTCACCGTTGAGGAACGGGAGCGTTGCGTGGCAGCTGAGGCGGAGAGGGTCGCCGCGCAGCTGGCTGCGGGCGAGGATGACCTCCGAGCTCGGATGGAGGAGCTGGAGATCCTGAAGGCAGACCTCGACTTGAGGGAGGAACAGGTCTTCCGTGATCGCCGGGCGGTCTTGGACCCGGAGTTGACCGCCGACTTCAAGGCTGCTGAGTTGGAGCGGCTCGCCAAGACTCTCCACCTTCGGGAGAGCTCTCTGGCGGCCAAGGAGAAGGAGTTCTCCGAGAGGAACCTGGAGGCTCTGCAGGCGGCCCGTCGCGAGGTGGAGGAGCTTTCGGCCTTGCGATTCTCCGAGGCTCTTGCGGTCTCGAGCTTCGTGGACCGAGCAGGGTCCGCCCTGATCCCTCTTGGCTTCAGTCCGGTGAGGACCGCGGCCCCTGCGTTGGAGGTGATCCCCGCGCTGGAGTCGATCGACGCCAAGCTGGACAGGCTAGACTCGGTGGTCGCCAGCGAGCTTGAGGCCGAGGGGCGCGGCCTAGCCTTAGAGGTCACCTCACATGTGTTGGCATGCTTTAAGAGCCGCGACCCCTCTTTTTCGCTAGAACCAGCGAGAGAGGGCCCGACCGCAGAGCGGGAGCAAGCTGCCAGGGCAGAAGTCGAGGATGTGGCCGCCTTTATAGCCGCAAGGGGTCGGCGGGAGCCGGGAGGTCCTTAGGACTTGTTTCTCCCTTTTTATCGAGTCTGTAGTCCAGCTCATGGAGCCTCGCTTAATTTGTCTCTTTTGGATACTTGTGTCTGTGATGCTTTTTCTCTCCTTCTTGGCTTTGCCTGACTGAGTCCTTAGCTCCGCAAGGTACTCAGAGGCCATCTCCAATCCTGGAGCTTTGCACAGACCCCCTTCCCGGGTCCTAACCATGTTAGGGGCCCCCGGAGGTCTCCGGATCTCGCCCTATGGGGAGCTCTAGATCTGCCTGCCACGTGGCGGGTCCGGAGCTCCTCCTTAAGAGGTGGGAGATCCGGCCATGTTGGACACGTAGGGCTTCCGGAGCCCTCCCACCGAAGGGGGGAGGTCCGGTTTCCGCCTGCCACGTGGCGAGCCCGGAGCCCTCCTCAAGGGAGGAGAGAGTTCCGGGCCCGCTGGACACGTGGGGCCCCTGGGTCCCGCCCCTGCTGGGGGGGCAGGTTCCGGTCCTTCCAGTCCTAGGCCGGAGTAGCTGGTAGCTCCTTTCCCCCCGCTTCATGCAGTCCCTGTTGTCGTAACCTGGAGGTCCTGCACACAGGCAGAGGAAACGTAATTCTCCTCGGGGGGTCCTCCCCTCCCGTCTCCTAGTCTTATCCGTCTTACGATCCTGATTCGCTATACGGGGCTTGGGCAATTCTATGCACGAGGCGCCGGAGCTCCGGCTCCCTCCGAGGTCCGGGTACGGCCATCCGATCCCTAGTACCGGGCCATGCGCTGGGGAAGCAGAGTGCACGCGCTTTGGGTTCATGACCAGGCAAAGCGGTCGTACTCCCCTGGACCTCCGGAGGGCAGGATGCGCATGCTTTGGGCTCTGGGCCGGCTAAGCTGGATACGCACCCTGGACCCCCCATGCACAACGCAGGCCTTTCCTGGAGGTAACCAACTGGCACCGCAACACCTGACTGGGGGAGGCCCGAGAGACCCACTCGGCCATCGGCAGGTGCCTCAAGCGCAGCCGCCTTCGGTAGGATAGCGAATGCCGACTATGGATGAGCGCGGGAGAGGGGAAGCTATATGTGCGATGAACATACAGAGATAGTGCGATCATAAAAATTAATGCATAATTCAAATGAGCGCATGAGAGAGAGCTAAGTAGAACAGGTCTCTGTATTCGTACCCATAGGTGGAATTCTGGTTGTACCGGGAGGCAATGTTCCGCCTTGTCTTCAAGGGAAGCAAGACTCTACGCGCTTAGAGTCAGAACCAGGCTAAACTGGACGTAGTCCTGTACCGTCCCTTGAGACTTAGCTGCCCCAAGCGCTGTTCCTAAATTCTATGGGATCTATTACAGAAGGGAATAACCCTGTTCTACTGATGCTCAGGAAGTAGGACTTACAGTGTTGCTCCATGGCAAGGATTTTTGGGAACGGATCCCACTCTCGGTTGGAAGGCATGTGTACTTGGAGCGGCAGCTTTCATGATTCGGAAGGGACCTTCCCTGCTGGGGGAGAGCTTATGGGTCCTTCTCGGAATAGAGCATGCCGCTTCACCAAGCTGCCCTCCTGCAGGCCCCCGACGCGTTTGGTTCTTTGGCGGTAGTGCTTAGAGCATTAGCCGAGACCGTGCGTTGCGGGGTGTTCCCTGCAGCCGAGTCTTGTCGACGAGGTTGTTATCTTCGCGCTGGATCAGGTCCTGCGCGGCTTCTCCTGGGGGCCCCCGGGGAGTTCTCCCCTTCTGGCTAAGGCCTTCAAGGGGTAGGTAGGCCCGGGCTCGCCTTGGATGACCTAAGGCGTCTTCCCCTTCTGGCAAGGCCTTCAAGGGGTTGACAGACCTTAGGCGGCCCCCGAGAGGTATGTTCGAGGCACGGAGGCGCGCCGCAGTTGGCTAACGCCCTGGCCTGTCACCGTCGGAACTGGAGTCCTCACCGTCATGCACTGTCTTTATGACACGCTGAGGCTCCTGGAACTCCACCTGGTGGGCAGCAGTGACTGGGGCATCGACCTTCTGTTTGCCGTCCCTCTGAGGGTAGGGCAGGGCTTCAGCCCTCTGCTGTCTTCCTTTGCGGAAGCGCTCTGCGAGCCTCTGGATCTCCCAGCACTCGGCAGCAGTATGGTTGCAGGTGCCATGCACGGGGCATAGCCCGCCTTGGTCACTGTCTGGGGTCGGTGATTGCCGCTGCCTTTTGTCGGGGCGTGGCCCCCGAGCTCCACTGGTCGTCGCAGCTGCGGCGACGGGGGCCGGGAATGGTGACTTCATCTTTCCACTTCCCCGGTTCTTGGTCTTCTTGCCACCCCAATAGGCAGCAGCACCGGACCCGGGCTGCCCTCCTGACTCGGAGGCTGGCAGAGCGTGCCAGTTCCGCCCTTCAGCCGCTCTGGCGCACTTGTCCGCCAGGCTGAAGAGCTCCGAGACGTCGCGGACCTCTCTAGTCGCGAGCTTCTCAAGCATTTTCTCGTCCCGGACACCCTGTCGGAACGCCACCACCACAGAGGCACTTCGGATATGTGGGATGGTGTTGCATACCTGAGAGAACCGCTGGATGAAAGAGCGCAGCGACTCCCCAGGTTGTTGCTTGACGGCGTGGAGGTCAAGCTCCGTGCCGGGACGGGTGTAGGAGCTGCCGAAGTTGGCGACGAACTGCCGGCAGAGCTCACCCCAGGAGGTTATGGACCCCTGAGGTAGATTCATGAGCCAAGACCGAGCTGGGCCGGTCAAGGCGACGGGGAAGTAGTTGGCCATGACAGCCTCGTCCCCTCCTGCGGCAAGTACGGCGGTGGAGTAGATCTGGAGGAACTCCGCTGGGTTGACGCTGCCGTCGTACTTCTCTGGCAGGTGCGGGCGAAACTTGTGTGGCCACCTTGCGAAGCGAAGGTGGGGGTGCAAGGGCTGCACATCCTGCACCTGCTGCTGCAGGTACTGGCGCTGCGAACACTTGGTTCGCACTTGGCACCGCGTATCCCGGCATGGGCAAGGCTGCACCATAGACCGGGGCCGCTGCTTGCGGCGCATATAGTTGTGGCATATGCTGCGCAGCATATGCCTGAGGCAGGGCTCGCGTGGCGAAGGCCTGCCCTTCTGGTTGTGTCGAGGCCAACGACATGCTGTCGCCAGCCTCATGGTTGCGACGCCTTTCTCGGCGTCGCTCGAGGTACACCCGGGCGTCCTGGCCCAAGTGGCACCGTTCCAGCTCCCTTCGCAGGTCCGTCAACAGGATCCTGGAGGAGCTGGAATCCACCGTTAGCCCGTCAACCGTGGGTGTGCGCGTCAGCGACACAGCCGGTTGTCCTGGGCGTCGTCCTCGCCGAAACCGAGGGTTCGCGGCGGCGACGACGAGGCGGTCCACCTCGCGGACCCATTGCTGGGTCGCTGAATGGGGCGCATCCCCCGCAGGTGGGTTGCGCAGCAGCGCTCTTGCTGCAGCTAGCACACCTCCATGGTGTACGCTCAGCGCTGCAGAAGATCTCACACTGGTCGGGGCCTGCATAGCCGGAGTCGGCGTTGCCGGAGTCGGCTGCTGGCTACCCGCTTGTGCCGACACACTCCGTCCTGAGTGTGTCGACATGTACTCCCCAGTGATCACGGTTCGCCGTGAACGCGGAGGGGGAGAGTTTGCCGCTGAAGGAAGCTTGGTCATCTTCGTTGGCGGAAACTCGTCGCGCTAGGAGAAAAGCCCCCTTCCTGGCGCGCCAAATGTCGAAGTGTGCGGTCGACACTTCCCCCGGGCCTGCACTGGGCAGCCCGCGGAGGTTCTTTTTTCGGTGGGGCTAGTCCCTAGCGGAGAGCTTGCGCAGATGGACGAGTTAGTAAGAGCTTGACACGGCGAGTTTTACGTGGTTCAGGCCGCCGGAGCGTAAAACCCTACGTCCACGGCGAGCTATGGAGCTCGCTGTATTGCTTGCTGCTCAGGGCCGGAGGCCTGAGCTTGGGGGTGCGTTACAGCTTGAGAGTGTATGTCTAGCGTATGAGTTGCAAAGTGCGAACCCTTGCTATCGACGCCTACCCGAGCCTTTTATAGTCCAAGACTCGGGCGGCTTACAAGGGAAGCCGGGACCCGACAGGTGGTGCCGGGAAGATTGTCTATTATCTACCGTATCTGCAGTTATGCCGGTAGTTGTCTCTGGTCGAAGGCTTCTGAGTCTTCATCTTGCCGCCCTGCCCATGCCGCATGCTAGTCGTAGTGGTTGATGACGGCGCAGGCGGCATGGGATGTCTTGTCGCGGTGTTTATTGGCTGACAGGTTCTGACACCGCGCGCCAGTCTGTGATGCGACTGGGCGCAACGGCACCTGACAGAAGCGTGCTCCGCGTCTCCGCGTCTTGGGAAGACGCGGGCCTTGAATACCTTATACGGGCAAGGTATGGGGCGCCTTTACGCCTGCTGCCTACCGCTCGGGCAGGCAGCGCCGTTCTGCTGCCACGTGGCGGGCCCGGAGCCCTCTCAGAGGAGAGGAGGGTCAGTCCCGCGGGGCACGTGGAGCCTCCGGACCTCTCCCCGCGGAGGGGGAGGCTCGGCTTCTGTTGCCCACGTGGCGGGCCCGGAGCTCTCCTCTGAGGAGGAGGAGGTCCGGCCCCGCTGGACACGCGGCGCCTTCGGACCTTTCTCCCGCGGAGGGGGAGGTCCGGCTCCTGTATGCCACGTGGCGGGCCCGGAGCTCTCCTCTGAGGAGAGGGAGGTCCGGCCCCGCCGGACGCGTGGCGCCTTTGGAGCTCTCCCTGCGGAGAAGGGCGAGTTCCTTAGGCATTTTACCCTGTGCGCGGGGGTACCCAATATCTCAGGTACTGACAAGTACGCTAGCACCGGCCCCCTGCTTTCGCAAGGAGCCGTCGAAGAAGAGCATCCAGTAAGGCCCGGTGAAGGCCAGGGCTCAGGGTCCTGGTTCACCGTCTCCATGGCCCCCTGAGTCAGCCTGCGTTGGCGTCTACTTCAGCCACGAAGTCAGCTAGTGCTTGGCTGTTGCCTGCGTGACGAGGAAGGAAGCCTATCTCAAACTCCAGTAGCTCCGCCGCCCATTTGGCGGCATTGTCCGTCGCGTAGGGGCTGTGGAGGATAGCTTTCGGCCTGGGGAGGCCGCCGGGAGCTGATACTCGGAGGTCCCCCAGGCTGTCTTGGACCTCCGGGAGGTCCCAGTGATTTCCCGGGAGCTCCGGGGAGTCCAGTTGGACGTCCGGGAGGTTCTGTTGGGCCTCCGGGGGGGGTCCCGTTGCACCTCCAGGAGGTCCTGCTGGTCCTCCGGGAGGTTGTGTCGGGGATCCGGGGTCCGTTTTGGACCTCTGGGGGGTTGCTTCGGAGACCCGGGGGGTCGTCTCGGACCTTCGGGGTTTCCTGGCACTTGTTTCTCGATAGCGAAGCAGGCTGCGGTGGTATGGGGTCCGGCCGCTCTGCGGTGAGGACCATACTCACCTCTGCAGCCGTCGCCGCGATGTGGAGTAGCAGATGCTCTTTTACGGGTATGGTCATCAGGAGCTGGTTCAGCTCCAGGGGAGCTTCCTCCGCTTCGTCGGTCCAAGCGAATGGGCCGGGTTTGCGTAGGAGCTTAGAGAAGTGGAGCGTTCGCTTTGCTAACCTCGGTATAAACCGACTCAGCGCAGCTAGGCATCTCGAGAATTTCTGGACTTCGAGCCAATGGCTTTGACCCTCTCTGGGTTAGCCTCAGTTCCTTGGCGTGAGGCCAGGAATTCTAAGGGTTTTCCAGAGGGTACACCGAGCTCACATTTGTCGGACGGACGAAGACTAAGGCCAGGTTATCTAGTAGGGACGAACCCTGCCTGATCTTAACAACAATGTCTTTGACACACACCTCAACTGAGTCTCTCATTAGCTCTCCTAAGGTCTTGTGCATTGCACGTACGAAGGTGGGGAGAGTGTTCCTTAGGCCATAAGGCATAGAGGCATAACAGTACAGGCCGACTACTGTGGTGAAGGGGGTGTGCTCTTCAACTTCTCTAGACATAGGGGTCTGGTGGAAACCCGAGCAAGCATCTAGGAAGCACAGTATATCGCAGCCTGACGTCGAGCCTACTATTTGATCTATCATAGGGAGAGAAAATAGATCTTTAGGACATGCCTTATTGAGACTGGTGTAGTCGATGCACTTCCGGAGCTTCCCGCCGGCCTTTGGGACAATCAACGGGGTTCGCCAAGCACCGGGGGTGGCGGACTTTCCGTATGGAGCCAGCGCCCAGCAGCTTCTTGGTTTCTTCCCGAATGAAGCTTTTTACTGCTCGGTGGGCTGCTTGAGGGGCTCCTGTCGGACTGGCCAGGCGTTGGGGGAGACCTTTAGATAGTGCCCAATCACCTCCCTAGGGATCTCTGGCATCCGCGACGGCTGTCATGCAGCACATCGGCATTGTGCCGGAGGGAGGTAACGAGCGTGCCCTCCTATCTGCTATCCAGGCCCCCGGCTACCCGGGTGGTCTGGGTGGCATCGGCGCTGATTCGGACGAGCCTCAAGGGGACATCGTCCTCGTCGAGGGGTTGCACATGGGGTGCTGTGGTAGAGGCACTGTGGCGTGCACTTGGGTGGAGCCGGTTTGGTTCTGCACTGCCCGGGGTTGGTGCTCCAGCTGCTGTAAGTGCCTGGAGCTTTTCCAAGGCTAACACTGCTGCAGCACGGTCTCCACGAACCTTGAGGACGCCTGTTGGTTCAGGCATCTTCAAGACAAGGTAGCCGTAGTGGGCTACTGCCATGAATTGGTACAGGGCTGGCCTGCCAATTATGGCGTTGAACGGGAGGTCGGTCTCGGCCACGTCGAACAGAATGCACTCTGTCCGATAGCTGTCTGGTGCCCCAAAGGTCACCGGGAGGCTGACGTGGCCGTAGGGAATGACCTGTCCTGGCCCTACCCCTGAGAACAGGCTCGATGGGGTGAGCTTGGCCATCGGGATCTGCAGCTTCTGGAAGGCTGCGCGACTGATGAGGTTCAGTCTAGCCCCGCCATCCACCAAAACGTGGTACATATTCACGTTGGCGATGGTGGGGGCCACCACGAGCGGTAGTTGGCCGGCCCCAGCCATGTTCCTGGGGCAGTCGGTGGCATCTAAGCTGATGGGGGTTCCCATCCACCTGAGGTGCGATGCTGCACTCGGGAGGGGAGCCACCGACGCTACCGCTCGGCGCAAGGCCTTAGCCGCACTTCGGGACGAGGCATCAGCGGACGCGCCGAAGATGACATAGAGCATCTTCCGGTGCTCGTCATCACTGGAGCTGGAGCTCTCATGATTGCGCACTGCCTTCACGGCGCGCTGAAGCTCCTGGAACTCCACCTGGCGGTCGACGCCGTCTAGGGCTTCGACCTTCTGCTTGCCCTCCCTTTGACGGTAGGGTGGGGCACCAGTTAGGGGCTGCTTCCCTTTCCGGGAGCGCTCCGCGAGCTTCTGGATTTCCCAGCACTCGGCAGCGGTATGATAACTAGTGCCATGCACGGGGCATAACTCATCCTGGCCCCCGTCTGGGGCCGGTGATTGTCGCGGCCTCTTGTCGGGGCGCGGCCCCCGAGCTCCACTGGGCGCCGCTGTTGTGACAACGGGGGCCGCGGCTGACGGCTTTATCTTGCTTCCGCCTCTGTTCTTGATCTTCCTGCCGCTTCCATATGAAGCGGCGCCAGATCCCGGCTGACCCCTGGCTCGGAGGCCGGCAGTGAGTGCCAGCTTCGCCCTTCGGCTGCTCTGGCACACTTGTCTGCCAGGCTGAAGAGTTCTGAGACATCGCAGACCTCCCTAGTCGCGAGCTTCTCGAGCATCTTCTTGTCCCGAACGCCTTGTCGGAACGCCACTACCACAGAAGCGTTCTGGATGCGTGGGATGGTGTTACGCACCTGGGAGAACCGCTGGATGAAGGAGTGCAGCGATTCCCCTGGTTGTTGCTGGATGGCATGGAGGTCGAGCTCCGTGCCAGGCCAGGTGTAGGAACTGCCGAAGTTGGCGATGAACTGCCGGCAGAGCTCTCTCCAGGAGGTTATCGAATCCTGGGGTAGGTTCATGAGCCAAGACCGGGCTGGGCCGGTCAAGGCGATGGGGAAATAGTTGGCCATGACTGCCTCATCCCCTCCTGCGGCGAGTACGGCGGTGGAGTAGATCTGGAGGAACTCCGCCGGGTTGACACTGCCGTCGTACTTTTCGGGCAGGTGCGACCGAAACTTGCGCGGCCACTTCGCGAAGCGAAGGTGGGGTGCAAGAGCCGCACATCCTGCTCCTGTTGCCGCAGGTATCGGTGCCGCGAACGCTTGATTCGCACTTGGCACTGTGTACCCCGGTATGGGCAAGGCTGCACCATAGACCGGGGACGCCATTTGCAGGGCATATGGTTGCGGCATATGCTGTGCGGCGTACGCCTGGGGCAGAGCTCGCGTGGCGAAGATCTGCCCTTCATGTTGAGGCCGACGTCATGCTGTCGCCAGTCTCTTGGATGCGACGCCTCTCTCGACGTCGCTCGAGGAACACTCGAGCATCTTGGCCCAAGTGGCATCGCTCCAGCTCAGCCCTCAGGTCCGTCGTAGGAGGCCTGGTGGAGCTGGAGTCCTCCGTCTGCCCGTCAACCGTGGGCGTGCGCGTCAGCGACACTGTCGGTTGACTGGAGCGTCGTCCCCGCCGAAGTCGAGGGCTTGCGGCGGCGACGATGAGACGGTCTACCTCGCGAATCCACTGCTGGGTCGCTGCCTGAGGCGCGTCCCCAGCAGGCGGATTGTGCAGTAGCGCTCTTGCTGTGGCTAGCGCACCCCCACTTGGTACGCCCAGCGCTACTGAAGACCTGACGCTGGTTGGAGCCTGCATTGCCTGGGTCGGCGCTGCCAGAGCCGGTTGCTGGCTCCTAGCTTGTTCCGACACACTCCGTCCTGAGTGTGTCAACATGTACTCCCCCTGGTCGCGGTTCGCCGCGGACACGGGGGGCGGGGGGGGGGAGAGTTTGCCGCTGAAGGAAGCTTGGTCATCTTCGTCGGCGGAAACTCGTCGCCAAGGGAAAAGCCCCCTTCCTGGCGCGCCAAATGTCGAAGTGTTCGATCGACACTTCCCCCGGGCCTGCACTGGGCAGCCCGCGGAGGTTCTTTTTTCGTAGGGGCTAGTCCCTTGTGGAGAGCTTGAGCGTATGGACGAGTTAGTAAGAGCTTGACACGGTGAGTTTTACGTGGTTCAGGCCGCCGGAGCGTAAAACCCTACGTCCACGGCGAGCTATGGAGCTCGCTGTATTGCTTGCTGCTCAGAACCGGAGTTCTGAGCTTGAGGATGAGTTACAGCTTGGGTGTGAATGGCTAGAGTGCGAACCCTTGCTATCGTCGCCTACCCGAGTCTTTTATAGTCCAAGACTCGGGTGGCTTACAAGGGGGGGCCCGGGACCCGACAGGTGGTCCCGGGGAGATTGTCTGTCATCTACCGTATCTGCAGTTATGCCGGTAGTTGTCTCTGGCGAAGGCTTCTGAGTCTTCGTCTTGCAGCCCTGCCCATGCCGCATGCTAGTCGTAGTGGATGATGACGGCGGGGGCGGCATGGGATGTCTTGTCACTGCGTTTATTGGCTGGCAGGCTCTGACACCGCGCGCCAGTCTGTGATGCGACTGGGCGCAACGGCATCTGACAGAGGCGTGCTCCGCGTCTCCGCGTCTTGGGAAGACGCGGGCCTTGAATACCTTGTACGGGCAAGGTATGGGGCGTCTTTATGCCCGCTGCCTATCGCTCGGGGGCAGGCAGCGCCGTTCTGCTGGCCACGTGGCGGGCCCGGAGCCCTCCTCATAGGAGAGGGGGGTCCGGCCCCGCGGGACACGTGGAGCCTTCGGACCTCTCCCCGCGGAGGGGGAGGTTCGGCTTCTGTCGGCCACGTGGCGGGCCCGGAGCTCTTCTCTGAGGAGAGGGAGGTCCGGCCCCGCCGAATACGTGGCACCTTCGGACCTCTCTCCCGCGGAGGGGGAGGTCCGGCTTCTTTATGCCACGTGGCGGGCCCGAAGCTCTCCTCTGAGGAGAGGGAGGTCCGGCCCCGCCGGACGCGTGGCGCCTTGGGAGCTCTCCCTGCAGAGAAGGGCGAGTTCCTTAGGCATTTTCCCCTGTGCGCGGGGGTACCCCATATCGCGGGTACCGACACACTCCTTCAGGCCTTAAAGGACCCGAAGGACGAGAGCGCTATCAGTAACTGGCTCGCCAAGGTCACGCAAGGAGTCAGCCATGCCCTTCATCTCTCGGCAGTAGACAGAGACGGAGAGGTCACCTTGGATGGTGTTCTGGAACCGTGTGTTGATGTGGAGAGCTCGAGTCACACGGTTCCCCAAGAAGCACTACTCAAGGACCAGCTATGCCCGGCGAGCGGTACTGCCATGCCCGACGATGTCTTGTAGCTCCTCAGAGAGGGATCCAAGGATCCAGGCTAGGACCAGGCTGTCCATGCTGATCCAGGAGGCATCTACCAGGGAGCCATCCCGGAGGACATGGTCGTCAAGACGGAACCGCCTCAACGTGAGGAGAAGCAGGTTACGCAAATGGGCGTACGCGGTGGAGTCAGAACTGAGGATAACCGGCATGAGCATCCGGATGTTCTGAATCCCAGCGGCCTGAGCATGGAGAGCAGCGGAGGGAAGCCGAGTATGTAGAGTGAGCAGAACCGGCATCTGAGGAAGGCTCGTAGTTTGCACTCAATGATCGATGATCACTCTCCTCGAGCTGGTGAGAAAGAGCGGCCACAGAGGCACGCTCCTGCTCCAGGGCGAGAGCGAGAGCCCGCTCGCGCTTGTGAGTGGCATCCAGAGCCACGGCAACACCATAGGTGTCGACGACCGTCATGGTGGTAGTGCCGATGCCGTAGAGGGAGGTGGCAGCCACGCTATGATCAGCAGCGGTGCAAGCAGCAGGAACAGTGATCGCCGGAGGGACAGTGGCAGTGGTGCTTATGTCAAAACGGTTCGATAGAGGCTTGAGGCCAGCGATGTACGGTGGCGATGACTGCGTGAGCCCGACAGAGGTGGCAGCGGGCCCATCTAGCCCAGAAACAGCACCAGCCAAGAGGATGATGGCGGCGGGACTGCTGGCGGTGATGTAAAGTGTTCTGCCGGCGGCCGGACCGGTCACTAGGGAGGATGCACCAGCGGATCTGGTGCCGGTCGGCGCACTGTGGGCTGCAGCGGCGGTCGGCCAGAAGGCGGCGGTGTCCGGCAAGGAGGTGGCAACGGCCGGCCAGGAGGAGCAGTCACCGTCCAGGAGGGGGCGGCGGCCTGCCCATAGGCGGTGCCGGCCGACCTAGCGGCGACCGGCAAAGCCCGGCTAGGATGTGGCGGCCGTAGGCTAGGAGGGGGCAGTAGCCTGCCTAGGGACAGCAGCGACCTGCCTAGGGGTGGCGCTAGTCACCCAGGAGGCGGCGCCGTCCACCCAGGTCGTTAGCTTCGTCGACTTCCACCTCCGTGGGCTGGGATTCCGGTGCACAAGTTCCTCCGTGTCGCCTTCTTCCACTACGGCTGGAGCTCCATCATTTGGCACCGAATGGTGTTGTCCATGCCGCCTTCTTCTACACGTTGTGCGGCGTTCCTGGGGATCAAGCTCCATTTTGAGTTGTGGAGGAGGTTCTTCTATGTGCGGCCATCCTGCGTGGACTCTCCGATCCCGGCGGTTGGCGGCGCCTGCATTCAACTCCAACGGGCCCAACCTCGGTACTTCGATCTCCCGCTCCCCAAGTTCGTGAAGTACTAGTGCCAGAACTGGTTCTACATCTGCAATGACAGCTTGGTGCTTGCATCCTTCATAGGCCAGCCGTCCGCTATTCAGGAGCAGTGGCAGTGGGGAGTCACGGAGGTGCACAGGCGACGGGTCGCCGTCATTCTGGAGCAAGTTGAGGCGATGTAGGCGGAGGAGCTGACCGCAGAGGTCATCCCGCGGACCTTCCTCGAGCGAGGAATCCAACCCCTTCACGCCCGCGTCCATACCATGTGGAAGTATATCGGGCTTGGTGGCCCCACGCGTGGGTTGGCGGAGGAGGTCCTCGACTCTGAAGTCCAGTGGAGGTTCTGCGACCTCACCGGGAACTATGTGGAGGACGGTGGGCACCATCCGCGTCCTCTCTCCGCGGATCATCCTTCTATCCGACCTTCGTCCCATAATTTTATCGTAACTCTTTCAGGGGCTCCTACCCGATGTAATGCCGTGACATTTTGCCCAGGGGCTCAGGGGCATAGTCAGCCTGCCGAAGCTGCCCGAGGGAAAGTTAGAAAGGGGGGAGACGGCCACACGTGATGCTGCCCTGAAGAAAGGGAAAGTTGATCGCAAGGCTGGCTATCTTCATCGTCAAGGAGGCTAGAGGAACATCGGAGAGCTATGCAAGATGCAAGGGTCGCCTAGGTGTCTGCCCCTTCCACTTCTTCGGAGTCGGCGTCCTCTTCCTCCGGGTCGGACGACTCTTCGATGCTAACGGAGCGACGTAAGAGGAAGGCTAGCAATGATGCTCCGGTCGCGAAGAAAGCCGGGGGGGGGGGGGGGGGGGGGAGGGGGCAAAAGAAGCGGCTCTCCCTTGCCCCCCGCCCAAGCTTCCAGGGTTAGACCAAGTCCGAACCTTTGGCGACCATGGTCCCGAAGGGCCGGTCGGAAGGCCAGAAGCTTTCCACTCGGTCTTCCATGGAGTGTGTTCTGATGAGGGCCGTGTCAGTGCAAGACGCCTGGGCCTTCGCAGCTCAGGCCGAGAGAGGTGCCCAACTACAGAAGGGGCCCCGTCAAGCAGTTAGCCCCCGAGCAACGCTGGTCATCCCCCCGGGTGCTAGGCCCCGGGCGGCCGTAGCTCCAATCCGCCCCCGGTCAAAGAGGTTCGTCCCTTAGTCTCCATTCCTTCTCCTTGTTTTGATGTCTCCTGCTTTGGTTTTTTTGATTCCTATCTCCGCTGCCTACCGTGAGGCGTAATAGTCGGGCGTCCTAGCTCCACCTGGAGCTTCACCGCCTCCGGCCTCCGGCCCTTCATCTGTCGGACCCGTTCCATCATTGGCGGGAGGTGCGGAGTCGAAGGCGGAGGAGGTACCCTCTCTCCCGACCGGGGCGGGGGCACTTCAGCCATCTCCGCCCGTGGGGGTTCAGTCTGAGGGGGGCGAGGTTCTTCGCCCTGGAATGGAGCTGATTGCCGCCGATCAGGACGTGGAGTCGTCTCTGGAGGTACCGCTGGTTCGCAGGAGGTCACGAGGCCGAGCAATGGAGGAGGCACTCGCGGCGGAGGTGGCTCCTTCCTCGGTTGATGTCGCTTCCCGGGATTTGGAGCCCGGGGTTTTGGGAGAAGCGGCTCTTACTGTGGCTTTGGGTCAAGCCGCGGAGGGGTCGGAGCTTCCTTCCATGCGCCGGGGACCCTCTGGTTCTAGCGGCACGACGGGCCAGGAAGACGACATTTCCTTCTCCTGCTCTCGGCTTGCCGAAGCTGTGGTGCTGTTTCACTCTGGCTAGGATCATCTCACGGACGCGCTCCAGAGGCTCGGCCGCAGCGTGTCTCCGAGCGGGATAAGTCTTTTTTTTCCCGACGTTCTTCTTTATGGGTCACCCCAGGGCTCGTTCATGACCGTGTCCCTGATTTCCCTCAACCATAGATTTTCCGGACGAGAGACCGGGTGGGAGTGGCTTCTTGAGGGGTCCCTTGGCCGCCAGAGGCTTGAGGCGGCAACGTGCAAAGAGGAAGTCGAAAGGGCCCGAGCTGAGTCCGCGGCCGCCCGGGAGGGATCAGGCTATCTTCGTATCACGATTGTCTCATCCTAGGAGGAAGCGGGTGAGGTGGCCGCTACCGCTCGGGAGGAGACCTCCCGAGCGAATCGTGCAATGGAGGAGGCCATGGCGGTGATCAGGGTGCAATCTGCCGGGGAGATCGCTGAGGCGCGTGCCACAGCGAAAGCCTCCCGGGAGGAAGCTGAGAGGGTCAAGGCCCGGGTGGATGGGTCCATCCGGGCTGCTAAGGATGGAAGAAAATTTTCCGCATACGTGATCTAAATCTTAACTGGTGCATCACCTGCCGGATGGATGACATCTGTCCTCTCATGGATCTTAAAGCGGCAGCTGCCTGGCCCATTGGTGTCTCTCTCGGCTCCGGCTCGGTGCTGGCTTGGCTCGATAACAGATTAGACGAGCGCAAAGTAATCTTTTCGTAAAGGCTCAAGGCCTTGGATGTGTTGGTGCCGGAATACGGGAGCGGCGCAACGCTGATCAACAGCAATGGCACCATCATGATCATGCGCACGCCCATGTCTGATGAAAAGCAGCAGGTAATTCACCATGTTTTTGCGCACACCAATAGCAGATGCATCAATACTAATTACTGACCTCTCTTCAATTGGCGAGGCGTGAAAGACATTGACCTTTCCAGCCAGACAGCCACACACACGCGCAAAGGAAAAGGAAACGGAAGGAACAAGCAAAAGAACAGAGTGGTTAGGTGCGTGGATCGACGAACTTCAACTGAACAAGCTCTAAACTCTAAACATTAGTTTACTTTAACTGAGCACGCTTTGTAACATCACATCAGTGAACAACCATTCATTACAGGTCTTATGACACGCCTAAAAAATATTACAAGGCACCACAACTATTTCTGGAATCAAATGCTCAACGTTGCTGATGTTTCTATTCCTAGAATGTCGTATGGTTTGTCGTTTCACCAAAATATAATTTCCAGGCTGTTGAGCTATCTTGATGAAGACCAAGCAAAAGACTTGTATATCCTCCTTGCATCAAATTAGGCATAGTTGTTGAATAATTTAGCAACATGTTGGTAGAGATATTTGATTCCACTATATTGACAACATTATTGTCCCTTATGTTGCTTGGTTCTCCTCCTACAATTCACATGTATAAGAAAGAATCATATTATAATGATGTGCTTAAATAGTTACCACTATTTTGTTTCAGATCAGCTTTTTTATTGCTCCCTTTCTTCTCTTTAAGTACGTTTTTTTTCTTTTAGCTTTTGGACCTTTGATCACCGGAGGAATTTTGATTGAAACTCTATCCTTTAGAATAGTCCCGTCATTCTCATTACTACTTTGTGAAACCTCAATACAATTTAGAGATTTTTTCGTAAGTGACTTGTCTGCCTCAATATCCAACTGATCAATAGCTCTCTCCAAATCTTCAAGAAGTTCCTTAGAAACTGAACACTTGAGTGCAACAGAGGTAACCTTTCGCGAGATTCGTGCAGCATGTGTTTTTAGAGATTCTTTGTCAACTCTAACCTTATTATATTGGAAACCTCTTTTTGCATACTTGGTCCATCTCTTTAAAATGTACCTATCTGGTAAACTGAAAACTTCATTGATGTTGAGTACTCGGAGAGAATGCTTGCACAGTATACTTACAAACAAAAATATTAAAAAAATATGTGTTGCATAGAAATGAACTAATCATATATATATATATATATATATATTTGTACGTACCAATACATTCGTACTTCCTGGAAGAACAAAATATACTTTGGTCCTCCGAGTTAAAACTAACAATTGCTTCATCCTGACGTTTCATAGGCATAACATTAAAAGTCATAACAGTTCCTTCAGTTTGTAACAATTTACACGAGACATAAAACTGTGATTTAAATTCCTCCTCAAATTCTAGATAAATCCTTCTTGTATATGCATCAACGGCAGTCTTTAGCATTGGGAAACCTTGGATATAAGAAACCGGATTGGAGTGGCGTGACTTGAAGTCTGCGTCTAACTCGTTCTCTCGAAGACTTGTGGCACATCTATCACATTCTTGTAGCAGTTCAGAAATACCGAGTTTTCTTCGAAACCGCTTCTTGAAAACATTGTTCATGCCTTCACTCCTTTGAGTTGAGGTCATATCAGCAGTAAATGAATCATGATACACAGCAGCCCAATGCTCACGTAGGCCATACAAGTTTTAGAGCCAAGAGTTATCTTGAAGTTTATAATGAATCAATAATTCTTCCCATAACTCAATAAAGCATGTCACTGACCTTTCCTCATACACACATTTCTTAAAATCAGCAAGGAACATAGGATGATCAGCAATAACATTACTAAGATGTTTACCAGCATTTTGAAAGATGTGCAACAAACAAAGACGGTGTCGTGTGTTTGGGAAAACAATACTAATTGCTGCTGACATGGCTGCACATTAGTCAGTGAAAATGGTGCTTGGATGTTTCCCCGACATTGCTGCTAAAAATATTCTGAAAAGTCAAACAAATGATTCTATGGTCTCATTATATATCAATGCTGCCCTAAAAATAATAGTTTGCTTGTGGTGGTTTGTTTCAAGAATTGGGGCAAAAGGCATCTCAAACTTGTTTGTTTGAAATGTGGTGTCAAAAGACACAGCATCACCAAAACATGAATAATCCATGATAGATTGACCATCTGTCCAAAAAAAGTTGGCTATCTGACCATCCTCCTTATGTAGTTCTATGGCCTAAAAGAAAGCAGGATCCTCCAACTGTTTATTCTTCAAGTATTCTAACAAAGTTTGTGCATCATATGATGGTAAATATTTCTTACGCTGACTGCCAATCTGATTATTGCAATCCACTCATGAGAAGGATACATTCTCGACTTCACCGTACCACTTTTTGAAAAAGTCATATACTTGTGCCGGCTTCATTCCCGCTTCTCGTATTTGATTGATTAGAACTTTATCTGCCTCTATAACAGATCGCTGGGACCGTAACTTGTGTACCTTATTCGGGCTAGCAAGGTAATGGTTATGCTGAAGTACAACCTTTTGAACTGTCCAAATTCCCTTTCTACATACACTAAACTGAACACGAGCTTTACAGGATGTCCTCGTAATAGAATTTTCTTTCAAAGTGTCATGAGATGAATGTGAACCTCTTTTTCCTTCATTACTGCAAACTATATGCTTTTGATATATAGTACAATCTGCTCTTCGTCTTGTGAGGCTTTTTCTGATACTAAAACCAATCTTCCTGGCATAGGAATTATACATGTCATATGCATCATTCTCTGATTGAAAGCTCATGCCCACTTGAGGAACAACCACAATGCCACAGTGTGTATCATACTCCTACAGTGTAAAAAGTATAATTAAATTGCTGCATTAAAAAAAAAGAAAAATAAATGCGATTTTATTCATGTTATTTACCTTCCTCTGTGATGATCTTGGAGATGACGGTGAGGACGGCTGGGCAGCCATGCTGACGCGATTGGGACCGGACAACGTGAGTGTGGCCGTGTTGGCACCAGGATCACCATCCTCGATGGTCGTAATCTTGTCAAGCGGCTGCGAGATTGAAAGAAACATCGAGATACTCATACGCAACCTTATTAGAGATTAATCATTAAAAATATTGATTAACAATGGCTAACTAGTTTATTATAGGGCGAGAATAATCACAAGAGAAAAGAGGACAGTAATTAGTATTTTGATGCATCTGTCATTGGTGTGTGCAAAAACATGGTGAATTACCTGCTGCTTTTCTCACACACGGGCGTGGGCAGGATCATGACGGTGCCATTGCTGTTGATCATCGTTGCGCCGCTCCCGTATTCTGGCGCCAACGCATCTACTTGAGCAAGGGCTCGCGTTGGGCCAGGCTGCACGTCGTTCCTCGCCTCGTGGTCCATCGCCAACATCTTCGAGCGGCGCAGCTAGCGGGGTCGTCGGCACCTGCGGCACGAAGACGTCCAATGTGAGGAGTCCCTCGCCGATCGCCACGGTTGAGTAAACGGAGGACAAAACCCTAAATTGACAAACCAACAGATACGTCCAAGGCCTCGAGCCTTTACGGAAAGATTACTCTGCGCTCGTCTAATCTGTCGTCGAGCCGAGCCGGCACCGAGCCGGAGCCAAGCGAGACACCAATGGGCCAGGCAGCTGCCGCTTTAAGATCTGTGAGAGGACAGATGTCATCCATCCGGCAGGTGATGCACCAGTTTAGATTTAGATCATGTATGCAGAAAAATTTCTTCCGCTAAGGATGCCTTCGCCATGGAGCTTGATTATGAGTTCTTTTGCTGAGCCTTTGCCTCACTTGTGTTTTTTTCATTACTAAACCCTCTAAACGTTGTCTTGTCTTGGCGAAGGATCAGGTCGCACACGGGAAGCGAGACTCGCGAAGCTTGAGAAAGAAGGGAGGAGGTCTGCAAAGCCGTGCTGGGGGCTCCGAAGGCTGCGACCAAAGTGGCGTCCCGGCTTGATGACGCGGTCAAGGTCCTGGGAACCCTTCGGAAGGAGCTTGAGGACCTCCACGCAGCGGATCAAGTTGCCAACGATGCGGTTCCCGAGAGCTTGGCCGCCACTCTGGACGTGCAGCTGACGCATGTTTCGGAGCGGCTGAGGATTGCTTGGACTGGGTGGAATCCGCCGAGGCTTAGCTCGGGGCATTGTTGGCCTTAGTCGTGGTCGTCTCCCACTATAACAGGGTCGATCTTCCGGCCATCGGGGAGGGCTTCGCTGCCGGTCGCTCCGAAGAGGACCTTCAGGATATTGACACTCAGGTCGAGCTTGCTGCCCTTCCCTTAGCCGGGTTGTTACGTTGGATTTTGTCTTAGGACACGTTGACAGGAGTTAGGCTCCTTGTTTCTTTTTCCTTTTTACCCTGTAATGTGGCTATTTTGGCCCTCCGTGACCCCTTTTTGTAAAGAAACAAAAATGAGCTTTCGATATGTGCACATCTATCCTTTCCTTGTGATGTGCTTTGATCTAGTACCAACTCTCAATCAAAGACGATGAGCAACACGTCTTAGCTCGGAAGCATGGGGGAAACCTTTCGGTAAGAAAATCTTGTCAGTGGCTTAAGGGTTTTAGTTGTCCCGCTCCTAGCGGGTGCGTAGCCCCTGAGTGTCACGTGGCGTCCAAGTTGTCTGGCATGCCATGTGGCACTTGAGTTGGATGGATTCGTCCAGGCTCAAACCGTTCAGGTCGGCCCATTTCTCACAAGCGGGCTTCCCGAACTGCTTTCCCTCACTTGTCGGAGTCCCTCAGCAGGTGGCATGAGCCGCCAAAGACCATGAGGCAACCGTTAGGCTCCGGGAATGCATGTGCCTACTCAAGCTCGGTGGCATCCTACACCGGCCTCTTGCCTTTGTTGTTTGGGAGACCCTGCTCTTTTCCCAAGAAACGCTTGAGGAGGGCACAATCCTTGAGGGCGTGTGTGACGGGGAAGTTGTGATTGGTCCACGGCTTTTGCAGACACTTCTCAAAGTGATCGGTCTGTGCCTGGGCCGGCCTAGTGCCTTCTTGGGGCTCGGCTGCTACGATCAGGTCCAATTCCATCTCAGTTTGATGTTGTTGTTTGCCGGCACCAAACTTTCTCCTCCTCTCATCCTTCTGCCATGGCGCGGAATCCTTCCTTGCTTCAGCCATTTTTGGTGCTGTCTGGTCGAAGATCACCTCGACCGCCTCTTCTCCCTAGGCAGTGTTGGTGGCGAGGTCAAGTAGCTCCTTGGTGATCCTCGGCTTGATGCAGCCGAGCTTGTGTACCAGGGATTTGCAAGTCGTCCTGGAGAAGAAAGCTCTGACGACATCTGCGTCGACAACGTCGGGCAACTCATTGAACTTCTTGGAGAAGCGCCTGATGTATTGTCTCATGGTTTCACCGGGCTTCTGCTGGCATGCCTTGAGGTCCCATGAGTTTCTGGGGCGCGTATAGATGCCTTGGAATTCGCCAACGAAGGTGCCCTTCAATTCCACCCAGCTTCGGATGCTGCCTGCCGGAGGTATCTGAGCCAAGCTCGGGTGGAGTCCGCCAAATAGATGGGAAGGTACTAGATGATGAAGCGGTCATGCGTTCCTCCACCTGCCCTGCAAGCCAAGCGGCAGTCTTCTAGCCATACGTTGGGATTCACCTCTCTGTCGTACTTTGTGGCATTGGTCGGGATGCGGAAAAGCGGCAGGAAGGACGCTTTGTGTATCCCCCTTTCGAAGGCCCGAGGCCCAGGAGCATCGTGGCTTGGTCACCGGTCCTTACCTTCATCTTAGCGTCCGCCCGAGCATAGCTGACATTGGCATTTGGTACACTGTTCCGCCACTTCGCCTCTGGCTCCTCCGTTAGCCTCAGCGACCCAATGCGGGTTGGACGACCCTGCATGCTCACGCTTTGAGCTATGCGAAGGATTAGACGAACCAACTTTCTCAGCTTGGCTTGGTGAGCGGACACGGGGTATCCCTACGGTGCTCTGAGCATGCCCACGGGAGCCGGATCGGAAGAACGTCACTCGCTTGTGAGCGAGTGAGCTCTCAGCGTGTTAAGTCGTGGCATTTTCCAGCAGTGAGCAGAGGCTTTGATACATGCGCTCTCGGCTGCCAGTTCTGGCTTAGTCGCTTGAAAGGCGGTGGGTCATGTGGGATAGCGACAATGCTCGCCCACACCTGGCGGCCACGCGCTCGCGCTTCACTAGAGCCAGGGTATCAGCCTCGCGACGCTCTTCGAAAGCAGCTCTATCTGTGTTTAGCTGTGCTTTCTCTGCTTCAAGCGTTGTGCGTCGTGCTTCGAGCTGCTCGGCCGCCTCCTGGGCGGCCACCGCCTCCTCGCCGAGGCTTCGACGCAATACCTCCCGCTGCATAAGTACTGGCGAGAGCGGGGTTTTGACGGAAGGAGCGGTTGGAGAGGCGTTACCAATTTTCTTTGACGTAGCGTTCGCGAGAGAGAAAACGGCCCTCGTCGGACCTAGCGTCAGTACCATAACCGCATCTGGGGTGGAAAAAGGGACGGTTACGCATCATCAGCCATGCCTATTAAGTCCTTTTTGGGGGCGTGGTTGACGGTCTTGATGGCTGCGTCGTCCATCAACCGTAGAATGTCGTCATCGCGATGAACTCTAGACTTATGAAAGGAAAGCCTGGCAGGGCGCGGAGGTGACGTCAGCCTCGAGTTTGTTCTCGGGGGCGATGATAAACTCAAGGCTTCTGAAACGATGATTCTCATCGACGCGGAAGCTTGATATCACGAAAGCCATCACAGCAGGAAAACAAAAACACAAAGCGGCCCCCTTCCTGGAGTGCAACCTGTCGGTGTTTTTACCACCGATTAGTAATCAAATGCTTCGTGTTTTTTTCTAGATGGCTAGCTAAAAATGACAAGGATTTATACTGGTTCAGACAACGTGTCCTACTTCCAGTCTAGGGTATTCATTGGCCTTGTATTAGCTCAAGCGGTTCAAGGAATCGTGGTTATATGCGAGACTTCCTCGCATGTGAGAGTGAAGAGAAAGTGTAAGTGTCGCGTGTGTGAGCCGATTCGCCGTGCGAGGGGAGGTTCCAGGCGTCCCCTTTTATAGCCTAGTCGCCTATAGCTACCCACCAGCTCCTCATAAATGCGGCGGGGGTTTACATGTTGTGTCAGCGCCTTAGGCGGCCCAAAGCGGTACAGGAATGATAAGTACACCTTCTCCCGTCTAGTCTATTTTCTATGTCTACTTTCCATACTTGTAAACCCGCGCCAAGCAGGATGGGACAGGTGGTGATGATGGCTCGGTGTCGTGCTTTTCCTATCATGCATGACCTCCCACCCTGTCTTAAATCCCTTTTGTCATTTCGTCTCATCGGCATTTAAGTCTTTCACCTGCCTCTGGTCCGGGCTCTAGCCCATATCTCTTCCCTCCTTTCGTCTTGTCGTCCGGACATTGAATTCCTTCATGCGAGCCTCATAGAATTCCTTAAGCTCCTTATGGAATACACTCATTCTCTAATTGTATTCCTCCTGAGATTCACTCGACCCATGAGGAGGCGGAACCTCAGGCTCATGAGGACGAGGTGTTGTGATTGCAAGATCGATCTCTGAGATTGCTAAAACAATTTCTATGTTCTCCCTCTATGCACCACAATTGTTTCCAGTCAAATATTCAATAGAGGAGATGTAACTAAGTGAGTTGCTAATTCCAGAGGAACCTTCGTTATGCAAAAGAACATATAAAATAAGTGAATGCATAGAAACATAAATGCATGAAGAATGACATGTTTTTTCAGTTGGCTACTAAAAAACATGTCATTTAAAAATTTAAACAAGCAAAAATGTTGCACTTTATTTTTCTTGTTGGCTACTTAATGAGGTGCAACATTCAAAATAATCTTAGAATATGGCAATTTCATGTTTCATGTTGGCTAATTGAAAGTGCATCTAGGCATCCCTTGTGAGTTTTGGTTGATTTATGACAAACAAATGAGACCGTAACAAAATTGTTGAGATGAGCGCAGGTTCTTAAAGAAATTTGGAAGAAAGCGCAAAAATAAAGGAGAAGGAGGATCCAAATTGATAAGAGCTCAGGAGCTAAAAAGATTAGATTACTTAGTATAGAGTGTGTTGGAGAAACACACGCCAAGAGCTCAAGTGAAAGAAATCACACTAACTGCACAAAATCAGCATGTGCGGACTAGTCCGATATCAACCGGACTAGTCCGATTTTCTTTCTGACTAGAAAACGGACTAGTCCGATATAGACCGGACTAGTCTGATTTTGTCTCTGGATAGACAACGGACTAGTCCGCACTCTTACGGACTAGTCCGATATCTCACAACACTTAGAGTTTTTCACACGCCGCACACCGGACTAGTCCGAAGTCTACAACGGACTAGTCTGGACAGCATAAACCCTAACGCAACCATTGGAAACCCTATTATAAAAAGAGGTGTACGACCATACCACCATAACTTTTCGACCCCCTGTGCCGTCACTCCTCCCAAGAGCCCAAAATTCACATCTCTCCACACATTCTAACCCAAAAAGGATCAAATCTTTGGGGATGAGCAATTGATCAAAGGAGAGACTTGTTCTACACATTATGAGCTCTTGGGTTTGATCTCTCACACACTCTTGTTCGTTTATTGTTCATCTTTTGAGTGTGTTCGGTTGTGTTCATTCATTGTAATTCTTGAGGAGCCCTCAACTTGTGAGAAGACCCCTTGAACGATTTATTTGCCCTTTGTGATTAGTGGAAGAGAATCGGCCTCCGTGGCGATTCGACGAGGGTAGGGTTGGTGAAGACCCGGTCCTTAGTGGACTCCTCAACGGAGACGTAGATTTCCTTCGTGGAATCAAACCTCGGGATAAAATCTTGTCTCCTACTCGTGTTCATTTATTGTTCATCATATTCTAGTGTTTAATTAATCTTGTGAAATTCACGTTGAAGCATTGAAATCAAAGTTGATCTCTGTCATTCATTGTTTCACTCTTGTAATACATCTAGGTTATCAATTAATTTCCGCTGCATAGGATACTAGAAGTGAAAATATTGATCAATCTTGATCTCTCTAGTCCACGCATACCGGACTAGTCCGCACAGTACTGGACTAGTCTGATTTTTCTTTGAGTAGAAAACGGGCTAGTCCGCACTCTACTAGACTAGTCGGATTTCCCTGTATTTGGTAAATCAACTAAGTGTTTCAGGGATTAACAAAGCATCGAAAAGCCTATTCACCCCCCTCTAGGCTACATTCAATTGATATCAGAGCCAAACTCTTCAAAAGAGACTCACCGCTCGAAGAGACGATGTCGGACGTCAAGTATGTACACAATAAGATCGACAATGAAAAGAGTAATGATGAAAGGACTCAAAAGCTAAAGAAGCTACTCGACGCCATTCAAGACAGTGAGGACGATGAGGAGGAGGTGCTCCAACTCAAGGCTCTTCTACGGAAGAAGGCACTCTCCCCAAAAGGGAAGAAGAAGATTGATGATGAAAAGAAGATGAAAGAGGGTAGTCACACAGACTAATCCCGATATCCTTTTGACTATGAGCGTTTAAATTCTAACAATAGTCATTACTTATCAATCCCTCTAGGGAAAGCACCTTACTTTGATGGCAATAACTATTCAATGTGGAGACAAAACATGAAAATGCACCTTATATCTCTTAACCCTAGTTTGTGGCATATAGTGTGTACAGGGATAGATATCCCGGATGATGATGAAGAGCTGACCCCAAGCCAAGAACAAGCCGTTCATCGGAATGCTCAAGCTGCAGTTGTGATCACGTCATCACTGAGCCGAGACGAGTTTGCCAAGGTGGACGAACTTGAAATTGCCAAGGAGATATGGGACACTCTACAAACAGCACATGAAGGTGACCGTCATGTACGCGAAGCCAAGATAGCAATGATTGAAGGTGAATTTTGAAGATTCGCGATAGAAGAAGATGATCACCACAAGATATGTACAATCGACTGAAGAATCTTATCAACAAAGTTCGAGCTTATGGCAGCAAAAATGGAATGATCGTGAGGTCGTGAAGTTGATTCTCAGAGCATTCATGCCTCGCAACGTGACTCTCTGCTCTATGATTAGAGAAAGCCCCGGGTACCGGAAAATGACCCCAGACAAACTTCTTGGCAAGATCATCAACTTTGAAATGATGGAGAAGCAAGCCAATCATGTCAAGGAAACTGCCGATCTCACCTCGACAAAGAAGAAAGGAGTTACTTTGAAGTCAACCTATAAACCCGTATCAAAAGAAGCTCGAGAAACTCATGGAGAAGACGACAGTGATGATGAAAGAAGTGATATCGATTAAGAAGACATGATCTTGTTCATGAAGAAGTTCAAGAAAATGATGAGAAGAAGAAAAGGTAGCAACTCAGACGGTGGAAGACAAAGAGACAAACAAAGACCCAAGATGAGACGGGCGTGCTACAACTGCGGAGAATATGATCACTTCATAGTAGATTGTCCATATGAAGAAAACAAAAAGAAGACTAAAGACAACAAGCCTCAACCAAAGAAAATGTTCAAGAAGAAGAAGCAATATGGCCAAGCGCATCTAGGGAAGGAGTGGGACTCCAATGATGAATCCTCATCCGAAGAAGAAGAGGAGATGGCCACCATAGCCATAAAGAAGACTACCAAGAAATCCACTCTCTTTCTAACCATGGGCGCATGGAAGGACACCGACAACACTTGTCTAACGACAAAGGAAGGTAAAAGAAAGGTAACAACTAACTCTTCCTTCTTACATTCTTTTACTAGTGATAGTGATAATTCTAGTGAGGATGATAGCAGTGATGAAAATGAATATATGCTTAGGGGTTTAGACAAAAAGACAGATGTTAAGATGAAATTTCTATTTGATAAGCTTGTTGATATGGAGAAGTTAGTCAATCGTCTGGAAGATATGATCATCTCCCAAAAGGAGGAGTATCTTGAGATTGAAAAGCTTCTTGAACTTGAAAAGGGGTGAAGTAAATCACTAGAACTTAGTTAGCTTCAAGCAAGGAAGCTTGCTTGAAGTTAAAAGACTCAAACACCACCATCAAGGATGAACTTGCTAACTTAACCAAAGTTAACAAGATCCTTGAGGTACAAGTTGAGTCACTCAAGCAAAGTGGTTCTTCATCCACTTCAAGCTCACCTTCTCAACATATAAAATCTGAAACTAGTATTACTTGTGCTTGTGCCAAAAGTGACACTAACTTAAAGAAAAAGCCAAACTCGACAAAGGACAAGCAATATTCTCAAAGTGGCATATTTGACAAGGAAAAGATCAAATATCCACGCAGTGCATACTCGGTCACAAGACCTCCTAATGTCAAATATGGCATTGGATATTCTTATGGTGAAAAGCAAAATGCTAGAAACCACAAAAATAACAAGGGTTGCATTGCCTTTGTCAAGAGAAACTCTTCTCAAGTTAGAAAACCTAATAATGTTGATAAATTTAACACTGTGAACACATATGAACAACAACTTCTATTTAGAACCTTTGATGCTTCATATGTACTTATGAAAAGTAATCTTGGAAGAGTTTATGCTAAATATGTTGGGCCACGCCATGAGAACACCAAGTCTCATGTGTGGGTGCCCAAATCACTTGTGACTAACCTCAAAGGACCCAAGCAAGATTGGGTACCTAAAACCAAGGCATAAATTGTTTTTGTAGACTTATTCATCCGGTGGAGCAAAATGGGTGCTAGATAGTGGCTGCAACAATCACATGATCGGAGAAAGAAGAATGTTCATGGAATATGAAGAAAATAAAGATCCAAACGAAGGCATTTACTTTGGTGATAATAGTCAAGGAAGAGTGCTTAGTACCAGTAAAATTGCAATTTCATCAAAACATACTCTCTCTCATGTTTTACACGTTGACTCCTTGGATTATAACCTTTTGTCCATATCTCAATTATGTGACAAGGGTTATAATTGCTTATTCACTAATGAGTGTGTGACTGTCCTTAGAAGGAGTGATAACTCAATTGCATTCAAGGGCGTGTTGAAGGGAAAACTTTATCTAGTTGACTTCAACAAAGATAAATCCAAACTTGACACATGCTTCACTGCAAAGACCAACATGGGTTGGCTGTGGCATCGACGGCTTGCACATATTGGTATGAGAAATCTTCAAAAACTCCTCAAAGGCGATCACATCCGAGGTTTAAAGGATGTTGTTTTTGAGAAAGACATGTCGTGTAGAGCGTGCCAAGCAGGGAAGCAAATAGGAGCACCCCATCCCGCGAAGAATGTCATGACTATAACAAGACCGCTTGAGCTCCTCCACATGGATCTATTCGGTCCAATTGCTTACATAAGCATCGGCGGTAGTAAATACAGTCTAGTCATTGTTGATGATTTTTCAAGCTTCACGTGGGTTTTCTTTTTGCATGATAAGACAGAAACTTAAGGAACCCTCAAGAAGTTCATCAAGCGTGCCCAAAATGAATTCTCATTAAAGATCAAGAACATACGAAGTGACAATAGGACAGAATTCAAGAACACACAGGTTGAGGAGTATCTAGACGAAGAAGGGATAAAGCACGAATTCTCAGCACCATATACTCCTCAACAAAACGGAGTAGCCAAAAGGAAGAACAGAACTCTCATTGAGATGACGAGGATAATGCTCGATGAATACAAGACTTTGGACAGGTTTTGGGCTGAAGCGGTTAACACCGCTTGTCACGCCATAAACCGACTTCATCTTCATCGATTGCTCAAGAAAACTTCATATGAAGTACTCATGGATCCAGAAGAAGCTCCATGTCAAGCATTGAGAAGAATGGCATTGGGCGATGTTCGACCACAAGTTCCACCTTCGGATGCGAATGAAGAAAATGAACCACAGGTGGAGGAAAATGATCAAGGGGGAGCTTTCATACAAGATCAACCTCAAGAAAATCAAGAAGATCAAAACATCAATAAGGGCAAATATCCAGTGGGAGAAGAAGATGATAATGAAGATTCAAGACCACAAGTACCACATCCAAGAGTACACCAAAGCATCCAAAGAGATCATCCCGTCGACAACATAATCGGTGACATCTAAAAGGGAGTAATAACTCGATCTCGCATAGCTAATTTTTGTGAACACCATTCTTTTGTATCTTTTTTGGAACCATACAGGGTTGAGGATGCATTAAAAGATCCGGATTGGGTGATGGCGATGCAAGAAGAATTGAACAACTTCAAAAGGAACGAAGCGTGGGAGCTTGTTGAAAGACCTAAGTCCAACGTCGTCGGCACTAAATGGGTCTTCCGCAAAAAGCAATACGAACATGGAGTGGTAACAAGGAACAAGGCACGACTTGTGGCAAAAGGGTACTCACAAGTTGAATGTTTGGATTTCGACGAGACTTTTGCTCCCGTAGCTAGGCTTGAATCGATTCGTATATTACTTGCATATGCTACTCACCGTGATTTCAAGCTTTATCGACGTAAAAAGCGTCTTTCTCAACAGACCGATCAAGGAGGAGGTGTACATGGAGCAACCACCCGGTTTTGAAGATCAAGAGCACCCCAACTATGTGTTCAAACTGCGTAAGGCTCTCTATGGCCTCAAACAGGCTCCTAGAGCTTGATATGAGTGCCTTAGAGATTTTTTGATTGAAAATGACTTCAAGATTAGAAAAGCTGATTACACCTTGTTCACTAAATACTTTGATGATGATCTCTTCATTTGTCAAATCTATGTTGATGACATTATATTTGGTTCAACTAACAAATCCTTTTGTCAAAAATTTAGTAAGATTATGACAGATAGATTCGAGATGTCCATGATGGGAGAGTTGAGGTATTTTTTGGGATTCTAAGTGAAGCAACAAAAGGACGGGACGTTCATAAGCCAAACAAAGTACACTCAAGACATTCTCAAGAAGTTTGGAATGGACAAAGCAAAGCCCATAAAGACTCCCATGGCGACTAATGGACACTTGGATCTCAATGAAGACGGACCAAATGTAGATCAAAAGGTATATCGTTCCATGATTGGCTCCTTACTCTATTTATGTGTATCTAGACCTGATATCATGTTGAGTGTATGTTTGTGTGTAAGGTTTCAAGCCAATCGTAAGGAATGTCATTTGATAGCCGTTAAAAGGATCTTGAGATATTTAGTTCATACACCCAACTTAGGCCTTTGGTATCCCAAAGGTTCAAAATTCAATCTCATTGGATACTCCAATGCAGATTATGCCGGATGCAAGGTAGATAGAAAAAGTACTTCCGGTACTTGCCAATTCCCAGGTAGATCCTTAGTTTCTTGGTCCTCCAACAAACAAAATTCAATTGTCTTATCCACGGCCAAAGCGGAGTATGTTGCAGCTGGGAGTTGTTGTGCATTACTCCTTTGGATGCGACAAACTCTAAGGGATTACGGTTACAATATAAGTCGTATTCCACTCCTTTGTGACAATGAGAGTGCAATTAAAATTGTCCATAACCCTGTTGAGCACTCTAGAACCAAACACATAGATATCCGACATCATTTTTTGAGAGATCATTCAATGAAAGGAGACATAGCCATTTCCTATGTCAACACTGAAAAACAACTAGCCGATATCTTTACCAAGCCACTTGATGAAAAACGCTTTTGTGAGCTCCGAAATGAACTAAATATCTGACACGACCCCACTGGTCCTGTCGAGCCAGGATCACGCTGAGGGGTGCTGCGTTGCACAGCACCGTATAACACACGTCAAAGGTACAAAGCGGAAGCGGAAGCTTTATTACATAAACAAGTTTATTAACATGTTTACATCAAAATAAGTTTAGTCCACACTCGCGGGCGTAGACTAAGCATCAAGTGCACGTTCAGCCCTCGAACGTGTCCTTGCTAGCACACACGCACACTAACTCTGCGGCGGGCACGACTCCCATTCGACGGGGTTCCCCTCCTGGGGTTCCGTCTCCTCTTCGGGAGTCCCTTCCTCATAGAACCCTGCAAAAGCTTCAAACACAAGCAGTGAGCACGAAGGCTCAGCAAGTCTGACCCGTCTCACCTAAACATGGAACTTCTACATGAGGGTAATGGGTTGCATGAGGTAAAAATCATTTGCAAGGACTCGCCTAATTAGTAGAACCTTACTTTCAAGTTTTAGCAGCAGGTTGTGGAGAACTTTATGCTAAGGCACATGAGAGAGCCGCAATCAAACAAGAAACGCATTTCTCTCATGTACTTTGCCCAAAGTTGAAAAGAACTTTAGTTAGCACTAAGCTACAACATATCATTAACAATCAATATCCAACTTTCAATCAGCAACATTTTAACATGTAACTAGCCTGTTCTTTCTACGTCACGGTACAGTGAACAAGTGGTACTCACTGACCGCGAGGGACGGCGATTATAATCGATTTACACCTGCAGGGTTACCCGAATAACCCGTCACGTACGCCCGTACTCGATGTTGCCTACAACAACCATCACGGACGCCGTACGCGACTACCTTTCACCCGTTAGCCAAATATTGAACCGGTCCCATCGTCCCGAGCAAGAGGTCCCTGCACGCGCATCTCTGTGCCGCCAGCTGATTTACACCTCGAGCTCTCAACCTACCCTCTGAACGACGGGCAATGCCTCAACACCCAGCTACCCGAGTTACATCAGTTTCTCGGTTCCCATATAGCCGGTAGGTCTTCGGTACTGTTCTAGCTTGTTCAACAGGCCCGCACACGGCTCGGTCCTCAATCGACACAAGCGGAGCTACAGCACACAGGCCCCAAAGTCCTGCTGCCCTTACTCTCCGCTCGGTCTCATTTTCTTGCCATGTGTTTCATGTGCTATCTCTACCCGAGCAATGTGCCTCTAGCCTATTCTCGCGAGTAGTTCCAACTACTCGACTTGTACCGAATCCTACTCTATCCTAGCAATGCAGTGGCTAACGAGGTTTTCAATCCTAAACCCAACCCATGGTTTTCTTGGCTGTGCAGTTGGGTTTCCAATCAAGACTCTAATGCAACGAACAAAGGGAAACAAGTATGTGCTCAAAACAATAAAATTTGTAAAAAGGTTAATGCAAACCGGGGCTTGCCTTGCTGCTCTTGGTCGTAGGCTAGCTGTTCCTCCGGAGTAACGAAGTCTAGGACTTCGGGTTCCTCCTCGACCTTAGCGACTACATGATAAGAACAATGTATGTATTAATTAAATGCCTTTGTATTAACTTTGAAGTTGTGAAGTCTATAACCCTTACTAGACAGACCTAATGACTGTGAAACTTTTACTGTGGCTTGGTTACAACCTAAACAAAGACTTGGTCAAGTTTTAGTTGCAGCAAAGCTCATTTGAGCCCTCCACAAATAATTATGTCCTTGACCTTAATTGGAACCCTTAGGGTGTTCTAGGGATTTTCATGAGACAAACTATGACTTTCTGAAAACTAGATTTTCAGAGGGTCCTAATGGAGTTGGTCTCACTTAATTTGGAAGTCTCTAACTAAAGATATGAGCTAAACAATTTCAGAGAAAATCCTGAAAATGTTTCTGAACATTTTCTATTTTCTCTGGAACAGTTTTACTAATCACACCATTAGGTGGACTAAATGAGCTCAAATGGATCTGAAATTTTTATGGTAGTTCAAGGATATTTTGGTGAACATCTCAGCAAAATTTCAGGATTTTCCTCCAAAGGATTCTCCAGTTAAAATTCCTAACAGTTTAAACTTTGAGGAATTAATTCTGGAGAACTAAGGAATTTCATGAAGTGAAACTTGATTTTCTGGAAAGTACTCAGAGAGCTGAATCCAGCAAAATTTGGTTCACTCAATTTGGAGCTTTCTAGCCAAAGTTATAAGGATTTGAAGTTTGAAGGAAATCTGAAAATCGGGGAAAAGTTTAAACTCGCGCGTGGGCCCAGGGGACACGCGTCGCACGCCGAAGCGACAGCACACCGCGGCCCACAAGGCTTTTGCGCGCCAGCACACCCGATCCCGGCCGCAGCCGGATCCCGATTCAAAATATCGGCCGCTGACAGCTGGGGTCCACCCCCTTCTTCAACCTCGCGACACCCGCGCTCCGCCGCCGAGGGACCTCGCCGGAGAGCTCGCCGCTGGCTGCTGTACCGCTCCAAACTTCTTGATTCTGGCCGCCCCTGCCTACTTTTACTTGGGGAACATGATCCGAGGGTCAGCTGCTCATGACAACGGCCGGAGCATGGTCGGCGACGAGCCGCCATATCGGAACGACTTCGGCCATGTCGGCTGATGCCCCTAGTGCCTCAGCTACTTGGGAAACCGGTCGGGGAGCATCAGTGGACCTCAGAGAAGGTCGACATGAACTCGGGGCAGCTCGGGGAAGGCCCGAAATAGGTCCTCACCGTGCGCCCGATACCCCCCGTTCGTTCCGCCATTAGTAGACCTTGAATTACGCCGGGCACAGAGGTTCTCCGGCCCAGAGTTGTGAAGGCAACTTGTGCGTCACCGTGTCTAGCTCGTGTGGGAGTGGCCTGAGGCCCTCTAATCCTTTCTAGAGCACGAATTAAACAGAATCGTACCCGAAGGTCGTTCTGCACACAGAAAGGGGAAAAGTGGAAATTCGCCGCCGGTGAGCAACCACTCGAGCTGTGGCTCGGAGATGAGCAGCACCGGTCACCTGCGCGTCCAAGGGTGTCTTGGCTCGGGCGTGACAACGCCCAGGTTGGGCTGTCCACGAGAGCCCGAGGTGCGGCGGTTTCCAGTTCCGAGTTTGATCTTTCGGCACAGCCGATATCACTCGGTTTCAATCGATTTCTATCAATGGGAAGGATGGAGGATGGTTGCTAGTACCTTGCTGGGACCTTGGAATGGAAAGAGGGAGCTGCGATCGGCTTGATCAAGCAGGAACTCGAGCGGCGGCGATGGCAGTGGAAAAACAAGTCGTGTGCGTCGGCAGCTCGAGGAAATGGTGACTGAAGCACGCCGGGGAGGGAATAAATAGCCCGGCCGGCTGGTCTCCGGCTTGGGGCACGCAGCAGGAGCTGGCGCCGGCTGCCCCCTTCGGTGGCGCGCGCGCACAGCTGCCGGGAACCGACTGAACTGTGGTTCAGTCGGTTTGCTTTGAGGCAGAGGCTGACATGTGGGTCCCACTTCTCTTTTAACCTCTGAAATTTATTCCTAACAGCTGTGGTAAACAGTGAACCCTATTCTACCCTTGGCAATTCAAATTATTCACCCAAGAGCCATTTGAATTGATCAAAGTTCAAATGAGGTTTGGTTTGAATGAATTTCAGCACAAGTGCAGTTTGAAATTCAAATAAAGTTTGAATTTCTCCCCCTTAGCTCATGTCAAGATCAACTCCAAATGGAGTGAAAATTGGTGTGTGAGCTCACAAAAATGTGCTGAGCAAGAATATGCCTTCCACTTTTACATTCAGTGGGTGAAAACAGTTTGAATTTGAATATGGTTTCAAACTGCCCTTTTCCTAACTATACCCAAAATGACCTCAAAAAGGTTTTGAATTTGGGTGGAACTTGGCATGGACATCCTTAGCAAAGTGTAGGAGTCTTCATATGTCCAGCCCATCTATATCACATGTGGGAAGTACCACTTTTGCAATGTGTGAGTTTGTTCCCTAATGAGCATGTTGATAATTGTTACTTGCTCTTTATTTGTGTTCATCATTCTTCCTCAAATGAGGTGTGTGGTGTGGTGATGAACACTGCAAATGAGTGTCAAAAACTGAGGCCCTTACATTCCTCCCCCCTTAAAAGAATCTCGTCCCGAGATTATAAGGTGAAATGAGAGAGAGGACAGTGGAAAATTACCGAATATGCGACGTGAAAAAGTCGGGGTAGTTAGTGCGAAGGAATTCTTCGCTCTCCCATGTCGCTTCGTCCATGGAGTGATTACTCCATAGAATCTTGTAGAACCACAACGTACGGTTGCGTGTGGTTCGGGCCTTTTCATCAATAATCTGCACCGGTTCCTCCCGATAGGTGAGATCCGGTTGCAGTTCTTTAATGTCTTCCAGCTGAACGGTAGTTGATAGCTTGAGACACTTCCTCAGCTGGGAAATGTGAAAGACGTCGTGCACACCGGAAAGTGCTTCTGGTAATTTCAGCCGGTATGCTACCGATCCACATCTTTCGGTAATCTGGAATGGACCGATGAATCGGGGTGCCAACTTTCCTCTCACCCCAAATCTGTTTACGCCCTTCATTGGAGACACTCGTAGGTATACGTGATCTCCAACTTCGAATTGTAATGGGCGCCTTCTCCGGTCCGCATACTGTTTCTGTCGGGATTGAGCGGCTTTTAGGTTCGCTTGAATTAATCGAACCTTTTCTTCCGTGTTGTTGACAAGATCAATCCCGAAGGTAACCCTCTCGCCAGATTCACACCAGTTCAGTGGTGTGCGGCATTTCCTGCCGTATAGCGCCTCGTAGGGCGCCATCTTGATGCTGGCTTGGTACCCATTGTTGTACGAGAACTCGGCTAATGGCAAGTGATCATCCCAATTCTTGCCGTGGTCGATAGCGCAAGCTCGTAGCATGTCTTCTAGGATTTGATTTACCCGCTCCGTTTGCCCATCCGTCTGCGGGTGGTAGGCTGAACTACGGATCAGCTTCGTCCCCAAGGCAGCGTGTAGCTGCTCCCAAAAACGGGACACAAATAAAGTGCCCCGGTCCGATACGATGGTACGGGGTACGCCGTATAAGCATAGGATCCGTGAGATGTACAGTTCAGCGTACTTCTTGGCGTTGTAGTTGGTGTTGACCGGGATGAAATGGGCAACTTTGGTGAGCCGATCGACGATCACCCACACAGAATCATGTTTCTGTAAGGTGGTGGGTAAACCGACGACGAAATCCATGCTCACGTCCTCCCACTTCCAGGCAGGAATGCCCAGTGGTTGCAGCAGTCCCGGTTTCCGCATGTGGTCTGCCTTCACCCGTCGACATGTATCACACTCGGACACGTATTTTGCCGTCTCTCGCTTCATCCGTGTCCACCAAAACTTGCTTCTGAGTTCTTGATACATCTTGTTGCTGCCGGGGTGAATAGAAAACTTTGATAAGTGAGCTTCATCAAAGATTCTCTTCCTTAACTCCGGGTTTCGGGGTACGACGATCCGGTCCTTGAACCATAAGACGCCGTCTCCGTCCTTCCGGAAACATTTCAACTCCCCACTGTCTACACGTCTCCGCAAATGTGACATGCCCTTGTCATTCTTCTGGGCTGCCGCTATCTCTTCACGGATGGTGGGGATCAAAGCTAGGTTGTAGAGAGCTCCATGTGGAATCACATGTAGTGGTGGTTCGCTCTCTTCCAACGGTGTGATGGTCAGATTATTGACGTGTGACTTGCGGCTTAGCGCGTCTGCCACAACGTTTGCCTTGCCCGGATGATAATAGATCTCTATCTCGTAATCCTTTATCAGTTCCAACCATCTTCGTTGCCTCATGTTCAGCTCCTTCTGAGTGAAGATGTACTTGAGGCTTTTGTGGTCGGTATATAAATGTACGAGGTTACCGAGTAGGTAGTGCCTCCACATTTTCAGTGCAAGTACCACGGCAGCGAGCTCCAAATCGTGAGTTGGATAATTTTGCTCATGGTTCCTAAGCTGTCGTGATCCATACGCGACCACTCTTCGGTCTTGCATCAGCACACATCCGAGCCCAATGCCGGATGCATCGCAGTACACCTCGAACGGTTTTGTTGTGTCTGGCTGCGCCAAAACCGGTGCTGATGTCAGGTGCTTGACTAAAGCCTTGAATGCTGCTTCACATGCTGGACTCCAAACATATTTGGTAGCCTTCTTCAGCAGCTCTGTCATTGGCCTGGCAATCTTCGAGAAGTTCGGAATGAACCTCCGATAATATCCCGCGAGTCCGAGGAAACTCCGTACCTCATGAACAGTTCTCGGGGATTTCCAATTCAGCACTTGCGTGATTTTGCTCGGGTCCACAGCGATACCCTCCGCTGAGATGATATGCCCGAGGAAAGGCACTTGCGATATCCAAAACTCGCATTTGCTGAACTTTGCGTATAACTTGTGATCCCGCAGCCGTTGCAAGACTATACGCAGATGTTTCTTGTGATCTTCCTCCGACTTGGAGTATACCAGGATGTCGTCGATGAAGACCACGACAAACTTGTCCAGCTCCGGCATGAACACCGAGTTCATTAAATACATGAAGTGAGCTGGAGCATTGGTGAGGCCAAAGGACATGACCAGGTACTCATAAAGTCCGTACCTTGTCGAAAAAGCTGTCTTTGGAATGTCCTCAGCCCTGATCTTAATCTGATGGTACCCGGATCTTAAATCCATCTTGGAAAAGACCTTTGCTTCGACCAACTGATCAAACAACATGTCGATCCGTGGTAACGGGTACTTGTTCTTGATGGTTACGGCATTTAATGGACGGTAGTCCACGCAAAGCCGCAACGTTTCATCCTTCTTTTTGACAAATAATGCCGAACAACCCCATGGCGAGGAGCTCGGCCTAATAAAACCCTTCTCCAGAAGGTCCGTGAGCTGAATCTTCAGTTCCGCCAACTCCTTGGGCGCCATCTTGTACGGCCTTCGGGATATTGGCATGGTTCCCGGTGCAAGTTCAATCTTGAACTCCACCTCTCTATCGGGTGGCATCCCCGGCAAATCATCCGGGAATACATCAGGGAACTCTCGGACCACTGGAATGTCTTCCAATCTGATGGTTGTGGCTTGATAGACACTTGGAAGTTTTATTTCTGGACTGTCCAGAAATAATGAGTGAGAACCGTGCACTTCTGAGTTTAAGTGCACGACTCGGAGGACGGTGTCTAAAACAGCGCCGTGGCGGGTTAACCACGACATCCCTAGGATGACATCGACCTTCTGTCCCTCTAAGATAATGAGAGACGTGGGGTACACTCTACCCGCTAAGCATAATGGTGCTTTGGAGACCATTACGCTTGCTGAAATCTTCCCACCCGGTGAACAAATTAAATATGGACTATCGGTGGGTAGTATCGGCAAGCTGTGTTTAGCAATGAAAGCTTGGCTAATAAAATTATGCGTGGCGCCTGAATCAAATAGTACTATAGCGGGATGCTGGTGGAGTTGGAACATACCCGCAAGGATTGGCTCGCCCTCCGGCACGTCCTCAATGGCAAGCTGGTGGACAGTGCCGGGCCTAGGGTTTGCCCGCCGCGCATTAGTAGGGTTCCGGGGTTGATTCCTCCCCGGAAACTGTGGTACCACTCCGCCGCCTTGCCTCTCCGGGCAACTGCTCGCGAAGTGTCCTGGACGACCACACTTGTAACATGTGGCCGCTGCTGGTGGAGTACTCGGGGGACGAAAGCCCGGCATGCGTTGCGGAGGTGCAAACGCACGTGGCATCGCCCGCTGCTGCTGCTGTTGTTGCGGTGGTGCTGGCAGTGCCGGCCGGAATGCCGGTGAAGAATACGGCCGACCGCGGAACGGCATCGACCGCTGTGGTGGCTGCCAGCGCGGACCTGATGGTGGGCGATTCACCATCCGAAACTTCTGAGAAGGACCGCCTCCTTCTCCGCTGCTCTGCGGCGCGCTTCGCTTTCGCTCTGCCGCCGCCAACTCCTTGCCGGAGTCTTCCTGAACAATCGCAGCATCAATTATGTCGTTGAGGCTGCCGCGATTGAACATCGCCAGCTTGTCCTTCAGGAGCGGGTTAAGCCCCTGGTAAAAGTGGTCCCGCCGCTTCTCGTCCGTATCTGCGTGATACGACGCGTAGAGTGCGAGATCGTTGAACGCTCTGGAGTACTCCAGCGCGTTCCGGCTCCCTTGTTGCAGGTGTAGGAATTCCTGCGTCTTCCTCTTCATCAAACCGGGCGGTATATGATAGGCCCGGAAGGCCGTCCGAAACTCCGCCCAGGTCATCACTCGGTCGGTGGGTTGTGAAGCACAAAAGTTGGCCCACCACGCGCTCGCGGATCCTTGGAGCTGCTGGACCGCGAACTGAGTCTTGCGCTGCTCGCTGATTTGGAGCAGCCCGAACTTCATCTCTATGGCGCGGAGCCAGTTGTCCGCGTCAAGTGGTTCATCCGCCCTTGAGAATACAGGGGGATGAGTCGCCAGGAAGTCGGAGTAGGAGCTCTGTTGGCGCTCCTCGCGATCTTGACGTCTCTCTGGGCGAGACGTATTCGCAATTAACGTTTGCAGCAGCTCTGTATGCTGCTGATGTGAACCCGCCATTGCCGCGACAATGTCGGCCAATGTAACCGTTGGCAGTGGCGGTGGCGGTGTTTGCTGTTGCTGTTGCTGCTGCTGTCCCGAGGAGTCCTCGGGAGGCGGTTGGGAGGTCTCTCCCCCTTGGCTAGTACCTCCAACATCAGGGTTGGCACGAGTACGCGTCATTCTGAAATTCAACACAGCAGCAATTAGCACATGTCTTACTCAAAATTCCATAAACAGCAGTAAGTATTGAAGCGACGCATGACTAACTTGCACAACATTCACATATATTGATAAAGCATAAACTTTATACAAGATACATTATTCTCGGACCTCCGAGAAGTCGTGCTCATGCCGTCACTACCTATACATACGCTACTGTCTACACGACATGTCACCGATTACAAAAGTTGGGTTACGCTACCCTAGCTGCCCTACTTGGCAACCGTAACCCCCTACTCGGAGTAGAACTCGACCTCCTGTGGGTCGTCCTCCTCCGGTACCTCTGCTGGTGGCTCGGGGTCTACCACCTCTTCTCCCATTCCAGGTTCTCCCATGGCTGGAAGACCCAAGACTACCGGTACGCCCAATACCGGGGGCACGAGGTCCTGCAATGCATGCACCTCGTCCATAGCTTGGTTGTAGTCCTCTTCCCAGCCTTGTCCTTCCTCAATAGCGTCGTCCCGCTCTTGAGCAAGGTCCTCATTCTGCTGGGTTAGGGTCTGCACCAGCTCTTGCAACGCCGCAATGTCAACACGGCTCTTCTTCTTTGCCTTCTTCAGACGACACAACTGATTGTGTTGTTCATTCAGTCGCTTGATCGTCGGAAGGAGCACATTGCGGAGTGCACTGTGAGCACTCTCAAAATGATCTCCACGGCTTGTGCTCTCCTTGAGCTTGGTGGCGAGATGCTCCGTATGAACAGCTTGGCTGTCCATCACAGCGTTTCCCGCCCTCATTTGGAGGCTGAGATTTGCCTCCGCGGGGTTGTACCTTGGGCAACTCGGGTTTGTTGCCTCTAGGTACCTCTCTTCCCACACATGCTGAGCTCGTCCCTCCACCGGAACGAGTGCATATGGAGTGCCCTCCATAGCCTGCACGTGTAGTTGGCAGAAACGTGACATAGTGTCACGGGCTGCCACTTGCCACATCCCTTCCGGTTGTCTTCCTCTCACCGTGACGGTGAATGGCACCCAACCGGGTGGCGTAGGCCCTGCAGGAACCTCGACATGGATCGTCCACGTCTTGTTCCCCTCTTCGCCTTCTTCCTTGGCGAAGTATTGCGGCATCTGGTTGTACCCGAAATATTGGAGCATTAGGCACAATGCTCCCGGGTAGCCGCTACGGTCAGAGCAGTGGGAAACTACCCACCCGTTCTCCAACCGTTTATCTGCTGCCATCTGTAAAAATATATTTGAGAAATGTCAAATATTTATTTAAACAGTAAACCATTGAGTTATAACATAAGATATGTCATTGAACCCTTAACACTTGGAAACATAGTTCAAATTTTTAAACAAATTTGACTGCTGATCTGCTGTTCCCATGACAGCCCTGACCAGTTTCCACATCAATCTGATTTAGGCCAGGTTAAAAGCAAAACCAGTCCTGGAGCTCAACATCAAAGTTACAGTTAACTTCAATAGCTTTCCAGAAAGTATTTGGTTGGCCTAAGATCTGCTCTGGTTCAAAAGTTATGAGATGTCAAAGTTAACAGAATTTCTGGAAACAATTGGACAGCACCTCCCTGCCTTAGGTACTGATTTGATCCAAGAATCCCAGTTAATTCTGTTCCTAATCTGACAAAACTTTCTGTTACAAAGTTGTAACCCATCTCATAATCTTTCCAGAACTACCTCATTTCCTATTTTTGGATTTTTAAGCAGGAAGTTATGCTTAATTTACAGAGAGTTTACAGAGAGTCTTTGCTCTGTCCTGTTTTCTGGACAGTTTCAACTCTACTGCATTTTTCGAGTGGTTAAGGGATGAAACACCTCTGGAACTCAACAGAAAAGTTGTAAAGCTCCTCCAAAGCTTTCCAGAAATGTATCATACGACCCCAACCTCGAAAGAACTCAACCTCTAACCTCTGATTACTTCAGCCTTGATTTAGCTGAAAACAGAGTGCTCTGTCCTTAACATCCTATAAGTTGAAAACTTGTTAGCTTTGAATATCCTGTTCAAGGGAAGGAGTTACATCAAGTTTTACTACTTTGGATCAAAACCTTCAAATTTTTAAATGAAGTTGTTCATTTAGTTGGGTGTGACGTCGATGCGTCACCAGATCATGTCGGTACTACGTCCTCACAAAGAAAAACCTATACCGGACTTAGCCGGCTTCGTTAGTTTAGTGGCACTACTCGTCACTCGCACACGGATGCTACACGTCTACCGTTTCGTGGTAAGGCTACCTGCAGAAATTCAACCAATCATCAGACTCGGCTGCACACCGAGCTCGGAATCCATACAGTTGGTACATCCGGCCGTCATCACTCGCCCGGATGTTCTCAAGCCAAACACGCCCTGAGTTACGTGTTCACGTTTCAGACAACGTGACGGGGTCTCCCATGTTGCACCACGCACGCCAGGGACAGACGTTGCTCGAATACCCCAAACGACATGAAGAGTCGTAGAGGATATCAAAGCGGGTCGGGTTACCTGCCACCCGTGGGGCTCCACCCTTCAGCTTGTGCGCACTGGTGGACAGCGCTTACGTGCACCCCCCAAGACATGAACGTCCCGAGATGCACGATTTTCCGACATAACAAATAAGTTAATAAGCCACTTTCTATATACTAATAACATCCTTATACGGGCTACTAACTCGTTCCTCACTGGATTTTTGAAAAAGAAGACCTTTGTACTGTGTTAAACCTCAAGCAAGCTCTGATACCACGCTGACACGACCCCACTGGTCCTGTCGAGCCAGGATCACGCTGAGGGGTGCTGCGTTGCACAGCACCGTATAACACACGTCAAAGGTACAAAGCGGAAGCGGAAGCTTTATTACATAAACAAGTTTATTAACATGTTTACATCAAAATAAGTTTAGTCCACACTCGCGGGCGTAGACTAAGCATCAAGTGCACGTTCAGCCCTCGAACGTGTCCTTGCTAGCACACACGCACACTAACTCTGCGGCGGGCACGACTCCCATTCGACGGGGTTCCCCTCCTGGGGTTCCGTCTCCTCTTCGGGAGTCCCTTCCTCATAGAACCCTGCAAAAGCTTCAAACACAAGCAGTGAGCACGAAGGCTCAGCAAGTCTGACCCGTCTCACCTAAACATGGAACTTCTACATGAGGGTAATGGGTTGCATGAGGTAAAAATCATTTGCAAGGACTCGCCTAATTAGTAGAACCTTACTTTCAAGTTTTAGCAGCAGGTTGTGGAGAACTTTATGCTAAGGCACATGAGAGAGCCGCAATCAAACAAGAAACGCATTTCTCTCATGTACTTTGCCCAAAGTTGAAAAGAACTTTAGTTAGCACTAAGCTACAACATATCATTAACAATCAATATCCAACTTTCAATCAGCAACATTTTAACATGTAACTAGCCTGTTCTTTCTACGTCACGGTACAGTGAACAAGTGGTACTCACTGACCGCGAGGGACGGCGATTATAATCGATTTACACCTGCAGGGTTACCCGAATAACCCGTCACGTACGCCCGTACTCGATGTTGCCTACAACAACCATCACGGACGCCGTACGCGACTACCTTTCACCCGTTAGCCAAATATTGAACCGGTCCCATCGTCCCGAGCAAGAGGTCCCTGCACGCGCATCTCTGTGCCGCCAGCTGATTTACACCTCGAGCTCTCAACCTACCCTCTGAACGACGGGCAATGCCTCAACACCCAGCTACCCGAGTTACATCAGTTTCCCGGTTCCCATATAGCCGGTAGGTCTTCGGTACTGTTCTAGCTTGTTCAACAGGCCCGCACACGGCTCGGTCCTCAATCGACACAAGCGGAGCTACAGCACACAGGCCCCAAAGTCCTGCTGCCCTTACTCTCCGCTCGGTCTCATTTTCTTGCCATGTGTTTCATGTGCTATCTCTACCCGAGCAATGTGCCTCTAGCCTATTCTCGCGAGTAGTTCCAACTACTCGACTTGTACCGAATCCTACTCTATCCTAGCAATGCAGTGGCTAACGAGGTTTTCAATCCTAAACCCAACCCATGGTTTTCTTGGCTGTGCAGTTGGGTTTCCAATCAAGACTCTAATGCAACGAACAAAGGGAAACAAGTATGTGCTCAAAACAATAAAATTTGTAAAAAGGTTAATGCAAACTGGGGCTTGCCTTGCTGCTCTTGGTCGTAGGCTAGCTGTTCCTCCGGAGTAACGAAGTCTAGGACTTCGGGTTCCTCCTCGACCTTAGCGACTACATGATAAGAACAATGTATGTATTAATTAAATGCCTTTGTATTAACTTTGAAGTTGTGAAGTCTATAACCCTTACTAGACAGACCTAATGACTGTGAAACTTTTACTGTGGCTTGGTTACAACCTAAACAAAGACTTGGTCAAGTTTTAGTTGCAGCAAAGCTCATTTGAGCCCTCCACAAATAATTATGTCCTTGACCTTAATTGGAACCCTTAGGGTGTTCTAGGGATTTTCATGAGACAAACTATGACTTTCTGAAAACTAGATTTTCAGAGGGTCCTAATGGAGTTGGTCTCACTTAATTTGGAAGTCTCTAACTAAAGATATGAGCTAAACAATTTCAGAGAAAATCCTGAAAATGTTTCTGAACATTTTCTATTTTCTCTGGAACAGTTTTACTAATCACACCATTAGGTGGACTAAATGAGCTCAAATGGATCTGAAATTTTTATGGTAGTTCAAGGATATTTTGGTGAACATCTCAGCAAAATTTCAGGATTTTCCTTCAAAGGATTCTCCAGTTAAAATTCCTAACAGTTTAAACTTTGAGGAATTAATTCTGGAGAACTAAGGAATTTCATGAAGTGAAACTTGATTTTCTGGAAAGTACTCAGAGAGCTGAATCCAGCAAAATTTGGTTCACTCAATTTGGAGCTTTCTAGCCAAAGTTATAAGGATTTGAAGTTTGAAGGAAATCTGAAAATCGGGGAAAAGTTTAAACTCGCGCGTGGGCCCAGGGGACACGCGTCGCACGCCGAAGCGACAGCACACCGCGGCCCACAAGGCTTTTGCGCGCCAGCACACCCGATCCCGGCCGCAGCCGGATCCCGATTCAAAATATCGGCCGCTGACAGCTGGGGTCCACCCCCTTCTTCAACCTCGCGACACCCGCGCTCCGCCGCCGAGGGACCTCGCCGGAGAGCTCGCCGCTGGCTGCTGTACCGCTCCAAACTTCTTGATTCTGGCCGCACCTGCCTACTTTTACTTGGGGAACATGATCCGAGGGTCAGCTGCTCATGACAACGGCCGGAGCATGGTCGGCGACGAGCCGCCATATCGGAACGACTTCGGCCATGTCGGCTGATGCCCCTAGTGCCTCAGCTACTTGGGAAACCGGTCGGGGAGCATCAGTGGACCTCAGAGAAGGTCGACATGAACTCGGGGCAGCTCGGGGAAGGCCCGAAATAGGTCCTCACCGTGCGCCCGATACCCCCCGTTCGTTCCGCCATTAGTAGACCTTGAATTACGCCGGGCACAGAGGTTCTCCGGCCCAGAGTTGTGAAGGCAACTTGTGCGTCACCGTGTCTAGCTCGTGTGGGAGTGGCCTGAGGCCCTCTAATCCTTTCTAGAGCACGAATTAAACAGAATCGTACCCGAAGGTCGTTCTGCACACAGAAAGGGGAAAAGTGGAAATTCGCCGCCGGTGAGCAACCACTCGAGCTGTGGCTCGGAGATGAGCAGCACCGGTCACCTGCGCGTCCAAGGGTGTCTTGGCTCGGGCGTGACAACGCCCAGGTTGGGCTGTCCACGAGAGCCCGAGGTGCGGCGGTTTCCAGTTCCGAGTTTGATCTTTCGGCACAGCCGATATCACTCGGTTTCAATCGATTTCTATCAATGGGAAGGATGGAGGATGGTTGCTAGTACCTTGCTGGGACCTTGGAATGGAAAGAGGGAGCTGCGATCGGCTTGATCAAGCAGGAACTCGAGCGGCGGCGATGGCAGTGGAAAAACAAGTCGTGTGCGTCGGCAGCTCGAGGAAATGGTGACTGAAGCACGCCGGGGAGGGAATAAATAGCCCGGCCGGCTGGTCTCCGGCTTGGGGCACGCAGCAGGAGCTGGCGCCGGCTGCCCCCTTCGGTGGCGCGCGCGCACAGCTGCCGGGAACCGACTGAACTGTGGTTCAGTCGGTTTGCTTTGAGGCAGAGGCTGACATGTGGGTCCCACTTCTCTTTTAACCTCTGAAATTTATTCCTAACAGCTGTGGTAAACAGTGAACCCTATTCTACCCTTGGCAATTCAAATTATTCACCCAAGAGCCATTTGAATTGATCAAAGTTCAAATGAGGTTTGGTTTGAATGAATTTCAGCACAAGTGCAGTTTGAAATTCAAATAAAGTTTGAATTTCTCCCCCTTAGCTCATGTCAAGATCAACTCCAAATGGAGTGAAAATTGGTGTGTGAGCTCACAAAAATGTGCTGAGCAAGAATATGCCTTCCACTTTTACATTCAGTGGGTGAAAACAGTTTGAATTTGAATATGGTTTCAAACTGCCCTTTTCCTAACTATACCCAAAATGACCTCAAAAAGGTTTTGAATTTGGGTGGAACTTGGCATGGACATCCTTAGCAAAGTGTAGGAGTCTTCATATGTCCAGCCCATCTATATCACATGTGGGAAGTACCACTTTTGCAATGTGTGAGTTTGTTCCCTAATGAGCATGTTGATAATTGTTACTTGCTCTTTATTTGTGTTCATCATTCTTCCTCAAATGAGGTGTGTGGTGTGGTGATGAACACTGCAAATGAGTGTCAAAAACTGAGGCCCTTACAATATCCTTGATGCTCGAAACGTGGCTTGAAAACTCGCATACCTGTATGCCATCCTCAAAATCATGTTAATTGTGTTGAAAAATCATCTCTCTATTTTTCTTCTATAAACTATATTAGTTACTTGATCTTGGTGAATCATTGTGACGCCCCGGTTCTGTGGAAAAACCATGGAACCTGGACTGATGCATATGTGTGCCCAGGATGTTCATCACACATACACATATAATCCACAAACTGAATTCAGAATATATATATAACCACGAATGAATAGATTCAAGTACTTTATTACATCAATCTTTATTGCAGCAGAAGTCTTATCTTAGCAGCGGAAGTCTTCTAAACTATAGCGGAAGCAAACTAAGCAGCAGCAACGGCTCCATCTTCTACTCCACAGGCAAGGTTGAGGGTAGATTACACGCCTAATACTCCACGTGGTCTTCATAGTACTCCTCTCCTATTGCTGATGATGTATGATAATGCAAGGGTGAGTACATGACGTACTCAGCAAGTGCGGAAAGTATGACAAGTAGCTTACGACAAGGTAGGTATAAAAAGGTTCATTGCATAAAAGCAAAGTTTATTTCACAAATCATGATAAAATAGCAACTAGCTTTAAGTGGATATAATCCCAACATGTATTTAAACATCAACATACCTCAATCATGATTTCACCACTTTTCATATCTCATCCGAACATTTATCTTTCTCAACTTTTCACATGCTCATGAATACCATCTCGTATTCACTACCATCTCATCTCATATTCAATTCCATCTCATAACCGAGATCAAATCTCATTGCCATGACTCAACAGTCATGCAACCAATCTCATTACCCAGACTCAACAGTCCCAAAAACCAAATCCAAAGACCAAACCATCACCAAACCAATAACCAAACCAAATACCATCCCAATAACCATCTCCTCTAATCATGTGGGTTGTCTAGGCGCTTGTGACCGTAAGCTCGGCTATCATGATAGTTTTACACTCTGCAGAGGTGGCACCACTTTACCCATAAGTTTGTGATTTCGTCACTCGTCAGCAACTGCAGAACCTCCATTATACCAGTACAAAACCGTCGGTGTATGGCCAAGAGATCACAAAATAGCTTTTACAAAGGGGTTACTAGATGTATGGACTCACTAAGGTTTCAGCAGCAGGCTAGAATCTCCAATCCTCCCACCTACGGGCCCCCTCTAGTGCCATGCAGTTCCCAGGGCAGTCCTCACTCGACTCCCATCCCCCGCGCCTTCCACAGTCCATAACAATCTAGCAACTTACTTAATTAGTCAGCTAAGCGGCACCCATATTTAGCCTTGTGGTGGCACTGTTATCCTGGCATGTGCTGGCATGAACCGGTCCTTATATATACGACAAGTAAACCACCATCTCATTCTACCACATCCACAAACCAAGCTTGCCTAGATCCCCCCGATTCATGTTCATTAACATCAAGTTCTCATTATCATTATTCTCATGAGTGCAGTAGCTAGACACATTCTATCGCTTCCCACAACCTGTAGATTAGCGAAGCAAAAAAGCAAAAACCGACCATACCCGACTCATAAACTTTCCCGATGACAAGGGTGATTAACAAAACTAGTAAACTACTATAAAAGTGTTTCCCATCAAGTTGACTCAGCATACACAGTTTTCACAAACAAAATAGTTTCCAAAAACATGGGATCAATATTGTCAAGGAGCACTTGCCTTGTTCCCATGGTTTCTGTTGCTCTTGGATCTCGAAGTATTGGTGTTGTGGCTCGTCGTAGATAGCTCCCTGAGCTTGTCCTTCTACTCACGATCACGCATATACAATATTTATAGCAATCAATTATCATGCACAATCCTTATTCAAGACGCAATGGTGCATATGCATGCTAACCCTATGGTACTGTTTTATTAGATTAGTTTGTACGTGTTCTTGCATGGCTTGCATGGGTTTGCATGGATTTTTACGATGAACAGAAGTATAAAGATCAAGTGTGGACGTGTCACACCCGGTTTCTCCGAAGAACGACCGAGTGAATATCACATGTATGCCAGGATCATTTTCTCATACATGTGACGACAAATAGTGAAGCATTATTATATTACAAGCCAAGTGTTCGAATATAAATAAGTCTTACATAGCATAACGTCTCGATGGACGATAAGATGTTCATAACATGTAAATAAAACAGCAGTGGAAGATAAGTCTTGTGGGCTCCGTCACAGGCGTTGCCCGGGGGACTCCGTGAACTTAAAATCCTTCTTCGGGTCTGAAGTCTTGGTCGTTGTACACCACGTCATTCCCTTGGCCTGAGCAGCAATTTAAACAAGCAGAAAAGCAAGATTGAGTACTGTTGGTACTCAGCAAGTGTGGGAAAGTTATGTCATACATAGCTAGAACAAGGAGAGGTTGAACTCATGGTTAAAGCACTACGCAACCCATACCTATCACATTAGCTTATTAAGCACCTACATTACTACATAGGTAAAATGGTCCCAATCCCCCAACCCATCATCAATATCAAGTAACCATAAGATCATTACCAATGTTAAGCTCCCCGCTTAACATTCTCAACAGCCTTTTCATCATTCTCTAATCATGAATAAGTCCAAGACGCTCTTGACCGTGAGCATGGCTGTCATAACAGTTTTGACTCTGCAGAGTTTGCACCACTATACCCACATGTAGTGATTTCATCCTCCATTGCCGGGTGGACTAAAAGAACCTCCATTATGCCAGTGGCCGCGAACCACGTTCACACTTCCGAGGTGTGTAGCCAGGAGATCACTACGAGGCATTTACAAAGGGATTTCCGACGAGCGTGGGCCCACTGAGGTTTCACCCCTAACAGCATACAAGAGGCTCCAACCCCGCTGCAGTGGCCCCCTCTTGAGCCTTGCGGTTCATATGGTTGTCCAGCTGACACCTACTCCCCGCACCATCCAAACACCCATGCTACGCTGGAGATACGCCTAATTAATTGGCCAAGCTGCCCCATCTTAGCATGTGGTTGGCACGGTAAATCCAGGTTACATGCTCCATGAACCGGTCCTTAGGATCCGGGCAAGTACTATGCACAAACCCGAGTCTCGTGCACGCAGCACCAACCAAAACATCCAACTTGCCTAGATCCCTACCTCTACATAATTCATAATATCTCATTCAAGGGTAAAGTAAACAAGTTGATGATCTCATATCCCATTTATCCCATTCTAAGCATGGCTAAGCATGAGTAGTGTAAATGAATGACATAATAACATAACTCCCAACCCAGGCTACAAGGAAGCAAGATAATGAAAATCTAGGGAAACTTCCTAGCATGGGTATCACATTCCAACTTGACAATGCAATTAAATTCTAACTACACATCCTAGTATATGATCAACGTGGTCAAGGACACTTGCCTTCTTCCTACTGCTCTGGGAATGGAAAGTCTTGATCTTGAAAGGTGAGAACCTGCTCTGGGGCTGGTTCTACTCATGCCAATACACATAGGAAAAAGAAAACAACATTCCATAAGCCATAGTCCACATTTCCACTCATGCAAACCACACATACATACATATGAAAGTCATACACATATTTAAGTGTTGTATTTACCCTAGATATGTTGATTCTAAGCATACATGCACTTTTAAACATATATATTATTTCTAGCTTTAATATTCAGATTTCCAAGTGCACACTATATATGAATTTCCAATTTGAACAAATTTTCTATATTGGGTAATACACTTCTTAGCCACAAAATTTGCATAAAAGATAATTTCCTACTCCAAATAGGTTTTCAGATCTTCTACCAAATCTCAATTTGAAGTTTTGGATTTGGGGACCTCACTTATCATTTTCTAATTATGCATACCTATTTTCCTATATTTTCAGATTTATTTTCCATACCTAGAAATGAACTTTAATATTAAAATAACAAGACATATGACCTAAACAGAATATATTCTGATCTAAAATGTCCCATGAAATATCTTTTGACTTCCTTTCTGATGGGGATCAATTTAAATTTATTCTTACCCATTTTCAGAATTTATTTTCTAGCCTAAAACGAATTTCCAGCCATAAAACAACAACCTAAATTTATACAAAAATTTATACTATTCCAATTACCTAAACAGAACCTTAATAAATTTTCCCTACCCCTTTTTGGTTATTTAGATTCATTTTTCCACATATTTAAATTTGTTTTATGCCTAAAGGGTATATTTCAGAGATAAATTACAAAACAACAATCTCATTTAGTTTAAAAGTTTATTTCCCCTCTAAATTCAGACCGCAGATTGTTCTACCAATTTTCAACAGGGTTAGAATAATTCAACTAAACCTACACCTATGATAAATTTTAAATCCTATTCACATATTCAATTTCCTGAAATTAATAACCCTCAGGGGCTGATGTGCAAATTCACACTGCAGTGGGGCCCCATTTCTCATTTTCTAAATTTTCAGGGGTCTAAGTGTGCAAAACAGGGAGGTCTTCCTAATTCTTACTAAGTCCAGGGGCTAAAACTGATTTTAAATGAATTTACATGAATTTCTGAGGGTCTAGGGGCTAGATCATAAATTTCTGGGGCTAGCTCGTGTTTTCCGAGATCCCCAGGGGGTAGCGCGTAAGATTCCCAGCCTTTTATAACGCGGGCTGATGTGGGCTGTTGGATTTAAAACGGAGGGCTGAGACTAGATCGCGAAACGGTACGGGTTAAATCTATTCAGGACTGCACGATTTAAAACGGACGGGCCACAGGGGGCCACGTCGCCCTGGCCAGAGCTAGCCCGCGCGCGCGGCGGCAGGGGCGGCGATCTCGCCGGCACAGCATCGGTTTTTGCCGCTACACGCTAGAACTCACATCTTTTTACACGGATCGGCTGCGGAGGGGTAGGGGAAGCTCACCTAGGGGTTTCTCGGGCTTGGAGAGGTCGGAACCGGCTTTGCGACGACGGTGGGCGGTGAAGCTCCTCGGTGCTCGTCGAAGCCGTAGCTAGGGCGCAACGCTCGTTGCCTGCTTCACCTGCAAGGTTCCCCGGGGGCGGCGGGCCGTGACAAAGCCGTTAGTCCTGCAAAAAGCGAAGAGATCCGAAGGTTTTTTGGCGGAGGATGATCGGTTCTCACCGGAGAGGGAAAAGGAGCGGTTGAGGGGGAACCGGTGGCGATTCCTTGCTTTTGTATGCACGAGGGGGGCGGCGGGGTCGGTTGGAGCGATGTAGCATCGCTTGGCCGAAGATTTTGGCTCGTGGCGTCGAATTCGGACGAGGCAGCGGCGATCGACGCGGGAGAATCGGTGGCGGTTGATGGCGCGCGGAGGAAGGGGATGACACGCGGGCCCCGCGCGGCAGAGAGAAGGGGAGGGGAGAAACAGCCGCGGGCTGCTGGGCCGGCTGAGGTAGGTTTCAGCCCATTGGTTGTTTTTCTTTTTCTTTTCTGTTTTTTATTCAAATTTGAATTCTAGTTATAGTTTGAATTTTTCCTCCACATGCATTACGTCCAAAAAATTTAAATTCACATTTTTGACACATTTTGGGGTGTTACAACTCTACCCCCCTTAAAAGAAATCTCGTCCTCGAGATTGGTGACTCTAGGGAAACAAATCCGGGAACTGTGCCTTGAGCTCGTCTTCTCGCTCCTATGTGGCTTCTGCTTCCGAGTGGTGCTTCCACTGCACTTTGCACATTCGGATTCTTTTATTCCTTGTGATGCGTTCCATTGTATCCAGGATCTTGACTGGCTGCTCGGCATATGAAAGATCCTCTCGTACGTCCACCTCATTCATGGGTAACATCTCTTCGGGTGTTCTTAAACATTTCTTGAGTTGTGACACATGGAATACATCGTGCACATCTGATAGGCGAGCCGGTAGTGCTAACTGATATGCCACTTCGCCTTTCCTCTCCAGAATCTGAAAGAGTCCAATGTATCGAGGTGATAGCTTCCCTTTCACCTTGAACCGACGAAGCCCTCGGATAGGGGACACCTTGAGATAGACATAGTCCCCCACGTTAAAATGAGCTATCTCCTCCGTACATCAGCATAGCTCTTTTGTCGGGTCTGGGCTATCTTCAAGTTGTTGCGGATTTCCCTCACTTTCGCCTCGGCTTCTTGTAGTACCTAGGGCCCAAACACTTTGCTTTCCCCAGTTTAGTTCCAAAATAATGTAGTTCTGCACTTCCTCCCATACAACGCCTCAAAGGGTGACATCTTCATACTAGCCTGATAACTGTTGTTGTAGTAGAACTTCACATACGGTAAGTTCTTATCCCAACTCCTATTCTTGAGTGCACAAGCTCTCAGCATATCCTCAAGGATTTGATTGGTCCTTTCGGTCTGCCCATCAGTCTGTGGGTGATAGGCGGAACTAAAATTCAGATGAGTTCCCATGGTTTCATGTAACTTCTGCCAGAACCTTGAGGTGAACTGTGTCCCTCGATCTGACACTATCTTCTTTGGCACTCCATAGAAACACACGATTCTTGACATGTACAATTCTGCCAATTTGGATCCGCTGTAGCTTTCTTTCACGGGGATGAAATGAGCTACCTTAGTCAGCCTGTCGATGATGACCCATATTGAATCATATCCCGACTGGGTCCTAGGCAGTCCCACTATGAAGTCCATACCTATTTCTTCCCATTTCCATTCAGGCACTTTGAGTGGTTGCAACAGTCTCGCGGGTCACTGATGTTCTGCTTTCACCAACTGACATGTGTCACATAGGGCAACATGTTCCGTGACATCTCGTTTCATGCCATACCACCAATATCTGCTCTTGAGGTCATGATACATCTTCGTACTCCCAGGATGAATGGAATAGTCGGAATCATGAGCCTCCTTCAAAATCAGTTCACGGATCTCCTTCACCTTAGGTACACAGATTCTTTTCCCATGTCACACCGTACCTTGTTTATCCTCTCTGAACCCAGGAGCTTTATTTTTCTTGAGGAGTTCTCTGATTTCTTGTATCTTTTCGTCATTCTTCTGACCGTTGCGTATGTCTTGCTATAATGTGGAGTCCACTTCCATGGCGATGGACTCACCACTATTCACCAGGCATAGATTGAGTTTTGCAATCTCTTCCTTCAATTCCGTAGGCGTGTCATGTAAGCTCAACATGTTGACATGCACCCTCCGGCTTAAAGCATCTGCCACGACGTTCGCTTTCCCAGGATGATAGTTGATGCCCACATCAAAGTTGTTGATTAGCTCTAACCATCTCCTTTGTCTGAGGTTGAGGTCGGGCTGTGTGAAAATGTACTTTAAGCTCTTATGGTCTGTAGATATATCTATCCTCTTTTGTAACACCCCAAAACCTGTTAAAGAGGGGAATTTAAAATTTTTTGGACGTATTGCATGTGGTGCAGAAATTCAAATTGGAATTCAAATTCAAATCAGAACAGAAAAGAAAAGGAAAAAGAAAAACCCCAACCAGCCAGTGGGCCGAAACCCACCAGCCGGCCCAATTCCCCCCCCCCCCTGCGCCAGCCCAAGACAGCGCGCCCCCTCTCTTCCTCTCACTGACACGCGGGGACCGCGTGTCATCTCCTACCTCCCGCGCGCCAACCGACCGGACTCTTCCCTCGCGCCCGATCGCAACTGATCTCCGGAAACCCACGCCCCCAGCCCGATTTCCGGTCCCGTACGCCTCCAACTCGATCCCAACAGACTGCCGCCCTCCCTCGCCTATATAAACGCCGACAATCGCCCTGTCCACCGCCCCCCCCCCCCGATCGGCCGTTCTTCTCTCCGGTGAGAACCGAAGCTTTGATCACTGTTTTCTTTCGATCCTTGCTCGAATTTTCTGATCTAACGCGCTAATCGTGCTCCACCGCCCCCAGGGAGCCCTGCACGTGAAGGAAGCGACAAGTTTCGCGCCCTAGCATCGGCTCCGACGAGCACCGAGGAGAGGTTTCAATCATCGTCGTTGCAGAGCCGAATTCCAACCTCCCCAAGCCCGAGAAACCCCTAGGTGAGCTCCCCTACCCCTCTGCAGTCGATCCATGAGAAAAACTGCAAGTTTTAACGTATAGCGGCAAGGAACCGAAGCTGCGCCGGCGAGATCGCACCCCCGCCGCCGCGCGCACGGGCGAACTCCGGCCAGGAGCTATTTTAAATCGCACGGTAGAAATAAAACCCGCGTGTACCGGTTCGGCGATCTAATCTGAGCCGTCTGTTTTAAATCGGATGGTTCACGTCATCCCCGCGTTATAAAGTCTGGGATTCTTATGCGCTACCCCCTGGGATCTCGGAAAACACGAGCAAGCCCCAGAAACTTCTGATCTAGCCCCTAGAACTTCAGAAATTCGTGTAAAGTCATTTAAAAATCAGTTTTAGCCACTGGACTTAATGAAAATTAGGAAAACTCCTCTGTTATGTGTAGTTAGACCCCCTGGAAATTTAGGAAATAATAAATTAAACCCTGCAGTAGGGTGGATTTACCTTTTTGGCCCTATATGATATTAAATTCAGAAATTTGAATATGTGACTAGGATTTAAATTTAAAAGGTAAGGCAAACACATGTGCAAATTCAAATTTAAACTCTCCTAGCACTTGGAAAACTTTAGAATGAGTTAAAAATAGATTTTAGGCTGAAATGAAATCCGTCTAAGTGTTGTTCATATTTACTAGTTCTAGAAACACATTTTTAGGCTAGGAAATAATTCTGAAAATTGATAAAATAAATTTAAATTAGTTCACATCAGAGGAGAAGTTCAAAAATATATTATTTAATATTTTAGATCAGAACCTATTCTGTTTAGATGATGTGTCTTACTATTTTTCATAATAAAGATTATTTTTAGGCATAGAAAATAAATCTGAAAATATAGGAAAATAAGTATGCATAATTAGAAAAGAATAAATGAGTTCTCCAAATCCAAAAGCTTCAATTTAGGATTTTGTAGAAGATCTGAAAACCTATTTGGAGTAGGAAATTACCTTTCATGCAAACTTGGTAGCTAAGAAGTGTATTAATTAAATATAAAGAATTTGTTCAAATTGGAAATTCATATATAGTGTGCAAACAGAAATCTGAATACAAAAGTGACAAATCATATACATATGTTTAAAAATGCATGCAGGACAAAAATCAACACATGTAGAGTAATCACAACACTTAGAAATGTGAATGACTTTCATAGGTATGTATGTGTGGTTTGTATGAAGTGAAAGTGTGAACTATGTCTTATGGATTGTTGTTTTCTTTTGCTATGTGTATTGGCATGAGTAGAACCTGCCCCAGAGCAAGTTCTCCCCTTCCAAGACCAAGACTTTCCATTCCCAGAGCAGCAGGAAGAAGGCAAGTGTCCTTGACCACTTTGATCCTATGCTAGGATGTGTAGATAGAATTATTTGCATTGTCAATTGAAATATGAAACCCATGATAGGAAGTTTCCCTAGAATTGCATTATCTTGTTTCCTTGTAGCTTGGGTTGGGATTTATTTTATTATGTCATTCATTCATATTACTTATGCTTAGCCATGCTTAGAGTGGGATAAGTGGGATATGAGATCATCAACTTGTTTACCTTACTCTTGAATGAGACATTATGAGTTATGTAGCGGTAGGGATCGAGGCAAGTTGGATGATTTGGTTGGTGCTGGGTGCACGAGACTCGGGTTTGTGTTTAGTACTTGCCTGGATCCTAAGGACCAGTTCATGGAGCATGTAACCTGGCTTTACCGTGCCAACCACATGCTGAGATGGGGCAGCTTGGTCAATTAATTAGGTGTATCCCCGGCGTAGTATGGGTGTGTTGGATGGTGCGGGGAATAGGTGTCAGCTGGACTACCATATGAACTGCAAGGCTCAAGAGGGGGCCACTGCAGCGGGGTTGGAGCCTCTTGTATGCTGTTAGGGGTAAAACCTCAGTGGGCCCACGCTCGTCGGGAATCCCTTTGTAAAGGCTTTGTAGTGATCTCCTGGCTACACACCTGGGAAGTGTGAATGTGGTTCGCAGCCACTGGCATAATGGAGGTTCTTTTAGTCCACCCAGCAATGGGGGATGAAATCACTACATGTGGGTACAGTGGTGCAAACTCTGCAGGGTCAAAACTGTCATGACAGCCGTGCTCACGGTCAAGAGCGGCTTGGACTTATTCATGATTAGAAGATGATGAATTGGGAAGTTGTGGATGTTAAGCGGGAAGCTTAACATTGGAGATAAGACTATGTTTATTTGATATTGATGATGGGTTGAGGGATTGGGAACCATTTCACCTGTGTAGTAATGTAGGTGCTTAATAAGCTAAGGTGATAGGTATAAATTGCGTAGTGCTTTAACCATGAGTTCAACCTCTCCTTGCTCTAGCCATGCATGACATAACTTCCCCACACTTGCTGAGTACCCACGGTACTCAAACTTGCTTTTCTATTGGTTTATATTGCTGCTCAGGTCAAGAGAATGATGTGGTGTTTAATGACCAATACTTTGGTCCCGAGGAAGGATTCTAGGTTCACGGAGTCCCCCGGGCAAGACCTGTGACGGAGCCCACAAGATTTATATTCCGCTGATGTTTTATTTACATATTATGAACTTATTATCGTCCATCGAGACGTATGCTATGTAAGACTATTTATATTCGACACCTGGCTTGTAATAAATAATGCTTCACTATTTGTCATCACGTGTATGAGAAAATGATCCTGGCATACATGTGATATTCACTCGATTGTTCTTCGGAGAAACCGGGTGTGACATCTTTCCCATCAAGTAATGCCTCCAAAGCTTCAGTGCATGGACCACTGTGGCTAGCTCGAGGTCATGCGTAGGATACTTCTTCTCGTGTTTTCGGAGCTGCCTGGACGCATATGCAACGACATGCCCCTCTTGCATGAGAACACATCCCAACCCATGTCCAGAAGCATCACAATATACCGAAAAATTCTTCTGCATGTCTGGCATAACTAGCACTGGGGCTTTTGAAAATCTTTTCTTCAGCTCTTGGAAACTTGTCTCACACTTCGGTGTCCACGTGAATGTGATTCCCTTCTCTAACAATTTGGTGAGGGGTCTCGAGATCTTGGAGAAGCCCTCAATGAACCGTCGATAATATCCAGCCAATCCTAAGAAGATTCAAATTTCCCTGACATTTTCAGGGGCCTTCCACTTCTGCACATCCTCGATCTTGGCGGGATCTACGGAGATTCCTCCCTCCAAGATTATGTGTCCTAAGAAGGGGACTCTTCTCAGCCAAAACTCGCATTTGCTCAGCTTGGCATATAGTTGGTGTTCTCTCAACTTTTGCAACACCAGTCTTAGATGCCCCTCATGTTCTTGTTCATCTTTGGAGAAGATGAGAATGTCATCAATGAAAACCACTACAAATTTGTCCAGATATTCCATGAATACCTTGTTCATGAGATACATGAAATACGCCAGGACATTAGTTAGCCTGAACGGCATGACGGTGTATTCATACAGCCTGTACCGAGATACGAAAGCTGTCTTTGGAATGTCAGTTGGCCTTATCTTCAATTGGTGATATCCCGACCTGAGATCAATTTTTGAGAATACACAAGCTCCCCTCAACTGATCAAATAAGTCTTCAATGCGGGGTAATGGGTACTTGTTCTTGATGGTTACTTCATTCAACGCACGGTAGTCTACGCATAACCTTTGGGTTCCATCCTTCTTGGGCACAAATATCACTGGAGCTCCCCATGGCGAGGAACTAGGACAAATATACCCCTTCTCTGTTAATTCCCTTATATGTTCTTTGAGCTCTTCCAGCTGTTTGGAGTCCATCCGATAAGGCCTCTTGTATATCGGGGCTGTTTCAGGCACTAGTTCAATCGCGAATTCCACTTCATGATTTGGGGGCATACCTGGAAACTCCTTAGGAAAAACATCGGGATATTCCTTGATAACCCTTATCTCTTCCACTTCCACTTCCACTTGATTGAGTTTAATGTCCCTCTTAGGTTCTTGTACGGCTATGAATTTCACTTTTGTGCCACGAGTGTGAGTTAGTTCCACCGTTCTAGTCGAACAATGGATGATACCTTTATGTTTGGTCAACCAATCCATACCCAAAATGATATCTATCCCTTGTGAGTTTATCACTATGAGGTTTGCAGTAAATACTACCCCATTAATGTCTAGATTCACCTTGGGACACACTTGTCTTGTTCTTATTTCTCCCCTGGAGAGTTCACAGCTAACATATGATTCATTTGTGTTGTTGCTAGATCATGCTTCTTAACAAATCTTTGAGCAATGAACGAGTGGGTAGCACCGGAATCGAACAAAATGGTTGCAATATGTAAATTTGCAGGGAACTTACCAATCACCACGTCCGGTGCCTCTTGCGCTTCCTCCATGGTCATGTGGTTCACCCGTCCTCGCATCACATTCTGCTGCTGTGGCTGCATAGGCTTCTTCTTTGGGCACTTATGAGCGTAGTGCCCCACTTCACCACAGTTGAAGCATTGCACCCCGACTTTAGGTGCCTGGCCTTTGTTATCTTGGGGTTGGTTCTGTGGCCCTTGTCCTGCTGGTCGAGGTTGATAAGTGGGGCGTGGTTGCTGCCCAAACTGACGCTGCGGCTGTACTGGTGCTGATGGAGGCCTGAAGTTCGGGTTGTACCCTCTCGGTGTCGAGTAGGGTACCACAGCACGGCTCGTCTGCCCTGCAGGTTGCTGCATCAGACGTGGACGTGTGTTGCTGCTTGATGCTTGGTGTGACCATCCAATCTTCCTCTTGTTTTCATTCTCCAAGGCCTTCAGCTTCCTCTCCACGACAAACGCTCTGTCCACCATCTTTTGGAAACTTTCATATTCGTTGGAGGACATTGCACATTGTATTTCCATGGTAAGTCCTTCCACAAAGCAGTCTTGTTTTTGCTCATCAGTTTCAATGTCCCATGGTGCATAACGGGACAGTTGGGTGAATTTGGTGAGGTACTCCCTCACAGTCATGTTATCCTGCTGCAGTCCCAAGAACTCCTTCCTCTTGTTCTTGAGTTCTCCCCTTGGTATGTAGTGGTTGCGGAAATTGCACTTGAATTCTTCTCAAGTTATGTTCTCGGGGTCGTGATGGGCTGCCACGTAAGCGGTCCACCAATCAGCAGCAGATCCATGCAATTGATGAGAGGCAAACCGCACCCTCTCATACCCTTGGCATTGTATGATCCTCATCTTGCTCTCAATGGTTTTGAGCCAGTCGTCGGCCTCTAGAGGTTCAGCAGCACTTGTAAACTTCGGGGGTTGAGTCCCCAGAAACTCGCTCAACCTTGGTTGACGTGGTGCAGCCTGTGGGGGTGGAGCTTGGTGTAAGTTGGCCACCACTTGAGTCAAATTCTGGATGAGCTGATTTTGATTGTCGATCATTTGGTAGATAGGATCAGCTCCTTCTCGGCGACCACCCCTGTCTTGCCCTCCAGGAAGGTGACGATTGGCAGCCTCATTGTTGTTGTTGTTGTTGTTGGGGTTGGCAGCACGACCTCTTCCTATTCCGGCCATCTATTATGATCAACCAAGTGTCAAATTAGTCATTACGCATTAATTTCCCTCATTGCTTGTATAAAATTAAACTTTTGAGACCTTAAAAAATTAGACAATTTCTGAAGATTTCGTATAGACTCTTAGGCACCATGTCTCATACGAAGATAAATGCAACTATTGATTCATAGGGTTTCACACACAATAAGCAAATGCAATCTTAAAGACGAGGTTGTGGACAAGTGCCCACGGCTTCCACAACTCACGTCACACACCAAACATTAACAAACATATAGATAGGTTCTTGACTCGACTACTCGACACATGCTGAAATAAGGGAAATGACTCTAAACGACTCGTATCACTTAGCTGGCTCGTCGGGGTCTTCCTCATCATTGCGGCTGCCCTCTGAATCCGCTTTAGGTGGGGAAGCTGCTGGTGGAGAAGTGTGGCGACGCTTGCTCGCCCGGCGGTCTGGGGAGTCAGGAGTCCGTGTATCATTCTCAGTGACACACTGTTCATTCCCATCTCCTCTCTCCCTTGCCCTCAAGCTGGCGCGAAGCAACACCTCAGTCTCCTTCAGGGTGTCACGGATGTCCTGAAGCTCCTGCTAGCACTACTACAGTCGAGTGTTGAGCATAGTTGCATCCTCCAAGCACAGTTCCATGTGCTCATGGGAAGTCCCGTGCTGCACCGGCAGGTACTTGTACTCCGCGGTGCCACTCTCACGCTGGAGGACATACATGTACTCAGTCCTGTCCAGGTGGCGGCGGTTGATGTAACTCTGGCAGGTGATGGCCTCCCAGGTGACATCCTTCTCAGCATCGGCCTGAGTCGCCCGACAAGCTGGAGAGCGGTGGATCTTGAGCAGCTGGTTGTCATGGATAATCCTCATCTCTGAGCTCCATTCTTCACGCTTCTCACGGATAGTCCTGGTGGAGTTGTAGTGTATGATCAGTTTGCCAACATTGCCGGAGGCGTGGAGCATACGCCGAAGATGGCGCAACAAGCCTCCTACTGCCAACCCGTAGGAGTGGTACGTCACTGGGCGGTTCTCCTCCCTCAAGGCAAGGGCAGCTACAGGAACTCTTCCTCCGGTGGACTTGCGAGCGGTGCGGACCATGCGAACCATCTAAAATATAAAGCATTTAAAATCAAGTTAGATAAGAATTAAATAAAGACAGCATTTTGAATAAAAGTTGAGGCAAGATGAACAAATAAAATAAGGTGACAGCGTTAAATAACACTTTCACCTCACTCCTTTTGTATAATAGTTTTTAAGAACATAGGGTCCTTAAATACGTCCATTTCTACCAAGGTCCACGTTCCTACGGGCAACCTGGCTCTGATACCACTTCTGTTACACCCGGTATCTCCGAAGAACGACCGAGTGAATATCACATGTATGCCAGGATCATTTTCTCATACATGTGACGATAAATAGTGAAGCATCATTAATTACAAGCCAAGTGTTCGAATATAAATAAGTCTTACATAGCATAACGTCTCGATGGACGATAAGATGTTCATAATATGTAAATAAAATAACAGCGGAAGATAAGTCTTGTGGGCTCCGTCACAGGCATTGCCCGGGGGACTCCGTGAACTTAAAATCCTTCTTCGGGTCCGAAGTCTTGGTCGTTGTACACCACGTCATTCCCTTGGCCTGAGCAGCAATTTAAACCAACAGGAAAGCAAGATTGAGTACCGTTGGTACTCAACAAGTGTGGGAAAGTTATGTCATGCATACCTAGAACAAGGAGAGGTTGAACTCATGGTTAAAGCACTACGCAACCCATACCTATCACCTTAGCTTATTAAGCACCTACATTACTACATAGGTGAAATGGTCCCAATCCCCCAACCCATCATCAATATCAAGTAACCATAAGAGCATTACCAATGTTAAGCTCCCCGCTTAACATTCTCAACAGCCCTTTCATCATTCTCTAATCATGAATAAGTCCAAGCCGCTCTTGACCGTGAGCACGGCTGTCATGACAGTTTTGACTCTGCAGAGTTTGCACCACTGTACCCACATGTACTGATTTCATCCCCCGTTGCCGGGTGGACGAAAATAACCTCCATTATGCCAGTGGCCGCGAACCACGTTCACACTTCCGAGGTGTGTAGCCAGGAGATCACTACGAGGCCTTTACAAAGGGATTTCCGACGAGCTTGGGCCCACTGAGGTTTCACCCCTAACAGCATACAAGAGGCTCCAACCCCGCTGCAGTGGCCCCCTCTTGAGCCTTGCGGTTCATATGGTACTCCAGCTGACACCTACTCTCCGCACCATCCAAACACCGATGCTATGCTGGAGATACGCCTAATTAATTGGCCAAGCTGCCCCATCTCAGCATGTGGTTGGCACGGTAAAGCCAGGTTATATGCTCCATGAACCGGTACTTAGGATCCGGGCAAGTACTATACACAAACCCGAGTCTCCTGCACACAGCACCAACCAAAGCATCCAACTTGCCTATATCCCTACCTCTACATAATTCATAATATCTCATTCAAGGGTAAAGTAAAAAAGTTGATGATCTCATATCCCATTTAGCCCATTCTAAACATGGCTAAGCATGAGTAGTGTAAATGAATGACATAATAACATAACTCCCAACCCAGGCTATAAGGAAGCAAGATAATGAAAATCTAGGGAAACTTCCTAGCATGGGTATCACATTCCAACTTGACAATGCAATTAAATTCTAACTACACATCCTAGTATCGGATCAAAGTGGTCAAGGACACTTGCCTTCTTCCTGCTGCTCTGGGAGTGGAAAGTCTTGATCTTGAAAGGTGAGAACCTGCTCTAGGGCTGGTTCTACTCATGCCAATACACATAGCAAAAAGAAAACAACATTCCATAAGCCATAGTCCACATTTCCACTTATGCAAACCACACATACATACATATGAAAGTCATACACATATTTAAGTGTTGTGTTTACCCTAGATATGTTGATTCTAAGCATACATGCACTTTTAAACATATATATTATTTCTAGCTTTAATATTCAGATTTCTATGTGCACATTATATATGAATTTCCAATTTGAACAAATTTTCTATATTGGGTAACACACTTCTTAGCCACAAAATTTGCATAAAAGAAAATTTCCTAATCCAAATAGGTTTTCAGATCTTCTACCAAATCTCAATTTGAAGTTTTGGATTTGGGGACCTCACTTATCATTTTCTAATTATGCATACCTATTTTCCTATATTTTCAGATTTATTTTCCATACCTAGAAATGAACTTTAATATTAAAATATCAAGACATATCACCTAAACAGAATATATTCTGATCTAAAATGTCCCATAAAATATATTTTGACTTCCTCTCTGATGGGGATCAATTTAAATTTATTCTTACCCATTTTCAGAATTTATTTTCTAGCCTAAAATGAATTTCCAGCCATAAAACAGCAACCTAAATTCATATAAAAATTTCTACTGTTCCAATTACCTAAACAGAACCTTAATAAATTTTCCCTACCCCTTTTTGGTTATTTAGATTCATTTTTCCACATATTTAAATTTGTTTTATGCCTAAAGGGTATATTTCAGAGATAAATTATAAAATCGCAATCTCATTTAGTTTAAAAGTTTATTTCCCCTCTAAATTCAGACCTCAGATTGTTCTACCAATTTTCAACAGGGTTAGAATAATTCAACTGAACCTACACCTATGTTTAAATTTAAATCCTATTCACATATTCAATTACCTGAAATTAATAACCCTCAGGGGCTGATGTGCAAATTCACACTGCATTGGGGCCCCATTTCTCATTTTCTAAATTTTCAGGGGTCTAAGTGTGCAAAACAGGGAGGTCTTCCTAATTCTTACTAAGTCCAGGGGCTAAAACTGATTTTTAAATGAATTTACATGAATTTCTGAGGGTCCAGGGGCTAGATCAGAAGTTTCTGGGGCTAGCTCGTGTTTTCCGAGATCCCCAGGGGGTAGCACGTAAGATTCCTGGTCTTTTATAATGCGGGGCTGATGTGGGCCGTTGGATTTAAAACGGAGGGCTGAGATTAGATCGCGAAGCGGTATGGGCCAAATCTATTTGGGACCGCACGATATAAAATGGGCGGGCCACAGGGGACCACGTCGCTCTGGCCGGAGCCAGCACACGCGCGCAGCGGCAGGGGCGGCGGTCTCGCCAACGCAGCCTTGGTTTTTGCCGCTACACACTAGAAGTTGCATCTTTTTGCACGGATCGGCTGCAGAGGGGTAGGGGAAGCTCACCTAGGGGTTTCTCGGGCTTGGAGAGGTCGGAACCGGCTCTGCGACGACGGTGGGCGGTGAAGCTCCTCGGTGCTCGTCGAAGCCGTAGCTAGGGCGCAACGCTCGGTGCCTGCTTCGCCTGCAAGGTTCCCCAGGGGCGGCAGGCCGTGACAAAGCCGTTAGTCCATCGAAAAGAGAAGAGATCCGAAGGTTTTTCGGCGGGGGATGATCGGTTCTCATCGGAGAGGGAAAAGGAGCGGTTGAGGGGGAGCCGGCGGCGATTCCTTGCGTTTATATGCACGAGGGGGGGGGCGGGGTCGGTTGGAGCGATGTAGCGCCGCTTGGCCGAAGATTTTGTCTCATGGCGTGGAATTCGGACGAGACAGCGGCGATCGGCGCGGGAGAATCGGTGGCGGTTGTGGGCGCGCGGAGGAAGGGGATGACACGCGGGCCCCGCGCGGCAGAGAGAGGGGGGAGAAACAGCCGCGGGATGCTGGGCCGGCTAAAGTAGGTTTCGGCCCATTTGTCGTTTTTCTTTCTCTTTTTCCTTTTTCTTTTCTATTTTTGATTCAAATTTAAATTCCAGTTTTTGAATTTTTCCTCCACATGCATTACGTCCAAAAATTTTAAATTCACATTTTTGACACATTTTTGGGTGGTACAGGACGTGACGATGATCATGACTCTAGATCAAACCAATCAACACGTGATCTGTCCAAATGGAAAGCTTCTGTTCGAAGGGATCGAAGGAAACAGATGCAAAGAAAACCGCGATCTCGTCGTAAGGTGGTAATGGAGACCTACCTTACTTGCTTCGGGTCTTTCTTCCTAACAAAAACAGATCGTCGGCTCTCCTCCGTGATGGCGATCGTGTCTAGGCTCGTCGGCGGCCTTCTCCGGTGGTCAAACTCCGGCGAAGGGGTCTAGCTCGGCGAGTCTGGGGAGCTAGGGCTTCTAAGTTGTCGGCTTAGAAAAGATGTTACGACCAAGGGGCCTTTTCGGGTTCTATTTATAACCGAAAAAGAAGAGTCCTAATCTGATTGGGCTTCAAATAAGAGTCCTATTCAATTTGTTTTTGAATCTTAACAACTTATCTCCAATCGATTTGGTGTGGTAACATCATGGAAATCGTGTCGGTTTCCTCCCGTATCGGGTATTTCCACGCGTACAAAAGAAAAAACGCTTAAGCTCTCGTCACCTCCGTGGTGATGAGCTCCGGAGGCTCCACGTGTCCAGTAGAGGCCAGCCTCTCTTTTCCGCAGAGGCGGGCTCCGGTTGTGCAGGGTGTCAGGCCGGCGGCCCCTCCCCTCTCCTCGGAGGTGAGCTCCGCGTGCGCCACGTGTCTGGTGGGTCGGGACCTCCCCTCTCAACAGAGGCGAGTTCCGCGTATGATACATGTCAGTGCCGGACCTCCCCTCTCTTCAGAGGTGAGCTCCGGAAGTGCCACGTGTCCTAGCAGCGCCGGATCTCCTTTCTACTCAGAGATGAGCTTCGAGGTCGACACGTGTCCAACTACGTCGGACCTCTCTTCTCCCCGGAGGTAGGCTCCGAGAACGACACGTGTCAAGCAGTGTCGGACCTCCCGGAGGTGAGCTCCGAGGATGACGCGTGTCCTACAGTGTCTTCTCCTCGGAAGTGAGCTCCGAGGATGACACGTGTCCAGTAGGACTGGACCTCTCATAGGTTAGCTTCGAGAGTGACACGTGTCCTGCGGTGTCGGACCTCTCGGAAGTGAGTTCCGAGAGCGACACGTGTCCTGCGGGTTGGGCCTTACTTCCCCGCAGCGACTAGCTCCAGTGGAGACACGTGTTCTGCGGGGCTGGACTTCGCTTCTCCGCAGAGACAAGCCCCGGAGGCGACACGCATCCAGCGGATCGGACCTCGCCCCTTCCACAGAGGCTAGCTCCGAGCCTGCCACGTGTCTGGCGGTGTCGGACCTCTCCCCACTATGCAGGGATGAGCTCCAAACACGCCACGTGGCCAGCGGGCCGCGGGAAGTGTCTACAGCGCTCTCGGCGAACTGGAATTGGCTCCTTTCAGCTATCTTTTTTATTCTTTCTCTGTTTCCACTTCTTTTAAAATGTTTTCTCTTATGTGAAATATGAATGCATGCAGAAATCGAAATTGAGGGTGTCACAAATCTACGCCCCTTAAATTGAATCTCGCCCTCGAGATTCGATAGTGGAGAATAGATGAGGGAATCCTGTCTTGATGTCTTCTTCACGCTCTCATGTGGCTTCAGCTTCGGTGTGATGGCTCCATTGTACCTTGCACCAACGGATCACTTTGTTCCTCATGACGCTTTCCTTCACGTCCAAAATTCGGACAGGGTGTTCTACATAGGTCAGATCCTTTTGAAGCTCAAGCTCATCCATCGGTACTTGTTCTTCTGGTACTCTCAAGCACTTCTTGAGCTGGGATACATGAAACAGGTGTATCGAGAGCTCTAGTTGATAGGCTACCTCTCCTCGCTAGCTCAAAATCTTAAATGGCCCGATATAGCGAGGTGCTAGCTTGCCTTTGATGTTGAAACGTCGTTGTTCTCGGATAGGCGATACCTTAAGGTATAGAAAGTCTCCTACTTCGAAAGTCAACTTCCTTCGCCTATTCTCCGCATAGCCTTTCTGACGTGACTGAGCGGCCTTCAAGTTCTCCCGTATCGTTTGGACTTGCTTATCAACCTCTTGTAGCACTTCGGGTCCAAACACTTGGTTCTCCCCGGTCTCGTTCCAAAACAGCGGCGTTCTACACCGTCTACCATACAATGCTTCAAAAGGTGACATCTTCAAGCTCGCTTGATAGTTGTTGTTATAGGAGAATTTAGCATACGGAAAGCTCCTACCCCAACTACGTCCATGTTTCAAGGCGCAAGTGCTCAACATGTCCTCCAAAATTTGGTTTGTCCTTTCTGTTTGTCCATCAGTCTGCGGGTGGTAGGCAGAGCTAAAATCCAATCGTTTACCCATAGCTTCATGCAGCTTCTTCTAGAACCTAGAGGTAAACTGAGTACCCTGGTCTGAAACTATCCTCTTTGGGACTCCATGACGGCACACGATTTGCTCCATGTACAGCTCAGCTAGTTTTGCAACGTTGTACGTGGTCTTAACAGGAAGAAAATGGGTTGTTTTCATCAATCAGTCCACGATAACCTAGATGGAGTCGTAACCCGATCGAGTACGTGGCAATCTGACGATGAAATCCATACTGATGTCTTCCCACTTCCACTCGGGTACCTTTAAGGGTTGCAACAGTCCAGCGGGTCTTTGATGTTCGGCCTTCACCTGTTGGCATGTGTCGCATAAGGCAACATACTCTGCTATGTCCCTTTTCATACTATGCCACCAATAACAAGTCTTTAGCTCCTTGTACATCTTTGTACTGCCGGGATGTATGGAATAAGGTGAGTCATGTGCCTCCTTTAATATCGTGTCGTGGATGTGCTTCACGTTAGGCACACAAATCCTTTTTCCTATCCAAAGTGTACCCTTCTCGTCTTCCTTGAAGTCCTTTTCTATGCCTTGTCGGATTCTTTCCTTGGTCTCATCCGTTGCTTGGCCATTTCTTATCTCTTGTTCCAGCGAAGAGTGGAGTTCCATCATTTCCATCTCTTTCAAGAACCCGAGATGTAACCGTTCAAACTCCTTGTGCAGCTCGGGCGGTAGCTCCCAAACCGTGAGTTGGTGACATGCTCCCTTTCGGCTCAATGCATCAGCTACTACATTGGCCTTCCCGGACTGATAGTTGATTCCAACATCATAATCCTTGATAAGTTCCAACCATCGACGTTGCCTAAAATTCAAATCCGTTTGGGTGAATATGTACTTGAGTCTTTTATGATCCGTATAGATCTCACATCGGTGGCCAAGGATATAATGTCTCTAAATCTTTAATGCATGCACCACGGCTGCGAGTTCCAAGTCATGTGTGGGGTAATTCAGCTCGTGTTTCTTTTGTTGCCTTGATGCATAGGCTACCACTTTTCCTTCTTGCATGTGACACCCTCATTTTTCGATTTCTGCATATATTCATGTTTCATAAACATTTTTATAAGATTGAAACAGAGAAGAATCAAAAGATAGCCAAAAGGAGCCAATTTCAGTTCGCCTAGAGCGCCGTAGATATTTTCCGTGGGCCACTGGCCACATGGCCTGTCCGGAGCTCACCCCCGCAAATGGGGAAAGGTCCGACCCCGTGGGACACGTGTTGCCCTGGAGCTAGCCTCTGCGGGGAAGCGAGACCAGTCCCGTAGGACACATGTCACCTTCGGAGCTAGTCACCGCGAAAAACAGAGGACCAGTCGTGCGGGATACGTGTCGATCTCGGAGCTCATCTTCGAGAGGTCCGGTTCTATTGGACACATGTCACCACCGGAGCTTATCTCCGGGAGGTCCATCACTGTTGGACACGTGTCAATCTCGGAGCTCGTCTCTGAGAAGAAAGGAAGTCTGGCGCTGTTAGGACACGTGGCACACCCGGAGCCACCTCCGAAGAGAGGGGAGGTCCGGCACTGACACATGGCGTGCACGGAGCCACCTCTGAACAGAGAGGAGGTCCCGACCGCCAGGATACGTGGTGCACGCGGAGCCCGCCTCTGAGAAAAACCCATGCAAGCCATGCAAGAACACGTCCACAATTGATCTCTACAACTCTATTCATCGTAAAACCCATGCAAGCCATGCAAGAACACGTACAAACTAAACTGCATCATAGGATTAACATGCATAAGCATCATCGCATCTAGTTAACTTTGTGCATGATATTGATTGTTGTAAATTTTGTATGTGCGTGATCGTGTATAGTAGGACAAGCTCAGGGAGCTACCTACGACGGACTACAACAACAAGATTTTGAGCAACCGAAACAACCAGAACAAGGCAAGTGCCCCTTGATCATATTGATCCTATGTTTTGAGAAACTATTTTGTTTTTGCGAAAAGGTGTGTGTGCTGAGTCAAACAAGATGGGAAACCCTTTTATAGGAGTTTACTAGTTTTGATTAAACCATCCTTGTCACCACGGAAGTTTATGAGTCGGGTATGGTTTTCACTTTTATGCTTCGCTGAGTCCATGGGATTACAGGAAGCGAGATAGATGTGTCTAGCTAACTGCACTCGTAAGAAATGTGAGGAACTGATGTTGTTAATGAACATGGATCGGAGGGATATCTAGGCAAGCCGGGTTTGTGAATGAGGTTGAATGAGATGGTGGTTTACTTGCCGTAGATCTAAGGACCGGTTCATGCGAGCACGTGCCAGGATAACAGTGCCACCACAAGGCCAAGTTGTAACATCCCAAAAATCTTGTTAAGATCCTAAATCATGTTAACAGGGGAATTTAAAAAATTTTGGACGTGTTGCATGTTTTGGAAAAATTCAAATTCAAACTGGAATTCAAACTAAACTCAAATCAGAAAAGAAATAGAAAAAGAAAAAAAAAAGAAAACAGAAAAAACTGGCCAGTGGGCCGCAACCCACCAGCCGGCCCAACCAGAACCCGCGCCAGCCCGCAGCCGCGCGCGCCCCTTTCCTCCCACTGACAGGCGGGGCCCACCAGTTCTTCGTCTACCTCGAGCCCACGCCGGACTCTCTCACCCCGAATCCAAACCGATCCGGATTTCTGCGAACCCCAGCCGAATTTCGCTCGGGGGCGACGCGAACTCGATCTAAACCACCCCGCCGCCCTCTCCCGTCTATAAAAACCCCGGCCTCGTTCTGTTTTTTCCCACGCGATCTGTTGTTTTTACTCCGGTGAGAACCCGAGCCTTCTCCGGCGAATTCTGGCCGATCTACGCTCGGAAATTCCGATCTAACTCGCTGGTCTTGATCCACCGCCTCCGGGGAACCTTGCAGGTGCAGAAAACTCGGTGACTTGCGGTGTAAACACAGCGCCGACGAGCCTCGCCATGAATTCACCTCGGACCTCGTCGCCGACCGCCTTCCAGGACCTCCGAGCTCGAGAAAACCCCCGAGGTGAGATCCCCGACCTCCCCTCTACCGATCTATGCCATAAGATCACAGTTCTAGGAAGAATTCTCGAAGATCCGAAAGTCTCCGGCGAGATTGCCGCTTTCCGCCGCCGGCAGCGCCGCCCGCGCTCGATCAGAGCGACGTGGCCGCTTGTACGCCGTTTATTTTAAATCGCACGGTAGGGCTTAAATCCCCGCGTACCGGTTCGGCGTTATAATCTCAGCCGTTTGTTTTAAATCGGACGGTCCACGTCAGCTCCGCGTTATAAAGACTGGAAATCTTACGTGCTATCCCCTGGGGTTCTCGGGAAATAAGAGCTAGCCCCGGAAACTTCTGATCTAGCCCCTGGAACTTCAGAAAATCAAGTAAATTCATTTACAAATCAGTTTTAGCCCCTGGACTTAATAAAAATTAGGAAAAACCCCTCTGTTATGTGTACCTAGACCCCTGAAAATTGTTAAAATAATATTATAGACCCTGTAGAGGGGTGAGTTTACCTTTTTAGCCCTGTTTAATATTTAATTTAGGAAATTGAATATGTGGCTAGTGTTTAAAATTTAAAAAGTGGGACAAACATATTGTCAAAATTAAATTAAAAACTTTCTCAGTATTTAGAAAACTTTGGAGTGAGATAAAAATATATTTTGGGCTGAAATGAATCTGTTTAATTTATTATTCACATTTAGGGACACATTTTTAAGTAAAGAATAGTTCTGGAAAATAGAGAAAATAATTGTAAAATAGTTTACATCAGAGGAAAAGGTCAAAAATATATTAGTAAATATTTTAGATCAGAACCTATTCTGTTTAGATGATGTGTCTTGTTATTTTCATAATAAAGTTCACATTTAGGCATAGGAAATAAATCTGAAAATATAGCAACTAGTAAATGATAAATGGAGTTCTAAAATCCAAAGAATTCAGTTTAGGGTTGGTAGAAATTATGAAGACACATATGGAGAAGGAAAATACCTTTCATGCATACTAGGTAGCTAAAAGGTGTAGTAATTGAATATAAGGAATTTATTTAAATTGGAAACTCATATATATATATAGTATGTAAGTATAAATGTGAACACAAAAGTAGGAATCATATACATATGATCAAAAGTGCATGCAAGCCACAAATCAACACACATAGAGTAACCACAGCACATATGATGGTGAATGACTTTCATAAATATGAATGTGTGGTTTGTATGAAGTGGAAGTGTGAACTATGTCTTATGTATTGTTGTTTTTCTTTTGCTATGTGTGATGGTATGATGTAGAACCTGCTCAAGAGCAAGTTATTCCTTTCTAAGATCAGGACTACCCATTTCAAGAGCAGCAGGAAGGAGGCAAGTGTCCTTGACCACTTTGATCCTATGCTAGGATGTGTAGATAGAATTATTTGCATTGTCAAATGAAATATGAAACCCATGCTAGGAAGTTTCCCTAGAATTGCATTATCTTGTTTCCTTGTAGCTTGGGTTGGGATTTATTTTACCATGTCATTTATTTACATGCTTATGCTTAGCCATGCTTAGAATGGGATATTTGGGATATGAGATCATCAGTTTATTTTACCATACTCTTGAATGAGATATTGTGAGTTATGTAGAGGTAGGGATCAAGGCAAGTTGGATGTTTTGGTTGTGTGATGGGTGCACGAGACTCGGGTTTGTGTTTAGTACTTGCCTGGATCCTAAGGACCGGTTCATGGAGCATGTAACCAGGCTTTACAGTGCCAACCACATGCTGATATGGGGCAGCTTGGGCAATTAATTAGGTGTATGCCCGGCGTAGTATGGGTGTGTTGGATGGTGCGGGGAATAGGTGTCAGCTGGACTACCATATGAACCGCAAGGCTCAAGAGGGGGGCACTGCAACGGGGTTGGAGCCTCTTGTATGCTGTTAGGGGTGAAACCTCAGTGGGCCCACGCTCGTCGGGAATCCCTTTGTAAAGGCTTCGTAGTGATCTCCTGGCTACACACCTGGGAAGTGTGAATGTGGTTCGTAGCCACTGGCATAATGGAGGTTCTTTTAGTCCACCCGGCAACGGGGGATGAAATCACTACATGTGGGTACAGTGGTACAAACTCTGCAGAGTCAAAACTGTCATGACAGTCGTGCTCACGATCAAGAGCAGCTTGGACTTATTCATGATTAGAGGATTGATAGTTTTGGAAGTTGTGGATGTTAAGCGGGGAGCTTAACATTGGAGATGATGTTATGGTTATTGGATTATGATGATGGGATGGAAGATTGGGACCATTTCACCTGTTTAGTAATGTAGGTGCTTAATAAGCTAAGGTGGTAGGTATTAATTGCGTAGTGCTTTAACCATGAGTTCAACCTCCCCTTTGACACGACCCCACTGGTCCTGTCGAGCCAGGATCACGCTGAGGGGTGCTGCATTGCACAGCACCGTGTAACACACGTCAAAGGTACAAAGCGGAAGCGGAAGCTTTATTACATAAACAAGTTTATTAACATGTTTACATCAAAATAAGTTTAGTCCACACTCGCGGGCGTAGACTAAGCATCAAGTGCACGTTCAGCCCTCGAACGTGTCCTTGCTAGCACACACGCACACTAACTCTGCGGCGTGCATGACTCCCACTCGACGGGGTTCCCCTCCTGGGGTTCCGTCTCCTCTTCGGGAGTCCCTTCCTCATAGAACCCTGCAAAAGCTTCAAACACAAGCAGTGAGCACGAAGGCTCAGCAAGTCTGACCCGTCTCACCTAAACATGGAACTTCTACATGCGGGTAATGGGTTGCATGAGGTAAAAATCATTTGCAAGGACTCGCCTAATTAGTAGAACCTTACTTTCAAGTTTTAGCAGCAGGTTGTGGAGAACCTTACGCTAAGGCACATGAGAGAGCCGCAATCAAACAAGAAACGCATTTCTCTCATGTACTTTGCCCAAAGTTGAAAAGAACTTTAGTTAGCACTAAGCTACAACATATCATTAACAATCAATATCCAACTTTCAATCAGCAACATTTTAACATGTAACTAGCCTGTTCTTTCTACGTCACGGTACAGTGAACAAGTGGTACTCACTGACCGCGAGGGACGGCGATTATAATCGATTTACACCTGCAGGGTTACCCGAACAACCCGTCACGTACGCCCGTACTCGATGTTGCCTACAACAACCATCACGGACGCCGTACGCGACTACCTTTCACCCGTTAGCCAAATATTGAACCGGTCCCATCGTCCCGAGCAAGAGGTCCCTGCACGCGCATCTCTGTGCCGCCAGCTGATTTACACCTCGAGCTCTCAACCTACCCTCTGAACGACGGGCAATGCCTCAACACCCAGCTACCCGAGTTACATCAGTTTCCCGGTTCCCATATAGCCGGTAGGTCTTCGGTACTGTTCTAGCTTGTTCAACAGGCCCGCACACGGCTCGGTCCTCAATCGACACAAGCGGAGCTACAGCACACAGGCCCCAAAGTCCTGCTGCCCTTACTCTCCGCTCGGTCTCATTTTCTTGCCATGTGTTTCATGTGCTATCTCTACCCGAGCAATGTGCCTCTAGCCTATTCTCGCGAGTAGTTCCAACTACTCGACTTGTACCGAATCCTACTCTATTCTAGCAATGCAGTGGCTAACGAGGTTTTCGATCCTAAACCCAACCCATGGTTTTCTTGGCTGTGCAGTTGGGTTTCCAATCAAGACTCTAATGCAACGAACAAAGGGAAACAAGTATGTGCTCAAAACAATAAAATTTGTAAACAGGTTAATGCAAACCGGGGCTTGCCTTGCTGCTCTTGGTCGTAGGCTAGCTGTTCCTCCGGAGTAACGAAGTCTAGGACTTCGGGTTCCCCCTCGACCTTAGCGACTACATGATAAGAACAATGTATGTATTAATTTAGAGGCCTTTGTATTAACTTTGAAGTTGTGAAGCCTATAACCCTTACTAGACAGACCTAATGACTGTGAAACTTTTACTGTGGCTTGGTTACAACCTAAACAAAGACTTGGTCAAGTTTTAGTTGCAGCAAAGCTCATTTGAGCCCTCCACAAATAATTATGTCCTTGACCTTAATTGGAACCCTTAGGGTGTTCTAGGGATTTTCATGAGACAAACTATGACTTTCTGAAAACTAGATTTTCAGAGGGTTCTAATGGAGTTGGTCTCACTTAATTTGGAAGTCTCTAACTAAAGATATGAGCTAAACAATTTCAGAGAAAATCCTGAAAATGTTTCTGAACATTTTCTATTTTCTCTGGAACAGTTTTACTAATCACACCATTAGGTGGACTAAATGAGCTCAAATGGATCTGAAATTTTTATGGTAGCTCAATGATATTTTGGTGAACATCTCAGCAAAATTTCAGGATTTTCCGCCAAAGGATTCTCCAGTTAAAAGTCCTAACAGTTTAAACATTAAGGAATTAATTCTGGAGAATTAGGGAATTTCATGAAGTGAAACTTGATTTTCTGGAAAGTACTCAGAGAGCTGAATCCAGCAAAATTTGGTTCACTCAATTTGGAGCTTTCTAGCCAAAGTTATAAGGATTTGAAGTTTGAAGGAAATCTGAAAATCGGGGAAAAGTTTAAACTCGCGCGTGGGCCCAGGGGACACGCGTCGCACGCCGAAGCGACAGCACACCGCGGCCCACAAGGCTTTTGCGCGCCAGCACACCCGATCCCGGCCGCAGCCGGATCCCGATTCAAAATATCGGCCGCTGACAGCTGGGGTCCACCCCCTTCTTCAACCTCGCGACACCCGCGCTCCGCCGCCGAGGGACCTCGCCGGAGAGCTCGCCGCTGGCTGCTGTACCGCTCCAAACTTCTTGATTCTGGCCGCCCCTGCCTACTTTTACTTGGGGAACATGATCCGAGGGTCAGCTGCTCATGACAACGGCCGGAGCATGGTCGGCGACGAGCCGCCATATCGGAACGACTTCGGCCATGTCGGCTGATGCTCCTAGTGCCTCAGCTACTTGGGAAACCGGTCGGGGAGCATCAGTGGACCTCAGAGAGGGTTGACATGAACTCGGGGCAGCCCGGGGAAGGCCCGAAATAGGTCCTCACCGTGCGCCCGTTACCCCCCGTGCGTTCCGCCATTAGTAGACCTTGAATTACGCCGGGCACAGAAGTTCTCCGGCCCAGAGTTGTGAAGGCAACTTGTGCGTCACCGTGTCTAGTTCGTGTGGGAGTGGCCTGAGGCCCTCTAATCCTTTCTAGAGCACGAATTAAACAGAATCGTACCCGAAGGTCGTTCTGCACACAGAAAGGGGACAAGTGGAAATTCGCCGCCGGTGAGCAACCACTCGAGCTGTGGCTCGGGGGTGAGCAGCACCGATCACTTGCGCGTCCAAGGGTGCCTTGGCTCGGGCGTGACAACGCCCAGGTTGGGCTGTCCACGAGAGCCCGAGGTGCGGCGGTTTCCAGTTCCGATTTTTATCTTTCGGCACAGCCGATAGCACTCGGTTTCAATCGACTTCTAGCCATGGGGAGGATGGAGGATGGTTGCTAGTACCTTGCTGGGACCTTGGAATGGAAAGAGGGAGCTGCGATCGGCTTGATCAAGCAGGAACTCGAGCGCTAGTGATGGCAGTGGGAAAAGCAGTCGCGTGCGTCGGCAGCTCGAGGAAATGGTGACTGAAGCACGCCGGGGAGGGAATAAATAGCCCGGCCGGTTGGTCTCCGGCTCGGGGCACGCAGCAGGAGCTGGCGCCGGCTGCCCCCTTCGGTGGCGCGCGCGCACAGCTGCCGGGAACCGACTGAACTGTGTTTCAGTCGGTTTGTATTGAGGCAGAGGCTGACATGTGGGTCCCACTTCTCTTTTAACCTCTGAAATTTATTCCTAACAGCTGTGGTAAACAGTGAACCCTATTCTACCCTTGGCAATTCAAATTATTCACCCAAGAGCCATTTGAATTGATCAAAGTTCAAATGAGGTTTGGTTTGAATGAATTTCAGCACAAGTGCAGTTTGAAATTCAAATAAAGTTTGAATTTCTCCCCCTTAGCTCATGTCAAGATCAACTCCAAATGGAGTGAAAATTGGTGTGTGAGCTCACAAAAATGTGCTGAGCAAGAATATGCCTTCCACTTTTAAATTCAGTGGGTGAAAACAGTTTGAATTTGAATATGGTTTCAAACTGCCCTCTTCCTAACTATACCCAAAATGACCTCAAAAAGGTTTTGAATTTGGGTGGAACTTGGCATGGACATCCTTAGCAAAGTGTAGGAGTTTTCATATGTCCAGCCCATCTATATCACATGTGGGAAGTACCACTTTTGCAATGTGTGAGTTTGTTCCCTAATGAGCATGTTGATAATTGTTACTTGCTCTTTATTTGTGTTCATCATTCTTCCTCAAATGAGGTGTGTGGTGTGGTGATGAACACTGCAAATGAGTGTCAAAAACTGAGGCCCTTACATTCCTCCCCCCTTAAAAGAATCTCGTCCCGAGATTATAAGGTGAAATGAGAGAGAGGACGGTGGAAAATTACCGAATATGCGACGTGAAAAAGTCGGGGTAGTTAGTGCGAAGGAATTCTTCGCTCTCCCATGTCGCTTCGTCCATGGAGTGATTACTCCATAGAACCTTGTAGAACCACAACGTACGGTTGCGTGTGGTTCGGGCCTTTTCATCAATAATCTGCACCGGTTCCTCCCGATAGGTGAGATCCGGTTGCAGTTCTTCAATGTCTTCCAGCTGAACGGTAGTTGATAGCTTGAGACACTTCCTCAGCTGGGAAATGTGAAAGACGTCGTGCACACCGGAAAGTGCTTCTGGTAATCTTAGCCGGTATGCCACCGATCCACATCTTTCGGTAATCTGGAATGGACCGATGAATCGGGGTGCTAACTTTCCTCTTACCCCAAATCTGTTTACGCCCTTCATTGGAGACACTCGTAGGTATACGTGATCTCCAACTTCGAATTGTAATGGGCGCCTCCTCCGGTCCGCATACTGTTTCTGTCGGGATTGAGCGGCTTTTAGGTTCGCTTGAATTAATCGAACCTTTTCTTCCGCGTTGTTGACAAGATCAATCCCGAAGGTAACCCTCTCGCCAGATTCACACCAGTTCAGTGGTGTGCGGCATTCCCTGCCGTATAGCGCCTCGTAGGGCGCCATCTTGATGCTGGCTTGGTACCCATTGTTGTACGAGAACTCGGCTAATGGCAAGTGATCATCCCAATTCTTGCCGTGGTCGATAGCGCAAGCTCGTAGCATGTCTTCTAGGATTTGATTTACCCGCTCCGTTTGCCCATCCGTCTGCGGGTGGTAGGCTGAACTACGGATCAGCTTCGTCCCCAGGGCAGCGTGTAGCTGCTCCCAAAAACGGGACACAAATAAAGTGCCCCGGTCCGATACGATGGTACGGGGTACGCCGTATAAGCATAGGATCCGTGAGATGTACAGTTCAGCGTACTTCTTGGCGTTATAGTTGGTGTTGACTGGGATGAAATGGGCAACTTTGGTGAGCCGATCGACGATCACCCACACAGAATCATGTTTCTGTAAGGTGGTGGGTAAACCGACGACGAAATCCATGCTCACGTCCTCCCACTTCCAGGCAGGAATGCCCAGTGGTTGCAGCAGTCCCGGTTTCCGCATGTGGTCTGCCTTCACCCGTCGACATGTATCACACTCGGACACGTATTTTGCCGTCTCTCGCTTCATCCGTGTCCACCAAAACTTGCTTCTGAGTTCTTGATACATCTTGTTGCTGCCGGGGTGAATAGAAAACTTTGATAAGTGAGCTTCATCAAAGATTCTCTTCCTTAACTCCGGGTTTCGGGGTACGACGATCCGGTCCTTGAACCATAAGACGCCGTCTCCGTCCTTCCGGAAACATTTCAACTCCCCACTGTCTACACGTCTCCGCAAATGTGACATGCCCTTGTCATTCTTCTGGGCTGCCGCTATCTCTTCACGGATGGTGGGGATCAAAGCTAGGTTGTAGAGAGCTCCATGTGGAATCACATGTAGTGGTGGTTCGCTCTCTTCCAACGGTGTGATGGTCAGATTATTGACGTGTGACTTGCGGCTTAGCGCGTCTGCCACAACGTTTGCCTTGCCCGGATGATAATGGATCTCTATCTCGTAATCCTTTATCAGTTCCAACCATCTTCGTTGCCTCATGTTCAGCTCCTTCTGAGTGAAGATGTACTTGAGGCTTTTGTGGTCGGTATATAAATGTACGAGGTTACCGAGTAGGTAGTGCCTCCACATTTTCAGTGCAAGTACCACGGCAGCGAGCTCCAAATCGTGAGTTGGATAATTTTGCTCATGGTTCCTAAGCTGTCGTGATCCATACGCGACCACTCTTCGGTCTTGCATCAGCACACATCCGAGCCCAATGCCGGATGCATCGCAGTACACATCGAACGGTTTTGTTGTGTCTGGCTGCGCCAAAACCGGTGCTGATGTTAGGTGTTTGACTAAAGCCTTGAATGCTGCTTCACATGCTGGACTCCAAACATATTTGGTAGCCTTCTTCAGCAGTTCTGTCATTGGCCTGGCAATCTTCGAGAAGTTCGGAATGAACCTCCGATAATATCCCGCGAGTCCGAGGAAACTCCGTACCTCATGAACAGTTCTCGGGGATTTCCAATTCAGCACTTGCGTGATTTTGCTCGGGTCCACAGCGATACCCTCCGCTGAGATGATATGCCCGAGGAAAGGCACTTGCGATATCCAAAACTCGCATTTGCTGAACTTTGCGTATAACTTGTGATCCCGCAGCCGTTGCAAGACTATACGCAGATGTTTCTTGTGATCTTCCTCCGACTTGGAGTATACCAGGATGTCGTCGATGAAGACCACGACAAACTTGTCCAGCTCCGGCATGAACACCGAGTTCATTAAATACATGAAGTGAGCTGGAGCATTGGTGAGGCCAAAGGACATGACCAGGTACTCATAAAGTCCGTACCTTGTCGAAAAAGCTGTCTTTGGAATGTCCTCAGCCCTGATCTTAATCTGATGGTACCCGGATCTTAAATCCATCTTGGAAAAGACCTTTGCTTCAACCAACTGATCAAACAACATGTCGATCCGTGGCAACGGGTACTTGTTCTTGATGGTTACGGCATTTAATGGACGGTAGTCCACGCAAAGCCGCAACGTTTCATCCTTCTTTTTGACAAATAATGCCGAACAGCCCCATGGCGAGGAGCTCGGCCTAATAAAACCCTTCTCCAGAAGGTCCGTGAGCTGAGTCTTCAGTTCCGCCAACTCCTTGGGCGCCATCTTGTACGGCCTTCGGGATATTGGCATGGTTCCCGGTGCAAGTTCAATCTTGAACTCCACCTCTCTATCGGGTGGCATCCCCGGCAAATCATCCGGGAATACATCAGGGAATTCTCGGACCACTGGAATGTCTTCCAATCTGATGGTTGTGGCTTGATAGACACTTGGAAGTTTTATTTCTGGACTGTCCAGAAATAATGAGTGAGAACCGTGCACTCCTGAGTTTAAGTGCACGACTCGGAGGACGGTGTCTAAAACAGCGCCGTGGCGGGTTAACCACGACATCCCTAGGATGACATCGACCTTCTGTCCCTCTAAGATAATGAGAGACGTAGGGTACACTCTACCCGCTAAGCATAATGGTGCTTTGGAGACCATTACGCTTGCTGAAATCTTCCCACCCGGTGAACAAATTAAATATGGACTATCGGTGGGTAGTATTGGCAAGCTGTGTTTAGCAATGAAAGCTTGGCTAATAAAATTATGCGTGGCGCCTGAATCAAATAGTACTATAGCGGGATGCTGGTGGAGTTGGAACATACCCGCAAGGATTGGCTCGCCCTCCGGCACGTCCTCAATGGCAAGCTGGTGGACAGTGCCGGGCCTAGGGTTTGCCCGCCGCGCATTAGTAGGGTTCCGGGGTTGATTCCTCCCCGGAAACTGTGGTACCACTCCGCCGCCTTGCCTCTCCGGGCAACTGCTCGCGAAGTGTCCTGGACGACCACACTTGTAACATGTGGCCGCTGCTGGTGGAGTACTTGGTGGACGAAAGCCCGGCATGCGTTGCGGAGGTGCAAACGCACGCGGCATCGCCCGCTGCTGCTGCTGTTGTTGCGGTAGTGCTGGCAGTGCCGGCCGGAATGCCGGTGACGAATACGGCCGACCGCGGAACGGCATCGACCGCTGTGGTGGCTGCCAGCGCGGACCTGATGGTGGGCGATTCACCATCCGAAACTTCTGAGAAGGACCGCCTCCTTCTCCGCTGCTCTGCGGCGCGCTTCGCTTTCGCTCTGCCGCCGCCAACTCCTTGCCGGAGTCTTCCTGAACAATCGCAGCATCAATTATGTCGTTAAGGCTGCCGCGATTGAACATCGCCAGCTTGTCCTTCAGGAGCGGGTTAAGCCCCTGGTAAAAGTGGTCCCGCCGCTTCTCGTCCGTATCTGCGTGATACGACGCGTAGAGTGCGAGATCGTTGAACGCTCTGGAGTACTCCAGCGCGTTCCGGCTCCCTTGTTGCAGGTGTAGGAATTCCTGCGTCTTCCTCTTCATCAAACCGGGCGGTATATGATAGGCCCGGAAGGCCGTCCGAAACTCCGCCCAGGTCATCACTCGGTCGGTGGGTTGTGAAGCACAAAAGTTAGCCCACCACGCGCTCGCGGATCCTTGGAGCTGCTGGACCGCGAACTGAGTCTTGCGCTGCTCGCTGATTTGTAGCAGCCCGAACTTCATCTCTATGGCGCGGAGCCAGTTGTCCGCGTCAAGTGGTTCATCCGCCCTTGAGAATACAGGGGGATGAGTCGCCAGGAAGTCGGAGTAGGAGCTCTGTTGGCGCTCCTCACGATCTTGACGTCTCTCTGGGCGAGACGTATTCGCAATTAACGTTTGCAGTAGCTCTGTATGCTGCTGATGTGAACCCGCCATTGCCGCGACAATGTCGGCCAATGTAACCGTTGGCAGTGGCGGTGGCGGTGTTTGCTGTTGCTGTTGCTGCTGCTGTCCCGAGGAGTCCTCGGGAGGCGGTTGGGAGGTCTCTCCCCCTTGGCTAGTACCTCCAACATCAGGGTTGGCACGAGTACGCGTCATTCTGAAATTCAACACAGCAGCAATTAGCACATGTCTTACTCAAAATTCCATAAACAGCAGTAAGTATTGAAGCGACGCATGACTAACTTGCACAACATTCACATATATTGATAAAGCATAAACTTTATACAAGATACATTATTCTCGGATCTCCGAGAAGTCGTGCTCATGTCGTCACTACCTATACATACGCTACTGTCTACCCGACATGTCACCGATTACAAAAGTTGGGTTACGCTACCCTAGCTGCCCTACTTGGCAACCGTAACCCCCTACTCGGAGTAGAACTCGACCTCCTGTGGGTCGTCCTCCTCCGGTACCTCAGCCGGTGGCTCTGGATCTACCACCTCTTCTCCCATTCCGGGTTCTCCCATGGCTGGAAGACCCAAGACTACCGGTACGCCCAATACCGGGGGCACGAGGTCCTGCAATGCATGCACCTCGTCCATAGCCTGGTTGTAGTCCTCTTCCCAGCCTTGTCCTTCCTCAATAGCGTCGTCCCGCTCTTGAGCAAGGTCCTCATTCTGCTGGGTTAGGGTCTGCACCAGCTCTTGCAACGCCGCAATGTCAACACGGCTCTTCTTCTTTGCCTTCTTCAGACGACGCAACTGATTGTGTTGTTCATTCAGTCGCTTGATCGTCGGAAGGAGCACATTGCGGAGTGCACTGTGAGCACTCTCAAAATGATCTCCACGGCTTGTGCTCTCCTTGAGCTTGGTGGCGAGATGCTCCGTATGAACAGCTTGGCTGTCCATCACAGCGTTTCCCGCCCTCATTTGGAGGCTGAGATTTGCCTCCGCGGGGTTGTACCTTGGGCAACTCGGGTTTGTTGCCTCTAGGTACCTCTCTTCCCACACATGCTGAGCTCGTCCCTCCACCGGAACGAGTGCGTATGGAGTTCCCTCCATAGCCTGCACGTGTAGTTGGCAGAAACGTGACATAGTGTCACGGGCTGCCACTTGCCACATCCCTTCCGGTTGTCTTCCTCTCACCGTGACGGTGAATGGCACCCAACCGGGTGGCGTAGGCCCTGCAGGAACCTCGACATGGATCGTCCACGTCTTGTTCCCCTCTTCACCTTCTTCCTTGGCGAAGTATTGCGGCATCTGGTTGTACCCGAAATATTGGAGCATTAGCCACAATGCTCCCGGGTAGCCGCTACGGTCAGAGCAGTGGGAAACTACCCACCCGTTCTCCAACCGTTTACCTGCTGCCATCTGTAAAAATATATTTGAGAAATGTCAAATATTTATTTAAACAGTAAACCATTGAGTTATAACATAAGATATGTCATTGAACCCTTAACACTTGGAAACATAGTTCAAATTTTTAAACAAATTTGACTACTGATCTGCTGTTCCCATGACAGCCCTGACCAGTTTCCATATCAATCTGATTTAGGCCAGGTTAAAAGCAAAACCAGTCCTGGAGCTCAACATCAAAGTTAAAGTTAACTTCAATAGCTTTCCAGAAAGTATTTGGTTGGCCTAAGATCTGCTCTGGTTCAAAAGTTATGAGATGTCAAAGTTAACAGAATTTCTGGAAACAATTGGACAGCACCTCCCTGCCTTAGGTACTGATTTGATCCAAGAATCCCAGTTAATTCTGTTCCTAATCTGACAAAACTTTCTGTTACAAAGTTGTAACCCCTCTCATAATCTTTCCAGAACTACCTCATTTCCTATTTTTGGATTTTTAAGCAGGAAGTTATGCTTAATTTACAGAGAGTCTACAGAGAGTCTTTGCTCTGTCCTGTTTTCTGGACAGTTTCAACTCCGTTGCATTTTTCGAGTGGTTAAGGGATGAAACACCTCTGGAACTTAACAGAAAAGTTGTAAAGCTCCTCCAAAGCTTTCCAGAAATGTATCATACGACCCCAACCTCGAAAGAACTCAACCTCTAACCTCTGATTACTTCAGCCTTGATTTAGCTGAAAACAGAGTGCTCTGTCCTTAACATCCTATAAGTTGAAAACTTATTAGCTTTGAATATCCTGTTCAAGGGAAGGAGTTACATCAAGTTTTACTACTTTGGATCAAAACCTTCAAATTTTTAAATGAAGTTGTTCATTTAGTTGGGTGTGACGTCGATGCGTCACCAGATCATGTCGGTACTACGTCCTCACAAAGAAAAACCTATACCGGACTTAGCCGGCTTCGTTAGTTTAGTGGCACTACTCGTCACTCGCACACGGATGCTACACGTCTACCGTTTCGTGGTAAGGCTACCTGCAGAAATTCAACCAATCATCAGACTCGGCTGCACACCGAGCCCGGAATCCATACAGTTGGTACATCCGGCCGTCATCACTCGCCCGGATGTTCTCAAGCCAAACACGCCCTGAGTTACGTGTTCACGTTTCAGACCACGTGACGGGGTCTCCCATGTTGCACCACGCACGCCAGGGACAGACGTTGCTCGAATACCCCAAACGACATGAAGAGTCGTAGAGGATATCAAAGCGGGTCGGGTTACCTGCCACCCGTGGGGCTCCACCCTTCAGCTTGTGCGCACTGGTGGACAGCGCTTACGTGCACCCCCCAAGACATGAACGTCCCGAGATGCACGATTTTCCGACATAACAAATAAGTTAATAAGCCACTTTCTATATACTAATAACATCCTTATACGGGCTACTAACTCGTTCCTCACTGGATTTTTGAAAAAGAAGACCTTTGTACTGTGTTAAACCTCAAGCGAGCTCTGATACCACGCTGACACGACCCCACTGGTCCTGTCGAGCCAGGATCACGCTGAGGGGTGCTGCATTGCACAGCACCGTGTAACACACGTCAAAGGTACAAAGCGGAAGCGGAAGCTTTATTACATAAACAAGTTTATTAACATGTTTACATCAAAATAAGTTTAGTCCACACTCGCGGGCGTAGACTAAGCATCAAGTGCACGTTCAGCCCTCGAACGTGTCCTTGCTAGCACACACGCACACTAACTCTGCGGCGTGCATGACTCCCACTCGACGGGGTTCCCCTCCTGGGGTTCCGTCTCCTCTTCGGGAGTCCCTTCCTCATAGAACCCTGCAAAAGCTTCAAACACAAGCAGTGAGCACGAAGGCTCAGCAAGTCTGACCCGTCTCACCTAAACATGGAACTTCTACATGCGGGTAATGGGTTGCATGAGGTAAAAATCATTTGCAAGGACTCGCCTAATTAGTAGAACCTTACTTTCAAGTTTTAGCAGCAGGTTGTGGAGAACCTTACGCTAAGGCACATGAGAGAGCCGCAATCAAACAAGAAACGCATTTCTCTCATGTACTTTGCCCAAAGTTGAAAAGAACTTTAGTTAGCACTAAGCTACAACATATCATTAACAATCAATATCCAACTTTCAATCAGCAACATTTTAACATGTAACTAGCCTGTTCTTTCTACGTCACGGTACAGTGAACAAGTGGTACTCACTGACCGCGAGGGACGGCGATTATAATCGATTTACACCTGCAGGGTTACCCGAACAACCCGTCACGTACGCCCGTACTCGATGTTGCCTACAACAACCATCACGGACGCCGTACGCGACTACCTTTCACCCGTTAGCCAAATATTGAACCGGTCCCATCGTCCCGAGCAAGAGGTCCCTGCACGCGCATCTCTGTGCCGCCAGCTGATTTACACCTCGAGCTCTCAACCTACCCTCTGAACGACGGGCAATGCCTCAACACCCAGCTACCCGAGTTACATCAGTTTCCCGGTTCCCATATAGCCGGTAGGTCTTCGGTACTGTTCTAGCTTGTTCAACAGGCCCGCACACGGCTCGGTCCTCAATCGACACAAGCGGAGCTACAGCACACAGGCCCCAAAGTCCTGCTGCCCTTACTCTCCGCTCGGTCTCATTTTCTTGCCATGTGTTTCATGTGCTATCTCTACCCGAGCAATGTGCCTCTAGCCTATTCTCGCGAGTAGTTCCAACTACTCGACTTGTACCGAATCCTACTCTATTCTAGCAATGCAGTGGCTAACGAGGTTTTCGATCCTAAACCCAACCCATGGTTTTCTTGGCTGTGCAGTTGGGTTTCCAATCAAGACTCTAATGCAACGAACAAAGGGAAACAAGTATGTGCTCAAAACAATAAAATTTGTAAACAGGTTAATGCAAACCGGGGCTTGCCTTGCTGCTCTTGGTCGTAGGCTAGCTGTTCCTCCGGAGTAACGAAGTCTAGGACTTCGGGTTCCCCCTCGACCTTAGCGACTACATGATAAGAACAATGTATGTATTAATTTAGAGGCCTTTGTATTAACTTTGAAGTTGTGAAGCCTATAACCCTTACTAGACAGACCTAATGACTGTGAAACTTTTACTGTGGCTTGGTTACAACCTAAACAAAGACTTGGTCAAGTTTTAGTTGCAGCAAAGCTCATTTGAGCCCTCCACAAATAATTATGTCCTTGACCTTAATTGGAACCCTTAGGGTGTTCTAGGGATTTTCATGAGACAAACTATGACTTTCTGAAAACTAGATTTTCAGAGGGTTCTAATGGAGTTGGCCTCACTTAATTTGGAAGTCTCTAACTAAAGATATGAGCTAAACAATTTCAGAGAAAATCCTGAAAATGTTTCTGAACATTTTCTATTTTCTCTGGAACAGTTTTACTAATCACACCATTAGGTGGACTAAATGAGCTCAAATGGATCTGAAATTTTTATGGTAGCTCAATGATATTTTGGTGAACATCTCAGCAAAATTTCAGGATTTTCCGCCAAAGGATTCTCCAGTTAAAAGTCCTAACAGTTTAAACATTAAGGAATTAATTCTGGAGAACTAGGGAATTTCATGAAGTGAAACTTGATTTTCTGGAAAGTACTCAGAGAGCTGAATCCAGCAAAATTTGGTTCACTCAATTTGGAGCTTTCTAGCCAAAGTTATAAGGATTTGAAGTTTGAAGGAAATCTGAAAATCGGGGAAAAGTTTAAACTCGCGCGTGGGCCCAGGGGACACGCGTCGCACGCCGAAGCGACAGCACACCGTGGCCCACAAGGCTTTTGCGCGCCAGCACACCCGATCCCGGCCGCAGCCGGATCCCGATTCAAAATATCGGCCGCTGACAGCTGGGGTCCACCCCCTTCTTCAACCTCGTGACACCCGCGCTCCGCCGCCGAGGGACCTCGCCGGAGAGCTCGCCGCTGGCTGCTGTACCGCTCCAAACTTCTTGATTCTGGCCGCCCCTGCCTACTTTTACTTGGGGAACATGATCCGAGGGTCAGCTGCTCATGACAACGGCCGGAGCATGGTCGGCGACGAGCCGCCATATCGGAACGACTTCGGCCATGTCGGCTGATGATCCTAGTGCCTCAGCTACTTGGGAAACCGGTCGGGGAGCATCAGTGGACCTCAGAGAGGGTTGACATGAACTCGGGGCAGCCCGGGGAAGGCCCGAAATAGGTCCTCACCGTGCGCCCGTTACCCCCCGTGCGTTCCGCCATTAGTAGACCTTGAATTACGCCGGGCACAGAAGTTCTCCGGCCCAGAGTTGTGAAGGCAACTTGTGCGTCACCGTGTCTAGTTCGTGTGGGAGTGGCCTGAGGCCCTCTAATCCTTTCTAGAGCACGAATTAAACAGAATCGTACCCGAAGGTCGTTCTGCACACAGAAAGGGGACAAGTGGAAATTCGCCGCCGGTGAGCAACCACTCGAGCTGTGGCTCGGGGGTGAGCAGCACCGATCACTTGCGCGTCCAAGGGTGCCTTGGCTCGGGCGTGACAACGCCCAGGTTGGGCTGTCCACGAGAGCCCGAGGTGCGGCGGTTTCCAGTTCCGATTTTTATCTTTCGGCACAGCCGATAGCACTCGGTTTCAATCGACTTCTAGCCATGGGGAGGATGGAGGATGGTTGCTAGTACCTTGCTGGGACCTTGGAATGGAAAGAGGGAGCTGCGATCGGCTTGATCAAGCAGGAACTCGAGCGCTAGTGATGGCAGTGGGAAAAGCAGTCGCGTGCGTCGGCAGCTCGAGGAAATGGTGACTGAAGCACGCCGGGGAGGGAATAAATAGCCCGGCCGGTTGGTCTCCGGCTCGGGGCACGCAGCAGGAGCTGGCGCCGGCTGCCCCCTTCGGTGGCGCGCGCGCACAGCTGCCGGGAACCGACTGAACTGTGTTTCAGTCGGTTTGTATTGAGGCAGAGGCTGACATGTGGGTCCCACTTCTCTTTTAACCTCTGAAATTTATTCCTAACAGCTGTGGTAAACAGTGAACCCTATTCTACCCTTGGCAATTCAAATTATTCACCCAAGAGCCATTTGAATTGATCAAAGTTCAAATGAGGTTTGGTTTGAATGAATTTCAGCACAAGTGCAGTTTGAAATTCAAATAAAGTTTGAATTTCTCCCCCTTAGCTCATGTCAAGATCAACTCCAAATGGAGTGAAAATTGGTGTGTGAGCTCACAAAAATGTGCTGAGCAAGAATATGCCTTCCACTTTTAAATTCAGTGGGTGAAAACAGTTTGAATTTGAATATGGTTTCAAACTGCCCTCTTCCTAACTATACCCAAAATGACCTCAAAAAGGTTTTGAATTTGGGTGGAACTTGGCATGGACATCCTTAGCAAAGTGTAGGAGTTTTCATATGTCCAGCCCATCTATATCACATGTGGGAAGTACCACTTTTGCAATGTGTGAGTTTGTTCCCTAATGAGCATGTTGATAATTGTTACTTGCTCTTTATTTGTGTTCATCATTCTTCCTCAAATGAGGTGTGTGGTGTGGTGATGAACACTGCAAATGAGTGTCAAAAACTGAGGCCCTTACACCCTTGTTCTAGCCATGCATGATATAATTTTCCCACACTTGCTGAGTACCATCGGTACTCAACCTTGCATATTTTGTTGGTTTATATTGCTGCTCAGGTCAAGATAATGAGGTGGTGTATAATGACCAAGACTTTGGACCCGAAGAAGGTTTCTAGGTTCATGGAGACCCCCGGGCAACGCCTGTGACGGAGCCCTCGAGAATAATAATTCCCCTGCTAGTTTATTTACTTGTGATGAACTTTTTATTGTCCAACAAGACATTTGCTATGTAAGACTTATTTATATTCGACACCTGGCTTGTAATAAATGATGCTTCACTATTTGTCATCACATGTATGAGAAAATGATCATGGCATACATGTGATATTCACTTGGTTGTTCTTCGGAAAAATCGGGTATGACACAAGTACGGGTGAGGCATAGCTGAGTAATTAGGTAAGTTGCTAGATTGTTATGGACAGTGGAAGGCGCGGGAAATGGGAGTCGAGTGAGGACTGCCCTGGGAACTGCATGGCACAAGAGGGGGCCCGTGGGTGGGAGAATTGGAGATTCTAGCCTGCCGGTGAAACCTTAGCGAGTCCATACATCTAGTAGCCCCTTTGTAAAGGCTATTTTGTGATCTCTTGGCCATACACCGACGGTTGTGTACTGGTATAATGGAGGTTCTGCAGTCGCCGACGGGTGACAAAATCACAAACTTGTGGGTAAGGAGGTGCAAACTCTGCAGAGTCTAAAACTATCATGATAACCGAGCTTAGTGTCACGAGCGCCTGGCCAACTTCCATGATTAGTTGGATGGTTATGGTTTTTGGATGGTTACTAGTTATGGTTTTTGGTTATGATTTGGTTTTCGGCACTGTTGAGTCCGGGCGATAAGATTTGGTTGCATGACTGTTGAGTCATGGCAATGAGATTGGTCTCGGTGTGAGACGGAATTATTTATGAGATGAAATGGTAGCGAATACGATATGGTATTCGTGAGATGGTAGCGAATACGAGAAGGTATTTGTGAGCGAGAAAGAAGTTGATTAATGTCTGGTTGGGACATGGAAAGTGATGTGCATAATGGAGGTATGTTGGTATTTTAATATACGTTGGGATTACGTTGCTGTTTTATCGTGGTTTGGTAAATAACTTTGCTTTCTGCAATGAGCCTTTTTTATACCTACCTTGTTGTGAGCTACATATCATATTTTCCCACACTTGCTGAGTACATCATTGTACTCAAACTTGCATTATTATTTCATCATCAGCAACAGGAGAAGATTACTATGAAGACCAGGTGGAGCATTAGGTGTGTAATCTGTCCTCAACCTTGTTTGTGGGGAATGGAGCAGAGATGGAGCTGCTGCTGCTTAGATTGCTTCCGCACTAGTTAGAAGATTTCCACTGCTAGAATAAAGACTTCTGTTGTTAGATTAAGACTTCCGTTGTTAGCATGAGTCCAAGACTCATGATACATTGTAATAAAACCCTGTTATTCATGGTAATATACATTCTGAATTCAGTTTGTGGAACATATGTGTATGTGTGATGAACATCCTAGACACACATATGCATCAGTTCTCGGTTCCGTGGTTTTCCACAGAATTGAGGGTGTCATAGATTGGTATCAGAGCCACGGGTTGACGGTAGGTTACACGCTTAGATAGAAGTCACAAGTTGGTATCAGGCACAGATTGGTATCAACCCGCCACGGGTTGATCGTAGATCACACAACCTAGAATGATCATAGATTGGTAGCTGAGCCACGCTGACCATAGGATGCAAACCTAGGATGCATAGATTGGCATTGGAACTACCTTGACATAGGATACAAGCCTAGGAGAAGCCGTAGTTGAATCACAAATGTGCATCACCCTAAGCCATATAGGTCCTCCATTGAATAAAGCCTTGAATAGGAATCGTGTGAGCCCTTGTGATGATTGTTGTGATTGTGTGTTGAGTGTGAGTTGTGGGACGCCTCAAGCATTGTCCGTAACCACACATAAGTAGAAAGGAGGTGTGAGATGCCTCGACACTTGTTCACATCCTCATATGGGCTAATACATATAGTCCAATCCACCTTGATGCTTATAGTTACGGGGATCCATCTAATCTTCTAGCCTCTATTCTATTTTGTTCTCTCTCACAGATGGTGAGAGGAAACGCCGGCCGCCAAGGAAGGAACGTCCATGGCAACCAAGAGGATGGCCACGATGAAGTTCCTGTTGACCCCGGAGCTGGTGAGAAAAACCTGGAACGGTTGATGGCCATGCAGAATCAACTTATGCAAACCATGATCCAAACTTTGGGTCAGTTGGAGGCCAACAACAACAACCCCGTTCCGGCACCACCGCCACCACCGCCGCTGGCTCATAACAGACTGGGAGAGTTCATGAGGACTCGACTACCCACCTTTTCTCAAGCTAACGACCCCATGGAGGCCGACGACTGGTTGAAATCCATAGAGAAGAAGCTTGCCATAGTGCAGTTCAATGACCGAGAGAAGGTTCTTTTTGCGTCGCACCAACTCATGGGAGCTGCCGCTGACTGGTGGGATGCCCTATGCAACGCTCATGTCGACCCGGAGACGATCACTTGGATTGAGTTCAAGGAGAGTTTCCGCTCTCATTACATCCCTGCTGGTGTAATGATGCTCAAGAGACAGAAGTTCGAAGGTCTCCGCCAAGGACAGAGAAGCGTGAATGAGTATCTCAACAAGTTCACGCAACTGTCCCGGTACGCCCCCGAAGATGTCAACTCAGACCAACGGAAGCAGTACCTGTTCATGAGAGGGTTGAACAAAAAATCCAGGTTCAGCTCCTCAACAATGACTACGCGAGCTTCCAAAAGCTGGTTGACAAGGCTATAGTGGTAGAAAGCAAGATCCGAGAGATCGAGCGAGAGGACAAGAGGAAGATGCCATACCAGCCACAAGGGAGCAACGTACGACCTCGGTACATGCCCCCATCTGCACCACAGTATGGATCGACCGCTCCTGCATACCGCCCTAGTCAGCCACCACAGCAACGACCCGTTGCACAAGCACCTCGTGTGCCCTTGCCTCCTGTGCCCCGACCCAACATGGGCGCTCCTGTTCAAAACCACCGCCCCAACGTACCTGCTGCCGTGGGCAACAGGGCATGCTTTGCATGCGGGGAAACAGGACACTTCGCGAGCCAGTGCCCGAGGAGAGGTCCTGGACAGCAAGGCAACATGCCCAAGCAGAACCCGTGACCGAACGGAGGAGACAATCAAGGAAACCGTGGACAGCAGTACTACGCTCGCGGCAACATGAACCATGTCTCTGCTGAGGAAGCACAACAGGCTGAGGACGTCGTAATTGGTACGTTCCTTGCCAATTCAAACCCAACCACCATTTTATTTGATTCTGGAGCATCACATTCCTTCATATCATCCAAGTATGTTGCCAAGCATAATCTACCCGTATCACACTTAAAATGTGCTATGTTAGTTAATTCTCCCGGTGGAGAGATGAGCACTAATATAGTATGTCTGAAAGTAAGCCTTAAAATAAGGGGGGGTAGACTTCCTTGCCAACCTCATTGTCTTGGATTCCCAAGGGCTTGACATAATACTCGGGATGGATTGGTTAAGCAAGCACAACGGAGTAATCCAATGTGCTGAAAGGAGCATGCAGTTGACAAACGAGCACAGTATTTGTATCGAGTTTGAGTCAGCCCAACAAACAACCAATAAGGCAAGTTTGAACCACGTCGAAGGAGCAACGTTGGACAGCATTCCAGTGGTTCAGGAATTCTCGGACGTGTTTCCAAAAGAGCTTCCAAGTATGCCACCTAACCGGGACATTGAGTTTGCCATTGATTTGGTACCCGGAACTGCACCCATAGCAAAGAGACCCTATAGGATGCCCACCAATGAACTAGTGGTACTCAAGAAGCAAATTCAGGAGCAGTTGGAGAAAGGTTTTATACGTCCAAGCTCGTCATCATGGGGAGTCCCCGTGCTCTTCGTAGACAAGAAGGATGGGACCCAAAGGATGTGCGTGGACTATAGGTCTCTCAACGAGGTGACAATCAAGAACAAATACTCTCTGCCCCATATAGAAGACCTATTCGACCAAATGAAAGGAGCCCGAGTGTTCTCCAAGATTGATCTTCGGTCGGGATACTTCTAGCTGAAGATTAAGCCCTCCGATATACCCAAGACTGCCTTTCGAACACGGTATGGTTCGTATGAATATACCGTCATGTCTTTTGGGTTAACAAATGCACCCACATATTTCATGTACCTTATGAACAAGGTTTTCATGGAGTACTTGGATAAGTTCGTCGTGGTTTTCATCGACGACATTATGGTGTATTCAAAAAGTGAGGAGGAGCATGAAGAACATTTAAGATTGACCTCGCAGAAAATGCGCGAGCATCAATTGTATGCCAAGCTTAACAAGTCTCAATTTTGGCTAAAGGAGATATCATTCCTAGGCCACATTATCTCCGATGAAGGAGTATCGGTTGATCCAGGAAAAGTGGGAGATGTTCTGAAGTGAAACCAACCGCAAACCGTGAAGGACATTCGGAGTTTTCTTGGGATGGCTGGATACTACCGCCGGTTCATCAAGGACTTCTCTAAGATAGCAAAGCCTATGACGGAGTTGCTAACGAAGGGAAAAGCCTTCCAATGGACACCAGCGTGCCAAGAAAGCTTTGAGGAGCTCAAGAAAAGGCTAACCACAGCGCCGGTTTTGGTACTGTCGGACGTGAGCAAGAGCTTCGACATATATTGTGACGCATCAAGACAAGGGCTCGGATGCGTGCTCATGCAAGAGGGACAAGTGGTAGCCTATGCCTCACGGCAGTTAAAGAAACATGAGCTCAATTACCCCACGCATGATTTGGAACTCACAGCCGTGGTGCATGCATTAAAGATTTGGAGACATTATATCCTTGATCATCGATGTGAGATCTATACGGATCATAAAAGCCTCAAGTACATATTCACTCAAGCGGATTTGAATTTGTGGCAACATCGATGGTTGGAAATCATCAAGGATTACGATGTTGGAATCAACTACCACCCTGGAAGGGCCAATGTAGTAGCTGATGCATTGAGCCGGGAGAGAGCATGTCGCCAACTCACGGTTCGGGAGCTACCATCCGAACAACGCAAGGAGTTCAAACGGTTACACCTCAGATTTTTGAACAAGATGGAAGTGATGGAACTCCACTCTTCATTGGAGCAAGATATAAGGGGTGGCCAAGCAACGGATGAGGAGATCAAGGAAATCAAGGAAAGGATCCGACAAGGAATAGAGAAGGATTTCAAGGAAGATGAGAAGGGTACGATTTGGCTAAGAAAAAGGATTTGTATGCCTAACGTGAAGCACATCCGCGACATGATATTAAAAGAGGCACATGATTCACCATATTCCATACATCCCGGAAGTACCAAAATGTACAAGGACTTGAAGACTTTTTATTGGTGGGATGGTATGAAAAGGGACATAGCCGAATACGTTGCCCTATGCGACACATGCCAACGGGTGAAGGCCGAATATCAAAGACCCGCTGGATTGTTGCAACCCTTGAAGGTACCCGAGTGGTAGTGGGAGGACATCAGTATGGATTACATCGTCGGATTGCCACGTACTCAGTCGGGTTATGACTCTATCTGAGTTATCGTGGACCGATTGACGAAAACAGCCCATTTTCTCCCTGTAAGGGCCAAGTACAACGTTGCACAATTAGCCGAGTTGTACATGGAGTAGATCATGTGCCATCATGGAGTCCCAAGGAGGATAGTCTCAGATCGAGGTTCCCAGTTTACCTCTAGATTTTGGAGGAAGCTGCAGAAAGCTATGGGTACATGACTGGATTCTAGCTCCGCCTATCACCCATAAACCGATGGACAAACCGAAAGGACAAATCAAATTTTGGAGGACATGTTGAGAGCTTGCGCCTTGAAACATGGGCGTAGTTGGGATAGGAGTTTACCGTACATCGAATTCTCCTATAACAACAGCTATCAAGCTAGCTTGAAGATGTCGCCTTTCGAAGCATTGTAGGTAGACGGTGTAGAACGCCGCTGTTTTGGAACGAGACTGGAGAGAACCAGGTATTTGGACCCGAAGTGCTACAAGAAGCCGAAAAGCAAGTCCAAACGATACGGGAGAACTTAAATGCTGCTCAGTCACGATATAAAGGCTATGCGGACAATAGGCGAAGGAAGTGGACTTTCGAAGTAGGAGACTTCGTATACCTTAAGGTATCGCCTATCCGTGGCCAACAACGTGTCAACGTCAAAGGCAAGCTAGCACCTCGCTACATCGGACCATTTAAGATTTTGGACAAGTGAGGAGAAATAGCCTATCAACTAGAGCTTCCAACGCACCTCTCTGACGTACATGACGTGTTTCATGTATCCCAGCTCAAGAAGTGCTTGAGGATACCAGAAGAGCAAGTACCGATGGATAAACTTGAACTTCAAGAGGATCTGACCTGCGCAGAGCACCCTGTCCGAATTTTGGACGTAAAGGAAAGGGTCACGAGGAACAAAGTTATCCGATGGTGCAAGGTACAACGGAGCCATCACACCGAAGCTGAAGCCACATGGGAGCGTGAAGAAACCTCAAGACAGAATTCCCTCATTTATTCTCTACTATCGAATCTCGAGGGCGAGATTCAGTTTAAGGGGGGTAGATTTGTGACACCCTCATTTTTCGATTTCTGCATATATTCATGTTTCATAAACATTTTTATAAGATTGAAACAGAGAAGAATCAAAAGATAGCCAAAAGGAGGCAATTTCAGTTCGCCTAGAGCGCCGTAGACATTTTTCGTGGGCCGTTGGCCACATGGCGTGTCCGGAGCTCACCCCCGCAAATGGGGAAAGGTCCGACCCCGTGGGACATGTGTTGCCCTGGAGCTAGCCTCTACAGGGAAGCGAGGCCAGTCCCGTAGGACACGTGTCACTTTCGGAGCTAGTCACCGCGGAAAACAGAGGACCAGTCGTGCGGGATACGTGTCGATCTCGGAGCTCATCTCCGAGAGGTCCGGTTCTATTGGACACGTGTCACCACCGGAGCTTATCTCTGGGAGGTCCGTCACTGTTGGACACGTGTCAATCTCGGAGATCGTCTCTGATAAGAAAGGAAGTCTGGCGCTGTTAGGACACGTGGCACACCCGGAGCCACCTCCAAAGAGAGGGGAGGTCCGACACTGACACGTGGCATGCGCGGAGCCATCTCCGAATAGAGAGGAGGTCCCGACCGCCAGGATACGTGGTGCACGCAGAGCCCGCCTCTGAGAAAGAGGGAGGTCTCGCTCGCTTGACACGCGGCACGACTGGAGCTCGTCTCTGCGGAAAGGGGGAGACCAGGCCCCGATGGACACGTGGAGCTTCCGGAGCTCATCACCGCGGAGGTAACGAGTTCTGGAGCAGTTTTTGCTTATGTACGCGTGGGAATACCTATACGGGAGGAAACCGACATGAGTTCCACAATGTTACCGCACCAAATCAACTAAAAGATAAGTTGTTAAGATTCAACGACAATTTGAATAAGACTCTTATTCGAAATACAATCAGATTAGGACTCTTCTCCTCCCGATTATAAATAGAACCCAGAACCTTTGGCCGAAACCACGAACTTCTTTTCCACCTCCTGAGCCGACGACTTAGAGCCCTAGCCCCAGCTCGCCGAGTAAAACCTTCGCCGGAGTTCAGTCACGGGAGATCACCGGAAGAGAGCCCCAACGATCTGTCTTGCTAGGAGAAGGACCCCGAGACCAAGAAGAACGTAAGGTAGGTCTCCAATACTACCTTACGACATCATCACGTTTTCTTTGCATCTGTTCTTCGATTCCTTACGAACAGAAGCTTTTTCGTGGATAGATCACTTGTTGATCGGTTTGATATAAAGTCAAGATCATCGCCACGTCCACAATTGATCTCTACAACTCTGTTCATCGTAAAACCCATGCAAGCCATGCAAGAACACGTACAAGCTAAACTGCATCATAGGATTAAATGCATTAGCATCATCGCATCTAGTTAAAGTTTGTGCATGATATTGATTGTTGTAAATTTTGTATGTGCGTGATCTTGTATAGAAGGACAAGCGCAAGGAGCTACCTATGACGGACTACAACAACAAGATTTTGAGCAACCGGAACAGCCAGAACAAGGCAAGTGCCACTTGATCATATTGATCCTATGTTTTGGGAAATGTAACACCCCAAAATTTTGATTCAAAACACTAAATCATGTTAAGAGGGGAATTTAAAATTTTTTGGACGTGCTGCATGTTTTGCAAAAATTCAAATTCAAACTGGAATTCAAATTAAACTCAAATCAGAAAAGAAATGGAAAAAGAAAAAGAGAAAACAGAAAAAAACCGGCCAGTGGGCCGAAACCCACCAGCCGGCCCAACTTACCCCGCGCCAGCCCGCAGCCGCGCGCCCGCGCTTTCTCACGCTGACAGGAGGGACCCACCCGGGCTTCGTCTTCAACCTCGCGCCGCGCCGGACTCTTTCTCACCGAATCCAAACCGATCGGAACTGCTGCGGATCACAGCCGAATTTCGCTCGAGGAGGATACGGACATGATCTAAACCACCTCGCCGCCCTCCCCCGTCTATAAAAACCCCGGCCCCGTTCTGTTTTTCCCACGCGATCGCCGATTTTTATTCCGGTGAGAACCGAGATTTCTCCGGTGAATCCCGGCCGATCTAAGCTCGGAAACTCCGATCTAACTCGCTGGTCTTGATCCACCGCCTCCGGGGAACCTTGCAGGTGCAGAAAACTCGGTGACTTGCGGTGTAAACACAGCGCCGACGAGCTTCGCCGTGGTTTTGCCTCGGACCTCGCCGCCGATCACCTCCCAGGACCTCCGAGCTCAAGAAAACCCCCGAGGTGAGATCCCCGACCTCCCCTCCACCGATCTATGCCATAAGATCACAGTTCTAGGCAGAATTCTCGAGGATCCGAAAGTTTCCGGCGAGATCGCCGCTTCCCGCCGCCATGCGCCGCCGGTAGCGCCGCCCGCGCTCGATCAAGCGACGTGGCCGCTTGTGCGCCGTTTATTTTAAATCGCACGGTAGGGTTTAAATCCCCGCGTACCGGTTCGATGTTATAATCTCAGTCGTCGGTTTAAAATCGGACGGTCCACGTCAGCCCCGCGTTATAAAGACTGGAATTCTTACGTGCTACCCCCTGGGGTTCTCGAGAAATAAGAGCTAGCCCCGGAAACTTCTGATCTAGCCCCTGGAACTCCAGAAAATCATGTAAATTCATTTAAAAATCAGTTTTAGCCCCTGGATTTAATAAAAATTAGGAAAACACCTCTGATAAGTGTAGCTAGACCCCTGGAAATTATGAAAATAATATTATAGACCCTGTAATGGGGTGAGTTCATTGTTTTAGCCCTGTTTAGTATTTAATTTAGAAAATTGAATATGTAACTAGTGTTTAAAAATTAAAAAGTGGGACAAAAATAATTGTCAAAATTAAGTTAAAGATTTTCTCAGTGTTTAGAAAATTTTGGAGTGAGATAAAAACATATTTTGGACTGAATTGAATCTGGTTAATTTATTATTCACATTTAGGAACACATTTTTAAGTAAAGAATAGTTATAGAAAATAGGGAAAATAATTGTGAAATAGTTTACATCAGAGGAAAAGGTCAAAATATGTTATTAAATTATTTAGGACCAGAACCTATTCTGTTTAGATGATGTGTATTACTAATTTCATAATAAAATACACATTTATGCATAGGAGAATAAATCTGAAAATATAGCAACTAGTAAATGATAAATGGAGTTTCTAAAATCCAAAGAATTCAGTTTAGGGTTGGTAGAAATTCTGAAGGCACATATGGAGAAGAAAAATACTTTTCATACATACTTGGTAGTGAAAAGGTGTAGTAGTTTAATATAAGGAATTTATTTAAATTTGAAACACACACATATATATATATAGTATGTAAGTATAAATATGAACACCAAAGTAGGAATCATATACATATAAATAAAAGTGTATGCAAGCCACAGATCAACACACATAGAGTAACCACAACACATATAATGGTGAATGAATTTCATAAATATGAATGTGTGGTTTGTATGAAGTGGAAGTGTGAACTATGTCTTATGGATTGTTGTTTTTCTTTTTCTATGTGTGATGGTGTGATGTAGAACCTGCTCAAGAGCAAGTTATTCCTTTCCAAGACCAGGACTACCCATTTCAAGAGCAGCAAGAAGGAGGCAAGTGTCCTTGACCACTTTGATCCTATGCTAGGATGTGTAGATAGAATTATTTGCATTGTCAAATGAAATATGAAACCCATGCTAGGAAGTTTCCCTAGAATTGCATTACCTTGTTTCCTTGTAGCTTGGGTTGGGATTTATTTTATCATGTCATTTATTATTATGCATATGCTTAGCCATGCTTAGAAAGGGATGTTTGGGATATGAGATCATCAGTTTATTTTACCATACTCTTGAATGAGATATTGTGAGTTATGTAGAGGTAGGGATCAAGGCAAGTTGGATGTTTTGGTTGTGTGCTGGGTGCACGAGACTCGGGTTTGTGTTTAGTGCTTGCCTGGATCCTAAGGACCGGTTCATGGAGCATGTAACCTGGCTTTACAGTGCCAACCACATGCTGAGATGGGGCAGCTTGGCCAATTAATTAGGTGTATCCCTGGCGTAGTATGGGTGTGTTGGATGGTGCAGGGAGTAGGTGTCAGCTGGACTACCATATGAACCGCAAGGCTCAAGAGGGGGCCACTGCAGCGGGGTTGGAGCCTCTTGTATGCTGTTAGGGGTGAAACCTCAGAGGGCCCACGCTCGTCGGGAATCCCTTTGTAAAGGCTTCGTAGTGATCTCCTGGCTACACACCTGGGAAGTGTGAATGTGGTTCGTAGCCACTGGCATAATGGAGGTTCTTTTAGTCCACCCGGCAACGGGGGATGAGATCACTACATGTGGGTACAGTGGTACAAACTCTGCAGAGTCAAAACTATCATGACAGCCGTGCTCACGGTCAAGAGCGGCTTGGACTTATTCATGATTAGAGGATTGATGGTTTTGGAAGTTAAGCGGGGAGCTTAACATTGGAAATGATGTTATGGTTATTGGATTATGATGATGGGATGGGAGATTGGGACCGTTTCATCTGTGTAGTAATGTAGGTGCTTAACAAGCTAAGGTGATAGGTATTAATTGCATAGTGCTTTAACCATGAGTTCAACCTCTCCTTGTTCTAGCCATGCATGATATAATTTTCCCACACTTGCTGAGTACCCTTGGTACTCAACCTTGCATATTTGTTGGTTTATATTGCTGCTCAGGTCAAGACAATGAGGTGGTGTATAATGACCAAGACTTTGGACCCGAGGAAGGTTTCTAGGTTCATGGAGACCCCCGGGCAACGCCTGTGATGGAGCCCTAAAGAATAATATTCCGCTGCTAGTTTATTTACTGTTGGTGAACTTATTATTGTCCATCGAGACATTTACTATGTAAGACTTACTTATATTCGACACCTGGCTTGTAATAAATGATGCTTCACTATTTGTCATCACATGTATGAGAAAATGATCCTGGCATACATGTGATATTCACTTGGTTGTTCTTTGGAAAAACCGGGTGTGACAGAGGTGGTATCAGAGCCAAGGTTGCCCGTAGGAACGTGGACCTAGGTAGAAATGGACGTATTTAAGGGCCCTATTTTCTTAAAAACTATTTTCCAAGGTGTGGGTTGAAGAGTGTTATTTAAGGAGTCATTTTCTTCATCTTACCCCAAATTTTCATTCAAAATAGGATTTTTGTTTAAAAAAGTTTATCTAACCTAATTTTAAATTCTTTTGTTTTAGATGGTTCGCATAATTCGCACCGCTCGCAAGTCCACAGGAGGGAGAGTTCCCGTAGTTGCCCTTGCCGAAAGAGAGGAGAGCCGTCCGGTGACGTACCTTTCCTACGGATTGGCAGTAGGAGGCTTATTGCGCCGTCTTCGGCGTATGCTCGAAGCCGCCGGCAATACGGGCAAGCTAATCATCCACTATAACTCCACCAGGACCATCCGTGAGAAGAGGGAAGAATGGAGTTCAGAGATGAGGATAATACACGAAAATCAGCTGCTTAAGATCCACCACTCTCCAGCTTGTAGAGCGACACAGGTCGATGCGGAGAAAGATGTCACCTGGGAGGCCATCACCTGCCAGAGTCACATCTATCGTCGCCACTTGGACAAAACTGAGTACATGTATGTCCTCCAACGTGAGAGTGGTACCACGGAGTACAAGTACCCACCGGTGCAGCAAGGGACTTCCCATGAACACATGGACTTGTGCTTGGAGGATGCTGCTATGCTCAGCACTCGACTGCAGGAGTGTCAACAAGAGCTTTAGGATGTCCGAGACACCCTGAAGGAAACGGAGGCGTTGCTGCGAGCTTACTTAAAGGCGAGAGAAAGAGGAGATGGGAATGAACTGTGTGTCACCGTGAATGATACATGGACTCCTGACTCCCCGGATCGCCGAGCGATCAGGCGTCGTCGCACTTCTCCACCAACAGCCTCCCCACCCAAAGCAGAGTCAGAAGGTAGCCGAAATGAGGAGGAAGATCCCGAGGAGCCAGCTCAAGAGAACGAGTAGTGTAGAGTCTTTCCCTTAGCTAGCAAGAGGTCGAGTAGTCGAGTCGTTACGTAGTTAATGGTGTGATAATGCTTGGTGTGTGACGTGAGTTGTGGAAGCCATGAGCAATTGTCCACAGCCTCGTCTTCAGATTGTTTTGCTTTGGTGTGTGAACCCACAGGAAATAATAGTGCATTTATTTGGTGTGAGATATGAACCCTCGTAAAAGTATAACAAAGCCTCAACACTTCAAAGTACAAACAAATGAAAGTAGTAAGATGATACTAAATGATTTCAAATTAACATTGGTTGATTCTACCAGATGGCCGGAAGAGGAAAAGGACGTGCTGCCAACCCCGCCAACAACAACGATGAGGCATGCAACCCTCATCTTTCTGGAGGCCAGGACCGGGGTGGTCGCCGTGAAGAAGTTGATCCTCTCCACCAAATGCTGGAGAACCAAAATCAGCTCATCCAGAACTTGACTCAAGTGGTGGCCAACTTGCATCAAGTTCCACCTCCACAAGCTGCACCACGCCAACCAAGGTTGAGTGAGTTTCTAGGAACTCAACCTCCAAAGTTTGCAAGTGCTGCTGAACCTCTGGAGGCAGATGATTGGCTGAAGACCATTGAAAGTAAGATGAGGATTATACAATGCCAAGGGTATGAGAGGGTGCTGTTTGCCTCTCATCAATTGCATGGACCTGCTGCTGATTGGTGGACCGCCTACGTGGCCGCCCATCATGACCCTGAGAACATCACTTGGGAAGAGTTCAAGCGTAGCTTCCGCAACCATTACATCCCAAGAGGTGAACTCAAAAACAAGAGGAAGGAGTTTTTGGGACTGCAGCAGGGAAACATGACGGTGAGGGAATACCTCACTAAATTTACTCAACTATCCCGTTATGCTCCATGAGACATAGAGACTGATGAGCAGAAACAAAATTGTTTCGTGGAAGGACTTACCGCAGAGATGCAGTGTGCAATGTCCTCAAATGAGTATGAAAGCTTCCAAAAGATGGTGGACAGAGCATTTGTGGTAGAAAGGAAGCTAAAGGCCCTGGAAAATGAGAATAAGAGGAAGGCCGGGTGGTCACATCAAGCCTCAGGGAGCAACACCCGCCCACGTATGATGCAGCAACCTACGGGGCAGACGAGCCGTGCTGCGGTACCCTATTCAGCACCAAGAGGGTACAACCCAAACTACAGGCCTCCCGCAGCACCAGCACAGCCACAACGTCAGTTTGTGCAGCAGCCTCGCCCCGCATATCCACCTCGACCAGCAGTGCAAGGACCCCCAAACCAACCCCAAGACAACAAAGGCCAGGCATCTAAGATTGGGGTGCAATGTTTCAGCTGTGGTGAAGTGGGGCACTATGCCCATAAATGCCCAAAGAAGAAGCCTGCGCCGCCACAACAGCAGAATGTAATGAGAGGACGGGTGAACCACGTCACTATGGAGGAAGCACAAGAGGCACCCGACGTGGTAGTTGGTAAGTTTCCTGCCAATTTACACCTTGCAACTCTGCTGTTTGATTCTGGTGCTACCCACTCGTTCATTGCTCAAGGGTTTGTTAAGAAGCATGACCTAGCAACCACACAAATGAACCATATGCTAGCGGTAAACTCTCCAGGTGGAGAAATAAGGACAAGACAAGTGTGTCACAAAGTGAACCTAGACATTAATGGGGTAGTATTTACTGCTAACCTCATAGTGATAGATTCACAAGGGATAGATATTATTTTGTGTATGGATTGGTTGACCAAACATAAAGGAATCATCCATTGTTCGACCAGAACGGTGGAACTAACTCACCCTAGTGGCACAAGAGTAAAGTTCATAACGATACACGAGCCTAGGAGGGACATTAAATTAAATCAAGTGGAGGTGAAAGTTGAGGAAATCAGGACTATCAGGGAATATCCAGATGTTTTTCCGGAGAAGTTGCCAGGTATGCCTCCCGACCGTGACGTGGAATTCGCAATTGAGCTAGTACCGGGAACAGCCCCGATATACAAGAGACCCTATTGAATGGACTCCAAGCAGCTGGAAGAGCTCAAGGATCATTTGAGAGAATTGACGGAGAAGGGGTATATTCGCCCTAGTTCCTCACCATGGGGAGCTCCGGTGATATTTGTGCCCAAGAAAGACGAAACCCAAAGGTTATGCATGGATTACCGTGCTTTGAATGAGGTAACCGTCAAGAACAAGTACCCATTGCCTCGCATTGAAGACTTGTTTGATCAGTTGAGGGGAGCTTGTGTGTTCTCGAAAATTGATCTCAGGTCGAGATACCACCAACTCAAGATAAGGCAATCTGATATTCCCAAGACAGCTTTCATATCTCGGTACGGACTGTATGAATACACTGTCATGCCTTTCGGGCTAACCAATGCCCCGGCATACTTCATGTACCTCATGAACAAGGTATTCATGGAATATCTGGACAAATTTGTGGTGGTTTTCATAGATGATATTCTCGTCTTCTCCAAAGATGAAGAAGAACATGAGAAACATCTAAGGTTGGTGTTGCAGAGGCTGAGAGAACATCAACTATATGCCAAGTTGAGCAAGTGTGAGTTTTGGCTGAAGAGAGTTCCCTTTTTAGGACATATAATCTCGGAGGGAGGAATCTCCGTAGATCCCGCCAAAATCGAGGATATCCAGAAGTGGAAGACCCCTGAAAATGTCGGGGAAGTTCGAAGCTTTTTGGGATTGGCTGGATACTATCGACGATTTATTGAGGGATTCTCCAAGATCTCAAGACCTCTCACCAAACTGTTGGAGAAGGGAATCACATTCACCTAGACGCCACAGTGCGAGACGAGCTTTCAGGAGCTAAAGAAGAGATTGACAACAACCCCAGTGTTGGTTATGCCAGATATGCAGAAGAATTTCACAGTGTACTGCGATGCCTCTGGAAATGGGTTGGGATGTGTTCTCATGCAAGAAGGACATGTCGTGGCATATGCATCCCGGCAGCTTCGGAAGCACGAGAAGAACTATCCTACACATGACCTAGAACTAGCCGCAGTGGTACATGCGTTGAAAATTTGGCGGCACTATTTGATGGGGAAGAGGACAGAGATATATACGGATCATAAGAGTTTGAAGTACATATTCACACAGCCAGATCTCAACCTCGGACAAAGGAGATGGTTAGAGCTAATCAATGACTTTGATGTGGGCATCAACTATCATCCCGGGAAAGCAAACGTCGTGGCCGATGCTTTGAGTCGGAAAGTGCAGGTCAATAAGTTGAGCTTGAAGGACATGCCTGCAGAATTGAAGGACGAGGTTATAAGGCTCAATCTATGTCTAGTAAATAGTGGTGAAGCCATCGCCATGGAAGTGGACTCCACACTCGAGCGAGACATACGCGGGGCCAAAAGAATGATGAGAAGATACAAGAGATCAGACAGCTCATCAAGGAAAATAAAGCTCCTGGTTTTAGAGAGGATGAACAAGGAACGGTGTGGCACGGGAAAAGGATCTGTGTGCCAGAAGTAAAGGAGATCCGTGAATTAATTTTGAAGGAGGCTCACGATTCCGACTATTCCATTCATCCTGGGAGTACGAAGATGTACCAGGACCTCAAGAGCAGGTATTGGTGGTATGGCATGAAGAGAGATGTCGCGGAACATGTTGCCCTATGTGACACATGTCAGTTGGTGAAAGCAGAACATCAACGACCCGCGGGATTATTGCAACCACTCAAAGTGCCTGAATGGAAATGGGAAGAAATCAGCATGGATTTTGTCGTGGGATTGCCTAGGACCCAATCCGGGTATGATTCAATATGGGTCATTATTGATAGGCTAACCAAGGTAGCTCATTTCATCCCCGTGAAAGAAAGCTACAGCGGATCCAAATTGGCAGAGTTGTACATGTCAAGGATCGTGTGTTACCATGGAGTGCCAAAGAAGATAGTGTCGGACCGAGGGACACAGTTCACCTCGAGGTTTTGGCAGAAGTTGCATGAAACCATGGGAACCCATCTGAACTTCAGCTCTGCCTATCATCCCCAAACTGACGGGCAGACGGAGAGAACCAATCAGATCCTTGAAGATATGTTAAGGGCATGTGCACTCAAAAACAATAGGAGTTGGGACAAGAACATACCGTATGCGGAGTTTTCCTATAACAACAGCTATCAAGCTAGTATGAAAATGTCGCCGTTTGAAGCTTTGTATGGAAGGAAGTGCAGAACTCCCCTATTTTGGAACCAAACAGGAGAAAGTAAAGTGTTTGGTCCAGAAGTGCTACAAGAAGCCGAGGCAAAGGTGAGGGAGATTCGCAACAACTTGAGGATAGCACAAACACGCCAAAAGAGCTATGCCGATGTACGAAGAAGAGAGCTCGTTTTCAACGTGGGAGACTATGTTTATCTCAAGGTGTCCCCTATCAGAGGACTTCGTCGGTTCAAGGTGAAAGGGAAGTTGTCACCTCGATACATCGAACCCTTTCAAGTTTTGGAAAGGAAAGGCGAAGTGGCATACCAACTAGAGTCACCGGTTCATCTATCGGACGTGCACGATGTATTCCATGTGTCACAACTCAAGAAATGTCTGAGGACGCCTGAAGAGGTGTTACCCATGAATGAAGTGGATGTAGCTGAGGATTTGTCTTATGCCGAGCAACCATACAAGATTTTGGAGACAATGGAACGCCTCACCAGAAATAAAAGAATCCGGATGTGCAAGGTGCAGTGGAAGCATCACTCAGAAGAGGAAGCCACCTGGGAACGAGAAGATGAGCTCAAGGCACAATTTCCGGAATTGTTTTCTTAGAAACACCAATCTCGAGGACGAGATTTTTTTAAGGGGGGTAGAGCTGTAACACCCCAAAATTTTGATTCAAAACACTAAATCATGTTAAGAGGGGGATTTAAAAATTTTTGGACGTGCTGCATGTTTTGCAAAAATTCAAATTCAAACTGGAATTCAAATTAAACTCAAATCAGAAAAGAAATGGAAAAAGAAAAAGAGAAAACAGAAAAAAACCGGCCAGTGGGCCGAAACCCACCAGCCGGCCCAACTTACCCCGCGCCAGCCCGCAGCCGCGCGCCCGCGCTTTCTCACGCTGACAGGAGGGACCCACCCGGGCTTCGTCTTCAACCTCGCGCCGTGCCGGACTCTTTCTCACCGAATCCAAACCGATCGGAACTGCTGCGGATCACAGCCGAATTTCGCTCGAGGAGGATACGGACATGATCTAAACCACCTCGCCGCCCTCCCCCGTCTATAAAAACCCCGGCCCCGTTCTGTTTTTCCCACGCAATCGCCGATTTTTATTCCGGTGAGAACCGAGATTTCTCCGGTGAATCCCGGCTGATCTAAGCTCGGAAACTCCGATCTAACTCGCTGGTCTTGATCCACCGCCTCCGGGGAACCTTGCAGGTGCAGAAAACTCAGTGACTTGCGGTGTAAACACAGCGCCGACGAGCTTCGCCGTGGTTTTGCCTCGGACCTCGCCGCCGATCACCTCCCAGGACCTCCGAGCTCAAGAAAACCCCCGAGGTGAGATCCCCGACCTCCCCTCCACCGATCTATGCCATAAGATCACAGTTCTAGGCAGAATTCTCGAGGATCCAAAAGTTTCCGGCGAGATCGCCGCTTCCCGCCGCCGTGCGCCGCCGGTAGCGCCGCCCGCGCTCGATCAGAGCGACGTGGCCGCTTGTGCGCCGTTTATTTTAAATCGCACGGTAGGGTTTAAATCCCCGCGTACCGGTTCGATGTTATAATCTCAGTCGTCGGTTTAAAATCGGACGGTCCACGTCAGCCCCGCGTTATAAAGACTGGAATTCTTACGTGCTACCCCCTGGGGTTCTCAGGAAATAAGAGCTAGCCCCGGAAACTTCTGATCTAGCCCCTGGAACTCCAGAAAATCATGTAAATTCATTTAAAAATCAGTTTTAGCCCCTAGACTTAATAAAAATTAGGAAAAACACCTCTGATAAGTGTAACTAGACCCCTGGAAATTATGAAAATAATATTATAGACCCTGTAATGGGGTGAGTTCATTATTTTAGCCCTGTTTAGTATTTAATTTAGAAAATTGAATATGTAACTAGTGTTTAAAAATTAAAAAGTGGGACAAACATAATTGTCAAAATTAAGTTAAAGATTTTCTCAGTGTTTAGAAAATTTTGGAGTGAGATAAAAACATATTTTGGACTGAATTGAATCTGGTTAATTTATTATTCACATTTAGGAACACATTTTTAAGTAAAGAATAGTTATAGAAAATAGGGAAAATAATTGTGAAATAGTTTACATCAGAGGAAAAGGTCAAAATATGTTATTAAATTATTTAGGACCAGAACCTATTCTGTTTAGATGATGTGTATTACTAATTTCATAATAAAATACACATTTATGCATAGGAGAATAAATCTGAAAATATAGCAACTAGTAAATGATAAATGGAGTTTCTAAAATCCAAAGAATTCAGTTTAGGGTTGGTAGAAATTCTGAAGGCACATATGGAGAAGAAAAATACTTTTCATACATACTTGGTAGTGAAAAGGTGTAGTAGTTTAATATAAGGAATTTATTTAAATTTGAAACACACACACACATATATATATATATATATAGTATGTATGTATAAATATGAACACCAAAGTAGGAATCATATACATATAAATAAAAGTGTATGCAAGCCACAGGTCAACACACATAGAGTAACCACAACACATATAATGGTGAATGAATTTCATAAATATGAATGTGTGGTTTGTATGAAGTGGAAGTGTGAACTATGTCTTATGGATTGTTGTTTTTCTTTTGCTATGTGTGATGGTGTGATGTAGAACCTGCTCAAGAGCAAGTTATTCCTTTCCAAGACCAGGACTACCCATTTCAAGAGCAGCAAGAAGGAGGCAAGTGTCCTTGACCACTTTGATCGTATGCTAGGATGTGTAGATAGAATTATTTGCATTGTCAAATGAAATATGAAACCCATGCTAGGAAGTTTCCCTAGAATTGCATTACCTTGTTTCCTTGTAGCTTGGGTTGGGATTTATTTTATCTTGTCATTTATTATTATGCATATGCTTAGCCATGCTTAGAAAGGGATGTTTGGGATATGAGATCATCAGTTTATTTTACCATACTCTTGAATGAGATATTGTGAGTTATGTAGAGGTAGGGATCAAGGCAAGTTGGATGTTTTGGTTGTGTGCTGGGTGCACGAGACTCGGGTTTGTGTTTAGTGCTTGCCTGGATCCTAAGGACCGGTTCATGGAGCATGTAACCTGGCTTTACAGTGCCAACCACATGCTGAGATGGGGCAGCTTGGCCAATTAATTAGGTGTATCCCCGGCGTAGTATGGGTGTGTTGGATGGTGCGGGGAGTAGGTGTCAGCTGGACTACCATATGAACTGCAAGGCTCAAGAGGGGGCCACTGCAGCGGGGTTGGAGCCTCTTGTATGCTGTTAGGGGTGAAACCTCAGAGGGCCCACGCTCGTCGGGAATCCCTTTGTAAAGGTTTCGTAGTGATCTCCTGGCTACACACCTGGGAAGTGTGATTGTGGTTCGTAGCCACTGGCATAATGGAGGTTCTTTTAGTCCACCCGGCAACGGGGGATGAAATCACTACATGTGGGTACAGTGGTACAAACTCTGCAGAGTCAAAACTGTCATGAAAGCCGTGCTCACGGTCAAGAGCGGCTTGGACTTATTCATGATTAGAGGATTGATGGTTTTGGAAGTTAAGCGGGGAGCTTAACATTGGAAATGATGTTATGGTTATTGGATTATGATGATGGGATGGGAGATTGGGACCATTTCATCTGTGTAGTAATGTAGGTGCTTAACAAGTTAAGGTGATAGGTATTAATTGCATAGTGCTTTAACCATGAGTTCAACCTCTCCTTGTTCTAGCCATGCATGATATAATTTTCCCACACTTGCTGAGTACCCTTGGTACTCAACCTTGCATATTTGTTGGTTTATATTGCTGCTCAGGTCAAGACAATGAGGTGGTGTATAATGACCAAGACTTTGGACCCGAGGAAGGTTTCTAGGTTCATGGAGACCCCCGGGCAACGCCTATGATGGAGCCCTAAAGAATAATATTCCGCTGCTAGTTTATTTACTTGTGGTGAACTTATTATTGTCCATCGAGACATTTACTATGTAAGACTTACTTATATTCGACACCTGGCTTGTAATAAATGATGCTTCACTATTTGTCATCACATGTATGAGAAAATGATCCTGGCATACATGTGATATTCACTTGGTTGTTCTTTGGAAAAACCGGGTGTGACAGGAAACTATTTTGTTTTTGCGAAAAGGTGTGTGTGCTGAGTCAAACATGATGGGAAACCCTTTTATAGGAGTTTACTAGTTTTGGTTAAACCATCCTTGTCGCCAGGGAAGTTTATGAGTCGGGTATGGTTTTCACTTTTATGCTTCGCTGAGTCCATGGGATTACGGGAAGCGAGATAGATGTGTCTAGCTAACTGCACTCGTAAGAATATTGAGGAACTGATGTTGTTAATGAACATGGATCGGAGGGAGATCTAGCAAGCCGGGTTTGTGAATGAGGTAGAATGAGATGGTGGTTTACTTGCCGTAGATCTAAGGACCGGTTCATGCGAGCACATGCCAGGATAAAAGTGCCACCACAAGGCCAAGTATGGGTGCGGCTTAGCTGAGTAATTAGGTAAGTTGCTAGATTTTTATGGACTGTGGAAGGCACGGGGAATGGTGATGAGGACATCTCTCCTTTGCATACAATGCAAGGACCGATCACTAGAGCACTTGCACGACAATTGGATCTCCAGGTGTGTTCTAACCTTGTCAATTGTTTTTCAAAACTTACGCTTGTTTCCATGCATGTTTTATTGATTAGGAACAATGGAGAGGACCAGCAAGGGCTGGGAGGAGTCCAAGGAGTCAAGGAGGAGGAGATAGGACGTGCACACCAAGGAGGAGCCCAAGTACAACTCGACTTCGACTCCACCTCGGGTTCCAGGAGCTGCCTTCAACAAAACTGACGTCCCGGACACATACGGAGTCGGATTTGGACGTTCTATATATGGTTGAAACCGTGATTTCATAAAGCTTCCAATGGAACCAGCCCCACCTAAAAATTCCTTCTAAGTTGATGGGAATCAGCAAAACAAGTGGGCGTCCAGAATCTGTCCGGTGCTGCGCCACCGCCTTTTGGGCTGCTGGCCCGTGTATTGTGTGGAAGCCCATTAGGGTTGCGTCCAGGGGTCTTGCACGCCCCTAAACTCATTTTTATACAGCAGCTGTCACCACATTAGTGTCGGGTTTTGCTTAGTTACAATCTGTCATTGAACAGTGTCGCCGATCATCGGTTGTGAGACCCCAAATTCGTGATCAATTCAGTTTTGATTACAACTTCTCTGTTATTGCTTGTGTTATTGATTGCGCTTGCAGGGATAAACCTTCATGGCGAGGTCATTCGTGTGACACGGGTGATAACAAACGGAGCAGTGGTGTAGTGATTGCGGGGTTTCGTTCATTCGGAGCCTTGGATCATCAATGTCGAGATCTCCACCCAATCAAGTTTACCCTACCTCTCGGAAGATCGGGACTCATCCTCCTATCAATTGGTATCAGATTTCCAGGTTCACCGTGAGGTATACTTGTGTGCCCTTTAGATTTATTTTGTTTCAGTCCTATCGTCCATAAAAAGCCACAAAAAAATTAGTTTCCCTGGCCTACAACCCCCGCTCAACCTTTTGCACAATTTAGTTTCAGAGTCCGTAGTTCTGAGTTCGTGTCCTAGGTTGAGTCTGGTTGCTGGTTTAGATTTGTTTTGGTTTAGTTTTGTTTCTTCCATCCGCTGCCATCTACAAAAAACCAATCTACAAAAAAATTCCATCCACCGATTCGTTTCTGTTGCAGTTTCCACCACCACCAAAACCTGATTCGGGGTATCCTCCTTAAAATGGGCATAACTTTTTGCTCGTAACTCTGATTGAGGCGCATTTTTTTTCCCGGAAAGGTCTCGAAAAAGTCCACATACAGTGTTTTCAAAAAAAATTACAAAAAAATTAAGAAGGCCCTCGTTTCGAACTCCGAGGTTCCAGCACCAGTTTTTCCAATCGCTCCTGAATTTGTGCCGATCTCATCTTTCATCGGTTTGAGCTAATACTTGGTGCTGTTTCTATTCTTGTGCCCCTGGTTGAGAAAAAATATCAAAAAAATAAAGAGAAAAAAAGATTTTGATTTCTACTAGTGCTTCAAGACAAAAATAGGAGGCTAAGGGGTTTTCTAGTTGTGCTATTTCTGTGTGACTGCTGGATACTTGCTGATATTATCCTTGTTGTTCATGATCATTCATCCTTGCCCTTGCTTGTTGCCACAACTGTTCTAATACATTCTTAGGCCAGCAACTAGGTGAAATTCTTTGGACACTTATTCAGCATTGCTATCTATTACTAACTTGTGTGCCACATACATATACTGCATTTGAGCCTTCCAAGCTCCGCCTTCTCTCGAGCAGAACAGGTAACCTTTGCAATCACACCCACTCTCTGCTTGCTTCACACCGGTCACCGTTGGCCACCTGCAGTGCTGGTAAGAAACTTGTAAGAGCGGGGTAAGACGCATCTTACTGATCGATTTTCCACCCACTTCGGAGAGCGTAGTAATAGGGTTCTTCACGATCTTTTTGCCTTCGTTTCTGTTTTGTACTAACAATGACAGGAAAGAAGCCTATGGATAAGACCTCTGGTTTTACACCTCCGGATGATGATGAGTGCGTGTCCCATATGGAACTAAAGGACATGATGCGGGCAATGACCGAAGCTTTCAACAATTACCAGACCACTACAACAGCCACCTTTCAGAGGCTCCATACAAGTGTTGCTGGTCTGACCACACGGTTGGACGAGATGGAGACTGGTCTTCCCCAACAAGCTACACCCTCTATCATCCTTGATGGTGATGCACATGCTCACTACAACACAGAGGATGACTTCAATAACGATGAGGTTGATGCACAGCAGCGCCGTCGCCCTCGACGAAATCGTCAAGGTATGGGAGGTAGACCTCGTCCTCATGCTCCTGAACAAGATAATGATCCTTATGCTAAGATTAAGTTTTCTATTCCAACATTTTATGGATCTTATGACGCTGAGACTTACTTGGATTGGGAGATGACGGTAGAACAAAAATTTAGCTCTCATCTTGTTCCTGAGCGACATAGAGTTAGACAAGCCACTAGTGAGTTTAAAGATTTTGCTATAATTTGGTGGAATGAACTTGTCAATACATGTAATGCACCACAGACATGGGCTGCATTAAAAGAAGAGATGCGCGCTAGGTTTGTTCCTCCTTCATATAGACGTGATCTTCTTAAGAAATTGCAACGCTTTGATCAGGGTGACATGACTGTCCAATAGTACTACCAAGAGTTGCAGAAAGGTATGCTTCGTTGTGGGGTAGTTGAGGATCAGGAAGACCAAATTGTTAGGTTTTATGGAGGCTTGCGGCGTGAGATCCAGGACATAGTTGACTACAAGGAATATCATTCTATTCAACGTTTATTTCAACTTGCTATGTTAGCAGAAAAAGAAGTGCAGGGTCGCCAACAGCAGCGGCGAAACAACACCTTCACGCCACGACAATTTCTGGTGCCATCCAAAGCAGTGCCCTCCTCGAGCGTACGTGCTTCTACACCACCCTCCACGGGTGTTGTACGCAGCGGCATCGCACCTTCTACATCACGGGGACAAGATAACAGCAAGTCCCAGATGCCTCCAGGTGTTGCAGCAAAGGCGGTTGCACCAACACTTCGACAAGTCGCAGCTCCGACATAAAGTGCCACCGCTGCCAGGGACTTGGCCATATGCAACGAGATTGCCCCAGCAAACGGGCGATCATTGCCACTGCTGATGGTGGGTATGTTAGTGCTTCTGATATTAAAGATGAAAATATTATTACAACTAACATTTCAGGTTCGGATGATGGTGCTGAGGAGGTTCTTGGTACATCTGCGACAAACAACTATAGGACTTTGATTGTGCAACAAGCTTTGAGTGCCACGGTTCGAGAGGACAACAACCGCCAATGTCACAACCTTTTCAACATGTTTCTCGTCGTCAAGGACTGCCGTATACATACCGTCATTGATGGTGGTAGCTGCAACAATTTGGTGAATGTTGAGGTGGTCAAGAAGCTTGGCTTGACCACACGGGAGCATCCCCACCCTTATCACATTCAATGGTTTAACAACAATGGTAAGGTTAAGGTAACACAAACAGCAAGGATACATTTTTCCATTGGTTCTTATCATGATTTTGCTGATTTTGATGTGGTACCTATGGATGCTTGTTCTCTTTTGTTGGGACGTCCTTGGGAGTTTGATACTGATGCTATTCACCATGGTCGATCTAATAAGTATACTCTCATGCATAAGGGCAAGAAAATTGTGTTGCTTCCTATGAGTCCCACTGAAATTGTACAATTTGAGCAGGAGAAAAAGAATAATGCTAAGCAAAAGGGTGTTTTCAATTCTGAAATTCAGCAACCTATTAAGTTGAAAAATCCTATTTTGCTTGCAACTAAATCTGATCTTGATGATTTATATGCCTCTAATGGAACTTGCTATGCTTTAGTGTGCAAACATGCTTTATATTCCATTGAGGATACATCCATTGTCTTGCCACCTGCTGTTGCTAACCTTTTGCAGGAATATATGGATGTTTTTCCATCAAAGATACCCCCTGGATTACCACCTGTGCGAGGCATTGAGCAAAAGATTGATTTGGTTCCAGGGGCGAGCTTGCCAAACCGTGCTGCCTACAGGACCAACCCCGACGAGACTAAGGAAATTCAGCGACAAGTCCAAGATCTTCTGGACCGCGGTTACATTCGTGAGAGCCTTAGTCCTTGTTCTGTTCCTGTTCTTTTGGTTCCAAAAAAAGATGGCACTTGGCGCATGTGTGTTGATTGTAGAGCCATCAATAACATTACCATTCGTTATCGCTATCCTATTCCTAGATTGGATGACATGCTTGATGAGTGGAGTGGTGCTGTTATTTTCTCCAAGATTGATTTGCGTAGTGGGTATCATCAGATTTGTATGGCTTTAGGTGATGAATGGAAAACTGCTTTTAAAACTAAATTCGGACTTTATGAATGGTTAGTCATGCCATTTGGTTTAACTAATGTGCCCAACACTTTCATGAGGTTGATGAATGAGGTTTTACGTGCTTTCATTGGTAAATTTGTGGTGGTTTACTTTGATGATATCCTTATTTACAGCAAGTCATATGATGAGCATCTTGAACATTTGCGTGCTGTTTTTAATGTCTTGCGCGATGCACGTTTATATGGTAACCTTGAGAAGTGCACCTTTTGCACCGATCGTGTGTCTTTTCTTGGGTATGTTGTTACTTCGCAGGGTATTGAGGTGGACGAGGGAAAGATTGTTGCCATCATGAGCTGGCCACTTCCGACTACGGTCACACAGGTTCGGAGTTTTCTTGGTCTCGCAGGTTTCTACCGGCGTTTTGTGTGGGATTTCAGCACCATTGCGGCACCTCTCCACGAGTTGACAAAGCATGGAGTGCCGTTTCGATGGGGACCAGCACAACAACAAGCTTTTGATGTTCTCAAGTCGAAGCTCACACAAGCACCATTGCTGCAACTTCCTGATTTTGAGAAGACCTTCGAGCTTGAATGTGACGCGAGCGGCATTGGCATTAGAGGAGTGCTAATTCAAGGAGGTAAGCCTGTTGCCTTCTTTAGTGAAAAATTGCATGGGCCTTCGCTGAATTATTCTACATATGACAAAGAACTTTATGCTTTAGTGCGTGTCTTGCAAACTTGGCAACATTACCTATGGTCTAAAGAATTTATCATACATTCAGATCATGAGTCTTTAAAGTATCTTAAAGGACAAGCTAATCTGAACAAACATCATGCTAAATGGATTGAGTTCATAGAATCATTTCCTTACATCATTAAACATAAGAAAGGGAAAGACACGAGTGAGGACTGCCCTAGGAACTGCATGGCACAAGAGGGGCCCGTGGGTGGAAGAATTGGAGATTCTAGTCTGCCTGTGAAACCTTAGTGAGTCCATACATCTAGTAGCCCCTTTGTAAAGGCTATTTTGTGATATCTTGGCCATACACCGACGGTTGTGTACTGGTATAATGGAGGTTCTGCAGTCGCCGACGGGTGACGAAATCACAAACTTGTGGGTAAAGAGGTGCAAACTCTGCAGAGTCTAAAACTATCATGATAGCCGAGCTTACGGTCACGAGCGCCTGGTCAACTTCCATGATTAGTTGGATGGTTATGGTTTTTGGATGATTACTGGTTATGGTTTTTGGTTATGATTTGGTTTTCGGGACTGTTGAGTCCGGGTGATAAGATTTGGTTGCATGAATGTTGAGTCATGGCAACGAGATTGGTCTCGGTGTGAGCCGGAATTGTTTATGAGATGAAATGGTAGCGAATACGAGATGGTATTCGTGAGATGGTAGCGAATACGAGAAGGTATTCGTGAGCAATAAAGAAGTTGATTAATGTCTAGTTGGGACATGGAAAGTGATGTGCATAATGGAGATATGTTGGTATTTTAATATACGTTGGGATTACGTTGCTGTTTTATCGTGGTTTGGTAATAACTTTGCTTTCTGCAATGAGCCTTTTTTATACCTACCTTGTTGTGAGCTACATATCATATTTTCCCGCACTTGCTGAGTACATCATTGTACTCAAACTTGCATTATTATTTCATCATCAGCAACAGGAGAAGATTACTATGAAGACCAGGTGGAGCATTAGGTGTGTAATCTGTCCTCAACCTTGCCTGTGGGGAATGGAGCAGAGATGGAGCTGCTGCTGCTTAGATTGCTTCCGCACTAGTTAGAAGATTTCCACTGCTAGAATAAAGACTTCCGCTGTTAGATTAAGACTTCCGCTGTTAGCATGAGTCCAAGACTCATGAGACATTGTAATAAAACCCTGTTATTCGTGGTAATATATATTCTGAATTCAGTTTGTGGAACATAGGTGTATGTGTGATGAACATCCTAGGCACACATATGCATCAGTTCTCGGTTCTGTGGTCTTCCACAGAATTGAGAGCGTCACATTGCATGAACACACATCCAAGCTCTTGACTTGATGCGTCACAATATATGTCAAAGCTCTTGCTCACATCCGGCAATATCAAGATCAGCGTTGTGGTTAGCCTTTTCTTGAGCTCCTCGAAGCTTTCTTGACACGCTGGGGTCCACTGGAACGCCTTTCCCTTCATTAGCAACTCCGTATAGGCTTTGCTATCTTGCAGAAATCCTTGATGAACCGTCGATAGTATCCAGCCATCCCAAGAAAACTCTGATATCTCTCACATTTTGTGGTGGGTTCCACTTCAGAACATCTCCCACTTTTCCGGGATCAACCGATACTCCTTCCTCGGAGATGATGTGGCCTAAGAACGATATCTCCTTTAGCCAAAATTGATATTTGCTAAGCTTGTCATACAATTGATGCTCTCGCAGCTTTTGCAATATCAATCTCAAGTGTTCTTCATGTTCTTCCTCGCTTTTCGAATACACCATGATATCATCGATAAAAACCATGATGAACTTGTCCAAGTACTCCATGAAGACCTTATTCATGAGGTACATGAAGTATGTGGGTGCATTCGTTAACCCAAAAGACATCACGGTATATTCATACGAACTATACCGTGTTCGAACGGCAGTCTTGGGTATATCGGAGGGCTTAATCTTCACCTGGAAGTATCCCGACTGAAGATCAATCTTGGAGAAAACTCGGGCACCCTTCATCTGGTTGAACAGGTCCTCTATACGGGGCAGAGGATACTTGTTCTTGATCGTCACTTCATTGAGAGACCTATAGTCCACACACATCATTTGGGTCCCATCCTCCTTGTCTACGAAGAGCACGAGGGCTCCCCATGGTGACGAGCTTGGACATATAAAACCCTTCTCTAGCAGCTCCTGAATTTGCTTCTTGAGTTCCACTAGTTCATTAACGGGCATCCTATATGGTCTCTTTGCTATAGGTGCAGTTCCGGGTACTAGGTCAATGGAAAACTCGATGTCCCGGTCAGGTGGCATACCTGGAAGTTCTTCCGGAAACACGTCCGAAAATTCTTGAACCACCGGAATGCTTTCCAGTGTTGCCTCTTCGACGTGGTTCAACTTTGCCTTCTCGGTTGCCGGTTGGGCTGACTCGAACTCAATGCGGGTACCGTGCTTGTTTATCAACTGCACGCTCCTCTCAACACATTGGATTACTCTGTTGTGCTTGCTTAACCAATCCATTCCGAGTATTATGTCAAGCCCTTGGGAATCCAAGACAATAAGGTTGGCAAGGAAGTCTACCCCCTTATTTTAAGGTTTACCCTTGGACATACTATATTAGTCCTCATCTCTCCACCGGGAGAATTAACCAACATAGTATATTTCAAGTGTGATATGGGTAGATTATACTTGGCAACATACTTGGATGATATGAATGAATGCGATGCTCCAGAACCAAATAAAATGGTGGCTGGGTTGGAGTTGGCAAGGAACATACTAATCACGACGTCCTCAGCCTGTTGCGCTTCCTTAGCAGAAACATGGTTCACGTTGCCGCGAGCGTCGTTCTGCTGTCCACGGTTACCTTGCATAGCTCCTCCGTTCGGCCGTGGATTCTGCTTGGGTGCGTTGCTTGGTTGTCCAGGACCTCTCTTCTAGCACTGGCTCGCAAAGTGTCCCGCCTCTCCGCATGCAAAGCATGCCTTGTTGCCCACGACAGCAGGTACGTTGGGGCGGGGGTTTTGAGCATAAGCGCCCGTGTTTGGATGGGGCGCAGAAGGCAAAGGCACACGAGGTGCTTGCATGACAGGACGTTGCTGTGGTGGCTGATTAGGGCGAAAAGTAGGAGCGGACGATCCATACTGTGGTGCAGCTGGGGGCATGTACCGAGGCGTACGTTGTTCCCTTGTGGCTGATATGACATCTTTCTCTTGCCCTATTGCTCAATCTCTCGGATCTTGCTCTCAACTACTATAGCTTTGTCAACTAGCTTCTGAAAGTTCGCATAGTCATTGTTGAGGAGTTGAACTTGGATCTCATTGTTCAACCCTCTCATGAACAAGTACTGCTTCCTCTGGTCTGAGTTGACATCTTCGGGGGCATACCTTGAAAGCTTCCTGAACTCGTTGAGGTACTCATTCACGCTCTTCTTTCCTTGGCGGAGACCCTCGAACTCTTGCCTTTTTAGCATCATGACTCCAACAGGGACGTAGTGAGAGCGGAAGCTCTCCTTGAACTCTACCCAAGTGATTGTCTCCGGGTTGTCATGAGCGTTGCATAGAGCGTCCCACCAGTCAGCAGCTGCTCCCATGAGTTGGTGCGATGCGAAGAGAAATTTCTCTCGGTCATTGCACTGAACTATGGCAAGCTTCTTCTCCATGGACTTCAACCAATCATCGGCCTCCATGGGATCATTAGCTTGTGCAAAGGTAGGTGGTCGAGTCCTCATGAACTCTCCTAGTCGGTTGTGAGCCGGCGGTGGTGGTGGTGGTGGTGGCGGTGGTGCAGAACGGGGTTGTTGTTGTTGGCTTGCAGCTGACCCAAAGTTTGGATCCTGGTTTGCATGAGCTGATTCTACATAGCCATCAACCTTTCAAGGCTGTTTCCACCAGCCTCGGGGTTGACATTCTTAGGAACTTCGACGTGGTCATCCTCTTAGTTGCCACGGACGTTCCTCCTTTGTTGGCCGGCATTTTCTCTCACCATCTGTGAGAGAGAATTGGATAGAATAGAAGTTAGAAGTTTTGATGGATCCCCCCCAACTATATGCATCAAGGGTATGAACTATATATCTTAGTGGTTATGAGGATGTGAACACGTGCCGAAGCATCTCACATCTCTCTACTATGTGTGGATATGGACAATGTTGAAACGTCCCACAACTCACACTAAGCACACAATCACAACAATCATCACAAAGTTCAGCACACAACTTCTATTCAAGGCTTACTCAATGGGGTCCTATGTGGTTTGGGGTGGTACCAACTGTGACTTTGTCCTATGGTCAATGGGGTTCTAATGCCAATCTATGCATTCTACCTAGGCTTACATCCTATGTTCAGCGTGGCTTCTAAAACCAATCTGCGACTAGGCTTGCGTCCTACGGAACCGTGGTTCTGCTACCAATCTGTGATCAATCTAGGCTTGTGATCTACAGTCAACCGTGGTTCCTAAAACAATTCTGTGATTTCTATCTAGGCTTGCGATCTACAGTCAACCGTGGTAGCTTGATACAATCTATGACCTATCTAGGCGTGTGACCTATGATCAACCGTGGCTTTGATACCAATCTGTGATGCCTCGGTTCTATGGAAAAACCATAGAACCTGGACTGATGCATATGTGTGCCCAGGATGTTCATAACACATACACATATAATCCACAAACTGAATTCAGAATATATATAACCATGAATGAATAGATTCAAGTACTTTATTACATCAATCTTTATTGCAGCGGAAGTCTTATCTTAGCAGCGGAAGTCTTCTAAACTATAGCGGAAGCAAACTAAGAAGCAGCAGCGGCTCCATATTCTACTCCACAAGCAAGGTTGAGGGTAGATTACACGCCTAATACTCCACGTGGTCTTTATAATACTCCTCTCCTGTTGCTGATGATGTATGATAATGCAAGGGTGAGTACATGACGTACTCAACAAGTGCGGAAAGTATGACATGTAGCTTACAACAAGGTAGGTATAAAAAGGTTCATTGCATAAAAGCAAAGGTTATTTCACAAATCATGATAAAAACAACAACTAGCTTTAAGTGAATGTAATCCCAACATGTATTTAAACATCAACATACCTCCATCATGATTCACCACTTTTCATATCTCATCCGAACATTTATCTTTCTCAACTTTTCACATGCTCATGAATACCATCTCGTATTCACTACCATCTCATCTCATATTCAATTCCACCTCATAATCGAGATCAAATCTCATTTCCATGACTCAACAGTCATGCAACCAATCTCATTACCCGGACTCAACAGTCCCGAAAACCAAATCCAAAGACCAAACCATCACCAAACCAATAATCAAACCAAATACCATCCCAATAACCATCCCATCTAATCATGTGGATTGTCCAGGCGCTTGTTACCGTAAGCTTGGCTATCATGATAGTTTTACACTCTACAAAAGTGGCACCACTTTACCCACAAGTTTGTGATTTCGTCACCCGTCGGCGACTGCAGAACCTCCATTATACCAGTACACAACCGTTGGTGTATGGTCAAGAGATCACAAAATAGCCTTTACAAAGGGGCTACTAGATGTATGGACTCACTAAGGTTTTACCAGCAGGCTAGAATCTCCAATCCTCCCACCTAGGGCCCCCTCTTGTGCCATGCAGTTCCCAGGACAGTCCTCACTCGACTCCCATTCCCCGCGCCTTCCAAGGTCCATAACAATCTAGCAACTTACCTAATTAGTCAGCTAAGCCGCATCCATATTTGGCCTTGTGGTGGCACTGTTATCCTGGCATGTGCTGGCATGAACCGGTTCTTAGATCTACGGCAAGTAAACCACCATCTCATTCTACCACATCCACAAACCAAGCTTGCATAGATCTCCCCCGATTTATGTTCATTAACATCAAGTTCTAATTATCATTATTCTTATGATTGCAGTAGCTAGATACATTCTATCGCTTCCTACAACCCATAGATTAGCGAAGCAAAAAGCAAAAACCGACCATACCCGACTCATCAACTTTCCCGGTGACAAGGGTGGTTAACAAAACTAGTAAACTCCTATAAAAGGGTTTCCCATCAAGTTGACTCAGCATACACAGTTTTCTCAAACAAAATAGTTTCCAAAAACATAGAATCAATATGGTCAAGGAGCACTTGCCTTGTTCCTGTGGTTTCTGTTGCTCTTGGATCTCGAAGTCTTAGTGTTGTGGCTCGTCGTAGATAGCTCCCTGAGCTTGTCCTTCTACTCACGATCACGCATATATAAGATTTACAGCAATCAATCATCATGCACAATCCTTATTTAAGATGCAATGGTGCATATGCATGCTAACCCTATGGTGCTGTTTTATTAGATCAGTTTGTACGTATTCTTGCATGGGTTTGCATAGGTTTTTACGATGAACAGGGGTATAAAGATCAAGTGTGGACGTGGCGATGATCTTGACTCTAGATCAAAGCGATCAACACGTGATCTGTCCACATGAAAAGCTTCTGTTCGAAGGGATCGAAGGAACAAATGCAAAGAAAACCGCGATCTCGTCGTAAGGTGGTAATGGAGGCCTACCTTACTTCCTTCGGATCTTTCTTCCTAGCAAAAACAGATCGTCGGCTCTCCTCCGGCGATGGTGATCGTGTCTGGGCTCGTCGGCGGTCTTCTCCGATGGTCAAACTACGGCGAAGGGGTTTAGATCGACTGAGTTTAGGGGCTAGGGCTTCTAAGTTGTCGGCTTAGAAATGATGTTACGACCAAGGGGTTTGTTTCGGGTTCTATTTATAACCCTAATCTGAAAGGGTAGCCTTTTCCTTGGGCAGTTCTTGCAGTGCTGAGAGGGCCTCTGTCTCTGTGAAAGGGCTATCCAGGTCCTGTCCATTTAGTAAAGGCAGCTCTAGTGAGTCCCAGTCAATGGCTCAGGTGCGTTGGCAGTCCATCCCCATCATGTTCTGGAAGTGCTGGTGGAGTATTTCTTCCATATCTTGGTGCGAGTGTGTATACTGTCCTGATGCTGTTTTCAGCCTTGGAATGTAGAGTTTCCTTGCCCTCGCGTTGGCCTTTGAGTGGAAAAATTTTGTGCAGGCATCCCCTTCTTTAATCCATGTAATTCTCGACGCCTGCCTCCATCGTGATCGTTCCACGGCTGCCAGCCCCAAAATTCTTAGTTTCAAATCTTTCCTCGGTTCCAGTTCTGGCTGTGAGAGTAATCTTTCCCTCTTGTGCCTTGTCTAGTTTGTATAGGACTTCATTTGCCATATAAAGTTGTAGTCTCGCGTTACTGAAGAGGTTCCTGCTCCACCTTCTTTGCTTCCGTGCAGTGGCTTGTAGCTTTCATGACAAAGTTAGCAAACCGGTTGGCATGCTGCCCCTCCCAGGCTTGCCTCACAATGTCAATGAATCCGGGTACCTTGAACTAGAACGCTTCAAATCTGAATACTTACGTATTACGCGGTCTTTACTGTTGACAGAGAAGTAGTGGGCAGTGATCAGATAACGAGGACAACAGGGGCTGAAGTGTGAAGCCAGAAAATGTTGTATCCCAATCTTTGTTGCAGAAAGCGCAATCTAGCCGGATATGGGTTAGGTTCAGTTCACCCTTTCGTTACTCCATGTATACTTCCTATTCTCTGCAAAGCAAATTCTAGGAGCTCGCAAGCATTCAGGGTTCAGCAGAGTACCCATGAGCCTCCTGTTGAAATTACAATTATTTTCATCTGCAGCCTCATATATGAGATTGACGTCCTCCATACAGATCCAAGGGGTGTCATTTGCTGGTTTTAGTGTTTTGAGCTCCTCTAGGAAGGATAGCTTCTCTGAATCTTCCGTTGGGCCGTAGACCACAGTGAGCAGGAATGACTCATTCAACAACCCACGTAGCTTAATGTGCAAAGACAAGGAATAGTCTTTCCTTATTATCTGGTCAGCCACAATCTTGTCTAAATTCCAAGCTACAAGTATGCCACCCCGAGTTCCATTCGCTGGTAAAGCATGAAAGATTTCCAAACGGTAGCCGAAGATCTCTCTGTGTAACTGCAGGGTGATGGAGGCAAGCTTAGACTCTTGCATACAAGCGATAGTCGGGGCAGCCGCTGTCATCATCGCTTGAACTGCAGCTCTCCTTGCTGGGGAGTTTAGCCCTCTGATATTCCATGAAAGAAAACATAACTGGTTGCTCATTGATAAAACAGTAGGGACAACGACAGGTCGTTCCAACTGATGGCTGATCCACGGAGCACACCTTCTAGTAGGGAGAAGAACGCTTAACACCCCAAAGTTACCCCCCCCCCCTGCCCCCCCCCCTATCTTGACCCAGTGAACTGACAACACTTCTAACTGAAACACATACAAGAGGCATAACATGAAGAACAAAACTGCAACACAAAGACCTTCCAAACAACCATCTCTAATCAAGCTTCCCCTTGGGCAACCTGCTCCTCTGCTGCCAAGGTCTGGAGTGCAGTGGAGTCCAGGCCCACTGCAGATCTGATTGCTTCAATGGCTTTCTTGTGTAGTGGAGTCTTGTACATCATCAGGTACTTCGACATCGCCTAGTCACTGTCCACCTGCCTGTCAGCCATGAAGTCGAGGGACTTAATCAGCCTCTGTGTTGATCTATGGGCAATAGGAACCAGGGATGGTTGGGCCGTCACATATCCTACTGTTGTTAGTATTTTCAGAGCTATGGTTGGGTCTGGTTCTATGGCTGCAGATGCCTCAGACGTTGCTGGTGCTTTTCTTAATATTGTTATTGGTGGCCATTTTTGGTCATGGGTTTGTCTTGTGCTTGGCGCCGTATAATGAGAGCAATTTCTTGTTAGTAAACCCGCAAACCCAATATCAACATCGCACATACACATGTATTGTAAAATATATTGCTTGATTTTTATTTTGAATCGGATCACCTCACCTCCATTTTCAAAAAAACAGAGATCCACCACATTACAAACCATGTCATCTAACAGCTTTACTATTGTTTTTGCTGTCTATACAACCAAATTCATCCCCATTAGGGTTACTACAGAACATTTTAACTGTCAACTGCAGTGCAATCAAAATACAATTATTTCCTAGATCCAGAATATATCAAGTCCCATCAACATTCTTCACTTTCACAAGATCTCTCTTCTCCTATTTGACCATCATGATTTACATCAATTCAGATCATCCAAATCAGAATGCGGTATCATCATCTGCCCCCCTTGAGATTGCATTACCTTAAAAGCTTCTTGCATCGTAGCTTTGGCCCCCAAATGTATTATATCTTGCATATCCTGTGGAAGCAGTCCTGCCCAATAACTCATTAGTGCACATGCGTAGAAAATTATCTCACAAGGTTGCTTAATAACGTTGTTCTCAAAACATACTTCATTTCTTAATTTTCAGGTAGCCCAGTAGATTGATGCTAATCCTAACATGTAAACTGACCCCCCCTTCCGGAATTACTGTCTTAATCCATATCCAGAATTGATTTAAATTGTTAGGCCTAAATCTACTCCCTAAAGACCTAGCTACTATGCCCCAAACAACTTTCAAATAATCACACGAAAACAATAAATGATCAATTGTTTCCAATTGAGAACAAAAGCTACAGCTACCATCTCCTTTCCAATTCAACATATCCTCCTTTGTTAAAATAGCCCCATTTTTCACCTGCCACATAAATGTTTTAATCTTTGGTGGTATTCTTGATTTCTAAATCTTTCTATAGTGTAATCCGGATTCATTTGTGGTGAGCTTAGCATACATAGATCTCACCGAAAAAACTCCAGATTTAGACCATAGCCATATTACCATATCCTCTTTATCTGAGATTACCTGTCCATTCAAAACTCTTGCTAGTTCATACCATTGACTATGAAGAACAATAGGTAATCTAGGATGGAACTGAATACTCCAGTTCTCTTTTACGCACTGAGATATTGTTAAATCCTTGTTATAACAATATTCAAACAGTAGAGGATACATTATCTTAAGCGATCTATCACCTAACTAGAGATCATACCAAAACTTTATTTTCTTTCCATCTCCTGAGTAAATCTCCTACCAGCCGAGTATATATCAAGGACTTTTAACAGATCTTCCCTAATAGCAGAATCAGATTGTTTGTGTTTAATATTTCATATAAGACCACCTTTAATGTACTTTGTATTTACCAAATCATGTCATATACCTTTTTCATATTCCAATTTCCACCACCATTTGGCAAGGAGACTTAAGTTCATTTTTTTAAGATTTTTTATTCCCAATCCACATTTCATCTTATTTTTACAAACTTTGTCCCATCTAACCAGATGATATTCCTTCTTTTTACTTCCCCCTGCCAACCGATTTTTTCTATCCATATCCATATGTTCAATAACTTTTTTAGGTAATAAAAACATTGACATATGATATATAGGTGTGTTGGTTACACTGGAATTAATTAAAACTTTTCGTCCAGCCATGGAAAGATTATTTGTTTTCCATAGTTCTATTTTCTTAGCCAATTTCTTCTCCAATTTATTCCAATCAGTTGCATGTAACCTAGAAGAGGAAACATGAACCCCCTAAATATTTCAGAGGGAAGTTCCCATGTTGACAATTAAAAATCTCGGCATATTCCATTGCAATAGAATTATCCTCTCCAACTGTTAACAATTCGCTTTTATCAAAATTGATCCTAAGACCTAACATTTGTTCAAAAATAGCCAATAGTAACTTCATATTTTGAACCTCATGTTTATTATTTCTTAAACATAAAATAGTATCATCAACATACTGTAAAATAGCTACAGCACCAGGGACTAAATTAGATGCTAATCCTGCTATTAGACCATTCTTCTGCGCTGTTGTTACCATTTTAGTTAGACAATCCGCTACGAAATTAAAGAATAAAAGAGATAAAGCATCACCTTGCCTCACCCCCTTGTAACTTTGAAAATGCCCCCAAAATTTATCATTTCTATTAACATTTAGGGTCCCTTCTAATATACTCTTTATCCACTCACACCAGTTATTACAGAACCCCCTCATTTTAAAGCATTTAATGAGAAAAGAATAATTAACCATGTCATAGGCCTTTTCAAAATCCAACTTAAGTATAATACCAACCTATTTTTATTTTTCTTACATTCATGAAGTATTTCATGTAATGATAAAAGACCATTCATAATGTTCCTTTTTGGAATAAATGCCGATTGAGCCCTCTCAATGAGTTTCTAAGCTATCGGTTCCAACCTAATAGTAAGAACCTTTGTAAACCACTTATATAAACTATTTAGAAGGCAAACAGGGTGAAATTGTTAAAAAAAATTGCATTTCTAATTTTAGGTATCAAAGTTATTGTCCCAAAATTAATTCTATACATCTTCAGCTTCCCTTTATGGAATTCTTCAAAAAGTTAATGATATCATCTTTGATAATCTTCCAAGTGTTTTGGTAAAATTCAATAGATAATTGATTGTAATGACCAGAAATTCAGAAATTCAAATTTCAAACAAATGGACGTGCTGCATGTGGAAAACTTCAAAAATTCAAACCAGAATTTGAATTTGAAGAAGAAACGGAAAACAAAAAGGAAAAGAAAAGGGAAACCGGCAGTGGGCCGAATCTCCCGTGCTCAGCCTAGCAGCAGCCCACCAGCCTGCGTCCCCCTCTCCCCTCCTCCTCTCACTACTGTGCCGGCCCCATGCGTCAGACTCTTCTTCCCCAACCATCGCCCCTCTCTTTCCGCGCCCGATCACCACGCCCCCCACATCCGAATACGCCGCACACATCACGATCACAGACTCCTCGTGCCATCCCGCATGATCGCAACCACCCCTGCACACCCGGCCACGATAAAAACCAAATCCCTTGTCCGTTTCCTCCCCGCTCGATCAGTTTTTCTCTCGGTGAGTGCTGCCGCCGCCGAGCTTTGGAATTCCCTCTGTACACCGCTGTTTTCTTCCGTCTAACCGACCTGAATTCTTTGCGGTATCGCACACAAGCCGTAGACGCCAACTCCGAGGAGAAACTTTGCCGGGAACACCCACCCCGACGCTCACCGGTAAGAAGCTGCCACCACTAGTCGGTGAAGTTCTCGAATTTCCTTGTTTTGATCCAAACTGACCCTCGGTACTTTATCTCCGGACCACAGTGAACCTCGACGACCAGAAAACCGAGAGGAAACAGGACCTGGACGCCCTGACAATGAAGCTCGCCGAAAACCGCCACCGATCGCTGTCGCCGAGTACTCTACGGTCCCGTCGGGTTCAAGAAACCTCCCTAGGTGAGCTCCCCTATTCCCCCGCAGTCGATCCATGCAAAGAAATTCAAGTTTTAGCGCATGTAGACGAAAATCCGAAACCTCGCCGGCGAGATTGCCGCCCCGCCGCCAAGCACCGCCACGCGCGCGGTCTGGCTCCGGCCAGGGCGACGTGGCCCTCTGTGGCCCGTCCGTTTTAAATCATGCGGCTGAAATTAGAAGCCCCGCGTACCCCTTCATGATCTAATCTGGATCCTTCATTTTAAATCCTACGGTCCACATCAACTCTGCCTTAATACAGCTGGGAGTTTCACAGGCTACCCCCTGGCGTATTAGGAAACTGAGATCCAGCGCTGGAATTTCCCAAGCTACCCCCTGTAGTCTTCTGAAATTAGGAAAATGTTAGATTTATCTGTTTTAGCCACTGGATTTATTAGAAATTAGGAAAATATTTCTGTATTTGATGTTTAGGCCCCTAAACTTTATGGAAAATAGGGTTTTGGACCCTGCAGCAGTGTAGAATTATAATTTGGACCATGTAGAATATCTAATTTAGGTATCTAGTCATTCGAATATGATTTGAATTCAGTTAGAATGCAAATACTTATGTAAATTCATTTTAAATTGTCCTAGCACTTTGAAACATTTAGAACAATCTGAAATTTAGTTTTAGATGGTAGATAAATTCTGAAAATATAATTTAGATTCTGTTTATTGCTGAAAATTCATTTTAGGCAAAAAAACAAGTCTGAATATAGGTAAAAGTAATAAAAACTTTAGGAAATGTTCATATATGGTTTTGAATAGGAGAATTTAGTTTTAGATATTGATAAAGATGTGAAACTCTGTTTTAGGGCTGAAAATACATTTCTATGCAAGTCTTGTAGCCAAAAATGGTAGTATCTAATTTAGAAGTGATTTAAATTGAAAATTAGTTTATATGTGAGTTCAAAAGTCTGAAATCAACTTAGGAACCACATATATATGTTCAAAAGGTGTATGTATGCATGAATACAACTCATTTAGTGCAAAATTTGGTTAAAAGTAAAGTTTAAATGTAATATATATGCACATATACACACCAAAGTTTAGTAGGGATGTTATAGGAGGCTAAAAATAAGAATTTTATCATGAGAGAACCAACATGAATACATATATGTAGACTTTAGTGATTATAGGCTGAAAATATAAAGTGAATCTATGTTTTACGATATTTGACTTGCATGAGTGTATGTGGATGGTTTCTAATGGAATGTGTTTGTTTGTGTTATGTGTATGTGTGTACAAGTAGAACCAACACCAGAGCCGGTTCTCAACTTCCAAGAGCAGGAATTTCCATTCCCGGAGCAGAAAGAAGAAGGCAAATGTCCTTGACCACTTTGAATCTAAGATAGGATGTTTAGTTAGAGTTATTTGCATTGAGTATGAATTATGAAACCCATGCTAGGATGTTCCTTTAGATTTTCATGTCTTATTTCCTTGTAGCCTGGGCTGGGAATTACTTAGTATGTTTATTATGGATATTTTTTATGCTTAGCCATGCTTAGAATTGGGATATTTGGGGTATGAACTGCAAACCTTGATTATTTACTGTTTATGATATATATGAATTATAGTAGTTAGGAATCTAGGCAAGCTGGATGTTTTGGTTCGTGTTTGTGCGCATGAGAACTTGGGTTCGTGTTTAGTGCTTGCTTGATTCTATGGACCGGTTCATGGAGCATTTAACCTGGCTTTACCGTGCCACCACATGCTGAGATGGGGCAGCTTGACCAATTAATTAGGTGCATTTCCTATGTAGTGTGGGTGTTAGAAGGTGCGGGGAATAGGTGTTAGCTGGACTATCATAGGAACCGCAAGGCTCAAGAGGGGGCCACTACAGCGGAGGTTGGTGCCTCCTGGATGCTGTTAGGGGTGAAACCTTAGTGGGCTCATGCTTGTTGGGAATCCCTTTGTAAAGGTCTCGTAGTGATCTCCTGGCTACACACTTAGGAAGTGTGAACGTGGTTCACGGCCACAGGCAAAATGGAGGTTCTTAGTCCACCCAGAAACGGGGGTTGAAATCACTACTTGTGGGTAAAAAGGTACACACTCTACAGAGTTGGGAACTGTCATGACAGCCGTGCTCATGGACAAGAGCGGCTTGGACTTCTTTATGATTAGAGGATTATGAAGTGAGAGGATGGGCATGTTAAGCGGGTAGCTTAACATTGATGAAGAAATGATGGGAATGGGATTATTTCATCTATGTAATAATATAAGTGCTTAATAATCTAAGGTGATAGGAATTAATGCGTAGTGCATTAACCATGACTTAAGTTTTTCCTTGTCTTAGCCTGCATATCATTACTTTCCCACACTTGCTGAGTACCATTGGTACTCAACCTTGCTTGTTGCTGGATTTATTTGCTGCTCAGTCCATGGTGAAGACGTGGAGTACAACAACGGCGACTTTGACCCTGACGGTGTATTCTTGGCTTGAGTAATCTCCCGGACAACACCTGTGATGGAGCTCCACAAGATATTATTCTGCTGCGTTGTTCTGGATTGTAACTAACCTTTAATTAGTCTTTTGAGACATTATTGTAAAACTTTATTTATTACTATAAACTTGGCTTGTACTTTGTAACACCCCAAATTTTTAGTCAAAACCCAAATTTGGATTCAAAACCCTAAACCATGTTCAGAGGGGAATTTAGAAATTTTTGGACGTGTTGCATGTTTTGCAAAAATTCAAATTCAAACTGGAATTCAAATTATACCCAAAACGGAAAAGAAATGGAAAAATAAAAAGGAAATCGGGAAAAAAACTGGCCAGTGGGCCGAAACAGCCAGCCGGCCCAGCAAACCCCGCGCCAGCCCGCCCCCGCGCGCGCCGCGCTGCCCCTCGCTGACGGGTGGGACCCACATGTCATCCCTAACCCCGCGACCCCGGACTCTCTTCCGCGCGCGCGATCGCAACCGATCGGGAAATCGCGTTCCGCAGCCGAATTCCGGTCCCAGCGGACTCCAACTCGATCACAACAGACCCACCGCCCTCCCCCGGCTATAAAAACCACCGATCCGATCAGTTTTCCTCACGCGATCGCCGATTTTCACTCCGGTGAGCACCGAGACTTCGCCGGTGAATTCTGGCCGATCTAAGCTCGGAAACTCTGATCTAACTCGCTGGTTTTGATCCACCGCCTCCGGGGAACTTTGCAGGTGCAGAAAACCCGAAGACTTACGGTGTAAACTCAGCGCCGACGAGCTTCGCCGTGGTTTTGCCTCGGACCTCGCCGCCGAGCACTTTCCAGGACCCCCGAGCTCGAGAAAACCCCCGAGGTTAGATCCCTGACCTCCCCTCTACCGATCTAGGCCCTAAGATCACAGTTCTAGGCAGAATTCTCGAGGATCCGAAAGTTTCCGGCGAGATCGCCGCTTCCCGCCGCCGTGCGCCGCCGGCAGCGCCGCCCGCTCTCGATCAGAGCGACGTGACCGCTTGTGCGCCGTTTATTTTAAATCGCACGGTAGACTTTAAATCCCCGCGTACCGGTTCGATGTTATAATCTCAGCCGTCGGTTTAAAATCGGACGGTCCACGTCGACCCCGCGTTATAAAGGCTGGAGTTCTTACGTGCTACCCCCTGGGGTTCTCTGGAATTGAGAGCTAGCCCCGGAAACTTCAGATCTAGCCCCTGGAACTCCAGAAAATCATGTAAATTCATTTAAAAATCAGTTTTAGCCCCTGGACTTAATAAAAATTAGGAAAAACACCTCTGATAAGTGTAGCTAGACCCCTGGAAATTATGAAAATAATATTATAGACCCTGTAATGGGGTGAGTTTACTTTTTAACCCTGTTTAGTATTTAATTTAGAAAATTTAATATGTAACTAGTGTTTAAAAATTAAAAAGGGGGACAAACATAATTGTCAAAATTAATTAAAAACTTTCTCAGTACTTAGAAAACTTTGGAGTGAGATAAAAGTATATTTTTGGGCTGAAATAAATCTGTTTAATCTATTATTCACATTTATTAGTATAGGGACACATTTTTAAGTAAAGAATAGTTATAGAAAAATAGGGAAAGTAATTATGAAATGGTCTACATCAGAAGCCAAGGTCAAAATATGATTTTAAATTATTCAGGACCAGAACCTATTCTGTTTAGGTGATGTGTATTACTAATTTAATAATAAAATACACAATTATGCATAGGAATATAAATCTGAAAATATAGAAACTAGTACATGATAAATGGAGTTTCTAAAATACAAAGAATTCAGTTTAGGGTTGATAGAAGTTGTGAAGGCACATTGTATGCAAGTATAAATGTGGACACAAAAGTAGGAATCATATATACATGGTTAAAAGTGCATGCAAGCCACAACTTAACACCTATAAAGTAACCACAACACATATAAGGGTGAATGAATTTCATAAATGTGAAATGTGTGGTTTGTATGAAGAAGAAGTGTGAACTATGTCTTATGATTGTTGTTTTTCTTTTGCTATGTGTGACGGTATGAAGTAGAACCTGTTCAAGAGCAAGTTATTCCTTTCCAAGATCAGAACTACCCATTTCAAGAGCAGCAAGAAGGAGGCAAGTGTCCTTGACCACTTTGATCCTATGCTAGGATGTGTAGATAGAATTATTTGCATTGTCAAGATAATTATGAAACCCATGCTAGGAAGTTTCCCTAGAATTGCATTACCTTGTTTCCTTGAAGCTTGGGTTGGGATTTATTTTGTCATGTCATTTATTTACATGCATATGCTTAGCCATGCTTAGAATGGGATATTTGGGACATGAGATCATCAGTTTAATATACCATAGTCTTGAATGAGCTATTGGGAGTTATGTAGAGGTAGGGATCAAGGCAAGTTGGATGTTTTGGTTGTGTGCTGGGTGCACGAGACTTGGGTTTGTGTTTAGTACTTGCCTGGATCCTAAGGACCGGTTCATGGAGCATGTAACCCGGCTTTACAGTGCCAACCACATGCTGAGATGGGGCAGCTTAGCCAATTAATTAGGTGTATCCCCGGCGTAGTATGGGTGTGTTGGATGGTGCGGGGAGTAGGTGTCAGCTGGACTACCATATGAACCGCAAGGCTCAAGAGGGGGCCACTGCAGCGGGGTTGGAGCCTCTTGTATGCTGTTAGGGGTGAAACCTCAGTGGGCCCACGCTCGTCGGGAATCCCTTTGTAAAGGCTTTGTAGTGATCTCTTGGCCGCACACCTGGGAAGTGTGAATGTGGAACGTAGCCACTGGCATAATGGAGGTTCTTTTAGTCCACCCGGCAACGGGGGATGAAATCACTACTTGTGGGTACAGTGGTACAAACTCTGCAGAGTTAAAACTGTCTTGACAGCCGTGCTCACGGTTAAGAGCGGCCTGGACTTATTCATGATTAGAGGAATGATGGTTTTGGAAGTTAAGCGGGGAGCTTAACATTGGAAATGAGGTTATGGTTATTTGGTTATGATGATGGGATGGGAGATTGGGATCATTTCACCTGTGTAGTAATGTAGGTGCTTAATAAGCTAAGGTGATAGGTATTAATTGCGTAGTGCTTTAACCATGAGTTCAACCTTTCCTTGTTCTAGCCATGCATGATGTAATTTTCCCACACTTGCTGAGTACCATTGGTACTCAACCTTGCATATTTGTTGGTTTATATTGCTGCTCAGGTCAAGATAATGAGGTGGTGTATAATGACCAAGATTTTGGACCCGAGGAAGGATTTTAGGTTCATGAAGACCCCCGGGCAACGCCTGTGATGGAGCCCTAAAGAATAATATTCCGCTGCTAGTTTATTTCCTTGTGATGAACTTATTATTGTCCATCTAGACATTTACTATGTAAGACTTACTTATATTCGACACCTGGCTTGTAATAAATGATGCTTCACTATTTGTCATCACATGTATGAGCAAATGATCCTGGCATACATGTGATATTCACTTGGTTGTTTCTTCGGAAAAACCGGGTGTGACATACTTTATGATGTTTCACTATTTGTTGTCACATGTGTGAGTAAATGATCCTAGCATAAATTGAGAATCATTCGGTTTGTCTTCGAGAAAACCGGGTGTGACATAGATCAGTACCTGGTGCTTTATTTTTTCGTCTTATTTGATGCATCTTTGATTTCCTCCTCTTCAAATTTCCTACAAAGCTCAGTATTTTCCAATTCAGAGATCCTCTCCTCCTCATCCCATAAATTTTCTTGTAATTCGAACGCAGCACAACAATCCTTTCCAAATAATCCTTTATAATATTTCGTTGCATGAATCAACAACAATTGAGTTCCTATCACAGTACTACCATTCTCATTCAATGATTAAATTATGTTTTTCTTTTTTACCATTAGCAATTCTATGATAGAACCCAGAGTTTTGGTTCCCCTTTAATAACCAATTTAGCCGACTCCTCCTATGTTAGTATAATTCATCCATTTCCTAGATTTTAAACACCTCAGCTTAAATTCTAATTTTTTCTTGTATTTTATTGTTGTCCAAATCAGATTGCTCCTTTATTACTTCTAATTCTCTTAATCTTTCCTGTAGCTGAGTTTAAATTTTCTTGAACTTCCCAGATTCATTAATATTCCACCCTTTAAGAAACTTTTTAACTTTTCTAATTTTAAACAATACTTTAGTACATTGAATGTATTTATCCTTAGTCTTTTCTCCCAAAATTCTTTCAATGTTCTTGATAAACTCTGCATGTTTTAGCCAAGAAGATTCAAAATAAAAAGTGATACCCTTTCTGGTCACTTTATCAGATTCGTGGAAGATCGAAGGATTATGATCACAAAAATCCCTAGGGTTTTTATAGACCATAATTCTAGGAAATAATTTTTCCCATTTAGTATTAACCAAAATCCTGTCTAAAGTCTCTAATGTAGGATTTATATATTGCTTGATTTTGATAAATTGTATCGATTACGTGCCCCCATGATAGAAATCCTTGATTCACTACTGGACAACAATAGATTATCGCTGTTTCATTCAAAATGCCCTTCCCATTACCTATAATTATAGGGATCAGGGCCGGATGGTTGATAGATCACATTCTTTCCCCTATAAATGTCTAGGCCAAGCTTCGCTGGTTTCATTGAACGGCTTAGCCATGGGTGCTGAGCATGGTCTGTGTGTTCAGTCGTCGTCCACTGCTGTTCCTGTTCGTTTGGCTTTGGCTTCGCTCCTAGGTTGCTCATAGATTCGCCACCTTTTGTTAGGCTTCGCTCCTTGGTATTCGTAGGAATGCTCTAGTTCGGGAGCCCAAACGATATTAGTACTGAACGAGGACTAATTATGCATCTTGTTAAATAATCTCCCTGTCATTGGAGTGTCCATAAATTGATGGGTTGAGTTACTCCTCCACTTTAATTACTGACATTGGTTTGCTCAAATTTGATTTAACCAGTGTCAATAATTAAAACCCAGAGGAGCACATGCTTACCGCTTGAACAGCAAAGTCTGCCCTCACTGACAAAACTCCTCATACTAGTCTGTCCTGATATTCAGTAGTGTGATGGGCTTTCTGGCCTCATTTCTCTCTGGTATCTTGCACAATGTCAATATTTTGATACTGCAAATGTTTTACATATCAAAGGGTCGTCCGTCGTGGGCGGTGAAAGATAAGAAGAGGGTACTAGTCCGGATCGATCTCAGAGCATCAGAGGTACAGCAAAGGCAGCAACCATAGCAACCCACATGGAAACAGCCCCGCCGCGACGCCACACTGCGGTCGCGCCGGAGAGCGGCTGATAGTATTCTGGCGGCACCGATGGAAGGCCACGGCCGTGTGCGACGGTGACCTCGAAGCGCATGCCCATCCGGCAGTGGTCCCCGTCCCTGGCGTCGGAGAAGAAATAGTTGGCGCCCTCGGCAGTCAGCATCACCGACAGGAACGCCGCCTCCGGCTTCCACCCGCTGCTTCCGCGCGCCGCGTCAATGGCGCGGCAGCTCTCGTACACGGTGGCGTTGGTCGTGTGCACCACCGTGTTGCCTGTGTCGGTCTTGAAGCCTTACATTACGCACATCACCAACGTGAACAACGTCAGTCACCACCCACGACTGTTTGTGCTCGTGCTCTGTTCAATGGAATGAGAGTTCGAGTGAGAGAAGAGAACTGACTGAGATAGTCGCCGAGGTAGAAGGCGCGGTTGCCGGCCCAGACGGAGTAGTTGGCGGCGGAGGCGTTGGCCTTCCAGTCGAAGAACCAGCCGGTACCCTCGCCGACGGCGTGGTTTGTGCCGAACGGCGGCAGTGGCGCCGTCGTGTTCTTGTGCGGGCTCGCCGTGGCGTTGCCGGTAGCGGCGCTCGGGCTCGCTGTTACGTTGCCCGCAGTCGCCGAAGCGGCGGCGGAGACGGCAACAACGACCACTACAACGATGGTCACTAGAGGATTGCTCATGGCTAGTATCTGTGAGAAAGCTGGTGAAAACCGGCTGCTGCTGGAATGCAATTCTGGATCTCCAGGTGCTAGTTAAGTTTGAGACTGGATCTCGTCACTGACGTATTAGTTGATTTTGATGTCAACGGTGTCTGCAAAATCCAGGTGGGGTCGGCGCCGGCTTAGGATGGTTAGTGGAGCCACCTGGCTGGGAAATAAGGTAACATACCTACTATGTGGCTGGTGACAAGATTAGATCTGTCATCTGTGGCAAATTGTTTACTGATCGCGATGACCTTAACTAAATAGTAGCCTTAGGCTGAACTTAGTAAACGTCATTGACTTATCGGTAACAATTAGAGCTGTGGAATGCTTATTGTCTAGCCCAACTTGACAGAAACATTCATAGGTCCAACCATGTTAGTGAATAAACTTAGTGCTCCACGTTGAGCTTGTTGTTCAGTTTATGTTCTGTTAACCATTAGGCTCATGATCTGGTCAGAGAGATTTTAGCGTTGAACAGTTAAGAGGGTGAGAATAGTTCGTGTCGAAGTGTGTGGTCGACACTTCCCCCGGACCTGCTCTGGGCAGCCCGCCGAGGTTCTTTTTCGGAGGGGCTAGTCGCTTGCGGAGAGCTTAAGCGTTAGGGACGAGTGAGGGAGAAGCTTGCCACGGCGAGTTTTACGTGGTTTGGGCCGCCGGAGCGTAAAACCCTACGTCCACGGCGAGCAGAGGTGCTCGCTGTATTACTTGCTGCTCAGAACCGGAGTCCTGAGCTTGAGGGTGAGTGATGTCTAGGGTGCGAGTCCACCGAGTTCGAACCCAAGGGTGCGAATGGCCGGAGTGCGAACCCCGCTAACGTTGCCTACCCGATCCTTTTATAGTCCAAGGCTTGGGCGGCTTACAAGGTGGGCTCCGGGGACCCGACAAGTGGTCCCGGGGAGATTTCCTACCAGCTTCTATGTCTTGGCACTGGCGTCGAGATCCTCGTCCTGCCACCCTGTCCATGCTGCAGGCTAGGTGTAGCGTGCAGCCGTTGGTGATGGCAGGGACGGTAGGGCATGTCTTGTCCGTGTCTTGTCGCTTCCTTCAATGGACTGCAGCTTCTGACACTGTGTGCCTGTCTTGACTGTGACTGGTCACAGTGGCGCCTGCCTGGCGTGCGCTGCGCCTCCACGTCTTGGGAAGGTGCGGGTCGTGAATGCCTTGTACGGTAAAGGCATGGCTCGCCTTTACTCCTGCTGCCTACCGCACTGGGTGGACAGCGTTGCTCTGCTGGCCACGTGTCGGGCCCGGAGCTCTTCTCTGAGGAGAGGAGGAGCTCTGGCCCCGCCGGACACGTGGAGCCTTCGGAGCTCACCCCCGCGGAGGGGGCGAGGTCTGACCTTCTAGGCCACGTGGCAGGCCCGGAGCTATCCTCCGAGGGGAGGGAAGCTCCGGCCCTACTGGACACGTGGCTCCTTTGGAGCTCGCCCCGGCTGATGGGGCGAGGTCCGGCCTTCTAGGCCATGTGGCAGGCCCGGAGCTATCCTCCGAGGGGAGGGAAGCTCCGACCCTACTGGACACGTGGCTCCTTCGGAGCTCGCCCCGGCGGATGGAGCGAGGTCCGACCTTCTGGGCCACGTGGCAGGCTCGGAGCTATCCTCCGAGGGGAGGGAAGCTCCGGCCCTACTGGACACGTGGCTCCTTCGGAGCTCGCCCCAGCGGAGGGGGCGAGGTCCGGCCTCCTGGGCCACGTGGCAGGCCCGAAGCTATCCTCTAAGGAGAGGAGAGCTCCAGCCCTGCCGGACACATGGTGCCTTCGGAGCTTGCCCCTGCGGAGGGGGCGAGGTCCTTAGGCGGTTTTACCCTGTGCGCGGGGGTACCCGGTATTGAGGGTACCGACAGTGGCCCCCGGGCCCACCTCGGGGGAGGTATCGATCCCGGGGTGGGGCCTTCTTATTTTCGTGCACTTCCTTGTCTTGAGTATTCCCTGTGCTGATAGGGTCTCGATGGCTTCGGAGTTCAGCTTCTGAGGAGAGGGTGAACTCTGGCATTGGAGCTCAGCCCTGCCGTGGGGGCGGAGGTCCGTAAGTCATCGGAGCTTAGGCCCACGAAGGGCGTGAGGTCCGGTCATCAGGGCTCGCCTGTGAAAGGAGGGCGAGAGCTGGCATCGGAGCTCGGCCCAGCTGTGGGGGCGGAGGTCTGGAAGTCATCGGAGCTCAGGCCCACGAAGGGCGTGAGGTCCGGCATCAGGGCTCGCCTCTGAAAGGAGGGCGAGGGCTGGCATCGGAGCTCGGCCTAGCTGTGGGGGCGGAGGTCCGGAAGTCATTGGAGCTCAGGCCCATGAAGGGCGTGAGGTCCGGCATCAGGGCTCGCCTCTAAAAGGAGGGCGAGGGCTGGCATCGGAGCTCGGCCCAACTGTGGGGGCGGAGGTCCAAAAGTCATCAGAGCTCAGGCCCACGAAGGGCGTGAGGTCCGGCATCAGGGCTCGCCTCTGAAAGGAGGGCGAGGGCTGGCATCGGAGCTCGGCCCAGCTGTGGGGGCGGAGGTCCGGAAGTCATCGGAGCTCAGGCCCACGAAGGGCGTGAGGTCCGGCATCAGGGCTCGCCTCTGAAAGGAGGGAGAGGGCTGGCATCGGAGCTTGGCCCAGCTGTGGGGGCGGAGGTCCAGAAGTCATCGGAGCTCAGGCCCACGAAGGGCGTGAGGTCCGGCATTAGGGCTCGCCTCTGAAAGGAGGGCGAGGGCTGGCATCGAAGCTCGGCCTAGCTGTGGGGGCGGAGGTCCAGAAGTCATCGGAGCTCAGGCCAACGAAGGGCGTGAGGTCCGGCATCAGAGCTCGTCTCTGTGGAAGGGTGATGTGCGTCTTCATAGCTCAACCCATTGTAGGGCGCAAGGTCTGACTTCGGTGTTCACCCCTGTGGGGTGGCGACCGGCTTCGGAGATCACACCTGCGATAGGTGTGTCATCCGGCATCGGACCTTAGCCTAGTGTAGGGCACACGGTCCGGCTTCGGTGTTAACCCCTGTGGGGTGGCGACCGGCTTCGGAGATCACACCTGCGATAGGTGTGTCGTCCGGCATCGGACATTTGCCCAGTGTAGGGCACACGGTCCGGCTTCGGAGCTCACCCCTGCTGAGTGGGTGAGGTCCGGCGCTGCTCAGGGGCCCTCCCTTTCCTGTCCCTTAGTCTCATTTGGCTTACTGTCCCGGGCCGGAATACGAGGCTTGGGTAATCCAGTGCACTTGGTCCCGAAGGTCTAGCCCCCAGCCCTAGTCAGGGTGTAACCGTCCGGCCCCCTAGTACTCAGATCGTAGTGCTGGGGGGCAGAGTGCGCATGCTTTGGGTGCAGGACCGGGCGAAGCAAGGCTCCTGACCCCCTGGTCCGACGTAGGTTTTTTCCCTGGAGGAGACCAACTGGCGTTACAGTACCCTTACAGGGGGAGGTCCAAAAGGCCCCCGGGCCTCTAGCAGGTACCCCAAGCACTACCGCCTTCGGTAGGATGACAAATATCGACTATGCGTGAGAGTAGGAAAGAGGAACCGAGTGTACAATGGATGTACACTGTTTAGAGAGTGGGAAGGTGATCATATAAATTGATGTGTAATTTAAATAAACACCTAAGTAAGCATGGTGAACTTACTGAGGTAGCGTTGGAGCGCCTGTCTTGGGCTTGCTGGAGTCGGCGCTGCCAGAGTCGGCTGCTGGCCTCCAGCTTGCACCGACACACTCCGTCCTGAGCGTGTCGAGAAGTAGTCCCCGCTGGTCTCCGTTCGTCGTGAACGTGGCCGGGGAGAGCTTGCCGCTGACAGAAGCTTCGTCATCTTCGTCGGTGAAAGCTCGCTGCGCAAGGGAAAAGCCCCCTACCTGGCGTGCCAAATGTCGAAGTATGTGGTCGACACTTCCCCCGGACCTGCTCTGCGCAGCCCGCGGAGGTTCTTTTTCTGAGGGGCTAGTCGCTTGCGGAGAGCATAAGCGTTAGGGACGAGTGAGGGAGAAGCTTGACACGGCGAGTTTTACGTGGTTCGGGCCGCCGGAGCGTAAAACCCTACGTCCACGGCGAGCAGAGGTGCTCGCTGTATTGCTTGCTGCTCAGAACTGGAGTCCTGAGCTTGAGGGTGAGTGATGTCTAGGGTGCGAGTCCACCGAGTTCAAACCAAAGGGTGCGAATGGCCGGAGTGCGAACCCCCGCTAACGTTGCCTACCCGAGCCTTTTATAGTCCAAGGCTTGGGCGGCTTACAAGGTGGGCCCCGGGGACCCGACAGGTGGTCCCGGGGTGATTTCCTACCAGCTTCTATGTCTTGGCGCTGGCGTCGAGGTCCTCGTCCTGCCACCCTGTCCATGCTGCAGGCTAGGTGTACCGTGCAGCCGTTGGTGATGGTAGAGACGGTAGGGCATGTTTTGTCCGTGTCTTGTCGCTGCCTTCAATGGACTGCAGCTTCTGACACTGTGTGCCTGTCTTGACTGTGACTGGTCACAGTGGCGCCTGTCTGGCGTGCGCTGCGCCTCCGCGTCTTGGGAAGGCGCGGGTTGTGAATGCCTTGTACAGTAAAGGCATGGCGCGCCTTTACTCCTGCTGCCTACCGCACTGGGTGGACAGCGTTGCTCTGCTGGCCACGTGTCGGGCCCGGAGCTCTCCTCTGAGGAGAGGAGCTCTGACCCCGCCGGACACGTGGAGCCTTCGGAGCTCATCCCCGCGGAGGGGGCGAGGTACGACCTTCTAGGCCACGTGGCAGGCCCGGAGCTATCCTCCGAGGGGAGGAAAGCTCCGGCCCTACTGGACACGTGGCTCCTTTGGAGCTCGCCCCGGCGTATGGGGCGAGGTCCGGCCTTCTGGGCCACGTGGCAGGCCCGGAGCTATCATCCGAGGGGAGGGAAGCTCCGGCCCTACTGGACACGTGGCTCCTTCGGAGCTCGCCCCGGCGGATGGAGCGAGGTCCGGCCTTCTGGGCCACGTGGCAGGCTCGGAGCTATCCTCCGAGGGGAGGGAAGCTCTGGCCCTACTGGACACGTGGCTCCTTCGGAGGTCGCCCCGGCGGAGGGGGTGAGGTCCGGCCTCCTGGGCCACGTGGCAGGCCCGAAGCTATCCTCTAAGGAGGGGAGAGCTTCGGCCATGCCGGACACGTGGTGCCTTCGGAGCTTGCCCCTACGGAGGGGGCGAGGTCCTTAGGCGGTTTTACCCTGTGCGCGGGGGTACCCGGTATTGAGGGTACCGATAGTTCGGCTGAGGCTTAGCACGATCTGTAACGGCCAACGAAAAATGCTCCTCGCCAGTGCATGTAGCCTGTATCACAAGATAAACCAGTGCTTAATGGAATAATGTAGAACACACTTTGTGCCTGCAACAAAACTACCCGAGTCTCTATATTCTCGTGTTCTTCTCTGTTTACAGTGAGTGCCATCAAGAAGGAAGAGTGATCTAAGTGAGTTTCTCCTGACAATTGGCATCAGAGCCGGTATGGCGGACACAAGATCACCAACTCCGGATGGCAGGCGCGGCCGGTCACCGCCACTGCGGCGCGGACAGCGTGTCGTCATCGAGCGCGTTGTCAAGAAGGTGTCATCGGCAGGCCCGGTGAACTACCCGGTACTCACCAAGGCAAACTACAACGACTGGGCGTTGTTGATGAAGATCAAGTTGGAGGCTCGTGGGTTGTGGAACGCGATCGATCCCGGGTGACGCCGAGTTCCAAGTGGACAGAATGGCGTTGGATGCGGTGTGCAGCGCCATGCCCACTGAAATGATCTCCACCCTTGCGACGAAGGAGTCGGTGAAGGAGGCCTGGGAGACCATCAAAATGATGCGTCTCGGTGATGATCGCATCAGAAAGGCGAGTACCCAGAAGCTGCGACGCGAGTACGAGCTACTTGCGTTCAAGGAGGGAGAGGCGGTGGAAGACTTTACCATGCGCCTGAACGGCATCGTCAGCCAACTCAACACCTTGGGAGATCCGGAGCCGGAGCACAAGGTGGTTGAAAAGCTTCTGAGGATCACAAGGCCTAAATATAAGCAGCTGGTGCTGGCGATTGAGACCATGCTTGATGTTTCCCGACTCTCTGTTGAGGAAGTCGCGGGGCGTCTCAAAGCAGCCGAGAAAGACGGCGACCTGAAACCAGCTGCAGAAGGGAAGCTATACTTGACAGAGGAAGAACGGTGTGAACGCTATAAGAAGAAGGAGGCTGATGAAGGTGGGAGAAACAACAACGGCGGGCATGTGAGCCGTGGGGGGCGCAGAGGGCACGGATGCGGTAGACGAAGTGATGGCGTCGGCTCATCGTCAGGAAGACGGAATGGCAACGACAATTGTCATCCCTATGGCAAGGCTGGACACTGGGCTAGGGACTGCTACAGCAAGGTGAAGAAGGAACAGAAGGCATACGTTGCTCAAAGAGAAGAGAAGGAGGAGAGTCTTCTTATTGCCACTGTCGAAGCCAAGGCCATCAACACTGCGAGTAGTGGAGAACCACCAATCATCATGCCAGAGGTCATGACAAAACCTGAAATGGCAACAGAAGCCATCACTCAGACTGAATCAAAGCAGTCTGCCCAGAACTTGGTCAACAAGAGAGCTCAGGGAGGAGAGATCATGATCAACATGGCAATCAAAGGAAAAGAGACGAGGATGTCTGACTGGTGGATGTTAGACACTGACGCCTCAAACCATATGTCCGGGTCACGAGCGGCGTTCTGGGGCATCGACAGGCGGACGACCGGGAACGTTCGGTTTGTGGATGGGACTGTCATCGAGATCGAAGGATGCGGGACAGTCCTCTATGAATGCAAGAACGGAGAACATCGAGCACTCAGTAATGTGTATTACATTCCCCGCATCAACACCAACATCATTAGTGTTGGACAACTTGATGAAGAAGGTTGGGAAGTACTTGTACGAGACAGTGTCATGACCATTCGGGATGATCATGGAAGCCTTGTTGCCAAGGTGGATCGCAGCACGGGAAAGATATACAAAATCAAGCTGCATATGGCAAGTCCAGTGTGCATGGCCACTCAGGCCGGTAGTGACGCATGGCGCTGGCATGTGAGATTTGGGCACTCGGGGTTTAAGTCACTGATCAAAATGGCAAAAGAGGATTTGGTACGTGGTCTCCCCGTCCTGGAACACGTCGATCAAGTATGTGAAGCGTGTCTAGCAGGCAAGCATCAACGAACACTATTTCCTCAGCAAGCTTCTCGGCTGGCGACAAGAACGCTGGAACTTGTCCATGGCGATCTCTGTGGTAAGATCACACCTGTCACTCCGAGTGGAAATCAGTATTTTTTACTTCTTCTTGATGATTATAGCCGATATATGTGGATCTCTCTATTGGCCACGAAGGATGAAGCCTCAACTGCAATTAAGCACATTCAAGCTGCTGCTGAAAGAAAGAGCGGGAACCTCCTCGGTGCACTCAGAACGGACCGGGGTCACTGCTGCACACTTCAACGAGTATTGAGCCGAACTCGGTGTGCGATGTGAACTGACGGCCCCGTACTCACCCCAACAGAATGGGGTCGTTGAGAGAAGAAATCAAAGGTTGTTGCGATGGCAAGATGTATGCTCAAGGGAAAAGGTTTACCAGGAATATTCTGGGGTGAGGCAATAAACTGCGCCGTGTACCTGATCAACCGAACAACATCAAAGAGTACTGGGGTAAAACACCCTATGAACTCTGGACATGGAAGAAACCAAGTGTTCATCACCTGAGGACTTTTGGGTGGGTGGCTCATGTAAAGAAAACAAAGCCTCACTTAAAGAAGCTTGAAGATCGAAGTCATCCCATGATCTTTGTGGGATATGAGCCTGGGTCAGCTGCATATAGATGCTACGACCCTGTCAGCAACAGGATCCACATCAGCAGGGATGTATGTTTTGATGAAGGAGCCCAGTGGGAGTGGAAGGAGGATCAGGCCTAGCTGAGCAACAATGATTTCACCATTGAGTACACAACTTTAGAATATCCAGAGATGGAAGGAGAGCAAGAAGATTCTCCAGGAAGAAATGGAGAAGGTATGAGCCCTGCACCTCCTGAAACACCAATTTCTGAAAATGCACAAGTACCTGTTCAGTTTGTCAGTCCTCCAACAAATCTGCAAGATCATCTTGATGCTGATCATGGTAGTGACCCAGCACGTTTTAGACGTGTGAGTGAAATACTTGGGCCAGGGAGTCCACCTGGGTTTGCTAACAGAGAAATACTTGAGGACTTATTCCTCACTGAAGAAGGTGAACCTGCAAGCTTCTGTCAGGCAGAACAAAATGCAGCTTGGAGGCATGCCATGCTTGAAGAGATAACTTCTATTGAAGAGAACAAGACATGGAGGTTGGTCAAGCTTCCTGCAGGACATCAGCCAATAGGCCTCAAGTGGGTTTATAAACTGAAGAGAGATGCCACAGGGGCTGTTGTGAAACACAAGGCTCGGCTTGTTGCAAAAGGATATGTTCAGAGAGAAGGTGTTGACTTCAGTGAGGTGTTTGCTCCAGTTGCTAGATTGGATTCAGTCAGAGTTCTTCTTGCCTTGGCTGCACAAGAAGGGTGGTTTGCACACCACATGGATGTGAAATCAGCCTTCTTAAATGGAGAATTGGAGGAAGAAGTATATGTTACTCAGCCCCCTGGTTTTGTAGTAGAAGGCAAGGAGGAAACGATATACAGACTGGACAAAGCATTATATGGCCTAAGACAAGCTCCAAGAGCTTGGAACATCAAGCTTGACACTACTCTAAAAAAGTTGGGTTTTGTTCAGAATCCCCTGGAACATGGCTTGTATGCAAGGGGTGAAAAAATGAGAAGACTACTGGTGGGAGTATATGTAGATGACATCATTATAGTTGGAGGAGATATCACTGTGATAAATGGGTTCAAGGAACAAATGAAGACTTAATTCAGAATGAGTGACTTGGGTATATTGAGCTTTTATCTGGGAATAGAAGTTCACCAGAGGAGGGGAAAATTATGCTGAGTCAAACAGCTTATGCCTTGAGCATTGTTGAAAAGGCAGGTCTGAAGGGATGTAATCCATGACTGATTCCTATGGAGCCCAGAATTAAGTTGAGCAAAGAAAGTGTTGCTACTGATGTTGATAAAACTGAATATAGAAGCCTTGTTGGGAGTTTGAGATACTTAGTAAATACCAGACCAGATTTAGCTTTTTCAGTTGGTTATGTAAGTAGGTTTATGGAGAAGCCTACTGAAGAGCATCTCGCAGCAGTAAAGAAAATCATCAGGTATGTTGCACGGACAACAAACCTTGGATGCAGCTATGGCCAAAATGAAAACTGGGAACTGTCAGGGTATACTGACAGTGATTATGCTGGGGATGTGGACACTAGAAAAAGCACATCAGGTACAGCATTTTTCTTTGGCAAGAATTTGATCACATGGACATCTCAAAAACAAAAGACAGTGGCATTATCTACCTGTGAGGCAGAGTATATGGCTGCTGCTTCAGGGGCATGTCAGGCAATTTGGCTTGCTCGCCTGTTGAGTTTTCTGAAGAATGAAGACACAAAGAGTGTTGCTCTGAAAATTGACAACAAGTCAGCTTTGGCCTTAATGAAGAATCCAGTTTTTCATGACCGAAGCAAGCATATTCAGACGAGATTTCACTTTATTAGGCAAGCTGTGGAAGATGGAAACATTAGGCCTGAATTTATCTGCAGTGAAGATCAACTTGCAGACCTGATGACAAAAGCACTCCCGAAGGTAAGGTTTAAAGCACTTCGTGAAAGAGTAGGGATGGACCGAGTAAGAGCATAAGTTTAGGGGGAGAATTGTTAGTGAACAAACTTAGTGCTCCACGTTGAGCTTGTTGTTTCAGTTTATGTTCTGTTAACGATTAGGCTCATGATCTGGTCAGAGAGATTTTAGCGTTGAACAGTTAGGAGCGTGAGAATAGTTCGGCTGAGGCTTAGCACGATCTGTAACGGCCAACGAAAAATGCTCCTCGCCAGTGCATGTAGCCTGTATCACAAGATAAACCAGTGCTTAATGGAATAATGCAGAACACACTTTGTGCCTGCAACAAAACTACCCGAGTCTCTATTTTCTCGTGTTCTTCTCTGTTTACAGTGAGTGCCATCAAGAAGGAAGAGTGATCTACGTGAGTTCCTCCTGACAAACCAGAGGAGGTGATGATAATATACTGGTGCAAAAATATTCTTACGGATAAAATAAATAGTTCACGTATAGAAAGTACACCACATACTGGTCCACTGTCCAATTGCAGTTTACCTTTGGAAGGTCATCGAGAACAGTTTAGGCTGGTTAAATGTACAGAAGAGTGGAGGTAATTTTAATCAAAACTTTTTGAGAGAGGTTGGTAAGAGGGAGAATAAAATTTTGTTGTTCCTTTTCGGAGCAATATGTTGGACCACCCAATGGTTTAATAGAAATGAGTGGATTTTCAAGGATAATATCAACGCTCTACTCGATCATTTATAGACTAATATCTTTTATGCAGCAGCGGAAAATACTCAGGTCCGGACACAGCAAGTATCAGCTTGAAACAAGGCTTCAGTGCTCCCACACAGTCCTCCGATGCTAATCTGGACTGCCGTCAAAATGCTATTGGTCCACGTCTCCTCTCACACAAAACTGAAGAAACACCAGCGGACGGAAACGTCTCCATCCAGAGCCGTGGGATAGCAAAACAGACGTCAGAGAAAAGACAACAAACAATTAATTAATAGCAGTAGTCAACCAACAAACAAAATTTGGCACCAAACAAGAAATAAACTCCCGCCACAATATTGTTTATATGGAAGGAGTTTTTTATTCATAACAGTTCATCATTGAGTAGATATTGAGGAGAATTGCGACAGGCTAGGAGAGGACACCCATCCCTTGAGGAGATCTGCTGCAGGCTGAAAGAGGAGACCCATCCCCTTGAGGAGTCGTGCTGCAGGCTAGGAGAGGAGGCCCATCCCCTTGTATTGAACCCCTGCACATTGACCCATCCCCTTGAGGACTCCTGCTGCACGCTGTGAGAGGAAAATGTAAGATTATATTTACATACATGTTTTTTATACCGTAGATGAATCTTGTTTTAGTGTACATGTCTCTTTTTATAATGTAGATGAAGCTTGTTTTAGTTCACAAAAAATGTTATATAGCTGCTAGCTATACATGTACTTTTTTAACACATGATAGCCTATGTTTTACGGCAACTATAAATGGAAAATTGTCCAAAAGATATGATGCCCAAGATTGGAATGGCATTTAACTCTGAGCAAGACGCATATGACTTTTACAATTCGTATGCTGGAAAGTTGTGTTTTAGTATCCGAAGAAATGGATGCCACTATGTGGGAACCTCTTCCGTAATAAAGACTAGGACGTGCTGTTGCTCTCGTGAAGGTATTCTATGTTCTGTATTGTTGGTATAATCAATCCTTTTAGGATAATCAAATTTTAACCAATCTTTTACACTAGCAGGAACTCGTCACAAAAGATCAGATTCAACAGATAAAAGTACATGTTGTATAAGACCAGAGAGAAGGTGTATGCATCAAGCATCTATGAAGATAAATCTTATATATGGTTCCTACTTAGTCTATCACTTTGTGTCTGAGCATAACCACATCCTTGCCACTGTACAACAGACCAATTAAGATCACAAAGGAAAATTGATGAAGCACAAATTTGAAAGATACAAGTGGCAAAATCTGTAGGCATCTCTACAAAGGCAACTATTGATCTATTGGCAAAGGAAGCAGGTGGAATAGAAAATCTTGGATTCACTCTGTTGATGTCAAGAACAGATTATATACATAAAGATCACTCAAGGTACACCAAGAAGATACTGGAGGCGTATTAAAATATATGGAGAAGAAGACATCAGAAGATGCTAACTTTTTCTAGTCCATTCAAGTTGATGAGGATAATTTGATAACAGATATTTTTTGGGCAGATGCTAAAATGGTTGCAGATTACGAATCTTATGGTGATGTTGTTGGTTTTGATATAACATATAGGAAATTAGATGACAGTCGTTCTCTTGGTTTGATTGTTGGGTAAATAAAGAAAACAAATTTTTTTGGTCTGCACGGCTATACGATGAGACCACAAAGAGTTTTATTTGGTTGTTTAGAAAGTTTTCTGAAGGTAATGTATGGAAAGAAACCACAAACTATTTTAACTCATGAAGATGCATCAATGGCTAAAGCAAACAGAAATCATGTCTGATACTGTCGGTACCCCGCAGACCGGATACCCCTACGTGGAGAGTTGAAGACATCCCAGACTCCATGGTATGCTGCTGCTCTCTGCCCCTCACCGATCGGAGGTTGTACGTGTGGAGGATCGGTGGGCACGGGTTGAGAGTTGACCGGCGGCGAGACGCCAGCGATGGCGAGGTGAGAGAACACAGGGGCGGCGGCTAGGGTTTGGAAATTCCTGGCTCCCTGCAGGAAGCCAGAACAATCTGTTTCTGCTTACCCCTTATTCCATTGTCTTTACAATTATATAGCTCTCAAATAATAGGAAATGTCCTGGGCCAAGTTTCTAATAATAGCTCTCAAATAATAGGAAATGTCCTGGGCCCGTTTTGGCCTTCCCTGCATGCGCCTGCTAGGCAGGAGCAGTCCTCCTCTGATTTTGAATTCCCGTCATAACATCTCTCCCTGCCTCGACAAACAGCTCGTCCTCGAGCTGTACATCCGGGTAGAGAGTCTTGAAGTCGTCCAGGGGCTCCCAGGTGGCCTCGTCCTCCGAAAGGCCTTGCCACCTGACGAGGATGTGCCACGCGCCGCGACGGAGCTGGGCGCGCAGGACCCGTGCAGGGGCTGGCAGCAGTCGCCTGTCCTGAACCGGTGGCAGCACAGCCGGCGTTGATGGTGGCGAGCCGGCGTAGTTGTAAGGCTTTAACAGCCCCACATGGAAGACGTCATGCAGTCGCGCGTCCGCGGGAAGTCGGAGACGATAAGCCACCTGCCCGATGCGCTCGACGATCTGGAACGGCCCCGCGTAGCGTGGGCGGAGCTTGCCCTTGGACGGCGAGGCGAGCGCATGGGTGGGGCGGTGGAGAAGTCGGAGCAGCACCCATGCGCCCACGTCGAACTCCACCTCGCGATGGTGCTCATCGTAGTGGCGCTTGGCGTACTGCTGAGCCTGAAGAAGACGCTCGCGAACCTCCTCCAGGAAAGCGTCGCGGTCCCGCAGCATGGTGTCCACCGCCTCGGTCTGGGCCGCCCCGGCGTGGTGTGGCAGGAGTGGTGGCGGGGGTCGGCCGTACACAACCTCGAACGGCGACGCTCGGAGTGTCGTGTGGTAAGAGGTGTTGTAGCAGTACTCCGCCCAGGGTAGCCAGTCGACCCATGAGCGAGGCCGATCACCTGTCGCATAGCGCAAATACATCGCGATGATCTTGTTGACGACCTCGGACTGGCCGTCCGTCTAGGGGTGAAAGGCCGTACTGAGCCGCTGCTTGACACCTGCACATTTAAAGAGATCGCGCCAAAGATTGCTGGTGAAGACTGGGTCGCGATCGCTGACGATGGAGCTGGGGAAACCGTGTAGGCGCACGATCCCGTCGAAGAAAGCACGAGCGACGGAGGCGGCGGTGTAGGGGTGGCTGAGCGCGATGTAGTGGGCGTACTTCGAGAAGCGGTCCACCATCGTCAGGACCACGGACTTGCCGTGCACCTTCCGCAGCCCCTCGATGAAGTCCATGGAGATATCTGCCCACACCTGCGACGGAACGTCTAAGGGCTGAAGTAGGCCGGCCGGCGGTGTGGTCGGCGTCTTGTTCCGCTGGCACACATCACAGGAACGGACGAAGTCGTGCACCAGCTGGCGGTCGCCGGGGATGTAGAAGTCCGCGCGGAGGCGCACAAGGGTCTTCTGGACCCCCTCGTGTCCCGCCGAGTGAGCCAGGGTCACCACCTGGTGGCGCAAGTCGTCGGTGGCCGGAACGTAGATGCGCTTGCCGTGGAGGAGGAAACCGTCGTCGGCAGCCCACGGCTCGCCCAGAGACGCGGCCTCCAGCTGCTGCAGCAGGTCACGCGCGACCGGGTCGGTCGCTGTGGCGCGGCGAATGTCGGCGTAGAGGTCGAAGGAGGGCCCAGAGAGGGCACAGAGCGCCGCAGTCTCCTCGTCGCGGCGGGACAGCGCGTCGGCCGCCGAGTTGAGCCGCCCGGGACGGTACTCGACGGTGAAGTCAAACCCGAATAGCTTGCTGTAAGGGCCTCAGTTTTTGACACTCATTTGCAGTGTTCATCACCACACCACACACCTCATTTGAGGAAGAATGATGAACACAAATAAAGAGCAAGTAACAATTATCAACATGCTCATTAGGGAGCAAACTCACACATTGCAAAAGTGGTACTTCCCACATGTGATATAGATGGGCTGGACATATGAAGACTCCTACACTTTGCTAAGGATGTCCATGCCAAGTTCCACCCAAATTCAAAACCTTTTTGAGGTCATTTTGGGTATAGTTAGGAAAAGGGCAGTTTGAAACCATATTCAAATTCAAACTGTTTTCACCCACTGAATGTAAAAGTGGAAGGCATATTCTTGCTCAGCACATTTTTGTGAGCTCACACACCAATTTTCACTCCATTTGGAGTTGATCTTGACATGAGCTAAGGGGGAGAAATTCAAACTTTATTTGAATTTCAAACTGCACTTGTGCTGAAATTCATTCAAACCAAACCTCATTTGAACTTTGATCAATTCAAATGGCTCTTGGGTGAATAATTTGAATTGCCAAGGGTAGAATAGGGTTCACTGTTTACCACAGCTGTTAGGAATAAATTTCAGAGGTTAAAAGAGAAGTGGGACCCACATGTCAGCCTCTGCCTCAAAGCAAACCGACTGAACCACAGTTCAGTCGGTTCCCGGCAGCTGTGCGCGCGCGCCACCGAAGGGGGCAGCCGGCGCCAGCTCCTGCTGCGTGCCCCAAGCCGGAGACCAGCCGGCCGGGCTATTTATTCCCTCCCCGGCGTGCTTCAGTCACCATTTCCCCGAGCTACCGACGTGCGCGACTGCTTTTCCCACTGCCATCGCCGCCGCTCGAGTTCCTGCTTGATCAAGCCGATCGCAGCTCCTTCTTTCCGTTCCAAGGTCCCAGCAAGGTACTAGCTACCATCTTCCATCCTTCCCATTGATAGAAATCGATTGAAACCGAGTGATATCGGCTGTGCCGAAAGATCAAACTCGGAACTGGAAACCGCCGCACCTCGGGCTCTCGTGGACAGCCCAACCTGGGCGTTGTCACGCCCGAGCCAAGACACCCTTGGACGCGCAGGTGACCGGTGCTGCTCATCTCCGAGCCACAGCTCGAGTGGTTGCTCACCGGCGGCGAATTTCCACTTTTCCCCTTTCTGTGTGCAGAACGACCTTCGGGTACGATTCTGTTTAATTCGTGCTCTAGAAAGGATTAGAGGGCCTCAGGCCACTCCCACACGAGCTAGACACGGTGACGCACAAGTTGCCTTCACAACTCTGGGCCGGAGAACCTCTGTGCCCGGCGTAATTCAAGGTCTACTAATGGCGGAACGAACGGGGGGTATCGGGCGCACGGTGAGGACCTATTTCGGGCCTTCCCCGAGCTGCCCCGAGTTCATGTCGACCTTCTCTGAGGTCCACTGATGCTCCCCGACCGGTTTCCCAAGTAGCTGAGGCACTAGGGGCATCAGCCGACATGGCCGAAGTCGTTCCGATATGGCGGCTCGTCGCCGACCATGCTCCGGCCGTTGTCATGAGCAGCTGACCCTCGGATCATGTTCCCCAAGTAAAAGTAGGCAGGGGCGGCCAGAATCAAGAAGTTTGGAGCGGTACAGCAGCCAGCGGCGAGCTCTCCGGCGAGGTCCCTCGGCGGCGGAGCGCGGGTGTCGCGAGGTTGAAGAAGGGGGTGGACCCCAGCTGTCAGCGGCCGATATTTTGAATCGGGATCCGGCTGCGGCCGGGATCGGGTGTGCTGGCGCGCAAAAGCCTTGTGGGCCGCGGTGTGCTGTCGCTTCGGCGTGCGACGCGTGTCCCCTGGGCCCACGCGCGAGTTTAAACTTTTCCCCGATTTTCAGATTTCCTTCAAACTTCAAATCCTTATAACTTTGGCTAGAAAGCTCCAAATTGAGTGAACCAAATTTTGCTGGATTCAGCTCTCTGAGTACTTTCCAGAAAATCAAGTTTCACTTCATGAAATTCCTTAGTTCTCCAGAATTAATTCCTCAAAGTTTAAACTGTTAGGAATTTTAACTGGAGAATCCTTTGGAGGAAAATCCTGAAATTTTGCTGAGATGTTCACCAAAATATCCTTGAACTACCATAAAAATTTCAGATCCATTTGAGCTCATTTAGTCCACCTAATGGTGTGATTAGTAAAACTGTTCCAGAGAAAATAGAAAATGTTCAGAAACATTTTCAGGATTTTCTCTGAAATTGTTTAGCTCATATCTTTAGTTAGAGACTTCCAAATTAAGTGAGACCAACTCCATTAGGACCCTCTGAAAATCTAGTTTTCAGAAAGTCATAGTTTGTCTCATGAAAATCCCTAGAACACCCTAAGGGTTCCAATTAAGGTCAAGGACATAATTATTTGTGGAGGGCTCAAATGAGCTTTGCTGCAACTAAAACTTGACCAAGTCTTTGTTTAGGTTGTAACCAAGCCACAGTAAAAGTTTCACAGTCATTAGGTCTGTCTAGTAAGGGTTATAGACTTCACAACTTCAAAGTTAATACAAAGGCATTTAATTAATACATACATTGTTCTTATCATGTAGTCGCTAAGGTCGAGGAGGAACCCGAAGTCCTAGACTTCGTTACTCCGGAGGAACAACTAGCCTACGACCAAGAGCAGCAAGGCAAGCCCCGGTTTGCATTAACCTTTTTACAAATTTTATTGTTTTGAGCACATACTTGTTTCCCTTTGTTCGTTGCATTAGAGTCTTGATTGGAAACCCAACTGCACAGCCAAGAAAACCATGGGTTGGGTTTAGGATTGAAAACCTCGTTAGCCACTGCATTGCTAGGATAGAGTAGGATTCGGTACAAGTCGAGTAGTTGGAACTACTCGCGAGAATAGGCTAGAGGCACATTGCTCGGGTAGAGATAGCACATGAAACACATGGCAAGAAAATGAGACCGAGCGGAGAGTAAGGGCAGCAGGACTTTGGGGCCTGTGTGCTGTAGCTCCGCTTGTGTCGATTGAGGACCGAGCCGTGTGCGGGCCTGTTGAACAAGCTAGAACAGTACCGAAGACCTACCGGCTATATGGGAACCGGGAAACTGATGTAACTCGGGTAGCTGGGTGTTGAGGCATTGCCCGTCGTTCAGAGGGTAGGTTGAGAGCTCGAGGTGTAAATCAGCTGGCGGCACAGAGATGCGCGTGCAGGGACCTCTTGCTCGGGACGATGGGACCGGTTCAATATTTGGCTAACGGGTGAAAGGTAGTCGCGTACGGCGTCCGTGATGGTTGTTGTAGGCAACATCGAGTACGGGCGTACGTGACGGGTTATTCGGGTAACCCTGCAGGTGTAAATCGATTATAATCGCCGTCCCTCGCGGTCAGTGAGTACCACTTGTTCACTGTACCGTGACGTAGAAAGAATAGGCTAGTTACATGTTAAAATGTTGCTGATTGAAAGCTGGACATTGATTGTTAATGATATGCTGTAGCTTAGTGCTAACTAAAGTTCTTTTCAACTTTGGGCAAAGTACATGAGAGAAATGCGTTTCTTGTTTGATTGCGGCTCTCTCATGTGCCTTAGCGTAAAGTTCTCCACAACCTGCTGCTAAAACTTGAAAGTAAGGTTCTACTAATTAGGCGAGTCTTTGCAAAAATGATTTTTACCTCATGCAACCCATTACCCTCATGTAGAAGTTCCATGTTTAGGTGAGACGGGTCAGACTTGCTGAGCCTTCGTGCTCACTGCTTGTGTTTGAAGCTTTTGCAGGGTTCTATGAGGAAGGGACTCCCGAAGAGGAGACAGAACCCCAGGAGGGGAAACCCGTCGAGTGGGAGTCGTGCACGCCGCAGAGTTAGTGTGCGTGTGTGCTAGCAAGGACACGTTCGAGGGCTGAACGTGCACTTGGTGCTTAGTCTACGCCCGCGAGTGTGGACTAAACTTATTTTGATGTAAACATGTTAATAAACTTGTTTATGTAATAAAGCTTCCGCTTCCGCTTTGTACCTTTGACGTGTGTTATACGGTGTTGTGCAACGCAGCACCCCTCAGCGTGATCCTGGCTCGACAGGACCAGTGGGGTCGTGTCAGCGTGGTATCAGAGCTCGCTTGAGGTTTAACACAGTACAAAGGTCTTCTTTTTCAAAAATCCAGTGAGGAACGAGTTAGTAGCCCGTATAAGGATGTTATTAGTATATAGAAAGTGGCTTATTAACTTATTTGTTATGTTGGAAAATCGGGCATCTCGGGACGTTCATGTCTTGGGGGGTGCACGTAAGCGCTGTCCACCAGTGCGCACAAGCTGAAGGGTGGAGCCCCACGGGTGGCAGGTAACCCGACCCGCTTTGATATCCTCTACGACTCTTCATGTCGTTTGGGGTATTCGAGCAACGTCTGTCCCTGGCGTGCGTGGTGCAACATGGGAGACCCCGTCACGTGGTCTGAAACGTGAACACGTAACTCAGGGCGTGTTTGGCTTGAGAACATCCGGGCGAGTGATGACGGCCGGATGTACCAACTGTATGGATTCCGGGCTCGGTGTGCAGCCGAGTCTGATGATTGGTTGAATTTCTGCAGGTAGCCTTACCACGAAACGGTAGACGTGTAGCATCCGTGTGCGAGTGACGAGTAGTGCCACTAAACTAACGAAGCCGGCTAAGTCCGGTATAGGTTTTTCTTTGTGAGGACGTAGTACCGACATGATCTGGTGACGCATCGACGTCACACCCAACTAAATGAACAACTTCATTTAAAAATTTGAAGGTTTTGATCCAAAGTAGTAAAACTTGATGTAACTCCTTCCCTTGAACAGGATATTCAAAGCTAACAAGTTTTCAACTTATAGGATGTTAAGGACAGAGCACTCTGTTTTCAGCTAAATCAAGGCTGAAGTAATCAGAGGTTAGAGGTTGAGTTCTTTCGAGGTTGGGGTCGTATGATACATTTCTGGAAAGCTTTGGAGGAGCTTTACAACTTTTCTGTTGAGTTCCAGAGGTGTTTCGTCCCTTAACCACTCGAAAAATGCAGTAGAGTTGAAACTGTCCAGAAAACAGGACAGAGCAAAGACTCTCTGTAAACTCTCTGTAAATTAAGCATAACTTCCTGCTTAAAAATCCAAAAATAGGAAATGAGGTAGTTCTGGAAAGATTATGAGATGGGTTACAACTTTGTAACAGAAAGTTTTGTCAGAATAGGAACAGAATTAACTGGGATTCTTGGATCAAATCAGTACCTAAGGCAGGGAGGTGCTGTCCAATTGTTTCCAGAAATTCTGTTAACTTTGACATCTCATAACTTTTGAACCAGAGCAGATCTTAGGCCAACCAAATACTTTCTGGAAAGCTATTGAAGTTAACTGTAACTTTGATGTTGAGCTCCAGGACTGGTTTTGCTTTTAACCTGGCCTAAATCAGATTGATATGGAAACTGGTCAGGGCTGTCATGGGAACAGCAGATCAGCAGTCAAATTTGTTTAAAAATTTGAACTATGTTTCCAAGTGTTAAGGGTTCAATGACATATCTTATGTTATAACTCAATGGTTTACTGTTTAAATAAATATTTGACATTTCTCAAATATATTTTTACAGATGGCAGCAGATAAACGGTTGGAGAACGGGTGGGTAGTTTCCCACTGCTCTGACCGTAGCGGCTACCCGGGAGCATTGTGCCTAATGCTCCAATATTTCGGGTACAACCAGATGCCGCAATACTTCGCCAAGGAAGAAGGCGAAGAGGGGAACAAGACGTGGACGATCCATGTCGAGGTTCCTGCAGGGCCTACGCCACCCGGTTGGGTGCCATTCACCGTCACGGTGAGAGGAAGACAACCGGAAGGGATGTGGCAAGTGGCAGCCCGTGACACTATGTCACGTTTCTGCCAACTACACGTGCAGGCTATGGAGGGCACTCCATATGCACTCGTTCCGGTGGAGGGACGAGCTCAGCATGTGTGGGAAGAGAGGTACCTAGAGGCAACAAACCCGAGTTGCCCAAGGTACAACCCCGCGGAGGCAAATCTCAGCCTCCAAATGAGGGCGGGAAACGCTGTGATGGACAGCCAAGCTGTTCATACGGAGCATCTCGCCACCAAGCTCAAGGAGAGCACAAGCCGTGGAGATCATTTTGAGAGTGCTCACAGTGCACTCCGCAATGTGCTCCTTCCGACGATCAAGCGACTGAATGAACAACACAATCAGTTGTGTCGTCTGAAGAAGGCAAAGAAGAAGAGCCGTGTTGACATTGCGGCGTTGCAAGAGCTGGTGCAGACCCTAACCCAGCAGAATGAGGACCTTGCTCAAGAGCGGGACGACGCTATTGAGGAAGGACAAGGCTGGGAAGAGGACTACAACCAAGCTATGGACGAGGTGCATGCATTGCAGGACCTCGTGCCCCCGGTATTGGGCGTACCGGTAGTCTTGGGTCTTCCAGCCATGGGAGAACCTGGAATGGGAGAAGAGGTGGTAGACCCCGAGCCACCAGCAGAGGTACCGGAGGAGGACGACCCACAGGAGGTCGAGTTCTACTCCGAGTAGGGGGTTACGGTTGCCAAGTAGGGCAGCTAGGGTAGCGTAACCCAACTTTTGTAATCGGTGACATGTCGTGTAGACAGTAGCGTATGTATAGGTAGTGACGGCATGAGCACGACTTCTCGGAGGTCCGAGAATAATGTATCTTGTATAAAGTTTATGCTTTATCAATATATGTGAATGTTGTGCAAGTTAGTCATGCGTCGCTTCAATACTTACTGCTGTTTATGGAATTTTGAGTAAGACATGTGCTAATTGCTGCTGTGTTGAATTTCAGAATGACGCGTACTCGTGCCAACCCTGATGTTGGAGGTACTAGCCAAGGGGGAGAGACCTCCCAACCGCCTCCCGAGGACTCCTCGGGACAGCAGCAGCAACAGCAACAGCAAACACCGCCACCGCCACTGCCAACGGTTACATTGGCCGACATTGTCGCGGCAATGGCGGGTTCACATCAGCAGCATACAGAGCTGCTGCAAACGTTAATTGCGAATACGTCTCGCCCAGAGAGACGTCAAGATCGCGAGGAGCGCCAACAGAGCTCCTACTCCGACTTCCTGGCGACTCATCCCCCTGTATTCTCAAGGGCGGATGAACCACTTGACGCGGACAACTGGCTCCGCGCCATAGAGATGAAGTTCGGGCTGCTCCAAATCAGCGAGCAGCGCAAGACTCAGTTCGCGGTCCAGCAGCTCCAAGGATCCGCGAGCGCGTGGTGGGCCAACTTTTGTGCTTCACAACCCACCGACCGAGTGATGACCTGGGCGGAGTTTCGGACGGCCTTCCGGGCCTATCATATACCGCCCGGTTTGATGAAGAGGAAGACGCAGGAATTCCTACACCTGCAACAAGGGAGCCGGAACGCGCTGGAGTACTCCAGAGCGTTCAACGATCTCGCACTCTACGCGTCGTATCACGCAGATACGGACGAGAAGCGGCGGGACCACTTTTACCAGGGGCTTAACCCGCTCCTGAAGGACAAGCTGGCGATGTTCAATCGCGGCAGCCTCAACGACATAATTGATGCTGCGATTGTTCAGGAAGACTCCGGCAAGGAGTTGGCGGCGGCAGAGCGAAAGCGAAGCGCGCCGCAGAGCAGCGGAGAAGGAGGCGGTCCTTCTCAGAAGTTTCGGATGGTGAATCGCCCACCATCAGGTCCGCGCTGGCAGCCACCACAGCGGTCGATGCCGTTCCGCGGTCGGCCGTATTCTTCACCGGCATTCCGGCCGGCACTGCCAGCACCACCGCAACAACAACAGCAGCAGCGGGCGATGCCGCGTGCGTTTGCACCTCCGCAACGCATGCCGGGCTTTCGTCCCCCGAGTACTCCACCAGCAGCGGCCACATGTTACAAGTGTGGTCGTCCAGGACACTTCGCGAGCAGTTGCCCGGAGAGGCAAGGCGGCGGAGTGGTACCACAGTTTCCGGGGAGGAATCAACCCCGGAACCCTACTAATGCGCGGCGGGCAAACCCTAGGCCCGGCACTGTCCACCAGCTTGCCATTGAGGACGTGCCGGAGGGCGAGCCAATCCTTGCGGGTATGTTCCAACTCCACCAGCATCCCGCTATAGTACTATTTGATTCAGGCGCCACGCATAATTTTATTAGCCAAGCTTTCATTGCTAAACACAGCTTGCCGATACTACCCACCGATAGTCCATATTTAATTTGTTCACCGGGTGGGAAGATTTCAGCAAGCGTAATGGTCTCCAAAGCACCATTATGCTTAGCGGGTAGAGTGTACCCCACGTCTCTCATTATCTTAGAGGGACAGAAGGTCGATGTCATCCTAGGGATGTCGTGGTTAACCCGCCACGGCGCTGTTTTAGACACCGTCCTCCGAGTCGTGCACTTAAACTCAGAAGTGCACGGTTCTCACTCATTATTTCTGGACAGTCTAGAAATAAAACTTCCAAGTGTCTATCAAGCCACAACCATCAGATTGGAAGACATTCCAGTGGTCCGAGAGTTCCCTGATGTATTCCCGGATGATTTGCCGGGGATGCCACCCGATAGAGAGGTGGAGTTCAAGATTGAACTTGCACCGGGAACCATGCCAATATCCCGAAGGCCGTACAAGATGGTGCCCAAGGAGTTGGCGGAACTGAAGATTCAGCTCACGGACCTTCTGGAGAAGGGTTTTATTAGGCCGAGCTCCTCGCCATGGGGTTGTTCGGCATTATTTGTCAAAAAGAAGGATGAAACGTTGCGGCTTTGCGTGGACTACCGTCCATTAAATGCCGTAACCATCAAGAACAAGTACCCGTTACCACGGATCGACATGTTGTTTGATCAGTTGGTCGAAGCAAAGGTCTTTTCCAAGATGGATTTAAGATCCGGGTACCATCAGATTAAGATCAGGGCTGAGGACATTCCAAAGACAGCTTTTTCGACAAGGTACGGACTTTATGAGTACCTGGTCATGTCCTTTGGCCTCACCAATGCTCCAGCTCACTTCATGTATTTAATGAACTCGGTGTTCATGCCGGAGCTGGACAAGTTTGTCGTGGTCTTCATCGACGACATCCTGGTATACTCCAAGTCGGAGGAAGATCACAAGAAACATCTGCGTATAGTCTTGCAACGGCTGCGGGATCACAAGTTATACGCAAAGTTCAGCAAATGCGAGTTTTGGATATCGCAAGTGCCTTTCCTCGGGCATATCATCTCAGCGGAGGGTATCGCTGTGGACCCGAGCAAAATCACGCAAGTGCTGAATTGGAAATCCCCGAGAACTGTTCATGAGGTACGGAGTTTCCTCGGACTCGCGGGATATTATCGGAGGTTCATTCCGAACTTCTCGAAGATTGCCAGGCCAATGACAGAGCTGCTGAAGAAGGCTACCAAATATGTTTGGAGTCCAGCATGTGAAGCAGCATTCAAGGCTTTAGTCAAGCACCTGACATCAGCACCGGTTTTGGCGCAGCCAGACACAACAAAACCGTTCGAGGTGTACTGCGATGCATCCGGCATTGGGCTCGGATGTGTGCTGATGCAAGACCGAAGAGTGGTCGCGTATGGATCACGACAGCTTAGGAACCATGAGCAAAATTATCCAACTCACGATTTGGAGCTCGCTGCCGTGGTACTTGCACTGAAAATGTGGAGACACTACCTACTCGGTAACCTCGTACATTTATATACCGACCACAAAAGCCTCAAGTACATCTTCACTCAGAAGGAGCTGAACATGAGGCAACGAAGATGGTTGGAACTGATAAAGGATTACGAGATAGAGATCCATTATCATCCGGGCAAGGCAAACGTTGTGGCAGACGCGCTAAGCCGCAAGTCACACGTCAATAATCTGACCATCACACCGTTGGAAGAGAGCGAACCACCACTACATGTGATTCCACATGGAGCTCTCTACAACCTAGCTTTGATCCCCACCATCCGTGAAGAGATAGCGGCAGCCCAGAAGAATGATAAGGGCATGTCACATTTACGGAGACGAGTAGACAGTGGGGAGTTGAAATGTTTCCGGAAGGACGGAGACGGCGTCCTATGGTTCAAGGACCGGATCGTCGTACCCCGAAACCCGGAGTTAAGGAAGAGAATCTTTGATGAAGCTCACTTATCAAAGTTTTCTATTCACCCCGGCAGCAACAAGATGTATCAAGAACTCAGAAGCAAGTTTTGGTGGACACGGATGAAGCGAGAGACGGCAAAATACGTGTCCGAGTGTGATACATGTCGACGGGTGAAGGCAGACCACATGCGGAAACCGGGACTGCTGCAACCACTGGGCATTCCTGCCTGGAAGTGGGAGGACGTGAGCATGGATTTCGTCGTCGGTTTACCCACCACCTTACAGAAACATGATTCTGTGTGGGTGATAGTCGATCGGCTCACCAAAGTTGCCCATTTCATCCCGGTCAACACCAACTACAACGCCAAGAAGTACGCTGAACTGTACATCTCACGGATCCTATGCTTATACGGCGTACCCCGTACCATCGTATCGGACCGGGGCACTTTATTTGTGTCCCGTTTTTGGGAGCAGCTACACGCTGCCTTGGGGACGAAGCTGATCCGTAGTTCAGCCTACCACCCGCAGACGGATGGGCAAACGGAGCGGGTAAATCAAATCCTAGAAGACATGCTACGAGCTTGCGCTATCGACCACGGCAAGAATTGGGATGATCACTTGCCATTAGCCGAGTTCTCGTACAACAATGGGTACCAAGCCAGCATCAAGATGGCGCCCTACGAGGCGCTATACGGCAGGAAATGCCGCACACCACTGAACTGGTGTGAATCTGGCGAGAGGGTTACCTTCGGGATTGATCTTGTCAACAACGCGGAAGAAAAGGTTCGATTAATTCAAGCGAACCTAAAAGCCGCTCAATCCCGACAGAAACAGTATGCGGACCGGAGAAGGCGCCCATTACAATTCGAAGTTGGAGATCACGTATACCTACGAGTGTCTCCAATGAAGGGCGTAAACAGATTTGGGGTGAGAGGAAAGTTAGCACCCCGATTCATCGGTCCATTCCAGATTACCGAAAGATGTGGATCGGTGGCATACCGGCTAAGATTACCAGAAGCACTTTCCGGTGTGCACGACGTCTTTCACATTTCCCAGCTGAGGAAGTGTCTCAAGCTATCAACTACCGTTCAGCTGGAAGACATTAAAGAACTGCAACCGGATCTCACCTATCGGGAGGAACCGGTGCAGATTATTGATGAAAAGGCCCGAACCACACGCAACCGTACGTTGTGGTTCTACAAGATTCTATGGAGTAATCACTCCATGGACGAAGCGACATGGGAGAGCGAAGAATTCCTTCGCACTAACTACCCCGACTTTTTCACGTCGCATATTCGGTAATTTTCCACTGTCCTCTCTCTCATTTCACCTTATAATCTCGGGACGAGATTCTTTTAAGGGGGGAGGAATGTAAGGGCCTCAGTTTTTGACACTCATTTGCAGTGTTCATCACCACACCACACACCTCATTTGAGGAAGAATGATGAACACAAATAAAGAGCAAGTAACAATTATCAACATGCTCATTAGGGAACAAACTCACACATTGCAAAAGTGGTACTTCCCACATGTGATATAGATGGGCTGGACATATGAAGACTCCTACACTTTGCTAAGGATGTCCATGCCAAGTTCCACCCAAATTCAAAACCTTTTTGAGGTCATTTTGGGTATAGTTAGGAAAAGGGCAGTTTGAAACCATATTCGAATTCAAACTGTTTTCACCCACTGAATGTAAAAGTGGAAGGCATATTCTTGCTCAGCACATTTTTGTGAGCTCACACACCAATTTTCACTCCATTTGGAGTTGATCTTGACATGAGCTAAGGGGGAGAAATTCAAACTTTATTTGAATTTCAAACTGCACTTGTGCTGAAATTCATTCAAACCAAACCTCATTTGAACTTTGATCAATTCAAATGGCTCTTGGGTGAATAATTTGAATTGCCAAGGGTAGAATAGGGTTCACTGTTTACCACAGCTGTTAGGAATAAATTTCAGAGGTTAAAAGAGAAGTGGGACCCACATGTCAGCCTCTGCCTCAAAGCAAACCGACTGAACCACAGTTCAGTCGGTTCCCGGCAGCTGTGCGCGCGCGCCACCGAAGGGGGCAGCCGGCGCCAGCTCCTGCTGCGTGCCCCAAGCCGGAGACCAGCCGGCCGGGCTATTTATTCCCTCCCCGGCGTGCTTCAGTCACCATTTCCCCGAGCTACCGACGTGCGCGACTGCTTTTCCCACTGCCATCGCCGCCGCTCGAGTTCCTGCTTGATCAAGCCGATCGCAGCTCCTTCTTTCCGTTCCAAGGTCCCAGCAAGGTACTAGCTACCATCTTCCATCCTTCCCATTGATAGAAATCGATTGAAACCGAGTGATATCGGCTGTGCCGAAAGATCAAACTCGGAACTGGAAACCGCCGCACCTCGGGCTCTCGTGGACAGCCCAACCTGGGCGTTGTCACGCCCGAGCCAAGACACCCTTGGACGCGCAGGTGACCGGTGCTGCTCATCTCCGAGCCACAGCTCGAGTGGTTGCTCACCGGCGGCGAATTTCCACTTTTCCCCTTTCTGTGTGCAGAACGACCTTCGGGTACGATTCTGTTTAATTCGTGCTCTAGAAAGGATTAGAGGGCCTCAGGCCACTCCCACACGAGCTAGACACGGTGACGCACAAGTTGCCTTCACAACTCTGGGCCGGAGAACCTCTGTGCCCGGCGTAATTCAAGGTCTACTAATGGCGGAACGAACGGGGGGTATCGGGCGCACGGTGAGGACCTATTTCGGGCCTTCCCCGAGCTGCCCCGAGTTCATGTCGACCTTCTCTGAGGTCCACTGATGCTCCCCGACCGGTTTCCCAAGTAGCTGAGGCACTAGGGGCATCAGCCGACATGGCCGAAGTCGTTCCGATATGGCGGCTCGTCGCCGACCATGCTCCGGCCGTTGTCATGAGCAGCTGACCCTCGGATCATGTTCCCCAAGTAAAAGTAGGCAGGGGCGGCCAGAATCAAGAAGTTTGGAGCGGTACAGCAGCCAGCGGCGAGCTCTCCGGCGAGGTCCCTCGGCGGCGGAGCGCGGGTGTCGCGAGGTTGAAGAAGGGGGTGGACCCCAGCTGTCAGCGGCCGATATTTTGAATCGGGATCCGGCTGCGGCCGGGATCGGGTGTGCTGGCGCGCAAAAGCCTTGTGGGCCGCGGTGTGCTGTCGCTTCGGCGTGCGACGCGTGTCCCCTGGGCCCACGCGCGAGTTTAAACTTTTCCCCGATTTTCAGATTTCCTTCAAACTTCAAATCCTTATAACTTTGGCTAGAAAGCTCCAAATTGAGTGAACCAAATTTTGCTGGATTCAGCTCTCTGAGTACTTTCCAGAAAATCAAGTTTCACTTCATGAAATTCCTTAGTTCTCCAGAATTAATTCCTCAAAGTTTAAACTGTTAGGAATTTTAACTGGAGAATCCTTTGGAGGAAAATCCTGAAATTTTGCTGAGATGTTCACCAAAATATCCTTGAACTACCATAAAAATTTCAGATCCATTTGAGCTCATTTAGTCCACCTAATGGTGTGATTAGTAAAACTGTTCCAGAGAAAATAGAAAATGTTCAGAAACATTTTCAGGATTTTCTCTGAAATTGTTTAGCTCATATCTTTAGTTAGAGACTTCCAAATTAAGTGAGACCAACTCCATTAGGACCCTCTGAAAATCTAGTTTTCAGAAAGTCATAGTTTGTCTCATGAAAATCCCTAGAACACCCTAAGGGTTCCAATTAAGGTCAAGGACATAATTATTTGTGGAGGGCTCAAATGAGCTTTGCTGCAACTAAAACTTGACCAAGTCTTTGTTTAGGTTGTAACCAAGCCACAGTAAAAGTTTCACAGTCATTAGGTCTGTCTAGTAAGGGTTATAGACTTCACAACTTCAAAGTTAATACAAAGGCATTTAATTAATACATACATTGTTCTTATCATGTAGTCGCTAAGGTCGAGGAGGAACCCGAAGTCCTAGACTTCGTTACTCCGGAGGAACAGCTAGCCTACGACCAAGAGCAGCAAGGCAAGCCCCGGTTTGCATTAACCTTTTTACAAATTTTATTGTTTTGAGCACATACTTGTTTCCCTTTGTTCGTTGCATTAGAGTCTTGATTGGAAACCCAACTGCACAGCCAAGAAAACCATGGGTTGGGTTTAGGATTGAAAACCTCGTTAGCCACTGCATTGCTAGGATAGAGTAGGATTCGGTACAAGTCGAGTAGTTGGAACTACTCGCGAGAATAGGCTAGAGGCACATTGCTCGGGTAGAGATAGCACATGAAACACATGGCAAGAAAATGAGACCGAGCGGAGAGTAAGGGCAGCAGGACTTTGGGGCCTGTGTGCTGTAGCTCCGCTTGTGTCGATTGAGGACCGAGCCGTGTGCGGGCCTGTTGAACAAGCTAGAACAGTACCGAAGACCTACCGGCTATATGGGAACCGGGAAACTGATGTAACTCGGGTAGCTGGGTGTTGAGGCATTGCCCGTCGTTCAGAGGGTAGGTTGAGAGCTCGAGGTGTAAATCAGCTGGCGGCACAGAGATGCGCGTGCAGGGACCTCTTGCTCGGGACGATGGGACCGGTTCAATATTTGGCTAACGGGTGAAAGGTAGTCGCGTACGGCGTCCGTGATGGTTGTTGTAGGCAACATCGAGTACGGGCGTACGTGACGGGTTATTCGGGTAACCCTGCAGGTGTAAATCGATTATAATCGCCGTCCCTCGCGGTCAGTGAGTACCACTTGTTCACTGTACCGTGACGTAGAAAGAATAGGCTAGTTACATGTTAAAATGTTGCTGATTGAAAGCTGGACATTGATTGTTAATGATATGCTGTAGCTTAGTGCTAACTAAAGTTCTTTTCAACTTTGGGCAAAGTACATGAGAGAAATGCGTTTCTTGTTTGATTGCGGCTCTCTCATGTGCCTTAGCGTAAAGTTCTCCACAACCTGCTGCTAAAACTTGAAAGTAAGGTTCTACTAATTAGGCGAGTCTTTGCAAAAATGATTTTTACCTCATGCAACCCATTACCCTCATGTAGAAGTTCCATGTTTAGGTGAGACGGGTCAGACTTGCTGAGCCTTCGTGCTCACTGCTTGTGTTTGAAGCTTTTGCAGGGTTCTATGAGGAAGGGACTCCCGAAGAGGAGACGGAACCCCAGGAGGGGAAACCCGTCGAGTGGGAGTCGTGCACGCCGCAGAGTTAGTGTGCGTGTGTGCTAGCAAGGACACGTTCGAGGGCTGAACGTGCACTTGGTGCTTAGTCTACGCCCGCGAGTGTGGACTAAACTTATTTTGATGTAAACATGTTAATAAACTTGTTTATGTAATAAAGCTTCCGCTTCCGCTTTGTACCTTTGACGTGTGTTATACGGTGTTGTGCAACGCAGCACCCCTCAGCGTGATCCTGGCTCGACAGGACCAGTGGGGTCGTGTCACTTGCTGAGCCACTGGTGCTGAGGCACGGTGGACAGCCGCTGGTCTAGGAGAAACTTCAGGCTGTAGTGGTCGGTGCGGACAAGGAACCGGCGCCCCCACAGGTACGGACGCCAGTGCCGGACTGCTTGCACCAGCCCGATAAGCTCGCGCTCGTAGGCCGCCAGCTTGACATGGCGGGCGGCGAAGGGTCGACTGAAGAAAGCCAGAGGTCCGCCCCCCTGGTGTAGGACGGCGCCAAAGCCGGTGCCGGACGCGTCGCAGTCAACTACGAACTGGCGCGCGAAGTCGGGCATCTGTAGAACCGGCGCCGACAAAAGCGCCCGCTTCAGGGCAGCGAAAGCCTCGTCCGCCTCCGCCGTCCAGGCGAACGCCTCCTACCGCAGGAGACGTGTGAGTGGTGCCGCGATGGAACCGAAGTCGCGGATGAACTTCCTGTAGTAGCCGGCGAGGCCCAGGAAGCCACGCACCCCGCGTGGAGAGCGTGGTAGCGGCCACGAGGCGACCGCGGCTACTTTGTCGCTGTCCATGGCGACGCCATCGACGGAGATGACGTGGCCGAGGTAGGCGACGGATGGGGCCCCGAAGGAGCACTTCGACCTCTTCAGAAAGAGGCCGTGGGCTCGTAGGGCGGTGAGGGCGAGGCCGACATGCTGCAGGTGCTCAGCCCACGACGTGCTGTAGATCAGAATGTCGTCAAAGAAAACCAGCACGAACCTGCGGAGGAAGGGGCGGAGTACATCATTCATCAACGCCTGAAATGTCGCAGGGGCGTTGGAGAGCCCGAACGGCATCACCAGGAACTCAAAGTGGCCATGGTGGGTGCGGAACGCCGTCTTCTCGATGTCTGCCGGGTGCATGCGCACCTGGTGGTACCCCGAGCGGAGGTCGAGCTTGGTGAAGTACTTGGCCCCGTGGAGCTCGTCGAGGAGCTCGTCAACCACCGGGATCGGGAACTTGTCCTTGGACGTACGGTCGTTGAGCGCGCGATAGTCGATGCAGAAGCGCCACGACCCATCTGCCTTCTTGACGAGGAGCACGGGTGCCGAGAACAGAGAAGTACTGGGGCGGATGATGCCCTGTTCCAGCATGGCGGCGCACTGCCGCTCGAGCTCGTCCTTCTGCAACTGAGGGTACCGGTACGGTCGCACTGCCACTGGTGCGGTCCCGGGCAGCAGGTGTATGCGGTGGTCGTAGGGGCGGGCTGGTGGAAGTCCGCGTGGTGTGTCGAAGACGGCGTCGTGCTGACACAGGAGCTCGTCCAGCAGCGGGTGGTGCGGGTCCGAAGCTACCGCTACCAGCGACCGCTGCTGGAAGGGCGCGCCCGGGGCGCCCACACACTGCCACGTGACGCGGCGGCCCTCGTGCAGGAAGGATACGGCGAGCCCTTCGAAGTCCCAGGTGATGGGGCCCAGCGTGCCAAGGAAGTCGATGCCGAGGATGAAATCGAAACAGCCGAGCGCGAGGCCCACGCAGGTGATGGAGAAAGGCGCCCCGTGGATGTCGACGGGCACGTGGCGTGCGATACCTTCACACGGCACGCGCTCCCCGTTGGCCACCGTAACGCGAAGCTGGTCGCCCCCCTGAGGAGCGAGACCAAGGCGCCGCATGGCCGTGCCCTGGAGGAAAGTGTGGGTGGAGCCAGTGTCCAGGAGGGCGAGGAGGCGCTCGCCCTGGATCGTCACGGGCAGGAGCATAGTGTGGTACGTCCTGATGCCTGCAAGAGCGTGTACAGAAACCACCAGAGCGTGAGCGTGAGCGTCCGCTGCGGCGGCGGTGTCTGCGGGCAAGGCCGTGGCCGCAGCATCGGCGGCCGCCTCCTCATCGGCGTCGAGGAAATCATCCACCTCCAGAAAGAACAGGCGGGGGCACACGTGCCCACGCACGTATTGCTCGTCGCAGTTGTAGCAGAGGCCTTGACGACGGCGTTCCTGCATCTCGGCCGGCGAAAGGCGACGGTACGGCCGCACGGGTGCCGTCGGGGCTGCTGCGCCCGGTGCTGCAGCGCCGGCTACGGGCGGCGCAGGCAGCGCTGGTGCGCCAGTCGGAGCCGCGGTCGCCCCCGGTTGGCGTGGGGGAAGGGCTGGCCGCGGGGGAGGGCGGGCGCCGCGCTGCTGAGGCGGCGCTGCCGCGGCCAGAGCCCGTGTCTCGAAGGCGCGGGCAAGAAACATGGCCGTCTGGAGGTCGGGGGGGGGGGGCGCATTGCGACGTCGACCCGAATGTGTTCCGGAAGGCCACCGACGAAAAGCTCCGCTTTTTGGCGCGTGGAGATGTCTCTGGAATGCGCTAGCACCGTCTGGAAGCGGTCCGCAAACTCCTGGACCGTGGAGTGGAAAGGAAGACGCCCCAACTCGGCTAGCCGCAAGCCGTATATAGGCGGTCCGAAACGAAAGCGGCAAAGCTCCTTGAAGCGCTCCCAGGACGGCATGCCTTCGTCCGATAGGAGGGCGTAGTACCAGGTCTGAGCGGCGCCGATGAGGTGGTAGGAGGCCATCCACGTCCGCTGCTCCACCGGAGTGCGTTGGCCCCAGAAAAATTGTTCACAGTGTGTGAGCCAATTCAGCGGGTCGACCGAGCTGTCGTATGTCGGGAAGTCGATCTTGTAGGTCCGAGGCTGGAAAGGCGCCGCGCCGAACGTCGCAGGGGCGGCAGCCGGGGGCGCCCCGCCGATCGCTGGCGCTGCAGCCGGCGCGGACCCGAAGGTGGAGCCGTGGAGGATTGGGTCATCAACGCCGCCACAGAGCGTTCCCGACGCCGGAACGCCCCCATGGCCGAAGCTCGCTGTGCTGTGAGGGGTCGAATGGACCGACGGGCGCGCCGGCGCGGAGGAGTAGGCTGGCGGCGCGACGTCGGTGAGCCAAGACGGAAGCGGGGACGGCGAGTGGGGGAACTGGATCTCCTGTACGGGGATGAAGGTGCCCGAGGCGGAAGAAGGCAGTTGCTGCTACAGGTTGAGCGCCGGCGGTAACTGCGGCTGCGGGTGAGACGGTGCCACGCCTGGCTGCGGTCCTAAGAGGAAAGCGTGGACGCTGGTCATCATCCTGCCGAGGTCGAGGACGGCCTTGGTGAGCTGCTCGTTGGACATCACCCCCACGGTGGAGGATGAAGCCCCGGCGGCCATCGGCCGCGATCCCGCGGCCAGCGATGTAGGCGGGATCGGTGCGGCCGGGATCTGCACGGACCCGTCGGCATCCGGCGGTGACGCGGTGCGGCCGGGATCGGCGGTTGAAGCGGGCAGCGGCAGCGACATCGGATCGGAGGTCCCTGATACCAGGTTGGTATGCTGCTGCTCTCTGCCCCTCACTGATCGGAGGTTGTACGTGTGGAGGATCGGTGGGCACGGGTTGAGAGTTGACCGGCGGCGAGACGCCAGCGATGGCGAGGTGAGAGAACACAGGGGCGGCGGCTAGGGTTTGGAAATTCCTGGCTCCCTGCAGGAAGCCAGAACAATCTGTTTCTGCTTACCCCTTATTCCATTGTCTTTACAATTATATAGCTCTCAAATAATAGGAAATGTCCTGGGCCAAGTTTCTAATAATAGCTCTCAAATAATAGGAAATGTCCTAGGCCCGTTTTGGCCTTCCCTGCATGCGCCTGCTAGGCAGGAGCAGTCCTCCTCTGATATTGAATTCCCGTCATAACACTCCACCTCCCTGTTGAGGTGGACGCTGGCTCGGCCACGTGTCCTTGGCTGCGGACCTGGCCTTCTCGCTGAGGCAGGGTCCAATGCTGCCACGTGTGCCCAAGCTCTGGGCCGGACCTCCCCGCCGAGGAGGGCTCCGGAGGCTCCACGTGCCCTTGGTCCTGGACCTGGCCTCCACACTGAGGTGAAGTCTGGAGCTGCCACGTGTATCCGGGCTCTGAACCTGACCTCCCCGCTGAGGAGGGTTCCGGAGCCACCACGTGCCCTTGGACCCGGACCTGGCCTCCCCGTTGAGGCGAGGTCCAGAGCTGCCACGTGTATCCGGGCTCTGAACTCGACCTCCCCGCAAAGGAGGGTTCCGGAGCCGCCACGTGCCCTTTGCCCCGGACCTGGCCTCCCCGCTGAGGCGAGGTCCGAAGCTGCCACGTATATCCGGGCTCTGAACCCGACCTCCCCGCTGAGCAGGGCTCTGTTGCCGCCACATGCCCTTGGTCCCGGACCTGACCTCCCCACTGAGGTGAGGTCCGGAGCTACCACGTGTATCCGGGCTCTGAACCCGACCTTCCCGCTGAGGAGAGATCTGAAGATGCCACGTGCCCTTGGCCCCGGACCTGACCTTCCCGCTAAGGCGAAGTCCGGACCTGCCACGTGTATCTGGGCTCTGAACCCGAACTTCCCGCTGAGGATGGCTCTGGAGCCGCCACATGCCCTTGGCCCTGGACCTGGCCTCCCCGCTGAGGCGAGGTCTAGAGCTGTCACGTGTATCCGGGCTCTGAACCCGACCTCCCCGCTGAGGAGGGCTCCGGAGCCGCCACGTGCCCTTGGCCCTGGACCTGGCCTCCCCGCTGAGGCGAGGTCTGGAGCTGCCACGTGTATCCGGGATCTGAACCCGACCTCCCTGCTGAGGAGTGATCCGGAGCCGCCACGTGTCCCACGATCTTGGGCCGTGGGCCTTGGGAGTCAAGGAGGACGTGTGCTGCCAGACTGCGCATTCAAGACTCACGCCTTCCTCAGAAGCATGGCGCACGGCGCACGCCTCCATCCCCCACCCGTTCGTCATTATGATGACAAGACAGGGCGGCGAGGCGTGACAGCGGCACAGTGCCACCCAACGGCACAGTGCTGCCTAGCAGACCGAGAGGACGTGGCGATAAGACAGGATCTTCATCATCACCTGCTGCCCGGTCAGAGGCGCTCAGCGCGCCAGGCGTCGCGACTTAACTCCTCTGATAACGACTCCACATGTAGTTGTAAATACCCTAGATCATGTGTAGGGTACGGACAACAGCGGGGCCACCTTAGTGCCCCGGCCCACATTGTAACTGCCCTGGCCTTGGACTATACAAGGACCGGGGCGGCCACCTAGCAAAGAGTTCGACCTCTGATCCCCCTTAGACACACGCGCAAGCAATACAACAACTCACCCCCATGGACATAGGGTTTTACGCTCCGGCGGCCCAAACCATGTAAATCTCTGTGTTCATTGTGTTCATCAGCCTCGATCTATCTAGCGGTGTTAGCCCCTCAAACATCAAACCTCCGCGGATTGCTCTAGTAGCGGTACCGAGGGAACTGTCGCATCCTACACTTCGACAAATACTCATCGTAGGCTATGTGTGTGGCATATCAATCAAAATGCATGCAAGCGTCTTGCTAGAGCTGATAAGGACTACAAGAAATTTAATATTGAATTTTAGAAATGTATTTATGATCAAGAAGAGGAGGATTATTTTATAAATGCATGGAGCAAACTGTTGAACACGTTTGAGCTCCAAGGTAACCAATGGCTTCAGCGACTTTATGATAAAAGATATCATTGGGCACTAGTATATGGTCGAAACTCATTTTCTTCTGATATGAGTACTACACAGAGAAATGAAAGCTTGAATAATGAAGTAAAAGGTTACATAAGTGTTAAGTATGACATGCTTACTTTTTTTGAGCACTTCGACAAACTAGTGAGGGATAAACGATATGAAGAGGTCACAAGAGACTTCAAAGCAAGTCAAAGTACACATGTGCCAAAGGCAGAGTTGACAATATTAAAGCAAGCAATAAAAGAGTATACTCCAGCAGTATTTAGGATATTTGAGGATCAGGTTTTGCAAACCTTAAACTGTGACTTGTTCTGCTGTGATGATGAAGGTGTTGAAAGGGAGTACAAAGTAAAAGTACATGGAAGGAACAATGAACATACTGTTAAGTTCTCACCTTCAGAGTCAAGAGTGAGATGCAGCTGCAAGAAGTTTGAATTCGCTGGAATCATGTGCTCTCATGCATTGAAGATACTAGACATCAATAATATCAAATCAGTATCCGAGGAATACATTCCAAAGAGGTGGACAACTAATTTGAAACTTCTACATGTAACAAGCAACCTTAGCATGCATGAGGATCCCAAAGTCCAGCTATCGACTCGATACTCTACATTAACCAGAATTTTGAATCGTATACTTGCTAGAGCTGCTGAATCCGAAGAAACATATTCTATTTCTACTAAAGCAGCTGAAAAATTAGCAGAAGAAATAGAGAAAAACTTGAAAATCAGTCTTATCCTAGATCTGAGCAGTTCATCTAATCCAGAAGGTCTATATATTAAATCACACTACTCATGTCATTGCTTCTTCTCTACACTTCCTAAAATACATTTATGTACAGGTTCAGAAGAAATCGTGAAGACAAGGAAGCCAAGGGTCATCAAGCTCAAGGTGAAGGAAATCCATGGGTCAGCAAGACCTATTTGTGATTTATAGAAATCATCACAGAACATGGAAAAAGAAAAACGAAAGATACTAATATAACGATACAAACAGCACCACAATCACAAACAACAATGATGGTATATAGATTTTCAGTTTAATTATTTTTCATAATGCACTGTTTAATCATGTTCCTTACATACCCTATCTCGTCCCCTTGTTCAGGGTCACTTGGAGGTTCCTAGAAACCAAAACTTCATGCATACATCAAAGTACTATGGAGTTCTAGTGTCAGTGTCCCAGCAAAACCAAGAAATGCAGCAACAGGGGCTAATTCAACTATTTCCTCCATATTTCTATAATATGTTTCCTAAATTTTTCATGAAGTGTAAGATAAAATTATGTAATACAGGAAGACCAGTTCTTGGTTATGGTTCTAGCATGAAATCGGAAGCAAAAGCCTAGTTTATTTACCAGAAAGATGAACTATTTCATGCCTGAGTTACAACAGCCTAGGCCGGAAGACTCCCGTCTACATGTCAATATCAACGCAGACAGTCACAAACCATTGGTTTTGACTACACGGCGACCCAAGCTCCAGTGCTAGTAATTACTAAGTAGAATACAGATGAGACACAGATGAAAAAAAATTGCTTGTTTGACACTCAGGAGCAGAAATGAAACTGGGGATGGACACGCATATGGAGCTTGGCCGGTGAGTAGATGCCATAGAGGACGGAGACCTTGATGATGTCGTCGAGTGGAGGTCATCGACGGCAACCGACGTGGAGGCCATCGTGACTGAGCTCGCGGAAGGGGGTCGAGGCGCGGGATTGTGGCAGGGACCAGCGACCGTACGACGAGTTTCAGTCTGCAGGCGTGGGCGAGCTCAGAGTCTGGCTTTGAGGCATCAGATTTGGTGGGTGGAGAGATCGTGTGAGGGCGGTGCCGACGGTGCGGTGAGGTTTGGGATGGCAATCCTCCCCCAATGGATAGGTGAGATTTTTCACACACGGGAATAATCCGCACCTGATCCGACTTGTCACGTATGCGGGGGTGAGTTTTATTTTCCATCCGTGGGTACCTGACGGTTATCCGAAATGACTTATGTTTGTGACTTTAACATCAAATTCATTTTTTTCTATAATTTATTTGTTTCATCTTATTTATTACACAATATCTATATGACTTAATATTTTTGCACTGCATTCAAAAAGGATGATTTTTGTTAGACTTGTTTATTAAATATTGTATTATGTTCATGAAGAAGTCAAACCCGACGGGCACCCGAAACCCGACGGGTGCGGGTGTGAATTCTCACCCGTGTGTGCGGGTCTCAAATTTCGTCCGCAACCTCTTTTAACTCGAGTGGATTTTTGCTCCGCCCTACCCGAACCCGACCCATTGCCAAGGTTTGGCGGTAGGCGCGGCCGAGCTGGGGACGATGTGAGATTCGGATCCAGCGGAGGAGGGGACGTAGGATGGCAGTGTCCAGCGTGGTTCAGCGATAGGCATGACCGAGCTCGGAGAGGAGTTGGGCTTCAGATCCAGTAGGGAAGGGACGTGGGAGGTGTTGGAGGTGAAAAATAGTTGTGAATTTTGCATGTTGCAGGAGCCAAAAAACAAGGTGGAAATAGTTTTTTATCTTGAGAATTCAAGGTGTAGAAGACTCAGCAAGGAACCTACCCAAGACTAGAGAATATACGTGCGGGAAGCCTGCTTTACCTTGAAAACTCAAGATACAAGTGCCCGTATGGGAACTTGACCTGAGAAGACCAGATTACCTTGCGGTTGCAAGAGAAACCGACTAAACCGCAAGATAAAAGACCGAAGGGACTTAGGTGTTCTCGGTAGAGTTCAAAACTTTATACAAATTAGATGTTATCGTGTCAAGTGTTTTGGAAGGTCTAGCACGACATTCGTCCGTGCATTTAGATGAGATTGAGTCTTAGAAATTAGATGAGTTTAGTTTAAACTAGAAGATCAAATCTTTTTTGTTGTAATCAGGGTCTATATAAAGGAAGTCATCTACCGAAACAAGTAGCCAAGCTCAGATCAATACAATCCACTTTCCGTTCATCTATTTTGTTCTTTCATTTCCGTAGATCATAGCTTAGATTGTATTCTCTTTGTTGCTTTGTCAAGGAAAGCATCTGGCTCTCTCCACGTAAGTGAGACGTACCATGTTCTTGATCAATAAGAACCTCATCCTATCTTGGTTTTGGCGAGCTAATGCCGAGATTTCTCGTAGTGTAGGTGGCCTAGACCATCTATTGGCGACTCCATGCTACTAAACTCTCTAATCCACGAACAGAATTGGTGACTCCATTGGGGAGAGACGTCATTCACGTCGACCGAACCCATTTACATCGTGATCGGAACACCTTTATACCGATCGCATCTAGAAAAGTCACGGCCGACGCGTCGAGGAGGAAGGCCCACAACAAAACTGTCGATGTGAGCAATGTCATCGACGTCCAGCTCGATGATCTTTGGCAGAAGGAACGCGAACACATCCAGGAAAAGGTTGAGCAAGAGATCTAGGAGGAAAAGATGGCGCGACTTCAAGCCAAGTTTGCTTGCATCTACAAAACGTGAAGAGGCATCGTTTAGAAGGCCGACACACGTGAAGCAATAGCTCGCAAGGTAAACTCACCGATATCACTCGAAGAACACGTGCAACTTGTAGATGTATCAGTCACTTTGAAGTTGTAAAAGCCCATGAATTCACTTGCTAAAATGTTCATCACATCAACCCACCACAGCTCATTTGGTGAATAGCTCATGAACATTTATGAAGAGCGAGTAAACACCATCAAGAGGGGGATTAGAGGAAAAACCCATAACTCCAAAAAGTAGGAGCTCATATCCATAAACATGAGAGGATGAGTTTATCATTAGGCCCTAAACATTTTTAGGGGTTCTCATGCCAAGTTTCGTGCAAATAAAAATCAGTTTGAGGCACTTTTGGAGACATTTGTAAAAAGGGCTAATTTGAATGCAAATTCAAATTTCAGCCACTTTCATCACTTAAATTCAAAAGTTGACTTCATATTCTAACTCAGCACATTTTTCTGAGTTAGTCCACCAATTTTCATCTCCATTGGAGTTCATCTTGCTGGGAGCTAAATATGCCTTATTCAAAAACTGAATTTGAATTTCAGTTCAAATATGCAACAAATTTAGTCAAATCAATTCCAAATTGAGGAAACCAAATTCAAACTGTGACTTGGTGCTTAAGTCTCTCATTCAATGGAGAGTAGCTGGGATATTTACAGAAGAATTTGGAAAAAGGATTAGGGGGAGAGATGGACCCACTGGTCAGTGAGCCACTCAATCTTGCAGCCAAAGTCACCGGGGCTCTTCTCTCGTGTCTGACTCGAAGCAACCGACTCACCTATGGCGCCACCGCGTGAGCCACAGAGACCACCTCCTGCTTCCTCCCTCGGGCTGGCAAGCTGCTCCCGACTTGATCACCGCACGAAGCAGTCGGGCGCTCACAGCACCGCCAAACCGAGACTCTGTTCCTACCCACACGAGAAAAGAACTGAGCTCACGCCGCCGCTTGAACTCGATCGAGAACTCGGCAAAACTACCGCGCACAGCACCTTCCGAGCGGCAAAACCATACCGGTTGCTCGTTCTCTACCTCCTCGGCGCAAAAACATTCGAGTTTCGGCCCTCCTAACCCTAGCTCGGTGGTTCTTGGCGACGACCGAGAAAACTGCCGTAGCTTGGCTCACGGTGACAGCCCAACCGTGGAACTTCCATGCCCGAGTAAGGACACCTACGGATGCGCCGTCTAACCGTGCTACTTCTCCCCAAACCTCAGAGCACACCATGGATCATCGAGCTCCAATTCGGTGATTTGTTCTCTGCGCGTGCAAAGTGACCCCGGGTCAGAATCCCTCAAAAATTCGATCGCAACTATTGCTTTTAGGCCATCAAATCGTGCACACGTAAATTAGACGGGCTAGCGGTCAATTTGCCTTCACAACCCTAGCTAGAACCCGACGGTGTGCGAGCAATTTTAGGTCTTTCCGAGCTCAAACATCGCCACAACTCTCAGCTGCACAGTGAAAGCATAGTAGCCGCTGTTTCCGCGCTTGTTTGCGTCTTGGTCGAGTTTCCCTAGCATCCAAGGATGCTCTAGAGTCGATCACTCGAGGTTTTGGCGGGCTAGGGCCACCAGCCGATGACGCCGAACCTCTCCCGAGGCCGCTGCACGTCGCCGGCACATTTCCGGTCCCACAACCGAGTTCCCCAACTCCGAAAACCCCTGGGCGGCGAGTCTTCGGCCGGGAAACAGTCGGGAACCTCACTCCGGTGAGGCGTCGCCTCGGTCCGGCGAAGAGGGCACACGCGCGGGAAGAAACGCCGGAGGTTGAAGAAGGGTGGGGCTGGCCCACCTGTCAGCGGGTGTATTTAAAAACTGGGATTGGCTGTGGCTTAGGATCCAGTGCGGCTACACAGATAAAAACCCCGTAGCCTCGTGTGTCCTCAAATCCTATTGGCTGCAGTTTAAACGGTGGGCCCAACAAGATTTTGCAATAAAAAACAATTCTAGATTTAGCTCAAACTTTAGAAATTCATACCTTTGTGTAGGAAGCTCCAAATTTAGTGGACCAGATTTTGTTGGATTAAGATTTTTGAGTGCTTTCCAGCAATACAAACTTCAGCTCATGAAACTTAATGGTTTTCCAGAATTGATTCCCTAAAGTTTAAATTATTAGGAATTTTATCTGGAGAATTACTTTATAAAAGATTCTGAAATTTGGCTGGAAGGTTCATTGGAAAATCCTTGAGTCACAGTAAAATTTTGAGACCCATCCAATTATATTTAGTCCCCCTAATGGTGTGATTAAGTAAACTGCCCTGAGAAAATAGAAAAATGTACATAAACATTTTTCAGATTTTCTCCAATCTTGTTTAGGGCATAACTTCATATAGAATTCTCCAAATGACCTGAAATCAATTCCATTAGAACCATCTCAAATTCTAGTTTCCAGAAAGTAATGGTTGCAGCCATGAAAATCCCTGGAATTCCTTCGAGGCTCTAATATTGACCAAATAGGCTTTTATTTGTACAAAGCTCAAATGAACTTTGTTGCAAATGAAACTTGGTCAAGACTCTGGTTAGGACCCTACCAAGCCACCATAAAAATTTCAGAACCAAAGGGGAGGTATAGCTAGAGTTATGGTAATTACTTATTCAGTTCTAAACATTGCATTTAAATTGACATATAGTATCTCGTTGACGTGTAGTCGCTGAAGGCGAGGAAACTCCGGAAGTGCTCGACTTCCTTCTTCCGGACGAAGCCTTAACATCTGCCCAGCAGCAACAAGGCAAGCCCCGGTTTGCATTAACCCAATTTATAAAATTTTGCTTTGTTTACATACTTAGTGTGAGGTGTATATATGTGCATTAGGTGTAGGATGGATGAGACCCCAAATGCATAACCAGATTTTCCTATAAGAGTGAGGGTAGTGTATAAGACCTCGAGTAGACAGGCTAGACTTAATGATTCTTAGAACTTTGGTACAAGTTGGGTAGTTGGAATCTACTCGCGAGTTTATGATTGGGACACACGGGATTGGTTCGAGTGATGTGAGATCACTTTAGTAATGAAAATGAGACTAGGCAGGGGCTAGGGCGCAGCGGGAGGAAGTCTTGTGTGCGTGGCCCTGTCCGTGTCGATTGAGGACCGATCCGTGTGCGGCCCTACTGAACAAGTATTGAATGTACCGAAGGCATATCGGATATATGGGCCCCGTTAAACCGATGTAACCTGTACCTCCGGGCGTCGAGGCATAACGCACCAATTTATAGGTGTAGGCTGAGGGCAGCAAGGTGGAAATCTGCTAACGGGCATAGAGAGATGCTCCATGTAGGGAACCTCCTGCTCGTTTCGGTGCGACCGGTTCGACGTTTGGGATGTTGGGTGAAAGGTTGTCCCGTACAACATCGAGTGAGCGTGCTGTGCAGCTCCACAGGTGGGTGTACGTGACGTGCTCTTTGGGTATCCCTGCAGGTGTATATCGAGTCGATTCACCGTCCCTCACGGTGACGAGTACCGCTTGTTCACTGCGTCGTAACGTAGATAAACTATGGAATGTCATGATTCAATTCTGCTGATATGTATAATTGTATTGCTACATGTGTGCCACCAAATATTGCTCACTAAATTTTCTATTCATGAACTGTTAACTTGTGGCTAAAAGATGAAATAAGAATGAACTTGTAGGCGTGTCCATTTGCTGCTACTTACCACCCCATTTCCGTTGTACACTACATGTAGAGTTTCATGCCTAGGTGAGTCGGTTAAGTCTTGTTGAGCCATCGTACTCACGGTTGCTGCTATAAGTGTTTTTCAGGTGAGGAGCATCCCACGGACTCAGGTTACGAGTCCATCGGCGAGGGCTACCTTCCGTCGGGAACCACAGCTGAGTGGGAGCCGTACACTCCGCGCTGAGCTGAGGAGTGCAGCTAGTGTGGGTTGCCCTAGGGCTGGGCAACTGACTTTTGCTAGATAGATGGGCGTGAGTTGTATAAATTTAGTTTCCGTTGTGTAATATAAACACTAGTTTGTAACTGGAGTATTGTATGACTTTGTACATTTCAGTTGGTTTTCTATGTAATACAATGTGTCCTTATGATGTGTGATGTCGGGTGTCGCATCGTGCGGCACCACCCTCTGTGATCCTAGATGAGAGGATTCCGGTCCGCCACAGGCTGGTATCAGAGCCGCATTGGGGATATCACGCTAATTAAGGGCTGTATTACGAGAAAACATAGCTTTACGGTTACGATTCGCTAGTTGCCCAAGAAAGGACTATATTAGCATAGTTACTTCAAGTGGCAAGACTAACATATGTGTTATAATTCTGAATTTTGATTCGGTAATGACACACCTATGCTCAGGTAAGAATGGTATGGCACGCCACCGAAAGCGGTTCAATTTCGGTTAGCTCCGCTGACGAGGAACGTGGTTCAGGGATAGGTCTTACAGCTTGGTGTGAGACGTCAATATGAAACTCTTGGACTCTTCATGTTCCTGAGTTCATATGAAACGCTGATCCCTAGCGTGCATTAGGCAAGCAAGTGGATACCCCATTGTGTGGTCAGTAATGCGATAGTGTGTTCGTCTGGAAATAGCCCAGGAGGATATAAGCAGTGCTTGCCATCGGCGTGCCCTACAGGGCAGTAGGTGGTATCTGTTGGGGTGATAAAATTCTCAACCGTGACGACCCGTTCGCGCTCTACTCGGGTTCCCCGTCGTGTGGTGTTAAAACACGATCACGCACCTTGAGACGTGGCTTAACTCAAGGACGGCCGTATGGCAGTGATACTGGCGTTTGTATTTACATTCAAATATGGACCTGCCTGAAATGAAAATAACCTTTGAGTGCATAATTATTGTGTGGTCTTCTGCAGGTACTAACCACGTATGTATGCCGTGTAGTATACGTGTGTGAGAGACCGTTTAGTGCCACAATTGAGACGTATATGCCGGTATAATCCGGTTAGGATTTTCTTTTTGTGAGGAACGTAGTACCAACATATCATAGGCATGTGCATGAAAGATAATGATAACAAGGAACTAAATCACTAATTTTCAACATTTAGGACCCTGGTTGGGTAGAAAAATTTAATAGTTGATCAGTGTAGTCAAAGGGATGGAAAAACAGAGTGCTCTGTTTTGAGAAGCAAGTTTGTTGAACTTTGACAGAGCATATCATTTATCCAATGGAGGTGTGGGATATGGTTCTGGAAAGGTGTTTAAGTACTCTAGAACTTTGTTGTAGACTCCCATAGCTGAATCACACCTTAAGATGGCTTAAATCCTAGAGGATTGTAAACTGTCCAGAACCAGGACAGATTTAAAACACTCTCTGGACTGTTCTGTTTTTCAAGCATAACTTCTTGTAGAAAAATCTGAAATTATTATATGATACATCTTTGGAAAGGGTAGGAGATGTGTTACATCTTTTTAATTCAAAGTTTCTGCAATTACAGCACAGAATTAAGCTGAAATAAGAGTTGAAAACAGCAACTTCCAAAGGAGGTGCTGTTGAAATTCTTCCAGAAATTCTGTTGACTTTGAATTACCATAACTTTTAAACCAGAACTTATCTGAGGGCAAATAAATACTCGTTGGAAAGATGCTGAAGCTAAATTTAACTTTTGTATTCATCTTGAGCCATGAAAATGCCCAGCACCAGATCAAAATCTGTAATATGTAGAAACTGGTCATTCTGGCAGAGAGATGACAGTTGAACTCATTTGAGAAATTGTTGTACCCCAAGGGGTTTGAGTACTTCCAATTGGGTAGAAAATACTCATGAGTGGTCATCTTCATCTAGTGAAAGATTTTAGTATATGTCTTACTCAAGTTTTGTCACACCCGGTTTCTCCGAAGAACAACCGAGTGAATATCACATGTATGCCAGGATCATTTTCTCATACATGTGATGACAAATAGTGAAGCATCATCATATTACAAGCCAGGTGTTCGAATATAAATAAGTCTTACATAGCATACGTCTCGATGGACGATAATAAGTTCATAATATATAAATAAAACAGCAGCGGAAATATAAATCTTGTGGGCTCCGTCACAGGCGTTGCCCGGGGGACTCCGTGAACCTAGAAACCTTCTTCGGGTCCGAAGTCTTGGTCATTGAACACCACATCATCCCCTTGACCTGAGCAGCAATTTAAACCAACAGAAATGCAAGTTTGAGTACCGTTGGTACTCAGCAAGTGTGGGAAAATAATGTCATGCATGGCTAGAGCAAGGATAGGTTGGACTCATGGTTAAAGCACTACGCGATTAATACCTATCACCTTAGCTTATTAAGCACCTACATTACTACACAGGTGAAATGGTCCCTATCCCTCAACCCATCATCAATATTAAGTAACCATAATCTCATATCCAATGTTAAGCTTCCCGCTCAACATCCTCAACTTCCCAATTCATAATCCTCTAATCATGAATAAATCCAAGCCGCTCTTGACCGTGAGCACGGCTGTCATGACAGTTTTGACTCTGTAGAGTTTGTACCACTATACCCACATGTAGTAATTTCATCCCCTGATGCCGGGTGGACTAAAAGAACCTCCATTATGCCAGGGGCCGCGAACCACATTCACACTTCCCAGGTGTGTAGCCAGGAGATCACTACGAGGCCTTTACAAAGGGATTCCCGACGAGCGTGGGCCCACTGAGGTTTCACCCCCTAACAGCATACAAGAGGCTCCAACCCCGCTGCAGTGGCGCCCTCTTGAGCCTTGCGGTTCATATGATAGTCCAGCTAACACCTACTCCCCGCACCATCCAACACACCCATACTACGTCGGGGATACACCTAATTAATTGGCCAAGCTGCCCCATCTCAGCATGTGGTTGGCACGATAAAGCCAGGTTACATGCTCCATGAACCGGTCCTTAGGATCCAGACAAGTACTAAACACAAACCCGAGTCTCGTGCACCCAACACCAACCAAATCATCCAACTTGTCTCGATCCCTACCTCTACATAACTCATAGTATCCCATTCAAGAGTAAGGTAAATAAATTGATGATCTCATATCCCAATTATCCCATTCTAAGCATGGCTAAGCATAAGCATATAAATAAATGACATGATAAAATAAATCCCAACCCAAGCTACAAGGAAACAAGGTAATGCAATTCTAGGGAAACTTCCTAGCATGGGTTTCATATTTCAATTTGCAATGCAAATTATTCTATCTACACATCCTAGTATAGGATCAAAGTGGTCAAGGACACTTATCTTCTTCCTGCTACTCTGGGAATGGAAAGTCTTGGTCTTGGAAGGGGAGAACTTGCTCTGGGGCAGGTTCTACTCATGCCAATACACATAGCAAAAGAAAACAACAACTCATAAGCCGTAGTTCACACTTTCACTCATGCAAACCACACATACATACATATGGGAGTCATTCACATTTCTAAGTGTTGTGGTTACTCTACATGTGTTGATTTTTGGCCTACATTCACTTTTAAACATATGTATATGATTTCTAACTTTTGTATTCAGATTTCTGTTTGCACACTATATATGAATTTCCAATTTGAACAAATTCTTTATATTTAATTAATACACTTCTTAGCTACCAAGTTTGTATGAAAGGTAATTTCCTACTCCAAATAGGTTTTCATATCTTCTACAAAAGCCTAAATTGAAGCTTTTAGATTTGGAGAACTCATTTACCCTTTTCTAATTATGCATACTTATTTTCCTATATTTTCAGATTTATTTTCTATGCCTAAAATTGAACTTTATTATGGAAATAGTAAGACACATCATCTAAACAGAATAGGTTCTGATCTAAAATATTAAATAATATATTTTTGAACTTCTCCTCTGATGTGAACTAATTTAAATTTATTTTATCACTTTTTAGAATTATTTCCTAGCCTAAAAATGTGTTTCTAGAACTAATAAATATGAACAACACTTGGGCAGATTTCATTTCAGCCTAAAATCTATTTTTAACTCATTCTAAAGTTTTCCAAGTGCTAGAAGAGTTTAAATTTGAATTCGCATACGTGTTTGCCTTACCTTTTTAAATTTAAATCCTAGTCACATATTCAAATTTCTGAATTTAATATCATATAGGGTCAAAAAGGTAAATCCACCCTACTGTAGGGTCTAGTTTACGATTTCATAAATTTCCAAGGGTCTAACTACACATAACAGAGGGGTTTTCCTAATTTTTATAAATTCCAGGGGCTAAAACTGATTTTTAAATGAATTTACATGAATTTCTGAAGTTCCAGGGGCTAGATCAGAAATTTCCGGGGCTAGCTCGTGTTTTCCGAGATCCCCAGGGGGTAGCGCGTAAGAATCCCGGCCTTTATAACGCGGGGCTGACGTGGACCGTCCGATTTAAAACAGACGGCTCAGATTAGATCGCCAAACCGGTACGCGTGGGTTTTATTTCTGCCGCGCGATTTAAAATTGACGGCCCTCAAGGGGCCACGTCACCCTGGCCGGAACCAGCCCGCGCGCGCGGCGGCGGGGGGTGGCGGTCTCGCCGACACAGCCTCGGCTTTTGCCGCTACACGTTAGAACTCGCATCTTTTTGCATGGATCGGCTGCGGAGGGTTAGGGGAGGCTCACCGAGGGGTTTTCCAGCACTCTGAGGCCCTGGAAGTCGGTCGGCGGCGAGCTTCAACGGTGATGGTCTTCGGTGCACGTCGGGGTGGCCGTTGGGGTGCAAGACACGTCGTTTCCTTCACCTGCAGGGATCCCTGGCGGTGGTGGAACGTGATTAGCACGTTAGATCAGGAAATTTGAGCAAGGATCGACGAAAATTGGCTGTAGAAACTTCGGTTCTCACCGGAGAGAAGAACAGCCGATCGGGGGGGCGGGACAGGGTGATTGTCGGCGTTTAAATAGGCGAGGGAGGGCGGCGGTCCGTTGAGATCGAGTTGGGGACGTCCGGGACTGGAAATCGGGGCTGGGAGCGTGGGTTCCAGGGGTTGTTTTGATCGGGCGCGAGAGAAGAGTCCGGGGTCGGGTGGGGCGGGCGGGAGGTGAGGGATGACATGCGGACCCCGCGTGTCAGTGAGAGGAAGAGAGGGGCGCGGGTTTGGGCTGGTGCGGGGAGGTAGTGGGCCGGCTGGCGGGTTTGGCCCACTGGCCGGTTGGGGTTTTCTTTTTCCTTTTCTTTTCTGTTTTGATTTGAATTTGAATTCCAGTTTGAATTTGAATTTCTGCACCACATGCAATACGTCCAAAAATTTTTAAATTCCCCTCTTTAGCAGGTTTTGGGGTGGTACAGCTCTACCCCCCTTAAAAGAAATCTCATCCTCGAGATTGGTGGTTCTAGGAAAGCAATTCCGGAAACTGTGCCTTAAGCTCGTCTTCTCGCTCCCATGTGGCTTCCTCTTCCGAGTGATGCTTCCACTGCACCTTACACATCCGGATTCTTTTATTTCTTGTGAGGCATTCAATTGTCTCCAAAACCTTGACTGGTTGCTCGGCATACGACAGATCCTCTCGTACGTCAACTTCATTCATGGGTAACATCTCTTCAGGCGTCCTTAGACATTTCTTGAGCTGTGACACATGGAATACATCATGCACATCCGATAGGCGAGCCGGTAGTTCTAGTTGATATGCCACTTCGCCTTTCCTTTCTAGAATCTGAAAGGGTCCGATGTATCGAGGTGATAACTTCCCTTTCACCTTGAACCGACGAAGTCCTCAGATAGGGGACACCTTGAGATAGACATAGTCCCCCATGTTAAAAACGAGCTCTCTTCTCGTACATCGGCATAGCTCTTTTGTCGGGTCTGTGCTATCCTTAAGTTGTTGCGGATTTCCCTTACCTTTGCCTCGACTTCTTGTAGTACTTCGGGTCCAAACACTTTACTTTCCCCTGTTTGGTTCCAAAATAGTGGAGTTCTGCAGTTCCTCCCACACAAAGCCTCAAATGGTGACATCTTCATACTAGCCTGATAGTTGTTGTTATAGGAGAACTCCGCATATGGTAAGTTCTTATCCCAACTCCTATTGTTCTTGAGCGCACACGCTCTTAGCATATCCTCAAGGATCTGATTGGTTCTTTCCGTCTGCCCGTCAGTCTAGGGGTGATCGGCAGAACTAAAATTTAGATGAGTTCCCATGGTTTCTTGTAACTTCTGCCAGAACCTTGAGGTGAACTGTGTCCCTCGATTTCACACTATCTTTTTTGGCACTCCATGAAAACACACGATCCTTGACATGTACAATTCCGCCAATTTGGATCCGCTGTATCTTTCTTTCACGGGGATGAAATGAGCTACCTTGGTTAGTCTGTCGACGATGACCCATATCGAATCATATCCCGTTTGGGTCCTGGGTAGTCTCACTATGAAGTCCATACCTATTTCTTCCCATTTCCATTCAGGCACTTTGAGTGGTTGCAATAGTCCCGCGGGTCATTGATGTTCTGCTTTCACCAACTGACATGTGTCACATAGGGCAACATGTTCCGTGACATCTCGCTTCATGCCATACCACCAATATCTGCTCTTGAGGTCATGATACATCTTCGTACTCCCAGGATGAATGGAATAGTCAAAATCATGTGCTTCCTTCAAAATCAATTCACGGATCTCCTTTACTTCAGGCACACAGATTCTTTTCCCATGCCACACCGTACCTTGTTCATCCTCTCTGAACCCGGGGGCTTTATTATCCTTGATGAGTTCTCTGATTTCTTGTATCTTCTCATCATTCTTCTGACCATTGCATATGTCTTGCTCTAATGTGGAGTCCACTTCCATGGCGATGGCCTCACCACTATTCACCAGACATAGATTGAGTTTTACAACCTCTTCTTTTAAATTCTGTAGGCATGTCCTTTAAGCTCAACCTATTGACCTGCACCTTCCGGCTTAAAGCATCTGCTACGACGTTCGCTTTCCCAGGATGATAGTTGATGCCCACATCAAAGTCGTTGATTAGCTCTAACCATCTCCTTTGTCTGAGGTTGAGATCTGGCTGTGTGAAAATATACTTTAAGCTATTATGATCCGTATATATCTCTGTCCTCTTCCCTATCAAGTAACGCCGCCAAATCTGCAATGCGTGTACCACTGCGGCTAGCTCTAGGTCATGTGTAGGATAGTTCTTCTCGTGTTTTCGGAGCTGCCGGGACACGTAGGCCACGACATGCCCCTCTTGCATGAGAACACATCCCAACCCATGTCCATATGCATCGCAGTACACCGAAAAATTCTTCTGCATATCCGGCATAACTAGCACTGGGGCTGTTGTCAATCTTTTCTTCAATTCTTGAAAACTCGTCTCACACTGTGGTGTCCATGTGAATGTGATTCCCTTCTCTAAAAATTTGGTGAGGGGTCTCGAGATCTTGGAGAAACCCTCAATGAACCGTCGATAATACCCAGCCAATCCTAAGAAGCTTCGAACTTCCCCGACATTTTCAGGGGTCTTCCACTTCTGCACATCCTCGATTTTGGCGGGATCTACGGAGATTCCTCCCTCCGAGATTATATGTCCTAAGAAGGGAACTCTCTTCAACCAAAACTCACACTTGCTCAATTTGGCATATAGTTGGTGTTCTCTCAGCTTTTGCAACACCAATCTTAAATGTTCCTCATGTTCTTCTTCATCTTCGGAGAAGACGAGAATGTCATCAATGAAAACCACCACAAATTTGTCCAGATATTCCATGAATACCTTGTTCATGAGATACATGAAGTATGCCGGGGCATTAGTTACCCCGAAAGGCATGACGGTGTATTCATACAGCCCGTACCGAGATACGAATGCTGTCTTTGGAATGTCAGTTTGCCTTATCTTAAGTTGGTGGTATCCCGACCTGAGATCAATTTTTGAGAACACACAAGCTCCCGTCAACTGATCAAATAAGTCTTCAATGCGGGGTAATGGGTACTTGTTCTTGATGGTTACTTCATTCAACGCACGGTAGTCTACGCATAACCTTTGGGTCCCGTCCTTCTTGGGCACAAATATCATTGGAGCTCCCCATGGTGAGGAACTAGGACGACTATACCCCTTCTCCGTCAATTCTCTTATATGCTCCTTAAGTTCTTCCAGCTGTTTGGAGTCCATCCGATAAGGCCTCTTGTATATTGGAGCTGCTCCAGGCACTAGCTCAATCGCGAATTCCACTTCACGATCGGGAGGCATACCTGGCAACTCCTCCGGGAAAACGTCTGGATATTCCCTGATAATCCTGATCTCTTCCACTACCACCTCTACTTGATTGAGTTTAAGGTCCCTCCTAGGGTTTTGTACAGTTATGAACTTCACTCTTGTGCCACTAGGGTGAGTTAGTTCCACCGTTCTTATCGAACAATGGATGATTCCCTTATGTTTGGTCAACCAATCCATACCCAAACTAATATCTATCTCTTGTGAGTCTATCACTATGAGGTTTGCAGTGAATACTACCCCATTAATGTCTAGATTCACCTTGTGACACACTTGTCTTGTCCTTATTTCTCCCCCTAGAGAGTTTACTGCTAGCATATGGTTCATTTGTGTTGTTGCTAGATCATGCCTCTTAACAAACCCTTGAGCAATGAACGAGTGGGTAGCACGAGAATCAAACAACAGGGTTGCAATGTGTAAATTGGCAGAAAACTTACCAATTACCACGTCAGGTACCTCTTGCGCTTCCTCCATGGTCACGTGGTTCACCCGTCCTCGCATCACATTCTGCTGTTGTGTCTGCATGGGCTTCTTCTTTGGGCACTTATGGGCGTAGTGCCCCACTTCACCACAGTTGAAGCATTGCACCCCAACCTTAGGTGCCTGGCCTTTGTTGTCTTTGGGTTGGTTCGGTGGCCCTTGTCCTGCTGGTCGAGGTTGATATGTGGGGCGAGGCTGCTGCACAAACTGACGTTGTGGCTGTGCTGGTGGTGACGGAGGCCTGAAATTCGGGTTGTACCCTCAGGGTGCTGAGTAGGGTACCACAGCACGGCTCGTCTGCCCTGCGGGTTGCTGCATCAGCCGTGGGCGTGTGTTGCTACCTGAGGCTTGGTGTGACCATCCCGCCTTCCTCTTGTTTTCGTTCTCCAAGGCCTTCAGCTTCCTTTCCACGACAAATGCTCTGTCTACCATCTTTTGGAAGCTTTCATACTCGTTAGAGGACATTGCACACTGCATTTCCATAGTAAGTCCTTCCACAAAATAGTCCTGTTTTTGCTCATCAGTTTCGATGTCCCGTGGTACATAACGGGATAGTTGGGTGAACTTAGTGAGGTATTCCCTCACAGTCATGTTTCCTTGCTGCAGTCCCAAGAACTCCTTTCTCTTGTTTTTGAGTTCACCCCTTGGTATGTAATGGTTGCGGAAACTACGCTTGAACTCTTCCCAAGTGATGTTCTCACGGTCATGATGGGCCGCCATGTAAGCAGTCCACCAATCAGCAGCAGGTCCATGCCATTGGTGAGAGGCAAACAGCACCCTCTCATACCCTTGGCATTGTATGATCCTCATCTTGCTCTCAATGGTCTTTAGCCAATCATCTGCCTCCAGAGGTTCAGCAGCACTAGCAAACTTTGGAGGTTGAGTCCCCAGAAAGTCACTCAACCTTGGTTGGCGTGGTGCAGCTTGTGGAGGTGGAGCTTGGTGCAAGTCGGCCACCACTTGAGTTAGGCTCTGGATGAGCTGATTCTGATTTTCAAGCATTTGGTGGATAGGATCAGCTCCTTCACGGCGACCACCCCTGTCTTGTCCTCCAGAAAGATGAGGGTTGCCGGCCTCATCGTTGTTGTTGGTGGGGTTGGCACCACGACCCTTTCCTCTTCCAGCCATCTATCATGATCAACCAATTGTTAACTTAAAACATTACGTATTAACTTCCCAAATTGCTTGTTTAAACTTAAACTTTTGAGGCCTTAATATATTAAACATTTGCTGAGGGTTTCACGTAGATTTTTGGGAGTCAAGTCTCACGCAAAAATAAATGCACTCTTAATTCATAGGGGTTCACACATCAAAGCAAAACAACCTAAGGACGAGGTTGTGGACAATTGCCCATGGCTTCCACAACTCACGTCACACACCAACATTAACACACAAATAACTAAGGTATTGACTCAACTACTCGATAACCTGTGGAACTAAGGGAAAGAACTCTACACGACTCGTATCACTGAGTTGGCTCCTCAGGGTCTTCCTCATTATTGTGGCTGCCCTCTGATTCTGCTTTGGGTGGGGGAGCTGCTGGTGGAGAAGTGCGGCGACGCCTGCTCGCCCGGCGGTCTGGGGAGTCAGGAGTCCATGTGTCATTCACGGTGACACACAGTTCATTCCCATCTCCTCTTTCTCTCGCCCTCAAGCTGGCTCGAAGCAACACCTCAGTCTCCTTCAGGGTGTCACGAACATCCTGAAGCTCCTGCTGGCACTCCTGCAGTCGAGTGCTGAGCATAGCAACATCCTCCAAGCACAGGTCCATGTGCTCATGGGAAGTCCCTTGCTGCACTGGTGGGTACTTGTACTCTGCGGTGCCACTCTCTCGCTGGAGGACATACATGTACTCCGTCCTGTCCAGGTGGCGACGGTTGATATAACTCTGGCAGGTGATGGCCTCCCAGGTGACATCCTTCTCAGCATCGGCCTGAGTCGCCCGACAAGCTGGAGAGCGGTGGATCTTGAGCAGCTGATTTTCATGGATAATCCTCATCTCCGAGCTCCATTCTTCCCGCTTCTCACGGATGGTCCTGGTGGAGCTGTAGTGTATGATTAGCTTGCCCGTATTGCCGGTGGCGTGGAGCATACGCCGAAGACGGCGCAACAAGCCTCCTACTGCCAATCCGTAGGAGTGGTACGTCACCGGACGGTTCTCCTCTCTCAGGGCAAGGGCAACTACAGAACTCTCCCTCCGGTGGACTTGCGGGCGGTGCGGATCATGCGAACCATCTAAAACATAAGGCATTTAAAATTAAGTTAGATAAGAGTTAAACAAAAATTGTATTTTGAATAAAAGTTGGGGTAAGATGAATAAAGTGACCCCAACACTTTTCAACCCACACCTTTGTAAAATAGTTTTTAAGAAAATAGGGTCCTTAAATACGTTCATTTCTACCTAGGTCCACGTTCCTACGGGCAACCTTGGCTCTGATACCACTTCTGTCACACCTGGTTTCTCCGAAGAACAACCTAGTGAATATCACATGTATGCCAGGATCATTTTCTCATACATGTGATGACAAATAGTGAAGCATCATCATATTACAAGCCAGGTGTTGGAATATAAATAAGTCTTACATAGCATATGTCTCGATGGACGATAATAAGTTCATAATATGTAAATAAAACAGCAGCGGAAATATAAATCTTGTGGGCTCCGTCACAGGCGTTGCCCGGGGGACTCCGTGAACCTAGAAACCTTCTTCGGGTCCGAAGTCTTGGTCATTGAACACCACATCATCCCCTTGACTTGAGCAGCAATTTAAACCAACAGAAATGCAAGTTTGAGTACCGTTGGTACTCAGCAAGTGTGGGAAAGTAATGTCATGCATGGCTAGAGCAAGGATAGGTTGGACTCATGGTTAAAGCACTACGCAATTAATAGCTATCACCTTAGCTTATTAAGCACCTACATTACTACATAGGTGAAATGGTCCCAATCCGTCAACCCATCATCAATATTAAGTAACCATAATCTCATCTCCAATGTTAAGCTTCCCGCTCAACATCCTTAACTTCCCAATTCATAATCCTCTAATCATGAATAAGTCCAAGCTGCTCTTGACCGTGAGCACGGCTGTCATGATAGTTTTGACTCTGCAGAGTTTGTACCATTGTACCCACATGTAGTGATTTCATCCCCCGATGCCGGGTGGACTAAAAGAACCTCCATTATGCCAGTGGCCATGAACCACATTCACACTTCCCAGGTGTGTAGCCAGGAGATCACTACGTCGCCTTTACAAAGGGATTCTCGACGAGCGTGGACCCACTGGGGTTTCACCCCTAACAGCATACAAGAGGCTCCAACCCCGCTGCAGTGGCCCCCTCTTGAGCCTTGCGGTTCATATGGTAGTCCAGCTGACACCTACTCCCCGCACCATCCAACACACCCATACTACGGCGGTGATACACCTAATTAATTGGCCAAGCTGCCCCATCTCAGCATGTGGTTGGCACGGTAAAGCCAGGTTACATGCTCCATGAACCGGTCCTTATGATCCAGACAAGTACTAAACACAAACCCGAGTCTCGTGCACCCAACACCAACCAAATCATCCAACTTGCCTCGATCCCTACCTCTACATAACTCATAGTATCCCATTCAAGAGTAAGGTAAATAAATTGATGATCTCATATCCCAATTATCCCATTCTAAGTATGGCTAAGCATAAGCATATAAATAAATGACATGATAAAATAAATCCCAACCCAAGCTACAAGGAAACAAGGTAATGCAATTCTAGGGAAACTTCCTAGCATGGGTTTCATATTTCAATTTGCAATGCAAATAATTCAATCTACACATCCTAGTATAGGATCAAAATGGTCAAGGACACTTGCCTTCTTCCTGCTGCTCTGGGAATGGAAAGTCTTGGTCTTGGAAGGGGAGAACTTGCTCTGGGGCAGGTTCTACTCATGCCAATACACATAGCAAAATAAAACAACAACTCATAAGCCATAGTTCACACTTTCACTCATGCAAACCACACATACATACATATGGGAGTCATTCACATTTCTAAGTGTTGTGGTTACTCTACTTGTGTTGATTTTTGGCCTACATTCACTTTTAAACATATGTATATGATTTCTAACTTTTGTATTCAGATTTCTGTTTGCACACTATATATGAATTTCCAATTTGAACAAATTCTTTATGAAAGTTTGTATGAAAGGTAATTTCCTACTCCAAATAGGTTTTCATATCTTCTACAAAGGCCTAAATTGAAGCTTTTGGATTTGGAGAACTCATTTACCCTTTTCTAATTATGCATACTTATTTTCCTATATTTTCAAATTTATTTTCTATGCCTAAAAGTGAACTTTATTATGGAAATAGTAAGACACATCATCTAAACAGAATAGGTTCTGATCTAAAATATTAAATAATATATTTTTGAACTTCTACTCTGATATGAACTAATTTAAATTTATTTTATCACTTTTTAGAATTATTTCCTAGCCTAAAAATGTGTTTCTAGAACTAATAAATATGAACAACACTTGGGCAGATTTCATTTCAGCCTAAAATCTATTTTTAACTCATTCTAAAGTTTTCCAAGTGCCTAAATGAATTTACACGAATTTCTGAAGTTCCAGGGGCTAGATCAGAAGTTTCCGGGGCTAGCTCATGTTTTCCGAGATCCCCAAGGGGTAGCGCGTAAGAATCCCGGCCTTTATAACGCGGGGCTGACGTGGACCATCCGAATTAAAACAGACGGCTCAGATTACATCGCCGAACTGGTACGCGTGGGTTTTATTTCTGCCGTGCGATTTAAAATTGACGGCCCTCAAGGGGCCACATCGTCTTGGCCGGAACCAGCCTGCGCGCGCGGCGGCGCGCGGCGGCGGGGGGTGACGATCTCGCCGCTGCAGGCTCGGCTTTTGCCGCTACACGTTAGAACTCACATCTTTTTGCATGGATTGGCTGCGGAGGGTTAGGGGAGGCTCACCGAGGGGTTTCCCAGCACTCGGAGGCTCTGGAAGTCGGTCGGCGGCAAGCTTCAACGGCGATGGTCTTCGGTGCATGTCGGGGTGGCCGTTGGGGCGCAAGACATGTCGTTTCCTTCACCTGCAGGGCTCCTCGGCGGTGGTGGAACGTGATTAGCACATTAGATCAGGAAATTTGAGCAAGGATCGACGGAAATTGGCTGTAGAAACTTCGGTTCTCACCGGAGAGAAGAACGGCCGATCGGGGGGGGGGGGAACAGGGCGATTGTCGGCATTTAAATAGGCGAGGGAGGGTGACGGTCTGTTGAGATCGAGTTGGGGACGTCCGGGACCGGAAATCGGGGCTGGGAGCGTGGGTTCCAGGGGTTGTTTTGATCGGGCGCGAGAGAAGAGTCCGGGGTCGGGTGGGGCGCGCGGGAGGTGAGGGATGACATGCGGGCCCTACGTGTCAGTGAGAGGAAGAGAGGGGCGCAGGTTTGGGCTGGCGCAGGGAGGTAGTGGGCCGGCTGGCGGGTTTCAGCCCACTGGCCGGTTGGGGTTTTCTTTTTCTTTTTCCTTTTCTTTTCTGTTTTGATTTGAATTTGAATTCCAGTTTGAATTTGAATTTCTGCACCACATGCAATACGTCCAAAAAATTTTAAATTCCCCTCTTTAGCAGGTTTTAGGGTGTTACAAGTTTCTTTTGCTAGAGACCATGTTTGTGTCGTATTGAAGATAAAAGGGTAGTATACGTGATGGCAAAGCGATATTAATGTCTCGTAGTGACCAAACCTAGTTGAGATGAACTTCCAAAGAGGGAGTTCATCAAATTGGATTTAACTAGCTTGTATTTGGTCTGGTAATGGTGTAGCTTGTGCAAAGTTATTACATTATCTGTATACGAGATGTATCGCATGTTTTACTGTCATTATGTTTTACGTCTATTTTATTGGACTGCATGAAGTATGTTGCGGGACCATAAGCTATATGCCAAGTTCAGCAAATGTGAGTTTTGGATCAGCCAAGTGCCATTTTTGGGACATATCATCTCAGCGGAAGGCATTGCGGTTGACCCAAGCAAAATTGAGCAAGTGCTGAAATGGAAACCCCTACTTCTGTCTATGAAGTCAGAAGCTTCCTCGGCTTAGCGGGAGACTACCGGAGGTTCATTCCAAGTTTCTCCAAGCTTGCTAAGCCGATGACCGAATTATTAAAGAAGGGAACAAAATATGTTTGGAACTCAGCATGTGAAGGAGCGTTCCAAGCATTAGTGAAGCATCTCACAACAGCCCCGGTCTTAGCTCAATCGGATACAACTAAGCCCTTCGACGTGTATTGTGATGCGTCCGGTATTGGGCTCGGCTGCGTGTTGATGCAGGAAGGACGGGTGGTCGCATATGGCTCACGCCAACTTCGAAACCATGAGCAGCACTACCCAACTCATGATCTTGAGCTTGCTGCTGTGGTACTGGCGTTGAAGATGTGGAGGCACTATCTCCTGGGGAATTTGGTGCATCTCTACACCGACCACAAGAGCCTGAAGTATATTTTCACCAAGAAGGAGCTAAACATGAGACAAAGGAGGTGGTTAGAACTAATCAAAGATTATGAGATTGAGATTCATTACCACCCCGGCAAGGTGAATGTGGTTGCTGACGCGCTGAGTCGGAAATGACATGTCCATAACCTCACCATTACACCGGTGGAGGAGGAAGAGCCAAGTTTATACTTGGTTCCTTATGGATCGCTCTACAATCTTGCCCTCATCCCTACCATTAGGGAGGACATCATTGCAGCTCAGAAGGTTGATAAGGGTATGGCACATCTCCGGAGATGGATAGACAATGGGGAAATCAAATTTTTCCGGAAAGATGATGTGGGGACGCTGTGGTTCAATAACCGCATAGTCGTACCCCGGAATATGGAGCTGAGGAACAAGATTCTTGATGAAGCTCACTTGTATAAATACTCCATTCATCCAGGAAGCAACAAAATGTACCAAGATTTGAAAAAGAAATTTTGGTGGACACGGATGAAGCGGGAAGTAGCGAAGTACGTATCCGAGTGTTATACGTGTAGACGAGTGAAGGCTGATCATATGTGGAAATCAGGGCTGCTGAAACCCCTGAAAATTCCAGCATGGAAATGGGAAGATGTGAGCATGGATTTCATTGTGGGGTTACCCCTGACTTCCAACAAGCATGATTCCATTTGGGTAATCGTTGATCGATTGACCAAGTCAGCTCACTTCATCCCCGTGCATACACATTTCCATGCCAACAGATATGCGGAGTTATATATTGCAAGAATCCTATGCTTGCATGGAGTACCCAAGACCATAGTCTCAGACCGAGGAGCACTATTAGTATCTCGTTTCTGGGAGCAGTTGCACGCTGCTTTGGGCACTAAACTGATTAGAAGCTCCGCCTATCACCCTTAGACAGATGGTCAAACAGAGAGGGTGAACCAAGTACTAGAAGACATGTTGAGAGCGTGTGCCATCCACCACAGTAGGAACTGGGATGATCATCTACCGTTGGCGGAATTCTCGTACAATAACGGCTATCAGGCGAGTATCAAGATGGCACCATATGAGGCTTTCTATGGTCACAAATGCCGCACCCCATTAAACTGGTGCGAGTCCGGTGAAAGGGTCATGTTCGGGGTTGATGTGGTGAACGACGCCGAAGAGCGCGTTCGGATGATGCAAGCCAACTTGAAGGCCGCTCAATCCCGGCAGAAAAGCTACGCTGATAAGAGGCGTAGGCCGCTGCACTTTGACGTCGGGGAACACATGTACCTCCGGGTATCTCCGATGAAAGGCGTGCACCGGTTCGGCGTGAAGGGCAAGCTCGCTCCCCGATTCATTGGACCTTATGTGGACCAGTGGCGTATAGACTGGAACTACTGGCATCTCTTGCTGGTGTTCACGACGTTTCCCATGTTTCACAACTGCGAAAATGTCTGAAGTATACAGCTGCTGTTCCCACCGAAGACATCGGCGAGTTGCAACCGGATTTAACGTATGATGAATATCCGGTGGCAATTATTGTTGAGAAGGCTTGGACCAAACGTAGCCGAATGCTGTGGTTCTACAAGATACTCTGGAGTAACCACACTGCCAAAAAAGCAACGTGGTAGAGCAAGGAATTTCTTCGCTCAAACTACCCGGAGTTCATGGCGTCTCATCAGGGGTAATTCCTCGTACATCTTCGTCTCTTCTTTTATAATCTCGGGATGAGATTCTTTTAAGGGGGAGGGATGTAAAAGCCCAAGAATTCACTTGCTAAAATGTTCATCACATCAACCCACCACATCTCATTTGGTGAATAGCTCATGAACATTTTTGAAGGGCGAGTAAACACCATCAAGAGGGGGATTAGAGGAAAACCCATAACTCCAAAAAGTAGGAGCTCATACCCATAAACATGAGAGGATGAGTTTATCATTAGGCCCTAAACATTCTTAGGGGTTCTCATGCCAAGTTTCATGCAAATAAAAATCAGTTTGAGGCACTTTTGGAGACATTTGTAACATGGCTAATTTGAATTCAAATTCAAATTTTAGCCACTTTCAACACTTGAATTCAAAAGTTGACTTCATATTCTAACTCAGCACATTTTTCTGAGTTAGTCCATCAATTTTCATCTCCATTGGAGTTCATCTTGCCGGGAGCTAAATTTGCCTTATTCAAAAACTGAATTTGAATTTCAGTTCAAATATGCAACAAATTTAGCCAAATCAATTCCAAATTGAGGAAACCGAATTCAAACTGTGACTTGGTGCTTAAGTCTCTCATTCAATGGAGAGTAGCTGGGATATTTACAGAAGAATTTGGAAAAAGGATTAGGGGTAGAGATGGACCCACTGGTTAGTGAGCCACTCAATCTTGCAACCAAAGTCACCGGGGCTCTTCTCTCGGGTCTGACTCGAAGCAACTGACTCACCTCCGGGCGCCACCGCGTGAGCCACAGAGACCACCTCCTGCTTCCTCCCTCGAGCTGGCAAGCTGCTCCCGACTTGATCACCGCACGAAGCAGTCGGGCGCTCACAGCACCGCCAAACCGAGACTCTGTTCCTACCCACACGGGAAAAGAACTGAGCTCACGCCGCCGCTTGAACTCGATCAAGAACTCGGCAAAACCACCATGCACAGCGCCTTCCAAGCAGAAAAACCACACCGGTTGTTCGTTCTCTACCTCCTCGGCGCAAAAACATTCGAGTTTCGGCCCTCCTAACCCTAGCTCGGCGGTTCCTGGCGACGACTGAGAAAACTGTCGTAGCTCAGCTCACGGTGACAGCCCAACCGAAGGGACTTCCATGCCCGAGTAAGGACACCTATGGATGCGCCGTCTAACCGTGCTACTTCTCCCCAAACCTCAGAGCACGCCGTGGATCATCGAGCACCAATTCGGTGATTTGTTCTCTGCGCGTGCAATGTGACCCCGGGTCAGAATCCCTCAAAAATTCGATCGCAACTATTGCTTTTAGGCCATCAAATAGTGCACACGTGAATTAGATGGGCTAGCGGTCAATTTGCCTTCACAACCCTAGCTAGAACCCGACGGTGTGCGAGCTATTTTAGGTCTTTCCGAGCTCGAACATCGCCACAACTCTCAGCCGTACGATTGTCACACCCGGTTTTTCCGAAGAACAACCGAGTGGATATCACATGTATGCCAGGATCATTTGTCATACATGTGATGACAAATAGTGAAGCATCATTTATTACAAGCCAGGTGTCGAATATAAAATAAATCTTACATAGCAAATGTCTCGATGGACAATAATAAGTTTATCACAAGTAAATAAACTAGCAGCGGAAAATTTATTCTTGTGGGCTCAGTCACAGGCGTTGCCCAGGGGACTCCATGAACCTAGAAACCTTCTTCGGGTCCGAAGTCTTGATCATTAAACACCACATCATTCTCTTGACCTGAGCAGCAATATAAACCAACAAATACGCAAGTTTGAGTACCGATGGTACTCAGCAAGTGTGGGAAAGTTATATCATGCATGGCTAGAACAAGGAGAGGTTGAACTCATGGTTAAAGCACTAGGCAATTATTACCTACCATCTTAGCTTATTAAGCACCTACATTACTACACAGGTGAAATGGTCCCAATCTCCCAACCCATCATCAAAATCAAATAACCATAACATCATTTCAAATGTTAAGCTCCCCGCTTAACATCCACAACTTTCAATAGTCATCATCCTCTAATCATGAATAAGTCCAAGCCGCTCTTGACCGTGAGCACGGCTGTCATGACAGTTTTGACTCTGCAGAGTTTGCACCACTGTACCCACATGTAGTGATTTCATCCCCCGTTGCCGGGTGGACTAAAAGAACCTCCATTATGTCAGTGGCCACGAACCACATTCACACTTCCCAGGTGTGTAGCCAGGAGATCACTACGAAGCCTTTACAAAGGGATTCCTGACTAGCGTGGGCCCACTGAGGTTTCACCCCTAACAGCATACAAGAGGCTCCAATCCCGCTGCAGTGGCCCCTTCTTGAGCCTTACGGTTCATATGGTAGTCCAGCTGACACCTATTCCCCGCACCATCCAACACACCCATACTACGCCGCGGATACACCTAATTAATTGGCCAAGCTGCCCCATCTCAGCATGTGGTTGGCACGGTAAAGCCAGGTTACATGCTCCATGAACCGGTCCTTAGGATCCAGGCAAGTACTAAACACAAACCCGAGTCTCGTGCACCCAGCACCAACCAAAACATCCAACTTGCCTTGATCCCTACCTCTACATAACTCACAATATCTCATTCAAGAGTATGGTAAATAAACTGATGATCTCATATCCCAAATATCCCATTCTAAGCATGGCTAAGCATATGCATAATAATAAATGACATGATAAAATGAATCCCAACCCAAGCTACAAGGAAACAAGGTAATGCAATTCTAGGGAAACTTCCTAGCATGGGTTTCATATTTCAATTGACAATGCAAATAATTCTAGCTACACATCCTAGCATAGGATCAAAGTGGTCAAGGACACTTGCCTCCTTCCTGCTGCTCTTGGAATGGGTAGTCCTGATCTTGAAAAGGAAGAACTTGCTCTAGAGCAGGTTCTACTCATACCATCACACATAGCAAAAGAAAACAACAAGTTATAAGACATAGTTCACACTTTCCCTTCATACAAGACACACATTCACATTTATGAAAGCCATTCTCATTTCTATGTGTTGTGGTTACTCTATGTGTGTTGATTTTGGCTTACATGCACTTTTAAACATGTGTATATGATTTCTACTTTTGTATTCATATTCATGTTGGCATACTATATATGGATTTCTAATTTAAATAAATCCCTTATATTTAATTGATACACATTTTAGCTACCAAGTATGCATGAAAAGTATTTTCCTTCTTCATATGTGTCTTCAAACCTTCTACCAACCCTAAACTGAATTCTTTGGATTTTGGAAACTTCATTTATCATTTTCTAGTTATTTATACCTAGCTTGCTATATTTTCATATTTATTTCCTATGCCTAAAGGTGAACTTTATTACGAAAATAGTAAAACACCTCATCTAAACAGAATAGGTTTTGAGTCTAAAATATTAAATAATGTATTTTTGACCTTCTCCTCTGATGTGAACTATTTTACATTTGTTTTACTAATTTTCAGAATTATTCTCTACTTAAAAATGTGTCCCTGTAACTAATAAATGTGAATAATCAATTAAACAGATTCATTTCAGCCACAAATCTATTTTTATCTCACTCAAAAGTTTTCCAAGTACTAGGAAAGTTTTTAATTTGAATTTACAATGTGTTTGTCCCTTCTTTTAAATTTTAAATACTAAACATATATTAAAATTCCTAAATTTAATAACACATAGGGTTAAAAAGGTAAACTCACCCCACTACAGGGTCTATTATATTATTTTAAGAATTTCTAGGGGTCTAACTACACATAACAGAGGGGTTTTTCCTAATTTTTATTAAGTCCAGGGGTCAAAACTGATTTTTAAATGAATTTACATGATTTTCTGAACTTCCAGGGGCTATATCAGAAGTTTCCGGGGCTAGCTCTTATTTTCGGAGAACCCCAGGGGGTAGCGCGTAAGAATTCTGGCCTTTATAACGCGGGGCTGACGTGGACCGTCCGATTTAAAACAGACGGCTGAGATTATAACATCGAACCGGTACGCGGGGATTTAAACTCTACCGTGCGATTTAAAATAGACGGCGCACAAGCGGCCACGTCGCTCTGATCGAGCGCGGGCGGCACTGCCCGGCGGCGGGAGGCGGCGATCTCGCCAGAGAGTTTCGGATCTTCGTCAATTCTTCCTAAAACCGTGATTTTATGGCATAGATCGGTAGAGGGGAGGTCGGGAATCTCACCTCGGGGGTTTTCTTGAGCTCGGAGGTCCTGGAAAGCGATCGGCGACGAGGTCCGAGGTGAATTCACGGCGAGGCTCATCGGCGCTGTGTTTGAACCGTAAACCACCGAGTTTTCTGCACCTAAGAGGTTCCCCGGAGGCGGTGGATCAAGACCAGCAAGTTAGATCAGAATTCCCGAGCGTAGATCGAGCAGAATTCGCCGGAGAAGCTCGGTTTCTCACCGGGAGGAAAATCGGCGAATCGTGGGGAAAAACGGGACGATGCCAGGGTTTTTTTAGATGGGGAAGGGCGGCGTTCGGTTGTGATCAAGTTTGCGTCGTCCACGAACGAAATTCGGCTGGGATACGCGAGGATCCGGGGCGGTTTCGATTCAGGGGTGAGAAGAGTCCGGCCGAGCGCGGGCGCGAGCGCGAGGAGAAAGAAAGGGTTGGCGGGCCCCGCGTGTCAGTGGGAAAGAGGGGGGGGGGGGGCGCGGCTGCGGGCTGGCGCGGGGGTTAGTGGTCCGGCTGGTGGGTTTCGGCCCACTGGCCGGGGAGGTTTATTTTTTCCCTTTTCTTTTTCTTTTTCATTTCTGTTTTGAGTTTAATTTGAATTCCAGTTTGAATTTGAATTTTTGCAACACATGCAATACGTCCAAAATTTTTTAAATTCCCCTCTTAACAGGATTTTGGGGTGTTACAGCTCTACCCCCCTTAAAAGAAATCTCGTCCTCGAGATTGGTGTTTCTAAGAAAACAATTCCGGAAATTGTGCCTTAAGCTCATCTTCTCGCTCCCAGGTGACTTCCTCTTCCGAGTGATGCTTCCACTGCACCTTGCACATCCGGATTCTTTTATTTCTTGTGAGGCGTTCCATTGTCTCCAAAATCTTGGATGGCTGCTCGGCATAAGACAGATCCTCAGCTACTTCAACCTCATTCATGGGTAGCATCTCTTCAGGTGTCCTCAGACATTTTTTGAGCTGTGACACATGGAATACATCGTGCACATCCGGTAGGCGAGCCAGTAATTCTAGCTGATATGCCACTTCGCCTTTCCTCTCCAGAACTTGGAAGGGTCCGATGTATCGAGGTGACAACTTCCCTTTCACCTTGAACCGACGAAGTCCTCGGATAGGGGACACCTTGAGATAGACGTAGTCTCCCACGTTGAAAACGAGCTCTCTTCTCCGAACATCGGCATAGCTCTTTTGTCGTGTCTGTGCTATTATCAAGTTGTTGCGGATTTCCCGCACTTTCGCCTCGGCTTCTTGCAATACCTCGGGTCCAAACACTTTAGTTTCCCCTGTTTGGTTCCAAAATAGTGGAGTTCTGCACTTCCTCCCATACAAAGCTTCAAACGGTGACATCTTCATACTAGCCTGATAGCTGTTGTTATAGGAAAACTCCGCATACGGTAAGTTCTTATCCCAACTCCGATTGTTTTTGAGTGCACACGCTCTCAGCATATCCTCGAGAATCTGATTGGTCCTTTCCGTCTGCCCGTCAGTTTGGGGATGATAGGCAGAGCTGAAATTCAGATGGGTTCCCATGGTTTCATGCAACTTCTGCCAGAACCTTGAGGTGAACTGTGTCCCTCGATCCGACACAATCTTCTTTGGCACTCCATGGTAACACACGATCCTTGACATGTACAACTCTGCCAATCTGGATCCGCTGTAGCTTTCTTTCACGGGGATGAAATGAGCTACCTTGGTTAGCCTGTCGATGATGACCCATATTGAATCATATCCTGATTGGGTCCTAGGCAATCCCACTATGAAATCCATACCGATTTATTCCCATTTCCATTCAGGCACTTTGAGCGGTTGCAATAACCCCGCGGGTCGTTGATGTTCTGCTTTCACCAACTAGCATGTGTCACATAGGGCAACATGTTCCGCGACATCTCGCTTCATGCCATACCACCAATACCTGCTCTTGAGGTCCTGGTACATCTTGAATGGAATAGTCAGAATCGTGAGCCTCCTTCAAAATCAATTCCCAGATCTTCTTTACTACTGGCACACAAATTCTTTTCCCGTGCCACACCGTTCCTTGTTCATCCTCTCTGAAACCAGGGGCTATATTTTCCTTGATGAGTTGCCTGATTTCTTGTATCTTCTCGTCATTCTTTTGACCCTCCCGTATGTCTCGCTCTAGTGTGGAGTCCACTTCCATGGCGATGGCTTCACCACTATTCACTAGGCATAAATTGAGTCTTATAATATCGTCCTTCAACTCTCCAGGTATGTCCTTCAAGCTCAACTTATTGACCTACACTTTCCGATTTAAAGCGTCTGCCATGATGTTTGCTTTCCCAGGATGATAGTTGATGCCCACATCAAAGTCATTGATTAGCTCTAACCATCTCCTTTGTCTGAGGTTGAGATCTGGCTGTGTGAAAATGTACTTTAAACTCTTATGATCCGTATATATTTCTGTCCTCTTCCCCATCAAGTAATGCCGCCAAATTTTCAACGCGTGTACCACTGCGGCTAGTTCTAGGTCATGAGTAGGATAGTTTTTCTCGTGCTTCCGGAGCTGCCGGGATGCATAAGCCACGACATGCCCTTCTTGCATGAGAACACATCCCAACCCGTTTCCAGAGGCATCACAGTACACCATAAAGTTCTTCTGCATATCTGGCATAACTAGCACTGGGGTTGTTGTCAATCTTTTCTTTAACTCCTGAAAACTCGTCTCGCACTGCGGCGTCCATGTGAATGTGATTCCCTTCTCCAACAGTTTGGTGAGGGGTCTCGAGATCTTGGAGAAACCCTCGATAAACCGTTGATAATACCCAGCCAATCCCAAGAAGCTTCGAACTTCCACAACATTTTCAGGGGTCTTCCACTTCTGTATATCCTCGATTTTGGCGGGATCTACGGAGATTCCTCCCTCCGAGATTATATGTCCCAAGAAGGGAACCCTCTTCAGCCAAAACTCACACTTGCTCAACTTGGCATATAGTTGGTGTTCTCTCAGCCTCTGCAACACCAACCTTAGATGTTTCTCATGTTCTTCTTCATCTTTGGAGAAGACGAGAATGTCATCTATGAAAACCACCACAAATTTGTCCAGATATTCCATGAATACCTTGTTCATGAGATACATGAAGTATGCCGGGGCATTAGTTAGCCCGAAAGGCATAACAGTGTATTCATACAGTCCGTACCGAGATACGAAAGCTGTCCTGGGAATATCAGATTGCCTTATCTTAAGTTGGTGGTATCCCGACCTGAGATCAATTTTCGAGAACACACAAGCTCCCCTCAACTGATCAAACAAGTCTTCAATGCGGGGTAATGGGTACTTATTCTTGATGGTTACCTTATTCAAGGCACCGTAGTCCACACATAACCTCTGTGTTCCGTCCTTCTTGGGCACAAATATGACTGGAGCTCCCCATGGTGAGGAACTAGGACGAATATACCCCTTCTCCGTCAATTCTCTCAAATGATCCTGGAGTTCCCCCAGCTGCTTGGAGTCCATTCGATAAGGTCTCTTGTATATCGGAGCTGTTCCACGCACTAGCTCAATTGCGAATTTCACTTCACGATCGGGAGGCATACCTGGCAACTCCTCCGGAAAAACATCGGGATATTCCCTAATGGTCCTGATCTCCTCCACTTTCACCTCAACTTGATTTATTTTAACGTCCCTTCTAGGCTCTTGTATTGTTATAAACTTTACTTTTGTGCCACTAGGGTGCGTTAGTTCCACCGTTCTGGTCGAACAATGGATGATTCCCTTATGTTTGGTCAACCAGTCCATGCCGAAAATAATATCAATCCCTTGGGAATCTATCACTATGAGGTTGGCAGTAAATACCACCCCATTAATGTCTAGATTCACCTTGGGACACACTTGTCTTGTCCTTATTTCTCCACCTGGAGAGTTTACTGCTATCATATGGTTTATTTGTGTTGTTGCAAGATCATGCTTCTTAACAAACCCTTGAGCAATGAACGAGTGGGTAGCACCAGAATCAAACAGCAGGGTTGCAATGTGTAAATTGGCAGGAAACTTACCAACTACCATGTCAGGTGTCTCTTGTGCTTCCTCCATGGTCACGTGGTTCACCCGTCCTCGCATTACATTCTGCTGTTGCGGCTACGCGGGGTTCTTCTTTGGGCACTTATGGGCATAGTGCCCCACTTCACCATAGTTAAAACATTGCACTCCAACCTTAGGTGCCTGGCCTTTGTTGTCTTGGGGTTGGTTTGAGGGTCCTTGCACTGCTGGTCAAGGTTGATATGTAGGGCGAGGCTGCTGTACAAACTGACGTTGTGGTGGTGCTGGTGCTGCCGGAGGCCTGAAGTTCGGGTTGTACCCTCTCGGTGCTGAGTAGGGGACCGCAGCACGGCTCGTCTGCCCTGCGGTTTGCTGCATCAGACGTGGGCGGGTGTTGCTACCCGAGGCTTGATGTGACCATCCGGCCTTCCTCTTGTTCTCATTTTCCAAGGCCTTCAGCTTCCTTTCTACCACAAACGCTCTGTCCACCATCTTTTGGAAGCTTTCATACTCATTGGAGGACATTGCACACCGCATTTCTGCGGTAAGTCCTTCCATGAAACAATCTTGTTTCTGCTCATCAGTCTCTATGTCCCGTGGGGCATAACGGGAGAGTTGAGTAAATTTAGTGAGGTATTCCCTCACAGTCATGTTACCTTGCTGCAACCCCAAAAACTCCTTCCTCTTGTTTTTGAGTTCACCCCTTGGTATGTAATGGTTGTGGAAGCTACGCTTGAACTCTTCCCAAGTGATGTTCTCAGGGTCATGATGGGCGGCCACGTAGGTGGTCCACAAATCAGCAGTAGGTCCATGCAATTGATGAGAGGCAAACAGCACCCTCTCATACCCTTGGCACTGTATGATCCTCATCTTGCTTTCAATGATCTTTAGCCAATCATCTGCCTCCAGAGGTTCAGCAGCACTTGCAAACTTTGGAGGTTGAGTTCCTAGAAACTCACTCAACCTTGGTTGGCGTGGTGCAGCTTGTGGAGGTGGAACTTGATGCAAGTTGGCCACCACTTGAGTCAAGTTCTGGATGAGCTGATTTTGATTCTCAAGCATTTGGTGGAAGGGATCAACTCCTTCACGGCGACCACCCCTGTCTTGGCCTCCAGAAAGACGAGGGTTGCAGGCCTCATCGTTGTTGTTGGCGGGGTTGTCAGCACGACCTTTTCCTCTTCCGGCCATCTAGCATGATCAACCAAATGTTAATTTAAAGTATTACGTATTATCTCACTACTTTCACTTGTTTGTACTTTGAAGTGTTGAAGCTTTGTTATATTTTTCTGAGGGTTCATATCTCACACAAAAATAAATGCACTATTATTTCATGTGGGTTCACACACCAAAGCAAAACAATCTGAAGACGAGGCTGTGGACAATTGCTCATGGCTTCCACAACTCACGTCACACACCAAGCATTAACACACCATTAACTAACGTAACGACTCAACTATTCGACATCTTGCTAACTAAGGGAAAAAATCTACACTACTCGTATCACTGAGCTGGCTCCTCGGGATCTTCCTCATTATTGGGGCTGCCTTCTGACTCCGCTTTGGGTGGGGAGGCTGCTGGTGGAGAAGTGCGACGACGCCTGATCGCCCGGCGATCTGGGGAGTCAGGAGTCCATGTATCATTCACGGTGACACACAGTTCATTACCATCTCCTCTTTCTCTCGCCCTCAAGCAGGCTCGCAGCAACGCCTCCGTTTCCTTTAGGGTGTCCCTAACATCCTGAAGCTCTTGCTGACACTCCTGCAGTCGAGTGCTGAGCATAGCAGCATCCTCCAAGCACAAGCCCATGTGCTCATGGGAAGTCCCTTGCTGCACTGGCGGGTATTTATACTCCGTTGTACCACTCTCGCGCTGGAGGACATACATGTACTCAATCCTGTCCAGTTGTCGACGATAGATGTGACTCTGGCAGGTGATGGCCTCCCAGGTGACATCCTTCTCTACATCGACCTGTGTCGCTCGACAAGCTGGAGAGCGGTGGATCTTGAGCAGCTGATTTTCGTGGATAATCCTCATCTCTGAACTCCATTCTTCTCTCTTCTCACGAATGGTCCTGGTGGAGCTATAGTGTATGATTAGCTTGTCCGTATTGCCGACGGCTTGGAGCATACGTCGAAGACGGCGCAACAAGCCTCCTACTGCCAATCCGTAGAAAAGGTACGTCACCGGACGACTCTCCTCTCTTTGGGCAAGGGCAACTACGGGAACTCTCCCTCCTGTGGACTTGCGAGCGGTGCGAATCATGCGAACCATCTAAAACAGAAAACATTTAAACTTAGGTTAGATAAACTTTTAAACAAAAATACTATTTTGAATGAAAGTTGGGGTAAGATGAAGAAAATGACTCCATTAAATAACACTTTTCAACACACACCTTGTAAAATAGTTTTTAAGAAAATAGGGCCCTTAAATACGTCCATTTCTACCTAGGTCCACGTTCCTACGGGCAACCTTGGCTCTGATACCACTTCTGTCACACATGGTTTTTCCGAAGAACAACCGAGTGAATATCACATGTATGCCAGGATCATTTCTCGTACATGTGATGACAAATAGTGAAGCATCATTTATTACAAGCCAGGTGTCGAATATAAAATAAGTCTTACATAGCAAATGTCGCGATGGACAATAATAAGTTCATCACAAGTAAATAAACTAGCAGCGGAAAATTTATTCTTGTGGGCTCTGTCACAGGCGTTGCACGGGGGACTCCATGAACCTAGAAACCTTCTTCGGGTCCGAAGTCTTGATCATTAAACACCACATCATTCTCTTGACCTGAGCAGCAATATAAACCAACAAATATGCAAGTTTGAGTACCGATGGTACTCAACAAGTGTGGGAAAGTTATGTCATGCATGGCTAGAACAAGGAGAGGTTGAACTCATGGTTAAAGCACTACGCAATTATTACCTACCATCTTAGCTTATTAAGCACCTACATTACTACACAGGTGAAATGGTCCCAATCTCCCAACCCATCATCAAAATCAAATAACCATAACATCATTTCAAATGTTAAGCTCCCCGCTTAACATCCACAACTTTCAATAGTCATCATCCTCTAATCATGAATAAGTCCAAGCCGCTCTTGACTGTGAGCACGGCTGTCATGACAGTTTTGACTCTGCAGAGTTTGCACCACTGTACCCACATGTAGTGATTTCATCCCCCGTTGCCGGGTGGACTAAAAGAACCTCCATTATGTCAGTGGCCACGAACCACATTCACACTTCCCAGGTGTGTAGCCAGGAGATCACTACGAAGCCTTTACAAAGGGATTCCCGACGAGCGTGGGCCCACTGAGGTTTCACCCCTAACAGCATACAAGAGGCTCCAACCCCGCTGCAGTGGCCCCCTCTTGAGCCTTGCGGTTCATATGGTAGTCTAGCTGACACCTATTCCCCGCACCATCCAACACACCCATACTACGCCGGGGATACACCTAATTAATTGGCCAAGCTGCCCCATCTCAGCATGTGGTTGGCACGGTAAAGCCAGGTTACATGCTCCATGAACCGGTCCTTAGGATCCAGGCAAGTACTAAACACAAACCCGAGTCTCGTGCACCCAGCACCAACCAAAACATCCAACTTGCCTTGATCCCTACCTCTACATAACTCACAATATCTCATTCAAGAGTATGGTAAATAAACTGATGATCTCATATCCCAAATATCCCATTCTAAGCATGGCTAAGCATATGCATAATAATAAATGACATGATAAAATGAATCCCAACCCAAGCTACAAGGAAACAAGGTAATGCAATTCTAGGGAAACTTCCTAGCATGGGTTTCATATTCAGTTGACAATGCAAATAATTCTAGCTACACATCCTAGCATAGGATCAAAGTGGTCAAGGACACTTGCCTCCTTCCTGCTGCTCTTGGAATGGGTAGTCCTGATCTTGAAAAGGAAGAACTTGCTCTGGAGCTGGTTCTACTCATACCATCACACATAGCAAAAGAAAACAACAAGTTATAAGACATAGTTCACACTTCCCCTTCATACAAGACACACATTCACATTTATGAAAGCCATTCCCATTTCTATGTGTTGTGGTTACTCTATGTGTGTTGATTTTGGCTTACATGCACTTTTAAACATGTGTACATGATTTCTACTTTTGTATTCATATTCATGTTGGCATACTATATATGAATTTCTAATTTAAATAAATCACTTATATTTAATTGATACACATTTTAGCTACCAAGTATGCATGAAAAGTATTTTCCTACTTCATATGTGTCTTCAAACCTTCTACCAACCCTAAACTGAATTCTTTGGATTTTGGAAACTTCATTTATCATTTTCTAGTTATTTATACCTAGCTTGCTATATTTCAGATTTATTTCCTATGCCTAAAGGTGAACTTTATTATGAAAATAGTAAAACACCTCATCTAAACAGAATAGGTTTTGGGTCTAAAATATTAAATAATGTATTTTTGAACTTCTCCTCTGATGTGAACTATTTTACATTTGTTTTACTAATTTTCAGAATTATTCTCTACTTAAAAATGTGTCCCTATAACTAATAAATGTGAATAATCAATTAAACAGATTCATTTCAGCCAAAAATCTATTTTTATCTCACTCCAAAGTTTTCCAAGTACTAGGAAAGTTTTTAATTTTAATTTACAATGTGTTTGTCCCATCTTTTAAATTTTAAATACTAAACATATATTAAAATTCCTAAATTTAATAACACATAGGGTTAAAAAGGTAAACTCACCCCACTACAGGGTCTATTATATTATTTTAAGAATTTCCAGGGGTCTAACTACACATAACAGAGGGGTTTTTCCTAATTTTTATTAAGTCCAGGGGTCAAAACTGATTTTTAAATGAATTTACATGATTTTCTGAACTTCCAGGGGCTAGATCAGAAGTTTCCGGGGCTAGCTCTTATTTTCCGAGAACCCGAGGGGGTAGCGCGTAAGAATTCCGGCCTTTATAACACGGGGCTGACGTGGACCGTCTGATTTAAAACAAACGGCTGAGATTATAACATCGAACCGGTACGCGGGGATTTAAACTCTACTGTGCGATTTAAAATAGACGCTGCACAAGCGGCCACGTCGCTCTGATCGAGCGCGGGCGGCACTGCCCGGCGGCGATCTCGCCGGAGAGTTTCGGATCTTCGTCAGTTCTTCCTAAAACTGTGATTTTATGGCATAGATCGGTAGAGGGGAGGTCGGGAATCTAACCTCGGGAGTTTTCTTGAGCTCGGAGGTCCTGGAAAGCGATCGGCGACGAGATCCGAGGTGAATTCACGGCGAGGCTCATCGGTGCTGTGTTTGAACCGCAAACCACCGAGTTTTCTGCACCTGCGAGGTTCCCCGGAGGCGGTGGATCAAGACCAGCGAGTTAGATCAGAATTCCCGAGCGTAGATCGAGCAGAATTCCCCGTAGAAGCTCGGTTTCTCACCGGGAGGAAAATCGGCGAATCGTGGGGAAAAACGGGACGATGCCGGGGTTTTTATAGACGGGGAAGGGCGGCGTTCGGTTGTGATCAAGTTTGCGTCGTCCACGAACGAAATTCGGCTGGGATACGCGAGGATCCGGGGCGGTTTCGATTCAGGGGTGAGAAGAGTCCGGCCGAGCGCGGGCGCGAGCGCGAGGAGGAAGAAAGGGTTGGCGGGCCCCGCGTGTCAGTGGGAAAGAGGGGGGGGGGGCGCGGCTGCGGGCTGGCGCGGGGGTTAGTGGGCCGGCTGGTGGGTTTTGGCCCACTGGCCGGGGAGGTTTATTTTTTCCTTTTCTTTTTCTTTTTCATTTCTGTTTTGAGTTTAATTTGAATTCCAGTTTGAATTTGAATTTTTGCAACACATGCAATACGTCCAAATTTTTTTAAATTCCCCTCTTAACAGGATTTTGGGGTGTTACAATGGTGAAAGCATAGTAGCCGCTGTTCCCCCGCTTGTTTGCGTCCCTGCCGAGTTTCCCTAGCATCCAAGGATGCTCTAAAGCCGATCACTCGAGGTTTTAGCGGGCTAGGGCCACCAGCCGACAACGCCAAACCTCTCCCGAGGCTGCCGCACGTTGCCGGCACATTTCCGATCCCCTAGCACCCACACCGATCCCACAACCGAGTGCCCCAACTCTGAAAACCCCTGGGCGGCGAGTCTTCGGCTGGGAAACAGTCAGGAACCTCACTCCAGCGAGGCGCCACCTCGGTCCAGCGAAGAGGGCACGCGCGCGGGAAAAACGCCGGAGGTTGAAGAAGGGTGGGGCTGGCCCACCTGTCAACGGGTGTATTTGAAAACTGGGATTGGCTGTGGATTAGGATCTGGTGCGGCTACACATATAAAAACCCCGTAGCCTCATGTGTCCTCAAATCCTATTGGCTGCAGTTTAAACGGTGGGCCCAACAAGATTTTGCAATAGAAAACAATTCCATATTTAGCTCAAACTTTAGAAATTCATAACTTTGTGTAGGAAGCTCCAAATTTAGTGAACCAAAATTTGTTGGATTAAGATTTTTGAGTACTTTCCAGAAATACAAACTTCAGCTCATGAAACCTAATGGTTTTCCAAAATTAATTCCCTAAAATGTAAACTATTAGGAAATTTATCTGGAGAATTACTTTATGAAAAATTATGAAATTTGGCTGGAAGGTTCATTGGAAAATCCTTGAGTCACAGTAAAATTTTCAGACCCATCCAAGTTCATTTTGTCCCCCTAATGGTGTGATTAAGTGAACTTCCCTGAGAAAATAGAAAAATGTACAGAAACATTTTTCAGATTTTTTTCCAATCTTGTTTAGGGCATAACTTCATCTAGAATTCTCCAAATGACCTGAAACCAATTCCATTAGAACCATCTCAAATTCTAGTTTCCAGAAAGTAATGGTTGCAGCCATGAAAATCCCTGAAATTCCTTAGAGGCTCTAATATTGACCAAATAGGCTTTTATTTGTACAAAGCTCAAATGAACTTTGTTGCAAATGAAACTGGGTCAAGACTCTGGTTAGAACCCTATCAAGCCACCATAAAAAATTCAGAACCAAAGGGGAGGTCTAGCTAGAATTATGGTAATTACTTATTCAGTTCTAAACATTGCATTTAAATTGACATATAGTATCTCGTTGACGTGTAGTCGCTGAAGGTGAGGAAACTCCGGAAGTGCTCGACTTCCTTCTTCTGGACGAAGCCTTAGCATCTGACCAGCAGCAACAAGGCAAGCCCTGGTTTGCATTAACCCAATTTATAACGTTTTGCTTTGTTTACATACTTAGTGTGAGGTGTATATATGTGCATTAGGTGTAGAATGGATGAGACCCCAAATGCATAATCAGATTTTCCTATAAGAGTGAGGGTAGTGTCTAAGACCTCGACTAGACAGGCTAGGCTTAATGATTACTAGAACTTTGGTACAAATCGGGTAGTTGGAATCTACTCGCGAGTTTAGGCTTGGGACACACGGGATTGGTTCGAGTGATGTGAGATCACTTTAGTAATGAAAATGAGACTAGGCAGGGGCTAGGGCGCAGCAAGAGGAAGTCTTGTGTGCATGGCCCTGTCCGTGTCGATTGAGGACCGATCCTTGTGCGGCCCTTCTGAACAAGTATTGAACGTACCGAAGGCATATCGGATATATGGGCCCCGGTAAACCGATGTAACCTGTACCTCCGGGCATCGAGGCATAACGCACCAATTTATAGGTGTAGGCTGAGGGTAGCAAGGTGGAAATCTGCTAACGGGCATAGAGAGATGCTCCGTGTAGGGAACCTCCTGCTCGTTTTGGTGCGCCCGGTTCGACGTTTGGGCTGTTGGGTGAAAGGTTGTCCCGTACGACATCGAGTGAGCGTGCTGTGCAGCTCCTCGGGTGGGCGTACGTGACGTGCTCTTTGGGTATCCCTGCAGGTGTATATCGAGTCAATTCGCCGTCCCTTGCGATGACGAGTACCACTTGTTCACTGTGTCGTAACGTAGATAAACTATGGAATGTCATGATTCAATTCTGCTGATATGTATAATTGTATTGCTACATGTGTGCCACCAAATATTGCTCACTAAATTTTCTATTCATGAACTGTTAACTTGTGGATAAAAGATGAAACAAGGATGAACTTGTAGGCGTGTCCATTTGCTGCTACTTACCACCCCATGTCCGTTGTATACTACATGTAAAGTTTCATACCTAGGTGAGTCGGTTAAGTCTTGTTGAGCCATCGTGCTCATGGTTGCTGCTATAAGTATTTTTCAGGTAAGGAGCATCCCACGGACTCGGGTTACGAGTCCACCGGCGAGGGCTACCCTCCGTCGGGGACCACGGCTGAGTGGGAGCCGTACACGCCGCGCTGAGCTGAGTAGTGCAGCTAGTGTGGGTTGCCCTAGGGCTGGGCAACCGACTTTTGCTAGATCGACGGGCGTGAGTCGTACAAATTTAGTTTCCGCTATGTAATATAAACACTAGTTTGTAACTGGAGTATTGTATGACTTTGTACATTTCAGTTGGTTTTCTATGTAATACAATGTGTCCTTATGATGTGTGCTGTTGGGTGTCTCATCGTGCGGCACCACCCTCTGTGATCCTGGATGAGCGGATTCCTGTCCGCCACAGAAGTATAGCGTTGATCTAGAGCAGATGGCATCATCGGTAGTTGATAGGCTCAAGAATTCGTTTGACACATTCAGAACCGACGTAGAAAACATGATAGATCGGAACCTTCCCCAGCAGATCCGATCTACCGTGCAACAATGCAAGACGAGGTAGTAGGCAAACGTGTAGAAGCTAACTCGAGCAGTGCAGCAGGGAACTCAGCTAGCACTCCACCACCTTGCATGCCATCTATGTACATGCAAGGCAGGCAGCCTAACACAAATATGCAGCAGCCATACTACCAAACAGTGGCATGTGGACCTGCCATTCCACCCACAGGGAACAGTTTACCGCTCGGGCCAGTACCCGAGCGTACTTCCCTCCAATACCCTCAAAAGTTGCACCGTGCAACTTGCTTGAGCCTCCCATGCAATATAACCAAGCACCACATGAAGAACTCAGGGAACAAGTGACCATACTGCTTAGAGAACTCGGGATAACAACGAGAACAACGATTAGAAACTACCGAAAACCTTACCCCGACCACTATGACAAAGTCCCCTATCCTAGAGGCTCTAGGGTGCCGGACTTCACTAAGTTTAGTGGGGAGGACTCTAAAACAACTCAAGAACATGTTGGCCAATTCTTGATCCAGTGCAACGACGTGGGAATCACGGATGTTCACTGGATCAGATTGTTCCTCTTATCCCTAACCGGCACGGCCTTTAGCTGGTTTACATCGTTATCACCCAATTCTGTTCTAACTTGGCCGTGTATAGAACAAAAGTTCCATGACTACTTCATCGGCGAGGTAGAGCTAAGATTGTTCCATCTAACCGCGGTAAGGCAAAGACATAATGAACTTCTGACTGAATATATCCAACGGTTTAGGGAAACATGAAACAAATGTTTTAGCTTGACCATAGGGGGGGAATATTTAGCCGTGGCACATGAGAACCGAGCCAAAGAGACTAAGGCACACGGCCGGTTCAAGGAGATCAACCACAGGGACTGAGAGAGGCAACACATCAACCAACTCGGAGAGGATTCGGCCAGTTACGAAGAGATGGAAGTATGTGTGGCCGAATGGGTTGAAGAACACAAGAACAATCCTCTCGCTTGCACTTTCTTGAAACCCAACCCCGGGAAGAAAGAGGAGATGAAGTTCACCTTCGATGTAACAAAGTGTGACAAGATTTTCGACGTGCTCCTACAAAACAAAGTGATCAAGATGAAGAATGGCCTTATTATCCCTTCACGAACAGCTGGCAAACAAAAAGTATTGTAAGTGGCACGACTCCTTCTCTCAATAAACTAACGAGTGCAACTTCTTTCGTCGATAGGTGCAATCGGCTTTGAACGATGGCCGGTTGACTCTAGGTGATGGACAACACATGAAGTTGAACATAGATCCCTTCCCCATCAACATGGTGAGCCTAGAAGGGAAGAAGATCCTCGTGAGGACCGATCAAGCATCGACAACTGAAAGGAAAAACGTGATCGTGTCCGATGACTTACGAAAGAAGATGATCAAGCCTCGAAACCCCGAGGTCAGCAGATGGAAGCTCAATGAACCAAGGAAGATGACTCAGTTCCAGCCGACCTCAAAGTATTTGATCACCAAATACATCAGGAAGAAGCAGGCAGGAAGTGTCTTCCACAGGCTGAAGGAGTGCAAGTGTGACGGGTCGAAGATCTTCACCAGCACCAGCCTTGGGAGAACTCTAGGGAAACTGGGTTTGGGAGGCCTCATCATCTTATAAATCCAACGATTTTTCGAGGTAAATCGATTTCCCGAGAGGTTTGGGGGGCACGGCCTGAAGACAAGGAGTACCTCGGGAAATCAATGAGTTTCCGGGGTAAAACACCTCCCCAAGTGATTTGGGAACTTGAGCGCGGGAGCATCACCTGGGAAGGCTAGGAACCAGCGGTGTAGTATAGAAACCGAAGCACACAAGCTCAGGTCGACAGGTGCTGATGATCGGATCAATACCTTGCATGATCCAAGATAAACCGGCCTCTAGCAGCTCAGGAGGTGAAGGCCAATCTATTAAACAAAGTCTTGTCAAACGATCGGGGGATGGCAGCTCTAGCACTGGTCCAAGAAAATCTGAGAAACTCAACATCGACCTAAGACTCTCTAGAAAACGTTATCGGCTGATATCTCTAGAAGAGAGGATCATTGTTGGGCCAGGCATCACACCAGCTCCCAAACACGAATTACCAAGCCCGTTTGAACGTGCACAAGCCAAGACATCAATCGGCCAACCCAAGACAAAGCTCCACAATGGCTCAACATATGGGACATGAAGCTAGAAGGGATAAAGCAAGATCAAATCAAGACAGTGGCTCTAGGAACGAAGCCAGGACCCCAATGGTGTCCCACAGGGCTCAACAAGACGCAAAAGAGACGTGTACAAAGGTTGAGGGCTCTAGAAATTGCTGAGAGGATGAAGGAGGAGTAGAGGGATCATTGGTTCAACCAAGCACGACCAATGATCACCAAGAAGACTTGGAAGGAAAAAAGAATTGCCCGGGAAGAAGCTGAAGATGATGAGAATGAAAAAAACCCCATGGGTAAGGATGAAGACCAAGTCGAGATAAACATGGTTTTCCATTTGCCTTCTGAGTTTTGTCTTCCGGAAGTTGAGGTGGCTGAGCTCGATCTAGGACCTAAGAATGTGGTTTTTGAGAAACCAGAACAGCTATGCCAGCACATGAAACCATTGTACATCCGAGGACATGTCACTGGAACACCAGTAGGAAGGGTGTTGGTTGATGGAGGAGCATGCACTAACATCATTGCCAATATCCATGTTTGAGGAGCCTGGATACCGAGAGAGCGAACTCATCAAGACCAACACGACTTTGAGCGGTTTTGCTGGAGACCCAACTGAAGCTAAATGGATATTATCTGTGCAACTCACGGTTGGAAGCAAGACATTCCCCACAACATTCTTCGTCGTCAACGTAAGGAGTCGGTACAATCTGCTCCTGGGGTGATATTGGATCCATGCCAATGGTTGTGTACCATCCACACTTCAACAATGTTTGGTCTAGTGGGTTGACGATGAGATAGAGGTGGTTGAGGCTAATAATTCAGCTTGTGTAGCAATGGCTGAGTCATCTGATCTTAAACACGAGAATATTAGGTGTCTCACAGGTCAGGACTTAACCGACTATGACTTTGTGAGCATAGGAAGGCACAGGTTTGTACTCGTATGCATAAAGCTGACTAATTTCACTCGGCTCAGTAATGTAACTTGAAAATGCAAGGTAAACAGGGTCATTTAACTTGTCTGCCAGAGGTAAACAAGCAATATCGTTTAGATAGGAAGGATATGGGCGAGTTAGGGAAAGACTTCGACAACTTAGGGAAGCTCAGGTAGGGGTTTTCCTCAGTGGACAAACTAGAGGAGATCAAGCTAGGGGATGGATTGTAACACCCCAAAAATCTTGTTAAGACCCTAAATCATGTTAAGAGGGGAATTTAAAAATTTTTGGACGTGTTGCATGTTTTGCAAAAATTCAAATTCAAACTGGAATTCAAATTAAACTCAAAACAGAAAAGAAATAGAAAAAAGAAAAAGGAAAACAGAAAAAAAACCGGCCAGTGGGCCGAAACCCACCAGCCGGCCCAACCAGCCCCCGCGCCAGCCCGCAGCCGCGCGCGCCTCTTCCTCCCACTGACAGGCGGGGCCCGCCAGTCCTTCTTCTACCTCGCGCCCGCGCCGGGATTCTCTCACCCCGAATCAAAACCGACCCGGATTCCTGCGCATCCCCGCCGAATTCCGTTCATAGGCGACGCAAACTCGATCTAAACCACCCCGCCGCCCTCCCCCGTCTATAAAAACCCCGACCTCGTTCTGTTTTTCACACGCGATCCGCCGTTTTTATTCCGGTGAGAACCCGAGCCTTCTCCGGCAAATTCTAGCCGATCTAAGCTCGGAAATTCCGATCTAACTCGCTGGTCTTGATCCACCGCCTCCGGGGAACCCTGCAGGTGCAGAAAACTCGGTGACTTGCGGTTCAAACACAGCGCCGACGAGCTTCGCCGTGGTTTCAATTCGGACCTCGTCGCCGACCGCCTTCCAGGACCTCCGAGCTCAAGAAAACCCCCGAGGTGAGATCCCCGACCTCCCCTCCACCGATCTATGCCATAAAATCACAGTTCTAGGAAGAATTCCCGAAGATCCGAAACTCTCCGGCGAGATCGCCGCTTTCCGCCGCCGTGCGCCGCCGGCAGCGCCGCCCGCGCTCGATCAGAGCGACGTGGCCGCTTGTGCACCATTTATTTTAAATCGCACGGTAGAGTTTAAATCCCCGCGTACCGGTTCGACGTTATAATCTCAGCCGTCGGTTTAAAATCGGACGGTCCACGTCAGCCCCGAGTTATAAAGACTGGAAATCTTACGTGCTACCCCCTGGGGTTCTCGAGAAATAAGAGCTAGCCCCGGAAACTTCTGATCTAGCCCCTAGAACTTCAGAAAATCATGTAAATTCATTTAAAAATCAGTTTTAGCCCCTGGACTTAATAAAAATTAGGAAAAACTCCTCTGTTATGTATAGCTAGACCCCTGAAAATTGTTAAAATAATATTATAGACCCTGTAGTGGGGTAAGTTTACCTTTTTAGCCCTGTTTAATATTTAATTTAGGAAATTGAATATGTGGCTAGTGTTTAAAATTTAAAAAGTGGGACAAACATATTGTCAAAATTAAATTAAAAACTTTCTCAGTATTTAGAAAACTTTGGAGTGAGATAAAAATATATTTTGGGCTGAAATGAATCTGTTTAATTTATTATTCACATTTAGGGACACATTTTTAAGTAAAGAATAGTTCTGGAAAATAGGGAAAATAATTGTAAAATAGTTTACATCAGAGGAAAAGGTCAAAAATATATTAGTAAATATTTTAGATCAGAACCTATTCTGTTTAGATGATGTGTCTTGTTATTTTCATAATAAAGTTCACATTTAGGCATAGGAAATAAATCTGAAAATATAGCAACTAGTAAATGATAAATGGAGTTTCTAAAATCCAAAGAATTCAGTTTAGGGTTGGTAGAAATTTTGAAGACACATATGGAGAAGGAAAATACCTTTCATGCATACTAGGTAGCTAAAAGGTGTAGTAATTGAATATAAGGAATTTATTTAAATTGGAAACTCATATATATAGTATGTAAGTATAAATGTGAACACAAAAGTAGGAATCATATACATATGATCAAAAGTGCATGCAAGCCACAAATCAACACACATAGAGTAACCACAACACATATAATGGTGAATGACTTTCATAAATATGAATGTGTGGTTTGTATGAAGCGAAAGTGTGAACTATGTCTTATGGATTGTTGTTTTTCTTTTGCTATGTGTGATGGTATGATGTAGAACCTGCTCAAGAGCAAGTTATTCCTTTCCAAGATCAGGACTACCCATTTCAAGAGCAGCAGGAAGGAGGCAAGTGTCCTTGACCACTTTGATCCTATACTAGGATGTTTAGATAGAATTATTGCATTGTCAAGTTAAATATGAAACCCATGCTAGAAAGTTTCCCTAGAATTGCATTACCTTGTTTCCTTGTAGCTTGGGTTGGAATTTATTTTATCATGTCATTTATTATTATGCATAGGCTTAGCCATGCTTAGAATGGGATAATTGGGATATGAGATCATCAGTTTATTTTACCATACTCTTGCATGAGATATTGTGAGTTATGTAGAGGTAGGGATCAAGGCAAGTTGGATGTTTTGGTTGTGTGCTGGGTGCACGAGACTCGGGTTTGTGTTTAGTACTTGCCTGGATCCTAAGGACCGGTTCATGGAGCATGTAACCTGGCTTTACCGTGCCAACCACATGCTGAGATGGGGCAGCTTGGCCAATTAATTAGGTGTATCCCCGGCGTAGTATGGGTGTGTTGGATGGTGCGGGGAATAGGTGTCAGCTGGACTACCATATGAACCGCAAGGCTCAAGAGGGGGCCACTGCAGCGGGGTTGGAGCCTCTTGTATGCTGTTAGGGGTGAAACCTCAGTGGGCCCACGCTCGCCGGGAATCCCTTTGTAAAGGCTTCGTAGTGATCTCCTGGCTACACACCTGGGAAGTGTGAATGTGGGTCGTAGCCATTGGCATAATGGAGGTTCTTTTAGTCCACCCGGCAACGGGGTATAAAATCACTACATGTGGGTACAGTGGTGCAAACTCTGCAGAGTCAAAACTGTCATGACAGCCGTGCTCACGGTCAAGAGCAGCTTGGACTTATTCATGATTAGAGGAGTGATGGTATTTGGAAGTTGTGGATGTTAAGCGGGGAGCTTAACATGGGAAATAATGTTATGGTTACTTGATTTTGATGATGGGTTGGGAGATTGGGACCATTTCACCTGTGTAGTAATATAGGTGCTTAATAAGCTAAGGTGATAGGTATTGATTGCGTAGTGCTTTAACCATGAGTTCAACCTCCCCTTGTTTTCTAGCCATGCATGACATAACTTTCCCACACTTGCTGAGTACCATCGGTACTCAACCTTGCATATTTTGTTGGTTTATATTGCTGCTCAGATCAAGATAATGAGGTGGTGTATAATGACCAAGACTTTGGACCCGAAGAAGGTTTCTAGGTTCATGGAGACCCCCGGGCAACGCCTGTGACGGAGCCCTCAAGAATAATATTCCGCTGCTAGTTTATTTACTGTGAGGAACTTATTATTGTCCATCGAGACATTTGCTATGTAAGACTTATTTATATTCGACACCTGGCTTGTAATAAATGATGCTTCACTATTTGTCATCACATGTATGAGAAAATGATCCTGGCATACATGTGATATTCACTTGGTTGTTCTTCAGAAAAACTGGGTGTGATAGAAGTGGTATCAGAGCCAAGGTTGCCCGTAGGAACGTGGACCTATGTAGAAATGGACGTATTTAAGGGCCCTATTTTCTTAAAAACTATTTTACAAGGTGTGTGTTGAAAAGTGTTATTTAATGAGTCACTTTCTTCATCTTACCCCAACTTTCATTCAAAATAGGATTTTTGTTTAAAAGTTTATCTAACCTAAGTTTAAATGCTTTCTGTTTTAGATGGTTCGCATGATTCGCACCGCTCGCAAGTCCACAAGAGGGAGAGTTCCCGTAGTTGCCCTTGCCGAAAGAGAGGAGAGCCGTCCGGTGACGTATCTTTCCTACGGATTGGCAGTAGGAGGCTTGTTGCGCCGTCTTCGACGTATGCTCGAAGCCGCCAGCAATACGGGCAAGCTAATCATCCACTATAACTCCACCAGGACCATCTGTGAGAAGAGGGAAGAATGGAGTTCAGAGATGAGGATTATACACGAAAATCAGCTGCTTAAGATCGACCGCTCTCCAGCCTGTAGAGCGACACAGGTCGACGCGGAGAAGGATGTCACCTGGGAGGCCATCACCTGCCAGAGTCACATCCATCGTCGACACCTGGACAGGACTGAGTACATGTATGTCCTCCAGCGCGAGAGTGGTACCTCGGAGTATAAGTACCCGCCAGTGCAGCAAAGGACTTCCCATGAGCACATGGATTTGTTCTTAGAGGATGCTGCCATGCTTAGCAGTCGACTGCAGGAGTGTCAGCAAGAACTTCAGGATGTTTGGGACACCCTGAAGGAAACGGAGGCATTGCTGCGAGCCTGCTTAAGGGCGAGAGAAAGAGGAGATGGGAATGAACTGTGTGTCACCGTGAATGATACATGGACTCCTGACTCCCCGGATCGCCGAGCGATCAGGTGTCGTCGCACTTCTCCACCAGTGGCCTCCCCACCCAAAGCAGAGTCAGAAGGCAGCCGAAATGATGAGGAAGATCCCGAGGAGCCTGCTCAAGAAAACGAGTAGTGTAGAACCCTTCCCTTAGCTAGCAAGATGTCGAATAGTCGAGTCGTTACGTTAAGTTAATGGTGTGTTAATGCTTGGTGTGTGACGTGAGTTGTGGAAGCCATGAGCAATTGTCCACAGCCTCGTCTTTAGATTGTTTTGCTTTGGTGTGTGAACCCACATGAAATAATATTGCATTTATTTTTGGTGTGAGAAATGAACCCTCAGAAAAGTATAACAAAGCCTCAACACTTCAAAGTACAAACAAATGAAAGTAGTAAGATGATACTAAATGCTTTCAAATTAACATTGGTTGATTCTGCCAGATGGCCGGGAGAGGAAAAGGACGTGCTGCCAACCCCGCCAACAACAACGATGAGGCATGCAACCCTCATCTTTCTGGAGGCCAAGACCGGGGTGGTCGCCGTGAAGGAGTTGATCCCCTCCACCAATTGCTGGAGAATCAGAATCAACTCATCCAGAACTTGACTCAAGTGGTGGCCAACTTGCATCAAGTTCCACCTCCACAAGCTGCACCACGCCAACCAAGGTTGAGTGAGTTTCTAGGGACTCAACCTCCAAAGTTTGCAAGTGCTGCTGAACCTCTGGAGGCAGATGATTGGCTTAAGACCATTGAGAGCAAGATGAGGATCATACAGTGCCAAGGGTATGAGAGGGTGCTGTTTGCCTCTCATCAATTGCATGGACCTGCTGCTGATTGGTGGACCGCCTACGTGGCTGCCCATCATGACCCTGAGAACATCACTTGGGAAGAGTTCAAGCGTAGCTTCCGCAACCATTACATCTCAAGAGGTGAACTCAAAAACAAGAGGAAGGAGTTTTTGGGACTGCAGCAGGGAAACATGACGGTGAGGGAATACCTCACTAAATTTACTCAACTATCCCGTTATGCCCCACGGGACATAGAGACTGATGAGCAGAAAAAAGATTGTTTCGTGGAAGGACTTACCGCAGAAATGCAGTGTGCGATGTCCTCAAATGAGTATGAAAGCTTCCAAACGATGGTGGACAGAGCGTTTGTGGTAGAAAGGAAGCTAAAGGCCTTGGAAAATGAGAATAAGAGGAAGGCCGGGTGGTCACATCAAGCCTCGGGTAGCAACACCCGTCCACGTCTGATGCAGCAACCTACAGGGCAGACGAACCGTGCTGTGGTACCCTACTCAGCACCAAGAGGGTACAACCCGAACTTCAGGCCTCCGGCAGCACCAGCACCACCACAACGTCAGTCTGTACAGCAGCCTCGCCCCGCATATCCACCTCGACCAGCAGTACAATGCCCTCCAAACCAACCCCAAGACAACAAAGGCCAGACACCTAAGGTTGGGGTGCAATGTTTTAGCTGTGGTGAAGTGGGGCACTACGCCCATAAGTGCCCAAAGAAGAAGCCCACGCGGCCACAACAGCTGAATGTAATGAGAGGACGGGTGAACCACGTCACTATGGAGGAAGCGCAAGAGGCACCCAACGTGGTAGTTGGTAAGTTTCCTGCCAATTTACACATTGCAACCCTGCTGTTTGATTCTGGTGCTACCCACTCGTTCATTGCTCAAGGGTTTGTTAAGAAGCATGATCTAGCAACAACACAAATGAACTATATGCTAGCAGTAAACTCTCCAGGTGGAGAAATAAGGACAAGACAAGTGTGTCCCAAGGTGAATCTAGACATTAATGGGGTAGTGTTTACTGCTAACCTCATAGTGATAGATTCCCAAGGGATCGATATTATTTTGGGCATGGACTGGTTGACCAAACATAAGGGAATCATCCATTTTTCGACCAGAACGGTGGAACTAACTCACCCTAGTGGCACAAGAGTAAAGTTCATAACAATACAAGAGCCTAGGAGGGACATTAAATTAAATCAAGTTGAGGTGAAAGTGGAGGAGATCAGGACCATCAGGGAATATCCAGATGTTTTTTCGGAGGAGTTGCCAGGAATGCCTCCTGATCGTGAAGTGGAATTCGCAATTGAGCTAGTGCCTGGAACAGCCCCGATATACAAGAGACCTTATCGGATGGACTCCAAGCAGCTAGAAGAACTCAAGGATCATTTAAGAGAATTGACGGAGAAGGGGTATATTCGCCCTAGTTCCTCACCATGGGGAGCTCCGGTAATATTTGTGCCCAAGAAGGATGGAACCCAAAGGTTATGCGTGGATTACCGTGCCTTGAATGAGGTAACCATCAAGAACAAGTACCCATTACCACACATTGAAGACTTGTTTGATCAGTTGAGGGGAGCTTGTGTGTTCTCGAAAATTGATCTCAGGTCGGGACACCACCAACTCAAGATAAGGCAATCAGATATTCCGAAGACAGCTTTCGTATCTCGGTACGGACTGTATGAATACACTGTCATGCCTTTCGGGCTAACTAATGCCCTGGCATACTTCATGTATCTCATGAACAAGGTATTCATGGAATATCTGGACAAATTTGTGGTGGTTATCATAGATGACATTCTCGTCTTCTCCAAAGATGAAGAAGAACATGAGAAACATCTAAGGTTGGTGTTGCAGAGGCTAAGAGAACACCAACTCTATGCCAAGTTGAGCAAGTGTGAGTTTTGGCTGAAGAGAGTTCCCTTCTTAGGACATATAATCTCGGAGGGAGGAATCTCTATGGATCCTGCCAAAATTGAGGATATACAGAAGTGGAAGACCCCTGAAAATGTCAGGGAAGTTCGAAGCTTCTTGGGATTGGCTGGATACTATCGACGGTTTATTGAGGGATTCTCTAAGATCTCGAGACCCCTCACCAAACTGTTGGAGAAGGGAATCACATTCACATGGACGCCGCAGTGCGAGACGAGTTTTCAGGAGCTAAAGAAAAGATTGACAACAGCCCCAGTGTTGACTATGCCAGATATGCAGAAGAATTTCACGGTGTATTGCGATGCCTCTGGAAACGGGTTGGGATGTGTTCTCATGCAAGAAGGGCATGTCGTGGCTTATGCATCCCGACAGCTTCGGAAGCACGAGAAGAACTATCCTACTCATGACCTAGAGGTACACACGTTGAAAATTTGGCGGCACTACTTGATGGGGAAGAGGACAGAGATATATACGGATCATAAGAGTTTAAAGTACATTTTCACACAGCCAGATCTCAACCTCAGACAAAGGAGATGGTTAGAGCTAATCAATGACTTTGATGTGGGCATCAACTATCATCCTGGGAAAGCAAACGTCGTGGCAGATGCTTTAAGTCGGAAAGTGCAGGTCAATAAGTTGAGCTTGAAGGACATGCCTGCAGAATTGAAGGACGAGGTTATAAGGCTTAATCTATGCCTGGTAAATAGTGGTGAAGCCATCGCCATGGAAGTGGACTCCACACTCGAGCAAGACATACGCAATGGTCAAAAGAAAGACGAGAAGATACAAGAGATCAGACAACTCATCAAGGAAAATAAAGCTCCTGGTTTTAGAGAGGATGAACAAGGAACGGTGTGGCACGGGAAAAGAATCTGTGTGCCAGAAGTAAAGGAGATCCGTGAATTGATTTTGAAGGAGGCTCATGATTCTGACTATTCCATTCATCCTGGGAGTACGAAAATGTACCATGACCTAAGAGCAGGTATTGGTGGTATGGCATGAAACGAGATGTCGCGGAACATGTTGCCCTATGTGACACATGTCAGTTGGTGAAAGCAGAACATCAACGACCCACGGGATTATTGCAACCACTCAAAGTGCCTGAATGGAAATGGGAAGAAATCGGCATGGATTTTATCGTGGGATTGCCTAGGACCCAATCAGGATATGATTCGATATGGGTCATCATTGACAGGCTAACCAAGGTAGCTCATTTCATCCCCGTGAAAGAAAGCTATAGCGGATCCAAATTGGCAGAGTTGTACATGTCAAGGATCGTGTGTTACCATGGAGTGCCAAAGAAGATAGTGTCGGATCGAGGGACACAGTTCACCTCAAGGTTCTGGCAGAAGTTGCATGAAACCATGGGAATCCATCTGAACTTTAGTTCTGCCTATCATCCCCAAACTGATGGGCAGACGGAAAGAACCAATCAGATCCTTGAAGATATGCTGTGGGCATGTGCACTAAAAAACAATCGGAGTTGGGACAAGAACTTACCGTATGCGGAATTCTCCTATAACAACAGCTATCAAACTAGTATGAAGATGTCACCGTTCGAAGCTTTATACGAGAGGAAATGCAGAACTCCCCTATTTTGGAACCAAACAGGGGAAAGTAAAGTGTTTGGTCCAGAAGTGCTACAAGAAGCCGAGGCGAAGGTGAGGGAAATTCGCAACAATTTAAGGATAGCACAGACACGCCAAAAGAGCTATGCCGATGTACGAAGAAGAGAGCTCGTTTTCAACGTGGGAGACTATGTCTATCTCAAGGTGTCCCCTATCAGAGGACTTCGTCGGTTCAAGGTGAAAGGGAAGTTGTCACCCCGATACATCAGACCCTTTCAAGTTCTAGAAAGAAAAGGCGAAGTGGCGTATCAACTGGAATTACCGGGTCGTCTATCGGATGTGCATGATGTATTCCATGTGTCACAACTCAAGAAATGCCTGAGGACGCCTGAGGAGGTGTTACCCATGAAAGAAGTGAACGTAGCTGAGGATTTGTCTTATGCCGAGCAACCATACAAGATTTTAGAGACAACGGAACGCCTCACCAGAAATAAAAGAATCCGGATGTGCAAGGTGCAGTGGAAGCATCACTCAGAAGAGGAAGCCACCTGGGAGCGGAAAGATGAGCTCAAGGCACAATTTTCGGAATTATTTTCTTAGAACCACCAATCTCGAGGACGAGATTTCTTTTAAGGGGGGTAGAGCTGTAACACCCCAAAAATATGGTTAAGACCCTAAATCATGTTAAGAGGGGAATTTAAAATTTTTTGGACGTGTTGCATGTTTTGCAAAAATTCAAATTCAAACTGGAATTCAAATTAAACTCAAAACAGAAAAGAAATAGAAAAAAGAAAAAGAAAAACAGAAAAAAACCGGCCAGTGGACCGAAACCCACCAGCCGGCCCAACCAGCCCCCGCGCCAGCCCGCAGCCGCGCGCGCCTCTTCCTCCCACTGATAGGCGGGGCCCGCCAGCCCTTCTTCTACCTCGCGACCGCGCCGGGATTCTCTCACCCCGAATAAAAACCGACCCGGATTCCTGCGCATCCCCGCCGAATTCCGTTCGTAGGCGATGCAAACTCGATCTAAACCACCCCGCCGCCCTCCCCCGTCTATAAAAACCCCAGCCTCGTTCTGTTTTTCCCACGCGATCCGCCGTTTTTACTCCGGTGAGAACCCGAGCCTTCTCCGGCGAATTCTAGCCGATCTAAGCTCGGAAATTCCGATCTAACTCGCTGGTCTTGATCCACCGCCTCCGGGGAACCCTGCAGGTGCAGAAAACTCGGTGACTTGCGGTTCAAACACAGCGCCAACGAGCTTCGCCGTGGTTTCAATTCGGACCTCGTCGCCGACCGCCTTCCAGGACTTCTGAGCTCAAGAAAACCCCCGAGGTGAGATCCCCGACCTCCCCTCCACCGATCTATGCCATAAAATCACAGTTCTAGGAAGAATTCCCGAAGATCCGAAACTCTCCGGCGAGATCGCCGCTTTCCGCCGCCGTGCGCCGCCGGCAGCGCCGCTCACGCTCGATCAGAGCGACGTGGCCGCTTGTGCGCCGTTTATTTTAAATCGCACGGTAGAGTTTAAATCCCCGTGTACCGGTTCGACGTTATAATCTCAGCCGTCGGTTTAAAATCGGACGGTCCACGTCAGCCCCGCGTTATAAAGACTGGAAATCTTACGTGCTACCCCCTGGGGTTCTCGGGAAATAAGAGCTAGCCTCGGAAACTTATGATCTAGCCCCTGGAACTTCAGAAAATCATGTAAATTCATTTAAAAATCAGTTTTAGCCCCTGGACTTAATAAAAATTAGGAAAAACTCCTCTGTTATGTATAGCTAGACCCCTGAAAATTGTTAAAATAATATTATAGACCCTGTAGTGGGGTAAGTTTACCTTTTTAGCCCTGTTTAATATTTAATTTAGGAAATTGAATATGTGGCTAGTGTTTAAAATTTAAAAAGTGGGACAAACATATTGTCAAAATTAAATTAAAAACTTTCTCAGTATTTAGAAAACTTTGGAGTGAGATAAAAATATATTTTGGGCTGAAATGAATCTGTTTAATTTATTATTCACATTTAGGGACACATTTTTAAGTAAAGAATAGTTCTGGAAAATAGGGAAAATAATTGTAAAATAGTTTACATCAGAGGAAAAGGTCAAAAATATATTAGTAAATATTTTAGATCAGAACCTATTCTGTTTAGATGATGTGTCTTGTTACTTTTATAATAAAGTTCACATTTAGGCATAGGAAATAAATCTGAAAATATAGCAACTAGTAAATGATAAATGGAGTTTCTAAAATCCAAAGAATTCAGTTTAGGGTTGGTAGAAATTATGAAGACACATATGGAGAAGGAAAATACCTTTCATGCATACTAGGTAGCTAAAAGGTGTAGTAATTGAATATAAGGAATTTATTTAAATTGGAAACTCATATATATAGTATGTAAGTATAAATGTGAACACAAAAGTAGGAATCATATACATATGATCAAAAGTGCATGCAAGCCACAAATCAACACACATAGAGTAACCACAACACATATAATGGTGAATGACTTTCATAAATATGAATGTGTGGTTTGTATGAAGCGAAAGTGTGAACTATGTCTTATGGATTGTTGTTTTTCTTTTGCTATGTGTGATGGTATGATGTAGAACCTGCTCAAGAGCAAGTTATTCCTTTCCAAGATCAGGACTACCCATTTCAAGAGCAGCAGGAAGGAGGCAAGTGTCCTTGACCACTTTGATCCTATACTAGGATGTTTAGATAGAATTATTGCATTGTCAAGTTAAATATGAAACCCATGCTAGGAAGTTTCCCTAGAATTGCATTACCTTGTTTCCTTGTAGCTTGGGTTGGAATTTATTTTATCATGTCATTTATTATTATGCATAGGCTTAGCCATGCTTAGAATGGGATAATTGGGATATGAGATCATCAGTTTATTTTACCATACTCTTGCATGAGATATTGTGAGTTATGTAGAGGTAGGGATCAAGGCAAGTTGGATGTTTTGGTTGTGTGCTGGGTGCACGAGACTCGGGTTTGTGTTTAGTACTTGCCTGGATCCTAAGGACCGGTTCATGGAGCATGTAACCTGGCTTTACCGTGCCAACCACATGCTGAGATGGAGCAGCTTGGCCAATTAATTAGGTGTATCCCCGGCGTAGTATGGGTGTGTTGGATGGTGCGGGGAATAGGTGTCAGCTGGACTACCATATGAACCGCAAGGCTCAAGAGGGGGCCACTGCAGCGGGGTTGGAGCCTCTTGTATGCTGTTAGGGGTGAAACCTCAGTGGGCCCACGCTCGTCGGGAATCCCTTTGTAAAGGCTTCGTAGTGATCTCCTGGCTACACACCTCGGAAGTGTGAATGTGGGTCGTAGCCACTGGCATAATGGAGGTTCTTTTAGTCCACCCGGCAACGGGGTATGAAATCACTACATGTGGGTACAGTGGTGCAAACTCTGCAGAGTCAAAACTGTCATGACAGCCGTGCTCACGGTCAAGAGCGGCTTGGACTTATTCATGATTAGAGGAGTGATGGTATTTGGAAGTTGTGGATGTTAAGCGGGGAGCTTAACATTGGAAATAATGTTATGGTTACTTGATTTTGATAATGGGTTGGGAGATTGGGACCATTTCACCTGTGTAGTAATATAGGTGCTTAATAAGCTAAGGTGATAGGTATTGATTGCGTAGTGCTTTAACCATGAGTTCAACCTCCCCTTGTTTTCTAGCCATGCATGACATAACTTTCCCACACTTGCTGAGTACCATCGGTACTCAACCTTGCATATTTTGTTGGTTTATATTGCTGCTCAGGTCAAGATAATGAGGTGGTGTATAATGACCAAGACTTTGGACCCGAAGAAGGTTTCTAGGTTCATGGAGACCCCCAGGCAACGCCTGTGACGGAGCCCTCAAGAATAATATTCCGCTGCTAGTTTATTTACTGTGAGGAACTTATTATTGTCCATCGAGACATTTGCTATGTAAGACTTATTTATATTCGACACCTGGCTTGTAATAAATGATGCTTCACTATTTGTCATCACATGTATGAGAAAATGATCCTGGCATACATGTGATATTCACTTGGTTGTTCTTCGGAAAAACTGGGTGTGACATGGATCGGCACATCGGCTAACCTTCATCAACAAAAACATGGAGCATTCTCAGAAGCAAGATGTAAGTCGTTTACTTAACGAGTATATGGATTGCTTTGCATGGGAATACACCGAGATGCTAGATCTTAGCCGAGAGCTCGTAGAACACAAGCTGCCGATCAAGCTGGGTTTTAGGCCTCATAAGCAAACATTCAGACGATTCAACCCAGCGATCCATGACAAGATCAAGTAAGAAGTGAATCGTCTACTCCAAGCTAAGTTCATTCGGCCCTACAGGTATGCCGAGTGAGTGTCCAATATAGTTCCGGTAGAGAAGAACACGTGAAAATTGAGGATTTGCATAGACTTTCGGGACTTAAACCGAGCAACACCGGAAGATGAGTATCCAATGGCTATTGCCGAGGTATTGATCAACAATGCTTCAGGGCATAAAGTGATCAGTTTCTTTGACGGTAACGCTGGATATAATCAGGTTTTCATGGTCGAGGAAGACACGTCAAAGACAATGTTTTGTTGCCACATGTTTGCTGACTTATTTGGGTGGGTTGTCATGACCTTTGAGTTGAAGAACGTTGGGGCAACATATCAAAGAGCCAGGAATTTGATCTTCCACGACGTTGGGGGACATTCTTGAGGTGTACATTGATGATCTAGTGATGAAGTCGGCTGAGTTTTAGGACCATATGGCCGACTTAAGGATGTCTTTTGAGAGGGTGAGGAAGTATGGTATTAAGATGAACCCTCTCAAATGTGCATTTGGTGTGTCGGCTGGATGCTTTCTAGGTTTTATCATGCATGAACATGGCATAGATGTCGACCCTAAGAAAGTTGAAGCCATCAAGAGGATAGGAGAGCTGACATGCAAAAAAGATGTGCAAGTCTCATTGAGAAAGGTAAATTACCATAGGAGGTTCATTGCTAACTTGGCTGGGAAGATTGAAACATTTATGCCACTCTTGAAACTCAAACACGAGCAGGTGTTTACTTGCGAGGCATAACAGAAGGAGGCTGTTGAGAAGATCAAAGAATACTTGATGAAGCCACCGGTCTTGTGTGCACGATAGATGAGGAAGCCATTCCGGCTCTACATAGCTGCACAAAGCCGAGTTATTGGGGTCGCTTTAACTCAAGGAAGTCAAGGAAAAGAATATCCTGTGGCTTACTTGAGAAGAGAACTCCTAGATGCCAAAACCAGGTACACGATCGCTGACAAACTTTGTTTGTCTTTGTATTTTGTGTGTTCTAAGCTTCGACACTATCTCCTTCACAATACGTGCTTCGTGACATGTCAACACGACATCATCAAGCACATGTTGCAACAACCGATTTTGAGTTGTAGGATAGGTAAATGGGTGTACTGGTTGGTGGAATATGATCTGGTGTTCGAGCCTCTCCAGAGCATGAAGGGCCAGGTCATGGCAGATTTCATCGTGGAACATGATGTACCGCTCGAAGAGGAGTGCATGGTTGAGGTATGTCCTTGGAGACTACTTTTTGATGGATCGGTTTGCAACAAGGGTTAAGGAGTTGGGTATGTATTGATTTCACCCACCGATGAAGTCTATGAGTTCTCTATCCGACTAAATTTTGCATGCACCAACAATCAAGCCGAGTATGAGGCCCTTCTGAATGGTTTGGAACATTTGGTCGACATGGGGATCAAGAACATTGAAGTTTATGGTGATTCCAAGCTTGTCATCGAGCATAGAAAGCCAATGTTATGATGGTATCTTGAATGATTATCGTGAAAGATGTTTAGATATCATCAAAACCTTAGTTATTTTCCGTGCCAAGCATATACCAAGTGAAGAAAACCGGAAGGCAAATGACTTGGCACAACAAGCTTCGGGATATGAGGCGAAAAGAGGAAGATTTCACGTAAAAACAAGGCCGACAGTGTCCAAGAGTGATGAAGACATGATAGGGCACAACAATTCGGCCAATTTCGATGTGTTAAACATAGAAGATTGGAGGCCAACGATCATAGAATGTATCAAAGATCCAAGCACTTGCAAAGACAGGAAGGTTCGGTGTCAAACATTGAGATACACCTTGATAAACGATGAGTTACATCGACGAACTTTGGACTGGCTCTTGTTGAAGTGTTTGGACAAGGAACAAGCAAAGGAGGCCATGGGATAGGTGCACGATGGTCTTTGTGGCACGCATCAATCGGCTCATAAGATGAGTGGATGCTTAAGAGAGTTGGTTTCTATTGGCTAGCTATGCAGGAAGATTGTTTTAAATATTATAGAGGATGTGAAGCTTGTTAAAATTTGGAGATATCCAACAAGCACCGCCAAGCATGCTTCACCCCATTGTGAAGCCTTGGCCCTTTTGAGGATGGGGTTTAGACTTCATTGGGGAGATCCATTCAGCATCATCAAAGAAACATAAATTTATTTTGGTTGTCACAGACTACTTCACCAAATGGACAGAAGTTGTGCCACTCAAGAACAACACGTACAAAGGGGTAACAGTTTTGTTCTTGAACAAATTATCCATGGATTCGGTGTTCCACAAACCTTAACCAAAGATCAAGGAGGAGCCTTTATATCCTCACAATTCAGGGAGTTCGCCGAGTCTTTTAGGATAAAGTTGTTTAATTCTTCTCCCTATTATGCTCAAACTAATAGACAAGCTGAGTCTAGTAATAATATACTTATCAAGCTTATAAAAAAAGATCAGGGAGAATCCTAGACGTTGGCATGAGACTCTGAGTGAAGTTTTATGGGCTCATCAAGTATCAAGACACGGTGTGAGGACTCGGGGTTCCCGACATCACGGGATCTCATTGAAAGGTGTTGTAATATGCAACACCAGATAACACATGTATGAATACATTTATAATTTAAACAGTGGAAGCTAACTTTTATTACATAACGTGTTTTGAAACATAATTTACATCAATGTACGGGTATAGCCTACACTCACGGGCGTAGACTAAGCAAAAGAGTTCAAGTTTAGCCCGTGAACATGTTCTCACTAGCACACACACACCTAACCCTCGGCATGGCAGCGTGCACGGCTCCCACTCGACGGTGGTACCCTCTGGGGGACACGTCTCTTCGTCGGGAGCCTCCTCCTCTACGTACACACCTGCAACAACACTTCAACAACAAGAGTGAGCACGAAGGCTAGCATGACTAACCCGACACCACTAGAACATGAAACTCTACATGCTAGAATTTAGGTGTACAATGGAAAGAAGATTTGCATAAAAACTCGCCTAATTGCTTGAATCCTACTCTCATGTTTTAGCCTCACGTAAAGTGGTAACCTTGTGCTAAGCAACATAGGAAGTCCACAATCAAACAAGAAATGCTTCCTCCTTATGTTTCCTGCCTAAGGTTGAAAGGAACTTTTATTTGCTCTAATCTAAAGCACATCATTAGAATTTCAAATATTACTTCAAAACAGCAAGTTTGAATCCATGACAACTATTCTTTTCTCTACGTCAAAGTACAGTGGACAAGTGGTACTCACTAACTTTGAGGGACGACGATTATAATCGATTTACACCTGCAGGGTTCACCCGAAAAATACGTCACGTACGCCCGCACTCGATGTTGCCTACGGCAACCATCCCGGACGCCATACGAGACAACCTTTTACCCATTAGCCAAGTGTTGAACCGGTCCTATCGTCCCGAGCAGGAGGTCCCTACGCAGAGCAACCGTGTGCCCGCTAGCGGATTTCCACCTTGCTTCTCTCAACCAACCCCTTTGAACGACAATAAATGCCTCAACATCTAGCTACCCGAATTACACCGGTTTCCAGGTTCCCATAATGCCGGTATGTCTTCGGTACAATTCTAGTTTGTTCAACAGGGCCGCACACGGCTCGGTCCTCAACCGACACAAACAGATCTATGACTCACAGGCCCCCAAAGTCCTGCTGCTTCTAACATCTGCTTGGTTTCAAATTCAAGTCATGTATCTCATGATTTATCTCAATACCCGAGTTGTGTACCCCTAAGCCTATCCTCGTGAGTAGTTCCGACTACTCGACTTGTACCGAATACTATACCATTTGGAGCATAGCAGTGGCTACTAGAAGTTCATAACCTAGACTAAAAATCCCTGGGATTTCATAAGCTATGCATTTGGGTTTTCAATCAAAGACCTAATGCACATACAAGTACTATACAATCTAGATTAAGTGTGAAACGAAAACTTTATAAAACTGTGTTAATGCAATCCAGAGCTTGCCTTGCTGTGAGTCATCGACTAAACTCTCCTCTGGAGGTACACAATCAAGAATCTCCGGGGCTTCTTCAATCTCAGCGACTACACGTAATAAAATTAAGAATGCATGTCAAATTCAAATGCAATTGTATTCATAGAGAATGTAAAGACTCTAACTCGAGCTAGAAATCAGTATTTGTTCTAAAAATTATATAGCGTATTGGGGAAGACCTAAACAGTGGAATGGCCAAGTTTCACTTGAATCAAAGCTCAATTGAGTTCTGTATAAATAAATGTATAAAAGGCCATTAGTGCTTCTAAGGATTTCTATTGATTTTAATGAAGCAAATTTGTACTTTTTGGAAACTAGAATTTATTATGGTTAGATTGGAATTAGTTTCATGTCAATTGAATAAGCCTAGAGAAAGTTATGGGCTAAATAAGATTTGAGAAAATTCTGAAAATGTTTCTGGACATTTTCCATTTTCTGAGGGTCAGTTCACTTAATCACACAATTAAGTGGACTTAATGAACTTGGATGGATCTGAAATTTGGCATGTGACTCAAGGATATTAAAATGAACATCCTGACCAAATTTGAGAATTTTCCACAAAGTGGATCTCCAGTTACAGTTCCTAACAGTTTAAATTTTAGGGATTTAATTCTGGAAAAAGAAGGACTTTCAAGGAATGAAATTTGTTTTGCTGGATAGTACTCAGAGATATGAATCCAACAAAAGGTGTTTGACTTAATTTGGACGATCCAATCAAAAGTTATGGGTGTTTGAAGTTTGGAGGGAATTCTAGAAAAAGAAAAAGAGAAAAGTTTAAACTTCTGCCAGCGCGGCCCACTGAACAGAAGCTTCTTCTTACTCCCGCCAAGGCCAGGGTGCGCGCAGATGGTGGTGGTGGCGCCACCCATTCTCAGCCTATTCTAGCTAGTTCTGGAAGCGGTTTTTTCTTACATGCTCCTTGGATCACGGCTCAACCGCCGGCCAACCCCTCGGAGCCCGACATCGCCGGAAAAATGGTCGGCGACGGTGACAATAGCTTTGGGCTTGGCGCCGACGGTGAACACGCGACTCAGAGCCTAACACGATGAAAGGAAGGGTTGTACAGCACCACTAGGGTGTGGGGAAGCTGATACTACACTTCACTCGGGATGGAACCGCCGGGAAAGTAGACTTCACCAGCGACCCTATGTGTTTGAGCCAGCGGCGACGAGATCACGGCGTATAGCTCAAAGAATGGAGGGTTTTCTGGTGGGTTTGTTCCTAGGTGATTGTGAGGAACCCTAGTTTCTATATATAGACCAGAATTGTTGATGATCAAGCGTGTGGGATGAATTTCCCAATTTGCTTTCGATCGGTTTTATACTACACCGATGCAAGACTTCAAATTCCGGATCACCGGTGTCGAGAGAGGTCAAAAGGGTACAGGAGGACGACCTAGACTCATTTGCTAACCTCTGTGTGCGTTTGATCGGGCCGGAAACGTTGTGATTTGGCCGGGCGATGGCAAATCCCGACGGCGGCTTGCTCTGTCCTGAGGAAGAAGAAGGTTGTGGTGCAGCTCAGAGGAAGCCGGGAACTAGCTCGGGGCTGCGTCGAGGATGTTGAGGAGGTCTGGATGATCCTGTCTCCGGCCTCAGTTCGACATGACAAGCTTGGGAGTGGCTGGTCGACGGTGGGGGTGGTGGCGTACGAAAGCGGCGATGGTGGTGGCGACTTTTCTGTGCGAGGGAAGCAACGTCCGTGTGAAACGATACTTGGGCACTTGGGAGCGGGAATAAAAAGGCTGCAGCGTCGATCGTTGGTGTAAGGGCCCAAGTTTTTTCATTTGCTAAAAGTGTTCATCACACCACACACACCTCATTTGAGGAAATCTTATGAAGATCTTTGAAGAGCATGTAAACACCATCAACAAAGTAATTAGATGATAAACTCACAAAATGCAAATGTGGTATTTCCCACAAGCACCATATAGGGGCTGAGCATATGAATAACTTCTAAACCTTGTTAGAAATGCTCATGCCAAATTTCACCCAAATCCAAAACCTTTTGAGGTGTTTTTGGGTACAAATAGAAAAAAGCTAGTTTGAACTTAAATTCAAATTCAAACTCCCTTCATCACATGAATTTAAAAGTGGGATTCATATTCACACTAAGCACATTTTTTGAGCTCACACACCAATTTTCACTCCATTTGGAGTTGATCTTGACATGAGCTATTTTGGTTAAATTCAAATCAAATTTGAATTTCAGTTAGCCTTTGCTGCAAATTTGATCAAATCAAATCACACTTTGAATTATTCAAAGTCAATTGGCCATTTTGATGTTTGATTAACTCACAAGGGGTATTAGGGTCCCCAAAATAAGAGCAGTAGAGAAGTTCAAGATTGTAGGACAAAAGGGGGCAGTGGGACCCAGTGTGTCACACCCGGTTTCTCCGAAGAACAACCGAGTGAATATCACATGTATGCCAGGATCATTTTCTCATACATGTGATGACAAATAGTGAAGCATCATTTATTACATGCCAGGTGTCGAATAAGTCTTACATAGCATATGTCTCGGTGGACGATAATAAGTTCATAACATGTAAATAAAATAGCAGCGGAATATTATTCTTGTGGGCTCCGTCACAGGCGTTGCCCGGGGGGACTCCATGAACCTAGAATCCTTCTTCGGGTCCGAAGTCTTGATCATTAAACACCACATCATCCCCTTGACCTGAGCAGCAATTTAAACCAACAAATATGCAAGTTTGAGTACCATTGGTACTCAGCAAGTGTGGGAAAGTTAGGTTATGCATGGCTAGAGCAAGGAGAGGTTGAACTCATGGTTAATGCACTACGCAATTAATACCTATCACCTTAGCTTATTAAGCACCTAGATTACTACATAGGTGAAATGGTCCCAATCTCCCAACCCATCATCATAATCAAATAACCATAACATCATTTCCAATGTGAAGCTCCCCGCTTAATATCCACAACTTCCAAAGTCATCATCCTCTAATCATGAATAAGTCCAAGCCGCTCTTGACCGTGAGCACGGCTGTCATGACAGTTTTGACTCTGCAGAGTTTGCACCACTGTACCCACATGTAGTGATTTCATCCCCCGTTGCCGGGTGGACTAAAAGAACCTCCATTATGCCAGTGGCCACGAACCACATTCACACTTCCCAGGTGTGTAGCCAGGAGATCACTACCAAGCCTTTACAAAGGGATTCCCGACGAGCGTGGGCCCACTGAGGTTTCACCCCTAACAGCATACAAGAGGCTCCAACCCCGCTGCAGTGGCCCCCTCTTGAGCCTTGCGGTTCATAAAGTAGTCCAGCTGACACCTATTCCCCACACCATCCAACACACCCATACTACGCCGGGGATACACCTAATTAATTGGCCAAGCTGCCCCATCTCAGCATGTGGTTGGCACGGTAAAGCCAGGTTACATGCTCCATGAACCGGTCCTTAGGATCCAGGCAAGTACTAAACACAAACCCGAGTCTCGTGCACCCAGCACCAACCAAATCATCCAACTTGCCTCGATCCCTACCTCTATATAACTCATAATATCTCATTCAAGAGTAAGGTAAATAAATTGATGATCTCATATCCCACTTATCCCATTCTAAGCATGGCTAAGCATAGCATATAAATAAATGACATGATAAAATAAATCCCAACCCAAGCTACAAGGAAACAAGGTAATGCAATTCTAGGGAAACTTCCTAGCATGGGTTTCATATTTCAATTGACAATGCAAATAATTCTATCTACACATCCTAGTATAGGATCAAAGTGGTCAAGGACACTTGCCTTCTTCCTGCTGCTCTGGGAATGGAAAGTCCTGGTCTTGGAAGGGGAGAACTTGCTCTGGGGCAGGTTCTACTCATGCCAATACACATAGCAAAAGAAAACAACAATCCATAAGACAGGGTTCACACTTTCACTTCATGCAAACCACACATACATACCTATGAAAGTCATTCACATTACTAAGTGTTGTGGTTATCCTAGATGTATTGATTTTTGGCCTACATGCACTTTTAAACATATGTATATGATTTCTAACTTTTGTATTCAGATTTCTGTTTGCACACTATATATGAATTTCCAATTTAAACAAATTCTTTAATACACTCTTTAACTACCAAGTTTGCATGGAAGTTAATTTCCTACTCCAAATGGGTTTTCAGATCTTCTACCAAATCCTAAACTGAAGTCTTTGGCTTTGGAGACTTCATTTATCATTTTTCTAGTTATGCATAACTATTATCCTATATTTTCCAGATTTATTTTCTATGCCTAAAAGTGAGTTTTAATATTAAATAGTAGGACTTATTCATCTAAACAGAATAGGTTCTGATCTAAAATATTAAATAATATACTTTTGAACTTCTCCTCTGATGTGAACTAATTTAAATTTATTTTAACAGTTTTCAGAATTATTTCCTAGCCTAAAAATGTGTTTCCAGAACTAATAAATATGAACAACACCCAAACAGATTTCATTTCAGCCTAAAATTTATTTTTAGTTCATTCTAAAGTTTTCCAAGTGTTAGTAGAGTTTAAACTTGAATTAGCACTTGTGTTTGCCTTTCCTTTTAAATTTAAATCCTAGTCACACATTCAAATTTCTAAATTTAATACCATATAAGGTCAAAAAGGTAAATTCACCCCACTACAGGGTCTATTGTATTATTTCATAAATTTCCAGGGGTCTAGCTACACATAACCGAGGGGTTTTCTTAATTTTTATTAAGTCCAGGGGCTAAAACTGATTTTTAAATGAATTTACACGAATTTCTGAAGTTCCAGGGGCTAGATCAGAAGTTTTCGGGGCTAGCTCGTGTTTTCCGAGATCCCCAGAGGGTAGCTCGTAAGAATCCCGACCTTTATAATGCGGGGCCGACGTGGACCGTCCAATTTAAAACAGACGGCTGAGATTATAACGTCGAACCGGTACGCGGGGGTTTTATGTCTACCGTGCGATTTAAAATAGACGGCGCACAAGCGGCCACGTCGCCCTGGCCGGAGCCAGCCCGCGCTGCCCGGCGGCGCGCGGCGGCGGGAGGCGGCGATCTCGCCGGAAAACTTCGGATCTTCGTCTATTCCTCCTAAAACTGGGATTTCATGGCATAGATCGGTAGAGGGGAGGTCGGGGATCTCACCTCGGGGTTTTTCTTGAGCTCGGAGGCCCTGGAAGGCGGTTGGCGACGAGGTCCGAGATGGAATCGCGGCGATGCACGTCGGAGTTGTGTTTAGAGCGCAATCTATCGAGTTTTATGCACCTGCGTGTTTCCCCGGAGGCGGTGGAACAAGATCGGCGCGTTAGATCAGAAATACCCGAGCGAAGGCCGAGAGAAAAAGGTGATCGGAGCTTCGGTTCTCACCGGGAGGAAAAACAGTTGATCGGGTGGGGAAAAACGGGGCGATGCCGGCGTTTATATAGACAGGGGAGGGCGGCGTGTCGGTTGTGATCGAGTTGGAGTCGTCCGGGACCAGAATTCGGCTGTGGAACAGGGTTTTCCAGGGCAGTTTGGATTCGGGAGAGAGAGAAGTCCGGGGTCGGCCGAGCGCGCGCGAGGACGAAGATAATGGTGGGCCCCGCGTGTCAGTGAGCGGGAGAGAGGAGCGCGCGGCTGTGGGCTCGCGCGGGAAAAGGTGGGCCGGCTGGTGGGTTTCAGCCCACTGGCCGAGGTTTTCTGTTTTTCTTTTTCTTTTTCCATTTCTTTTCTGGTTTTGATTTGAATTTGAATTCCAATTTGAATTTGAATTTCTGCACCACATGCAATACGTCCAAATTTTTTTAAATTCCCCTCTTAACAGAATTTTGGGGTGTTACAGCTCTACCCCCCTTAAAAGAAATCTCGGCCTCGAGATTGGTGGTTCTAGGAAAACAATTCCGGAAACTGTGTCTTAAGCTCGTCTTCTCGCTCCCATGTGGCTTCCTCTTCCGAGTGATGCTTCCACTACACCTTACACATCCAGATTCTTTTATTTCTTGTGAGGCGTTCCATTGTCTCCAAAATCTTGACCGGTTGCTCAGCATAAGACAGATCCTCTCGTACGTCAACCTCATTCATGGGTAACATCTCTTTGGGCGTCCTTAGACATTTCTTGAGCTGTGACACATGGAATACATCATGCACATCCGATAGGCGAGCCGGTAGTTCTAGTTGATATGCCACTTCGCCTTTCCTCTCCAGAACTTGAAAGGGTCCGATGTATCGAGGTGATAACTTCCCTTTCACCTTGAACCGACGAAGTCCTCGAATAGGGGACACCTTGCGGTAGACATAGCCCCCCACGTTGAAAACGAGCTCTCTTCTCCGTACATCGGCATAGTTCTTTTGTCGTGTTTGTGCTATCCTCAAGTTGTTGCGAATTTCCCTCACTTTCGCCTCGGCTTCTTGTAGTACCTCGGGTCCAAACACTTTACTTTCCCCGGCTTGGTTCCAAAATAGTGGAGTTCTGCACTTTCTCCCATACAAAGCCTCAAACGGTGACATCTTCATACTAGCCTGATAGCTGTTGTTATAGGAGAACTCCACAAACGGTAAGTTCTTATCCCAACTCCAATTGTTTTTGAGTGCACACTCTCTCAACATGTCCTCAAGGATCTGATTGGTCCTTTCCGTTTGTCCGTCAGTCTGAGGACGATGATAGGCAGAGCTAAAATTCAGATGAGTTCCCATGGTTTCATGTAACTTCTGCCAGAACCTTGAGGTGAACTGTGTCCCTCGATCTGACACTATCTTTTTTGGCACTCCATGGTAACACACGATCCTTGACATGTACAACTCCACCAATTTGGATGCGTTGTAGCTTTCTTTTACGGGAATGAAATGAGCTACCTTGGTTAGCCTGTCGATGATGACCCATATCGAATCATATCCTGATTGGGTCCTGGGTAGTCCCACTATGAAATCTATACCGATTTCTTCCCATTTCCATTCAGGTACTTTGAGTGGTTGCAATAATCCCGCTGGTCTTTGATGTTCTGCTTTCACCAACTTACATGTGTCACATAGGGCAACATGTTCCGCGACATCTCGCTTCATGCCATACCACCAATACCTGCTCTTGAGGTCATGATACATCTTCGTACTCCCAGGATGAATGGAATAGTCAGAATCATGAGCTTCCTTCAAGATCAATTCACGGATCTCCTTCACTTAAGGCACACAGATTCTTTTCCCGTGCCACACCGTACCTTGTTCATCCTCTCTGAAACCAGGGGCTTTATTATCCTTGATGAGTTTTCTGATTTCTTGTATCTTCTCATCATTCTTTTGACCATCGCGTATGTCTTGCTCTAATGTGGAGTCCACTTCCATGGCGATGGCTTCACCACTATTCACCAGGCATAGATTGGGTCTTATAACATCGTCCTTCAATTCTGCAGGCATGTCCTTCAATTTCAACCTATTGACCTGCACTTTCCGGCTTAAAGCATCTGCCACGACATTCGCTTTCTCAGGATGATAGTTGATGCCAACATCAAAGTCGTTGATTAGCTCTAACCATCTCCTTTGTCTGAGGTTGAGATCTGGCTGTGTGAAAATATACTTTAAGCTCTTATGATCCGTATATATCTCTGTCCTTTTCCCCATCAAATAATGCTGGCAGATCTTCAATGCGTGTACCACTGCAGCTAGCTCTAGGTCATGTGTAGGATAGTTCTTCTCGTGTTTCAGGAGCTGCCGGGACGCATAAGCCACGACATGCCCCTCTTGCATGAGAACACATCCCAACCCGTTTCCAGAGGCATCTCAGTACACCGAAAAGTTCTTCTGCATATCTGGCATAACCAGGACTGGGGATGTTGTCAATCTTTTCTTTAGCTCTTGAAAACTCGTCACACACTGCGGTGTCCATGTGAATGTGATTCCCTTCTCCAACAATTTTGTGAGGGGTCTCGAAATCTTGGAGAAACCCTCGATAAACCGTCGATAATACCCCGCCAATCCTAAGAAGCTTCGAACTTCCCCGACATTCTCAGGGGTCTTCCACTTCTGTACATCCTCGATCTTGGCGGGATCTATGGAGATTCCTCCCTCCGAGATTATACGTCCTAAGAAGGGAACTCTCTTCAGCCAAAACTCACACTTGCTCAACTTGGCATACAGTTGATGTTCTCTCAGCTTTTGCAACACCAACCTTAGATGTTCCTCATGTTCTTCTTAATCTTTGGAGAAGACGAGAATGTCATCAATGAAAACCACCACAAATTTGTCCAGATATTCCATGAATACCTTGTTCATGAGGTACATGAAGTATGCCGGGGCATTAGTTAGCTCGAAAGGCATGACGGTGTATTCATACAGTCCGTACCGAGATACGAAAGTTGTCTTTGGAATATCAGTATGCCTTATCTTAAGTTGGTGGTATCCCGACCTGAGATCAATTTTCAAGAACACACAAGCTCCCCTCAACTGATCAAACAAGTCTTCAATGCGGGGTAATGGGTACTTGTTCTTGATGGTTACTTCATTCAACACACTGTAGTCTACGCATAACCTTTGGGTTCCGTCCTTCTTGGGCACAAATATCACCGGAGCTCCCCATGGTGAGGAACTAGGACGAATGTACCCCTTCCCTGTCAATTCTCTTAAATGATCCTTGAGTTCTTCCAGCTGCTTGGAGTCCATCCGATAAGGTCTCTTGTATATCGGAGCTGTTCCAGGCACTAGCTCAATCGCGAATTCCACTTCACGATCGGGAGGCATACCTGGCAACTCCTCCGGAAAAACGTCTGGATATTCCCTGATAATCCTGATCTCCTCCACTTTCACCTCAACTTGATTTAATTTAATGTCCCTCCTAGGCTCTTGTATTGTTATAAACTTTACTCTTGTGCCACTAGGGTGAGTTAGTTCCACCGTTCTGGTCGAACAATGGATGATTCCTTTATGTGTGGTCAACCAATCCATGCCCAAAATAATGTCTATCCCTTGTGAATCTATCACTATGAGGTTGGTAGTAAATACTACCCCATTAATGTCTAGATTCACCTTGGGACACACTTGTCTTGTCCTTATTTCTCCGCCTGGAGAGTTCACTGCTAGCATATGGTTCATTTGTGTGGTTGCTAGATCATGCTTCTTAACAAACCCTTGAGCAATGAAGTAGTGGGTAGCACCAGAATCAAACCACAGGGTTGCAATGTGTAAATTGGCAGGAAACTTACCAACTACCACTTCGGGTGCTTCTTGTGCCTCCTCCATGGTCACGTGGTTCACCCGTCCTCACATCACATTCTGCTGTTGCGGCTGCACGGGCTTCTTCTTTGGGCACTTATGGGCGTAGTGCCCCACTTTACCACAGTTAAAGCATTGCACTCCAACCTTAGGTGCCTGGCCCTTGTTGTCTTGGGGTTGGTTTGGGGGTCCTTGTACTGCGGGTCGAGGTTGATATGTGGGGCGAGGCTGCTGTACAAACTGACGTTGTGGCTGTGCTGGTGCTGACGGAGGCCTGAAGTTCGGGTTGTACCCTCTGGGTGCTGAGTAGGGTACCGCAGCACGACTCGTCTGCCCTGCGGGTTGCTGCATAAGACGTGGGCGTGTGTTGCTACCCGAGGCTTGGTGTGACCATCCCACCTTCCTCTTGTTTTCATTTTCCAAGGCCTTCAGCTTCCTTTCCACAACAAATGCTCTGTCCACCATCTTTTGGAAGCTTTCATACTCGTTGGAGGATATTGCACACTGCATTTCCGCTGTAAGTCCTTCCACAAAGCAATCCTGTTTCTGCTCATCAGTCTCTATGTCCCGTGGTGCATAACGGGATAGTTGGGCGAATTTAGTGAGGTATTCCCTCACCGTCATGTTTCCTTGCTGCAGCCCCAAGAACTCCTTTCTCTTGTTTTTAAGTTCACCCCTTGGTATGTAATGGTTGCGGAAGCTACGCTTGAACTCTTCCCAAGTGGTGTTCTCTGGGTCATGATGGGCTGCTACGCAAGCGGTCCACCAATCAGCAGCATTTCCATGCAATTGGTGAGAGGCAAACAGCACCCTCTCATACCCTTGGCATTGTATGATCCTCATCTTGCTCTCAATGGTCTTTAGCCAGTCATCTGCCTCCAGAGGTTCAGCAGCACTTGCAAACTTTGGAGGTTGAGTCCCTAGAAACTCACTCAACCTTGGTTGGCATGGTGAAGCTTGTGGAGGTGGAACTTGATGCAAGTTGGCCACCACTTGAGTTAGGCTCTGAATGAGTTGATTCTGATTTTCAAGCATTTGGTGGATGGGATCAACTCCTTCACGGCGACCACCCCTGTCTTGTCCTCCAGAAAGATGAGGGTTGCCGGCCTCGTCGTTGTTGTTGGCGGGCTTGGCACCACGACCCTTTCCTCTTCCGGCCATCTATCATGATCAACCAGATGTTAATTTAAAGCATTATGCATTAACTTCCCAATTTGCTTGTTTAAACTTAAACTTTTGAGGCCTTATTATATTTACATTTTATGAGGGTTTCACGTCTTACGCGGAAATAAATGCACTCTTAATTCATAGGGGTTCACACATCAAAGCAAAACAACCTGAAGATGAGGTTGTGGACAAATGCCCATGGCTTCCACAACTCACGTCACACACCAAACATTAACACACCATTAGCTAAGGTATTGACTCGACTACTCAATAACCTGCTGAACTACAGGAAAGGACTCTACACGACTCGTATCATGAGCTGGCTCCTCGGGACCTTCCTCATTATTGCGGCTGCCCTCTGACTCCGCTTTGGGTGGGGAGGCTGCTGGTGGAGAAGTGCGGCGACGCCTACTCGCCCGGCGATCTGGGGAGTCAGGAGTCCATGTGTCATTCACGGTGACACACAGTTCATTCCCATCTCCTCTTTCTCTCGCCCTCAAGCTGGCTCGAAGCAATGCCTCAGTCTCCTTCAGGGTGTCACGAACATCCTGAAGCTCCTGCAGTCGAGTGCTGAGCATAGCAGCATCCTCCAAGCACAAGTCCATGTGCTCATAGGAAGTCCCCTGCTGCACTGGCGGGTACTTGTACTCTGTTGTACCACTCTCACGCTGGAGGACATACATGTACTCAGTCCTGTCCAGGTGGCGACGATAGATGTGACTCTGGCAGGTGATTGCCTCCCAGGTGACATCCTTCTCTGCATCGACCTGTGTCGCTAGACAAGCTGGAGAGCAGTGGATCTTGAGCAGCTGATTTTCGTGGATAATCCTCATTTTTGAACTCCATTCTTCCCGCTTCTCACGGATGGTTCGGGTGGAGCTGTAGTGTATGATTAGCTTGCCCATATTGTCGGCGGCTTGGAGCATGCGTCGAAGACGGTTCAACAAGCCTCCTACTGCCAATCCGTAGGAGAGGTACGTCACCGGACGATTCTCCTCTCTCAAGGCAAGGGCTACTACCGGAACTCTCCCTCCTGTGGACTTGCGAGCGGTGCGAACCATGCGAACCATCTAAAACATAAAGCATTTAAAATTGAGTTAGATAAGATTTTAAACAAAACTTCTATTTTGAATAACAGTTGAGGTAAGAGGAACAAAGTGACCCCATTTAATAACACTTTTTAACCCACACCTTTGTAAAATAGTTTTTTAAGAAAATAGGGTCCTTAAATACGTCCATTTCTACCTAGGTCCACGTTCCTACGAGCAACCTTGGCTCTGATACACTCCTGTCACACCCGGTTTCTCCGAAGAACAACCGAGTGAATATCACATGTATGCCAGGATCATTTTCTCATACATGTGATGACAAATAGTGAAGCATCATTTATTACAAGCCAGGTGTCGAATAAGTCGTACATAGCATATGTCTCGGTGGACGATAATAAGTTCATAACATGTAAATAAAATAGCAGCAGAATATTATTCTTGTGGGCTCCGTCACAGGCGTTGCCCGGGGGGACTCCATGAACCTAGAATCCTTCATCGGGTCCGAAGTCTTGATCATTAAACACCACATCATCCCCTTGACCTGAGCAGCAATTTAAACCAACAAATATGCAAGTTTGAGTACCGTTGGTACTCAGCAAGTGTGGGAAAGTTATGTCATGCATGGCTAGAGCAAGGAGAGGTTGAACTCATGGTTAAAGCACTATGCAATTAATACCTATCACCTTAGCTTATTAAGCACCTACATTACTACATAGGTGAAATGGTCCCAATCTCCCAACCCATCATCATAATCAAATAACCATAACATCATTTCCAATGTTAAGATCCCCGCTTAACATCCACAACATCCAAAGTCATCATCCTCTAATCATGAATAAGTCCAAGCCGCTCTTGACCGTGAGCACGGCTGTCATGACAGTTTTGACTCTGCAGAGTTTGCACCACTGTACCCACATGTAGTGATTTCATCCCCCGTTGCCGGGTTGACTAAAAGAACCTCCATTATGCCAGTGGTCACGAACCACATTCACACTTCCCAGGTGTGTAGCCAGGAGATCACTACGAAGCCTTTACAAAGGGATTCCCGACGAGCGTGGGCCCATTGAGGTTTCACCCCTAACAGCATACAAGAGGCTCCAACCCCGCTGCAGTGGCCCCCTCTTGAGCCTTGCGGTTCATAAAGTAGTCCAGCTGACACCTATTCCCCGCACCATCCAACACACCCATACTACGCCAGGGATACACCTAATTAATTGGCCAAGCTGCCCCATATCAGCATGTGGTTGGCACGGTAAAGCCAGGTTACATGCTCCATGAACCGGTCCTTAGGATCCAGGCAAGTACTAAAAACAAACCCGAGTCTCGTGCACCCAGCACCAACCAAATCATCCAACTTGCCTCGATCCCTACCTCTATATAACTCATAATATCTCATTCAAGAGTAAGGTAAATAAATTCATGATCTCATATCCCACTTATCCCATTCTAAGCATGGCTAAACATAGCATATAAATAAATGACATGATAAAATAAATCCGAACCCAAGCTACAAGGAAACAAGGTAATGCAATTCTAGGGAAACTTCCTAGCATGGGTTTCATATTTCAATTGACAATGCAAATAATTCTATCTACACATCCTAGTATAGGATCAAAGTGGTCAATGACACTTGCCTTCTTCCTGCTGCTCTGGGAATGGAAAGTCCTGGTCTTGGAAGGGGAGAACTTGCTCTGGGGCAGCTTCTACTCATGCCAATACACATAGCAAAAGAAAACAACAATCCATAAGACAGGGTTCACACTTTCACTTCATGCAAACCACACATACATACCTATGAAAGTCATTCACATTACTAAGTGTTGTGGTTATCCTAGATGTGTTGATTTTTGGCCTACATGCACTTTTAAACATATGTATATGATTTCTAACTTTTGTATTCAGATTTCTGTTTGCACACTATATATGAATTTCCAATTTAAACAAATTCTTTAATACACTCTTTAGCTACCAAGTTTGCATGGAAGTTAATTTCCTACTCCAAATGGGTTTTCAGATCTTCTACCAAATCCTAAACTGAAGTCTTTGGATTTGGAGACTTCATTTATCATTTTTCTAGTTATGCATAACTATTTTCCTATATTTTCCAGATTTATTTTCTATGCCTAAAAGTGAGTTTTAATATGAAATAGTAGGACTTATTCATCTAAACAGAATAGGTTCTGATGTAAATATTAAATAATATACTTTTGAACTTCTCCTCTGATGTGAACTAATTTAAATTTATTTTAACAGTTTTCAGAATTATTTCCTAGCCTAAAAATGTGTTTCCAGAACTAATAAATATGAACAACACCCAAACAGATTTTATTTCAGCCTAAAATTTATTTTTAGTTCATTCTAAAGTTTTCCAAGTGTTAGTAGAGTTTAAACTTGAATTAGCACTTGTGTTTGCCTTTCCTTTTAAATTTAAATCCTAGTCACACATTCAAATTTCTAAATTTAATACCATATAAGGTCAAAAAGGTAAATTCACCCCACTACAGGGTCTATTATATTATTTCATAAATTTCCAGGGGTCTAGCTACACATAACCGAGGGTTTTTCTTAATTTTTATTAAGTCCAGGGGCTAAAACTGATTTTTAAATGAATTTACACGAATTTCTGAAGTTCCAGGGGCTAGATCAGAAGTTTCCGGGGCTAGCTCGTGTTTTCCGAGATCCCCAGGGGGTAGCGCGTAAGAATCCTGACCTTTATAATGCGGCGCCGACGTGGACCGTCCGATTTAAAACAGACGGCTGAGATTATAACGTCGAACCGGTACGCGGGGGTTTTATTCTACCGTGCGATTTAAAATAGACGGCGCACAAGCGGCCACATCGCCCTGGCCGGAGCCAGCCCGCGCTGCCCGGCGGCGCGCGGCGGCGACCTTGCCGGAAAACTTTGGATCTTCGCCTATTCCTCCTAAAACTGGGATTTCATGGCATAGATCGGTAGAGGGGAGGTCGGGGATCTCACCTCGGGGTTTTTCTTGAGCTCAGAGGCCCTGGAAGGCGGTCGGCGACGAGGTCCGAGATGGAATCGCGGCGATGCATGTCGGAGTTGTGTTTAGAGCGCAATCTACCGAGTTTTCGGCACCTGCGTGTTTCCCCGGAGGCAGTGGAACAAGATCGGCGCGTTAGATCATAAATCCCGAGCGAAGGTCGAGAGAAAAAGGTGATCGGAGCTTCGGTTCTCACCGGGAGGAAAAACAGTCGATCGGGTGGGGAAAACGGGGTGATGCCGGCGTTTATATAGACGGGGGAGGGCGGCGTGTCGGTTGTGATCGAGTTGGAGTCGTCCGGGACCAGAATTCGGCTGGGGAACAGGGTTTTCCAGGGCAGTTTGGATTCGGGAGAGAGAGAAGTCCGGGGTCGGTCGAGCGCGTGCGAGGAAGAAGATAACGGCGGGCCCCGCGTGTCAGTGAGCGGGAGAGGGGAGCGCGCGGCTGTGAGCTGGTGCGGGAAAAGGTGGGCCGGCTGGTGGGTTTCGGCCCACTGGCCGGGGTTTTCTGTTTTTATTTTTCTTTTTCCATTTCTTTTCTGGTTTTGATTTGAATTTGAATTCCAATTTGAATTTGAATTTCTGCACCACATGCAATACGTACAAAAATTTTTAAATTCCCCTCTGAACAGAATTTTGGGGTGTTACACAGTGGCAGTGTCACAACCAAGATGAACTGAGTTTCAACTAGTGCTCTGTTCTTCGGGCCGAAGCTACGGACGCCGTGGCAGAGAGCGCTCGCCACCGGCTGCTTCCGAGCCCCCGCGCTGGCATGCTCACCCAGATCCTTATCTCCACACCCGGGCGCCACAAGCTGAGTTCTCCACTGTCTCAACGTCGCTCACGTCGCTCGGTTGCCTGGCTCCCGCGAAACACACCCGACACTGCCGCTCTCCATTTCCGATTGTTCATGCTAGCCAAGCATCGGTTGCTCGAGATGTCCACATGAAAAAGCTTCGCCCACACGTTCTCTACCGTGCTATCACCACAACTCCGACGTTCTTAGCTTGTGTTGCTCGCAAAGCAATGATCGCTGCCGAGCACCGAAGAGAAACCGGCCGAAGTCACTTCGGTCCACCGTGGACAGCGATCTACGAGCCTCTTCGTCGTCACTTATCTACACAAAAGAGGTTCGCTTGCATGTCCTGATCATGCAGCCGGTGGCTGTTTATCGTTTGCTATAACTGGTAGCATGAATTTTACCGTTTTCTGAAACATAGTTCACCCGGGAAGGCTCGGTCTCAACTGAAATTCGAGATAACCGGTTAACCAAAGACCGAGCAAGCTTCCCAGCACCTTCCTCACGTCCTAGCAGTCATCCTAGAAGAAGAATCAATGGAAACCGTTGAGGATTGGCTACGTTAGAGCCATTTTTCTCACCGCCGGCAAAAATCACCTCGGCTCACCGTTGAGGATGTAGTTGCCAACGTTTTCAGCCCCAAAGCGTCTTCATTTCATGTTCTACACACGTCGCTGATGCTCTAGGGCTAAAGAACCGAAGCTTTATAGGAGGAATGAAGGGTTCCGACATTGCCGGAACCATAATCTCCGCTGACGCCGTCGCGCACCCCTTTCCGGTGATCTTCGGCCGTCAGCGACCTTACCAATGAGCTCAACGGGTCTGAAAATGGAGGGGCGGCGAGTAGGTGGCCCGAAAACCGATTCCGGCGACCCTCGCCAGATGGCGTTGCGCAGGGGCTCTGTTGGCGCGAGGTTGAAGAAACTCTGCATTGTGGGGCCCACGGCAGGGATTTAAACTTTTTCCCAATTTTCAGATTTAGTTCAAACTTCAAACTCACATAACTTTGGCTAGGAAACTCCAATCGAGTGAACAAAATTTTGTTGGATTGAGATCTCTGAGTACTTTCCAACAAATCAAGTTTCACTCTATGAAAATCTTAGTTCTCCAGAATTAATTCATCAAAGTTTAAATTGTCTAGAATTTTAACTGGAGAAACCTTTAGTCAAAAACTCTGACATTTGTCCAGGATGTTTTTGGTAATATCCCTGAGCTACCATAAAAATTTAAGATCCATCCGAGCTCATTTGATCCACCTAATGGTGTGATTAATGAAACTGTTCCAGAGAAAATGAAAAATGTCCAGAAACATTTTCATATTTTCCCTGAACTTGTTTAGCTCATATCTTTGGCTAGGAATCTTCAAATTAGGTGAAACCAATTCTATTAGAACCCTCTGAAAATCCAGTTTCCATAGAGTTATGGCTTGCTCCAAGAAAATCCTTAGAACACCCTAAGAGCTCCAATTAATGCCAAATACACATTTATTTGTGGAGGGCTCAAATGAGCTTTGCTGTAAATCAAATTTGGCCAAGTTTCTGTGTAGGTTACATCCAAACCACAGTAAAAATTTTAAAGTCATTACCACTGTCTAGCTTTAGTTATAGACTTCATAATATCATCTTCAAATTCAAATGCATTTAAATTGACACGTATACATATTTATATTGTGTAGTCGCTAAGGTTGAAGAGGAGCCGGAGGTGTTGGATTTCATCACTCCGGAGGAACAGCTAGCATACGACCAGCAGCAGCAAGGCAAGCTCCAGTTTGCATTAGCCGTTTTATAAATTTTATTTTTTTGAGAACTTACTTTGAGTATCCACTTCGTTTATGCATTCGAGTCTTGTTTGAAAACCCAAATGCATAGCCAAGAGAACCCTGGTTTTGGGCTTAGGTTTTAAACCTCGAGTAGCCACTGCCATGCTAAACCAGTGTAGGATTCGGTACAAGTCGAGTAGTTGGAACTGCTCGCGAGAATAGGCTAGAGGCACACCACTCGGTTAGAGATAGCAAATGGAACACATGGCAAGTAAAATGAGACCGAGCGGAGAGTAAGGGCAGCAGGACTTTGGGACCTGGGTGCCATATCTCCGTTTGTGTCGATTGAGGACCGAGCCGTGTGCGGGCCTGTTGAACAAGCTAGAACAGTACCGAAGACCTACCGTATATATGGGAACCGGGAAACCGATGTAATTCGGGTATCCAGTTGTTGAGGCATTGCTTGTCGTCCAGAGGGTAGGTTGAGAGCTTGAGGTGTAAATCGGCTGGCGGCACTGCGGATGCATGCATAGAGACCTCTTGCTTGGGATGAAAGGACCGGTTCAACATTTGGCTGACGGATGAAAGGTGGTTGCGTACGATGTTCGTGATGGTTGCTGTAGGCAACTTTGAGAACGGGTGTATGTGACGGGTTACTCGGGTAACCCTGCAGGTGTAAATCAATTATAATTGCCATCCCTCACGGTCAGTGAGTACCACATGTTCACTGTACCGTGACGTAGAAAGAACAGATTAGAGTCATGTTAAAAAGTTGCTGATTGAAAGGTATACTTTGGTTGCTAATGATCTGTTGTAGTTTAGAGCTAATTAAAGTTATTTTAACCTTGGGCAAAGCACATGAGAGAAATGCGTTTTTTGTTTGATTGCGGCTCTCTTATGTGCCTTAGCACGAGGTTCTTCCACAACTTGTGCTAAAGACTTGAAAGTAAGGTTCGACTAATTAGGCATGTCCTTTGCAACTTTCATTCCATTACACTGCAAACCCAGCATGTAGAGTTTCAAGTGTAGGTAAGACGGGTTAGTCTTGCTGATCCATCGTGCTCACTGCTTGTGTTTGAAGCGTTTGCAGGGTGCTTTGAGGAGATGGACCCCAAGAGGGCAACACCGTCGAGTGGGAGCCGTGCACGCCGCCGTGTTAGTGTGCGTGTGTGCTAGTGGGAACACGTTCACGGGGTGAGCTTGAACTCTTTTGCTTATTCTACGCCCGTGAGTGTAGATTTGACGTATTTTGTTGTAAACATGTTCATAAACGCTTTTATGTAATAAAACTTTTGCTTCCGCTTTGTACCTTTTTGTGTGTTATCCGGTGTTGTGCAACGCAGCACCCCTCAGCGTGATCCGGGCTAGTCGAGACCGTGTGGTCCTCGCAGCGTGGTATCAGAGCTCGCTTGAGGTTTAACGCACTTAAAAAGGTGATCTTTTCAAAAACTCAGTGAGGAACGAGTTAGTAGCCTATATAAGGATGTTATTAGTGTATAGAAAGTGGCAATACTAACCTATTTGCGTATGTCGGAAAATCGTGCATCTCGGGACTTCATATGTCTTGGGGGGGTGCATGTAAGCGCTGTCCACCAGTTGCACAAGCTAAAGGGTGGAGCCTCACGGGTGGCAGGTAACCCGGCCAGCTTTAGTATCCTCTACGACTCTTCATGTCGTTTGGGGTAGTCGAGCAATGCCATTCCCTGGCATGCTAAGGGCAAGTATGGGAGACCCCGTCACATGGTTAGTAACATGAACACGTAGCTCAAGGTGTGTTTGGCTTGAGAACAACCTTGCGAGTGATGACGGACGGTTGTATGGAACTGTATTGGGACCGGGTTCGGTGTGCAGCCGAACCTGACGATTGTGTGATTTATTTGCAGGTATCTAACCAGGGATTGGTAGACGAGTAGCACACATGTGCGAGAGACGTTTTAGTGCCACTGAATTAACGAAGCCGGCTAAGTCCGGTATAGATTTTTCTTTGTGAGGAACGTAGTACCCGCATGAACTGATGACGCTTCAATGTCACACCCCACTAAATGATCAACCTCATTGTAAAACTTGAAAGTTTTGGTCCAGAGCACAAATACTGTGACTTAACTCCTTCCCTTAATTAGGACGTTCAAAGTAAACAAGTTTTCAACTGATAGGATACTAAGGACAGAGTCCCCTGTTTTCAGCTGAAATAATGCTGAAGTTACACAGAGGTTAGAGGTCGAGTTCTTTTAAGGTCGGGGTCATATGATACATTTCGCGAAATATTTGTATGAGCTTTGCAACTTTTCTATTGATGTCCAGAGGTGTTTCATCCCTTAACTAGTCGAAAAATGCAGTAGAGTTGAAACTGTCCAGAAAACAGGGCAGAGCAAATACTCTCTGTAACTCTCTGTAAATTGAGAATAACTTCCTGCATAAAAATCCAAAAATAGAAAATGAGGTAGTTCTGAAAAGTTCATGAGATAATTTAAAACTTTGTAACAGAAAGTTTTGTCAAATTCGAGGTAGAATTAACTGGGATTCTTGGATCAAATCAGTACCTCAAGCAGGGAGGTGCTGTCCAATTTCCTCCAGAAATTCTGTCAACTTTGACATCTCATAACTTTTGAACTAGGATTGATCTGAGGTCACTCAAATGCATTCTGGAAAGCTATTGAAGTTAACTTTAACTTTTATGTTGAGATTCAGAATTGGTTTTGCATTTAGCCTGGTCTAAATCAGGTTAAAAGGGAAACTGGTCAGGGCTGTCAGTTTGGGCAGCAGACCAGCAATCAAATTTATCCTAAGTTTGATTTGTGTTTCCAAGTTTTATGAGTTCAATGACATGTTTATGTTATAACTCAATGATTTACTGTTGAAATGCATATTTGACCTTTTCTCAAATATATTTTCACAGATGGCAGCGGATAAACAACTGGAGAACGGGTGGATGGTATCCCACTGTTCTCAACGCAGTGGTTATCCGGAATTGTTGAAGCTAATGCTTCAATACTTCGGGTACGTGGAGACGCCACGTTACCTCGCTAAGGAAGAAGGCAAGGATGGGAACAAGACATGTACCATCCATGTCAAAGTTCCAGCAGGACCTACGCCACCCGGTTGGGCACTGTTCACCATCACGGTGAGAGTTAGACAACCAGAGAAGATGTGGCAGGTGGCAGCCCGCGACACCATGTCGCGTTTCTGCCAGCTACACGTGAGAGCTATGGAGGGCACTCCATACACGCTTGTCCTGGTGGAGGGGCAAGCTAATCACGTGTGGAGGGAGAGGTACGTTGCAGCAACTGATCTGAGTTGCCCAAGGTACAACCCCGCGGAGGCGAACCTCAGCCTCCAGTTGATGGCAGGGAAGACCGTGATGGACAGCCAAGCTGTCCATACAGCTCGACTTGACGTGGAACTCAAGGAGAGAACCAGCCGCCGAGACCATTTCGAGAGTGCTCACAATGCACTCCGTAATGTGCTCCTTCCGACGACAAAGCGACTGAATGAGCAACACAATCAGTTGTGTCGTCTGAAGAAGGCGAAGAAGAAAAGCAATGTCGACATCGCGGCTTTACAGCAGCAAGAACAGGCCTTGACCTAGCAGAATGAGGTCCTTACTCAAGAGTGTGATGACGCGATTGAGGAGGGGAAGGGCTGGGAAGAGGACTACAACCAGGCCATAGACGAGGTGCATGCGTTGCAAGACCGCGTGCCTCCGGTAGTGGGCCTACCGATGGTAGGTGCAGTACCCGTGGTTTTGGGTATCCCGGCGATGTGAGAACCTGAACCAGAAGAGGAGGTCATGGACCCGGAGCCACCAGCAGAGGTAGCGGAGGAGGAGGACCCGCAGGAGGTCGAGTTCTACTCCGAGTAGTGAGTGTACCGTTGCCAAGTAGGGCAACGAGGGTGGTGTGTAGAAACTTTTGTAATCGGTGACATGTCGTGTAGACAGTAGCATGTGTATAGGTAGTGACGACATGAGCACGACTTCTCGGGGATCCAAGAATAATGTATCTTATATAAAGTTTATGCTTTATCAATATATGCGAATGTTGTGCAAGTTTATCCATGTGTCACTGCAATACCTACTATTTTATATGAAATTTTAAGAATGACATGTGCTGAACGTTGCTGTTTTGAATTTCAGAATGACTCGCACTCGTGCCAACCCGGAGGTTGGGGGTTCTAGTCAGGGGGAAGATACCTCCCAACAGCCTCCCGAGGCTTCCTCGGGACAGCAACAGCAACAATCACCACCACCAACAGTTACATTGGCCGACATCGTCGTGGCCATGGCGGACACACATCAGCAGCATACAGAGCTGCTGCAATCTCTAATTGCAAATACGTCTCGACCAGAGAGGCGTCAAGACCGAGAGAAGTGTCAACAAAGCTCCTACTCAGACTTTCTGGCTACTCATCCCCCGGTATTCTAAAGGGCAGATGAACCCCTCGATGCGGACAACTGGCTCCGCACAATGGAGATGAAGTTCGGGCTGCTCCAAGTGAGTGAGCAGCGGAGTTCCGGACGGCCTTCAGGGCCTATCACATACCGCCAGGTCTTATGAAGAGGAAGATGCAGGAGTTCCTTTGCCTGCAGCAAGGCAGCAGGAACGCGCTGGAGTACTCCAGGGCGTTCAACGATCTCACGCTCTATGCGTCATATCACGCTGATACTGACAAGAAGCGACGGGACCACTACTACCAGGGGCTGAATCCGCTCCTGAAGGACAAGCTGGCGATGTTCAACCGCGGCAGCCTCAATGACATTATTGATGCTGCGATTGTACAAGAGGACTCCAGAAAGGAGTTAGCGGCGGCTGAGAAGAAGCGAAGTGTGCCGCAAAGCAGTTGAGAGGGAGGTGGTCCTCCCCAAAAATATCAGATGGTGTATCGCTCACCATTGGCCCAACGCTGGCAGCCACCGCAGCGACTGATGCAATTCCGCAGTCGGCCGTATTCTCCACCGGCGTTCCGGTCGGCATTACCAGCACCACCTCCGCAGCAACAACAGCAGCAGCGGATGATGCCGCGTGCGTTTGCACCTCAGCAGCGCATGCCGGGCATTCGTCCTCCGAGCACGGGTCAGCCATCAACCGCATGCTACAAATGCGGTCGCCAAGGGCACTTCGCCAACAACTGCCCCGAGAGGCAAGGCGAAGGAGTGGCACCACAGTTTCCGGGGAAGAATCAGCCCCGAAACCCCATTAATGCACGGCGGGCAAATCCTAAGCCCCGCACCGTCCACCAACTCGCCATAGAGAACGTGCCGGAGGGAGAACCCATCCTCGCGGGTATGTTCCAACTCCACCAGCATCCAACTATAGTTTTATTTGACTCAGGCACCACGCATAATTTCATTAGCCAAGCTTTTATTGCTAAACACAGCTTCAAAATATTACCCACTGAAAGTCCTTACTTGATTTGTTCACCGGGTGGGAAAATTCAGCAAGCATGATGGTTTCGAAAGCGCCATTATGCTTAGGGGGTAGAGTATACCCTACGTCTCTCATAGATTTAGAGGGACAAAAGGTCGATGTCATTCTAGGGATGTCGTGGTTAACCCGCCACGGCGCTATTTTAGACACCGTCCTAGGAGTCGTGCATCTACACTCAGAAATGCACGAGTGTCATTCATTATTTCTGGACAGTCCAGAAATAAAGCTTCCAAGTGTATACCAATCCACCACCATCAGATTGGAAGACATTCCAGTAGTCCATGAGTTCCAGACGTGTTCCCGAATGATTTACCAAGGATGCCGCCCGACCGAGAGGTGGAGTTCAAGATTGAACCTGCACAGGGAACTATGCCAATATCTCAAAGGCCGTACAAGATGGCGCCAAAGGAGTTGGCAGAATTGAAAACGCAGATGACGTACCTGCTGAAAAAGGGTTTTATTAGGCCAAGCTCCTAGCCATGGGGCTGTTTGGCATTATTTGTGAAGAAGAAGGATGAAACTTTACGGCTTTGCATGGACTATCGTCCACTAAACGCCATAACTATCAAGAACAAGTACCCGTTGCCACAGATCGACATGTTGTTTGATCAGTTGGTCGAAGCAAGGATCTTTTCCAAGATGGACATAAGATCCGGGTACCATCAGATTAAGATACGGGCTGAGGATATCCTGAAGACGGCTTTCTCGACGAGGTACGGACTTTATGAGTACCTGGTCATGTCCTTCGGCCTCACCAACGCTCTAGCTCATTTCATGTACTTGATGAACTCAGTATTCATGCCAGAGCTTGACAAGTTTGTCGTGGTCTTCATCGATGACATATTGGTATATTCCAAGTCGGAGGAAGAACATACGAAACATCTGCGTATAGTCTTGCAAAGGCTGCGGGATCACAAGCTATATGCGAAATTCAGCAAGTGCGAATTCTAGATATCGCAAATGCCTTTTCTCGGGCATATTATCTCAGCGGAGGGCATCGCTGTAGACCCGAGTAAGATCACACAAGTGCCAAATTGGAAGTCCCCGAGGTCTGTTCATGAGGTACGGAGTTTCCTCGGACTCGCGGGATATTATCGGAGGTTCATTCCGAACTTCTCGAAGATTGCCAAGCCTATGACCATGCTGCTGAAGAAGGCTACCAAGTATGTTTGGAGTCCAGCATGTGAAGCCACGTTCAAGGAATTAGTGAAGCACTTAACATCAGCACCGGTTTTGGTGCAGCCAGACACAACAAAACCGTTTGATGTGTACTGCAATGCATCCGGCATTGGGCTCGAATGTGTGCTGATGCAAGACCGAAGGGTGGTCACGTATGGATCACGACAGCTCAGGAATCATGAGCAAAATTATCCAACTCATGACTTAGAGCTCACTGCCGTGGTACTCGCACTCAAAATGTGGAGGCATTACCTACTCGGTAACCTCGTGCATTTATATACCGACCACAAGAGCCTCAAGTACATATTCACTCAGAAGGAGTTGAACATGAGGCAGTGAAGATGGTTGGAGTTGATAAAGGATTACGAAATAGAGATCCATTATCATCCCGGCAAGGCAAACGTGGTTGCGGATGCGCTGAGTCACAAGTCACACGTTAAAAATCTGACCATCACACCGTTGGAAGAGAGCGAGCCACCATTACATGTGATTCCACATGGAGCTCTCTACAACCTAGCTCTTATCCCCACCATCCGTGAAGAGATAGTGGCAGCTCAGAAACATGATAAGGGCATGTCGCATTTTCGGAGACGTGTAGACAGTGGGGAGTTAAAATGTTTCCGGAAAGACGGAGACGACGTCCTATGATTCAAGGACCGGATCATCGTACCCTGTAACCCGGAGTTGCGAAAGAAAATCTTTGATGAGGCTCACTTGTCAAAGTTTTCTATTCACCCTGGCAGCAATAAGATGTATCAAGAACTCAGAAGCAAGTTTTGGTGGACACGGATGAAGCGGGAGATCACAAAGTACGTGTCCGAGTGCGATACATGCCGCAGGGTGAAAGCGGATCATATGAGGAAACCAGGATTGCTACAACCACTTAACATTCCTGCCTGGAAGTGGAGGATGTGAGCATGGACTTCATCGTCGGTTTATCCACTACATTTCAGAAACATGATTCAGTGTGGGTGATCGTCGACCGGCTCACAAAGGTTGCCCATTTCATCCCGGTCAACACCAACTACAACACCAAGAAGTATGCTGAATTGTACATCTCACGGATCTTGTGCTTATATGGCGTACCCCGTACTATCATCTCAGATCGGGGCACTTTATCTGTGTCTCGTTTTTTGGAACAGTTACATGCTGCTTTGAGGACGAAGATGATCCGTAGTTCAGCGTACCACCCGCAGACGGATGGGCAAACCGAGCGGGTAAATCAGATTTTAGAAGATATGCTACGAGCTTATGCTATCAACCACGGTAAGAATTGGGATGATCACTTACCATTAGCCAAGTTCTCGTACAACAATGGGCACCAAGCCAGCATCAAAATGGCGCCCTACGAGGCGCTATACGGGAGAAAATGCCGCACACCGCTGAATTGGTGTGAGTCTGGCGAAAGGGTCACCTTCGAGATTGATCTTGTCAATAATGCGGAAGAAAAGGTTCGGCTGATTCAAGCGAACTTAAAAGCCGTCCAGTCCTGACAGAAACAGTATGCGGACCGGAGAAGACGCCCGTTACAATTTGAAGTCAGGGATCACGTGTATCTACGTGTTTCTCTAATGAAGGGCGTGGATAGATTCGGGGTGAGGGGAAAATTGGCACCCTGATTCATCGATCCATTCTAGATTGTAGAAAGATGTGGATCAGTTGCATACCGGCTGGAATTACAGGGGACACTCTCCGGTGTGCATGACGTCTTTCACATTTCTCAGCTGAGGAAGTGCCTCAAACTTTCAACCACCGTTCATGTAACACCCCAAAAAATCTTGTTAAGACCCTAAATCATGTTAAGAGGGGAATTTAAAAAATTTTGGACGTGTTGCATGTTTTGCAAAAATTCAAATTCAAACTGGAATTCAAATTAAACTCAAAACAGAAAAGAAATAGAAAAAAAGGAAAACAGAAAAAAAACGGCCAGTGGGCCGAAACCCACCAGCCGGCCCAACCAGCCCCCGCGCCAGCCCGCAGCCGCGCGCGCCTCTTCCTCCCACTGACAGGCGGTGCCCGCCAGCCCTTCTTCTACCTCGCGCCCGCGCCGGGATTCTCTCACCCCGAATCAAAACCGACCCCGGATTCCTGCGCATCCCCGCCGAATTCCGTTCGTAGGCGACGCAAACTCGATCTAAACCACCCCGCCGCCCTCCCCCGTCTATAAAAACCCCGGCCTCGTTCTGTTTTTCCCACGCGATCCGCCGTTTTTACTCCGGTGAGAACCCGAGCCTTCTCCGACGAATTCTAGCCGATCTAAGCTCGGAAATTCCGATCTAACTCGCTGGTCTTGATCCACCGCCTCCGGGGAACCCTGCAGGTGCAGAAAACTCGGTGACTTGCGGTTCAAACACAGCGCCGACGAGCCTCGCCGTGGTTTCAATTCGGACCTCGTCGCCGACCGCCTTCCAGGACCTCCGAGCTCAAGAAAACCCCCGAGGTGAGATCCCTGACCTCCCCTCCACCGATCTATGCCATAAAATCACAGTTCTAGGAAGAATTCCCGAAGATCCGAAACTCGCCGGCGAGATCGCCGCTTTCCGCCGCTGTGCACCGCCAGCAGCGCCACCCGCGCTCGATCAGAGCGACGTGGACGCTTGTGCGCCGTTTATTTTAAATCGCACGGTAGAGTTTAAATCCCCACGTACCGGTTCGATATTATAATCTCAGCCGTCGGTTTAAAATCGGACGGTCCACGTCAGCCCCGCGTTATAAAGACTGGAAATCTTACGTGCTACCCCGTGGGGTTCTCGGGAAATAAGAGCTAGCCCCGGAAACTTCTGATCTAGCCCCTGGAACTTCAGAAAATCATGTAAATTCATTTAAAAAATCAGTTTTAGCCCCTGGACTTAATAAAAATTAGGAAAAACTCCTCTGTTATGTATAGCTAGACCACTGAAAATTTTTAAAATAATATTATAGACCCTGTAGTGGGGTGAGTTTACCTTTTTAGCCCTGTTTAATATTTAATTTAGGAAATTGAATATGTGGCTAGTGTTTAAAATTTAAAAAGTGGGACAAACATTTTGTCAAAATTAAATTAAAAACTTTCTCAGTATTTAGAAAACTTCGGAGTGAGATAAAAACTTATTTTGGGCTGAAGTGAATCTGTTTAATTTATTATTCACATTTAGGGACACATTTTTAAGTAAAGAATAGTTCTGGAAAATAGGGAAAATAATTGTAAAATAGTTTACATCAGAGGAAAAGGTCAAAAAATATATTAGCAAATATTTTAGATCAGAACCTATTCTGTTTAGATGATGTGTCTTGTGATTTTTATAATAAAGTTCACATTTAGGCATAGGAAATAAATATGAAAATATAGCAAATAGTAAATGATAAATGGAGTTCTAAAATCCAAAGCATTCAGTTTAGGGTTGGTAGAAATTATGAAGACACATATGGAGAAGGAAAATACCTTTCATGCATACTAGGTAGCTAAAAGGTGTAGTAATTGAATATAAGGAATTTATTTAAATTGGAAACTCATATATATAGTATGTAAGTATAAATGTGAACACAAAAGTAGAAATCATATACATATGATCAAAAGTGCATGCAAGCCACAAATCAACACACATAGAGTAACCACAACACATATAATGGTGAATGACTTTCATAAATATGAATGTGTGGTTTGTATGAAGTGGAAGTGTGAACTATGTCTTATGGATTGTTGTTTTTCTTTTGCTATGTGTGATGGTATGATGTAGAACCTGCTCAAGAGCAAGTTATTCCTTTCCAAGATCAGGACTACCCATTTCAAGAGCAGCAGGAAGGAGGCAAGTGTCCTTGACCACTTTGATCCTATGTTAGGATGTGTAGCTAGAATTATTTGCATTGTCAATTGAAATATGAAACCCATGCTAGGAAGTTTCCCAAGAATTGCATTACCTTGTTTCCTTGTAGCTTGGGTTGGGATTTATTTTATCATGTCATTTATTATTATGCATATGCTTAGCCATGCTTAGAATGGGATATTTGGGACATGAGATCATCAGTTTATTTTACCATACTCTTGAATGAGATATTGTGAGTTATGTAGAGGTAGGGATCAAGGCAAGTTGGATGTTTTGGTTGTGTGCTGGGTGCACGAGACTCGGGTTTGTGTTTAGTACTTGCCTGGATCCTAAGGACCGGTTCATGGAGCATGTAACCTGGCTTTACCGTGCCAACCACATGCTGAGATGGGGCAGCTTTGTCACACCCGGTTTTTCCGAAGAACAACCAAGTGAATATCACATGTATGCCAGGATCATTTTCTCATACATGTGATGACAAATAGTGAAGCATCATTTATTACAAGCCAGGTGTCGAATATAAATAAATCTTACATAGCAAATGTCTCGTTGGACAATAAAAAGTTCATCACAAGTAAATAAACTAGCAGCGGAATTATTATTCTCGAGGGCTCCGTCACAGGCGTTGCCCGGGGGTCTCCATGAACCTAGAAACCTTCTTCGGGTCCAAAGTCTTGGTCATTATACACCACCTCATTATCTTGACCGGAGCAGCAATATAAACCAACAAAATATGCAAGGTTGAGTACCGATGGTACTCAGCAAGTGTGGGAAAATTATATCATGCATGGCTAGAACAAGGAGAGGTTGAACTGACGGTTAAAGCACTATGCAATTGAATACCTATCACCTTAGCTTATTAAGCACCTACATTACTACACAGGTGAAATGGTCCCAATCTCCCATCCCATCATCATAATCCAATAACCATAACATCATTTCCAATGTTAAGCTCCCCGCTTAACATCCACAACTTCCAAAACCATCAATCCTCTAATCATGAATAAGTCCAAGCCGCTCTTGACCGTGAGCACGACTGTCATGACAGTTTTGACTCTGCAGAGTTTGTACCACTGTACCCACATGTAGTGATTTCATCCCCCGTTACCAGGTGGACTAAAAGAACCTCCATTACGCCATTGGCTACGAACCACATTCACACTTCTCAGGTGTGTAGCCAGGAGATCACTACGAAGCCTTTACAAAGGGATTCCCGACGAGCGTGGGCCCACTGAGGTTTCACCCCTAACAGCATACAAGAGGCTCCAACCCCGCTGCAGTGGCCCCCTCTTGAGCCTTGCGGTTCATATGGTAGTCCAGCTGACACCTATTCCCCGCACCATCCAACGCACCCATACTACGCCGGGGATACACCTAATTAATTGGCCAAGCTGCCCCATCTCAGCATGTGGTTGACACTGTAAAGCCAGGTTACATGCTCCATGAACCGGTCCTTAGGATCCAGGCAAGTACTAAACACAAACCCGAGTCTCGTGCACCCAGCACACAACCAAAACATCCAACTTGCCTTGATCCCTACCTCTACATAACTCACAATATCTCATTCAAGAGTATGGTAAAATAAACTGATGATCTCATATCCCAAATATCCCATTCTAAGCATGGCTAAGCATAAGCATGTAAATAAATGACATGGTAAAATAAATCCCAACCCAAGCTACAAGGAAACAAGATAATGCAATTCTTGGGAAACTTCCTAGCATGGGTTTCATATTTCATTTGACAATGCAAATAATTCTATCTACACATCCTAGCATAGGATCAAAGTGGTCAAGGACACTTGCCTCCTTCTTGTTGCTCTTGAAATGGGTAGTCCTGATCTTGGAAAGGAATAACTTGCTATTGAGCAGGTTCTACATCATACCATCACACATAGCAAAAGAAAAACAACAATCCATAAGACATAGTTCACACTTCCACTTCATACAAACCACACATTCATATTTATGAAAGTCATTCACCATTATATGTGCTGTGGTTACTCTATGTGTGTTGATTTGTGGCTTGCATGCACTTTTGATCATATGTATATGATTCCTACTTTTGTGTTCACATTTATACTTACATACTATATATATATATATATGAGTTTCCAATTTAAATAAATTCCTTATATTCAATTACTACACCTTTTAGCTACCTAGTATGCATGAAAGGTATTTTCCTTCTCCATATGTGTCTTCATAATTTCTACCAACCCTAAACTGAATTCTTTGGATTTTTAGAACTCCATTTATCATTTACTAGTTGCTATATTTTAAGATATCCTATGCCTAAATGTGAACTTTATTATGAAAATAACAAGACACATCATCTAAACAGAATAGGTTCTGATCTAAAATATTTACTAATATATTTTTGACCTTTTCCTCTGATGTAAACTATTTTACAATTATTTTCCCTATTTTCCATAACTATTCTTTACTTAAAAATGTGTCCCTAAATGTGAATAATAAATTAAACAGATTCATTTCAGCCCAAAATATATTTTTATCTCACTCCAAAGTTTTCTAAATACTGAGAAAGTTTTTAATTTAATTTTGACAATATGTTTGTCCCACTTTTTAAATTTTAAACACTAGCCACATATTCAATTTCCTAAATTAAATATTAAACAGGGCTAAAAAGGTAAACTCACCCCTCTACAGGGTCTATAATATTATTTTAACAATTTTCAGGGGTCTAGCTACACATAACAGAGGGGTTTTTCCTAATTTTTATTAAGTCCAGGGGCTAAAACTGATTTGTAAATGAATTTACATGATTTCCTGAAGTTCCAGGGGCTAGATCAGAAGTTTCCGGGGCTAGCTCTTATTTCCCGAGAACCCCAGGGGGTAGCACGTAAGATTTCCAGTCTTTATAACGCGGGGCTGACGTGGACCTCCGATTTAAAACAAACGGCTGAGATTATAACGCCGAACCGGTACGCGGGGATTTAAACCCTACCGTGCGATTTAAAATAAACGGCGCACAAGCGGCCACGTCGCTCTGATCGAGCGCGGGCGGCACTGCCGGCGGCGCACGGCGGCGGAAAGCGGCGATCTCGCCGGAGACTTTCGGATCTTCGAGAATTCTTCCTAGAACTGTGATCTTATGGCATAGATCGGTAGAGGGGAGGTCGGGGATCTCACCTCGGGGGTTTTCTTGAGCTCGGAGGTCCTAGAAGGCGGTCGGCGACGAGGTCCGAGGTGAATTCACGGCGAGGCTCGTCGGCGCTGTGTTTACACCGCAAGTCACCGAGTTTTCTGCACCTGCAAGGTTCCCCGGAGGCGGTGGATCAAGACCGGCGAGTTAGATCGGAATTTCCGAGCGTAGATCGGCCAGAATTCGCCGGAGAAGGCTCGGGTTCTCACCGGAGTAAAAACAGCAGATCGCGTGGGAAAAATAGAACGAGGACGGGGTTTTTATAGACGGGAGAGGGCGGTGGGGTGGTTTAGATCGAGTTCGCGTCGCCCCCGAGCGAAATTCGGCTGGGATTCACAGAAATCCGGATCGGTTTGGATTCGGGGTGAGAGAGTCCGGCGCGGGCTCGAGGTAGACGAAGAACTGGCAGGCCCCGCCTGTCAGTGGGTGGAAAGGGGCGCGCGCGGCTGCGGGCTGGCGCGGGTTCTGGTTGGGCCGGCTGGTGGGTTGCGGCCCACTGGCCGGTTTTTTTCTGTTTTCTTTTTTTTTTTCTTTTTCTATTTCTTTTCTGATTTGAGTTTAGTTTGAATTCCAGTTTGAATTTGAATTTTTGCAAAACATGCAACACGTCCAAAATTTTTTAAATTCCCCTCTTAACATGATTTAGGGTCTTAACAAGATTTTTGGGGTGTTACAGCTCTACCCCCCTTAAAAGAAATCTCGTCCTCGAGATTGGTGGTTCTAAGAAAACAATTCTGGAAATTGTGCCTTTAGCTCATCTTCCCGCTCCCAGGTGGCTTCCTCTTCTGAGTGATGCTTCCACTGCACCTTGCACATCCGGATTCTTTTATTTCAGGTGAGGCGTTCCATTGTCTCCAAAATCTTGTATGGTTGCTCGGCACAAGACAAATCCTCAGCTACGTTCACTTCATTCATGGATAACACCTCTTCAGGCGTCCTCAGGCATTTCTTGAGTTGTGACACATGGAATACATCGTGCACATCCGATAGATGAGCCGGTAACTCTAGTTGATACGCCACTTCGCCTTTCCTTTCCATAACTTGAAAGGGTCCGATGTATCTAGGTGACAACTTCCCTTTTACCTTGAACCGGCGAAGTCCTCTGATAGGGGACACCTTGAGATAGACATAGTCTCCCACGTTGAAAACGAGCTCTCTTCTTCGTACATCGGCGTAGCTCTTTTGGCATGTCTGCGCTATCCTCAAGTTGTTGCGAATTTCCCTCACCTTCGCCTCGGCTTCTTGTAGTACTTCTGGACCAAACACTTTACTTTCCCCTGTTTGGTTCCAAAATAGGGGAGTTCTGCACTTCCTCCGGTACAAGGCTTCAAACGGTGACATCTTCATACTAGCTTGATAGCTGTTGTTATAGGAAAACTCCGCATACGGTAAGTTTTTATCCCAGCTCCGATTGTTTTTGAGTGCACATGCCCTCAGCATATCTTCAAGAATCTGATTGGTTCTTTCCGTCTTCCCATCAGTTTGGGGATGATAGGCAGAACTAAAGTTCAGATGGGTTCACATGGTTTCGTGCAACTTCTGCCAGAACCTTGAGGTGAACTGTGTCCCTCGAACCGACACAATCTTCTTTGGCACTCCATGGTAACACACGATCCTTGACATGTACAACTCTGCCAATTTGGATCCGCTGTAGCTTTCCTTCACGGGGATGAACCTTGGTTAGCCTATCAATGATGACCTATATCGAATCATATCCTGATTGGGTCCTAGGCAATCCCACGATGAAATCCGTGCTGATTTCTTCCCATTTCCATTCAGGCACTTTGAGTGGTTGCAATAATCCCGCGGGTCGTTGATGTTCTGCTTTCACCAACTGACATGTGTCACATAGGGCAACATGTTCCGCGACATCTCGCTTCATGCCATATCACCAATACCTGCTCTTGAGGTCCTGGTACATTTTCGTACTCCCAGGATGAATGGAATAGTCAGAATCATGAGCCTCCTTCAAAATCAATTCACGGATCTCCTTTACTTCTAGCACACAGATTCTTTTCCCGTGCCACACCGTTCCTTGTTCATCCTCTCTAAAACCAGGAGCTTTATTTTCCTTGATGAGTTGTCTGATCTCTTGTATCTTCTCGTCATTCTTTTGACCCTCGCGTATGTCTCGTTCTAGTGTGGAGTCCACTTCCATGGCGATGGCTTCACCACTATTCACAAGGCATAGATTGAGCCTTATAACCTCGTCCTTCAATTCTGCAGGCATGTCCTTCAAGCTCAACTTATTGACCTGCACTTTCCGACTTAAAGCATCGGCCACGACGTTTGCTTTCCCAGGATGATAGTTGATGCCTACATCAAAGTCATTGATTAGCTCTAACCATCTCCTTTGTCTGAGGTTGAGATCTGGCTGTGTGAAAATGTACTTCAAACTCTTATGATTTGTATATATCTCTGTCCTTTTCCCCTCAAATAGTGCCACCAAATTTTCAACGCGTGTACCACTGCGGCTAGTTCTAGGTCATGTGTAGGATAGTTTTTCTCGTGCTTCCGAAGCTGCCGGGATGCATAAGCCACGACATGCCCTTCTTGCATGAGAACACATCCCAACCCGTTTCTAGAGGCATCGCAGTACACCGTGAAATTCTTCTGCATATCTGGCATAACTAACACTGGGGCTGTTGTCAATCTTTTCTTTAGCTCCTAAAAACTCGTCTCGCACTGTGGCGTCCATGTGAATGTGATTCCCTTCTCCAACAGTTTGGTGAGGGGTCTTGAGATCTTAGAGAATCCCTCAATAAACCGTCTATAGTATCCAGCCAATCCAAAGAAGCTTCAAACTTCCCCGACATTTTCAGGGGTCTTCCACTTCTGTATATCCTCGATTTTGGCAGGATCCACGGAGATTCCTCCCTCCGAGATTATATGTCCTAAGAAGGGAACTCTCTTCAGCCAAAACTCACACTTGCTCAACTTGGCATATAGTTGGTGTTCTCTCAGCCTCTGCAACACCAACCTTAGATGTTTCTCATGTTCTTCTTCATCTTTGGAGAAGACGAGAATGTCATCTATGAAAACCACCACAAATGTGTCCAGATATTCCATGAATACCTTGTTCATGAGATACATGAAGTATGCCGGGGCATTAGTTAGCCCGAAAGGCATGACAGTGTATTCATACAGTCCGTACCGAGATACGAAAGCTGTCTTGGGAATATCAGATTGCCTTATCTTGAGTTGGTGGTATCCCGACCTGAGATCAATTTTCGAGAACACACAAGCTCCCCTCAACTGATCAAACAAGTCTTCAATGCGGGGTAATGGGTACTTGTTCTTGATGGTTACCTCATTCAAGGCACGGTAATCCACGCATAACCTTTGGGTTCCGTCCTTCTTGGGCACAAATATCACCGGAGCTCCCCATGGTGAGGAACTAGGGCGAATATACCCCTTCTCCGTCAATTCTCTCAAATGATCCTTGAGTTCTTCTAGCTGCTTGGAGTCCATCCGATAAGGTCTTTTGTAAATCGGGGCTGTTCTAGGTACTAGCTCAATTGCGAATTCCACTTCACGATCGGGAGGCATACCTGGCAACTCCTCCGGAAAAACATCTGGATTTCCCTGATGGTCCTGATTTCCTCAACTTTCACCTCAACTTGATTTAATTTAATGTCCCTCCTAGGCTCGTGTATTGTTATGAACTTTACTCTTGTGCCACTAGGGTGAGTTAGTTCCACCGTTCTGGTCGAACAATGAATGATTCCCTTATGTTTGGTCAACCAATCCATGCCCAAAATAATATCGATCCCTTGGGAATCTATCAAGATGAGGTTAGCAGTAAACACTACCACCTTAATGTATAGATTCACCTTGGGACACACTTGTCTTGTCCTTATTTCTCCACCTGGAGAGTTTACTGCTAGTATATAGTTCATTTGTGTTGTTGCTAGATCATGCTTCTTAACAAACCCTTGAGCAATGAACGAGTGGGTAGCACCAGAATCAAACAGCAGGGTTGCAAGGTGTAAATTGGCAGGAAACTTACCAACTACCACGTCGGGTGCCTCTTGCGCTTCCTCCATTGTGACGTGGTTCACCCGTCCTCGCATCACATTCTGCTGTTGTGGCTGTGCGGGCTTCTTCTTTGGGCATTTATGGGCGTAGTGTCCCACTTCACCGCAGCTAAAACATTGCACCCCAACCTTAGGTGCCTGGCCTTTGTTGTCTTGGGGTTGGTTTGGAGGTCCTTGCATTGCTGGTCGAGGTGGATATGCGGGGCGAGGCTGCTGTACAAACTGACGTTGCGGCTGTGCTGGTGCTGCCGGAGGCCTGTAGTTCGGGTTGTACCCTCTTGGTGCTGAGTAGGGTACCGCAGCACGGTTCGTCTGCCCTGTAGGTTGCTGCATCAGACGTGGGCAGGTGTTGCTCCCTGAGGCTTGATGTGACCACCCGGCCTTCCTCTTATTCTCATTTTCCAAGGCCTTCAGTTTCCTTTCCACCACAAACGCTCTGTCCACCATCTTTTGGAAGCTTTCATACTCATTTGAGGACATTGCACACTGCATCTCCGCGGTAAGTCCCTCCACGAAACAATCTTGTTTCTGCTCATCAGTTTCTATGTCCCGTGGGGCATAACGGGATAGTTGAGTAAATTTAGTGAGGTATTCCCTCACCGTCATGTTCCCCTGCTGCAGTCCCAAAAACTCCTTCCTCTTGTTTTTGAGTTCACCTCTTGGGATGTAGTGGTTGCGGAAGCTACGCTTGAACTCTTCCCAAGTGATGTTCTCAGGGTTATGATGGGCAGCCACGTAGGCGGTCCACCAATCAGCAGCAGGTCCATGCAATTGGTGAGAGGCAAACAGCACCCTCTCATACCCTTGGCACTGGATGATCCTCATCTTGCTTTCAATGGTCTTTAGCCAATCATCTGCCTCCAGAGGTTCAGCAGCACTTGCAAACTTTGGAGGTTGAGTTCCTAGAAACTCACTCAACCTTGGTTGGCGTGGTGCATCTTGTGGAGGTGGAACTTGATGCAAGTTGGCCACAACTTGAGTCAAGTTCTGGATGAGCTGATTTTGATTCTCCAGCATTTGGTGGAGGGGATCAACTCCTTCACGGCGACCACCCCGGTCCTGGCCTCCAGAAAGATGAGGGTTGTATGCCTCATCGTTGTTGTTGGCGGGGTTGGCAGCACGTCCTTTTCCTCTTCCGGCCATCTGGCAGAATCAACCAATGTTAATTTTGAAAGCATTTAGTATCATCTTACTACTTTCACTTGTTTGTACATTGAAGTGTTGAGGCTTTGTTATATTTTTTCTGAGGGTTCATTTCTCACACAAAAATAAATGCAATATTATTTCATGTGGGTTCACACACCAAAGCAAAACAATCTAAAGACGAGGCTGTGGACAATTGCTCATGGCTTCCACAACTCACGTCACACACCAAGCATTAACACACCATTAACTTAACGTAACGACTCGACTATTTGACATCTTGCTAACTAAGGGAAGGACTCTACACTACTCGTTTTCCTGAGCTGGCTCCTCGGGATCTTCCTCATCATTTTGGCTGCCTTCTGACTCTGCTTTGGGTGGGGAGGCTGCTGGTGGAGAAGTGCGACGAAGCCTGATCGCTCGGCGATCCGGGGAGTCAGGAGTCCATGTATCATTCACGGTGACACACAGTTCATTCCCATCTCCTCTTTCTCTCGCCCTCAAGCAGGCTCGCAGCAACGCCTCCGTTTCCTTCAGGGTGTCCCGGACATCCTGAAGCTCTTGTTGACACTCCTGCAGTCGAGTGCTAAGCATAGCAGCATCCTCCAAGCACAAGTCCATGTGCTCATGGGAAGTCCCTTGCTGCACTGGCGGGTACTTGTACTCCGTGGTACCACTCTCACGCTGGAGGACATACATGTACTCAGTCCTGTCCAGGTGGCGACGATAGATGTGACTCTGGCAGGTGATGGCCTCCCAGGTGACATCCTTCTCCGCATCGACCTGTGTCGCTCTACAAGCTGGAGAGCGGTGGATCTTAAGCAGCTGATTTTCGTGTATAATCCTCATCTCTGAACTCCATTCTTCCCTCTTCTCACGGATGGTCCTGGTGGAGTTATAGTGGATGATTAGCTTGCCCGTATTGCCGGCGGATTCGAGCATACGTCGAAGACGGCGCAACAAGCCTCCTACTGCCAATCCGTAGGAAAGGTACGTCACCAGACGGCTCTCCTCTCTCTCGGCAAGGGCAACTACGAGAACTCTCCCTCCTGTGGACTTGCGAGCGGTGCGAATCATGCGAACCATCTAAAACAAAAAGCATTTAAACTTAGGTTAGATAAACTTTTAAACAAAACTCCTATTTTGAATGAAAATTGGGGTAAGATGAAGAAAGTGACGCATTAAATAATACTTTTCAACACACACCTTGTAAAAAATAGTTTTTAAGAAAATAAGGCCCTTAAATACGTCCATTTATACCTAGGTCCACGTTCCTACGGGCAACCTTGGCTCTGATACCACTTCTGTGACACCCGGTTTTTCCGAAGAACAACCAAGTGAATATCACATGTATGCCAGGATCATTTTCTCATACATGTGATGACAAATAGTGAAGCATCATTTATTACAAGCCAGGTGTCGAATATAAATAAGTCTTACAGAGCAAATGTCTCGTTGGACAATAAAAAGTTCATCATAAGTAAATAAACAAGCAGCGGAATTATTATTCTCGAGGGCTCCGTCACAGGCGTTGCCCGGGGGTCTCCATGAACCTAGAAACCTTCTTCGGGTCCAAAGTCTTGGTCATTATACACCACCTCATTATCTTGACCTGAGCAGCAATATAAACCAACAAAATATGCAAGGTTGAGTACCGATGGTACTCAGCAAGTGTGGGAAAATTATATCATGCATGGCTAGAACAAGGAGAGGTTGAACTCATGGTTAAAGCACTACGCAATTGAATACCTATCACCTTAGCTTATTAAGCACCTACATTACTACACAGGTGAAATGGTCCCAATCTCCCATCCCATCATCATAATCCAATAACCATAACATCATTTCCAATGTTAAGCTCCCCGCTTAACATCCACAACTTCCAAAACCATCAATCCTCTAATCATGAATAAGTTCAAGCCGCTCTTGACCGTGAGCACGACTGTCATGACAGTTTTGACTCTGCAAGTTTGTACCACTGTACCCACATGTAGTGATTTCATCCCCCGTTACCGGGTGGACTAAAAGAACCTCCATTACGCCATTGGCTACGAACCACATTCACACTTCCCAGGTGTGTAGCCAGGAGATCACTACGAAGCCTTTACAAAGGGATTCCCGACGAGCGTGGGCCCACTGAGGTTTCACCCCTAACAGCATACAAGAGGCTCCAACCCCGCTGCAGTGGCCCCCTCTTGAGCCTTGCGGTTCATATGGTAGTCCAGCTGACACCTATTCCCCGCACCATCCAACACACCCATACTACGCCGGGGATACACCTAATTAATTGGCCAAGCTGCCCCATCTCAGCATGTGGTTGGCACTGTAAAGCCAGGTTACATGCTCCATGAACCGGTCCTTAGGATCCAGGCAAGTACTAAACACAAACCCGAGTCTCGTGCACCCAGCACACAACCAAAACATCCAACTTGCCTTGATCCCTACCTCTACATAACTCACAATATCTCATTCAAGAGTATGGTAAACTAAACTGATGATCTCATATCCCAAATATCCCATTCTAAGCATGGCTAAGCATAAGCATGTAAATAAATGACATGGTAAAATAAATCCCAACCCAAGCTACAAGGAAACAAGATAATACAATTCTAGGGAAACTTCCTAGCATGGGTTTCATATTTCATTTGACAATGCAAATAATTCTATCTACACATCCTAGCATAGGATCAAAGTGGTCAAGGACACTTGCCTCCTTCCTGCTGCTCTTGAAATGGGTAGTCCTGATCTTGGAAAGGAATAACTTGCTCTTGAGCAGGTTCTACATCATACCATCGCACATAGCAAAAGAAAAACAACAATCCATAAGACATAGTTCACACTTCCACTTCATACAAACCACACATTCATATTTATGAAAGTCATTCACCATTATATGTGCTGTGGTTACTCTATGTGTGTTGATTTGTGGCTTGCATGCACTTTTGATCATATGTATATGATTCCTACTTTTGTGTTCACATTTATACTTACATACTATATATATATATATATATGAGTTTCCAATTTAAATAAATTCCTTATATTCAATTACTACACCTTTTAGCTACCTAGTATGCATGAAAGGTATTTTCCTTCTCCATATGTGTCTTCATAATTTCTACCAACCCTAAACTGAATTCTTTGGATTTTAGAACATTTATCATTTACTAGTTGCTATATTTTCAGATTTATTTCCTATGCCTAAATGTGAACTTTATTACGAAAATAACAAGACACATCATCTAAACAGAATAGGTTCTGATCTAAAATATTTACTAATATATTTTTGACCTTTTCCTCTGATGTAAACTATTTTACAATTATTTTCCCTATTTTCCAGAACTATTCTTTACTTAAAAATGTGTCCCTAAATGTGAATAATAAATTAAACAGATTCATTTCAGCCCAAAATATATTTTTATCTCACTCCAAAGTTTTCTAAATACTGAGAAAGTTTTTAATTTAATTTTGACAATATGTTTGTCCCACTTTTTAAATTTTAAACACTAGCCACATATTCAATTTCCTAAATTAAATATTAAACAGAGCTAAAAAGGTAAACTCACCCCTCTACAGGGTCTATAATATTATTTTAACAATTTTCAGGGGTCTAGCTACACATAACAGAGGGGTTTTTCCTAATTTTTATTAAGTCCAGGGGCTAAAACTGATTTGTAAATGAATTTACATGATTTTCTGAAGTTCCAGGGGCTAGATCAGAAGTTTTCGGGGCTAGCTCTTATTTCCCGAGAACCCCAGGGGGTAGCACGTAAGATTTCCAGTCTTTATAACGCGGGGCTGACGTGGACCGTCCGATTTAAAACAAACGGCTGAGATTATAACGCCGAACCGGTACGCGGGGATTTAAACCCTACCGTGCGATTTAAAATAAACGGCGCACAAGCGGCCACGTCGCTCTGATCGAGCGCGGGTGGCGCTGCCGACGGCGCACGGCGGCGGAAAGCAGCGATCTCGCCGGAGACTTTCGGATCTTCGAGAATTCTTCCTAGAACTGTGATCTTATGGCATAGATCGGTAGAGGGGAGGTCGGGGATCTCACCTCGGGGGTTTTCTTGAGCTCGAAGGTCCTGGAACGCGGTCGGTGACGAGGTCCGAGGTGAATTCACGGCGAGGCTCGTCGGTGCTGTGTTTACACCGCAAGTCACCGAGTTTTCTGCACCTGCAAGGTTCCCCGGAGGCGGTGGATCAAGACCAGCGAGTTAGATCGGAATTTCCGAGCGTAGATCGGCCAGAATTCACCGGAGAAGGCTCGGGTTCTCACCGGAGTAAAAACAGCAGATCGCGTGGGAAAAAACAGAACGTGGCTGGGGTTTTTATAGACGGGAGAGGGCGGCGGGGTGGTTTAGATCGAGTTTGCATCGCCCCCGAGCGAAATTCGGCTGGGATTCGCAGAAATCCGGATCGGTTTGGATTCGGGGTGAGAGAGTCCGGCGCGGGCTCGAGGTAGACGAAGAACTGGCGGGCCCCGCCTGTCAGTGGGAGGAAAGGGGCGCGCGCGGCTGCGGGCTAGCGCGGGTTCTGGTTGGGCCGGCTGGTGGGTTGCGGCCCACTGCCCGGTTTTTTTCTGTTTTCTTTTTTTTTTCTTTTTCTATTTCTTTTCTGACTTGAGTTTAGTTTGAATTCCAGTTTGAATTTGAATTTTTGCAAAACATGCAACACGTCCAAAATTTTTTAAATTCCCCTCTTAACATGATTTAGGGTCTTAACAAGATTTTTGGGGTGTTACAAGCTTGGCCAATTAATTAGGTGTATCCCCGGCGTAGTATGGGTGTGTTGGATGGTGCGGGGAATAGGTGTCAGCTGGACTACCATATGAACCGCAAAGCTCAAGAGGGGGCCACTGCAGCGGGGTTGGAGCCTCTTGTATGCTGTTAGGGGTGAAACCTCAGTGGGCCCACGCTCGTCGGGAATCCCTTTGTAAAGGCTTCGTAGTGATCTCCTGGCTACACACCTGGGAAGTGTGAATGTGGGTCGTAGCCACTGGCATAATGGAGGTTCTTTTAGTCCACCCGGCAACGGGGGATGAAATCACTACATGTGGGTACAGTGGTGCAAACTCTGCAGAGTCAAAACTGTCATGACAGCCGTGCTCACGGTCAAGAGCGGCTTGGACTTATTCATGATTAGAGGAGTGATGGTTTTTGGAAGTTGTGGATGTTAAGCGGTGAGCTTAACATTGGAAATAATGTTATGGTTACTTGATTTTGATGATGGGTTGGGAGATTGGGACCATTTCACCTGTGTAGTAATATAGGTGCTTAATAAGCTAAGGTGATAGGTATTGATTGCGTAGTGCTTTAACCATGAGTTCAACCTCCCCTTGTTTTCTAGCCATGCATGACATAACTTTCCCACACTTGCTGAGTACCATCGGTACTCAACCTTGCATATTTTGTTGGTTTATATTGCTGCTCAGGTCAAGATAATGAGGTGGTGTATAATGACCAAGACTTTGGACCCGAAGAAGGTTTCTAGGTTCATGGAGACCCCCGGGCAACGCCTGTGACGGAGCCCTCAAGAATAATATTTCGCTGCTAGTTTATTTACTGTGAGGAACTTATTATTGTCCATCGAGACATTTGCTATGTAAGACTTATTTATATTCGACACCTGGCTTGTAATAAATGATGCTTCACTATTTGTCATCATATGTATGAGAAAATGATCCTGGCATACATGTGATGTTCACTTGGTTGTTCTTCGGAAAAACTGGTGTGACAGAAGTGGTATCAGAGCCAAGGTTGCCCGTAGGAACGTGGACCTAGGTAGAAATGGACGTATTTAAGGGCCCTATTTTCTTAAAAACTATTTTACAAGGTGTGTGTTGAAAAGTGTTATTTAATGAGTCACTTTCTTAATCTTAGCCCAACTTTCATTCAAAATAGGATTTTTGTTTAATAGTTTATCTAACCTAAGTTTAAATGCTTTCTGTTTTAGATGGTTCGCATGATTCGCACCGCTCGCAAGTCCACAGGAGGCAGAGTTCCTGTAGTTGCCCTTGCCGAAAGAGAGGAGAGCCGTCCGGTGACGTACCTTTCCTACGGATTGGCAGTAGGAGGCTTGTTGCGCCGTCTTCTATGTATGCTCGAAGCCGCCGGCAATACGGGCAAGCTAATCATTCACTATAACTCCACCAGGACCATCCGTGAGAAGAGGGAAGAATGGAGTTCAGAGATGAGGATTATACACGAAAATCAGCTGCTTAAGATCCACCGCTCTCCAGCCTGTAGAGCGACACAGGTCGATGCGGAGAAGGATGTCACCTGGGAGGCCATCACCTGCCAGAGTCACATCCATTGTCGACACCTGGACAGGACTGAGTACATGTATGTCCTCCAGCGCGAGAGTGGTACCTCTGAGTATAAGTACCCGCCAGTGCAGCAAGGGACTTCCCATGAGCACATGGATTTGTGCTTAGAGGATGCTGCCATGCTTAGCAGTCGACTGCAGGAGTGTCAGCAAGAACTTCAGGATGTTTGGGACAACCTGAAGGAAACGGAGGCATTGCTGCGAGCCTGCTTAAGGGTGAGAGAAAGAGGAGATGGGAATGAACTGTGTGTCACCGTGAATGATACATGGACTCCTGACTCCCCGGATCGCCGATCGATCAGGCGTCGTCGCACTTCTCCACCAGCGGCCTCCCCACCCAAAACAGAGTCAGAAGGCAGCCGAAATAATGAGGAAGATCCCGAGGAGCCTGCTCAAGAAAACGAGTAGTGTAGAACCCTTCCCTTAGCTAGCAAGATGTCGAATAGTCAAGTCGTTACGTTAAGTTAATGGTGTATTAATGCTTGGTGTGTGACGTGAGTTGTGGAAGCCATGAGCAATTGTCCACAGCCTCGTCTTTAGATTGTTTTGCTTTGGTGTGCGAACCCACATGAAATAATATTGCATTTATTTTTGGTGTGAGAAACAAACCCTCAGAAAATTATAACAAAGCCTCAACACTTCAAAGTACAAACAAATGAAAGTAGGAAGATAATACTAAATGCTTTCAAATTAACATTGGTTGATTCTGCCAGATGGCCGGGAGAGGAAAAGGACGTGCTGCCAACCTCGCCAACAACAACGATGAGGCATGCAACCCTCATCTTTCTGGAGGCCAAGACCGGGGTGGTCGCCGTGAAGGAGTTGATCCCCTCCACCAAATGCTGGAGAATCAGAATCAGCTCATCCAGAACTTGACTCAAGTGGTGGCCAACTTGCATCAAGTTCCACCTCCACAAGCTGCACCACGCCAACCAAGGTTGAGTGAGTTTCTAGTGACTCAACCTCCAAAGTTTGCAAGTGCTGCTGAACCTCTGGAGGCAGATGATTGGCTTAAGACCATTGAGAGCAAGATGAGGATCATACAGTGCCAAGGGTATGAGAGGGTGCTGTTTGCCTCTCATCAATTGCATGGACCTGCTGCTGATTGGTGGACCGCCTACGTGGCTGCCCATCATGACCCTGAGAACATCACTTGGGAAGAGTTCAAGCGTAGCTTCCGCAACCATTACATCCCAAGAGGTGAACACAAAAACAAGAGGAAGGAGTTTTTGGGACTGCAGCAGGGAAACATGACGGTGAGGGAATACCTCACTAAATTTACTCAACTATCCCATTATGCCCCACGGGACATAGAGACTGATGAGCAGAAACAAGATTGTTTCGTGGAAGGACTTACCGCAGAAATGCAGTGTGCGATGTCCTCAAATGAGTATGAAAGCTTCCAAAAGATGGTGGACAGAGCGTTTGTGGTAGAAAGGAAGCTAAAGGCCTTGGAAAATGAGAATAAGAGGAAGGCCGGGTGGTCACATCAAGCCTCAGGTAGCAACACCCGCCCATGTCTGATGCAGCAACCTGCAGGGCAGACGAACCGTGCTGCGGTACCCTACTCAGCACCAAGAGGGTACAACCCGAACTACAGGCCTCCGGCAGCACCAGCACAGCCGCAGCGTCAGTTTGTACAGCAGCCTCGCCCCGCATATCCACCTCGACCAGCAGTACAGGGACATCCAAACCAACCCCAAGACAATAAAGGCCAAGCACCTAAGGTTGGGGTGCAATGTTTTAATTGTGGTGAAGTGGGGCACTACGCCCATAAGTGCCCAAAGAAGAAGCCCACGCAGCCACAACAGCAGAATGTAATGAGAGGACGGGTGAACCACGTCACTATGGAGGAAGCACAAGAGGAACCCGACGTGGTAGTTGGTAAGTTTCCTGCCAATTTACACATTGCAACCCTGCTGTTTGATTCTGGTGCTACCCACTCGTTCATTGCTCAAGGGTTTGTTAAGAAGCATGATCTAGCAACAACACAAATGAACTATATGCTAGCAGTAAACTCTCCAGGTGGAGAAATAAGGACAAGACAAGTGTGTCCCAAGGTGAATCTAGACATTAATGGGGTAGTGTTTACTGCTAACCTCATAGTGATAGATTCACAAGGGATAGATATTATCTTGGGTATGGATTGGTTGACCAAACACAAGGGGATCATCCATTGTTTGACCAGAACGGTGGAACTAACTCACCCTAGTGGCACAAGAGTAAAGTTCATAACAATACGAGAGCCTAGGAGGGACATTAAATTAAATCAAGTTGAGGTGAAAGTGGAGGAGATCAGGATCATCAGGGAATATCCAGATGTTTTTCCAAAGGAGTTGCCAGGAATGCCTCCTGATCGTGAAGTGGAATTCGCAATTGAGCTAGTGCCTGGAACAGCCCCGATATACAAGAGACCTTATCGGATGGACTCCAAGCAACTGGGAGAACTCAAGGATCATTTAAGAGAATTGACAGGGAAGGGGTACATTCGTCCTAGTTCCTCACCATGGGGAGCTCCAGTGATATTTGTGCCCAAGAAGGACGGAACCCAAAGGTTATGCATAGACTACCGTGCATTGAATGAAGTAACCATCAAGAACAAGTACCCATTACCCCGCATTGAAGACTTGTTTGATCAGTTGAGGGAAGCTTGTGTGTTCTCAAAAATTGATCTCAGGTCAGGATACCACCAACTTAAGATAAGGCAAATTGATATTCCCAAGACAGCTTTCGTATCTCGGTACGGACTGTATGAATACACCGTCATGCCTTTCGGGCTAACTAATGCCCCGACATACTTCATGTATCTCATGAACAAGGTATTCATGGAATATCTGGACAAATTTGTGGTGGTTTTCATTGATGACATTCTCGTCTTCTCCAAAGATGAAGAGGAACATGAGAAACATCTAAGGTTGGTGTTGCAGAAGCTGAGAGAACACCAACTATATGCCAAGTTGAGCAAGTGTGAGCTTTGGCTGAAGAGAGTTCCCTTCTTAGGACATATAATCTCGGAGGGTGGAATCTCCGTAGATCCTGCCAAGATCGAGGATATACAGAAGTGGAAGACCCCTGAGAATGTCAGGGACGTTCGAAGCTTCTTGGGATTGGCTGGATACTATCGACGGTTTATTGAGGGATTCTCCAAGATCTCGAGACCCCTTACCAAACTGTTCGAGAAGGGAATCACATTCACATGGACGCCGCAGTGCGAGACGAGTTTTCAGGAGTTAAAGAATAGATTGACAACAGCCCCAGTGCTAGTTATGCCAGCCCCCGCGCCAGCCCGCAGCCGCACGCGCCTCTTCCTCCCACTGACAGGCGGGGCCCGCCAGCCCTTCTTCTACCTCGCGCCCGCGCCAGGATTCTCTCACCCCGAATCAAAACCGACCTGGATTCCTGCGCATCCCCGCCGAATTCCGTTCGTAGGCGACGCAAACTCGATCTAAACCACCCCGCCGCCCTCCCCATCTATAAAAACCCCGGCCTCGTTCTGTTTTTCCCACGTGATCCGCCGTTTTTACTCCGGTGAGAACCCGAGCCTTCTCCGGCGAATTCTAGCCGATCTAAGCTCGGAAATTCCAATCTAACTCGCTGGTCTTGATCCACCGCCTCCGGGGAACCCTGCAGGTGCAGAAAACTCGGTGACTTGCGGTTCAAACACAGCGCCGACGAGCCTCACCATGGTTTCAATTCGGACCTCGTCGCCGACCGCCTTCCAGGACCTCCGAGCTCAAGAAAACCCCCGAGGTGAGATCCCCGACCTCCCCTCCACCGACCTATGCCATAAAATCACAGTTCTAGGAAGAATTCCCAAGATCCGAAACTCTCCGGCGAGATCGCCGCTTTCCGCCGCCGTGCGCCGCCGGCAGCGCCGCCCGCGTTCGATCAGAGCGACGTGGCCGCTTGTAAGCCGTTTATTTTAAATCGCGGTAGAGTTTAAATCCCCGCATACCGGTTCGACGTTATAATCTCAGCCGTCGGTTTAAAATCGGACGGTCCACGTCAGCCCCGCGTTATAAAGACTGGAAATCTTACGTGCTACCCCCTGGGGTTCTCGGGAAATAAGAGCTAGCCCCGGAAACTTCTGATCTAGCCCCTGGAACTTCAGAAAATCATGTAAATTCATTTAAAAATCAGTTTTAGTCCCTGGACTTAATAAAAATTAGGAAAAACTCCTCTGTTATATATAGCTAGACCCCTGAAAATTTTTAAAATAATATTATAGACCCTGTAGTGGGGTGAGTTTACCTTTTTAGCCCTGTTTAATATTTAATTTAGTAAATTGAATATGTGGCTACTGTTTAAAATTTAAAAAGTGGGACAAACATTTTGTCAAATTAAATTAAAAACTTTCTCAGTATTTAGAAAACTTTGGAGTGAGATAAAAACATATTTTGGGCTGAAGTGAATCTGTTTAATTTATTATTCACATTTAGGGTCACATTTTTAAGTAAAGAATAGTTCTGGAAAATAGGGAAAATAATTGTAAAATAGTTTATATCAGAGGAAAAGGTCAAAAAAATATATTAGCAAATATTTTAGATCAGAACCTATTCTGTTTAGATGATGTGTCTTGTGATTTTTATAATAAAGTTCACATTTAGGCATAGGAAATAAATATGAAAATATAGCAAATAGTAAATGATAAATGGAGTTCTAAAATCCAAAGCATTCAGTTTAGGGTTGGTAGAAATTATGAAGACACATATGGAGAAGGAAAATACCTTTCATGCATACTAGGTAGCTAAAAGGTGTAGTAATTGAATATAAGGAATTTATTTAAATTGGAAACTCATATATATAGTATGTAAGTATAAATGTGAACACAAAAGTAGGAATCATATACATATGATCAAAAGTGCATGCAAGCCACAAATCAACACACATAGAGTAACCACAACACATATAATGGTGAATGACTTTCATAAATATGAATGTGTGGTTTGTATGAAGTGGAAGTGTGAACTATGTCTTATGGATTGTTGTTTTTCTTTTGCTATGTGTGATGGTATGATGTAGAACCTTCTCAAGAGCAAGTTATTCCTTTCCAAGATCAGGACTACCCATTTCAAGAGCAGCAGGAAGGAGTTAAGTGTCCTTGACCACTTTGATCCTATGTTAGGATGTGTAGCTAGTATTATTTGCATTGTCAATTGAAATATGAAACCCATGCTAGGAAGTTTCCCTAGAATTGCATTACCTTGTTTCCTTGTAGCTTGGGTTGGGATTTATTTTATCATGTCATTTATTATTATGCATATGCTTAGCCATGCTTAGAATGGGATATTTGGGACATGAGATCATCAGTTTATTTTACCATACTCTTGAATGAGATATTGTGAGTTATGTAGAGGTAGGGATCAAGGCAAGTTGGATGTTTTGGTTGTGTGCTGGGTGCACGAGACTCGGGTTTGTGTTTAGTACTTGCCTGGATCCTAAGGACCGGTTCATGGAGCATGTAACCTGGCTTTACCGTGCCAACCACATGCTGAGATGGGGCAGCTTGGCCAATTAATTAGGTGTATCCCGGCGTAGTATGGGTGTGTTGGATGGTGCGGGGAATAGGTGTCAGGTGGACTACCATATGAACCGCAAGGCTCAAGAGGGGGCCACTGCAGCGGGGTTGGAGCCTCTTGTATGCTGTTAGGGGTGAAACCTCAGTGGGCCCACGCTCGTCGGGAATCCCTTTGTAAAGGCTTTGTAGTGATCTCCTGGCTACACACCTGGGAAGTGTGAATGTGGGTCATAGCCACTGGCATAATGGAGGTTCTTTTAGTCCACCCGGCAACGGGGGATGAAATCACTACATGTGGGTACATTGGTGCAAACTCTGCAGAGTCAAAACTGTCATGACAGCCGTGCTCACGGTCAAGAGCGGCTTGGACTTATTCATGATTAGAGGAGTGATGGTTTTTGGAAGTTGTGGATGTTAAGCGGGGAGCTTAACATTGGAAATAATGTTATGGTTACTTGATTTTGATGATGGGTTGGGAGATTGGGACCATTTCACCTGTATAGTAATATAGGTGCTTAATAAGCTAAGGTGATAGGTATTGATTGCGTAGTGCTTTAACCATGAGTTCAACCTCCCCTTGTTTTCAAGCCATGCATGACATAACTTTCCCACACTTGCTGAGTACCATCGGTACTCAACCTTGCATATTTTGTTGGTTTATATTGCTGCTCAGGTCAAGATAATGAGGTGGTGTATAATGACCAAGACTTTGGACCCGGAGAAGGTTTCTAGGTTCATGGAGACCCCCAGGCAACGCCTGTGACGGAGCCCTCAAGAATATTATTCCGCTGCTAGTTTATTTACTGTGAGGAAATTATTATTGTCCATCGAGACATTTGCTATGTAAGACTTATTTATATTCGACACCTGGCTTGTAATAAATGATGCTTCACTATTTGTCATCACATGTATGAGAAAATGATCCTGGCATACATGTGATATTCACTTGGTTGTTCTTCGGAAAAACTGGGTGTGACAGTTCAGCTGAGAGATATTGAAGAACTGAAACCGGATCTCACCTATCGGGAGGAGCCGGTTCAGATTATTGATGAAAAGGCCCGAACCACACGCAAGCGTACGTTGTGGTTCTACAAAGTTATATGGAGTAATCACTCCGTAGATGAAGCGACATGGGAGAGCGAAGGCTTTCTTCGCGCTAACTACCCCGACTTTTTAACGTCGCACATACGGTAATTTTCCACTGTCCTCTCTCTCATTTTTACCTTATAATCTCGGGACGAGATTCTTTTAAGGTGGGAGGAATGTAAGGGCCCAAGTTTTTCATTTGCTAAAAGTGTTCATCACACCACACACACCTCATTTGAGGAAAGCTTATGAACATCTTTGAAGAGCAAGTAAACACCATCAACAAAGTCATGAGATGATAAAGTCACAAAATGCAAAAGTGGTATTTCCCACATGAACCATATAGGGGCTGAGCATATGAATAACTTCTAAACCTTGTTAGAAATGCTCATGCCAAATTTCACCCAAATCCAAAAATTTTGAGGTGTTTTTGGGTATAAATAGAAAAAGGCTAGTTTGAACTTAAATTCAAATTCAAACTCCCTTCATAACATGAATTCAAAAGTGGGATTCAGATTCACACTTAGCATATTTTTGTGAGCTCACACACCAATTTTCACTCCATTTGGAGTTGATCTTGACATGAGCAATTTTGGTTAAATTCAAATCAAATTTGAATTTCAGTTAGCCTTTGCTGCAAATTTGATAAAATCAAATCACACTTTGAATTATTCAAAGTCAATTGGTCATTTTGATGGTTGATCAACTTACAAGGGGTATTAGGGTCCCCAAATTAAGAGCAGTAGAGAAATTCAAGTTTTTAGGACAAAAGGGGGCAGTGGGACCTAGTGGCAGTGTCACAACCGAGATGAACCGAGTTTCAACTGGTGCTCTGTTCTTCGGGGCCGAAACTATGGACGGCATGGCGGGAGAGCGCTCGCCACCAGCTGCTTCCGAGCCCCCGCGCTGGCACGCTCGCCCAGCTCCTTATCTCCACATCAGGCGCCACAAGCTGAGTTCTCCACCGTCTCAACGTCGCTCACGTCGCTCGGTTGCCTGGCTCCCGCGAAACTCACCTGATACCGCCGCTCTCCGTTTCCGATCTGCCACGCTAGCCAAGCATTGGTTGCTTGAGCTGTCCACACGAAAAAGCTTCGCCCACACGTGCTCTACCGTTCTATCAGCACAACTCCGACGTTCTTAGCTCATGTTGCTCGCAAAGCAACGATCGCCACCGAGCGCCGAAGAGAAACCAGCGGAAGTCACTTCGGTCCATCGTCGACAGCAAGCTATGAGCCTCTTCGTCAGCACTTCTCTACACAAAAGAGGTGCACTTGCATGTCCTGATCACGTAGCCGGTGGCCGTTTATCGTTTGCTAGCACCGGTAGCACGAATTTTACCATTTTCTAAAACATAGTTCACCCGGGGAAGGCTTGGTCTCAACTGAAATTCAAGTTAACCGATTAATCAAAGACTGTGCAAGCTTCCCAGCACCTTCCTCACATTCTAGCGGTCATCCTCGAAGAAGAATCAACGGAAACCATCGAGGATTGGCTACGTTAGAGCCGTTTTTTCTCACCACCGGCAAAAATCACCTCGGCTCACCATCGAGGCTGTAGTTGCCGACGTTTTCAGCCCCAAAGCGTCTTAATTTCATGTTCTACACATGCCACTGATGCTATAGGGCTAAACAACCAAAGCTTTAGAGGAGGAATGAGGGTTTCCGACATCGCCGGAACCCTAATCTCTGCTGCCACCGTGAGGCACCCCTTTCCGGCGATCTTCGGCCGCCGGCGCCCTTACCAATGAGCTCAGCGAGTCTGAAAATGGTGGGGGGGCGGCGAGTAGGTGGCCGGATGTGACACCCGGTTCCGAAAATAGAACCAAGTGAATGCATATGTGTGCCCAGGATGTTCATCACACATACACATGTACTTCACAAACTGAATTCCGAATATAACCACGAATAAATAGTGTTTAAGTACTTTATTACAATGACTCAATGTCTCATTCATGAATATCTAACTTATTCTTGCAGCGGAAGATTCTAAACGACAGCGGAAAAATGACTAAAACAGCAGGCTCCAACTTCAACTCCACAGGCATGTTGACGGTAGTGCGCACGCCTAGTACTCCACATGTTCCTTGAAGTACTCTTCTCCTGTAGCTGATGTATATGTGGGAATGCAAGGGTGAGTACATGTCGTACTCAGCAAGTGGGGGAAAAGTATGACATGTAGCTTACAAGAAGGTAGGCAATAAAAAGGTTCATTGCAGCAAGCAAATTTTATTTCACAAACACGTTAAAACAGCAACTATCTCTAGGTGAGTTTAATCCCATCATAACCAAGTATTTCATCAACATTCCTGCATCATAATTCACCGTTTATAATGTCTCAACCAGCCATTAATCTTTCTCAAGTTCATCCCATACTCATAAATATTCATAACCATCTCATATTCATATCACCGAAACCAAACTCATTTTCATGACCCAAAACAGTCCCGAAACCATCCCCAATGACCATACCACAACCATCCCGAATAACCATCCCAAGTTTTGCCTCTAACCATGGAAGTTGGCCAGGTGCTTCTAACCGGAAGCACGGCTATCATGATAGTTTTACACTCTGTAGAGGTGGTACCACTTTACCCACAAGTTTGTGATTTTATCACCCCTCGGCGACTAAAAAGAACCTCCATTATACCATTACACAACCGTTGGTGTATGGACAAGAGATCACAAAATAGCCTTTACAATGGGGCTACTAGGATGTACGAACTCACTGAGGTTTCACCGGCAGGCTCGAATCTCCATTCTCCCACCCACGGGCCCCCTCTTGTGCCATGCAGTTCCCAGGGTAGTCCCTCTCGACTCCCATTCCCCACGCCATCCAACGGTCCATAACAAGCTAGCAACACACCTAATTAGTCAGCTAAGCCGCACCCATATTTGGCCTTGTGGTGGCACTATTTTCTTGGCATGTGCTTGCATGAACCGGTCCTTAGATCTACGGCAAGCAAACCACCATCTCATTCAGCAACATCCACGAACCAAGCTCGCCTAGATCTCCCCGATTCCATGCTCATTAACATCATCAAGTTCTCATCATCTTTATTCATATGAGTGCAGTAGCTAACAAGTTTTATTTTGTCACACCCGGTTTTTCCGAAGAACAACCAAGTGAATATCACATGTATGCCAGGATCATTTTCTCATACATGTGATGACAAATAGTGAAGCATCATTTATTACAAGCCAGGTGTCGAATATAAATAAGTCTTACATAGCATATGTCTTGATGGACAATAAAAAGTTCATAAAATAGCAGCGGAATAATTATTCTCGTGGGCTCCGTCACAGGCGTTGCCCGGGGGACTCCATGAACTTAGAAACCTCTTTCGGATCCAAAGTCTTGATCATTAAACACCACTTCATTATCTTGACCTGAGCAGCAATATAGACCAACAAATATGCAAGGTTGAGTACCGATGGTACTCAGCAAGTGTGGGAAAGTCATTTCATGCATGGCTAGAACAAGAAGAGGTTGAACTCATGGTTAAAGCACTACACAATTATTGCCTACCACCTTAGCTTATTAAGCACCTACATTTCTACACAGGTGAAATGGTCCCAATCTCCCATCCCATCATCATAATCAAATAACCATAACATCATTTCCAATGTTAAGATCCCCGCTTAACATCCACAACTTCCAAAGCCATCATCCTCTAATCATGAATAAGTCCAAGCCGCTCTTGACCCTGAGCACGGCTGTCATGACAGTTTTGACTCTGCAGAGTTTGCACCACTGTACCCACATGTAGTAATTTCATCCCCCATTGTCGGGTGGACTAAAAGAACCTCCATTATGCCAGTGGCTACGAACCACATTCACACTTCCCAGGTCTGTAGCCAGGAGATCACTACGAAGCCTTTACAAAGGGATTCCCGACGAGCATGGGCCCACTGAGGTTTCACCCCTAACAGCATACAAGAGGCTCCAACCCCGCTGCAGTGGCCCCCTCTTGAGCCTTGCGGTTCATATGGTAGTTCAGCTGACACCTATTCCCCGCATCATCCAACACACCCATACTACGCCGGGGATACACCTAATTAATTGGCCAAGCTGCCCCATCTCAGCATGTGGTTGGCACGGTAAAGCCAGGTTACATGCTCCATGAACCGGTCCTTAGGATCCAGGCAAGTACTAAATACAAACCCGAGTCTCGTGCACCCAGCACCAACCAAATCATTCAACTTGTCTTGATCCCTACCTCTACATAAGTCATAACATCTCATTCAAGAGTATGGTAAATAAATTGATGATCTCATATCCTAATTATCCCATTCTAAGCATGGCTAAGCATAGGCATGTAAATGAATGATATAATAAAATAAATCCCAATCCGAGGCTACAAGGAAACAAGATAATGTAATTCTAAGGAAACTTCCTCGCATGGGTTTCATATTTCAATTGACAATGCAAATAATTCTATCTACATATCCTAGCATAGTATCAAAGTGGTCAAGGACACTTGCCTTCTTCCTGCTGCTCTGGGAATGGAAAGTCTTGTTCTTGGAAGGGAAAAACTTGCTCTGGAGCAGGTTCTACTCATACCATCACACATAGCAAAGAAAACAACAATCCATAAGACATAGTTCACACTTCCACTTCATACAAACCACACATTCACATTTATGAAAACCATTCACATTTCTATGTGTTGTGGTTACTCTATGTGTGTTGATTTAGGGCTTACATGCACTTTTAAACATGTGCATATGATTTCTACTTTTGTATTCATATTTATGTTTGCATACTATATATGAATTTCCAATTTAAATAAATTCCTTATATTCAATTGATACACATTTTAGCTACCAAGTATGCATGGAAGGTATTTTCCTAATCCAAATGTGTTTTCAGACCTTCTACCAAATCCTAAACTGAAATCTTTGGATTTTGGAGATTTCATTTATCATTTTCTAGTTATGTATACCTATTTTCCTATATTTTAAGATTTACTTTCTATACCTAGTTGTGAACTTTATTATGAAAATAATAAGACACACCATCTAAACAGAATAGGTTCTGACCTAAAATATTAAATAATATATTTTTGAACTTCTCCCCTGATGTGAACTATTTTACATTTATTTTACCAATTTTCAGAATTATTTCCTAGCCTAAAAATGTGTTTCTATATCTAATAAACATGAACACACCCAAACGGATTTCATTTGAGCCGAAAATTTATTTTTAGCTCATTCTAAAGCTTCCCAATTGTTAGTAGAGTTTAAGCTTGAATTTACAATGTGTGTGCCTCACCCTTTTTAAATTTAAATCTTAATTACATAGTCAAATTCCTAAATTTAATATTATATAAGATTAAAAAGGCAAACTTACCCCATCAAAGGGTCTATTATATTATTTTATAAATTTCCAGGGGTCTAACTACACATAACAGAGGGTTATTGCTAATTTTTATTTAGTCCAGGGGGCTAAAACTGATTTTTAATTGAATTTACATGAATTTCTGAAGTTCTAGGGGCTAGATCAGAAGTTTCCGGGGCTAGCTCGTATTTTCCGAGAACCCCAAGGGGTAGCGCGTAAGAATCCCGGCCTTTATAATGCGGGGCTGACGTGGACCGTCCGATTTAAAACAGACGGCTGAGATTATAACGCCGAACCGGTACGCGGGGATTTAAATTCTACCGTGCGATTTAAAATAGACGACGCACAAGCGGCCACGTCACTCTGATCGAGCACGGGCGGCGCTGCCCGGCGGCGCGCGGCGGCAGAAGGCCGCGATCTCACCGGAGAGCTTCGGATCTTCGTCAATTCTTCCTAAAACTAGGATTTCATAGCTTAGATCGGTGGAGGGGAGGTCGGGGATCTCACCTCGGGGGTTTTCTTGAGCTCGGAGGTCCTGGAAAGCGGTCGGCGACGAGGTCCGAGGTGAATTCACGGCGAGGCTCGTCGGCCCTGTGTTTGAAGCGCAAACCACCGAGTTTTCTGCACCTGCGTGATTCCCCAGAGGCAGTGGATCAAGATCAGCGCGTTAGATCAGAAATCCCGAGCGAAGATCGAGCGAAATTGGCCAGAGAAACTCGGGTTCTCACCGGAAGGAAAAACGGCTGATCGTGGGTGAAAATCGGGAAGATGCCGATGTTTATATAGCCGGGGAAGGGCGGCGTTCGGTTGTGATCGATTTTGCGTCGTCCAGAACCGAAATTCGGCTGGGATACGCGAGTATCCGGGGCGGTTTTGATTCGGAGGAGAGAAGAGTCCCGGCCGGCCGAGCGCGGCCGCGAGGAGGAAGAAGGATGGCAGGCCCCACACGTCAGCGAGAAAGGGAACGGGGCGCGCGGCTGCGGGCTGGCGCGGGGTGGGGTGGGCCGGCTGGTGGGTTTCGGCCCACTGGCCGTTTTTTTCTGTTTTTCTTTTCCTTTTTCCATTTATTTTCTGGTTTGAATTTGAATTTGAATTCCAACTAAATTTGAATTTCTGCAGCCCATGCAATACGTCCAAAAAATTTTAAATTCCCCTCTTAACAGGATTTTGGGGTGTTACATATTTCAGCTTCCCGTATCCCGTAAGTTAAGCGAAGCAAAAAGGGAAAACGACCATACCCGACTCATCAATGATGGTTAACAAAACTTGTAAACAACTATAAAAAGGATGTCCCATCAAGTTGACTCAAGCATATGAGTTTTCAAAAGCAAAACAGATTCAAAACATGGGATCAATATGGTCAACGGGCACTTGCCTTGTTCCCGTGCTTCGTGTTGCTCAAGCATCTTGAAGTCTTGGTGCTGTAGTTCCTTGTAGACGGCCTCTTGAGCGTGTCCTTCTACTCACGACTATGCACATACAAAATTTACAGCAATCAATTATCATGCACAAACCTTACTCAAGATGCAATGAGGTGGATGAATGCAATTCCTATGGTGCCGTCTTATAGAACCAGTTTGTATGTGTTCTTGCATGTTTTAATGGGCTTCCATTGGGTTTTATGGTGATCAAGGTTGCTGGGATCAAGTGTGGACGTGGTGATGTTCTTGATACAAGATGTAGATCAATTCCACCGTCAAAAATCGACAAAAACATGGTTTGTACACATGCAGAAGTTTCTGCTTGCCGGGGGCGAAGAAAACGGGTGTGTAGAAACAGCGGCAACGTCGTAATAGGTGTAATAAAGACCTACCTCACTTCTTCCTTACGGCAGGGCCTTCCTCCTAGCCATGGCAGCAGTGAAGGATTTTTACGTGGAGAATTATGGCTAGGGCAGAACATCGGGCTTCTTCTCCGACGATGGCGAGGCGTGACAGGGCTCGACGGCGGCCAAACTCCAGCAGGGGGGGTCTCGGCGACTTTGGCAGCAGGGGGGCAACTCAGCGACTTCGGCAGAGGGGGTGTGGCTAGGGGGGGTTATATTTATAAGGGGGAAAAAGAGAGTCCTAGGGGTGGAAACAAAGAGTCCTAGAAGTATGGGACTCAACCAAAGAATCCTATGGGTGGAAACAAAGAGTCCTAGAGGTGGGGGACTTAATCAGAGAGTCCTAGAGGTGAGGGACTTCACCAAAGAGTCCTAGAGGTGGGGGACTTCACCAAAGGGTCCTAGAGCTGGGGGACTAGGGTTCCCCCCTCAAGGGCTGCAGCCAAGGGGTCTCCCCCCTAATTGGTACGGCCAATTTGGAGGAAAATTCCGCCCAAATGTGAGGGAAATTACTCCTAGGGGAATTTTGGGGAATTTGGGGAAAATCAGGAAAATTTGGGAAGAATTTTGGAATTTTTGGGAAGGAAGAAATTTGGGGGAAATTGTGGTGGCTCAATTTTGCTATTTTATCTTTATTACTTTCCATTCCTTTCTCCATTTCTTCTTCTTTTTAAATGCTCCTATAAATGAAAAATGTATCAATGCATGGTAATGAAATTGAGGGTGTTACAAACCTACCCCCTTAAAATGAATCTCGCCCTCGAGACTCGATAGAGTGGAGAAGAGATGGGGGAATTCCGCCTTGAGATCTTCCTCACGTTTCCATGTAGTTTTGGCTTCCGTGTGATGGCTCCATTGTACCTTGCACCAACGGATCACTTTGTTTCTCGTGACCCTTTCCTTCACATCCAAGATTTTGATGGGGTGTTCAGCGTAGGTCAGATCCTCTTTGTGACACCCTCATCTCGGGGGTCAGCATAGGTTCATGTTTTATGAAGAGGAAACACTTTAAGAAAGTAGGGACAGAGAAAAATATCAAGAGGGTAGCCAATAAGAGCCGAATCCAGCTCTTACCGCGGCCGCTAGCCACGTGGAGTGTTCGGAGCTCATCCCTGCGAAGTGGGGAGAGGCCGCCGCCAAGCTGGCTACGTGGCAGGCTCGGGGCTCGTCTCCGCAAAAGGGAGAGGTCCGATCCTGTGGGACACGTGTTTCCCACGGAGCTAGCCTCTGCGGAAGAAGCAAAGGCATTTCCGCAAGACACGTGTCATCCTCGGAGCTAGTCCTCGCGGAAATAAGAGGACCAGTCGCGCGGGATACGTGTCGATCTCGGAGCCCACCTCCGAGAGGTCCTGTTCTATTGGACATGCGTCGTCACCGGAGCTTATCTCCGGGAGGTCTGTCGCTGCTGGACATGTGTCGACCTCGGGGCATGTCCCTGAAGAAAGAAGAAAGGAAAGACCGGCGCCAACACGTGGCGTGCGCGGAGCTCACCTCCAAAGGAGGGGGAGGTCTCGGTCGATTGACACGCGGCACAACCGGAGCTCGTCTCTGCGGAAAAGGAGAGACCAGGCCCCGGAAGGACACGTGGAGCCTCCGGAAGAAACCGACTTGTATTCCGCAACGTTACCATACCAAATCAACTAAAGATAAGATGATAGGATCCAACGACGATCTGAATAAGACTGTTATTCGGGATACAATTAGATTAGGACTCTTCTCTTCCCGATTATAAATGGAACCCAAAACCTCTGGCCGAAACCACAAACTTCTTTTCCAACTCTTGAGCCAACGACTTAGAGCCCTAGCCCCAACTCGCCGAGAAAGCCATCGCCGGAGCGCGGCGAGGAAGATCGCCGGAGGAAAGCCCAGCGGTCTGAGGAGGACCTCGAAGACCGGGAGGAACGTAAGGTAGGCCCCAATACCACCCTACGATATCGTTGTATTTTCCTTGCATCTGTTCTTTGATTCCTTTCGAACAGAAGCGTTTTCGTGGACAGATCACTTGATGATCAGATTGATCTAAAGACAAGATCATTGCTACGTCCACCTTTGATCCGAACACCTCTGTCCATGCAAGCCATGCAAGAACACACCAATCTAATAAAAAGATCATAGGATAGCATGCATATGCATCATCGCATCTAGTTTAAGGTTTGCGCATGATATTGATTACTGTGAATCTTGTATGCACGTGATCCTACATAGCAGGACAAGCTCAGGGAGCTGTCTACGACAAGCTGCAGCAACCAGGTTTTGAGATTCAAGAACAACCGGAACCGCAAGAACAAGGCAAGTGCTCCTTGACCATATTGATCCTATGTTTTGGGTAAAACTGTTTTGTTTTGCGAAAAGGTGTGCGTACTGAGTCAAACATGATGGGAAACCCTTTTATAGGAGTTTACTAGTTTTGGTTAAACCATCCTTGTCGCCTGGGAAGTTTTATGAGTCGTGTATGGTTTTTGCTTTATGCTTCGCTGAGTCTATGGGATTGGGAAGCGAGATAGATGTGTCTAGCTAACTGCACTCGTATTGATAATGAGAAACTGATGTTAATAATGGATATGGATCGGAGGGAGATCTAGGCAAGCCTGGGTTTGTGAATGAGGTAGCATGAGATGGTGGTTTTACTTGCCGTAGATCTAAGGACCGGTTCATGCATGCACATGCCAGGATAACAGTGCCACCACAAGGCCAAGTTTGGGTGCGGCTTAGCTGAGTAATTAGGTAAGTTGCTAGAGTGTTATGGACTGTGGAAGTCGTGGGGAATGGGAGTCGAGTGAGGACTGCCCCGGGAACTGCATGGCACAAGAGGGGGCCCGTGGGTGGGAGAATTGGAGATTCTAGCCTGCCGGTGAAACCTTAGTGAGTCCATACATCTAGTAACCCTTTGTAAAGGCTATTTTGTGATCTCTTGACCATACACCGACGGATGTGTACTGGTATAATGGAGGTTCTGCAGTCGCCGACGGGTGACGAAATCACAAACTTGTGGGTAAAGAGGTGCAAACTCTGCAGAGTTATTAAAACTATCATGACAGCCGAGCTTACGGTCACGAGCACCTGGCTAAACTGCCATGATTAGTTGGGATAGTTATTGGGATGGTTATTGGGAAGGTTCTTGGTTATGGTTATTGGTTTGGTTATGGTTTGGTTGTTGGGACTGTTGAGTCCGGGTAATGAGATGGTTGCATAACTGTTGAGTCATGGCAACAAGTTTGGTCTCGGTGTGAAACAAAGTTGTTTTAAGATGGTAGCGAATACGGGGAGGTATTCGTGAGATGGTAGCGAATACGAGGAGGTATTCGTGAGTAAGAATGAGGTTGGTTAATGTTCGGGTGGAATATGGAAAGCGACGGAGGTATGTTGGCAATTTAGTACATGCTGGGATTACATTCATTTAAAGTTAAGTTGTTGTTTTATCATGATTTTATAAATTTGCTTTTCTGCAAATAAGCCTTTTTATACCTACCTTGTTTATGAGCTGCATATCATGTATTTTCCCGCACTTGCTGAGTACATCATTGTACTCAAACTTGCATTATTACTTCATCATCAGCAGCAAGAGAAGCCTACTGTGAAGACCAAGTGGAGCATTATGGCGTGCGATCTATTCTCAACCTTGCCTGTGGAAAGGAGTGGAGATGGAGCCACTACTGCTTAGTTTTGCTTCTGCATTAGTTTTTGCTTCCGCATTAGAATAAAGACTTCCGCTGCGTAGAAATAAGACTTCCGCTGTGAGCATGAGTCCAAGACTCATGAGGTATTGTAATAAACTCTGTTATTCGTGGTAATATATAATCTGAATTCAGTTTGTGGAACGTATGTGTATGTGTGATGAACATCCTGGGCACACATATGCATTAGTTCTCGGTTCCGTGGTTTTCCCATAGAATTGAGGGTGTCGCAGATTGGTATCAGAGCCACGGGTTGACAGTAGGTTATATGCCTAGATAGAAACCTTAGATTAATAATAGAGCCACGGGTTAACAGCAAGTTACACCCCTAAATAGGAGTCACAGGTAGCTAAGCCACGCTGACCAAAGGAAGCATCCTAGGGTGAATAGCTTAGATTGGCCTTGAAACCACCTTGGCATAGGGAACCATCCTTGAATAGGAGTTGTGTGGGCCCTTGTGATGATTATTTGTGATTATGTGCTTAGTGTGAAGTTGTGGGACGTCTCAAAACGTTGTCCATATCCACACGTAAGAAGAAAGAGGTGTGAGATGTCTCGGCACTTGCTCACATCCTCATATGGGCTAATAGATACATAGTCCAACTCACCTTGATGCATATAGTTAAAGGGTATCTACCTAACCTTCTAACATTCTATTCTAATTTGACCTCTCTCACAGATGGTGAGAGGAAACGCCGGCCGAAGGAACGTCCGTGACAACCAAGAGGATGATCACGAGGAAGTTCCTGTTAACCCCGGAGCTGGCGAGAACAACCTAGAAAGGTTGATGGCCATGCAAAACCAGCTCATGCAAACCATGATCCAAACTTTGGGTCAGTTGCAGGCCAACCAAAACCCCGTTCCGGCACCACCGCCACCACCACCGTCGGCTCATAACAGGTTGGGAGAGTTCATGAGGACTCGACCACCCACCTTTGCTCAAGCTAGTGATCCCATGGAGGCCGATGATTGGTTAAAATCCATGGAGAAAAAGCTTGCCATTGTTCAGTGCAATGACCGAGAGAAGGTTCTCTTCGAGTCGCACCAACTTACGGGAGCCGCTGCTGACTGGTGGGATGCCCTGAGCAACGCTCATGCCAACCCGGATACAATCACTTGGACTGAGTTCAAGGAAAGTTTCCGCTCTCACTACATCCATGCTGGTGTAATGATGATCAAAAGGCAGGAGTTCGAAGGTCTCCGCCAAGGACAGAAAAGTGTGAATGAGTATCTCAACAAGTTCATACAACTGTCCCGGTATGCCCCCGAAGATGTCAACTCAGATCAGAGGAAGCAGTATCTGTTCATGAGAGGGTTGAACAATGAGATCCAGGTTCTGGTCCTCAACAATGACTACGTAAGATTCCAGAAGCTGGTTGACAAGGCCATAGTAGTTGAAAACAAGATCCGAGAGATCGAGCGAGAGTGCAAGAGGAAGATGCCATACCAGCCCCAAGGGAGCAACGTACGACCTAGGTACATGCCCCCTGCACCGCAGTATGGATCGACCACTCCTGCATACCGCCCTGGTCAGCCACCACAGCAACAATTTGTTGCACCGGCACCTCGTGTGCCCATGCCTCCTGCGCCCCGACCTAACAATGGCGCCCCTGTTCAAAACCCCCGCCCCAACGTACCTGCTGCCGTAGGCAACAGGGCATGCTTTGCATGCGGGGAAGTAGGCCACTTCGCGAACCAGTGCCCGAGGAGAGGCCCTGGACAGCAAGGTAACGTGCCCAAGCAGAACCCACGACCGAACGGAGGAGACAATCAAGGGAACCGTGGACAGCAGAACTATGCTCGCGGCCACGTGAACCATGTCACTGCTGAGGAGGCACAACAGGCTGAGGACGTCGTAATTGGTATGTTCCTTGCCAACTCCAACCCAGCCACCATCTTATTTGATTCTGGAGCATCGCATTCCTTCATATCATCCAAATACGTTGCCAAACGTCATCTACCTGTATCCCATTTAGAATGTGCTATGTTAGTTAATTCTCCCGGAGGAGAAATGAGGACTAATATAGTATGTCCTAAGGTAAGCATTAAAATAAGGGGGGTAGACTTCCTTGCCAACCTTATTGTTTTGGACTCCCAAGGGATTGACATCATACTCGGAATGGATTGGCTAAGCAAGCACAACGGAGTAATCCAATGTGCTGAGAGGAGCGTGCAGTTGACAAACGAGCACGGTATTCGTGTCGAGTTTGAGTCAGCCCAGCAAACAACCGAACGGGCAAATTTGAACCACATTGAAGGAACAACATTGGACAGCATACCAGTGGTTCAGGAATTTTCGGACGTATTCCCGGAAGAGCTTCCAGGTATGCCACCTGACCGGGACATCGAGTTTGCCATCGATTTGGAACCCGGAACTGCACCCATAGCCAAGAGACCCTATAGGATGCCCGTCAACGAGCTAGTTGAACTCAAGAAGCAAATTCAAGAACAGTTAGAAAAGGGTTTTATCCGTCCAAGCTCGTCACCATGGGGAGCTCCAGTGCTCTTCGTAGACAAGAAGGATGGAACCCAAAGGATGTGCATGGACTATAGGTCCCTCAATGAGGTAACAATCAAGAACAAATACCCTATGCCCCGTATAGAGGACCTGTTCGACCAAATGAAAGGAGCCCGAGTGTTCTCCAAGATTGATCTTCGGTCGGGATACTTCCAGCTCAAGATTAAGCCCTCTGATATACCTAAGACAGCCTTTCGGACACGGTATGGTTCGTATGAATATTACCGTTATGTCGTTTGGGTTGACCAATGCACCCGCATACTTCATGTACGTTATGAACAAGGTCTTCATGGAGTACTTGGACAAGTTCGTCGTGGTTTTCATCGACGACATTATGGTGTATTCAAAAAGTGAGGAGGAACATGAAGAACATCTGAGATTGACCTTGCAGATGTTGCGTGAGCATCAATTGTATGCCAAGCTCAACAAGTGTCAATTTTAGCTAAAGGAAATATCTTTCCTAGGCCACATTATCTCCAAGGAAGGGGTATCGGTTGATCCTGGAAAGGTGAGAGATGTTCTGAAGTGGGACCAACCGAAGAGCGTGAGGGATATTCGGAGTTTCCTTGGGATGGCAGGATACTATCGACGCTTCATTAAAGACTTCTCTAAAATAGAAAAACCTATGACGGAGTTGCTAATGAAGGGAAAGGTCTTTCAATGGACACCAGCATGCCAAGAAAGTTTTGAGGAACTCCAGAAAAGGCTAACTACAGCACCGGTACTGGTATTGCCAGATGTAAGCAAGAGCTTTGACATATATTGTGACGCATCCAGATAGGGGCTCGGATGTGTGCTCAGGCAGGAAGGACAAGTAGTAGCCTATGCCTCACGGCAATTAAAGAAGCACGAGCTTAATTATCCTACACATGACTTGGAGCTAGCAGCAGTGGTGCATGCCTTGAAGATTTGGAGACATTATATCCTTGGTCATCGATGTGAGATCTATACGGATCATAAAAGCCTCAAGTACATATTCACACAAACGGACTTGAATTTGAGGCAACATCGATGGTTAGAACTCATCAAGGATTATGATGTTGGAATCAACTACCACCCCGGGAAGGCCAATGTAGTAGCTGATGCATTGAGCCGAAAGGGAGCATGTCACCAACTCACGGTTTGGGAGCTACCACCCGAACTACGTAAGGAATTCGAACGGTTACACCTCGGATTCTTGAATAACATGGAAATAATAGAGATACACTCCTCATTGGAGCAAGAAATAAGAGAGGGCCAAGCAACGGACGAGGAGATCAAGGATATCAAGGAAAGAATCCGACAAGGAATAGAGAAGGATTTCAAGGAGGATGAAAAGGGTACGCTTTGGCTAGGAAAAAGGGTTTGTGTGCCAAACATAAGACACCTCCACGACATGATATTGAAGGAGGCACATGATTCCCCCTATTCCATACATCCCGGAAGCACCAAAATGTACAAAGACTTGAAAACTTGTTATTGGTGGGATGGTATGAAGAGGGATATAGCCAAATACGTTGCCCTATGCGACACATGCCAACGGGTGAAGGCCGAACATCAAAAACCCGCTGGATTGTTGCAACCTTTGAAAATACCCGAATGGAAGTGGGAGGACATCAGTATGGATTTCATCGTCGGATTGCCATGTACTCAATTGGGATACGACTCCATCTGAGTCATTGTGGACCAAATGACAAAACCGCCCATTTTCTCCCTGTAAAGACCAGTTACAACGTTGCACAATTGGTAGAGTTGTACATGGAGCAGATCGTGTGCCGTCACGGAGTTCCGAGGAGGATAGTCTCGGATCGAGGTTCTCAGTTTACCTCAGATTCTGGAGGAAGCTGCAGAAAGCCATGGGTACACGACTGGATTTTAGCTCCGCCTATCACCCACAAACTGATGGGCAAACCGAAAGGACAAACCAAATTCTGGAGGACATGTTGAGAGCTTGCGCCTTGAAATGTGGGCATAGTTGGGATAGGAGTTTACCGTATGCCGAGTTCTCCTATAACAACAGCTATCAAGCTAGCTTGAAGATGTCGCCTTTCGAAGCATTATATGGTAGACGGTGTAGAACGCCACTGTTTTGGAACGAGACCGGAGAGAACCAGGTGTTTGGACCCGAAGTGCTACAAGAAGCTGAAAAGCAAGTCCAGATGGTACGGGAGAACTTAAAGGCTGCTCAGTCACGATAGAAAGGCTATGCGGACAATAGGCGTAGGAAGTTGACCTTCGAAGTAGGAGACTTCGTATATTTTAAGGTGTCGCCTATCCGAGGCCAATGACGTTTCAACGTCAAAGGCAAGCTAGCACCTCGCTACATCAGACCATTTAAGATTCTGGATAAGCGAGGAGAAGTAGCCTATCAACTAGAGCTCCCAAACCACCTCTCCGACGTACATGACGTGTTTCATGTATCCCAGCTCAAGAAGTGCTTAAGAATACCAGAGGAACAAGTATCAATGGGAGAGCTTAAACTTCAAAAGGACCTGACTTATGCGGAACATCCTATCCGAATCTTGGACGTAAAGGAAAGGGTCACTCGGAACAAGGTGATTCAATGGTGCAAGGTACAATGGAGCCATCAAACCGAAGCTGAAGCCACATGGGAGCGTGAAGAGGATATCAAGGCAGAATTTCCCCATCTATTTTCTGCTAACGAATCTCGAGGCGAGATTCAATTTAAGGGGGGTAGATTTGTGACACCCTCATCTCGGGTGTCAGCATAGGTTCATGTTTTATGAAGAGGAAACACTTTAAGAAAGTAGGGACAGAGAAAAATATCAAGAGGGTAGCCAATAAGAGCCGAATCCAGCTCTTACCGCGGCCGCTGGCCACGTGGCGTGTTCGGAGCTCATCCCTGCAAAGTAGGGAGAGGCCGCCGCCAAGCTGGCTACGTGGCAGGCTTGGGGCTCGTCTCCGCAAAAGGGAGAGGTCCGATCCTATGGGACACGTGTTGCCCACGGAGCTAGCCTCTGCGGAAGAAGCAAAGGCATTTCCGCAAGACATGTGTCATCCTCAGAGCTAGTCCATGCGGAAATCAGAGGACCAGTCGCGCGGGATACGTGTCGATCTCGGAGCCCACCTCCGAGAGGTCCTATTATATTGGACACGCGTCGTCACTGGAGCTTATCTCCGGGAGGTCTGTCGCTGCTAGACACGTGTCGACCTCGGGGCATGTCCCTTGAGAAAGAAGAAAGGAAAGACTGGCGCCAACACGTGGCGTGCGCGGAACTCACCTCCAAAAGAGGGGGAGGTCTCGGTCGATTGACACGCGGCACAACCAGAGCTCGTCTCTGCGGAAAAGGAGAGACCAGGCCCCGAAAGGACATGTGGAGCCTCCAGAGCTCATCACCGTGAAGGTAACGAGTTCTGGAGCGGCTGTTACGCGTAAGAATACCGGTACGTAAAAGAAACCGACCTGTATTCCGCAACGTTACCATACCAAATCAACTAAAGATAAGATGATAGGATCCAACGACGATCTGAATAAGACTCTTATTCGGGATACAATTAGATTAGGACTCTTCTCTTCCCGATTATAAATAGAACCCAGAACCTCTGGCCGAAACCACAAACTTCTTTTCCAACTCCTGAGCCGACGACTTAGAGCCCTAGCCCCAACTCGCCGAGAAAGCCATTGCCGGAGCACGGCGAGGAAGATTGCCGGAGGAAAGCCCAGCGGTCTGAGGAGGACCTCGAAGACCGGGAGGAACGTAAGGTAGGCCCCAATACCACTCTATGATATCGTTGTATTTTCCTTGCATCTGTTCTTTGATTCCTTTCGAACAGAAGCCTTTTCGTGGACAGGTCACTTGATGATCAGATTGATCTAAAGACAAGATCATTGCCACGTCCACCTTTGATCCGAACACCTCTGTCCATGCAAGCCATGCAAGAACACACAAATCTAATAAAAAGATCATAGGATAGCATGCATATGCATCATCGCATCTAGTTTAAGGTTTGCGCATGATATTGATTGTTGTGAATCTTGTATGCACGTGATCCTACATAGCAGGACAAGCTCAGGGAGATGTCTACGACAAGCTGCAGCAACCAGGTTTTGAGATTCAAGAACAACCGGAACCGCAAGAACAAGGCAAGTGCTCATTGACCATATTGATCCTATGTTTTGGGTAAAACTGTTTTGTCTTGCGAAAAGGTGTGCGTACTGAGTCAAACATGATGGGACACCCTTTTATAGGAGTTTACTAGTTTTGGTTAAACCATCCTTGTCGCCTGGGAAGTTTTATGAGTCGGGTATGGTTTTTGCTTTATGCTTCACTGAGTCTATGGGATTGGGAAGCGAGATAGATGTGTCTAGCTAACTGCACTCATATTGATAATGAGAAACTGATGTTAATAATGGATATGGATCGGAGGGAGATCTAGGCAAGCCTGGGTTTGTGAATGAGGTAGCATGAGATGGTGGTTTTACTTGCCGTAGATCTAAGGACCGGTTCATGCATGCACATGACAGGATAACAGTGCCACCACAAGGCCAAGTTTGGGTGCGGCTTAGCTGAGTAATTAGGTAAGTTGCTAGAGTGTTATGGACTGTAGAAGTCGTGGGGAATGGGAGTCGAGTGAGGACTGCCCTGGGAACTGCATGGCACAAGAGGGGGCCCGTGGGTGGGAGAATTGGAGATTCTAGCCTGCCGGTGAAACCTTAGTGAGTCCATACATCTAGTAACCCTTTGTAAAGGCTATTTTGTGATCTCTTGACCATACACCGATGGATGTGTACTGGTATAATGGAGGTTCTGCAGTCACCGACGGGTGACGAAATCACAAACTTGTGGGTAAAGAGGTGCAAACTCTGCAGAATTATTAAAACTATCATGACAGCCGAGCTTACGGTCACGAACACCTGGCTAAACTGCCATGATTAGTTGGGATGGTTATTGGGATGGTTATTGGGATGGTTATTGGGAAGGTTCTTGGTTATGGTTATTGGTTTGGTTATGGTTTGGTTGTTGGGACTGTTGAGTCCGGGTAATGAGATGGTTGCATAACTGTTGAGTCATGGCAACAAGTTTGGTCTCGGTGTGAAACAAAGTTGTTTTAAGATGGTAGCGAATACGGGGAGGTATTCGTGAGATGGTAGCGAATACGAGGAGGTATTCGTGAGTAAGAATAAGGTTGGTTAATGTTCGGGTGGAATATGGAAAGCGACGGAGGTATGTTGGCAATTTAGTACATGCTGGGATTACATTCATTTAAAGTTAAGTTGTTGTTTTATCATGGTTTTATAAATTTGCTTTTCTGCAAATAAGCCTTTTTATACCTACCTTGTTTATGAGTTGCATATCATGTGTTTTCCCGCACTTGCTGAGTACATCATTGTAACACCCCAAAACCTGTTAAGAGGGGAATTTAAAAATTTTTGGACGTATTGCATGTGGTGCAGAAATTCAAATTCAAATTGGAATTCAAATTCAACTCAAAAAAGAAAAGAAAAAGAAAAAAAAGCCCCGGCCCGTGGGCCGAAACCCACCAGCCGGCCCACCTCGCCCCCGCGCCAGCCCGCAGCCGCGCGCCCCGTTTTCCTCTCACTCACATGTGGGGCCCGCCGTCGTCTTCCTCCTCGCGCGCGCGCTCGGCCGACCCGGGACTCCTCTCTCCCCCGAATCGAAACCACCCCGGATACCCGCATATCCCAGCCGAATTTCGGTTCTGGACGACTCCAGCTCGATCCCAACCGAACGCCGCCCTCCCCCGGCTATATAAACACCGGCATCGTCCCGTTTTTCGCCCGAGATCGGCTGTTTTTCCTCCCGGTGAGAACCGAAGCTCCGATCACCGTTTTCTCTCGATCTTTGCTCGGGTTCTATGATCTAACGCGCCGATCGTGTTCCACCGCCTCCGGGGAATCACGCAGGTGCAGAAAACTCGGTGGTTTGCGCTTCAGACACAGCGCCGACGAGCATCGCCGTGAACTCACCTCGGACCTCGTCGCCGACCGCCTTCCAGGACCTCCGAGCTCAAGAAAAACCCCGAGGTGAGATCCCCGGCCTCCCCTCTACCGATCTATGCCATGAAATCCCAGTTTTAGGAAGAATAGACGAAGATCCGAAGTTTTCCGGTGAGATCGCCGCCTCCCGCCGCCGTGCGCCGCCGGGCAGCGCCGCCCTCGCTCGGTCAGAGCGACGTGGCCGCTTGTGCGCCGTCTATTTTACATCGCACGGTGGAATTAAAACCCGCACGTACCAGTTCGGCGATCTAATCTGAGCTGTCTGTTTTAAATCGGACGGTCCACGTCAGCCCTGCATTATAAAGGCCGGGATTCTTACGCGCTACCCCCTGGGGATCTCGGAAAATACGAGCTAGCCCCGGAAACTTCTGATCTAGCCCCTTGAACTTCAGAAATTCATGTAAAATTCAATTAAAAATCAGTTTTAGCCCCTGGACTTAATAAAAATTTGCAAAAACCCCTCTGTTATGCATAGTTAGGCCCCTGGAAATTCTTAAAATAATAAATTAGACCCTGTAGTAGGGTGAACTTACTTTTTTTTAACCCTATATGATATTCAATTTAGAAATTTGAATGTGTGACTAGGATTTAAATTTAAAAGGAAATACAAACACATTGTAAATTCAAGTTTAAACTCTACTAACACTTGGAAAACTTTAGAATGAACTAAAAATAAATTTTAGGCTGAAATGAAATCTGTTTGGGTGTGTTCAAGTTTATTAGTTCTAGGAACACATTTTTAGGTTAATAAATAATTTTGAAAATGGGTAAAATAGATTTAAATTAGTTCACATCAGAGGAGAAGTTCAAAAATATATTATTTAATATTTTATATCAGAACCTATTCTGTTTAGATGAGGTGTCTTACTATTTTCATAATAAAGTTCACATTTAGGCATAGGAAATAAATCTGAAAATATAGCAACTAGGTATGCATAACTAGAAAATGATAAATGAAGTTTCCAAATCCAAAGATTTCAGTTTAGGATTTGGTAGAAGATCTGAAAACCCATTTGGAGTAGGAAATTACCTTCCATGCAAACTTGGTAGCTAAAGAAGGTATTAAAGAATTTGTTTAAATTGGAAATTCATATATAGTGTGCAAACAGAAATCTGAATACAAAAGTTAGAAATAATATACATATGTTTAAAAGTGCATGTAGGCCAAAAATCAACACAAATAAAGTAACCACAACACTTAGAAGTGTGAATGACTTTCATAGGTGTGAATGTGTGGTTTGTATGAAGTGAAAGTGTGAACTATGTCTTATGGATTGTTGTTTTCTTTTGCTATGTGTGATGGTATGAGTAGAACCTGCCCCAGAGCAAGTCCTTCCCTTCCAAGATCAGGACTATCCATTCCCAGAGCAGCAGAAAGAAGGCAAGTGTTCTTGACCACTTTATTCCTATACTAGGATGTGTAGATAGAGTTATTTGCATTGTCAATTGAAATATGAAACCCATGCTAGGAAGTTTCCCTAGAATTGCATTACCTTGTTTTCCTTGTAGCTTGGGATGGGATTTTGCTTTATTATATCATTCATTCATATTACTTATGCTTAGCCATGCTTAGAATGGGATAAGTGGGATATGATATTATCAACTTGCTTACCTTACTCTTGAATGAGATATTATGAGTTACGTAGAGGTAGGGATCAAGGCAACTTGGATGATTTGGTTGGTGCTAGGTGCACGAGACTCGGGTTTGTGTTTAGTACTTGCCTGGATCCTAAGGACCGGTTCATGGAGCATGTAATCTGGCTTTACCGTGCCAACCACATGCTGAGATGGGGCAGCTTGGCCGATTAATTAGGTGTATCCCCGACGTAGTATGGGTGTGTTGGATGGTGCGGGGAATAGGTGTCAGCTGGACTACCATATGAACCGCAAGGCTCAAGAGGGGGCCACTGCAGCGGGCTTGGAGCCTCTTGTATGTTGTTAGGGGTGAAACCTCAGTGGGCCCACGCTCGTCTGGAATCCCTTTGTAAAGGTTTCGTAGTGATCTCCTGGCTACACACCTGGGAAGTGTGAATGTGGTTCGTAGCCACTGGCATAATGGAGGTTCTTTTAGTCCACCCGGCAACGGGGGATGAAATCACTACATGTGGGTACAGTGGTGCAAACTCTGCAGAGTCAAAACTGTCATGACAGCCGTGCTCACGGTCAAGAGCGGCATGGACTTATTCATGATTAGAGTATGATGACCTTGGAGGTTGTGGATGTTAAGCGGGGAGCTTAACATTGGAAATGATGTTATGGTTAATTGATTATGATGATGGGATGGGAGATTTGGACCATTTCACCTGTGTAGTAATGTAGGTGCTTAATAAGATAAGTTGATAGGTATTAATTGTGTAGTGCTTTAACCATGAGTTCAACCTCTCCTTGTTCTAGCCATGCATGACATAACTTTCCCACACTTGCTGAGTACCATCGGTACTCAACCTTGCATATTTGTTGGTTTATATTGCTGCTCAGGTCAGGAAAATGATGTGGTGTTTCATGATCAAGACTTTGGACCCGAAGAAGGATTATAGGTTCATGAAGTCCCCCGGGCAACGCCTGTGACGGAGCCCACAAGAATAATATTCCGCTACTGTTTTATTTACATGTTATGAATTTATTATCGTCCATGGAGACGTATGCGATGTAAGACATATTTATATTCGACACCTGGCTTGTAATAAATGATGTTTCACTATTTGTCATCACATGTATGAGAAAATGATCCTAGCATACATGTGATATTCACTCGGTTGTTCTTCGGAGAAACCGGTTGTGACAGAAGTGGTATCAGAGCCAAGGTTGCCCGTAGGAACGTGGACCTAGGTAGAAATGGACGTATTTAAGGACCCTATTTTCTTAAAAACTATTTTACAAAGGTGTGGTTTGAAAAGTGTTATTTAATGGGGTCACTTTATTCATCTTACCCCCAACTTTTATTCAAAATAGGATTTTTGTTTAAAATCTTATCTAACTTAATTTTAAATGCTTTATGTTTTAGATGGTCCGCATGATTCATACCGCCTGCAAGTCCACCGGAGGGAGAGTTCCCGTAGTTGCCCTTGCCCTGAGAGAGGAGGACCGTCCGGTGACGTATCTCTCCTACGGATTGGCAGTAGGAGGCTTGTTGCGCCGTCTTCGACGCATGCTCCAAGCCGCCGGCAATACGGGCAAGCTAATCATACACTACAGCTCCACCCGAACCATCCGTGAGAAGCGGGAAGAGTGGAGTTCAGAAATGAGGATTATCCACGAAAATCAGCTGCTCAAGATCCACCGCTCTCCAGCTTGTCGAGCGACACAGGTCGATGCGGAGAAGGATGTCACCTAGGAGGCAAGCACCTGCCAGAGTCACATCTACCGTCGCCACCTGGACAGGACTGAGTACATGTATGTCCTCCATCGTGAGAGTGGTACAACGGAGTACAAGTACCCGCCAGTACAGCAGGGGACTTCCCATGAGCACATGGACTTGTGCTTGGAGGATGCTGCTATGCTCAGCACTCGACTGCAGGAGTGTCAGCAGGAGCTTCAGGATGTACGTGACACCCTGAAGGAGACTGAGGCGTTGCTTCGAGCCAGCTTGAGGGTGAGAGAAAGAGGAGATAGGAATGAACTGTGTGTCACCGTGAATGACACATAGACTCCTGACTCCCCCGATCGCCGGCGAGCAGGCGTCGCCGCACTTCTCCCCCAGCAGCCTCCCCACCCAAAGCGGAGTCGGAGGGCAGCCGCAATAATGAAGAAGATCCCGAGGAGCCATCTCAGTGATACGAGTAGTGTAGAGTCCTTTCCCTTAGTTTAGCAGATATCGAGTAGTCGAGTCGTTACCTTAGTTAAGGGTGTGATTATGTTTGGTGTGTGATGTGAGTTGTGGAAGCCAGGGGCAATTGTCCACAACCTCGTCTTCAGGATTGTTTTGCTTTGATGTGTGAACCCCTATAAATAAAGAGTGTGTTTATTTCACATGAGACATGAAACCTTCAGAAAATATAAATATAATAAGGTCTCAAAATTTTAAGTTTAAAACAAGCAAATTGGGAAGTTAATACTTAATGCTTTAAGTTAACATCTAGTTGATCATGATAGATGGCCGGAAGAGGAAAGGGTCGTGCTACCAACCCCGCCAACAACAACGATGAGGCCGGCAACCCTCATATTTCTGGAGGACAAGACAGGGGCGGTCGCCATGAAGGAGTTGATCCCATCCACCAAATGCTTGAAAAATCAGAATCAGCTCATCCAGAGCCTGACTCAAGTGGTGGCCAACTTGCACCAAGCTCCACCTCCACAAGCTGCACCACGCCAACCAAGGTTGAGTGAGTTTCTAGGGACTCAACCTCCAAAGTTTGCAAGTGCTGCTGAACCTCTGGAGGCAGATGATTGGCTAAAGACCATTGAGAGCAAGATGAGGATCATACAATGCCAGGGGTTTGAGAGGGTGCTGTTTGCCTCTCACCAATTGCATGGACCTGCTGCTGATTGGTGGACCGCTTACGTGGCCGCCCATCATGACCCTGAGAACATCACTTGGGAAGAGTTCAAGCGTAGCTTCCGCAACCACTACATACCAAGGGGTGAACTTAAAAACAAGAGGAAGGAGTTCTTGGGGCTGCAGCAAGGAAACATGACGGTGAGGGAATACCTCACTAAATTCACCCAACTATCCCGTTATGCACCACGGGACATAGAGACTGATGAGCAGAAACAGGATTGCTTCGTGGAAGGACTTACAGCAGAAATGCAGTGTGCAATGTCCTCCAACGAGTATGAAAGTTTCCAAAAGATGGTGGATAGAGCATTTGTTGTGGAAAGGAAGCTGAAGGCCTTGGAAAATGAAAACAAGAGGAAGGCGGGATGGTCACACCAAGCCTCGGGTAGCAACACCCGCCCACGTCTGATGCAGCAACCCGCAGGGCAGACGAGCCGTGCTGCGGTACCCTACTCAGCACCGAGAGGGTACAACCCGAACTTCAGGCCTCCGGCAGCACCACCACAGCCACAACGTCAGTTTGTACAGCAGTCTCGCCCCACATATCAACCTCGACCAGCAGGACAAGTGCCACCAAACCAACCCCAAGACAACAAAGGCCAGGCACCTAAGGTTGGGGTGCGATGCTTTAACTGTGGTGAAGTGGGGCACTACGCCCATAAGTGCCCAAAGAAGAAGCCCATGCAGCCACAACAACAGAATGTGATGCGAGGACGGGTGAACCACGTGACCATGGAGAATGATGTGGTGTTCAATGACCAGGACTTCGGACCCGAAGAAGGATTCTAGGTTCATGGAGTCCCCCGGGCAACTCCTGTGACGGAGCCCACAAGAATAATATTCCGCTGCTATTTTGTTTACATGTTATGAACTTATTATCGTCCATCGAGACGTATGCCTTGTAAGACATATTCGACACCTGGCTTGTAATAAATGATGCTTCACTATTTGTCATCACATGTATGAGAAAATGATCCTGGCATACATGTGATATTCACTCGGTTGTTCTTCGGAAAAACCGGGTGTGACAATCATTGTACTCAAACTTGCATTATTACTTCATCATCAGCAGCAAGAGAAGCCTACTGTGAAGACCAAGTGGAGCATTATGGCATGTGGTCTATTCTCAACCTTGCCTGTGGAAAGGAGTGGAGATGGAGCCACTACTGCTTAGTTTTGCTTCCGCATTAGTTTTTGCTTCCGCATTAGAATAAAGACTTCCGCTGCGTAGAAATAAGACTTCCACTGTGAGCACGAGTCCAAGACTCATGAGGTATTGTAATAAACTCTGTTATTCGTGATAATATATAATCTGAATTCAGTTTGTGGAACGTATGTGTATGTGTGATGAACATCCTGGGCACACATATGCATTAGTTCTCGGTTTCGTGGTTTTCCCACAGAATTGAGGGCGTCACACTCTTGAAGCGCGAGGTCATCCATCGGTACTTAATCTTCTGGTACTCTTAGGCATTTCTTTAGCTGAGATACGTGAAACACGTCGTGCACATCGGAGAGGTGCGTTGGCAGCTCTAGTTGATAGGCTACCTCTCCTCGCTTGCCCAGAATCTTGAATGGCCCGATGTAGCGAGGTGCTAATTTACCTTTGACGTTGAACCGTCGTTGGCCTCGGATAGGTGACACCTTAAGCTATACGAAGTTTCCAACTTTGAAGGCCAATCTTCTTCGCCTATTGTCCGCATAACCCGTTTGTCGTGACTGAGCGGCCTTCAAGTTTTCACGTATCGTTTGGACTTGCTTTTCGGCATCTTGCAGCACTTCGGGTCCGAATACTTGACTTTCTCCAGTCTCATTCCAGAACAGCTGTGTTCTACACCGTCTACCATACAATGCTTCGAAAGGTGACATCTTGAAGCTGGCTTGGTAGCTGTTGTTGTACAAGAATTCAGCGTACGGCAAGCTCCTATCCCAACTACGCCCATGTTTCAAGGCGCAAGCTCTCAACATGTCTTCCAAAATTTGATTTGTCCTCTCAGTTTGCCCGTTGGTTTGCTGGTGATATGTGGAGCTGAAATTCAATCGTGTACCCATGGCTTCATGCAGCTTCTTCCAGAATCTAGAGGTAAATTGAGAACCTCGATCTGAAACTATCCTCTTCGAAACTCCATGACGACACACGATTTGCTCCATATACAACTCGGCTAGCTGTGCGACGGTGTACTTGGTTCTAACAGGAAGGAAGTGGGCTGTTTTCGTCAATCGGTCCATGATAACCCAAACGGAGGCATAGCCAGACTGAGTACGCGGGCAATCCGACTATGAAATCTATGCTGATGTTTTCCCACTTCCACTCAGGTACTTTTAATGGCTGCAACAATCTAGCGGGTCTTTTATGTTTGGCCTTCACTCGTTGGCACATGTCGCATAGGGCAACATATTCAGCAATATCCCTTTTCATGCCATCCCACCAATAGCATGTTTTCAAGTCCTTGTACATCTTTGTACAGCCGGGGTGTATGGAATAAGGTGAGTCATGTGCCTCCTTTAGTATCGTGTCGCGGATGTGCTTTATGTTAGGCACACAAATCCTTTTCCCTAACAAAAGTGTGCCTTTCTCGTCTTCCTTGAGATCCTTTTCTATGCCTTGTTGGATTCTTTCCTTGATTTCCTTTATTTCCTCATCCGTTGCTTGGTCATCTCGTATCTCTTGTTCCAGCGTTGAGTTCAATTCGATCACTTCCATCTTGTTCAAGAATCCGAGATGCAACCGTTCAAACTCCTTACGCAGCTTGGGTGGCAGCTCCTGAACCGTGAGTTGATGACATGCTCCTTTTCGGCTCAACGCATCAGCTACTACATTGACCTTTCCGGGGTGATAGTAGATTCCAACATCATAATCCTGTATGAGTTCCAACCATCGACGTTGCCTAAAATTCAGATCCGTTTGCGTGAATATATACTTGAGTCTCTTGTGATCCGTATAGATCTCACATTGGTGACCAAGGATATAATGCCTCCAAATCTTCAAGCCATGTACCACGGCTGCAAGTTCCAGGTCATGTGTGGGTTAATTCAGATCATGTTTCTTTAGTTATCTCGATGTATAGGCTACCACTTGTCCCCCTTGCATGAGCACACATCCAAGCCCTTGTCTTGATGCGCCACAATATATATCGAAACTCTTGCTCACGTCCGGTAATACCAAAACCGGCGCTGTTGTTGATCTCTTCTTTAGCTCCTTAAAGCTGTCTTGACACGCTTGTGTCCACTGAAATGATTTCCCTTTCATGAGCAACTCAGTCATAGGCTTCACTATTTTGGAGAAATCCTTGATAAACCGGTGGTAGTATCCAACCATCCCAAGGAAACTCCGAATATCTCTCACATTCTGCGGTTGGTTCCACTTCAAAACATCCCTCACTTTTCCGGGATCAACCGATACTCCTCCTTCGGAGATGATGTGGCCTAAGAACGATATCTCCTTTAGCCAAAACTGACACTTGCTGAACTTAGCATACAATTGATGCTCTCAAAGTTTTTGCAACGTCAATCTCAAGTGTTCCTCATGTTCTTCCTTGCTTTTCGAATACACCATGATGTCGTCGATGAAAACCACAACGAACTTGTCCAAGTACTCCATGAAGACTTATTCATGAGGTACATAAAGTATGCGGGTGCATTCGTTAACCCAAAAGACATAACGGTATACTCGTATGAACCATACCGTGTTTGAAATGCAGTCTTGGGTATGTCAGAGGGCTTAATCTTCAGCTGGAAGTATCTCGACCGAAGATCAATCTTGGAGAAAATTAGGGCAGCTTTCATTTGATCGAATAAGTCCTCTATGCGTGGCAGCGGGTACTTATTCTCGATCGTCACTTCGTTGAGAGACCTATAGTCCACACACACATCCTTTGAGTTCCATCTTTCTTGTCTACAAAGAGCACGGGGGCTCCCCACGGTGACAAGCTTGGGCGTATAAAACCCTTATCTAGCTGCTCCTGAATTTGCTTCTTGAGCTCCACTAATTCATTAGCAGGCATCCTATATGGCCTCTTTGCTATAGGTGCAGTTCAGGGTACTAAATCAATGGCAATTTCAATGTCCCGGTCAGGTGGCATACCTGGGAGTTCTTCCGGGAACACATCTGAATATTCTCAAACCACCGGAATGCTTTCCAATGTCACTTCTTCAATGTGGTTCAGCACTGCCTTCTCGGTTGCAGGTTGGGCTGCCTCGAACTCAATACGAGTACCATGCTCACTCGTCAACTGCACGATCCTCTGAGCGCATTGAATTACTCCGTTGTACTTGCTTAACAAGTCCAATCCAAGTATTATATCAATCCCTTGGGAATCCAAGACAGTAAGTTTGGCGAGAAAGTCTACCCCCCTTATTTTAATGCTTACCCTCGGAATAGAACTCACGGGTGAAAGAAGTGATTTCCCAACTATATGGATCAAGGTGTATGAACTAAGCAACTTCTTTTATTAATTTCAGCCTATATGAGGATGTGAACAAGTGCCGAAGCATCTCACATCTCTCTACTATGTGTGGATGTGGACATTCGTCGAAGCGTCCCACAACTCACACCAGCACACAAACCAAGCAATCATCACAAAAATTCAGCACACCACTCTTATTCAAGCTACTACGATCTAAACGTTACTATTACAGCTTTATTCAACGGAAACCTAAAATTAATCGTGAGAACCGGTGCTGTTCTCGCCGTGTGACGGGGGTGGTTCATACATGGGCGCACGCCATGGTGAGTCGGCAGTCCATGTAGGGATAGAAGATGCTGGTGCTCCATTTGCTCCCGCGTTGGCACGAGTCTCCTCCTGTTTCTCCAGCAAATATAGCTTCTTATGGAGGTAATGGATTTCTTCTTGTGCGCTTGCGTAGCGGTTTCCTAACTCCACGAGCAACCTCTGAGACTTATCAGCAGCTTGTGGGTTGGAAAGAGCTCCTCCATGGGGTCCAATGATCTCCCTTGTACCACTCTTCCGATATGGGTGCAGCTCAAAAGTAGTGTTCCCAAGCTGCTCACGGAAGGCGTAGCACAATCTGGTGAGTGCATCCCATGTGGCATCATCAATACCTTATGCCCTTGTAGCTCTCCATGTGGGTGTGAAGTGTCGTGTGACAACCCTACCGTTAGATAGGATGGTTACTTCAGCCTTCCACTCTTCATGTCTGAGACGAGGGACTTTCTTGAGGAGATACTCCTGGTATAGGCAGCAGCAATCCAGAAATTCTTTGAGCTCCTTGGATATGTGTCCTCCTTCCATTCCGTCGGACCGGAATTCTCGAACTGAATGTTTGGCCCGTTCATCACCTTCATTATTAGGCTCAGCAAGGGGTGACTCCTCTTTGGATTCATCTCCTCCCGACATAGCTTCATGAGGCTCCACGGGATGTAAGCTTGCGTAGAAGTCCTCCTGAGGTGCGTACCAATGCCGTTCTTGTGGGTCATCTTCCATGTCGTCTTCGAATGGTTCCACCTCTTCCGGATCCTCTTCCTCATGCATAGAGCTATTGATGAGGACATCTCTCCTTTGCATACAATGCAAGGACCGATCACTAGAGCACGTGCACGACAATTGGATCTCCAGGTACGTTCTAACCTTGTCAATTGTTTTTCAGAACTTACGCTTGTTCCATGTATGTTTTATTGATTAGGAACAATGGAGAGGACCAGCAAGGGCTGGGAGGAGTCCATGGAGTCATGGAGGAGGAGATAGGACGTGCACACCAAGGAGGAGCCCAAGTACAACTCGACTTCGACTCCACCTCGGGTTGCTGGAGCTGCCTTCACCAAAACTGATGTCCAGGACACATACGGAGTCGGATTTGGACGTTCTATATATGGTTGGAACCGTGATTTCGTAAAGCTTCCAATGGAACCAGCCCCACCTCGAAATTCCTACTAAGTTGACGGGAATCAGCGAAACAAGTGGGTGTCCAGAATCTGTCCGGTGCTGCGCCACCGCCTTTTGGGCTGCTGGCCCGTGTATCGTGTGGAAGCCCATTAGGGTTGCGTCCAGGGGTCTTGCACGCCCCTAAACTCCTTTTTATACAGCAGCCGTCACCATATTAGGGTCGGATTTTGCTTAGTTACAATCTATCATTAAACAGTGTCACCGATCATCGGTTGTGAGACCCCAAATTCGTGATCAATTCAGTTTTGATTGCAACTTCTCTGTTCTTGCTTGTGTTCTTGATTGCGCTTGCAGGGATAAGCCTTCATGGCAAGGTCATTCGTGTGACACGGGTGATAACCAACGGAGCAGTGGTGTAGTGATTGCGGGGTTTCGTTCGTTTGGAGCCTTGGATCATCAACGTCGAGATCTCCACCCAATCAAGTTTACCCTACCTCTCGGAAGATCGGGACTCATCCTCCTATCAATTAGTATCAGATTTCCAGGTTCACCGTGAGTTATACTTGTGTGCCCTTTAGATTTATTTTGTTTCAGTCCTATCGTCCACAAAAAGCCACAAAAAAATTTAGTTTCCCTGACCTACAACCCCCGCTCAACCTTTTGCACAATTTAGTTTCGGAGTCCGTAGTTCTGAGTTCGTGTCCTAGGTTGAGTTTAGTTGCTGGTTTAGATTTGTTTTGGTTCAGTTTTGTTTCTTCCATCCGCTGCCATCTACAAAAAACCAATCTATAAAAAAATTCCATCCACCGATTCGTTTATGTTGCAGTTTCCACCACCACCACAACCTGATTTGGGGTATCCTCCTTAAAACGGGCATAACTTTTCGCTCGTAACTCCGATTGAGGCGCATTTTTTCCCGGAAAGGTCTCGAAAAAGTCCACATACTATACACTAGCTACGCCGGTCACGGCGTTTTCAAAAAAAATTAAGAAGGCCCTCGTTTCGAACTCTGAAGTTCCAGCACCAGTTTTTCCAATCGCTCCTAAATTTGTGCCGATCTCATCTTTCATCGGTTTGAGCTAATACTTGGTGTTGTTTCTATTCTTGTGCCCCTGGTTGAGAAAAATATCAAAAAAATAAAGAAATTTTTTTTTGATTTCTACTAGTGCTTCAAGAGAAAAACAGGAGGCTAAGGGGTTTTCTAGTTGTGCTATTTCTGTGTGAGTGCTGGATACTTGCTGATATTATCCTTGTTGTTCATCATCATTCATCCTTGTCCTTGCTTGTTGCCACAACTGTTCTAATACATTCTTAGGCCAGCAACAATTATTTGGACACTTATTCAGCATTGCTATCTGTTACTAACTTGTGTGCCACATACATATACTGCATTTGAGATTTCTAAGCTCCACCTTCTCTCGAGCAGAACAGATAACCTTTGCAATCACATCCACTCTCTACTTGCTTCACACCGGTCACCGTTGGCCACCTGCAGTGCTGGTAAGAAACTTGTAAGAGCGGGGTAAGACGCATCTTACTGATCGATTTTCCACCCACTTCGGAGAGCGTAGTAATAGGGTTCTTCATGATCTTTTTGTCTTTGTTTCTGTTTTGTACTAACAATGACAGGAAAAAAGCCTATGGATAAGACCTCTGGTTCTACACCTCCGGATGATGATGAGTGTGTGTCCCATATGGAACTAAGGGACATGATGCGGGCAATGACCGAAACTTTAAATAATTACCAGACCACTACAACAGCCATCTTTCAGAGGCTCCATACAAGTGTTGCTGGTCTGACCACACGGTTGGACGAGATGGAGACTCGTCTTCCCCAACAAGCTACACCCTCTATCATCCTTGATGGTGATGCACATGCTCACTACGACACAGAGGATGACTTCAATAACGATGAGGTTGATGCACAGCAGCGCCGTCGCCCTCGACGAAATTGTCAAGGTATGGGAGGTAGACCTCGTCCTCATGCTCCTGAACAAGATAATGATCCTTATGCTAAGATTAAGTTTTCTATTCCAACATTTTATGGATCTTATGATGCTGAGACTTACTTGGATTGGGAGATGATGGTAGAACAAAAATTTAGCTCTCATCTTGTTCCTGAGCGACATAGAGTTAGACAAGCCACTAGTGAGTTTAAAGATTTTGCTATAATCTGGTGGAATAAACTTGTCAATACACGTAATGCACCACAGACATGGGTTGCGTTAAAAGAAGAGATGCGTGCTAGGTTTGTTCCTTCTTCATATAGATGTGATCTTCTTAAGAAATTGCAACGCTTTGATCAGGGTGACATGACTGTCCAAGAGTACTACCAAGAGTTGCAAAAAGGTATACTTGTGTCACACCCGGTTTTTCCGAAGAACAACCAAGTGAATATCACATGTATGCCAGGATCATTTTCTCATACATGTGATGACAAATAGTGAAGCATCATTTATTACAAGCCAGGTGTCGAATATAAGTAGGTCTTACATAGTAAATGTCTCGATGAACAATAATAAGTTCATCACAAGTAAATAAACTAGCAGCGGAATATTATTCTTTAGGGCTCCATCACAGGCGTTGCCCGGGGGTCTTCATGAACCTAAAAACCTTCCTCGGGTCCAAAATCTTGGTCATTATACACCACCTCATTATCTTGACCTGAGCAGCAATATAAACCAACAAATATGCAAGGTTGAGTACCAATGGTACTCAGCAAGTGTGGGAAAATTTTATCATGCATGGCTAGAACAAGGGGAGGTTGAACTCATGGTTAAAGCACTACGCAATTAATACCTATCACCTTAGCTTATTAAGCACCTTCATTACTACACAGGTGAAATGGTCCCAATTTCCCATCCCATCATTGTAATCCAATAACCATAACATCATTACCAATGTTAAGCTCCCCGCTCAACTTCGAAAACCATCAATCCTCTAATCATGAATAAGTCCAGGCCGCTCTTAACCGTGAGCACGGCTGTCAAGACAGTTTTGACTCTGTAGAGTTTGTACCACTGTACCCACAAGTAGTGATTTCATCCCCCGTTGCCGGGTGGACTAAAAGAACCTCCATTATGCCAGTGGCTACGTTCCACATTCACACTTCCCAGGTGTGCGGCCAGGAGATCACTACGAAGTCTTTACAAAGGGATTCCCGACGAGCGTGGGCCCACTGAGGTTTCACCCCTAACAGCATACAAGAGGCTCCAACCCCGCTGCAGTGGCCCCCTCTTGAGCCTTGCGGTTCATATGGTAGTCCAGCTGACACCTACTCCCCGCACCATCCAACACACCCATACTACGCCGGGGATACACCTAATTAATTGGCCAAGCTGCCCCATCTCAGCATGTGGTTGGCACTGTAAAGCCGGGTTTCATGCTCCATGAACCTGTCCTTAGGATCCAGGCAAGTACTAAACACAAACCCAAGTCTCGTGCACCCAGCACACAACCAAAACATCCAACTTGCCTTGATCCCTACCTCTACATAACTCACAATGTCTCATTCAAGAGTATGGTAATATAAACTGATGATCTCATTTCCCAAATATCCCATTCTAAGCATGGCTAAGCATATGCATGTGTATAAATGACATGACAATATAAATCCCAACCCAAGCTTCAAGGAAACAAGGTAATGCAATTCTAGGGAAACTTCATAGCATGGGTTTCATATTTAACTTGACAATGCAAATAATTCTATCTACACATCCTAGCATAGGATCAAAGTGGTCAAGGACACTTGCCTCCTTCTTGCTGCTCTTGAAATGGGTATTCCTGGTCTTGGAATTGAATAACTTGTTCTTGAACACGTTCTACTTCATACCATCACACATAGCAAAAGAAAAACAACAATCTATAAGACATAATTCACACTTACACTTCATACAACCCACACATTCACATTTATGAAATTCATTCACCATTATATGTGTTGTGGTTACTTTATGTGTGTTAAGTTGTGGCTTGCATGCACTTTTAACCATGTATATATGATTCCTACTTTTGTGTCCACATTTATACTTGCATACAATGTGCCTTCACAATTTCTATCAACCCTAAACTGAATTCTTTGTATTTTAGAAACTCCATTTATCATTTACTAGTTGCTATATTTTCAGATTTATATTCCTATGCATAATTGTGTATTTTATTATTAAATTAGTAATACACATCACCTAAACAGATTAGGTTCTGGTCCTAAATAATTTAAAATCATATTTTGACCATGGCTTATGATGTATACTATTTCATAATTATTTTCCCTATTTTTCTATAACTATTCTTTATTTAAAAATGTGTCCCTATACTAATAAATGTGAATAATAGATGAAACAGATTTATTTCAGCCTAAAAATATACTTTTATCTCACTCCAAAATTTTCTAAGTACTGAGAAAGTTTTTAATTAATTTTGACAATTATGTTTGTCCCCCTTTTTAATTTTTAAACACTAGTTACATATTCAATTTTCTAAATTAAATACTAAACAGGGTTAAAAAGTAAACTCACCCCATTACAGGGTCTATAATATTATTTTCATAATTTCCAGGGGTCTAGCTACACTTATCAGAGGTGTTTTTCTTAATTTCTATTAAGTCCAGGGGCTAAAACTGATTTTTAAATGAATTTACATGATTTTCTGGAGTTCCAGGGGCTAGATATGAAGTTTCCGGGGCTAGCTCTCAATTCCAGAGAACCCCAGGGGGTAGCACGTAAGAATTCCAGTCTTTATAACGCGGGGTCGACGTGGACCGTCCGATTTTAAACCGACGGCTGAGATTATAACATCGAACCGGTACGCGGGGTTTTAAAATCTACCGTGCGATTTAAAATAAACGGCGCACAAGCGGCCACGTCGCTCTGATCGAGCGCGGGCGGCGCTGCCGGCGGCGCACGGCGGCGGGAAGCGGCGATCTCGCCGGAAAGTTTCGGATCCTCGAGAATTCTGCCTAGAACTGTGATCTTATGGCCTAGATCGGTAGAGGGGAGGTCAGGGATCTCACCTCGGGGGTTTTCTCGAGCTCGGGGGTCCTGGAAAGTGATCGGCGGCGAGGTCCGAGGCAAAACCACGGCGAAGCTCGTCGGCGCTGCGTTTACACCGTAACTCTCCGAGTTTTCTGCACCTGCAAAGTTCCCCGGAGGCGGTGGATCAAAACCAGCGAGTTAGATCAGAGTTTCCGAGCTTAGATCGGCCAGAATTCACCGGCGAAGTCTCGGTGCTCACCGGAGTGAAAATCGGCGATCGCGTGGGAAAAACTGATCGGATCGGGAGTTTTTATAGCCGGGGAAGGGCGGTGGGTCTGTTGTGATCGAGTTGGAGTCCTCTGGGTCCAGAATTCGGGCGACGGGACGCGGTTTCCCGATCGGTTGCGATCGCGTGCGCGGGAGAGAGTCCGGGGTCGCGGGGTTAGGGATGACATGTGGGTCCCACCCGTCGGTGAGAGGCAGCGCGGCGCGCGCGGGGGCGGGCTGGCGCGGGAGTAGCTGGGCCGGCTGGCGGGTTTCGGCCCACTGGCCAGTTTTTTCCCGTTTTCCTTTTTCTTTTTCCATTTCTTTTCTGTTTTGGGTATAATTTGAATTCCAGTTTGAATTTGAATTTTTGCAAAACATGCAACACGTCCAAAAATTTTTAAATTCCCCTCTGAACATGGTTTTGGGTTTTGAATCAAAATTTGGGGTGTTACAGCTCTACCCCCCTTAAAAGAAATCTCGTCCTCGAGATTGGTGTTTCTAAGAAAACAATTCCGGAAATTGTGCCTTGAGCTCGTCTTCCCGTTCCCAGGTGGCTTCCTCTTCTGAGTGATGCTTCCACTGCACCTTGCACATCCGGATTCTCTTATTTCTAGTGAGGCGTTCCATTGTCTCCAAAATCTTGTATGGTTGCTCAGCATAAGACAAATCCTCAGCTACATCCACTTCATTCATGGGTAACACCTCTTCAGGCGTTCTCAGCCATTTCTTGAGTTGTGACACATGAAATACATCGTGCACGTCCGATAGATGAACCGGTAACTCTAGTTGGTACGCCACTTCGCCTTTTCTTTCCAAAACTTGAAAGGGTCCGATGTATCGAGGTGACAACTTCCCTTTCACCTTGAACCGACGAAGTCCTCTGATAGGGGACACCTTGAGATAAACATAGTCTCCCACGTTGAAAACGAGTTCTCTCCTTCGTACATCAGCATAACTCTTCTGGCGTGTTTGTGCTATCCTCAAATTGTTGCGAATCTCCCTCACCTTCGCCTCGGCTTCTTGTAGCACTTCTGGACCAAACACTTTTCTTTCTCCTGTTTGGTTCCAAAATAGGGGAGTTCTGCACTTCCTTCCATACAAAGCTTCAAACGGTGACATTTTCATACTAGCTTGATAGCTGTTGTTATAGGAAAACTCCGCATACGGTAAGTTCTTGTCCCAACTCCTATTGTTTTTTAGTGCACATGCCCTTAACATATCTTCAAGGATCTGATTGGTTCTCTCCGTCTGCCCGTCAGTTTGGGGATGATAGGCAGAGCTGAAGTTCAGATGGGTTCTCATGGTTTCATGCAACTTCTGCCAAAACCTCGACGTGAACTGTGTCCCTCGGTCCGACACTATCTTCTTTGGCACTCCATGGTAACACACAATCCTTGACATGTACAATTCTGCCAATTTGGATCCGCTGTAGCTTTCTTTCACAGGGATGAAATGAGCTACCTTGGTTAGCCTATCAATAATGACCCATATTGAATCATACCCAGATTGGGTCCTAGGCAATCCTACGACAAAATCCATGCTGATTTCTTCCCACTTCCATTCAGGCACTTTGAGTGGTTGCAGCAATCCCGCGGGTCGTTGATGTTCTGCTTTCACCAACTGACATGTGTCACATAGGGCAACATGTTCCGCGACATCTCGCTTCATGCCATACCACCAATACCTGCTTTTGAGGTCCTGGTACATCTTCGTACTCCCAGGATGAATGGAATAGTCAGAATCATGAGCCTCCTTTAAAATCAATTCACGGATCTCCTTTACTTCTGGCACACAGATTCTTTTCCCGTGCCACACCGTTCCTTGTTCATCCTCTCTAAAACCAGGAGCTCTATTTTCCTTGATGAGCTGTCTGATCTCTTGTATCTTCTCATCATTCTTTTGGCCCTCGCGTATGTCTCGCTCGAGTGTGGAGTCCACTTCCATGGCGATGGCTTCACCACTATTTACTAGACACATATTGAGTCTTATAACCTCGTCCTTCAATTCTGCAGGCATGTCCTTCAAACTCAACTTATTGACCTGCACTTTCCGACTCAGAGCATCGGCCACGACGTTTGCTTTCCCAGGATGATAGTTGATGCCCACATCAAAGTCATTGATTAGCTCTAGCCATCTCCTTTGTCTGAGGTTGAGATCTGGCTGTGTGAATATGTACTTCAAACTCTTATGATCCGTATATATCTCTGTCCTCTTCCCCATCAAATAGTGCCGCCAAATTTTCAACGCGTGTACCACTGCAGCTAGTTCTAGGTCATGTGTAGGATAGTTCTTCTCGTGCTTCCGAAGCTGCCGGGATGCATATGCCACGACATGTCCTTCTTGCATGAGAACACATCCCAACCCATTTCCAGAGGCATCGCAGTACACTGTGAAATTCTTCTGCATATCTGGCATAACCAGCACTGGGGCTGTTGTCAATCTCTTCTTTAGCTCCTGAAAGCTCGTCTCGCACTGTGGCGTCCAGGTGAATGTGATTCCCTTTTCCAATAGTTTGGTGAGAGGTCTCGAGATCTTAGAGAATCCCTCAATAAACCGTAGATAGTATCCAGCCAATCCCAAAAAGCTTCGAACTTCCCCGACATTTTCAGGGGTCTTCCACTTCTGGATATCCTCGATTTTGGCGGGATCTACGGAGATTCCTCCCTCCGAGATTATATGTCCTAAAAAGGGAACTCTCTTCAGCCAAAACTCACACTTGCTCAACTTGGCATATAATTAGTGTTCTCTCAACCTTTGCAACACCAACCTTAGATGTTTCTCATGTTCTTCTTCATCTTTGGAGAAGACGAGAATATCATCTATGAAAACCACCACAAATTTGTCCAGATATTCCATGAATACCTTGTTCATGAGGTACATGAAATATGCCGGGGCATTGGTTAGCCCAAAAGGCATGACAGTGTATTCATACAGTCCGTACCGAGATACGAAAGCTGTCTTGGGAATATCTGATTGCCTTATCTTGAGTTGGTGGTACCCCGACCTGAGATCAATTTTCGAGAACACACAAGCTCCCCTCAACTGATCAAACAAGTCTTCAATGCGGGGTAATGGGTACTTGTTTTTGATGGTTACCTCGTTCAAAGCACGGTAATCCACGCATAACCTTTGGGTTCCGTCCTTCTTGGGCACAAATATCACCGGAGCTCCCCATGGTGAGGAACTAGGACGAATATACCCCTTCTCCGTCAATTCTCTCAAATGATCCTTGAGCTCTTCTAGCTGCTTGGAGTCCATTCGATAAGGTCTCTTGTATATCGGGGTTGTTCCCGGTACTAGCTCAATTGCGAACTCCACGTCACGGTCGGGAGGCATACCTGGCAATTCCTCCGGAAAAACATCTGGATATTCCCTGATAGTCCTGATTTCCTCAACTTTCACCTCTACTTGATTTAATTTAATGTCCCTCCTAGGCTCGTGTATTGTTATGAACTTTACTCTGGTACCACTGGGGTGAGTTAGTTCCACCGTTCTGGTCGAACAATGGATGATTCCTTTATGTTTGGTCAACCAATCCATACCCAAAATAATATCTATCCCTTGTGAATCTATCACTATGAGGTTAGCCGTAAATACTACCCCATTAATGTCTAGGCTCACTTTGGGACACACTTGTCTTGTCCTTATTTCTCCACCTGGAGAGTTTACCGCTAGCATATGGTTCATTTGTGTGGTTGCTAGGTCATGCTTCTTAACAAACCCTTGAGCAATGAACGAGTGGGTAGCACCAGAATCAAACAGCAGAGTTGCAAGGTGTAAATTGGCAGGAAACTTACCAACTACCACGTCGGGTGCCTCTTGTGCTTCCTCCATAGTGACGTGGTTCACCCGTCCTCTCACTACATTCTGCTGTTGTGGTGGCGCAGGCTTCTTCTTTGGGCATTTATGGGCGTAGTGCCCCACTTCACCACAGCTGAAACATTGCACCCCAATCTTAGATGCTTGGCCTTTGTTGTCTTGGGGTTGGTTTGGGGGTCCTTGCACTGCTGGTCGAGGTGGATATGCGGGGCGAGGCTGCTGCACAAACTGACGTTGCGGCTGTGCTGGTGCCGCGGGAGGCCTGAAGTTCGGGTTGTACCCTCTTGGTGCTGAATAGGGTATCGCAGCACGGCTCGTCTGCCCCGTAGGTTGCTGCATCATATGTGGGCGGGTGTTGCTCCCTGAGGCCTGATGTGACCACCCCGCCTTCATCTTATTCTCATTTTCCAGGGCCTTTAGCTTCCTTTCCACCACAAATGCTCTGTCCACCATCTTTTGAAAGCTTTCATACTCATTGGAGGACATTGCACACTGCATCTCTGGGGTAAGTCCTTCCACGAAACAATCTTGTTTCTGCTCATCAGTCTCTATGTCTCGTGGAGCATAACGGGATAGTTGGGTAAATTTAGTGAGGTATTCCCTCACCGTCATGTTTCCCTGCTGCAGTCCCAAAAACTCCTTTCTCTTGTTTTTGAGTTCACCTCTTGGGATATAGTGGTTGCGGAAGCTACGCTTGAACTCTTCCCAAGTGATGTTCTCAGGGTCATGATGGGCGGCCACGTAGGCGGTCCACCAATCAGCAGCAGGTCCCTGCAATTGATGAGAGGCAAACAGCACCCTCTCAGACCCTTGGCACTGTATAATCCTCATCTTACTTTCAATGGTCTTCAGCCAATCATCTGCCTCCAGAGGTTCAGCAGCACTTGCAAACTTTGGAGGTTGAGTTCCTAGAAACTCACTCAACCTTGGTTGGCGTGGTGCAGCTTGTGGAGGTGGAACTTGATGCAAGTTGGCCACCACTTGAGTCAAGTTCTGGATAAGCTGATTTTGATTCTCCAGCATTTGGTGGAGAGGATCAACTTCTTCACGGCGACCACCCCTGTCCTGGCCTCCAGAAAGATGAGGGTTGCATGCCTCATCGTTGTTGTTGGCGGGGTTGGCAGCACGTCCTTTTCCTCTTCCGGCCATCTGGCAGAATCAACCAATGTCAATTTGAAATCATTTAGCATCATCTTACTACTTTCATTTGTTTGTACTTTGAAGTGTTGAGGCTTTGTTATGCTTTTACGAGGGTTCATATCTCACACCAAATAAATGCACTATTATTTCCTGTGGGTTCACACACCAAAGCAAAACAATCTGAAGACGAGGCTGTGGACAATTGCTCATGGCTTCCACAACTCACGTCACACACCAAGCATTATCACACCATTAACTACGTAACTACTCGACTACTGGACCTCTTGCTAGCTAGGGGAAAGACTCTACACTACTAGTCCTCTTGAGCTGGCTCCTCGGGATCTTCCTCCTCATTTCGGCTACCTTCTGACTCTGCTTTAGGTGGGGAGGCTGCTGGTGGAGAAGTGCGACGACGCCTGATCGCTCGGCGATCCGGGGAGTCAGGAGTCCATGGATCACTCACAGTGACACACAGTTCATTCCCGTCTCCTCTTTCTCTCGCCTTTAAGCAGGCTCGCAGCAACGCCTCCGTTTCCTTCAGGGTGTCTCGGACATCCTGAAGCTCTTGTTGACACTCCTGCAGCCTAGTGCTGAGCATAGCAGCATCCTCCAAACACAAGTCCATGTGCTCATGGGAAGTCCCTTGCTGCACCGGTGGGTACTTGTACTCCGTGGTACCACTCTCACGTTGGAGGACATACATGTACTCAGTTTTGTCCAAGTGGCGACGATAGATGTGACTCTGGCAGGTGATGGCCTCTCAGGTGACATCTTTCTCCACGTCAACTTGTGTTGCTCGACAAGCTGGAGAGTGATGAATCTTAAGCAGCTGATTCTCGTGTATAATCCTCATCTCCGAACTCCATTCTTCCCTCTTCTCATGGATGGTCCTGGTGGAGTTGTAGTGGATGATTAGCTTGCCCGTATTGCCGGCGGCTTCGAGCATACGTCGAAGACGGCGCAACAAATCTCCTACTGCCAATCCGTAGGAAAAGTACGTCACTGGACGACTCTCCTCTCTTTCGGCAAGGGCAACTACGGGAACTCTCCCTCCTGTAGACTTACGAGCGGTGCGAATCATGCGAACCATCTAAAACAAAAGAATTTAAAAATTAGGTTAGATAAACTCTCAAACAAAAATCCTATTTTGAATGAAAGTTGGGGTAAGATGAAGAAAATGACTCCTTTAATAACACTTTTCCACCCACACTTTGGAAAATAGTTTTTAAGAAAATAGGGCCCTTAAATACGTCCATTTCTACCTAGGTCCACGTTCCTACGGGCAACCTTAGCTCTGATACCACCTCTGTCACACCCGGTTTTTCCGAAGAACAACCAAGTGAATATCACATGTATGCCAGGATCATTTTCTCATACATGTGATGACAAATAGTGAAGCATCATTTATTACAATCCAGGTGTCGAATATAAGTAGGTCTTACATAGTAAATGTCTCGATGAACAATAATAAGTTCATCACAAGTAAATAAACTAGCAGCGGAATATTATTCTTTAGGGCTCCATCACAGGCGTTGCCCGGGGGTCTTCATGAACCTAAAAACCTTCCTCGGGTCCAAAATCTTGGTCATTATACACCACCTCATTATCTTGACCTGAGCAGCAATATAAACCAACAAATATGCAAGGTTGAGTACCAATGGTACTCAGCAAGTGTGGGAAAATTTTATCATGCATGGCTAGAACAAGGGGGAGGTTGAACTCATGGTTAAAGCACTACGCAATTAATACCTATCACCTTAGCTTATTAAGCACCTTCATTACTACACAGGTGAAATGGTCCCAATTTCCCATCCCATCATTGTAATCCAATAACCATAACATCATTACCAATGTTAAGCTCCCCGCTCAACTTCCAAAACCATCAATCCTCTAATCATGAATAAGTCCAGGCCGCTCTTAACCGTGAGCACGGTTGTCAAGACAGTTTTGACTCTGCAGAGTTTGTACCACTGTACCCACAAGTAGTGATTTCATCCCCCGTTGCCGGGTGGACTAAAAGAACCTCCATTATGCCAGTGGCTACGTTCCACATTCACACTTCCCAGGTGTGCGGCCAGGAGATCACTACGAAGCCTTTACAAAGGGATTCCCGACGAGCGTGGACCCACTGAGGTTTCACCTCTAACAGCATACAAGAGGCTCCAACCCCGCTGCAGTGGCCCCCTCTTGAGCCTTGCGGTTCATATGGTAGTCCAGCTGACACCTACTCCCCGCACCATCCAACACACCCATACTACGCCGGGGATACACCTAATTAATTGGCCAAGCTGCCCCATCTCAGCATGTGGTTGGCACTGTAAAGCCGGGTTTCATGCTCCATGAACCGGTCCTTAGGATCCAGGCAAGTACTAAACACAAACCCAAGTCTCGTGCACCCAGCACACAACCAAAACATCCAACTTGCCTTGATCCCTACCTCTACATAACTCACAATGTCTCATTCAAGAGTATGGTAATATAAACTGATGATCTCATTTCCCAAATATCCCATTCTAAGCATGGCTAAGCATATGCATGTGTATAAATGACATGACAATATAAATCCCAACCCAAGCTTCAAGGAAACAAGGTAATGCAATTCTAGGGAAACTTCCTAGCATGGGTTTCATATTTAACTTGACAATGCAAATAATTCTATCTACACATCCTAGCATAGGATCAAAGTGGTCAAGGACACTTGCCTCCTTCTTGCTGCTCTTGAAATGGGTATTCCTGGTCTTGGAATTGAATAACTTGTTCTTGAACAGGTTCTACTTCATACCATCACACATAGCAAAAGAAAAACAACAATCTATAAGACATAATTCACACTTACACTTCATACAACCCACACATTCACATTTATGAAATTCATTCACCATTATATGTGTTGTGGTTACTTTATGTGTGTTAAGTTGTGGCTTGCATGCACTTTTAACCATGTATATATGATTCCTACTTTTGTGTCCACATTTATACTTGCATACAATGTGCCTTCACAATTTCTATCAACCCTAAACTGAATTCTTTGTATTTTAGAAACTCCATTTATCATTTACTAGTTGCTATATTTTCAGATTTATATTCCTATGCATAATTGTGTATTTTATTATTAAATTAGTAATACACATCACCTAAACAGATTAGGTTCTGGTCCTAAATAATTTAAAATCATATTTTGACCATGGCTTATGATGTATACTATTTCATAATTATTTTCCCTATTTTTCTACAACTATTCTTTATTTAAAAATGTGTCCCTATACTAATAAATGTGAATAATAGATGAAACAGATTTATTTCAGCCTAAAAATATACTTTTATCTCACTCCAAAATTTTCTAAGTACTGAGAAAGTTTTTAATTAATTTTGACAATTATGTTTGTCCCCCTTTTTAATTTTTAAACACTAGTTACATATTCAATTTTCTAAATTAAATACTAAACAGGGTTAAAAAGTAAACTCACCCCATTACAGGGTCTATAATATTATTTTCATAATTTCCAGGGGTCTAGCTACACTTATCAGAGGTGTTTTTCTTAATTTCTATTAAGTCCAGGGGCTAAAACTGATTTTTAAATGAATTTACATGATTTTCTGGAGTTCCAGGGGCTAGATCTGAAGTTTCCGGGGCTAGCTCTCAATTTCAGAGAACCCCAGGGGGTAGCATGTAAGAATTCCAGTCTTTATAACGTGGGGTCGACGTGGACCGTCCGATTTTAAACCGACGGCTGAGATTATAACATCGAACCGGTACGCGGGGTTTTAAAATCTACCGTGCGATTTAAAATAAACGGCGCACAAGCGGCCACGTCGCTCTGATCGAGCGCGGGCGGCGCTGCCGGCGGCGCACGGCGGCGGGAAGCGGCGATCTCGCCGGAAAGTTTCGGATCCTCGAGAATTCTGCCTAGAACTGTGATCTTATGGCCTAGATCGGTAGAGGGGAGGTCAGGGATCTCACCTCGGGGGTTTTCTCGAGCTCGGGGGTCCTGGAAAGTGATCGGCGGCGAGGTCCGAGGCAAAACCACGGCGAAGCTCGTCGGCGCTGCGTTTACACCGTAACTCTCCGAGTTTTCTGCACCTGCAAAGTTCCCCGGAGGCGGTGGATCAAAACCAGCGAGTTAGATCAGAGTTTCCGAGCTTAGATCGGCCAGAATTCACCGGCGAAGTCTCGGTGCTCACCGGAGTGAAAATCGGCGATCGCGTGGGAAAAACTGATCGGATCGGGAGTTTTTATAGCCGGGGAAGGGCGGTGGGTCTGTTGTGATCGAGTTGGAGTCCTCTGGGTCCAGAATTCGGGCGACGGGACGCGGTTTCCCGATCGGTTGCGATCGCGTGCGCGGGAGAGAGTCCGGGGTCGCGGGGTTAGGGATGACATGTGGGTCCCACCCGTCGGTGAGAGGCAGCGCGGCGCGCGTGGGGGCGGGCTGGCGCGGGAGTAGCTGGGCCGGCTGGCGGGTTTCGGCCCACTGGCCAGTTTTTTCCCGTTTTCCTTTTTCTTTTTCCATTTCTTTTCTGTTTTGGGTATAATTTGAATTCCAGTTTGAATTTGAATTTTTGCAAAACATGCAACACGTCCAAAAATTTGTAAATTCCCCTCTGAACATGGTTTTGGGTTTTGAATCAAAATTTGGGGTGTTACAGCTTCGTTGTGGGGTAGTTGAGGATCAGGAAGACCAAATTGTTAGGTTTTATGGGGGCTTGCGGCGTGAGATCCAGGACATAGTTGACTACAAGGAATATCATTCTATTGAACGTTTATTTCAACTTGCTATGTTAGCAGAAAAAGGAGTGTAGGGTCGCCAACAGCAGCGGCGGAATAAAACCTTCACGCCACGACAATTTCCGGTGCCATCCAAAGCAGCGCCCTCCTCGAGCGTACGTGCTTCTACACCACCCTCCACAGGTGTTGTATGCAGCAGCATCGCACCTTCTACATCACGGGGACAAGATAACAGCAAGTCCCACATGCCTCCAGGTGTTGCAGCAAAGGCGGCTGCACCCAACACTTCGACAAGTCGCAGCTCCGACATCAAGTGCCACCGCTGCCAGGGACTTGGCCATATGCAACGAGATTGCCCCAGCAAACGGGCGATCATTGCCACTGCTGATGGTGGGTATGTTAGTGCTTCTGATATTGAAGATGAAAATATTATTGCAACTAACACTTCAGGTTCAGATGATGGTGCTGAGGAGGTTCTTGGTACATCTGCGACAAACAACTATAGGACTTTGATTGTGCAGCGAGCTTTGAGTGCCACGGTTCGAGAGGACGACAACCGCCAACATCACAACCTTTTCAACATGTTTCTCGTCGTCAAAGACTGCCGTGTACATACCATCATTGATGGTGGTAGCTGCAACAATTTGGTGAATGTTGAGGTGGTCAAGAAGCTTGGCTTGACCACACGGGAGCATCCCCACCCTTATCACATTCAATGGTTTAACAACAATGGTAAGGTTAAGGTAACATAAACAGCAAGGATACATTTTTCCATTGGTTCTTATCATGATTTTGCTGATTTTGATGTGGTACCTATGGATGCTTGTTCTCTTTTGTTGGGACGTCCTTGGGAGTTTGATACTGATGCTATTCACCATGGTCGATCTAATAAGTACACTCTCATGCATAAGGGCAAGAAAATTGTGTTGCTTCCTATGAGTCCCACTGAAATTGTACAATTTGAGCAGGAGAAAAAGAATAATGCTAAGCAAAAGGGTGTTTTCAATTCTGAAATTCAGCAACCTATTAAGTTGAAAAATTCTATTTTGCTTGCAACTAAATCTGATCTTGATGATTTATATGCCTCTAATGGAACTTTCTATGCTTTAGTGTGCAAACATACTTTATATTCCATTGAGGATACATCCATTGTCTTGCCACCTGCTGTTGCTAACCTTTTGTTGGAATATATGGATGTTTTTCCATCAGAGATACCCCCTGGATTACCACCTGTGCGAGGCATTGAGCACAAGATTGATTTGGTTCCAGGAGCGAGCTTGCCAAACCGCGCTGCCTACAGGACCAACCTCGACGAGACTAAGGATATTCAGCGACAAGTCCAAGATCTTCTGGACCGCGGGCACATTCGTGAGAGCCTTAGTCCTTGTTCTGTTCCTGTTCTTTTGGTTCCAAAAAAAAGATAACACTTGGCGCATGTGTGTTGATTGTAGAGCTATCAATAACATTACCATTCGTTGTCGCTATCCTATTCCTAGATTGGATGACATGCTTGATGAGTTGAGTGGTTATGTTATTTTCTCCAAGATCGATTTGCGTAGTGGGTATCATCAGATTCGTATGTCTTTAGGTGATGAATGGAAAATTGCTTTTAAAACTAAATTCGGACTTTATGAATGGTTAGTCATGCCATTTGGTTTAACTAATGCGCCCAGCACTTTCATGAGGTTGATGAATGAGGTTTTACGTGCTTTCATTGGTAAATTTATGGTGGTTTACTTTGATGATATCCTTATTTACACCAAGTCATATGATGAGCATCTTGAACATTTGCATGCTGTTTTTAATGTCTTGCGCGATGCACATTTATATGGTAACCTTGAGAAGTGCACCTTTTGCACCAATCGTGTGTCTTTTCTTAGGTATGTTGTTACTTCGCAGGGCATTGAGGTGGACGAGGCAAAGATTGTTGCCATCACGAGCTGGCCACTTCCGACTACGGTCACACAGGTTCGGAGTTTTCTTGGTCTCGCGGGTTTCTACCGGCGTTTCGCGCGGGATTTCAGCACCATTGCGGCACCTCTCCACGAGTTGACAAAGCATGGAGTGCTGTTTTGATGGGGACCAGCACACCAACAAGCTTTTGATGTTCTCAAGTCGAAGCTCACACAAGCACCATTGCTGCAACTTCCTGATTTTGAGAAGACCTTTGAGCTTGAATGTGATGCGAGCGGCATTGGCATTGGAGGAGTGCTAATTCAAGGAGGTAAACCTGTTGCCTTCTTTAGTGAAAAATTGCATGGGCCTTCGCTGAATTATTCTACATATGACAAAGAACTTTAAGCTTTAGTGCGTGTCTTGCAAACTTGGCAACATTACCTATGGTCTAAAGAATTTGTCATACATTCAGATCATGAGTCTTTAAAGTATCTTAAAGAACAAGCTAATCTGAACAAACATCATGCTAAATGGATTGAGTTCATAGAATCATTTCCTTACATCATTAAACATAAGAAAGGGAAAGACAATGTGATTGCCGATGCTTTATCTAGACGTTATACCATGCTGTCCCAACTTTCTCATAAAATCTTTGGTTTGGAAACCATAAAGAGGTTATATGCTACTGATTTGGACTTCAAAGATGTCTTTGAAAATTGTAGAGAGGGAAGAACGTGGCAAAAATTCCTGCTGCGTGAAGGCCTTCTCTACCGTGCTAACAAGCTGTGTGTTCCACCTAGCTCCGTTCGTCTTTTGTTGTTGCAGGAAGCGCATGAAGGTGGTTTGATGGGACATTTTGGTGTTAAAAAGACAGAGGCTGTGCTGGCCGCTCACTTCTTTTGGCCACGAATGAGGCGTGATGTGGAGCGCTACGTTTCACGTTGCACGACATGCAACAAAGCTAAGTCTCGACTTAACCCACATGGTCTTTATATGCCTCTTCCGGTTCCTAGTGCACCTTGGGAGGATATTTCTATTGACTTTGTTTTAGGATTGCCTAGAACAAAGAGGGGGAGGGATAGTGTCTTTGTGGTTGTTGATCGTTTCTCTAAAATGACTCATTTTATACCCTGCCACAAGACCGATAATGCTTCACATGTTGCTGATTTGTTCTTTAATGAGGTTGTGCGTTTGCATGGTGTTCCCAATACTATTGTTTCTGATAGGGATGCTAAGTTTTTGAGTCACTTTTGGAGAACTTTATGGTATAAATTGGGAACAAAGTTGTTGTTTTCTACTACTTATCATCCACAAACTGATGGGCAAACGGAGGTAGTTAATCGTACCTTATCTACTATGTTACGGGCTGTTTTGAAAGACAATTTGAGGTTGTGGGAGGAGTGTTTGCCACATATTGAGTTTGCTTATAACAGGTCTATTCACTCCACAACCAACTTAAGTCCGTTTATGGTAGTCTATGGTTTCAATACTCGTGCTCCAATTGATTTGCTACCTTTACCACATACTGAAATTGTGAACTTAGATGCTACACAACGTTCTGAATTTATTCTTAAGTTGCATGAAACTACTAAGTTACAAATTGAAAAAATGAATGAAAAGTATCGCATTGCTGCTAGTAAAGGTAGGAAGGAGGTAAAATTGGAACCCAGTGATTTGGTGTGGGTTCATTTGAGAAAAGATAGGTTCCCAGATTTGAGAAAGTCCAAACTCATGCCACGTGCTGTAGGACCTTTTAAGGTTCTTGAGAAGATAAATGACAATGCATATACACTTGAGTTGCCTCCCGAGTTTGGGGTTAGTCCCACATTTAACATTTCAGATTTGAAGCCATACTTGGGTGAGGAAGATGAGCTTGAGTCGAGGACCACTCCAATTCAAGAGGGGGATGATGATAAGGACATCTCTCCTTTGCATACAATGCAAGGACCGATCACTAGAGCACGTGCATGACAATTGGATCTCCAGGTACGTTCTAACCTTGTCAATTGTTTTTTCAGAACTTACGCTTGTTTCCATGCATGTTTTATTGATTAGGAACAATGAAGAGGACCAGCAAGGGCTGGGAGGAGTCCAAGGAGTCAAGGAGGAGGAGATAGGACGTGCACACCAAGGAGCCCAAGTACAACTTGACTTCGACTCCACCTCGGGTTTAGGAGCTGCCTTTACCAAAACTGACGTCCCGGACACATATGGAGTCGGATTTGGACGTTCTATATACGGTTGGAACCGTGATTTCATAAAGCTTTTAATGGAACCAGCCCCACCTCAAAATTCCTTCTAAGTTGACGGGAATCAGCGAAACAAGTGGGCGTCCAGAATTTGTCCGGTGCTGCGCCACCGCCTTTTGGGCTGTTGGGTCGTGTATCGTGTGGAAGCCCATTAGGGTTGCGTCCAAGGGTCTTGCACGCCCCTAAACTCCTTTTTATACAGCAGCCGTCACCATATTAGGGTCGGGTTTTGCTTAGTTACAATCTATCATTGAACAGTGTCGCCGATCATCAGTTGTGAGACCCCAAATTCGTGATCAATTCAGTTTTGATTGCAACTTCTCTGTTCTTGTTTGTGTTCTTGATTGCGCTTGCAGGGATAAGCCTTCGTGGCGAGGTCATTCGTGTGACACGGGTGATAACCAACGGAGCAGTGGTGTAGTGATTGCGGGGTTTCGTTCGTATGGAGCCTTGGATCATCAACGTCGAGATCTCCACCCAATCAAGTTTACCCTACCTCTCGAAAGATCGGGACTCATCCTCCTATCAGCTATTGACTTCATCTTCATCATGAGGTTCCATCTTCACCTCCTCCCAATATGGTCCATCAGACACCTCAATGGGGTTAAGTGCACTCCCACGTGGTGGTGGACGAGTCCTTATGCATGTTGTGCTCCTAGTCACCGGCATCTATAAATAAGACATGAGAAACTTTAGAGAAGAATAAAATAACTCCAAAACTTCAAAAGCTATGAAGCAAGAAAACAAAAGTGTTGTTGTCGAAAAGAAGAGAAAAAGAGAGGCTGAAAATAGCACTTTGCGGTGGCTGAATTGACAAGTAAAATGCAGCAGCAAGAAATTTTCGAAATAACAGTTTAGAGGGGTGTTCCTATGTGTTTTAGAGTGTCTATTCTACCTTGGCTTGCGTCCTACGGCCAACGTGGCTCTGATACCAATTTGTGACACCCAGTTCCGAAAATAGAACCAAGTGAATGCATATGTGTGCCTAGGATGTTCATCACACATACACATGTACTCCACAAACTGAATTCAGAATATAACCACGAATAAATAGTATTTAAGTACTTTATTATAATGACTCAGTGTCTCATTCATGAATATCTAACTTATTCTTGCAGCGGAAGACTCTAAACGACAGCGGAAAAATGACTAAAACAGCAGACTCCAACTTCAACTCCACAGACATATTGACGGTAGTGCGCACGCCTAGTACTCCACATGTTCCACGAAGTACTCTTCTCCTGTAGCTGATATATATGTAGGAATGCAAGGGTGAGTACATGTTGTACTCAGCAAGTGCGGAAAAAGTATGAACATGTAGCTTACAACAAGGTAGACAATAAAAATGTATATTGCAGCAAGCAAATTTTATTTCACAAACACGTTAAAACAACAACTATCTCTAGGTGAGTTTAATCCCATCATAACCAAGTATTTCATCAACATTTCTGCATCATAATTCACCATTTATCATGTCTCAACCAGCCATTAATCTTTCTCAAGTTCATCTCATACTCATAAATATTCATAACCATCTCATATTCATATCACCGAAAACAAACTCATTTTCATGACCCAAAACCATACCCAATGGCCATACCACAACCATCCCGAATAACCATCCCAAGTTTTGTCTCTAATCATGGAAGTTGGCCAGGTGCTTCTAACCGGAAGCATGGCTATCATGTTAGTTTTACACTCTGCAGAGGTGGCACCACTTTACCCACAAGTTTGTGATTTCATCACCCGTCGGCGACTAAAAAGAACCTCCACTATACCAGTACACAACTGTCAGTGTATAGCCAAGAGATCACAAAATAGCCTTTACAAAGGGTCTACTAGGATGTACGGACCGACTGAGGTTTCACCGGCAGGCTCGAATCTCCGTTCTCCCACCCACGGGCCCCCTCTTGTGCCATGCAGTTCCCAGGCCAGTCCCTCTCGACTCTCATTCCCTGCGCCATCCAACGGTCCATAACAAGCTAGCAACACACCTAATTAGTCAGCTAAGCCGCACCCATATTTGGCCTTATGGTGGCACTATTTTTCTGGCATGTGGTCGCAAGAACCGGTCCTTAGATCTACGGCAAGCAAACCACCATCTCATTCAGCAACGTCCACGAACCAAGCTCGCCTAGATCTCCCTGATTCCATGCTCATTAACATCATCAAGTTCTCATCATCTTTATTCATATGAGTGCAGTAGCTAACAAGTTTTATTTCATCTTCCTGTATCCTGTAAATTAAGCGAAGCAAAAAGGAAAAATGACCATACCCGACTCATCAGTTTTCCCGGCGACAAGGATGGTTAACAAAACTAGTAAACTCCTATAAAAAGAGTGCCCCATCAAGTTGACTCAAGCATACGAGTTTTCGAAAGAAAAACAGTTTCAAAACATGGGATTAATATAGTCAAGGGGTACTTGCCTTGCTCCCGTGGTTCGTGTTGCTCAAGCGTCTTGAAGTCTTGGTGCTGTAGTTACTCGTAGACGGTCTCTTGAGCGTGTCCTTCTACTCACGACCATGCATATACAAAATTTACAACATTCAATTATCATGCACAAACCTTACTCAAGATGCAATGAGGTGAATGAATGCAATTCCTATGGTGCAGTCTTATAGAACAAGTTTGTACGTGTTCTTGCATATTTTAATGGGCTTCCATGGGGTTTTATGATGATCAAGGTTGCTGGGATCAAGTGTGGACATGGTGATGATCTTGACACAAGATGTAGATCAATTCCACTGTCAAAAATCGACTAAAACATGGTTTTTCCACATGTAGAAGTTTCTTCTCGCAAGGGAAAGAAAACGGGTGCGTAGAAACAGAGCCGACATCGTAAGAGGGGTAATGAAGACCTACTTCACTTCTTCCTTTTGGCAGGGCCTCCCTCCTAGCAATGGCAGCAACGGAGGATTTCTTCGTGGAGAATTATGGCTAGGACAGAACGTCAGGCTTCTTCTCCGGCGATAGCGAGGCGTGACGGAGCTTGATGGCGGCAAAACTCCGGCAGGGGGGGGTCTCGGCGACTTTGGCTGCAGGGGGGGCAACTCGGCGACTTGGGCAGAGGAGGGGTGCGGCTAGGGGGGTTATATTTATAAGGGGGGAAAAGAGAATCCTAGGGGTGAAAACAAAGAGTCCTAGAAGTATGGGACTCAACCAAAGAGTCCTAGGGGTGGAAACAAAGAGTCCTAAAGGTAGGGGACTCAACCAAAGAGTCCTAGGGGTGGGGAACAAAGGGTCCTAGAGGTGGGGGACTTAACCAAAGAGTCCTAGAGGTAGGGGACTTCACCAAAGAGTCCTAGAGGTGGGGTACTTCACCAAAGAGTCCTAGAAGTGGGGGACTAGGGTTCCCCCCTAAAGGGCCACGGCCAAGGGGTCTCCCCCCTAATTGGTGCGGCCAATTTGGGGGAAAATTCCCCTCCAAATGTGGGGGAAATTCCCTATAGGGGAATTTTGGAGAATTTGGGGGGAAATCAGGAAAAATTGGGAAGAATTTGGGAATTTTTGGGAAGGGAGAAATTTGGGGAAAATTGGGGTGGCATAATTTAGCTATTTTATCTTTATTATTTTCTATTTATATATTCCTTTCTCCATTTCTTCTTCTTTTTAAATGCTCCTCTAAATAAAAAATGTATGCAATGCATGGTAATGAAATTGAGGGTGTTACACCTGAAAACCGATTCCGGCGACCCTTGCTGGAGGGCGCCACCGGGGGCTCTGTTGGCGCGAGGTTGAAGAATCTATGCGTCGTGGGGCCCACCGGCAGGAATTTAACTTTTTCCCGATTTTCAGATTTAGTTCAAACTTCAATCTCACATAACTTTGGCTAGGAAACTCCAAATTGAGTGAACCAAATTTTGTTAGATTCAGCTCTCTGAGTACTTTCCAATAAATCAAGTTTCACTCTATGAAAATCTTTAGTTCTCTAGAATTATTTCTTCAAGTTTAAACTCTCTAGAATTTTAACTGGAGAACACTTTAGTGAAAAATTCTAAAATTTGGCCAGGATGTTCTTGGTAATATCCCTGAGCATCCATAAAAATTTCAGATGCATCAAAGCTCATTTGTTCCACCTAATGGCGTGATTAATGAAACTATTCCACAGAAAATGAAAAATGTCCAGAAACATTTTCAGATTTTCTCCGAATGTTTAGCTCATATCTTTGGCTATAAATATTCAAATTAGGTGAAACCAATTCCATTAGAACCCTATAAAAATCTAGTTTCCAGAAAGTCATGGCTTGCTCCATGAAAATCCTTAGAACACCCTAAGAGCTCCAATAAAGGCCAAATACACATTTATTTATGGAGGGCTCAAATAAGCTTTGCTGTACATGAAATTCGGTCAAGTTTCTGTGTAGGTTGCATCCAAACCACAGTAAAAATTTTAGAGTCATTAGCACTGTCTAGCTATAGTTATAGAATTCACAATATCATCTTCAAATTCAAATGCATTTAAATTGACATGCATACATATTTATATTGTGTAGTCGCTAAGGTTGAAGAGGAGCCGGAGGTGTTGAATTTCATCGCCCCGGAGGAACAGGTAGCATACGATCAGCAGCAGCAAGGCAAGCTCCGGTTTGCATTAACCGTTTTATAAATTTAATGTTTTCAGAACTTACTATGAGTATCCACTTCGTTTATGCATTCGAGTCTTTTTTGAAAATCCAAATGCATAGCCAAGAGAAACCTGGTTTTGGGCTTAGGTTTTTAAACCTCGAGTAGCCACTGCCAATGCTAAACCAGTGTAGGATTCGGTGCAAGTCGAGTAGTTGGGACTGTTCGCGAGAATAGGCTAGAGGCACACCACTCGGTTAGAGATAGCAGGACTTTGGGTGCTATAGATCCGCTTGTGTCGATTGAGGACCGAGCCATGTGCGGACCTGTTGAACAAGCAAGAATAGTACGGAAGACCTACCGTATAAATGGGAACCGGGAAACCGATGTAACTCGAGTAGCCAGTTGTTGAGGCGTTGCTTGTCGTCCAGAGGGTAGGTTGAAAGCTTGAGGTGTAAATCGACTGGCGCCACTACGGATGCGCGCGCAGAGACCTCTTGCTCCGGACGATAGGACCGGTTCAACATTTGGCTGACGGATGAAAGATGGTTGCGTACAACGTCCGTGATGGTTGCTGTAGGCAACATCGAGTACGGGCGTACGTGACGGGTTATTCGGGTAACCCTACAGGTGTAAATTGATTATAATTGTTGTTCCTCGCGGTTAGTGAGTACCATTTGTTCACTATACCGTGACGTAGAAAGAACAGACCAGAGTCATTTTAAATAGTTTCTGATTGAAAGATATATTTTTGTTGCTAATGATCTGTTGTAGTTTAGATCTAATTAAAGTTATTTTCAACCTTGGGCAAAGCACATGAGAGGAAATGTGTTTCTTGATTGATTTCGGCTCTCTTATATGCCTTAGCACGAGGTTCTTCCATAACTTGTGCGTAAAACTTGAAAGTATAGTACAACTATTTAGGCGTGTCCTTTGCAACTTTTATTCCATTATACACTGAAAACCAGCATATAGAGTTTCATATGTAGGTAAGACGGGTTAGTCTTGCTGAGCCATCATGTTCACTGCTTGTATTTGAAGCGTTTGCAGGATGCTATGAAGAGGAGGCTCCCGAGGAGGAGACAGACCCCTAAGAGGGCAACCCGTCGAGTGGGAGTCGTGCACGCCGCCGTGTTAGTGTGTGTGCATGCTAGTGGGAACACGTCCACGGGCTGAACGTGAACTCTTTTGCTTAGTCTACGCCCATGAGTGTAGACTTGACGTATTTTTTTATAATTATGTTCATAAATGCTTTTATGTAATAAAACTTTTTCTTCCGTTTTGTACCTTTTTGTGTGTTATACGGTGTTGTGCAACGCAGCACCCCTCAGCGTGATCCGGGCTAGTCGAGACCGTGTGGTCCTCGCAGTTGGCCAGAAACCGAGAGCAGCTGGTGGCAACCTCCGATCACCGTGGCGCCCACGTGATTAACCTGAAGAACCAAGCAACTCGGTGTAGATTCGGTTCACTCGACTGTGTGGCTGACAGATGGGTCCCACAGCTGCTAATTTGTCCTCAAAAATTGAAATTCTACTGCTCACATTATTTCTTACCCTACTAACCCTTTGAAATTTGCTCAAACCACAAAATGGACATTTGAGTTTTGAATGAATCAAAGTGTAGAAGTGGTTTGGATGAACTTGCATCAAACATGCAATCTAAAATTCAAGTTCAGTTTTGAATTTTTAGCTACTGTCAAGGTTAACCCCAAATGAGATGAAACTTGGTGGAGTAGCTCATAAAAATATGTTGAGTTTGAATATGAATCAACCTTTTGAATCTATGTGATGAAAGTAGTTTGAATTTGAATCTGAATTCAAGCTATCCCTTTTAATAATTGTATCCAAAAGTACCCCAAACATGTTTGAATTTGCATGAAACTTGGCATGAACATTCTTAAGCATGTTTAGGACTTAATAGTGAGCTCAGCCTCTAAAGATTACATGTTGGAGCTACAACTTTTGGATTGTGTTTCTTTATCCTATAATTATCCTATTGATAGTGGTTACTTGCTCTTTAATCATGTTCATGTGATTGCTACAAAGTGAGCTGGCGTGTGTGAGGTGATGAACATGTTAGCAAGCCAAAAACTTGGTCCTTCACACACGGTGCTACCAAAGTGACCCGATTTGAGCTTTTACATGGACAGGAGGCTATGTTACCTTTTGAGCTTCGCATGAAATCTTGTCGAGTAGATCAGCAGGATAACCTTTCGGTTGTGGATTATCAAGACTTGATGATGGATAACTTAGATGGAATCACAGAGAGCCGAATGGAAGCTTTGAACGAGATAGAGAAGGAAAAGCTCAAGGTGGCCAAGTATTACAACAAAAGAGTTTGAGAAAGTCGTTACAGGTTGGAGACTTGGTTCGGAGAAAAAATCTACCTTTAGGAACTCGAGACAAGAAGTTTAGCAAGTGGTCACCAAGCTGGGAGGGGCTTACAAGATTGTGGGTACTATCCCAGGGAATGCATACTTCGTAGAGAAACTTGCAAGAAGAAAACTCAGCAAAATCCATCCATGGGAGATACTTAAAACGATTTTAGCCGAGTGTATGGCAAGAGGGCTGAGTTATTGAAGCTTTGCAAGGTAAAACAACCGATTTATCTAATAAATCCTGACTCTGGAGATGCTTTTTGGCATACCATGTTTGCCTAAAAACAGGAGGGCATGTGTTAGAGGTAAAAAATGGTTGTGAATTTTGCAGGTTGTAGGAGCCAAAAACAATATGGAAAGGGTTTTTTATCTTGAGAATTCAAGGTGCAAAAGACCTCGGCAATGAACCTACCCAAGACTAGAGAAAATACGTGCGAGAAGCCTGTTTTACCTTGAAAACTCAAGATACAAGTGCCCGGATGAGAACTTGACCCGAGAAGACCATATTACCTTGCATCTATGAGAGAAACCAGCTAAACCGCAAGATAAAAGGCAGTAGGGACTTATGTGTTCTCGGTAGAGTTCAAAACTTTATAAAAATTAGATGTTATCGTGTCAAGTGTTCTAGAAGGTCTAGCACGACATTTGTCCGTGCATTTAGATGAGATTGAGTCTTAGAGATTAGATGGGTTTAGTTTGAAACTTAGAAGATCAAATCTTTTCAGTTATAATCAGGGTCTATATAAAGGCAGTCATCTGTCGAAACAAGTAGCCAAGCTCAGATCAATACAATCCACTTTTCATTCATCTATTTTGTTTTTTCGCTTTCGTAGATCATAGTATAGATTGTAGTCCCTTTGTTGCTTTACCGAGGAAAGCATCCGGCTCTCTTCACGTAAGTGAGACGTATCACGTTCTTAATAAATAAGAACCTCATCCTATCTTAGTTTCGGTGAGCTAACGCCGAGATTTCTCGAAGTGTAGGTGGCCTAGACTATCTGCTGGCGACTCCATGCTACTGAACTCTCTGTTCCACGAACAGGAGGGCGGCATGCGGCAAGGTTTCGACGGCACGCGGCTGATCTGGAGGGAGGAGGTGAGCTTCGAATCCGGTGGAGGAGGGACTGTCAGAGGGCGGCTGGCAGCGACGGTGCGGCGAGGTTCACGGGTCATGGCAGGGCTTAGGGGGAAGATTAGCTTCCACTATGTAGGCAGCAAGAGCAACTCAGAATTTCTCTGTCTGGTGTTGGATGGAGTCTTTGAAGGGCTAGCGTTTCGTCCGCAGATGTTTCTGTCATTTGATGAGGTGTGTGGGAGGAGACATGGACGAATAGCATTTTGATAGCTGTCCCGGGTAGGCATGGCAGGACAGTGTGGGATCAAGCTTGAGCAAGTGACGGATGGGATCAAGACGCAATTGCAGATGGAGATCGACCCTGCAGGGATCGGCTGAAAAAAGATGATTCTGTATTGTTTCATGTTTTGCGAGCTGTCTAATAGTCGTAATATTTCCAAACTCTTGCAATCCTGTAATAAACTAGTCGTCAGCCTTTTGTAGAGAGAGGGTTGAGAGAGGTGCTCTCATGATATGTTGGCTGTAAATGGTGAAGTGGTGCTAAACTTGTAAGCTGGAAACCCCGGGAGATCCTATTTTGCTTTCTATAAAGCGGGGCCAAAAACCTTTAGTTTAAATAAAATAAACAGTTTTTCTTTAGAAATATTCAGAAATTCTTACATTTTTCTGTCCATTTAGTATCGAACATTTTTTTAGATCCTTATACTTATTACTAGTATCAGATTTATATACACCAATGGTTATATACAACAATACACAAGATAGGAAAATCATCTGCATCGAGCCTTCCAACTTCTGGTTAACACAACATTTCCCCCTGAAACTCTGTTTTGAACTGAACCTTCTAATAATACCTGTAAAAGACCGGCTTGTTACCCTGTCTATCAGGCTCTGCTGACTGAACAATATTACTAAGAGGACTAAGCAACATGCTTCGAAGTTCAGTTTTTGAGACTCGCCCCTTGCACTATAGCAAGTTAGCTTCATATCTTAAATAATGTAGATAAACACTAGTAGTACCTTAACTTTGATCCCCAGGTCTATCTTCACTCTTAGAATTACTCTGCATGGGTTTGAACGCAGCCAGAAGAACAGCAACCTTGTTTGCAAGAAAACCCGCAGTGCCGACAAAGAGCTCGGTTGGTGTGAGCTCAAATTTGTCACCACCAGCGCCATACTTCAGTGCAACAGCACCGGCAACCATGACCAGGGACAATATGAACCATGGCCTTCTTACACCACTGAAACCACTTAAAGAAGGCTGTCCGCTTCCAGCTTCTGAGGGAGAACTAATCGCAGGTAATCCATCGACAGACCTCTGGAGTAACAACAGATAGAGGAACCCTCCAATGCCACCAACAAGGAATGAGTAGGCAGCGTTGTCCTTTGAAGCCAAGGTGAAGGCGGAGAAACCTGTTATCACAATAGCTACATCATAGAGCAGCAAAGACTGCTTCAGATCAGCATACTCTTTTAGGCCATCCTCTTTCAGTTCCTTAGTGATGGAATCTGCCCTCTGTGAGGACAACTGCCCTTCTTGAAGGTCAGAAAGCCTGAGCCCTGTCAAGTCGTTGACAGACACAGGCCTTACTTCAGCTACTGAATCTCCATCCTCTCCAAGAAATGAATTGATTGTTTTGAATGTGTATTGTAAACCAGTGAAATTGAGCTCAGCTGTTGCATCCAGATCTTTAGGAGTCTCCAATGGTCCATGTAGTACTTTCAAGCTTAAACCATCTAATCTCCATGAACCTGACCTTCAAGGGTAAAACAAGAGGAAAGCTCTCATCAGGTGAATACTTTATTGCCATTATACAATTGACAAAAGGGCATACCCAGTGCCGAAGGCTCCCACACATGTGGGGTCTAGGGAAGGGTTATTTCTATACAGCCTTACCCCTGCTTTTGCAGAGACGCTGGTTCGAACCCAAGACCTTAGGACACAAGTGAAGACACACTACCACTGCGTCAGGTCCACCCTTCAGCCATTATACAATGGACAGAAATATATATTTACAATATGCACAAAGTTGGGCATGCAATGTACCTGATTCAAGACCAATCCAGATTTCTTTTATCCTTTGCAATTTAGGACCTTTAAAAGTGACAACATCAACTGAACTGCTTTGGAAGGGAATCAATTGCTCTGCCTCTATTCCTCGTGAAAATTGATCAGAATAGATTGCTGGCACTCTTTGTAACAAGGAATCAGCAACAACATCTATGAAACAGACCAAGATTGCAGAATTTTTGTCCACCAAAGAGGAGCTAAATTCTCTGCTTGTGCTAAGTTCTAAAACATAGAATGCATCGCAATCATCTAGTCTGATTGTGTTAAATATCTCCTGTGGAAGAGTTTCCGGATATGTCTTTAGGTCTTCTGTTGGAAGAAGGCGTGAAGGCTTTACTGAGGTTATAGAATCTGCAAGATTTAGGGAAATATTACTTTTGCCCGAGTGGAATAGCATAACTTGCATTACATAGAGACTGTAGCTTTCATGACATAAATAAGGAAAGGGCAGCCCGGTGCATGTAGCTCCTGCTTGCACAGGGTCCGGGGAAGACGACATATGACCTAAAAAGACCATATACAAGTAGGCCCCCAAAATAGAATGAGAAGTGAGTAGCTGCTGAGAAACAGGGAGGAGGGAGACCCCTTGGCTGCGCTTAGCGCTGCGCAGGGGAGAAACCAGCAGCGAGGAGGCGTGGGGGCAGCTGCGCAGTACGTAACGTGGGGGACAAAGTAGATGTTCACGGCGGCTAGGGTTAGGGTTCGAAGCCACCGTGATCCAAGGAGAAGAACAGCCCTCAACGGGGATTCTTATTTTTCCTGGATGCCCAAAACATGAGGGAGGGGGGCTGCTTATAAAGGGGGGACAGGACCCCCCCCCCCCTTGTCCGCACCTTTCTCCTAGTCGGTTTGGGGACAATCCCCCCAAACTGACTAGGATTCTTTTCTTCCCTTTTTTTAGTCTATTTCTTTCTATCTAAACTGACTAAATCTATAACTCCCTTTTATTCTTAAACCTTATCTAATTAATTCTTCTAAATATCCTCCTGGTGCGGCTGCAGGGCCTGGCCGGCCTAGTTGTGGGCTTTGTGGGCCCCACGCCGACCATATTGGCGGTCCACAAACGCATCCACAACATTTCCCCCCTTCCTGACAAAGAGCTCGTCCTCGAGCTTAAAGGAGGGGTGCTTCATCCTGAAATCTTCTAGTTGCTCCCATGATGAATCAGCTTCAGAATTTCCTACCCATTTGACGAGTAGCTCCCAGACACCTCTATTCAAACGCGCCCTTTGTACTTTTTCAGGCGTAGGTACAACACGCCCATGGAGAAGTGGTGGTAAAGGCACCACCTGTATGGGAGCAGGACCTTCAAATTTCTTTAACAGGGACACATGGAAGACACCATGTATCCTTGCTTGAGGAGGCAGCTGAAATTTATATGATACATTCCCAATGCGTTGAATGATCTGATATGGTCCAAAATATTTTAGTCCAATCTTTGAAGAAGGCGTCGCCATTACTCCCACAGCTGTCCTCTGATGAAGCCGCAACCAAACCCAATCACCGATCTGAAATTCCACCTCTCGGCGGAACTTATCTTCATAGCTTTTCATGGTGACTTGTGCTTGTACCAGCCTGTTCTTGATTTCAGCTAAGAATTCATCTATATCCTTTAGCTGTTTATCCACTGCTGCTACTCTAGATACGCCCGGTTGGTAACCAACAAGAGCCGGAGGGTCCCTGCTATAGACCACTCTGAAGGGCGAGCATTTGAGGGCCGTCTGGTAGGAAGTGTTGTAGCAATACTCAGCCCAAGGTAAGCCACTGCAACCAAGTCTTTGGGTCGGTCACCAGCTAAGCAGCAGAGGTACACAGTGATGATCTTGTTGACGACCTCAGATTGGCCGTCAGACTGCGGGTGGAAGGCCGAGCTGAGCTGAAGTTGAACACCGGCTAGCCGAAACAAATCTGACCAGAAGAGGCTGGTGAAGACGGTATCACGATCACTGACGATAGAGCAGGGAAAGCCATGTAGTCATACAATGTCGTCGAAGAATGCCCTGCCACTTATGCAGCACTGTAAGGGTGGCTTAGGGGAATGAAGTAGGCATACTTGGAGAAGCGATCTACCACTGTCAAGATCATTGATTTCCCACCAACTTTCGGAAAACCTTCAATGAAGTCCATGGAGATATCACTCCAGATTCCCGACGGTATAGGCAGCGGTTGTAGCAGGCCGGCTGGATGAAGATGATCAGTCTTGTTGCGCTGGCACGTAGCACACCCGCGGACATACTCACGCACCCGCCGTAGCAAGGACGGGTTGTAGAAGGAGAGGCGTAGCCGATGTACTGTCTTCTGGATGCCTTCGTGGCCCCCATCATGCGCCTCAGCTAGGAGAGAGGGCCACAAGGAGGACTTGTCGAGAACGAAGAGCTTCCCCTTGTGAAGTAGAAGGCCGTCGCGTTCGGCCCAGTCAGCAGGTGCGACTCCCTCCCGAAGTTGGGCACATAGCTGCTGTGTCTGCTGGTCCGTAGCGATCTCCGCGCGGAGCAAGTCGAAGAGTGGAAAGACTAGCGCGGATATGGCGTAAATAGCTATGTCTTCCTCGTCGCGGCGGGACAGGGCGTCAGCTGCCCCATTCAAGCGCCCCGGTCGGTACTCAACCTGCAGATCATAACCAAACAGTTTGCTCACCCAAGCATGTTGGGGAATCGTTGTGAGTCGCTGATCCAGGATATATTTCAGGCTGAAGTGATCAGTCCGAACAGTGAAGGGACGACCCCACAAGTAAGGCCGCCAATGGCGTACGGCCTTCACAAGACCGATTAGCTCACGCTCGTATGCCGGTAGCTTATGATGGTGAGTCGCTATAGCGCGGCTGAAGAATGCTATGGCGCCGTCGCCCTGGTGTAGAACCGCCCCAAAGCCGGCGCCGGATGCGTCGCAGTCGACGATGAAGCGATTGTCGAAGTCCGACATTTGAAGTAGAAGCGCTGTCATCAGCGCCTGCTTGAGTTGGGAGAAAGCGTCATAGGAGGGCGGTGAGGGGTGCGGCCACCGCACCATACCCCGCAATGAACTTGCGGTAGTAGCCGGTGAGCCCGAGGAAACCTCGCAAGGCTCGTAAGGACCGAGGTGTAGGCCAATGTTCCACGGCCTCCACCTTGGTCGGATCCATTGCCACGCCGTGAGCGGATATGATGTGTCCTAAGTAGGACACGGTCTCCTGGCCGAAGAAGCACTTAGATTTCTTCAGGAACAGCTTGTTTGCCCGTAGTGTCTGGAACACCTGCTTGACGTGCTGAAGGTGTTCGACCCAGGACCTGCTATACACCAATATGTCATCAAAGAAGACAAGCACAAATTTTCTGATGTAGGGGTCGAGGACGTCGTTCATCAACGACTGGAACGTGGACGGCGCATTGGTGAGGCCGAATGGCATCACCAAGAACTCATAGTGGCCTCGATGAGTTCGGAATGTTGTCTTTTCAATGTCGTCCGAGTGCATGCGAACTTTGGTATCAAGAGACTCCGGGGCAGCGACCATGTCCGGCCCCGTGGACGATTCTGGGACTTTCACCCTCCAAGATCTCGGCAACATGATGAGCAAGATGATGGGGCAGATAGACACCATCAACAAGCGCTTAGACCGCCACGATATGCGCCTTGCGCGCGTTGAGAAGGCACCGGAGCGGGAGCTCTCCTGTGACGAGGACCTGCAACAAAACTCACCGCAGGGCAGCAACCTACCCCGCAGCTGCGGCAGCGGCAAGGGTAGCGGCGGCCATGGCGGCAACGACGACCACTACAGTACCAGGCGCCCACCGGGACGCTCGACCTTCGACGACGGCGGGCTGCGTCATCACAAGGTCAATTTTCCCAAGTTCGACGGGGAAACAAATCCTCTGCCCTGGCTCACCAAGTGTGAGACATACTTCCGAGGGACACGTACGATGCCAGAAGAAAAGGTGTGGCTCGCGTCTCTCCACCTGGAGGGTGTCGCGGCCGAGTGGTACACTGCTCTAGAACGTGACTATGGCATCGTGTCCTGGGAGCGGTTCGCGGACTTCGTCAACATGCATTCTGATACCAAATGCTGAGAAACGGGGAGGGGGGGGGGACCCCTTGGCTGCGCTTAGGGCTGCGGAGGGGAGAAACCAGCAGCGAGGAGGCGTGGGGGCAGCTGCGCAGTACGTAACGTGGGGGACAAAGTAGATGGCCACGGCAGCTAGGGTTAGGGTTCGAAGCCACCGTGATCCAAGGAGAAGAACAGCCCTCAACGGGGATTCTTATTTTTCCTGGATGCCCAAAACATGAGGGAGGGGGGCTGCTTATAAAGGGGGGACAGGACCCCCCCCCCTTGTTCGCACCCTTCTCCTAGTCGGTTTGGGGACAATCCCCCCAAACTGACTAGGATTCTTTTCTTCCCTTTTTTTAGTCTATTTCTTTCTATCTAAACTGACTCAATCTATAACTCCCTTTTATTCTTAAACCTTATCTAATTAATTCTTCTAAATATCCTCCTGGTGCGGCTGCAGGGCCTGGCCGGCCTAGTTGTGGGCCTTGTGGGCCCCACGCTGACCATATTGGCAGCCCACAAACGCACCCACAACAGTAGCCTTGTTAGATTATCACACCACAACACAATTTATCTGAAGCTTCTGGTGACAGTAACAAAATTTCAACATAAAACATGGCCATACCTTGTAACGATGAACCTTTAGCGAAAGACGTCACCTGCCGATGTCTGTTTTGTTTTTTGAGATTACTTCGGATTAGTGGGAGATGGCAATGCATTACTGGACCATCATTCAGCAGTAACTGTCCAGGCAGAAAATTAGCATTAACCGATGCAGCAGCGTGCCAAGGGCAGAGGATTGCCATTCTCTGTGAGAAATTGAGTGTATCAGAAATCTAGATGTGATGTGCATAATATATGGTTACTTATAGAGTCAAGTGCACTGGCGGTCCTTAAATTCATCTCGGGGTGTCATCTAGATCCTTAAACTTTAAAAATACAGATATAAGTCCTTAAACTTGTTAAAGTGTGTCGTTTAGGTCCAAGATACCGAAAATACCTCTATGGCTATAATCGTTTACGCTTTTGGCACATTCTTTCCCTCACTATAACCGTGTCATCGTCACAACTGATAGAAGAACGCGTTAGGAGAAAATAGAGTGGGAAATTATGAACCATTCAACCAAACAAAAGTAGCAAAAACAGAAGAGCAGTTGACATTGGCTTGGGCACATCAGAAACTCGAATTTATGTTACCCATTTCATGCCCCAAAGGAGAATCCGAGTATGCTCATCATTTGCTGAACCTCTCCTTTCGAGTATGCTCATCATTTGCTGAACCTCATAAGCACGTGCATTTAGTTGCACACCAGCGCAACAAATAAAAATATTTGGTCATACATTGCTCATAACTAAGTCATTAAAAACATTTGGGACTGACATATATCTAGGGCTGATAAAGGGCCAAAAAATGACCTGACAATCTGAAGGGCAGGATCAGATTAGGATCGGGTCATATTTATATTCATTTTTGAACTAATATGTAATAAGAGCCAAAATAAATTGTGAAAGGGCCCGTGGGCCGAGCCCAATTACCACCCCTACATATATCTGTCATAGTTGTGCAACATCAGAGAAGATAACATCAACTAGAACTACAATGATATGACTAAACATGTTCTTGAGTACCAGTTTGTGATGATGAGACGGTTGTAGGGAGAGAAAGAGTATGACAAAACGTACACAATCAGAGCTACAAGGGTATTTTCGTAATTTTAGACCTAAATGATACACTTTTACAAGTTCAGAGACTCATATCTACGTTTTAAGAGTTTAAGGACCTATATGACACATCAAGACAAGTTTGAGGACCGCCAATGCACTTTACTCTTACTTATACTATACAACATGGTTCTATAGAAAACATGAACAAAGCAGAGGACACAAACAGGTAGTTGGTACCATTTTGTAACAAAGTACCATGTGTATTACGTGAATTCATATGCCACAATGAGAATATACGGGATCAGGAACAAGCCTAGCTGGACATTAGCTGTTTCCATACACAGAACTGCGAGATCATCAAAAACAGGATATACCCCAAGGCCACTGTCGAGCATGTAGCCACTCTGAATTTCCAATCTAACATAGCTACTATTTCCAGTCGAACCCCTACGAGTTTCCGGAATCTAAATCCACAGAAACCAAATCAAGAACGCACTGGACGGGTCGGAGCATCGGCTCCGGCCAGCAAATTCTGATCGACATCGGATCGGTTAGTTGCAAGCAGAACCTGCTCTTGGGAGAGGGTCCAACAGGCACTTACCCAACGAGTAGAGGGTGGACCGGTCCGAGCCTGGACGAGCGAGCTCCGCTCCCTGGCCGCCTGCGAGTGGAGAGGAAATAGTGAGGAGGACGAGGACGACACGAAACAAATTGCTCGGCGTCGGCGGTAGACGGAGCTGCTGGCGGAGAGGGACGTTTTTGGTAATTCTCAGACCTGATATTTTCCTCTCCTCCAAATTTGCTGTGCCATTCCTTCAATCCAAAGGGAACCGTAGTGGATTGGATACGGCCCAGTAGGAATAGAAAGACAGGGTAAGGCGTTGCCTTTGGGCTGGGCTGTAACGTGAAGTAGTGAATTAATTTAACCCTTCAATTCCTTGCATAGAAAAATGTCTTTTAGTTCGGCAATTGAAACTTTTTAAAATTATTATAAGTAATACTCATACGTATCACTCTGTTACAGAAGAGTCATTGATTAAGACCATTTGGGTAGTGACTAATTTATTAATCAAAGGGTCATAGTAACACCAAGTCATATAAAATGAAGGATGACCGAGAGATCGAATTAGTTTCTTTTTTTAGAGGAGAGATCGAATTAGTTGGGAGAAAGGTGATAGATTGTTTGTAATGGATTTCATCTCGTTATTTGACTTTCTGCGGCTCAACTGTTTTTTATTTTAGTAATTAATGAAATTGGAATTTTAAAATAGTAAAACCAACCAGGATTTAGAATTTTCAGGAAATATGCTGCAGTGAACTACGACAGATCGGGACTCTATCTCTATTAAGTTGAAACATATTGTTTTCACTCTGACCTTATTTTCAACTTCATAAACTTGGTTCCTCGAGCTCTCCACTGTCTCTCTAGTGCATCACAGATCAAAGAGTATCCAAACTCCAATATGACTAGTGTGACCTAATAAAAGCGACTCAAACCCTCTTAATAGTCTGGGTTTTTCTATAACCAAACTCAAATGACTACACCAAGTTATTATACACACTTAGTACTAACTCATCGTTAGCCTTGATTCAATCTCGGCCGCCACATCCATCGAGATCCTCAAGCAACATGTGGAGCAGTAACTAATCATCAAGGCAGTCAATGATAGAGATCATGTGACAATATAAAGTGATAAGACCTGCATCCACACATTTTATTCACATTCTCATTCAATCAATAAAACATTCATATGATAGGGTTTTCATATTGCTGAGGGTTATGGCCCGTAACTATAAACCTATTTTGTTGTAGTATAACTCCGTTTTAACCACACGCTTCTCTAATCCAACCAATATCATCCAGTAATTGAAAGGTGATCTCTTTAGTATGCTACTCACATATATTATGCCACTTGCATCTTGTGTTACATAGAGTCCATAACATTTCTGAATCTTGAGACTATCTATGCGATGACGCAACCATAAGAATCCATTGAACAATGGTACTCAAAAAGTAATTCATTGAACCAGTGATTTGTGAGCCATTTATCAACCTGCAGAGGTTGAGAAATCTCTGCAGGTTCACATAGGTGATTTATTTGCAATTATGTGTTTGGGCTAATGTGGTTCTCGTGGTGACCTGACGAGGCTGCAACCTCGGCAAATTGTCGATGTGGCTGCCACATAAGCGACCACACGTGCAAATGTGTGCAATACACTACAGAAATGTAACAAACTTACGATGGTCAGAAACCATCGTACATAAGTGAAAACTTTCGTAAATAACTAACTTACGACGGTTTCTGACTGTTTCCAGTTATTGGTCATAAATAAAATTATTTATGACGGTAACTTACAATGGGTGTTCCCAGCCGTCGTAAATAAAGGATCATCGCCCATGGCCGAGCCACGTGGCGGGCTGGGCGCCTTACTTACGACGGCCTAGACCCTACCCGTCGTAAGTTAAGTAGGTTAACTTACGACGGCTTGGACCCCGACCGTCGTATATTAGTTAGGTTAACTTACGACGGCCCTGTATAGCTGGCCGTCTTAAATAAGATTTTTAAATTAAATAAAAAACAGAATTAGGATAACCTGACACGATGGTCAGCTCACAGAAAAGTTTATATACACATTCAAAATATAAAACATCCAAAATATTAAATAAAAAAGAGATCCGCTCGCTAGACACTACCCCCTTCCACTCGCTCCGGAGCCGAAGAATTCGTCTCCGCGACCTCCTCCCGGTGCCGGTAGCTATGGTGGTGGAGTTTGAGCCTCCATTGCCGATCTTTGCAATTAAAATAAATAAATAAAGTGAGTATGAGCTTGTACGACTCTCTCCCCCATACTCTCCCTCCCCCGCACTCCCACTTTCTCCCTTGCCCTCTCCCCCCCTCTCTCTACGACTCTCTCTCTCTCACCCCCTCTCTCTACCACCCCGTCTGTCTCTCCCTCCCTCTTTCCCTTTTCACTCTCACCCTCTCTCCCTCTCTCTCCCCCTATCTACCAATATCTCTTACTCTCACTCCCTCTCTCTTCCTCCCCCGCACTCTCATTTTCTCCCTCACCCTCTCCCTCCCCCTCTCTCTACGACTCCCTCTCTCTCACCCCCTCTCTCTACCACTCTGTCTCTCTCTCTCCCTATCTATTTCCCTTTTCACTCTCACTCTCGCTCCCTCTCCCTCTCTACCACTATCTCTTATTCTCACTCCCTCCCTCTCCCCCTCTCACTCTCACTCTCTCCCCTCAACTATACTAAGTTTTTCTTAGATTGAAAAATAGTAAAAATAAAAAACACATTACCTGGATATCTGAATGTCCATATGGTGGGGGCACTTGCGGTGGGCCAACTCTGACGGTTGCCACGTCGGGATCGAGATCTGCTACCCACTCTATCGAGCTAAGACCTGTAATTTCAAAATATGAAAACAAATAAACTAATGCAATGATATGAATTTAAATTAATTTGCATTCAACTACTTATCTCCATCGCCGCCTGCATCTAAGCCATGTAGTTTGCCATGTAGGCGGCCTGCTGCTTCTGTGCGGCCCAGGCTAGATCCCTCTCCCGCTGGAGCCCCTCCCTATCTCCCTGGATCTCATCTCTCTCTCTCTCCGGAGCTCCTCTATTTGGCTCTGGGAGGGACGACGACTTGTATGTCTGATGGAGGAACCCTCGGTCGATGGAGTGATGATCGAAGGTCGCACGACCCTCGAGTCGACAACTCCTTCGAAAATGGCAAACCTACAAAGGAATAAAAGATAATAATTAAAAGGAGCAAGTTTTTAAAGAAATAAAGAAAATGACCAACTAACCGTCTGTCGAAGTGTTCGCTACGACACTTCCCCGGCCTGCTCGGAAGCAGCCCGCGGAGGTTCTTTTTTCGGTGGGGCTCAAGGATCACGAAGGTCTGAGCATAATGGCGAGATAGAGACACGAGGATTTACGTGGTTCAGGCCGCCGGAGCATAAAACGCTACATCCACGGGAGTGCTTGGTGTATTGCTTGCTCGCTTATAAGGATGAGTTGGCTGGGTCACGAACCCTTTGCCCGGAGGTTGCCCCGGTTCTTTTATAGCCCAAGGCCGGGGCAGTTACAAGGTGGCCTGAGGCCCGACATGTGGCCCGCGTCTATCTGCCTCCTATACATAAACTATGGGTATTTACAGATACATGCATTGTCACTGTTGGTGGAGTTAAGGCGCATCGCCTGACACGTCTGGCTCCTTTGACCGGGTGATGATGAATTCCCCATCTTGTCTTCGCGCCCTCTTTCTCTACAGGGCGGCTCAGCGCCATTGGGTGACACTATTGCACCATCACGTCTCATTGCCTTGTCTTTCACCGTAATGGTGAATTTGACAGAGGACGAAGGCATGCGTCGTGCGCCAAGCTTCTGGGGAAGGCGCGAGCCTTCAATGCTCGGCCTGGCAGCGCTCCTTTCTCTTTACTCCTTGACCATCTGCCCGTTGCTCGTCGAAGTGACGTTCGGGCGGATGGCCCCCGAGACACGCATCTCCATCGGAGTCATCTTGAGGAGTAGCACGCGACCCGGAGTTGTTGGGCATGTGGCAGCACCGAAGCCCTCCCACGCTGGTGGTCGGATCCGGAGCCGTAGGACACGTGGCACATCCGGAGTCTCCCCCAGGGGGAAGGTACACCTGAAGTCGCTGCCCACGAGGCAGCACTGGAGGTCTCCATGCTGGGGGTCGGATCCGTAGTTGCAGGACGCGTGGCACCTCCGGAGCCCTCTCTGGCTAGGGGGTGTGGCTCGGAGGTTCCGGGTACGTGGTAGTGCCAGAGCCGTCCTTGGTGGAGGATGGGGCTCGACAATACAGGACACTTGTCGTCTCCCGAGCCACCCTCGACTGGTAGTCAGGCTCGAGAGCCTAAAGACACGTTGCAGACCTGGGACAGCCCATGGGGCCCAAAGCACGTGGCTTACGCTGGGCCCGCCTAAGCTAGGAAGTCGGGGCCCAGGTGCTTTTTACCCACTACGCGGGGGTACCCAGTTCGCAGGGTACCGACAGTGGCCCCCAGGCCCATCTCGGGGGAGGTATTGAGCCCGCAGGTGGGGCCCCTATCTCTCCCGCATCATGGGTTTGGTCCTTCAATTCCTGGGAATCGAAATGGCGGGAAATTTTTGCGTATTGGGCGAACGACCGTCCCTGGGAGATGAAAAGGTTGTTCATTCTTGGCGTAGTGGGCGCACTCAGTCGAAGTGGCAGGGCATCGTCGTCACGTTCACTCTGACTTGACCGATCATGGCGTGGCAACCGAGGGGTTGCCTCAGGGCTATTACTGCGACCGCTCATGACTGTAGGGGCATTGCGCCGCTTCCCTCGGGAGTCGCCGGACGTTCCTGAGTTTATACTCGCCTGTCCCATTGGTGCCTGACTGGTGGGCCTGGTCCCTACCTATCATTGGCGCGTGCTAGGGCGGCGTGCTCGAGGGGTTGCCTCGGGTTATTTTCTTGCGGCGGTCGATGAGCCAGTCGCACCACTTCCCTCGAGAACCCTCGGACGTTCCCGAAGGGTTATCCTCTTCGACCTCTAGTGGCTGGTGGGTGGACCTGAGTTCAGCTCATTACCTGGGGAGGCGAATAGCCCACGGTGTGCAATTGTGGTAACCCAATCGCCGTGCCTATTGTGCTGCCTGAGGCCGCAGACGGGTGTAAAAGGAGGTCTCGCGGCTGTAGGATGGCACTCCTCCTTGCCATGTGGCCTTTGTCATCCTCTTGCACGCTGGAAGCTTCTGCTTTCAAACGCTCTTGCCCACCAGATGCCTCCTCACTGGTGATCGTTTTTGTCTACTTCTGCGAGATGTTCGTATGTGTGCAGCCTTCAATGAGGTTCTCTGGTACATTCCTCTCCCTGACGGGCTCGGATAGAGGCACAAGCCATCCTGATGGCATGCTGATGGTCGGGGAGGCCGTCGGGGACAGGGTCTTCGACCCGCAGTGAGCCTCGACACCAGTGCCGGGTGGAACATGTCCTCTAGGCGTTTTGCCACAATAGGGTTATCTGCCGGTGCTGGAGAAAGGCTAAGTCCAGAGTGATCAAGCCTTCCTCCTAGTACTGTTGTAGACATCAAAATCTGTCGTAGACGACGATTTTGCCCACCCTGTATTGGATGTTACTATTACTGTGGTCTAGCATGCATCGCCTGATACAACACATGGATGTCATCGTTGTCTCAGTCCAGCGTGCACTGCTGCCGACCTCAGTCTAATAGCTGGTGGTCGTCTCATTGTACAGAGATTGGCTCGGGGGACAACCAAGCAGCCCATGGAGTAGGAGACTACCCGACTTGTAGCTGTTGAGTTCTTTAGTTGTCTTGTATCCTCTCTTGGGTATCGGGATCTCAATTTTAATGAAAATATCTATATTCTAAGTCTTTCATTGTCTTGTATTGTACTTCAATGTTGATGAATGAAAAAGTGGTCTTGTTGATCTTCCTTCTATCAATCACTTGGTGCTGGGTCCGGTAGTCAGAACCATTTTCTGCTTCCGTGAGGCCCCATGACCCTCGATGTCGCAAAGATCGGAGGGTCCCTTAACTTGCCAAAGCAGTTGACGTTTCCTTGTTGCTTGCCATAGATATGTACCTGCTTCCTTTTGCGGGTTGCCGAGGTCCAAGCGACTCGCTTAGTTTGACTAGTCGCGATGACCCCCTCGCAAACGGGTGCCAACATAAGACAAAAACTCCAAGGCCTTCGGGAGGCGTCGGCCTTTGGGGGTCTGACAGTGGCTCTCTTGGGAAAGTTGGAGTTATGACCCCATGGACCAGAGCCCTGTGACATGCACAGACACTAAGAGCAAAGGATGATCCGTGTCGTGTAGCTGGATTTTCTATGCTTGATGGCCCTATTACGGGTTATGGTCATCTGCTAAGCTACGGGGTCTGGGCAATTCAGTGTATTCACGTCCGGACCTCGGTTACCATCCTTCCCGGGGTGGTGTGCCGTCCGGGCCCCCCACACTTAGGGTGTTGCGCCAACAGAGGCAGGACGCACCTGCTTAGGGCTCAAGACCGGTCTAAGCAGGCTACATACCCTAGGCCTCCTGCTGACCATACACTCTGAAGAGGAGAGTTGCCCCTCCAGCGTTACCGGACCCGAGCTAGATGGCAGCCAGCGGGTCCGAAGGTAATACAGGTGCCTTAGGAGTTTCCGCCTTGTAGCAGGCCCTTGTCCAAGGGCAAGACAGATAAATACAATTATGTACACATCATGGGGTACACAAAAATATACACAAGCTTGAAAGGGAAGCTGTATTGGTAAGGGAGCGCAAAGGTCCAGAACGACCTAGCTAGCGCGGGCAGTACTTTGCCAATTTCCTAAGCTTGCTCCTCCTGTCCCTTAGCGACGTAAGTACCCAGGGCACCCAAGTAGTGTGGCTATCACTCCTTCTGGGCCCCTAGCAACGTGAGGACCCTAGCATAGTTCGGCCCTTGTCTTCAGCTTGTCGCAACCAACGCTATGAGTCTTCTGCTCGTTGCTGGAGCGGTCCGACGCCCTACCTGCGTGATTTACCGGGATGGCCCCCTGGTAGGTGTGGTCACTTGGTGGGGGTGCACCTAACAAGTATACTGGATGATGTAGGGTGTTAGCATCGATCCTCCCGAGGGGTACGAGTCACCACGGATTTATTGAGACAGTCCGGGTTTGGACGACGCGGTCGTCCACGATGCGGTTGATGCTTTGTCCATGGGCATGTTGTCACACCCGGTTTTTCCGAAGAACAACCGAGTGAATATCACATGTATGCCAGGGTCATTTTCTCATACATGTGATGACAAATAGTGAAGCATCATTTATTACAAGCCAGGTGTCGAATATAAACAAGTCTTACATAGCAAATGTCTCGATGGACAATAATAAGTTCATCACAAGTAAATAAACTAGCAGCGGAATATTATTCTTGAGGGCTCCGTCACAGGCGTTGCCCGGGGGACTCCATGAACCTAGAAACCTTCTTCGAGTCCAAAGTCTTGATCATTATACACCACCTCATTATCTTGACCTGAGAAACAATATAAACCAACAAATATGCAAGGTTTAGTACCAATGGTACTCAGCAAGTGTGGGAAAGTTATGTCATGCATGGCTAGAACAAGGAGAGGTTGAACTCAGGGTTAAAGCACTACGCAATTAATACCTATCACCTTAGCTTATTAAGCACCTACATTACTACACAGGTGAAATGGTCCCAAACTCCCATCCCATCATCATAATCAAATAACCATAACATCATTTCCAATGTTAAGCTCCCCGCTTAACATCCACAACCTCCAAGGTCATCATACTCTAATCATGAATAAGTCCAAGCCGCTCTTGACCGTGAGCACGATTGTCATGACAGTTTTGACTCTGCAGAGTTTGCACCATTGTACCCACATGTAGTGATTTCATCCCTCGTTGCCGGGTGGATTAAAAGAACCTCCATTATGCCAGTGGCTACGAACCACATTCACACTTCCCAGGTGTGTAGCCAGGAGATCACTACGAAGCCTTTACAAAGGGATTCCCGACGAGCATGGGCCCACTGAGGTTTCACCCCTAACAGCATACAAGAGGCTCCAATCCCGCTGCAGTGGTCCCCTCTTGAGCCTTGCGGTTCATATGGTAGTCCAGGTGACACCTATTCCCCGCACCATCCAACACACCCATACTACGCCGGGGATACACCTAATTAATTGGCCAAGCTGCCCCATCTCAGTATGTGGTTGGCACGGTAAAGCCAGGTTACATGCTCCATGAACCGGTCCTTAGGATCCAGGCAAGTACTAAACACAAACCCGAGTCTCGTGCACCCAGCACCAACAAAAACATCCAACTTGCCTTGATCCCTACCTCTACATAACTCACAATATCTCATTCAAGAGTATGGTAAAATAAACTGATGATCTCATATCCAAATATCCCATTCTAAGCATGGCTAAGCATAAGCATGTAAATAAATGACATGATAAAATAAATCCCAACCCAAGCTACAAGGAAACAAGATAATGCAATTCTAGGGAAACTTCCTAGCATGGGTTTCATATTTCATTTGACAATGCAAATAATTCTATCCACACATCCTAGCATAGGATCAAAGTGGTCAAGGACACTTGCCTCCTTCCTGCTCCTCTTGAAATGGGTAGTCCTGATCTTGGAAAGGGAGAACTTGCTCTGGAGCAGGTTCTACATCATACCATCGCACATAGCAAAAGAAAAGCAACAATCCATAAGACATAGTTCACACTTCCACTTCATATAAACCACACATTCACATTTATGAAAGCCATTCACAAATTCTATGTGTTGTGGTTACTCTATGTGTGTTGATTTTTGGGTTACATGCACTTTTAAACATGTGTATATGATTTCTACTTTTGTATTCATATTTATGCTTGCATACTATATATATGAGTTTCCAATTTAAATAAATTCCTTATATTCAATTACTACTCCTTTTATCTACCAAGTATGCATGAAAGGTATTTTCCTACTCCATATGTGTCTTCAGTCCTTCTACCCACCCTAAACTGAATTCTTTGGACTTTTGGAAACTTCATTTATCATTTTCTAGTTATTCATACCTAGCTTGCTTTTTCAGATTTATTTCCTATGCCTAAATGTGAACTTTATTATGAAAATAGTAAGACACCTCATCTACACAGAATAGGTTTTTGGGTCTAAAATATTAAATAATGTATTTTTGAACTTCTCCTCTGATGTGAACTATTTTACATTTATTTTACTAATTTTCAGAATTATTCTCTACTTAAAAATGTGTCCCTATAACTAATAAATGTGAATAATCAAGTAGACAGATTCATTTCAGCCAAAAATCTATTTTTATCTCACTCCAAAGTTTTCCAAGTACTTGGAAAGTTTTTAATTTGAATTTACAATGTGTTTGTCCCATCTTTTAAATTTTAAATACTAAACACATTCAAATTCCTAAATTTAATATCACATAGGGTTAAAAAGGTAAACTCACCCACTACAGGGTCTATTATATTATTTTAAGAACTTCCAGGGGTCTAGCTACACTTAACAGAGGGGTTTTTCCTAATTTTTATTAAGTCCAGGGGCTAAAACTGATTTTTAAATGAATTTACATGATTTTCTGAAGTTTCAGGGGCTAGATCAGAAGTTTCTGGGGCTAGCTCTTATTTTCCGAGAACCCCAGGGGGTAGCGCGTAAGAATTCCAGTCTTTATAACGCGGGGCTGACGTGGACCGTCCGATTTAAAACAGACGGCTGAGATTATAACATCGAACTGGTACGCGGGGATTTAAACTCTACCGTGCGATTTAAAATAAACGGCGCACAAGCGGCCACGTCGCTCTGATCGAGCGCGGGCGGCGCTGCCCGGCGGCGCACGGCGGCGGGAGGCGGCGATCTCGCCGGAGAGTTTCGGATCTTCGTAAATTCTTCCTAGAACTGTGATTTTATGGCATAGATCGATAGAGGGGAGGTCGGGGATCTCACCTCGGGGGTTTTCTTGAGTTCGGAGGTCCCGAAAAGCGATCGGCGACGAGGTCCGAGGTGAATTCACGGCGAGGCTCATCGGCGTTGTGTTTGAACCGCAAATCACCGAGTTTTCTGCACCTGCAAGGTTCCCCGGAGGCGGTGGATCAAGACCAGCGAGTTAGATCAGAATTCCCGAGCGTAGATCGAGCAGAATTCGCCGGAGGGGCTCGGGTTCTCACCGGAGAGAAAATTGGCGGATCGTGGGGGAAAACAGGACGATGCCGGGGTTTTTATAGACGGGGGAGGGCGGCGTTCGGTTGTGATCGAGTTTGCGTCGCCCACGAACGAAATTCGGCTGGGATACACGAGGATCCGAGGCGGTTTTGATTCGGGGTGAGAAGAGTCCGGCCGAGCGCGGGGCGAGCGCAAGGAGGAAGAAAGGTTGGCGGGCCCCACGTGTCAGTGGGAAGAAGGGGGGGCGCGCGGCTGCGGGCTGGCGTGGGATGGGGTGGGCCGGCTGGTGGGTTTCGGCCCACTGGCTGGTTTTTTTTCTATTTTCTTTTTCTTTTTCCATTTCTTTTCTAGTTTGAATTTGAATTTGAATTCTAACTAAGTTTGAATTTCTGCAGCCCATGCAATACGTCCAAAAATTTTTGAATTCCCCTCTTAACAGGATTTTGGGGTGTTACAGCTCTACCCCCCTTAAAACAAATCTCGTCCTCAAGATTGGTGTTTCTAAGAAAACAATTCCGGAAATTGTGCCTTAAGCTCATCTTCTCGCTCTCATGTGGCCTCCTCTTCCGAGTGATGCTTCCACTGCACCTTGCACATCCGGATTCTTTTCTTTCTGGTGAGGCGTTCCATTGTCTCCAAAATCTTGATTGGTTGCTCAGCATAAGACAAATCCTCAGCTACGTCTACCTCATTCATGGGTAACACCTCTTCAGGCGTTCTCAGACATTTCTTGAGCTGTGACACATGGAATACATGGTGCACATCCGATAGGCGAGCCGGTAATTCTAGTTGATACGCCACTTCGCCTTTCCTCTCCAGCACTTGAAAGGGTCCGATGTATCGAGGTGACAACTTCCCTCTCACCTTGAATCAACGAAGTCCTCGGATAGGGGACACCTTGAGATAAACATAGTCTCCCACGTTGAAAACGAGCTCTCTTCTCCGTACATCGGCATAGCTCTTTTGCCGTGTTTGTGCTATCCTCAAGTTGTTACGAATTTCCCTCACTTTCGCCTCGGCTTCTTGTAGTACTTCAGGACCAAACACTTTACTTTCCCCTGTTTGGTTCCAAAATAATGGAGTTCTGCACGTCCTCCCATACAAAGCTTCGAACGGTGACATCTTCATACTAGCCTGATAGCTGTTGTTATAGGAAAACTCCGCATACGGTAAGTTCTTATCCCAGCTCCGATTGTTTTTGAGTGCACACGCTCTCAGCATATCCTCGAGAATCTGATTGGTACTTTCCGTCTGCTCGTCAGTTTGGGGATGATAGGCAGAGCTGAAATTCAGATGGGTTCCCATGGTTTCATGCAACTTCTGCCAGAACCTTGAGGTGAACTGTGTCCCTCGATCCGACACAATCTTCTTTGGCACTCCATGGTAACACACGATCCTTGACATGTAAAACTCCACCAATTTGGATCCACTGTAGCTTTCCTTCACAGGGATGAAGTGAGCTACCTTGGTTAGCCTGTCGATGATGACCCATATTGAATCATATCCTGAATGGGTCCTAGGCAATCCCACTATGAAATCCATACCGATTTCTTCCCATTTCCATTCAGGCACTTTGAGTGGTTGCAATAATCGCGCGGGTCGTTGATGTTCTGCTTTCACGAACTGACATGTGTCACATAGGGCAACATGTTCCGCGACATCTCGCTTCATGCCATACCACCAATACCTGCTCTTGAGGTCCTGGTACATCTTCGTACTCCCAGGATGGATGGAATAGTCGGAATCGTGAGCCTCCTTCAAAATCAATTCACAAATCTCTTTTACTTCAGGCACACAGATTCTTTTCCTGTGCCACACCGTACCTTGTTCTTCCTCTCTGAAACCAGGAGCTTTATTTTCCTTGATGAGTTGTCTGATCTCTTGTATCTTCTCGTCATTCTTTTGACCTTCGCGTATGGCTCGCTCTAGTGTGGAGTCCACTTCCATGACGATGGCTTCACCACTATTCACCAGGCATAGATTGAGTCTTATAACATCGTCCTTCAATTCTGCAGGCATGTCCTTCAAGCTCAACCTATTGACTTGCACTTTCCGGCTTAAAGCATCTGCCACGACGTTTGCTTTCCCAGGATGATAGTTCATGCCTACATCAAAGTCATTGATTAGCTCTAACCATCTCCTTTGTCTGAGGTTGAGATCTGGCTGTGTGAAAATGTACTTTAAACTCTTATGATCCGTATATATCTCTGTCCTCTTCCCCATCAAATAGTGCCGCCAAATTTTCAACGCGTGTACCATTGCGGCTAGTTCTAGGTCATGTGTAGGATAGTTCTTCTCGTGCTTCCGGAGCTGCCGGGATGCATAAGCCACGACATGCCCTTCTTGCATGAGAACACATCCCAACCCGTTTCCAGAGGCATCGCAGTACACCGTAAAGTTCTTCTGCATATCTGGCATAACTAGCACTGGGGCTGTTGTCAATCTTTTCTTTAACTCCTGAAAACTTGTCTCGCACTGCGGCGTCCATGTGAATGTGATTCCCTTCTCCAACAGTTTGGTGAGGGGTCTCGAGATCTTGGAGAATCCCTCAATAAACCGTCGATAGTATCCAGCCAATCCCAAGAAGCTTCGAACTTCCCCGACATTTTCAGGGGTCTTCCACTTCTGTATATCCTCGATTTTGGCGGGATCCACGGAGATTCCTCCCTCCGAGATTATATGTCCTAAGAAGGGAACTCTCTTCAGCCAAAACTCACACTTGCTCAACTTGGCATATAGTTGGTGTTCTCTCAGCCTCTACAATACCAACCTTAGATGTTTCTCATGTTCTTCTTCATCTTTGGAGAAGACGAGAATGTCATCTATGAAAACCACCACAAATTTGTCCAGATATTCCATGAATACCTTGTTCATGAGATACATGAACTACGCCGGGGCATTAGTTAGCCCAAAAGGCATGACAGTGTAGTCATACAGTCCATACCGAGATACAAAAGCTGTCTTGGGAATATCAGATTGCCTTATCTTAAGTTGGTGGTATCCCGACCTGAGATCAATTTTCGAGAACACACAAGCTCCCCTCAACTGATCAAACAAGTCTTCAATGCGGGGTAATGGGTACTTGTTCTTGATGGTTACCTCATTCAAGGCACGGTAGTCCACGCATAACCTTTGGGTTCCGTCCTTCTTGGACACAAATATCACTGGAGCTCCCCAAGGTGAGGAACTAGGACGAATATACCCCTTCTCCGTCAATTCTCTCAAATGATCCTTCAGTTCTCCCAGCTGCTTGGAATCCATCCGATAAGGTCTCTTGTATATCGGAGCTGTTCCAGGCACTAGTTCAATTGCGAATTCCACTTCCTGATCGGGAGGCATACCTGGCAATTCCTCCGGAAAAACGTCTGGATACTCCCTGATAATCCTGATCTCCTCCACTTTCACCTCAACTTGATTTAATTTAATGTCCCTCCTAGCCTCTGGTACTGTTATAAACTTTACTCTTGTGCCACTACGGTGAGTTAGTTCCACCGTTCTGGTCAAACAATGGATGATTCCTTTATGTTTGGTCAACCAATCCATACCCAAGATAATATCTATCCCTTGTGAATCTATCACTATGAGGTTAGCAGTAAATACTACCCCATTAATGTCTAGGTTCAATTTGGGACACACTTGTCTTGTCCTTATTTCTCTACCTGGAGAGTTTACTGCTAGCATATGGTTCATTTGTGTTGTTACTAGGTCATGCTTCTTAACAAACCCTTGGGCAATGAACGAGTGGGTAGCACCAGAATCAAACAACAGGGTTGCAATGTGTAAATTTGCAGGAAACTTACCAACTACCATGTCAGGTGCCTCTTGCGCTTCCTCCATGGTGACGTGGTTCACCCGTCCTCTCATTACGTTCTGCTGTTGTGGCTGCGTGGGCTTCTTCTTTGGGCACTTATGGGCGTAGTGCCCCACTTCACACAGTTGAAACATTGCACCCCAACCTTAGGTGACTGGCCTTTGCTGTCTTGGGGTTGGTTTGGGGGTCCTTGCACTGCTGGTCGAGGTTGATATGTAGGGCGAGGCTGCTGTACGAACTGACGTTGTGGCTGTATTGGTGCTGCCGGAGGCCTGTAGTTCGGGTTGTACCCTCTTGGTGCTGAGTAAGGTACCGCAGCACGGTTCGTCTGACCCGCGGGTTGCTGCATCAGACGTGGGCGGGTGTTGCTCCCTGAGGCCTGATGTGACCACCCGGCCTTCCTCTTGTTCTCATTTCCCAAGGCCTTCAGCTTCCTTTCTACCACAAACGCTCTGTCCACCATCTTTTGGAAGCTTTCATACTCATTGGAGGACATTGCACACTGCATTTCTGCGATAAGTCCTTCCACGAAACAATCTTGTTTCTGCTCATCAGTCTCTATGTCCTGTGGGGCATAACGGGAGAGTTGAGTAAATTTAGTGAGGTATTCCCTCACAGTCTTGTTACCTTGCTGCAACCCCAAAAAGTCCTTCCTCTTGTTTTTGAGTTCACCCCTTGGTATGTAATGGTTGCAGAAGCTACGCTTGAACTCTTCCCAAGTGATGTTCTCAAGGTCATGATGGGCGGCCACGTAGGCGGTCCACCAATCAGCAGCAGGTCCATGCAATTGATGAGAGGCAAACAGCACCCTCTCATACCCTTGGCACTGTATGATCCTCATCTTGCTCTCAATGGTCTTTAGCCAATCATCTGCCTCCAGAGGTTCAGCAGCACTTGCAAACTTTGGAGGTTGAGTTCCCAGAAACTCACTCAACCTTGGTTGGCGTGGTGCAGCTTGTGGAGGTGGAACTTGATGCAAGTTGGCCACCACTTGAGTCAAGTTCTGGATGAGCTGATTTTGATTCTCAAGCATTTGGTGGAGGGGATCAATTCCTTCACGGCGACCACCCCTGTCTTGGCCTTCTAAAAGATGAGGGTTGCAGGCCTCATCGTTGTTGGTGGCGGGGTTGGCAGCGCGACCTTTTTCTCTTCCGGCCATCTAGCATGATCAACCAAATGTTAATTTAAAGTATTACGTATTATCTCACTACTTTCACTTGTTTGTACTTTGAAGTGTTGAAGCTTTTTTATACTTTTATGAGGGTTCATATCTCATACAAAAATAAATGCACTATTATTTCATGTGGGTTCACACACCAAAGCAAAAAATTCTGAAGACGAGGTTGTGGACAATTGCTCATGGCTTCCACAACTCACGTCACACACCAAGCATTAACACACCATTAACTAACGTAACGACTCGACTATTCGACATCTTGCTAACTAAGGGAAAAACTCTACACTACTTGTACTCCGTGGTACCACTCTCACGCTGGAGGACATACATGTACTCAGTCCTGTCCAGGTGGCGACGATAGATGTGACTCTGGCAGGTGATGGCCTCCCAGGTGACATCCTTCTCCGCATCGACCTGTGTCGCTCGACAAGCTGGAGAGCGGTGTATCTTGAGCAGCTGATTTTCGTGGATAATCCTCATCTCTGAACTCCATTCTTCCCTCTTCTCACGGATGGTCCTGGTGGAGCTATAGTGTATGATTAGCTTGCCCGTATTGCCGGCGGCTTGGAGCATACGTCGAAGACGGTGCAACAAGCCTCCTACAGCCAGTCCATAGGAAAGGTACGTCACCGGACGGCTCTCCTCTCTTTGGGCAAGGGCAACTAAGGGAACTCTCCCTCCTGTGGACTTGCGAGCGGTGTGAATCATGCAAACCATCTAAAACAAAAAGCATTTAAACTTAGGTTAGATAAACTTTAAAACAAAAATCCTATTTTGAATGAAAGTTGGGGTAAGATGAAGAAAGTAACTCCATTAAATAACACTTTTCAACACACCCCTTGTAAAATAGTTTTTAAGAAAATAGGGCCCTTAAATACGTTCTTTTCTACCTAGGTCCACGTTCCTACGGGCAACCTTGGCTCTGATACCACTTCTGTCACACCCGGTTTTTCCGAAGAACAACCGAGTGAATATCACATGTATGCCAGGATCATTTTCTCATACATGTGATGACAAATAGTGAAGCATCATTTATTACAAGCCAGGTGTCGAATATAAACAAGTCTTACATAGCAAATGTCTCGATGGACAATAATAAGTTCATCACAAGTAAATAAACTAGCAGCAGAATATTATTCTTGAGGGCTCCGTCACAGGCGTTGCCTGGGGGACTCCATGAACCTAGAAACCTTCTTCGGGTCCAAAGTCTTGATCATTATACACCACCTCATTATCTTGACCTGAGCAACAATATAAACCAACAAATATGCAAGGTTGAGTACCAATGGTACCCAGCAAGTGTGGGAAAGTTATGTCATGCATGGCTAGAACAAGGAGAGGTTGAACTCAGGGTTAAAGCACTACGCAATTAATACCTATCACCTTAGCTTATTAAGCACCTACATTACTACACAGGTGAAATGGTCCCAAACTCCCATCCCATCATCATAATCAAAAAACCATAACATCATTTTCAATGTTAAGCTCCCAGCTTAACATCCACAACCTCCAAGGTCATCATACTCTAATCATGAATAAGTCCAAGCCGCTCTTGACCGTGAGCACGACTGTCATGACAGTTTGGACTCTGCAGCGTTTGCACCACTGTACCCACATGTAGTGATTTCATCCCCTGTTGCCGGGTGGACTAAAAGAACCTCCATTATGCCAGTGGCTACGAACCACATTCACACTTCCCAGGTGTGTAGCCAGGAGATCACTACGAAGCCTTTACAAAGGGATTCCCGACGAGTGTGGGCCCACTGAGGTTTCACCCCTAACAGCATACAAGAGGCTCCAACCCCGCTGCAGTGACCCCCTCTTGAGCCTTGCGGTTCATATGGTAGTCCAGCTGACACCTATTCCCCGCACCATCCAACACACCCGTACTACGCCGGGGATACACCTAATTAATTGGCCAAGCTGCCCCATCTCAGCATGTGGTTGGCACGGTAAAGCCAGGTTACATGCTCCATGAACCGGTCCTTAGGATCCAGGCAAGTACTAAACACAAACCCGAGTCTCGTGCACCCAGCAGCAACCAAAACATCCAACTTGCCTTGATCCCTACCTCTACATAACTCACAATATCTCATTCAAGAGTATGGTAAAATAAACTGATGATCTCATATCCAAATATCCCATTCTAAGCATGGCTAAGCATAAGCATGTAAATAAATGACATGATCAAATAAATCCCAACCCAAGCTACAAGGAAACAAGATAATGCAATTCTAGGGAAACTTCCTAGCATGGGTTTCATATTTCATTTGACAATGCAAATAATTCTATCTACACATCCTAGCATAGGATCAAAGTGGTCAAGGACACTTGCCTCCTTCCTGCTGCTCTTGAAATGGGTAGTCCTGATATTGGAAAGGGAGAACTTGCTCTGGAGCAGGTTCTACATCATACCATCACACATAGCAAAAGAAAAGCAACAATCCATAAGGCATAGTTCACACTTCCACTTTATATAAACCACACATTCACATTTATGAAAGCCATTCACAAATTCTATGTGTTGTGGTTACTCTATGTGTGTTGATTTTTGGCTTACATGCACTTTTAAACATGTGTATATGATTTCTACTTTTGTATTCATATTTATGTTTGCATACTATATATATGAGTTTCCAATTCAAATAAATTCCTTATATTCAATTACTACTCCTTTTATCTACCAAGTATGCATGAAAGGTATTTTCCTACTCCATATGTGTCTTCAGTCCTTCTACCCACCCTAAACTGAATTCTTTGGACTTTTGGAAACTTCATTTATCATTTTCTAGTTATTCATACCTAGCTTGCTTTTTCAGATTTATTTCCTATGCCTAAATGTGAACTTTATTATGAAAATAGTAAGACACCTCATCTACACAGAATAGGTTTCGGGTCTAAAATATTAAATAATGTATTTTTGAACTTCTTTTCTGATGTGAACTATTTTACATTTATTTTTCTAATTTTCAGAATTATTCTCTACTTAAAAATGTGTCCCTATAACTAATAAATGTGAATAATCAAGTAGACAGATTCATTTCAGCCAAAAATCTATTTTTATCTCACTCCAAAGTTTTCCAAGTACTAGGAAAGTTTTTAATTTGAATTTACAATGTGTTTGTCCCATCTTTTAAATTTTAAATACTAAACACATATTCAAATTCCTAAATTTAATATCACATAGGGTTAAAAAGGTAAACTCACCCCACTACAGGGTCTATTATATTATTTTAAGAACTTCCAGGGGTCTAGCTACACTTAACAGAGGGGTTTTTCCTAATTTTTATTAAGTCCAGGGGCTAAAACTGATTTTTAAATGAATTTACATGATTTTCTAAAGTTCCAGGGGCTAGATCAGAAGTTTTCGGGGCTAGCTCTTATTTTCCGAGAACCCTAGGGGGTAGCATGTAAGAATTCCAGTCTTTATAACGCGGGGCTGATGTGGACCGTCCGATTTAAAACAGACGGCTGAGATTATAACTTCGAACCGGTACGCGGGGATTCAAACTCTACCGTGCGATTTAAAATAAACGGCGCACAAGCGGCCACGTCGCTCTGATCGAGCGCGGACGGCGCTGCCCGGCGGCGCACGATGGCGAGAGGCGGCGATCTCGCCGGAGAGTTTTGGATCTTCGTAAATTCTTCCTAGAACTGTGATTTTATGGCATAGATCGATAGAGGGGAGGTTGGGGATCTCACCTCCGGGGTTTTCTTGAGCTCGGAGGTCCCGAAAAGCGATCGGCGACGAGGTCCGAGGTGAATTCACGGTGAGGCTCATCGGCGCTGTGTTTGAACCGCAAATCACCGAGTTTTCTGCACCTGCAAGGTTCCCCGGAGGCGGTGGATCAAGACCAGCAAGTTAGATCAGAATTCCCGAGCGTAGATCGAGTAGAATTCACCGGAGGGGCTCAGGTTCTCACCGGAGAGAAAATCGGCGGATCATGGGGGAAAACGGGACGATGCCGGGGTTTTTATAGATGGGGGAGGGCGGCGTTCGGTTGTGATCGAGTTTGCGTCGCCCACGAACAAAATTCGGCTGGGACACGCGAGGATCCGGGGCGGTTTTGATTCGGGGTGAGAAGAGTCCGGCCGAGCGCGGGCGCGAGCGCAAGGAGGAAGAAAGGTTGGCGGGCCCCGCGTGTCAGTGGGAAAAAGGGGGGCGCGCGGCTGCGGGCTGACGCGGGATGGGGTGGGCCGGCTGGTGGGTTTCAGCCCACTGGCCATTTTTTTTCTGTTTTCTTTTTCCATTTCTTTTCTGGTTTGAATTTGAATTTGAATTCCAACTTAGTTTGAATTTCTGCAGCCCATGCAGTACGTCCAAAAATTTTTAAATTCCCCTCTTAACAGGATTTTGGGGTGTTACACATGTGCCTCCTGGCTCCCCGACACTGCTAAGCTATAGCGCTGGGATGTCCAGCCATCATGCCTCTAACGGTCATGAGGGTAGGGTCATTTGCAGCATCTGCGCCGGTATGTGGATCTGCTTGTCATGGAACTGATATGCCTCGCATCTCATGACCAGCTCGACGGCTTCTAGGGGGCCTATTGGCCAGTAAAAGCCGTGCCGGAAGGCTTGACCGGACAAAGTGTGGAACACAGCGGTTGCCACACTCGCCCTCATGGATCTCTACGAATATCTCGCAGCCTTCCTCCCGGGTAATGCACCGCAATAGATCGCTGTCAGCGCCACATTGGTAGAGATCTCCGTCTACCAGTATGTATCTTCTAGCCATACGAACGATCGGTTCGGCGGATACACGTTCGTCAGGAAGGATATTGTCTTTCAAGCAGGTCCGGACCTCTGTGATCCCTGCATCAGACCTTCCTGAGCTTTTTGGATCTTGGGCATCGGGTTACACGGAGCCCCCGGTGACACATACAATCCTTAGCGAGCGCCATGGTTGTAGGGCCATCGGGACTGCCAGCTTTGAGGTGCTGGGCTCGCCCCCTTTCGCCTAGCTTGGTAGGCTAGGCTGTATGACACAGTAGCTTCCTTTCAAAGGTGCCTTTGGGGACCGGAGTCCATGCAGAGGCTTTTATTGAAAGGTTGTCTGCCACCGCGTTGTTGGCGCAGGGGATATGGCGCTACTCTAAAGCATGAAATCCCTTTTCCACCTCTTGCAGGCGGATAAGGTAGGCAGCTGGCTGTGGATCGGTATAGGAATACTCTCGCTCGCTCTATTTGTTGGCGAGTTGGGAGCCTACTTTTAGCTAGCTTCTACCGTATACCTAAACAAAGGCTAGTACTTAAGCCAAATATGAGGGCTTCATACTTTGCCATGCTAGTGGTAGCTTTGGAGTCAATATGCACCATGTACTTGAACTGCTCTCTTAACTGCGAGGTGAGCAGGACCCCTGCTTTGGCACCTCGCTCGCGCGAGGGCCGTCGTAGCAGAGTGTCTAATGGGGTCCGTGAAAACCAGGGCTCTGGTTTGCCCTAGACGGTATGGAGATGGAATCAATTCCACCCCAAATGTGTAGGTCTAGTGTATAGGACTAGCGTGTAGGACGGCTCTATTCATGCCATTTACAACTGCTATGCATGAGCCAACATAGACTGTAATGGAGCACACAGGACAAGATTCATTTTTCCTTTTTCTTTGCTTCCTTCAGGCAATAAGGGGCAACAGGCCGTGCAAGAAGGAAGCGATTCGCCCCGGATACCGAGAGTGCGTGGACCCTTCCGGGACTTTAGCTGCTCTAAGCTCCGTCCCCAGTCCCTATGTTACCCTTACAAGAAAGAGAAGAAAAAATATTCTACCACTACTTGGGAGCAGACTTACAAAGATGTCCTATGACTTGTTGTTTGGGTAGAGGTTCCCATCCCTCATAGCAAGGCGGACGCACCTCGGAGACATGATCGTACTAGCCGGGGGATAGGGATGTGGCTCCTGCTCGAGAAAACTCTACCGAGGCACCAGGTGGCCCTTCCCTGGGCCACCTACTCTTCATGATGGAAGAGGGACCGCCTGGTTAGGCGTGGAGTGTCTTACATCACTCGTTGTGATCAGAACCGGAGCCCTCTTCTTGATCATAGAAGACCTTTAACGCCTGCTTGGCATCTTGGAACTCCATCTCCTGGTCGTTACCGTCCTCCGGGCCAGTCTTCTGTTTGCCCTCCCGCTGGCGAGAGGGCGTGTTGTCTTGGTGCTGCTGACGGAGCTCTCGGAAGTGCTCCGCCAGCCTGTGGATCTCCCAACACTCGCTGGCGCTGTGCCAGTTAGTGTCGTGGACTGGGCACCTCTGGGCACCATCGTCGCTGTCGGACGGCTGTCACGGACGTTTGTCGGTGCGTGGCCCCCGACCCCCTGTGGCCGCTCTTGCTGCTGCAGTATGGGCTCCGACCAGCAGCTTATCCTTGCCGCTAGCCTTCTTCTTCCTGCCGCCAGGGCCCTCCCTGGTGGACTCACCCCCTTGCTGAGCGGTGTGTGCCAGTTTCGGCCCACGGCGGCCCTGGCACATTTGTCCGCCAAGCTGAAGAGCTCGGAGACATCCTGCAAGTCATGCGTGGCCAACTTCTTGAGCATCTTCCTGTCACAGACGCCTTGTCGAAAGGCGAGGACGAAGGAAGCGTTGGGGATGCGGGGGATGGCGTTCCTAACCTGGGAGAAGTGCTGGATGAATGAGCGCAACGACTCTCCCGACTGCTGTTGTATGGTGTGGAGGTCGGCCTCCGAGCCCAGCCGGACGTAGGAACTCCCAAAGTTGGTCGTGAACTAATGGCACAACTCTCGCAGGAGGTCACAGACCCCTGGGACAAGTTCATGAGCCATGACCGGGCTGACCCGGTCAAAGCTACTGGGAAGTAGTTGGCCATGATGGCCTCATCCCCTCCTGCAGCTAGAATGACACTAGAGTACATCTGCAGGAACTCGACGGGTTGACCATCCCGTCGAACTTCTCCGACAAGTGTGGCCGGAACTTGGGCGGCCACACTACCATACGAAGGTGCGGAGCCAGAGCCATGCAGCCTCCCACTGAGCCTGGGGAGATGGGGTTCTGTCCCGCGCAAATGGAGCGCACGGTACCTGGGGTACCATACTCCTCCCTGAGGCTACGACGCCACTCGCGCCGTCGCTCGATGGTGAAGCGGCCATCATCCTTCTGACAGCGACGACAGTCCAGGTCGCCCCTGAGGTCGGTGGTGGGTAGCCTGGACGTCACCATCGAGTGGGTTGTCGCTGTCCTGTAATCCCTTGTTAGGTTACGGGGCGGCAGCTGTCTCGTCCCTGGCCGCCGTCTCCGGTGACACGGCGAGTTGAGCGCGGCTAAGACCAGGTGGTTGACATCGTTGCGCCATTGCTCAGCAGCGGACGGGGAAGCTCCCGCATTCTAGGGGTTGTGCAGGAGCGCGCGGGCTGCTAACAATCCGCTTTCCGGACTGGCTTCGGTTGGCGCTTGCAACGCTGTCACCGTCGCCACCGAGGGCTGCCAGGTGGCAATTGGTACCATCGTCGTAGGAGCCAGCGCCGGTGCAGAAGGTCCCGCTCTGGGACCAGAGGATGCCTCCTGCTCACTCCGCCGCTGGCGGCGCGAGGGGCGGGAAGAACCTCCAATAGACTGGATGTTCACCATTGTGGGCTTCATGAACGACTTGAAGAACCAAAAGCCCCCTAGCTGGCACACCAAATGTTGAAGTGTTCGCTACGACACTTCCCCCGGCCTGCTCGGAAGCAGCCCACAGAGGTTCTTTTTTCGGTGGGGCTAGAGGATCACAAAGGTCTGAGCACAATGTCGAGAGAGAGACACGAGTTGGCTGGGTCGTGAACCCTTTGCCCGGAGGCTGCCCCGGTTCTTTTACAGCCCAAGGCCGGGGCCGTTACAAGGTGGCCCGGGTCCCGATATGTTGCCACACGGCCATCTGTATCCTATACATAAAACTATGGGTATTTACAGATACATTGTGAGACCTATGTGTGCTGAATACATTGGCTATGACGATAAAAGTTTTGAATTCTGCCAAAACACTCTGTGTCAAGGTCCGAGCCCCGACAAGATCCGACGTAAGATCTGACTTGCTATGGTTAGGTCCGACATGTATTTGGTTAGCTACGGCAGTAGGTCCGACTAGCTTTGGTAAGTTCCGGTGCTAGGTTCTGCTAGCTTTGGTAAGCTCCGGTTAGCTTTGGCAAGGTCCGGAGCTAAATCGCAATAGTTCTGTTTTTACCGTGCAAATGTTTCGAACTTGCTTTACATCTATGGAAAGTTTGCTTAGTATTCTTTTACTAAGTTTTTGAAGTGTTATGGCTGTTTATGGTGGTTAACATTTTGCTATGGTTTGCAACATGTTTATGTGAGGTGTTCACATAAGGTGTTGTGGTTTTTGGAACTAACGTGAGTCAAGTCACGGACTTGTGCTCGAAAGTATTGGTTATTTATTCATGTGCAGGTGTTGCTTGAGTTCAAGATATTGCTGGTGACGGGATCCATTGAACTAGTCTTAGGGAGAAGATGAGGTTCAACATCTAAGTTCAGGATGAATTGTGGTTGAGTTGATCGGAAGGTCGCGCAGCATGTTTGGATCAAGAACAATGCATATGAAGGTATCATGGACGTCGTTGGAAGGTGTTTGCACGTGTGCAAGGAGTGCATGGACGTGGCAACATGGTTCCAAGACGTGATGAAGAGATGTGGACGTAAAGAATTGGTAGGAAAGGTCTAACCGGCTGGATTATGGACTCAGGCTGCGGCTGAGTCGGTTATGGCTCAAATATGGAAAGATTTGAGTTGGTTATGATAGGATTTTGTGTGGGACACGAAGTTGAGTTTTTTTAGAAATGTGGGATACGTTCCTAAGGTGTTTGGAAGTCTTAAGATTGCTTCTAACTGCACATAGAAGAGTCTTGAGCAGTTATGGAAAGTTTCGATTCAGAAACTGAGTAGGATTAGAATTCTAGTTTGAATTGGATTGGCCTCCGGGCTGGTTATATAAGCAAGAGAGGTCAGATCTCGTGGCAAGAAGACCTTGGGCTGTTCCTCTTATGTTTTGATATATAAAATTCGTAATTTAGAGGAGCTTTTGTGCCTTGTTCGTCCGACTTGTTTTTGTCAAGTCTTTCTCGTCGAGTTTCTGGACAGCACAATAGTGCTTCGGTGTTTTGATCATAACTCGAGTTTTACAGATCCAATTGAAGTTATTCTTTTTGGGTTGTCTTCAAAACTTGATTATATATCATCTGTGAAAATTTCACGGTCATTGGATTTGTAGTTTCTGATCTACACGAGTTTCTTTGCAGTGTTGCAGATCCAGTTTTTACTCGAGTAGAACAGATTGACCCTCGTTTGATCTTTCGATCATAACTTGAGTTTTTCTTGATGGATTTCCGTGATTCTTGTTGTCGTGTCTTTGTGACTTGATTCTCTATAATATATACCACTTTTGTCATGGTTGAAAATATTTAGATCAGTCGCATACACGGTTTCTTTAACAGATCGATTTTCTGCTGAGGGGGTTTTTGTTGCTTCCGCTAAAAAGTTTAAATCTACCATTCACCCCCTATGGTTGCTTTTCACGTGCTCTTCGATCCTACAATTGGTATAAGAGCCACGGTGCTCTAATCTTTGTGATTTGCACGTGTTTTGACTAATCATCATGGAGAAATACTCCGCAAAACCTTGTGTGTTCAGTGGCATTGATTTTCAGGTTTGGAAGGCACGTATGGAGACTTTCATCCAGGCGCAAGGCTTCGCAATATGGGAAAAGGTGTACAAGCCTTATGAAGTGCCGCCAAACGATCAAGTCACGGCTACGAACATGAGAGATGTCGACAACAACAAAAAGCACGGAACTTGATCATACAAGGATTAACTCAAAGTGACTTCGACCGTGTTGCACACCTCCGATCTGCATACGACGTGTGGAAAGCACTTTGTTACTACCACGAGGATCCAACACGATCAAGGAGGTAAGACAAGATATGTTCAAGAAAGAATACATGCGCTTCGAGATGCCACCCGGTGAGTCAATCGATGACCTCTTTGCTCGCTTCAATAAAATTCTCAGCAACTTGCGTAGTGTCAACGTTAATTTTTCAGATGTTGAAAATGCTACGCAATTACTAAGTGCATTAGACATGTCAATTTGGAAGATGAAAGTTACATCTATTCGTGAATATACTGTCATGAGTGCACTTACATTAGATGTGCTATATTCTAAGTTAAAAACTCATGAAATTGACATAATATCACGTAAGAGCCCCAACAAAACTCTTGCATTTGTTTCACAATGTGACATGCCTAGCTCTAGTCAATCTTCATCTTGTGGTACACTTTCTTTGTTGTCCTATCTAACCCTTGAACAGATTGAAGAGTTTCCATAGGAAGAACTTGCACTCATCTCTACTCGGTTCTCAAAAGCATTGCAAAATGTGAGAACTAGAAGGAGAAGAAGTACCAGACCTTAATGATGCTTCGAATGTGGTAAGACAGGACATTTTCATACGGATTGCCCTAACCTTTCAGGTCCTACTTCCTGTGATGAAAAGCAAACTAGGACGAAGCACTCCTCTGCAAACGATAAGAAAAAGAAGGTTTTTATAGGACGTCAATTGGTAAATAGTTTTATCAACGCACTTCAAGAACTTGGCTCGAGCGATGTGGACATCAGAAGTGATGAAGATGAAGATGATTTGGCAAACTTATGCTTCATGATGGGAAAATCATGTTCAAGTATGGAGGAGGCAGAACATAACAGCGACAATGAAGAGGTATGTCCAACTTGCGAAGAAATGTGTGATGCTATTTCTCGTGCTACTATTATATTTAAGAAAAATGACAAAAAGCTTAGGGACAATGCTGTTAAAATTCAGTCACTAGAATCTAAAATTAATCATTTGAAATCTTTGATTCCTAGTGATGATTCTTGTTCCTCATGTGAATTAATATATGAACAATTGTCCTCTCTAAGAAGTGCACATACCTCCACACTTGATAAACTTGAGTTAGAGATTGAAAAGAACAGAGAGCTTGATGCACTTAATTATAAAAACTTGAAAGATGCTTGTTGTTCTACAATTGATTTGCATTCTTCTACTTGTGATGATCTTAATAAGAAACTACAAGATGCTATGAATGAAATTTCTATATTGAACAATGCTTTACGTTCTCCTGAAGTTAAGTATTGTTCCAATTGCAAACTAAAAGGAAAAACTTCATGTCAAAACTGCCTAGACTTGTCTAAGAAACTTGATGACATGAATAGGACACTAGAGCGGTTTTATAATGGGAATAAGAATCTGAACTTGCTGTTGAATTCTTCTAAATCATGCAATGATAAAACTGATTTAGGTTTCGATTCCCATGCTCATGCTAAAGCACATCCACCTAAAATTGTAAAGTCATTAGGAAGTGGTTTGATTAAAACAGTTCCTAAACAAAATGTAACACCCCAAATTTTTAGTCAAAACTCAAATTTGGATTCAAAACCCTAAACCATGTTCAGAGGGGAATTTAGAAATTTTTGGACGTGTTGCATGTTTTGCAAAAATTCAAATTCAAACTGGAATTCAAATTATACCCAAAACAGAAAAGAAATGGAAAAAAGAAAAAGGAAATCAGGAAAAAAACTGGCCAGTGGGCCGAAACAGCCAGCCGGCCCAGCAAACCCCGCGCCAGCCCGCCCCCGCGTGCGCCGCGCTGCCCCTCGCTGACGGGTGGGACCCACATGTCATCCCTAACCCCGCGACCCCGGACTCTCTCCCGCGCGCGCGATCGCAACCGATCGGGAAATCGCGTCCCGCAGCCGAATTCCGGTCCCAGCGGACTCCAACTCGATCACAACAGACCCACCGCCCTCCCCCGGCTATAAAAACCACCGATCCGATCAGTTTTCCTCACGCGATCGCCGATTTTCACTCCGGTGAGCACCGAGACTTCGCCGGTGAATTCTGGCCGATCTAAGCTCGGAAACTCTGATCTAACTCGCTGGTTTTGATCCACCGCCTCCGGGGAACTTTGCAGGTGCAGAAAACCCGAAGACTTACGGTGTAAACTCAGCGCCGACGAGCTTCGCCGTGGTTTTGCCTCGGACCTCGCCGCCGAGCACTTTCCAGGACCCCCGAGCTCGAGAAAACCCCCGAGGTGAGATCCCTGACCTCCCCTCTACCGATCTAGGCCCTAAGATCACAGTTCTAGGCAGAATTCTCGAGGATCCGAAAGTTTCCGGCGAGATCGCCGCTTCCCGCCGCCGTGCGCCGCCGGCAGCGCCGCCCGCTCTCGATCAGAGCGACGTGGCCGCTTGTGCGCCGTTTATTTTAAATCGCACGGTAGACTTTAAATCCCCGCGTACCGGTTCGATGTTATAATCTCAGCCGTCGGTTTAAAATCGGACGGTCCACGTCGACCCCGCGTTATAAAGGCTGGAGTCTTACGTGCTACCCCCTGGGGTTCTCTGGAATTGAGAGCTAGCCCCGGAAACTTCAGATCTAGCCCCTGGAACTTCAGAAAATCATGTAAATTCATTTAAAAATCAGTTTTAGCCCCTGGACTTAATAGAAATTAAGAAAAACACCTCGGTTAAGTGTAGCTAGACCCCTGGAAATTATGAAAATAATATTATAGACCCTGGGATGGGTGAGTTTACTTTTTAACCCTGTTTAGTATTTAAATTAGAAAATTGAATATGTAACTAGTGTTTAAAAATTAAAAGTGGGACAAACATAATTGTCAAAATTAATTAAAAACTTTCTCAGTACTTAGAAAACTTTGGAGTGAGATAAAAATATATTTTTGGGCTGATATGAATCTGTTTCATTAATCACATTATTTAGATTAGGGACACATTTTTAAAGTAAAGAATAGTTATAGAAAAATAGGGAAAAATAATTATGAAATAGTATACAACATAAGCCATGGTCAAAATATGATTTTAAATTATTTAGGACCAGAACCTAATCTGTTTAGGTGATGTGTATTACTAATTTAATAATAAAATACACAATTATGCATAGGAATATAAATCTGAACATATAGAAACTAGTAAATGATAAATGGAGTTTCTAAAATACAAAGAATTCAGTTTAGGGTTGATAGAAGTTGTGAAGGCACATTGTAGGCAAGTATAAATGTGGACACAAAAGTAGGAATCATATATACATGGTTAAAAGTGCATGCAAGCCACAACTTAACACCTATAAAGTAACCACAACACATATAAGGGTGAATGAATTTCATAAATATGAAATGTGTGGTTTGTATGAAGTAGAAGTGTGAACTATGTCTTATGATTGTTGTTTTTCTTTTGCTATGTGTGATGGTATGAAGTAGAACCTGTTCAAGAGCAAGTTATTTCTTTCCAAGATCAGGACTACCCATTCCAAGAGCAGCAAGAAGGAGGCAAGTGTCCTTGACCACTTTGATCCTATGCTAGGATGTGTAGATAGAATTATTTGCATTGTCAAATGAAATATGAAACCCATGCTAGGAAAGTTTCCCTAGAATTGCATTACCTTGTTTCCATGTAGCTTGGGTTGGGATTTATTTTGTCATGTCATTTATTTACATGCATATGCTTAGCCATGTTTAGAATGGGATATTTGGGACATGAGATCATCAGTTTATTATACCATACTCTTGAATGAGCTATTGGGAGTTATGTAGAGGTAGGGATCAAGGCAAGTTGGATGTTTTAGTTGTGTGCTGGGTGCACGAGACTTGGGTTTGTGTTTAGTACTTGCCTGGATCCTAAGGACCGGTTCATGGAGCATGTAACCCGGCTTTACAGTGCCAACCACATGCTGAGATGGGGCAGCTTAGCCAATTAATTAGGTGTATCCCCGGCGTAGTATGGGTGTGTTGGATGGTGCGGGGAGTAGGTGTCAGCTGGACTACCATATGAACCGCAAGGCTCAAGAGGGGGCCACTGCAGCGGGGTTGGAGCCTCTTGTATGCTGTTAGGGGTGAAACCTCGGTGGGCCCACGCTCGTCGGGAATCCCTTTGTAAAGGCTTTGTAGTGATCTCTTGGCCGCACACCTGGGAAGTGTGAATGTGGAACGTAGCCACTGGCATAATGGAGGTTCTTTTAGTCCACCCGGCAACGGGGGATGAAATCACTACTTGTGGGTACAGTGGTACAAACTCTGCAGAGTCAAAACTGTCTTGACAGCCGTGCTCACGGTTAAGAGCGGCCTGGACTTATTCATGATTAGAGGATTGATGGTTTTGGAAGTTAAGCGGGGAGCTTAACGTTGGAAATGATGTTATGGTTATTTGGTTATGATGATGGGATGGGAGATTGGGACCATTTTACCTGTGTAGTAATGTAGGTGCTTAATAAGCTAAGGTGATAGGTATTAATTGCGTAGTGCTTTAACCATGAGTTCAACCTCTCCTTGTTCTAGCCATGCATGATATAATTTTCCCACACTTGCTGAGTACCATTGGTACTCAACCTTGCATATTTGTTGGTTTATATTGCTGCTCAGGTCAAGATAATGAGGTGGTGTATAATGACCAAGACTTTGGACCCGAAGAAGGTTTCTAGGTTCATGGAAGCCCCGGGCAACGCCTGTGATGGAGCCCTAAAGAATAATATTCCGCTGCTAGTTTATTCCCTTGTGATGAACTTATTATTGTCCATCGAGACATTTACTATGTAAGACTTACTTATATTCGACACCTGGCTTGTAATAAATGATGCTTCACTATTTGTCATCACATGTATGAGCAAATGATCCTGGCATACATGTGACATTCACTTGGTTGTTTCTTCGGAAAAACCGGGTGTGACAGAGGTGGTATCAGAGCCAAGGTTGCCCGTAGGAACGTGGACCTAGGTAGAAATGGACGTATTTAAGGGCCCTATTTTCTTAAAAAAAAACTATTTTCCAAAGTGTGGGTGGAAAAGTGTTATTAAAGGAGTCATTTTCTTCATCTTACCCCAACTTTCATTCAAAATAGGATTTTTGTTTGAGAATTTATCTAATCTAATTTTAAATTCTTTTGTTTTAGATGGTTCGCATGATTCGCACCGCCCGTAAGTCCACAGGAGGGAGAGTTCCCGTAGTTGCCCTTGCCGAAAGAGAGGAGAGTCGTCCAGTGACGTACCTTTCCTACGGATTGGCAGTAGGAGATTTGTTGCGCCGTCTTCGACGTATGCTCGAAGCCGCAGGCAATACGGGCAAGCTAATCATCCACTATAACTCCACCAGGACCATCCGTGAGAAGAGGGAAGAATGGAGTTCGGAGATGAGGATTATACACGAGAATCAACTGCTTAAGATTCACCACTCTCCAGCTTGTCGAGCAACACAAGTTGACGCGGAGAGAGATGTCACCTGGGAGGCCATCACCTGCCAGAGTCACATCTATCGTCGCCACTTGGACAAAACTGAGTACATGTATGTCCTCCAACGTGAGAGTGGTACCACGGAGTACAAGTACCCACCGGTGTAGCAAGGGACTTCCCATGAGCACATGGACTTGTGCTTGGAGGATGCTGCTATGCTCAGCACTCGACTGCAGGAGTGTCAACAAGAGCTTCAGGATGTCCGAGACACCCTAAAGGAAACGGAGGCGTTGCTGCGAGCTTGCTTAAAGGCGAGAGAAAGAGGAGATGGGAATGAACTGTGTGTCACCGTGAGTGATCCATGGACTCCTGACTCCCCGGATCGCCGAGCAATCAGGCGTCGTCGCACTTCTCCACCAGCAGCCTCCCCACCCAAAGCAGAGTCAGAAGGTAGCCGAAATGAGGAGGAAGATCCCGAGGAGCCAGCTCAAGAGGACGAGTAGTGTAGAGTCTTTCCCCTAGCTAGCAAGAGGTCGAGTAGTCGAGTCGTTACGTAGTTAATGGTGTGATGATGCTTGGTGTGTGACGTGAGTTGTGGAAGCCATGAGCAATTGTCCACAGCCTCGTCTTCAGATTGTTTTGCTTTGGTGTGTGAACCCACAGGAAATAATAGTGCATTTATTTGGTGTGAGATATAAACCCTCGTAAAATTTTAACAAAGCCTCAACACCTTAAAGTACCAACAAATGAAGGTAGTAAGATGATACTAAATGGTATCAAATTAACATTTGTTGATTCTGCCAGATGGCCGGAAGAGGAAAAGGACGTGCTGCCAACCCCGCCAACAACAACGATGAGGCATGCAACCCTCATCTTTCTGAAGGCCAGGACAGGGGTGGTCGCCGTGAAGAAGTTGATCCTCTCCACCAAATGCTGGAGAATCAAAATCAGCTCATCCAGAACTTGACTCAAGTGGTGGCCAACTTGCATCAAGTTCCACCTCCACAAGCAGCACCACGCCAACCAAGGTTGAGTGAGTTTCTAGGAACTCAACCTCCAAAGTTTGCAAGTGCTGCTGAACCTCTGGAGGCCGATGATTGGCTGAAGACCATTGAAAGTAAGATGAGGATAATCCAATGCCAAGGGTATGAGAGGGTGCTGTTTGCCTCTCATCAATTGCAGGGACCTGCTGCTGATTGGTGGACCGCCTACGTGGCCGCCCATCATGACCCTGAGAACATCACTTGGGAAGAGTTCAAGCGTAGCTTCCGCAACCACTACATCCCAAGAGGTGAACTCAAAAACAAGAGGAAAGAGTTTCTGGGATTGCAGCAGGGAAACATGACGGTGAGGGAATACCTCACTAAATTTACTCAACTATCCCGTTATGCTCCACGAGACATAGAGACTGATGAGCAGAAACAAGATTGTTTCGTGGAAGGGCTTACCGCAGAGATGCAGTGCGCCATGTCCTCCAATGAGTATGAAAGTTTTCAAAAGATGGTGGACAGAGCATTTGTGGTAGAAAGGAAGCTAAAGGCCCTAGAAAATGAGAATAAGAGGAAGGCCGGGTGGTCACATCAAGCCTCAGGGAGCAACACTCGCCCACGTATGATGCAGCAACCTACGGGGCAGATGAGCCGTGCTGCGGTACACTATTCAGCACCAAGAGGGTACAACCCAAACTACAGGCCTCCCGCAGCATCTGCACAGCCGCCACGTCAGTTTGTGCAGCAGCCTCGCCCTGCATATCCACCTCGACCAGCAGTGCAAGGACCCCAAAACCCACCCCAAGACAACAAGGATCAAGCATCTAAGGTTGGGGTGCAATGTTTCAACTGTGTTGAAGTGGGGCACTACGCCCATAAATGCCCGAAGAAGAAGCCTGCGCCGCCACAACAGCAGAATGTAGTGAGAGGACGGGTGAACCATGTCACCATGGAGGAAGCACAAGAGGCACCCGACGTGGTAGTTGGTAAGTTTCCTGCCAATTTACACCTTGCAACTCTGCTGTTTGATTCTGGTGCTACCCACTCGTTCATTGCTCAAGGGTTTGTTAAGAAGCATGACCTAGCAACCACACAAATGAACCATATGCTAGCTGTAAATTCTCCAGGTGGAGAAATAAGGACAAGACAAGTGTGTCCCAAAGTGAGCCTAGACATTAATGGGGTAGTATTTACTGCTAACCTCATAGTGATAGATTCACAAGGGATAGATATTATTTTGGGTATGGATTGGTTGACCAAACATAAAGGAATCATCCATTGTTCGAACAGAACGGTGGAACTAACTCACCCCAGTGGTACCAAGGTAAAGTTCATAACGATACACGAGCCTAGGAGGGACATTAAATTAAATCAAGTGGAGGTGAAAATTGAGGAAATCAGGACTATCAGGGAATATCCAGATGTTTTTCCGGAGGAATTGCCAGGAATGCCTCCCGACCGTGACGTGGAATTCGCAATTGAGTTAGTACCGGGAACAGCCCCGATATACAAGAGACCTTATCGAATGGACTCCAAGCAGCTAGAAGAGCTCAAGGATCATTTGAGAGAACTGACGGAGAAGGGGTATATTCGCCCTAGTTCCTCACCATGGGGAGCTCCGGTGATATTTGTGCCTAAGAAAGACGGAACCCAAAGGTTATGCGTGGATTACCGTGCCTTGAATGAGGTAACCGTCAAGAACAAATACCCATTGCCCGGCATTGAAGACTTGTTCGATCAGTTGAGGGGAGCTTGTGTGTTCTCAAAAATTGATCTCAGGTCGGGGTACCACCAACTCAAGATAAGGCAATCTGATATTCCCAAGACAGCTTTCGTATCTCGGTACGGACTGTATGAATACACTGTCATGCCTTTCGGGCTAACCAATGCCCCGGCATATTTCATGTACCTCATGAACAAGGTATTCATGGAATATCTAGACAAATTTGTGGTGGTTTTCATAGATGATATTCTCGTCTTCTCCAAAGATGAAGAAGAACATGAGAAACATCTAAGGTTGGTGTTACAAAGGCTGAGAGAACACCAACTATATGCCAAGTTGAGCAAGTGTGAGTTTTGGCTGAAGAGAGTTCCCTTTTTAGGACATATCATCTCGGAGGGAGGAATCTCCGTAGATCCCGCCAAAATTGAAGATATCCAGAAGTGGAAAACCCCTGAAAATGTCGGGGAAGTTCAAAGCTTTTTGGGATTGGCTAGATACTATCGACGGTTTATTGAGGGATTCTCCAAGATCTCGAGACCTCTCACCAAACTGTTGGAAAAGGGAATCACATTCACCTGGACGCCACAGTGCGATACGAGCTTTCAGGAGCTAAAGAAGAGATTGACAACAGCCCCAGTGTTGGTTATGCCAGATATGCAGAAGAATTTCACAGTGTACTGCGATGCCTCTGGAAATGGGTTGGGATGTGTTCTAATGCAAGAAGGACATGTCGTGGCATATGCATCCCGGCAGCTTCGGAAGCACGAGAAGAACTATCCTACACATGACCTAGAACTAGCTGCAGTGGTACACGCGTTGAAAATTTGGCGGCACTATTTGATTGGGAAGAGGACAGAGATATATACGGATCATAAGAGTTTGAAGTACATATTCACACAGCCAGATCTCGACCTTAGACAAAGGAGATGGTTAGAGCTAATCAATGACTTTGATGTGGGCATCAACTATCATCCCGGGAAAGCAAACGTCGTGGCCGATGCTTTGAGTCGAAAAGTGCAGGTCAATAAGTTGAGTTTGAAGGACATGCCTGCAGAATTGAAGGACGAGGTTACAAGACTCAATCTATGTCTAGTAAATAGTGGTGAAGCCATCGCCATGGAAGTGGACTCCACACTCGAGCAAGACATACGCGAGGGCCAAAAGAATGATGAGAAGATACAAGAGATCAGACAACTTATCAAGGAAAATAAAGCTCCTGGTTTTAGAGAGGATGAACAGGGAACGGTGTGGCACGGGAAAAGGATCTGTGTGCCAGAAGTAAAGGAGATCCGGGAATTGATTTTGAAGGAGGCTCACGATTCCGACTATTCCATTCATCCTGGGAGTACGAAGATGTACCAGGACCTCAAGAGCAGGTATTGGTGGTATGGCATGAAGCGAGATGTCGCGGAACATGTTGCCCTATGTGACACATGTCAGTTGGTGAAAGCAGAACATCAACGACCCGCGGGATTATTGCAACCACTCAAAGTGCCTGAATGGAAGTGGGAAGAAATCAGCATGGATTTTATCGTGGGATTGCCTAGGACCCAATCCGGGTATGATTCAATATGGGTCATTATTGATAGGCTAACCAAGGTAGCTCATTTCATCCCTGTGAAAGAAAGCTACAGTGGATCTAAATTGGCAGAATTGTACATGTCAAGGATCGTGTGTTACCATGGAGTGCCAAAGAAGATAGTGTCGGACCGAGGGACACAGTTCACCTCGAGGTTTTGGCAGAAGTTGCATGAAACCATGGGAACCCATCTGAATTTCAGCTCTGCCTATCATCCCCAAACTGACGGGCAGACGAAGAGAACCAATCAGATCCTTGAAGATATGTTAAGGGCATGTGCACTCAAAAACAATAGGAGTTGGGACAAGAACTTACCGTATGCAGAGTTTTCCTATAACAACAGCTATCAAGCTAGTATGAAGATGTCACCGTTTGAAGCTTTGTATGGAAGGAAGTGCAGGACTCCCCTATTTTGGAACCAAACAGGAGAAAGTAAAGTGTTTGGTCCAGAAGTGCTACAAGAAGCCGAGGCAAAGGTGAGGGAGATTCGCAACAATTTGAGGATAGCACAAACACGCCAAAAGAGCTATGCCGATGTACGAAGAAGAGAGCTCGTTTTTAACGTGGGAGACTATGTTTATCTCAAGGTGTCCCCTATCAGAGGACTTCGTCGGTTCAAGGTGAAAGGGAAGTTGTCACCTCGATACATCGGACCCTTTCAGGTGTTGGAAAGGAAAGGCGAAGTGGCGTACCAACTAGAGTTACCGGCTCATCTATCGGACGTGCATGATGTATTCCATGTGTCACAACTCAAGAAATGCCTGAGGACGCCTAAAGAGGTGTTACCCATGAATGAAGTGGATGTAGCTGAAGATTTGTCTTATGCCGAGCAACCCTACAAGATTTTGGAGACAATGGAACGCCTCAACAGAAACAAGAGAATCCGGATGTGCAAGGTGCAGTGGAAGCATCACTCAGAAGAGGAAGCTACCTGGGAACGGGAAGATGAGCTCAAGGCGCAATTTCCGGAATTGTTTTCTTAGAAACACCAATCTCGAGGACGAGATTTCTTTTAAGGGGGGTAGAGCTGTAACACCCCAAATTTTTAGTCAAAACTCAAATTTGGATTCAAAACCCTAAACCATGTTCAGAGGGGAATTTAGAAATTTTTGGACGTGTTGCATGTTTTGCAAAAATTCAAATTCAAACTGGAATTCAAATTATACCCAAAACAGAAAAGAAATGGAAAAAAGAAAAAGGAAATCGGGAAAAAAACTGGCCAGTGGGCCGAAACAGCCAACCGGCCCAGCAAACCCCGCGCCAGCCCGCCCCCGCGTGCGCCGCGCTGCCCCTCGCTGACGGGTGGGACCCACATGTCATCCCTAACCCCGCGACCCCGGACTCTCTCCCGCGCGCGCGATCGCAACCGATCGGGAAATCGCGTCCCGCAGCCGAATTCTGGTCCCAGCGGACTCCAACTCGATCACAACAGACCCACCGCCCTCCCCCGGCTATAAAAACCACCGATCCGATCAGTTTTCCTCACGCGATCGCCGATTTTCACTCCGGTGAGCACCGAGACTTCGCCGGTGAATTCTGGCCGATCTAAGCTCGGAAACTCTGATCTAACTCGCTGGTTTTGATCCACCGCCTCCGGGGAACTTTGCAGGTGCAGAAAACCTGAAGACTTACGGTGTAAACTCAGCGCCGACGAGCTTCGCCGTGGTTTTGCCTCGGACCTCGCCGCCGAGCACTTTCCAGGACCCCCGAGCTCGAGAAAACCCCCGAGGTGAGATCCCTGACCTCCCCTCTACCGATCTAGGCCCTAAGATCACAGTTCTAGGCAGAATTCTCGAGGATCCGAAAGTTTCCGGCGAGATCGCCGCTTCCCGCCGCCGTGCGCCGCCGGCAGCGCCGCCCGCTCTCGATCAGAGCGACGTGGCCGCTTGTGCGCCGTTTATTTTAAATCGCACGGTAGACTTTAAATCCCCGCGTACCGGTTCGATGTTATAATCTCAGCCGTCGGTTTAAAATCGGATGGTCCACGTCGACCCCGCGTTATAAAGGCTGGAGTCTTACGTGCTACCCCCTGGGGTTCTCTGGAATTGAGAGCTAGCCCCGGAAACTTCAGATCTAGCCCCTGGAACTTCAGAAAATCATGTAAATTCATTTAAAAATCAGTTTTAGCCCCTGGACTTAATAGAAATTAAGAAAAACACCTCGGTTAAGTGTAGCTAGACCCCTGGAAATTATGAAAATAATATTATAGACCCTGGGATGGGTGAGTTTACTTTTTAACCCTGTTTAGTATTTAAATTAGAAAATTGAATATGTAACTAGTGTTTAAAAATTAAAAGTGGGACAAACATAATTGTCAAAATTAATTAAAAACTTTCTCAGTACTTAGAAAACTTTGGAGTGAGATAAAAATATATTTTTGGGCTGATATGAATCTGTTTCATTAATCACATTATTTAGATTAGGGACACATTTTTAAAGTAAAGAATAGTTATAGAAAAATAGGGAAAAATAATTATGAAATAGTATACAACATAAGCCATGGTCAAAATATGATTTTAAATTATTTAGGACCAGAACCTAATCTGTTTAGGTGATGTGTATTACTAATTTAATAATAAAATACACAATTATGCATAGGAATATAAATCTGAACATATAGAAACTAGTAAATGATAAATGGAGTTTCTAAAATACAAAGAATTCAGTTTAGGGTTGATAGAAGTTGTGAAGGCACATTGTAGGCAAGTATAAATGTGGACACAAAAGTAGGAATCATATATACATGGTTAAAAGTGCATGCAAGCCACAACTTAACACCTATAAAGTAACCACAACACATATAAGGGTGAATGAATTTCATAAATATGAAATGTGTGGTTTGTATGAAGTAGAAGTGTGAACTATGTCTTATGATTGTTGTTTTTCTTTTGCTATGTGTGATGGTATGAAGTAGAACCTGTTCAAGAGCAAGTTATTTCTTTCCAAGATCAGGACTACCCATTCCAAGAGCAGCAAGAAGGAGGCAAGTGTCCTTGACCACTTTGATCCTATGCTAGGATGTGTAGATAGAATTATTTGCATTGTCAAATGAAATATGAAACCCATGCTAGGAAAGTTTCCCTAGAATTGCATTACCTTGTTTCCTTGTAGCTTGGGTTGGGATTTATTTTGTCATGTCATTTATTTACATGCATATGCTTAGCCATGTTTAGAATGGGATATTTGGGACATGAGATCATCAGTTTATTATACCATACTCTTGAATGAGCTATTGGGAGTTATGTAGAGGTAGGGATCAAGGCAAGTTGGATGTTTTGGTTGTGTGCTGGGTGCACGAGACTTGGGTTTGTGTTTAGTACTTGCCTGGATCCTAAGGACCGGTTCATGGAGCATGTAACCCGGCTTTACAGTGCCAACCACATGCTGAGATGGGGCAGCTTAGCCAATTAATTAGGTGTATCCCCGGCGTAGTATGGGTGTGTTGGATGGTGCGGGGAGTAGGTGTCAGCTGGACTACCATATGAACCGCAAGGCTCAAGAGGGGGCCACTGCAGCGGGGTTGGAGCCTCTTGTATGCTGTTAGGGGTGAAACCTCGGTGGGCCCACGCTCGTCGGGAATCCCTTTGTAAAGGCTTTGTAGTGATCTCTTGGCCGCACACCTGGGAAGTGTGAATGTGGAACGTAGCCACTGGCATAATGGAGGTTCTTTTAGTCCACCCGGCAACGGGGGATGAAATCACTACTTGTGGGTACAGTGGTACAAACTCTGCAGAGTCAAAACTGTCTTGACAGCCGTGCTCACAGTTAAGAGCGGCCTGGACTTATTCATGATTAGAGGATTGATGGTTTTGGAAGTTAAGCGGGGAGCTTAACATTGGAAATGATGTTATGGTTATTTGGTTATGATGATGGGATGGGAGATTGGGACCATTTTACCTGTGTAGTAATGTAGGTGCTTAATAAGCTAAGGTGATAGGTATTAATTGCGTAGTGCTTTAACCAAGAGTTCAACCTCTCCTTGTTCTAGCCATGCATGATATAATTTTCCCACACTTGCTGAGTACCATTGGTACTCAACCTTGCATATTTGTTGGTTTATATTGCTGCTCAGGTCAAGATAATGAGGTGGTGTATAATGACCGAGACTTTGGACCCGAAGAAGGTTTCTAGGTTCATGGAAGCCCCGGGCAACGCCTGTGATGGAGCCCTAAAGAATAATATTCCGCTGCTAGTTTATTCCCTTGTGATGAACTTATTATTGTCCATCGAGACATTTACTATGTAAGACTTACTTATATTCGACACCTGGCTTGTAATAAATGATGCTTCACTATTTGTCATCACATGTATGAGCAAATGATCCTGGCATACATGTGACATTCACTTGGTTGTTTCTTCGGAAAAACCGGGTGTGACACAAAAAGAAGTGTTTTTTAAATCTGCAGGAGTGTTGTCTCATTCGGTTTCAAATAAACATGTTGTATGCTCATCTAGACATGAACATAAAGTTAAATTTCATTGTACCTACTGTGGTAGAGATGGTCATGTCATAGATTTTTGTTATAGACTAGCTAAGCAACAGAAAAAGGAAAGAATGATTGCTAGATCACATAACAACTGTGCAAAACCTGTTGCGTGTGCTGAACCGAATGTTACGAATATGCAACCTGCTGTAATGAGTCAAAAGCATGTGAAGTTTGCTTCCGGACCTATTGTTTTCAGTGCTACTCATGTAACACCTCGTAGGTCAGTAGTTGGGTACAAAAATCCTCAAAGTTTGGCTCATAAACCTGTTGTTTTATCTCAGCCTTTGCATGTTACTTCTGCTGGACGTTGTGTGACTCAGTACTGGATTCCTAAATGCCTTTTGATTAACCCCAATATTGAGTCATCGACGTATTGTACTTCTATGTAGGTTACACGCTTGAGGAAGGAGAACATTTGGATTGTGGATTCAGGATGCTCACGCCACATAACCGGTAACAAAGAATGGTTCTCCTCCCTCTCTTTTGGGTCTCATGTAGAAAAGTTACTTTTGCTAATAATTCTTCAACTCCTATAATTGCTAAGGATTTGGTTAGAGTAAATAATCACTACACTTTAAAAGATGTGGCACTTGTTAAAAATTTTAAATACAACTTGCTTTCTGTTTCACAATTGCTAGATGAAAATCTGGAAATTATTTTCACTAAAAATTGTTACAAGGTTGTATATTCAAATAGTGAGCTCATTTTTAATATGTCTCGGTTTGGAATAGTTTTTAAAGCTGATTTTGATATGTCATCCTCTAAGCATAGATTTCTAGTTGCTAATGATTCAAAAGACTTATATTTCGGCATCGTAGACTTGGTCACGTAGGCTTTGATCATCTCACACGTGTTAGTGCTCTTGATCGCGTACGTGGGCTGCCTAAGCTTAAAGGGGATAAAGAAATTGTGTGATCTTCTTATAGACATGCTAAGATGGTTGCAGGTTCACATGATCCTCTCACAATGACCATGACAACTGAACTGGGTCAACTTTTGCACCTTGACACCGTAGGACCTTCACGTGTTCAATCCTTCGGAGCTAAATGGTATGTTCTTGTGATTGTTGATGACTATTCTAGATACTCTTGGGTTTATTTTATGGCATCTAAGAATGAAACTTTTAGTCACTTTAGAACCTTATTTCTTAGATTATCAATTGATCACCCAAGATCTTTAAAAGCAATTAGAAGTGATAACGGAACCGAATTTAAAAATCAATCGTTTGATCACCTTTGTGCTGAAAATGGAATAGATCATCAATTTCCTTCACCATATGTACCTCAACAAAACGATGTTGTAGAGAGAAACAACAGAACCTTAGTTGAGATGGCTAGGACTATGCTTGATGAATATCAAACCCCTAAAAAATTTTGGGCTGATGCAATTGCAACTGTTTGTTATGTCTCAAATCGTGTTTTCTTGCATGCTAAGCTAGGTAAAACACCATATGAACTTCGGTTTGGACATAGGCCTAGTGTGTCACACCCGGTTTCTCCGAAGAACAACCGAGTGAATATCACATGTATGCCAGGATCATTTTCTCATACATGTGACGACAAATAGTGAAGCATCATTTATTACAAGCCAGGTGTCGAATATAAATATGTCTTACATCGCATACGTCTCCATGGACGATAATAAGTTCATAACATGTAAATAAAACAGCAGCGGAATATTATTCTTGTGGGCTCCGTCACAGGCGTTGCCCGGGGGACTCCATGAACCTAGAATCCTTCTTCGGGTCCAAAGTCTTGATCATGAAACACCACATCATTTTCTTGACCTGAGCAGCAATATAAACCAACAAATATGCAAGGTTGAGTACCGATGGTACTCAGCAAGTGTGGGAAAGTTATGTCATGCATGGCTAGAACAAGGAGATGTTGAACTCATGGTTAAAGCACTACGCAATTAATACCTATCATCTTAGCTTATTAAGCACCTACATTACTACACAGGTGAAATGGTCCCAATCTCCCATCCCATCATCATAATCAATTAACCATAACATCATTTCCAATGTTAAGCTCCCCGCTTAACATCCACAACCTCCAAGGTCATCATACTCTAATCATGAATAAGTCCAAGCCGCTATTGACCGTGAGCACGGCTGTCATGACAGTTTTGACTCTGCAGAGTTTGCACCACTGTACCCACATGTAGTGATTTCATCCCCCGTTGTCGGGTGGACTAAAAGAACCTCCATTATGCCAGTGGCTACGAACCACATTCACACTTCCCAGGTGTGTAGCCAGGAGATCACTACAAAGCCTTTACAAAGGGATTCCCGACGAGCGTGGGCCCACTGAGGTTTCACCCCTAACAGCATACAAGAGGCTCCAACCCCGCTGTAGTGGCCCCCTCTTGAGCCTTGCGGTTCATATGGTAGTCCAGCTGACACCTATTCCCCGCACCATCCAACACACCCATACTACGCCGGGGATACACCTAATTAATTGGCCAAGCTGCCCCATCTCAGCATGTGGTTGGCACGGTAAAGCCAGGTTACATGCTCCATGAACCGGTCCTTAGGATCCAGGCAAGTACTAAACACAATCCCGAGTCTCGTGCACCCAGCACCAACCAAATCATCCAACTTGCCTTGATCCCTACCTCTACATAACTCATAATATCTCATTCAAAAGTGTGGCAAATAAACTGATGATCTCATATCCCAATTATCCCATTCTAAGCATGGCTAAGCATAAGCACATGAATAAATGACATGATAAAATAACTCCCAACCCAAGCTACAAGGAAAACAAGGTAATGCAATTCTAGGGAAACTTCCTAGCATGGGTTTCATATTTCAATTGACAATGCAAATAATTCTATCTACACATCCTAGTATAGGAACAAAGTGGTCAAGGACACTTGCCTTATTCTTGCTGCTCTGAGAATTGAAAGTCTTGGTCTTGGAAGGGGAGAACTTGCTCTGGGGCAGGTTCTACTCATGCCAATACACATAGCAAAAGGAAACACAATCCATAAGACATAGTTCACACTTTCACTTCATACAAACCACACATTCATTTATGAAAGTCATTCATATTTCTATGTGTTGTGTTTACTCTATGTGTGTTGATTTTTGGCTTACATGCACTTTTAAACATGTTCATATGTTTTCTAACTTTTGTATTCAGATTTATGTTTGCACACTATATATGAGTTTCCCATTTGAACAAATTCTTTATATTCAATTGATACACATCTTAGCTACCAAGTATGCATGGAAGGCATTTTCCTACTGCAAATGGGTTTTCAGACCTTCTACCAAACCCTAAACTGAAATTTTTGGATTTGGAGACTTCATTTATCCTTTTATAGTTATGCATACCTACTTTCCTATATTTTAAGATTTATTTTCTATACCTAATTGTGAAGTTTATTATGAAAATAATAATACACATCATCTAAACAGAATAGGTTCTGACCTAAAATATTAAATAACATATTTTTGAACTTCTCCTCTGATGTGAACTAATTTACATTTATTTTACCAATTTTCAGAATTATTTTCTAACCTAAAAATGTGTTTCTATATCTAATAAACATGAACACACCCAAACAGATTTCATTTCAGCCTAAAATTTATTTTTAGCTCATTCTAAAGCTTCCCAATTGTTAGTAGAGTTTAAGCTTGAATTTACAATGTGTGTGCCTCACCCTTTTTAAATTTAAATCTTAATTACATAGTCAAATTCCTAGATTTAATATTATTTAAGATTAAAAAGGCAAACTTACCCCATCAAAGGGTCTATTATATTATTTTATAAATTTCCAGGGGTCTAACTACACATCAGAGGGTTATTGCTAATTTTTATTTAGTCTAGGGGGCTAAAACTGATTTTTAATTGAATTTACATGAATTTCTGAAGTTCCAGGGGCTAGATCAGAAGTTTCCGGGGCTAGCTCGTATTTTCCGAGAACCCCAGGGGGTAGCGCGTAAGATTCCCGGCCTTTATAACGCGGGGCTGACATGGACCGTCCGATTTAAAACTGACGGCTGAGATTATAACGTCGAACCGGTACGCGGGGATTTAAATTCTACCGTGCGATTTAAAATAGACGGCGCACAAGCGGCCACGTCGCTCTGATCGAGCGCGGGCGGCGCTGCCCAGCGGCGCGCGGCGGCGGGAGGAGGCGATCTCGCCGGAGTGCTTCGTATCTTCGTAAATTCTTCCTAAAACTGGGATTTTATGGCATAGATCGGTAGAGGGGAGGTCGGGGATCTCACCTCGGGGGTTTTCTTGAGCTCGGAGGTCCTGGAAAGCGATCGGCGACGAGGTCCGAGGTGAATTCACGGTGAGGCTCGTCGGCACTGTGTTTGAAGCGCAAACCAACGAGTTTTCTGCACCTGCGTGGTTCCCCGGAGGCGGTGGATCAAGATCAGCGCGTTAGATCAGAAATCCCGAGCGAAGATCGAGCGAAATTGGCCGGAGAAACTCAGGTTCTCACCGGAAAGAAAAGCGGCTGATCGTGGGTGAAAATTGGGAAGATGCCGGTGTTTATATAGCCGGGGAGGGGCGGCGTTCGGTTGTGATCGAGTTTGCGTCGTCCAGAACCGAAATTCGGCTGGGAACGCGAATATCTAGGGCGGTTTTGATTCGGAGGTGAGAAGAGTCCTGGCCGGCCGAGCGCGGGCGCGAGGAGGAAGAAGGATGGCGGGCCCCACACGTCAGCGAGAAAGAGGGGGGGGGGGCGCGGCTGCGGGCTGGCGCGGGGTGAGTGGGCCGGCTGGTGGGTTTCGGCCCACTGGCCGGGGAGGTTTTTATTCTTTTTCTTTTTCTTTTTCATTTCTGTTTTGAGTTAAATTTGAATTCCAGTTTGAATTTGAATTTTTGCACTACATGCAATATGTCCAAAAATTTTTAAATTCCCCTCTTAACAGGTTTTGGGGTGTTACATAGTGTCACACACTTTCGGATCTTTGGCTGCAAATGCTTTGTTAAGAAACATGGCAATCTTGATAAATTTGAACCTAGATCCGTTGATGGCATGTTTCTTGGTTATCCATCTCATACTAGAGGCTACCGTGTGCTTTTACATGACACTAACAAAATTGTGGAGACTTGTGAGGTTTCTTTTGATGAAGCTAGCCCAGGTACTAGCTTTAATATTGCAGGACCAGACCCATATCCGTAGGGGGAGAGTATTTTCATCGAAGAAGATGAAGGAGTGATGCTGCTGCCTGAAAATTCAGGAGCTAATGACATTGTTTCAGCTCCTGATTTTGATTCACAACCAGCACCGACGACCACCATTGCTGGTCCAGATTGTCCTCAAGTCACAAGTTCTTCAATTTGTGATGAACATGAAGAAGAAGGAACTTGTGAATTGTCTACTCCCCTCCGGGTCCTCAAAAGTCATCCTCCACAACAAATGATTGGAAGCTTGCACGAACGAGTCACACGGTCCAGGTTTTGTGATCCAAACTCTCACGCTCATTCTGCATTTGTTGCTTCTTTTGAACCCAAAGATATATCACATGCACTCACTAATGAATCTTGGATTATTGACATGCAAGAAGAGTTAGAAAATTTTGAAAGAAATAATGTTTGTAAACTTGTACCTCCACCTCAAGGTCACACTCTAGTCGGAACTAAATGGGTGTTTAAAAATAAACAAAGTGAGGATGGGATTGTGGTTAGTAATAAGGCTAGGTTGGTTGCTCAAGGTTTCACACAAGTTGAAGGACTAGATTTTGATGAAACTTTTGCTCCTGTTGCTAGATTAGAAGCCATAAGAATTTTGTTAGCATTTGCTGCATCTAAAGGTTTCAATTTATATCAAATGGATGTTAAAAGTGCTTTTCTTAATGGCTACATAGATGAGGAGGTTTATGTCAAGCAACCAACGGGTTTTGAAAATCCAAAATTTTCTAATCATGTTTACAAACTGTCCAAAGCCTTGTATGGTCTTAAACAAGCCCCTAGAGCATGGTATGATATGTTAAAAACATTCTTACTTGAAAAGGGGTTTACCATGGGCAACAACAACAAACAACAACAACAACCAAGCCTTTATCCTAAGCATGTTGGGATCGACTACACATGAAACCCAATATCAATGAAGTAAAAGAGAGGAAGAGATATAAGAACAAGAAAAAAAGGAAAAAATGAAAAAATTAAAAAAAAAAGAAAAAGAAAGAAAAAAGAAAAAGAAAAAAGAAAAAGAAACAAGACTAAGGTTCTGGCACATGAATTGCTATTTTCCATGCGGTCCTATCATGATCTAAGTCTCTGGATACATTCCAATCTCTCAAATCACGTTTTACTGCCTCCTCCCGGGTCAACCTTGGTCGTCCTCTACCCCTCCTAATATTTTCTCTACCTCTTAAAATCTCACTGTTAACCGGTGCTTCTGGAGGCCTCCGCTGGATATGTCCAAACCACCTAAGTCAATGTTGGACTAACTTCTCTTCAATCAGCGCCACCCTTACCTTATCACGAATCGCCTCATTCTTTATTTGGTCTCTTCTCGTGTGCCCGCACATCCACCGTAGCATGCACATCTTTGCGACACTCATTTGTTGGACATGTTGCCGTTTAGTTGGCCAACATTCCGCCCCATAAAGCATCACGGGTCTGATCACCGTCCTATAGAACTTCCCTTTTAGCTTTTGTGGGACCTTCCTATCAAATAGGATTCTAGAGGCTTGTCGCCATTTCATCCACCCTACCTTGATCCTGTGGCAAACATCCTCATCAATATCGTCATTGCTTTGTAACATTGATCCTAAGTATCGAAAAGAGTCCCTTCTAGGTACTATTTGTCCTTGTAGACTAACATTTCTCTCTTCACGATCAACACCACTAAAGTCACACCTCATATACTCGGTCTTGGTCCTACTAAGTCTAAACCCCTTGGACTCTAAGGTTTGTCTCCATAACTCTAATTTCATATCAACATCATCCCTAGTTTCATCTACTAGCACTACATCATCGGCAAAGAGCATGCACCAAGGGATATCCCCTTGTATATCCTTCGACACCTCATCCATCACCAAGGAAAAGATGTATGGGTTCAAAGCTGATCCTTGATGTAGTCCTACCGTGATAGGAAATGCATAAGTCTCACTATCACTTACGCGCACACTTGTCCTAACATTATTGTACATATCCTTGATAAGGGTAATGTACTTTGTTGGCACTTTATGTTTCTCTAGTGCCCACCACATGAATGACCTTGGTATCTTGTCGTACGCCTTCTCCAAGTCAATGAACACCATATGCAAGTCCTTCTTCTGCTCCCTATATCTCTCCATGACGAAGCAAGAAAATCACCTCTATTGTAGACCTCCCAGGCATAAAACCAAACTGGTTTTTAGTGACATTGGTCACTTTCCTCAGGCGGTGTTCAATCACTCTCTCCCAAAGCTTCATAGTATGACTCATAAGCTTAATCCCTCGATAATTAGTACAACTTTGAATATCTCCTTTATTTTTGAATATAGGTACTAATATACTTTTCCTCCATTCTTCAGGCATCTTGTTCGACTAAAAAATGTGGTTGAATAGCTTTGTGAGCCATACTATTGCCACGTCCCCAAGGCATCTCCACACCTCAATAGGGACATCATCAGGGCCGAGAGCCTTTCCTCCTTTCATCCTTTTTAAGGCCTCCTTAACCTCAAACTCTTGTATCCTCCGCACGAATCGCCTGTTGGAGTCATCAAAGGAGTCATCCAACTCAACCGTAGTGCTACCATTCCCATCATTGAATAGCCCATTAAAGTATTCCCGCCATTAATTCTTAATCTCTTCATCCTTCACTAGAATGCGGTCATTCTCATCTTTGATGCATTTAACTTGATTGAAATCCCTCATATTTCTCTCGCGGATTTTTGCTATCTTGTATATGTCCCTTTCACCTTCTTTTGTCTCTAGTCTCTCATATAACTCATCATAGGCCTGTCATCTTGCCTTACTCACAGCCCACCTTGCATTTTTCTTGGCCTCTTTGTACTTAAGCATGTTGCTTGCACTTCTATAATTATGCCAACTCTTGAAACACTCCTTCTTCTCCTTAATGGCTTTTTGTACATCCTCATTCCACCACCAAGTGTCTTTATCTACAAGTTTCCTTCCTTTTGTCACACCGAACAACTCACTAGCTACCTTCCTAATGCAAGTTGCCATCTTCACCCACGTACTATCTGCATCTCCATTTTCTGCCCAGGGTCCTTCTGTGATCACCATATTTTTTTAAAGGATTCTTGCGATTCTCCTTTCAACTTCCACCACTTTGTTCTTGTGGTTTTGACACCTTTGTCCCGCAAAGAACATGTATGGAAGCGAAAGTCAACTACCACAAGTTTATGTTTTGTCACAACACACTCCCTGGGGATCACCTTACAATCTAGACACTCCCGTCTATCCCTTCTCCTAGTGAGGACAAAGTCAATCTATCTAGAGTGTTGGGCACTACTAAAACTCTTTTTGTGCTTAAGCATGGCAATGACTCATTATTCGTTCAAGTGTATGTGGATGATATTATCTTTGGTTGTGCTTCTCATGATCTTGTGTCCAAGTTTTCAGCTATGATGAGTTCAGAATTTGAGATGAGTATGATGGGAGAACTCACATACTTTTTGGGGCTGCAAATCAAGCAAATCAAGGAGGGTACTTTTGTGCATCAAACAAAGTATACAAGAGACCTTCTTAAGCGCTTCTACATGGACAAAAGAAAGTCTCTTCAGACACCAATGGGTACAGCAGCGACACTTGAACTTGATGAAGATGGTGAACCTGTAGATCAAAAAGAATATAGAAGTATGATTGGATCACTTTTGTACCTCACGGCATCAAGACTGGACATACAATTCAGCTTATGTCTTTGTGAACGATTTCAAGCTTCCCCACGTGCTTCACATCATCATGCCGTCAAAAGAATTCTCAGGTACTTACATAGAACTCAAGAATTTGGGATTTTTCTTCCTTCTTCCTCAACCGTTACTTTGAAAACTTTTTCGGATGCTGATTTTGGGGGTTGTAGAATTGATAGGAAAAGTACTTCAGGTGCTTGTCATTTTCTTGGTAATTCACTTGTTGCTTGGTCCTCTAGAAAATAAAATTCAGTTGCACAATCCACAGCCGAATCTGAATATGTAGCTGCTGCTAGCGCTTTCTCACAAATCTTTGGATTGTTCAAACACTTAAGGACTATGGGGTTGATCTAGATAGTGTCCCACTATTTTGTGATACCACTAGTGCCATTTGCATTGCTAAAAACCCCGTGCAACATTCGAGAACAAAGCACATTGAAATTAGGTATCACTTTCTCCGTGATAATGTTGAAAAAGGAAACACTGTGCTTCACCATGTAGATACCGAACAACAATTGGCTGCCATTTTTACAAAACCTTTGGATTTCACTCATTTTTGTTTCATTCGTAGTGAAATAGGGGTTATGCATCCTCATGGCTTAAATTGAATGGGAGTTTTGAAACTTGGGAAGTCTATGTGTGAATCTGAATTTAAAATAATATGAGCATAGTATTTCATACATATATAACTTTGTGATTCCTTTTATATGCTGAAAGTTCTTACTACATTACTCATGTTATATATTTTGTAGTTTTTGCCATGGCTAGTAATTGGAATAATTTTTTACAATAAATCTGATCATTGTAACACCCCAAAACCTGTTAAGAGAGGAATTTAAAATTTTTTGGACGTATTGCATGTGGTGCAAAAATTCAAATTCAAATTGGAATTCAAATTAAACTCAAAACAGAAAAGAAAAAGAAAAAGAAAAAGAAAAAAAAAAACAAACCCCCAGCCAGTGGGCCAAAACCCACCAGCCGGCCCACCCACCACCGCGCCAGCCCGCAGCCGCGCGCCCCCTCTCCCTCTCACTGACATGCGGGCCCGCCTGTCATCCCCGACCTCCCGCTCGCGCCAACCGCCGTACTCTTCCGCGCGCGCGATCGTAACCAACCCGGAATTCCGCGTCTCTCAGCCCGACTCCCGGTCCCAGACGACTCAAACTCGATCTAAACAAACCCGCCGCCCTCCCCCGTCTATAAAAACGCCGGCATCACCCCGTTTTTCACCACGATCAGCCGTTTTTCCTCCCGGTGAGAACCAGAGTTTCTCCGGCCAATTTCTCTCGATCTTCGCTCAGGATTTCTGATCTAACGCACTGATCTTGATCCACCGCCTCCGGGGAATCACGCAGGAGCAGAAAACTCGGTAGATTTCACCCTAGACACAGCTCCGACGAGCATCGCCGCTGTTCCAGCTCGGACCTCGTCGCCGACCGCCTTCCAGGACCTCCGAGCTCAAGAAAAACCCCGAGGTGAGATCCCTGACCTCCCCTCTACCGATCTATGCCATGAAATCCCAGTTTTAGGAAGAATTGACGAAGATCCAAAGTTTTCCGCGCTCGATCAGAGTGACGTGGCCGCTTGAGCGCCGTCTATTTTAAATCGCACGGTAGAATTTAAATCCCCGCGTACCGGTTCGACGTTATAATCTCAGCCGTCTATTTTAAATCGGACGGTCCACGTCAGCCCCGCATTATAAAGGCCGGGATTCTTACGCGCTACCCCCTAGGGTTCTCGGAAAATACGAGCTAGCCCCGGAAACTTCTGATCTAGCCCCTGAAACTTCAGAAATTCATGTAAATTCATTTAAAAATCAGTTTTAGCCCCTGGACTTAATAAAAATTAGGAAAACCCCTCTGTTATGTGTAGTTAGACCCCTGGAAATTTATGAAATAATATAATAGACCCTGTAGTGGGGTGAGTTTACCTTTTTAACCCTATGTGATATTAAATTTAGGAATTTGAATATGTGATTAGTATTTAAAATTTAAAAGATGGGACAAACACATTGTAAATTCAAATTTAAAGTTCCCTAGCACTTGGAAAACTTTGGAGTGAGATAAAAATAGATTTTTGGCTGAAATGAATCTGTCTAATTGATTATTCACATTTATTAGTTATAGGGACACATTTTTAAGTTAGAGAATAGTTCTGAAAATTGATAAAATAAATTTAAATTAGTTCACATCAGAGGAGAAGTTCAAAAATATATTATTTAATATTTTAGACCAAAACCTATTCTGTTTATGTAACACCCCAAAATCCTGTCAAGAGGGGAATTTAAAAAATTTTGAACGTGTTGCATGTGTTGCAAAAATTCAAATTCAAATTGGAATTCAAATTAAACTCAAAACAGAAAAGAAAAAGAAAAAGAAAAAGAAAAAAACAAATCTTCCCGGCCAGTGGGCCGAAACCCACCAGTCGGCCCACCCAACTCCCGAGCCAGCCCGCAGCCGCGCGCCCGCGCCCCCTCTCGCAGACAGGCGGGACCCACCTGTCATCCCAAACCCCCGATCGTCCGAAACCCGGACTGTTCCCCCGCGCGCGCGCGATCTCAACCGACCGGATTTCCGCCGAATTCTGGTTCCGGAGGACTCCGACTCGATCTAAACAAACACGCCGCCCTCCCCCGTCTATAAAAACCCTGGCATCGTCCCGTTTTTCCCCACGATTCGCCGTTTTTCTCTCCGGTGAGAAATCGAGCTTCTCCGGCGAATTCTGCTCGATCTACGATCGGGAATTCTGACCTCGCCGTGAATTCACCTCGGACCTCGTCGCCGATCGCTTTCCAGGACCTCCGAGCTCAAGAAAACCCCCGAGGTGAGATCCCCGACCTCCCCTCTACCGATCTATGCCATAAAATCACAGTTTTAGGGAGAATTGACGAAGATCCGAAACTTTCCGCCGAGATCGCCGCCTCCCGCCGCCGTGCGCCGCCGGGCAGCGCCGCCCGCGCTCGATCAGAGAGACGTGGCCGCTTGTGCGCCGTCTATTTTAAATCGCACGGTAGAATTAAAATCCCCGCGTACCGGTTCGACGTTATAATCTCAGCCGTCTATTTTAAATCGGACGGTCCACGTCAGCCCTGCGTTATAAAGGCCGGAATTCTTATGCGCTACCCCCTGGGGTTCTCAGAAAATACGAGCTAGCCCCGGAAATTTCTGATCTAGCCCCTGGAACTTCAGAAAATCATGTAAATTCATTTAAAAATCAGTTTTAGCCCCTGGACTTAATAAAAATTAGGAAAACCCCTCTGTTATGTGTAGTTAGACCCCTGAAAATTCCTAAAATAATATAATAGACCTTGTAGTGGGGTGAATTTACCCTTTTAACCCTATGTGATATTAAATTTAGGAATTTGACTCTGTGTTTAGTATTTAAAATTTAAAAAAGGGGACAAACACATTGCAAATTCAAATTAAAAACTTTCCTAGTACTTGGAAAACTTTGGAGTGAGATAAAAATAGATTTTTGCTGAAATAAATCTGTTTAATTGATTATTCACATTTATTAGTTATAGGGACACAATTTTTAAGTAGAGAATAATTCTGAAAATTAGTAAAATAAATGTAAAATAGTTCACATCAGAGGAGAAGTTCAAAAATATATTATTTAATATTTTAGACCAAAACCTATTCTGTTTAGATGAGGTGTCTTACTATTTTCATAATAAAGTGCACATTTAGGCATAGGAAATAAATCTGAAAATATAGCAAGCTAGGTATAAATAACTAGAAAATGATAAATGAAGTTTCCAAAATCCAAAGAATTCAGTTTAGGGTTGGTAGAAGGTTTGAAGACACATATGAAGTAGGAAAATACCTTTCATGCATACTTGGTAGCTAAAATGTGTACCAATTAAATATAAGGGATTTATTTAAATTAGAAATTCATATATAGTATGCCAACATGAATATGAATACAAAAATAGAAATCATATGTACATGTTTAAAAGTGCATGTAAGCCAAAATCAACACACATAGAGTAACCACAACACATAGAAATGTGAAGGGCTTTCATAAATGTGAATGTGTGGTTTGTGTGAAGTGGAAGTGTGAACTATGCCTTATGACTTGTTGTTTTCTTTCGCTATGTGTGATGGTATGAGTAGAACCTGCTCCAGAGCAAGTTCTTCCTTTCCAAGATCAGGACTACCCATTCCAAGAGCAGCAGGAAGGAGGCAAGTGTCCTTGATCACTTTGATCCTATACTAGGATGTGTAGATAGAATTTTATTTGCATTGTCAATTGAAATATGAAACCTATGCTAGGAAGTTTCCCTAGAATTGCATTACCTTGTTTTCCTTGTAGCTTGGGTTGGGGTTTGTTTCATTATGTCATTCATATTACTTGTGCTTAGCCATGCTTAGAATGGGATATTTGGGATATGAGATCATCAGTTTACTTTATCATACTCTTGAATGAGATATTGTGAGTTATGTAGAGGTAGGGATCAAGACAAGTTGGATGTTTTGGTTGGTGCTGGGTGCACGAGACTCGGGTTTGTGTTTAGTACTTGCCTGGATCCTAAGGACCGGTTCATGGAGCATGTAACCTGGCTTTACCGTGCCAACCACATGCTGAGATGGGGCAGCTTGGCCAATTAATTAGGTGTATCCCCGGCGTAGTATGGGTGTGTTGGATGGTGCGGGGAATAGGTGTCAGCTAGACTACCATATGAACCGCAAGGCTCAAGAGGGGGCCACTGCAGCGGGGTTGGAGCCTCTTGTATGCTGTTAGGGGTGAAACCTCAGTGGGCCAACGCTCGTCAGGAATCCCTTTGTAAAGGCTTCGTAGTGATCTCCTGGCTACACACCTAGGAAGTGTCAATGTGGTTCGTAGCCACTGGCATAATGGAGGTTCTTTAGTCCACCCGACAACTGGGGATGAAATCACTACATGTGGGTACAGTGGTGCAAACTCTACAGAGTCAAAACTGTCATGACAGCCGTGCTCACGGTCAAGAGCGGCTTGGACTTATTCATGATTAGAGGAGTGATGGTTTTGGAAGTTGTGAATGTTAAGCGGGGAGCTTAACGTTGGAAATGATGTTATGGTTATTTGATTATGATGATGGGATGGGAGATTGGGACCATTTCACCTGTGTAGTAATGTAGGTGCTTAATAAGCTAAGGTGATAGGTATTGATTGCGTAGTGCTTTAACCATGAGTTCAACCTCTCCTTGCTCTAGCCATGCATGACATAACTTTCCCACACTTGCTGAGTACCATCGGTACTCAACCTTGCATATTTGTTGGTTTATATTGCTGCTCAGGTCAAGATAATGAGGTGGTGTATAATGATCAAGACTTTGGACCCGAAGAAGGTTTCTAGGTTCATGGAGTCCCCCGGGCAACGCCTGTAATGGACCCCACAAGAATAATATTCCGCTGCTAGTTTATTTATTTGTGATGAACTTATTATCGTCCATCGAGACATATGCTTTGTAAGACATATTTATATTCGACACCTGGCTTGTAATAAATGATGCTTCACTATTTGTCATCACATGTATGAGAAAATGATCCTGGCATACATGTGATATTCACTTGGTTGTTCTTAGGAAAAACCGGGTGTGACAGAAGTGGTATCAGAGGCAAGGTTGCCCGTAGGAACGTGGACCTAGGTAGAAAAGGAAGTATTTAAGGACCCTATTTTCTTAAAAACTATTTTACAAGGTGTGGGTTGAAAAGTGTTATTTAATGGGGTCACTTTCTTCATCTTACCCCAACTTTTATTCAAAATTTGGATTTTTGTTTAAAATTTTATCTAACTTAAGTTTGAATGCTTTATGTTTTAGATGGTTCGCATGATCCGCACCGCTCGCAAGTCCACCGGAGGGAGAGTTCCCGTAGTTGCCCTTGCCCTAAGAGAGGAGAACTGTTCGGTGACGTATCTCTCCTACGGATTGGCAGTAGGAGGCTTGTTGCGCCGTCTTTGACGTATGCTTCAAGCCGCCAGCAATACGGGCAAGCTAATCATACACTATAGCTCTACCAGGACGATCCGTGAAAAGAGGGAAGAATGGAGTTCAGAGATGAGGATTATCCATGAAAATCAGCTGCTTAAGATCCACCGCTCTCCAGCTTGTCGAGCGACACAGGTTGATGCGGAGAAGGATGTCACCTGGGAGGCCATCACCTGCCAGAGTCACATCTATCGTCGCCACCTGGACAGGACTGAGTACATGTATGTCCTCCAGCGTGAGAGTGGTACCACGGAGTACAAGTACCCGCCAGTGCAGCAGGGGACTTCCCATGAGCACATGGACTTGTGCTTGGAGGATGCTGCTATGCTTAGCACTCGACTGCAGGAGTGTCAGCAGGAGCTTCAGGATGTTCGGGACACCCTGAAGGAAATCAAGGCGTTGCTTCGAGCCTGCTTGAGGGCGAGAGAAAGAGGAGATGGGAATGAACTGTGTGTCACCGTGAATGATACATGGACTCCTGACTCCCCAGATCGCCGGGCGATCAGGCGTCGTCGCACTTCTCCACTAGCAGCCTCCCCACCCAAAGCAGAGTCAGAAGGTAGCCGCAATAATGAGGAAGATCCCGAGGAGCCAGCTCAAGAATACGAGTAGCGTATAGTTTTTCCCTTAGTTAGCAAGATGTCGAGTAGTCGAGTCGTTACCTTAGTAAATGGTGTGTTAATGCTTGTTATGTGACGTGAGTTGTGGAAGCCATGAGCAATTGTCCACAACCTCGTCTTCAGATTGTTTTGCTTTGGTGTGTGAACCCGCATGAAATAATAGTGCATTTATTTTTGTGAGACATGAACCCCCAGAAAGTATAACAAAGCCTCAACACTTCAAAGTTAAAAAAACAAGTGAAAGTAGTAAGATGATACATAATGCTTTAAATTAACATTGGTTGATCATGCCAGATGGCCGGAAGAGGAAAGGGTCGTGCTGCCAACCCCGCCAACAACAACGATGGGGCCTGCAACCCTCATCTTTCGAGGAGCCAAGACAGGGGTGGACGCCGTGAGTGAGTTGATCCCATCCACCAAATGCTTGAAAATCAAAATCAGCTCATCCAGAACCTGACTCAAGTGGTGGCCAACTTACATCAAGTTCCACCTCCACAAGCTGCACCACGCCAACCAAGGTTGAGTGAGTTTCTAGGAACTAAACCTTCGAAGTTTGCAAGTGCTGCTGAACCTCTGGAGGCAGATGATTGGCTAAAGACCATTGAGAGCAAGATGAGGATCATACAGTGCCAAGGGTATGAGAGGGTGCTGTTTGCCTCTCATCAATTGCATGGACCTGCTGCTGATTGGTGGACCGCCTACGTGGCCCCCCATCATGATCCTGAGAACATAACTTGGGAAGAATTCAAGCGTAGCTTCCGCAACCATTACATACCAAGGGGTGAACTCAAAAACAAGAGGAAGGAGTTCTTGGGACTGCAGCAAGGAAACATGACTGTGAGGGAATACCTCACAAAATTTACTCAACTCTCCCGTTATGACCCACGGGACATAGAGACTGATGAGCAGAAACAGGATTGTTTCGTGGAAGGACTTACCGCAGAAATGCAGTGTGCAATGTCCTCCAACGAGTATGAAAGCTTCCAAAAGATGGTGGACAGAGTGTTTGTGGTAGAAAGGAAGCTGAAGGCCTTGGAAAATGAGAACAAGAGGAAGGTCGGGTGGTCACATCAAGCCTCAGGGAGCAACACCCGCCCACGTCTGATGCAGCAACCCGCAGGGCAGACGAACCGTGCTGCGGTACCCTACTCAGCACCAAGAGGGTACAACCCGAACTACAGGCCTCCGGCAGCACCAATACAGCCACAACGTCAGTTCGTACAGCAGCCTCGCCCTGCATATCAACCTCGACCAGCCGTACAAGGACCCCCAAACCAACCCCAAGACAACAAAGGCCAGGCACCTAAGGTTGGGGTGCAATGTTTCAACTGTGGTGAAGTGGGGCACTACGCCCATAAGTGCCCAAAGAAGAAGCCCATGCAGCCACAACAGCAGAATGTAATGAGAGGACGGGTGAACCATCACTATGGAGGAAGCGCAAGAGGCACCTGACGTGGTAGTTGGTAAGTTTCCTGCCAATTTACACATTGCAACCCTGTTGTTTGATTTTGGTGCTACCCACTCGTTCATTGCCCAAGGGTTTGTTAAGAAGCATGACCTAGCAACAACACAAATGAACCATATGCTAGCAGTAAACTCTCCAGGCAGAGAAATAAGGACAAGACAAGTGTGTCCCAAAGTGAACCTAGACATTAATGGGGTAGTATTTACTGCTAACCTCATAGTGATAGATTCACAAGGGATAGATATTATCTTGGGTATGGATTGGTTGACCAAACATAAATGAATCATCCATTGTTCGACCAGAACGGTGGAACTAACTCACCCTAGTGGCACAAGAGTAAAGTTTATAACAATACAAGAGCCTAGGAGGGACATTAATTTAAATCAAGTTGAGGTGAGAGTGGAGGAGATCAGAACCATCAGGGAATATCTAGATGTTTTTCCGGAGGAGTTGCCAGCTATGCCTCCTGATCGTGAAGTGGAATTCGCAATTGAGCTAGTGCCTGGAACAACCCCGATATACAAGAGACCTTATCGGATGGACTCCAAGCAGTTGGGAGAACTCAAGGATCATTTGAGAGAATTGACGGAGAAGGGGTATATTCGTCCTAGTTCCTCACCTTGGGGAGCTCCAGTGATATTTGTGCCCAAGAAGGACGGAACCCAAAGGTTATGCGTGGACTACCGTGCCTTAAATGAGGCAACCATCAAGAACAAGTACCCATTACCCCACATTGAAGACTTGTTTGATCAGTTGAGGGGAGCTTGCGTGTTCTCGAAAATTGACCTCAGGTCGGGATACCACCAACTTAAGATAAGGCAAGCCGATATTCCAAAGACAGCTTTCATATCTCGGTACGGATTGTATGAATACACCGTCATGCATTTCGGGCTAACGAATGCCCCGGCATACTTCATGTATCTCATGAACAAGGTATTCATGGAATATCTGGACAAATTTGTGGTGGTTTTCATAGATGACATTCTCGTTTTCTCCAAAGATGAAGAGGAACATGAGAAACATCTAAGGTTGGTGTTGCAGAGGCTGAGAGAACACCAACTATATGCCAAGTTGAGCAAGTGTGAGTTTTGGCTGAAGAGAGTTCCCTTCTTAGGACATATCATCTCGGAGGGAGGAATCTCCGTGGATCCCGCCAAAATCGAGGATATATAGAAGTGGAAGACCCCTGAAAATGTCGGGGAAGTTCGAAGCTTCTTGGGATTGGCAGGATACTATCGACGGTTTATTGAGGGATTCTCTAAGATCTCGAGACCCCTCACGAAACTGTTGGAGAAGGGAATCACATTCACATGGACGCCGCAGTGCGAGACGAGTTTTCAGGAGTTAAAGAAAAGATTGACAACAGCCCCAGTGCTAGTTATGCCAGACATGCAGAAGAACTTTACGGTGTATTGCGATGCCTCTGGAAACGGGCTGGGATGTGTTCTCATGCAAGAAGGGCATGTCGTGGCTTATGCATCCCGGCAGCTCCGGAAGCACGAGAAGAACTATCCTACACATGACCTAGAACTAGCCGTAGTGGTACACGCGTTGAAAATTTGGCGGCACTACTTGATGGGGAAGAGGACAGAGATATATACGGATCATAAGAGTTTAAAGTACATTTTCACACAGCCAGATCTCAACCTCAGACAAAGGAGATGGTTAGAGCTAATCAATGACTTTGATGTGGGCATTAACTATCATCCTGGGAAAGCAAACGTCGTGGCAGATGCTTTAAGTCGGAAAGTGCAGGTCAATAAGTTGAGCTTGAAGGACATGCCTGCAGAATTGAAGGACGAGGTTATAAGGCTCAATCTATGCCTTGTGAATAGTGGTGAAGCCATTGCCATGGAAGTGGACTCCACACTAGAGCGAGAAATATGCGAGGGTCAAAAGAATGACGAGAAGATACAAGAAATCAGGCAACTCATCAAGGAAAATAAAGTCCCTGGTTTCAGAGAGGATGAACAAGGAACGGTGTGGCACGGGAAAAGAATCTGTGTGCCGGAAGTAAAGAAGATCCATGAATTGATTTTGAAGGAGGCTCACGATTCTGACTATTCCATTCATCCTAGGAGTACGAAGATGTACCATGACCTCAAGAGCAGGTATTGGTGGTATGGCATGAAGCGAGATGTCGCGGAACATGTTGCCCTATGTGACACATGTCAGTTGGTGAAAGCAGAACATCAACGACCCGCGGGATTATTGCAACCACTCAAAGTGCCTGAATGGAAATGGGAAGAAATCGGTATGGATTTCATAGTGGGACTTCCTAGGACCCAATCAGGATATGATTCGATATGGGTCATCATCGACAGGCTAACCAAGGTAGCTCATTTCATCCCCGTGAAAGAAAGCTACAACGGATCCAAATTGGCGGAGTTGTACATGTCAAGGATCGTGTGTTTTACCATGGGGTGCCAAAGAAGATAGTGTCGGATCAAGGGACACAGTTCACCTCAAGGTTCTGGCAGAAGTTTCATGAAACCATGGGAACCCATCTGAACTTTAGTTCTGCCTATCATCCTCAAACTGACGGGCAGACGGAAAGGACAAATTAGATTCTTGAGGATATGCTGAGGGCGTGTGCACTCAAAAACAATCGGAGTTGATACAAGAACTTACCGTATGCGGAATTCTCCTATAACAACAGCTATCAGGCTAGTATGAAGATGTCACCGTTCGAAGCTTTGTATGGGAGGAAGTGCAGAACTCCCCTGTTTTGGAACCAAACAGGGGAGAGTAAAGTGTTTGGTCCCGACGTACTACAAGAAGCCGAGGCGAAAGTGAGGGAAATTTGCAACAACTTGAGGATAGCACAGACACGACAAAAGAGCTATGCCGATGTTCGGAGAAGAGAGCTCGTTTTCAACGTGGGAGACTATATCTATCTCAAGGTGTCCCCTATCCGAGGACTTCGTCGGTTCAAGGTGAAAGGGAAGTTCTCACCTTGATACATCGAACCCTTTCAAGTTCTGGAGAGGAAAGGCGAAGTGGCGTATCAACTAGAATTACCGTCTCGCTTATCGGATGTGCACGATGTATTCTATGTGTCACAGCTCAAGAAATGTCTGAGAATGCCTGAAGTGGTGTTACCCATGAATGAGGTTGACGTAGCTGAGGATCTGTCTTATGCCGAGTAACCATACAAGATTTTGGAGACAATGGATCGCCTCACAAGAAATAAAAGAATCCGGATGTGCAAGGTGCAGTGGAAGCATCACTCAGGAGAGGAAGCCACCTGGGAGCGAGAGGATAAGCTTAAGGCACAATTTCCGGAATTGTTTTCTTAGAAACACCAATCTCGAGGACGAGATTTCTTTTAAGGGGGGTAGAGCTGTAACACCCCAAAATCCCGTCAAGAGGGGAATTTAAAATTTTTTGGACGTGTTGCATGTGTTGCAAAAATTCAAATTTAAACTGGAATTCAAATTAAACTCAAAACAGAAATGAAAAAGAAAAAGAAAAAGAAAAAAAACAAATCTTCCCGGCCAGTGGGCCGAAACCCACCAGCCGGCCCCCCAACTCCCGAGCCAGCCCGCAGCCGCGCGCCCGCGCCCCCTCTTGCAGACAGGCGGGACCCACCTGTCATCCCTAACCCCCCATCGTCCGAAACCCGGACTGTTCCCCCGCGTGCGCGCGATCTCAACCGACCGGATTTCCACCGAATTCTGGTTCCGAAGGACTCTGACTCGATCTAAACTAACACGCCGCCCTCCCCCATCTATAAAACCCCCGGCATCGTCCCGTTTTTCCCCACGATCCGCCGTTTTTCTCTCCGGTGAGAACCCGAGCTTCTCCGGCGAATTCTGCTCGATCTACGATCGGGAATTCTGATCTAACTCGCTGGTCTTGATCCACCGCCTCCGGGGAAACCTCGCAGGTGCAGAAAACTCGGTGGTTTGCGGTTCAAACACAGCGCTGATGAGCCTCACTGTGAATTCACCTCGGACCTCGTCGCCGATCGCTTTCTAGGACCTCCGAGCTCAAGAAAACCCCCGAGGTGAGATCCCCGACCTCCTCTCTACCGATCTATGCCATAAAATCACAGTTTTAGAGAGAATTGACGAAGATCCGAAACTTTCCAGCGTGATTGCCGCCTCCCGCCACCGTGTGCCGCCGGGCAGCGCCGCCCGCGCTCGATCAGAGCGACGTGGCCGCTTGTGCGCCGTCTATTTTAAATCGCAAGGTAGAATTTAAATCCCCACGTACTGGTTCGACGTTATAATCTCAGCCGTCTGTTTTAAATCGGACGGTCCACGTCAGCCCCGCGTTATAAAGGCCGGAATTCTTACGCGCTACCCCCTGGGGTTCTCGGAAAATACGAGCTAGCCCCGGAAATTTCTGATCTAGCCCCTGGAACTTCAGAAAATCATGTAAATTCATTTAAAAATCAGTTTTAGCCCCTGGACTTAATAAAAATTAGGAAAAACCCCTCTGTTATGTGTAGTTAGACCCCTGGAAATTCCTAAAATAATATAATAGACCTTGTAGTGGGGTGAATTTACCCTTTTAACCCTATGTGATATTAAATTTAGGAATTTGACTATGTGTTTAGTATTTAAAATTTAAAAGAGGGGACAAAGACATTGCAAATTCAAATTAAAAACTTTCCTAGTACTTGGAAAACTTTGGAGTGAGATAAAAATAGATTTTTGGCTGAAATAAATCTGTTTAATTGATTATTCACATTTATTAGTTATAGGGACACATTTTTTAAGTAGAGAATAATTCTGAAAATTAGTAAAATAAATGTAAAATAGTTCACATCAGAGGAGAAGTTCAAAAATATATTATTTAATATTTTAGACCAAAACCTATTCTGTTTAGATGAGGTGTCTTACTATTTTCATAATAAAGTTCACATTTAGGCATTGGAAATAAATCTGAAAATATAGCAAGCTAGGTATGAATAACTAGAAAATAATAAATGAAGTTTCCAAAATCCAAAGAATTCAGTTTAGGGTTGGTAGAAGGTCTAAAAACCCATTTGGAGTAGGAAATTACCTTGCATGCACTCTTGGTAGCTAAAGAGGGTATTAAAGAATTTGTTTAAATTAGTAATTTATATATAGTGTGCAAACAGAAATCTGAATACACAGTTAGAAATAATATACATATGTTTAAAAGTGCATGTAGGTCAAAAATCACCACACATAGAGTAACCACAACCCTTAGAAGTGTGAATGACTTTCATAAGTGTGAATGTTTTGTTTGTATGAAGTGAAAGTGTGAACTATGTCTTATGGATTGTTGTTTTCTTTTGCTATGTGTGATGGTATGAGTAGAACCTGCCCCAGAGCAAGTTCTTCCCTTCCAAGACCAAGACTTTCCATTCTCAGAGCAGCAGGAAGAAGGCAAGTGTCCTTGACCACTTTGTTCCTATACTAGGATGTGTAGATAGAATTATTTGCATTGTCAATTGAAATATGAAACCCATGCTAGGAAGTTTCCCTAGAATTGCATTACCTTGTTTCCTTGTAGCTTGGGTTGGGATTTGCTTTATTTCATTCATTCATATTACTTATGCTTAGCCATGCTTAGAATGGGATAAGTGGGTTATGAAATCATCAATTTATTTACCTTATTCTTGAATGAGATATTATGAGTTATGTAGAGGTAGGGATCAAGGCAAGTTGGATGATTTGGTTGGTGCTGGGTGCACGAGACTCGGGTTTGTGTTTAGTACTTGCCTGGATCCTAAGGACCGGTTCATGGAGCATGTAACCTGGCTTTACCGTGCCAACCACATGCTGAGATGGGGCAGCTTGGCCAATTAATTAGGTGTATCCCCGGCGTAGTATGGGTGTGTTGGATGGTGCGGGGAATAGGTGTCAGCTGGACTACCATATGAACCGCAAGGCTCAAGAGGGGGCCACTGCAGCGGGGTTGGAGCATCTTGTATTCTGTTAGGGGTGAAACCTCAGTGGGCCCACGCTCGTCGGGAATCCCTTTGTAAAGGCTTCGTAGTGATCTCCTGGCTACACACCTGGGAAGTGTGAATGTGGTTGTGTCCACTGGCATAATGGAGGTTCTTTTAGTCCACCCGGCAACGGGGGATGAAATCACTACATGTGGGTACAGTGGTGCAAACTCTGCAGAGTCAAAACTGTCATGACAGCCGTGCTCATGGTCAAGAGCGGCTTGGACTTATTCATGATTAGAGGATGATGGCTTTGGAAGTTGTGGATATTAAGCGCGGAGCTTAACATTGGAAATGATGTTATGGTTACTTGATTATGATGATGGGATGAGAGATTGGGACCATTTCACCTATGTAGTAATGTATGTGCTTAATAAGCTAAGGTGATAGGTATTAATTGCGTAGTGCTTTAGCCATGAGTTCAACCTCTCCTTGCTCTAGCCATGCATGACATGACTTTCCCACACTTGCTGAGTACCATCGGTACTCAACCTTGCATATTTGTTGGTTTATATTGCTGCTCAGGTCAAGAGAACGATGTGGTGTTTAATGATCAAGACTTTGGACCCGACGAAGGATTCTACGTTCATGGAGTCCCCCGGGCAACGCCTGTGACGGAGCCCACAAGAATAATTTTCCGCTGCTATTTTATTTACATGTTATGAACTTATTATTGTCCATCGAGACATATGCTATGTAAGAATTATTTACATTCGCCACCTGGCTTGTAATAAATGATGCTTCACTATTTGTCATCACATGTATGAGAAAATGATCTTGGCATACATGTGATATTCACTCGGTTGTTCTTCGGAAAAACTGGGTGTGACAGAAGTGGTATCAGAGTCAAGGTTGCCTAAAGGAACGTGGACCTAGGTAGAAATGGACGTATTTAAGGACCCTATTTTCTTAAAAACTATTTTACAAAGGTGTGGGTTGAAAAGTGTTATTTAATGAGGTCACTTTCTTCATCTTACCCCAACTTTTATTCAAAATAGGATTCTTGTTTAAAATTTTATCTAACTTAAGTTTAAATTGCTTTATGTTTTAGATGGTTCGCATGATCTGCACCGCCCGCAAGTCCATTGGAGGGAGAGTTCCCGTAGTTGCCCTTGCCCTGAGAGAGGAGAGCCGTCCAGTGACGTATCTCTCCTACGGATTGGCAGTAGGAGGCTTGTTGCGCCGTCTTCGACGCATGCTCCAAGCCGCCGGCAATACGGGCAAGCTAATCATACACTATAGCTCCACCCGGACCATCCGTGAGAAGCGGGAAGAATGGAGTTCAGAAATGAGGATTATCCACAAAAATCAGCTGCTCAAGATCCACCGCTCTCTAGCTTGTCGAGTGACACAGGTCGATGCGGAGAAGGATGTCACCTGGGAGGCAATCACCTGTCAGAGTCACATCTATCGTCGTCACCTGGACAGGACTGAGTACATGTATGTCCTCCAGCGTGAGAGTGGTACAACGGAGTACAAGTACCCGCCAGTGCAGCAGGGGACTTCCCATGAGCACATGGACTTGTGCTTGGAGGATGCTGCTACGCTCAGCACTCGACTGCAAGAGTGTCAGCAGGAGCTTCAGGATGTTCGTGACACCCTGAAGGAAACCGAGGCATTGCTTCGAGCCTACTTGAGGGCGAGAGAAAGAGGAGATGGGAATGAACTGTGTGTCACCGTGAATGACACATGGACTCCTGACTCCCCAGATCGCCGGGCGATCAGGCGTCGTCGCACTTCTCCACCAGCAGCCTCCCCACCCAAAGCGGAGTCAGAAGGCAGCCGCAATAATGAGGAAGATCCCGAGGAGCCAGTTCAGTGATACGAGTAGTGTATAGTCCTTCCCTTAGTTTAGCAGGATGTCGAGTAGTCGAGTCGTTACCTTAGTTAATGGTGTGTTAATGCTTGGTGTGTGACGTGAGTTGTGGAAGCCATGGGCGTTTGTCCACAACCTCGTCTTCAGGTTATTTTGCTTTGGTGTGTAAACCCATGTGAATTAAGAGTGCATTTATGTTCACGTAAGACATGAAATCCTCAGAAAATATAAATCTAATAAGGTCTCAAAATTTGAAGTTTAAAACAAGCAAACTGGGAAGTTAATACGTAATGCTTTAAATTGACATTTGGTTGATCATAATAGATGGCCGGAAGAGGAAAGGGTCGTGCTGCCAACCCCGCCAACAACAACGATGAGGCCGGCAACCCTCATATTTCTGGAGGACAAGACAGAGGTGGTCGCCATGAAGGAGTTGATCCCATCCACCAAATGCTTGAAAATCAGAATCAGCTCATCTAGAGCCTGACTCAAGTGGTGGCCAACTTGCACCAAGCTCCACCTCCACAAGCTGCACCACGCCAACCAAGGTTGAGTGAGTTTCTAGGGACTCAACCTACAAAGTTTGCAAGTGCTGCTGAACCTCTGGAGGCAGATGATTGGCTTAAGACCATTGAGAGCAAGATGAGGATCATACAATGCCAGGGGTATGAGAGGGTGTTGTTTGCCTCTCACCAATTGCATGGACCTGCTGCTGATTGGTGGACCGCTTACGTGGCCGCCCATCATGACCCTGAGAATATCACTTGGGAAGAGTTCAAGCGTAGCTTCCACAACCATTACATAGCAAGGCGTGAACTCAAAAACAAGAGGAAGGAGTTCTTGGGATTGCAGCAAGGAAACATGACTGTGAGGGAATACCTCACTAAATTCACTCAACTATCCCATTATGCCCCACGGGACATAGAGACTGATGAGCAGAAACATGATTGCTTCGTGGAAGGACTCACAGCAGAAATGCAGTGTGCAATGTCCTCCAACGAGTATGAAAGCTTCCAAAAGATGGTGGACAGAGCATTTGTTGTAGAAAGGAAGCTGAAGGCCTTGGAAAATGAAAACAAGAGGAAGGCGGGATGGTTACACCAAGCCTCGGGTAGCAACACCCGCCCACGTCTGATGCAGCAACCCGCAGGGCAGACGAGCCGTGCTGTGGTACCCTACTCAGCACCGAGAGGGTACAACCCAAATTTCAGGCCTCCGTCAGCACCAACACCACCACAACGTCATTTTGTACAGCAGCCTTGCCCTACATATCAACCTCGACCAGCAGTACAAGGACCCCCAAACCAACCCCAAGACAACAAAGGCCAGCCACCTAAGGTTGGGGTGGAATGCTTTAACTGTGGTGAAGTGGGGCACTATGCCCATAAGTGCCCAAAGAAGAATCCCGTGCAGCCGCAACAGCAGAATGTGATGCGAGGATGGGTGAACCACGTGACCATGGAGGAGGCGCAAGAGGCACCTGATGTGGTAGTTGGTAAGTTTCCTGCCAATTTACACATTGCAACCCTGTTGTTCGATTCTGGTGCTACCCACTCGTTCATTGCCCAAGGGTTTGTTAAGAAGCATGATCTAGCAACAACACAAATGAACCATATGCTAGCAGTAAACTCTCCAGGTGGAGAAATAAGGACAAGACAAGTGTGTCCCAAGGTGAATCTAGACATTAATGGGGTGGTATTTACTGCCAACCTCATAGTGATAGATTCACAAGGGATAGATATTATTTTGGGCATGGATTGGTTGACCAAACATAAGGGAATCATCTATTGTTCGACCAGAACGGTGGAACTAACTCACCCTAGTGGCACAAGAGTAAAGTTCATAACAATACAAGAGCCTAGGAGGGACATTAAATTAAATCAAGTTGAGGTGAAAGTGGAGGAGATCAGGATTATCAGGGAATACCCAGACGTTTTTCCGGAGGAGTTGCCAGGTATGCCTCCCGAGCGTGAAGTGGAATTCGCGATTGAGCTAGTGCCTGGAACAGCTCCGATATACAAGAGACCTTATCGTATGGACTCCAAGCAGCTGGGAGAACTCAAGGATCATTTAAGAGAATTGACGGAGAAGGGGTATATTCGTCCTAGTTACTCACCATGGGGAGCTCCAGTGATATTTGTGCCGAAGAAGGACGGAACCCAAAGGTTATGCATAGACTACTGTGCCTTGAATGAAGTAACCATCAAGAACTAGTACCCATTACCCCGCATTGAAGACTTATTTGATCAGTTGAGGGGAGCTTGTGTGTTCTCGAAAATTGATCTCAGGTCGGGATACCACCAACTTAAAATAAGGCAAACTGATATTCCAAAGACAACTTTCGTATCTCGGTACGAACTGTATGAATACACCGTCATGCCTTTCGGGCTAACTAATGCCCCGGCATACTTCATGTATCTCATGAACAAGGTATTCATTGAATATTTGGACAAATTTGTGGTGGTTTTCATAGATGACATTCTCGTCTTCTCCAAAGATGAAGAGGAACATGAGAAACATCTAAGGTTGGTGTTGCAGAAGCTGAGAGAACACCAACTATATGCCAAGTTGAGCAAGTGTGAGTTTTGGCTGAAGAGAGTTCCCTTCTTAGGACATATAATCTCGGAGGGAGGAATCTTCGTAGATCCCGCCAAGATCGAGGATATACAGAAGTGGAAGACCCCTGGGAATGTCGGGGATGTTCGAAGCTTCTTGGGATTGGCTGGATACTATCGACGGTTCATTGAGGGATTCTCCAAGATCTCGAGATCCCTCACCAAACTGTTGGAGAAGGGAATCACATTCACATGGACGCCGCAGTGCAAGACGAGTTTTCAGGAGCTAAAGAAAAGATTGACAACAGCCCCAGTGCTAGTTATGCCAGATATGCAGAAGAACTTTTCGGTGTACTGCGATGCCTCTGGAAACGGGTTGGGATGTGTTCTCATGCAAGAAGGGCATGTCGTGGCTTATGCGTCCCGGCAGCTCCGGAAACACGAGAAGAACTATCCTACACATGACCTAGAACTAGCCGCAGTGGTACACGCGTTGAAAATTTGGCGGCACTACTTGATGGGGAAGAGGACAGAGATATATACGGATCATAAGAGTTTAAAGTACATTTTCACACAGCCAGATCTCAACCTCAGACAAAAGAGATTGTTAGAGCTAATCAATGACTTCGATGTGGGCATCAACTATCATCCTGGGAAAGCAAACGTTGTGGCAGATGCTTTAAGCCGGAAGGTGCAGGTCAATAGGTTGAGCTTGAAGGACATGCCTGCAGAATTGAAGGACGATGTTATAAGACTCAATCTATGCCTGGTGAATAGTGGTGAAGCCATCGCCATGGAAGTGTACTCCACACTAGAGCAAGACATACGCGATGGTCAAAAGAATGACAAGAAGATACAAGAAATCAGACAACTTATCAAGGAAAATAAAGCCCCTGGTTTCAGAGAAGATGAACAAGGTACGGTGTGGCATGGGAAAAGGATCTGTGTGCCTGAAGTAAAGGAGATCCGTGAATTGATTTTGAAGGAGGCTCACGATTCCGACTATTCCATCCATCCTGGGAGTACGAAGATGTACCAGAACCTCAAGAGCAGGTATTGGTGGTATGGCATGAAGCGAGATGTCGCGGAACATGTTGCCTTATGTGACACATGTCAGTTGGTGAAAGCGGGATATCAACGACCAGCGGGGTTATTGCAACCACTCAAAGTGCCTGAATGGAAATGGGATGAAATCGATATGGATTTCATAGTGGGATTTCCTAGGACCCAATCAGGATACGATTCGATATGGGTCATCATCGACAGGCTAACCAAGGTAGCTCATTTCATCCCCGTGAAAGAAAGCTACAGCGGATCCAAATTGGCGGAGTTGTACATGTCAAGGATCGTGTGTTACCATGGAGTGACAAAGAAGATAGTGTCGGATCGAGGGACACAGTTCACATCAAGGTTCTGACAGAAGTTGCATGAAACCATGGGAACCCATCTGAATTTTAGTTCTGCCTATCATCCCCAAACTGACGGGTAGACGGAAAGAACCAATCAGATCCTTGAGGATATGCTGAGAGTGTGTGCACTAAAAAACAATCGGAGTTGGGATAAGAACTTACCGTATGCGGAGTTCTCCTATAACAACAGCTATCAGGCTAGTATGAAGATGTCACCGTTTGAAGCTTTGTACGGGAGGAAGTGTAGAACTTCACTATTTTGGAACCAAACAGGGGAGAGTAAAGTGTTTCGACCCGAGGTACTACAGGAAGCGAGGCAAAAGTGAGGGAAATCTGCAACAACTTGAGGATAGCACAGACACGACAAAAGAGCTATGCCGATGTACGAAGAAGAGAGCTCGTTTTCAACGTGGGGGACTATGTCTATCTCAAGGTGTCCCCTATCTGAGGACTTCGTCGGTTCAAGGTGAAAGGGAAGTTATCACCTCGATACATCGGACCCTTTCAAGTTCTGGAGAGGAAAGGCGAAGTGGCGTATCAACTAGAATTACCAGCTCGCCTATCGGATGTGCATGACGTATTCCATGTGTCACAGCTCAAGAAATGTCTGAGAACACCTGAAGAGATGTTACCCATGAATGAGGTTGACGTAGCTGAGGATCTGTCTTATGCCGAGCAACCATCCAGGATTTTGGAGATAATGGAACAACTCACAAGAAATAAAAGAATCCGGATGTGCAAGGTGCAGTGGAAGCATCACTCGGAAGAGGAAGCCACATGGGAGCGAGAAGACGAGCTTAAGGCACAGTTTCCGGAATTGTTTTCTTAGAACCACCAATCTCGAGGACGAGATTTCTTTTAAGGGGGGGTAGAGCTGTAACACCCCAAAACCTGTTAAGAGGGGAATTTAAAAAATTTTGGACGTATTGCATGTGGTGCAGAAATTCAAATTCAAATTGGAATTCAAATTAAACTCAAAACAGAAAATAAAAAGAAAAAGAAAAAGAAAAAACAAACCCCCGGCCAGTGGGCCGAAACCCACCAGCCGGCCCACCCACCCCCGTGCCAGCCCGCAGCCGCGCGCCCCCTCTCCCTCTCATGACATGCGGGGCCCGCCTGTCATCCCCGACCTCCCGCTCGCGCCAACCGCCAGACTCTTCCGCGCGTGCGCGATCGTAACCAACCCGGAATTCCGCATCCCTCAGCCCGACTCCCGGTCCCTGACGACTCAAACTCGATCTAAACAAACCCGCCGCCCTCCCCCCTCTATAAAAACGCTGGCATCGCTCCGTTTTTCCCCACGATCAGCCGTTTTTCCTCCCCGTGAGAACCAGAGTTTCTCCGGCCAATTTCTCTCGATCTTCGCTCAGGATTTCTGATCTAACGCGCTGATCTTGATCCACCGCCTCCGGGGAATCACGCAGGAGCAGAAAACTCGGTAGATTTCGCCCTAGACACAGCTCCGACGAGCATCGCCGCTGTTCCAGCTCGGACCTCGTCGCCGACCGCCTTCCAGGACCTCCGAGCTCAAGAAAAACCCCGAGGTGAGATCCCCGACCTCCCCTCTACCGATCTATGCCATGAAATCCCAGTTTTAGGAAGAATTGACGAAGATCCGAAGTTTTCCGGCGAGATCACCGCCTCCCGCCGCCGCGCGCCGCCGGGCAGCGCCGCCCGCGCTCGATCAGAGTGACGTGGCCGCTTGAGGGCCGTCTATTTTAAATCACACGGTAGAATTTAAATCCCCGCGTACCGGTTCGATGTTATAATCTCAGCCGTCTGTTTTAAATCGGACGGTCCACGTCAGCCCCGCATTATAAAGGCCGGGATTCTTACGCGCAACCCTCTGGGGTTCTCGGAAAATACGAGCTAGCCCCGGAAACTTCTGATCTAGCCCCTGGAACTTCAGAAATTCATGTAAATTCATTTAAAAATCAGTTTTAGCCCCTGGACTTCATAAAAATTAGGAAAACCCATCTGTTATGTGTAGTTAGACCCCTGGAAATTTATGAAATAATATAATAGACCCTGTAGTGGGGTGAGTTTACCTTTTTAATCCTATGTGATATTAAATATAGGAATTTGAATATGTGATTAGTATTTAAAATTTAAAAGATGGGACAAACACATTGTAAATTCAAATTTAAACTTTCCTAGCACTTGGAAAACTTTGGAGTGAGAGAAAAATAGATTTTTGGCTGAAATGAATCTGTCTAATTGATTATTCACATTTATTAGTTATAGGGACACATTTTTAAGTTAGAAAATAATTCTGAAAATTGATAAAATAAATTTAAATTAGTTCACATCAGAGGAGAAGTTCAAAAATATATTATTTAATATTTTCGACCAAAACCTATTCTGTTTAGGTGAGGTGTCTTACTATTTTCATAATAAAGTTCACATTTAGGCATAGGAAATAAATCTGAAAATATAGCAAGCTAGGTATGAATAACTAGAAAATGATAAATGAAGTTTCCAAAATCCAAAGAATTCAGTTTAGGGATGGTAGAAGGTTTGAAAACCCATTTGGAGTAGGAAATTACCTTGCATGCACTCTTGGTAGCTAAAGAGGGTATTAAAGAATTTGTTTAAATTAGGAATTTATATATAGTGTGCAAACAGAAATCTGAATACAAAAGTTAGAAATAATATACATATGTTTAAAAGTGCATGTAGGTCAAAAATCACCACACATAGAGTAACCACAACCCTTAGAAGTGTGAATGACTTTCATAAGTGTGAATGTTTGGTTTGTATGAAGTGAAAGTGTGAACTATGTCTTATGGATTGTTGTTTTCTTTTGCTATGTGTGATGGTATGAGTAGAACCTGCCCCAGAGCAAGTTCTTCCCTTCCAAGACCAAGACTTTCCATTCCCAGAGCAGCAGGAAGAAGGCAAGTGTCCTTGACCACTTTGTTCCTATACTAGGATGTGTAGATAGAATTATTTGCATTGTCAATTGAAATATGAAACCCATGCTAGGAAGTTTCCCTAGAATTGCATTACCTTGTTTCCTTGTAGCTTGGGTTGGGATTTGCTTTATTTCATTCATTCATATTACTTATGCTTAGCCATGCTTAGAATGGGATAAGTGGGTTATGAAATCATCAATTTATTTACCTTATTCTTGAATGAGATATTATGAGTTATGTAGAGGTAGGGATCAAGGCAAGTTGGATAATTTGGTTGGTGCTGGGTGCACGAGACTCGGGTTTGTGTTTAGTACTTTCCTGGATCCTAAGGACCGGTTCATGGAGCATGTAACCTGGCTTTACCGTGCCAACCACATGCTGAGATGGGGCAGCTTGGCCAATTAATTAGGTGTATCCCTGACATAGTATGGGTGTGTTGGATGGTGCGGGGAATAGGTGTCAGCTGAACTACCATATGAACCACAAGGCTCAAGAGGGGGTCACTGCAGCGGGGTTGGAGCCTCTTGTATGCTGTTAGGGGTGAAACCTCAGTGGGCCCACGCTCGTCGGAAATCCCTTTGTAAAGGCTTCGTAGTGATCTCCTGGCTACACACCTGGGAAGTGTGAATGTGGTTGTGACCACTGGCATAATGGAGGTTCTTTTAGTCCACCCGGCAACGGGGGATGACATCACTACATGTGGGTACAGTGGTGCAAACTCTGCAGAGTCAAAACTGTCATGACAGCCGTGCTCACGGTCAAGAGCGGCTTGGACTTATTCATGATTAGAGGATGATGGCTTTGGAAGTTGTGGATGTTAAGCGCGGATCTTAACATTGGAAATGATGTTATGGTTACTTGATTATGATGATGGGATGAGAGATTGGGACCATTTCACCTATGTAGTAATGTAGGTGCTTAATAAGCTAAGGTGATAGGTATTAATTGCGTAGTGCTTTAGCCATGAGTTCAACCTCTCCTTGCTCTAGCCATGCATGACATGACTTTCCCACACTTGCTGAGTACCATCGGTACTCAACCTTGCATATTTGTTGGTTTATATTGCTGCTCAGGTCAAGAGAATGATGTGGTGTTTAATGATCAAGACTTTGGACCCGACGAAGGATTCTAGGTTCATGGAGTCCCCCAGGCAACGCCTGTGACGGAGCCCACAAGAATAATATTCCGCTGCTATTTTATTTACATGTTATGAACTTATTATTGTCCATCGAGACATATGCTATGTAAGACTTATTTACATTCGACACCTGGCTTGTAATAAATGATGCTTCACTATTTGTCATCACATGTATGAGAAAATGATCCTGGCATACATGTGATATTCACTCGGTTGTTCTTCGGAAAAACCGAGTGTGACAGTCATGATCGAACTTTCTTGCTGTTTTAAACTTTTTGCATGCTCACAAGTGCTTTTAATAATGAAAAAAATAATCAATCAACTATTCACATGTTGAGCTTTTATGTTCAAATGAAAAATTGAGAAAAAGATCAAGAGAATATGCTTGCATCGCACTTCTTCTTTTGAGATGGCTTATCATTGCACTTTGATATGAACTTGGAAGAAGTTGTGTATGACTAAAACCATATCCTTAAGCTTCTGATTGTCAAATGACATAGGCTTGGCTTGGTTGGTTAGAATTAGGCTGATGCGGCATATAATCTCTTGCAAATTTCATATGATCTGAATTTGTGCTTTGAAAAATAATTAAAATGCAGCAACAAGTGTCATGCTTTCAGGTCTTGACATAGTTAAGTTTGTGAGATCATGACTTGCTTAAATTGAAAATTACACTTGATCTCTAGCATGGCTTACACTACTTTATGTCTCTCATTGATGTGATAGTGTAAGTTACTTGATAGTATGGCTTGGATGAGCTTTGTTTTATATGTATATGTTATAAATATGCTCATAACCATTAAAATTTCCCTTTTGAACCTTACTGAATACATTGTCAAAGGGGAAGAAATTGATCATACATTGCATGATTCACAAGTGTTTTGGCACGATTCTACTCAGGGGGAGTTTTTTGTTTTTCTTCTCATTTTATTTCTGATTTACAAAGGGGGAGAAATATGTACAGGGGGAGAATTTTTTGCTTTGAAATTTCTTTCTCATTTGATTGTTTTCAAAACTTTTCATGTGAATAACCCAATGTTCGAATTTTAAGTGGTATTGCCAATGCATTCATCAAGGGGGAGGTTGTGAGACCTATGTGTGCTGAATACATTGGCTATGACGATAAAAGTTTTGAATTCTGCCAAAACACTCTTTTTGTCAAGGTCCGACTCTAGGTCCGAGCTCCGACAAGATCCGACGTAAGGTCCGACTTGCTATATATGGATAGGTCCAACATGTTTTTGGTTAGCTCTGGTGGTAGGTCCGACTAGCTTTGGAAAGTTTCGGTGCTAGGTTCTGCTAGCTTTGATAAGCTCCGGCTCAAGGTCCGGTTAGCTTTGGCAAGGTCCGGAGCTAAATCGCAATGGTTCTGTTTTTACCATGAATATGTTTTGAACTTGCTTTACATCTATGGAAAGTTTGCTTAGTATTCTTTTACTAAGTTTTTGAAGTGTTATGGCTGTTTACGGTGGTTAACATTTTGCTATGGTTTGCAACATGTTTATGTGAGGTGTTCACGTAAGGTGTTGTGTTTTTTGGAACTAACGTGAGTCAAGTCGTGGACTTGTGCTTGAAAGTATTGGTTGTTTATTCATGTGCAGTTGTTGCTTGAGTTCAAGATATGGCTGGTGACGGGATCCATTGAACTAGTCTTAGGGAGAAGATGAGGTTCAACATCCAAGTTCGGGAGTAAATTGTGGTTGAGTTGATCGGGAGGTCGAGCAACATGTTTGGATCAAGAACAATGGGTATGAAGGTATCGTGGACGTCGTTGGAAGGTGTTTACACGTGTGCAAGGAGTGCATGGACGTGGCAACATGATTCCAAGGCGTGATGAAGAGATGTGGACGTAAAGAATTGGTAGGAAAGGTCCAACCGGCTGGATTATGGACTCAGACTGCGACTGAGTCAGTTATGGCTAAAATATGGAAAGATTTGAGTTGGTTATGATAGGATTTCATGTGGGACATGAATTTGAGTTGTTTTAGGAATGTGGGATACGTTCCTAAGGTGTTTGGAAGTCTTAAGATTGCTTCTATCTGCGTATAGAAGAGTTTTGGGCAGTTATGGGAAGTTTTGATTCAGAAACTGAGTAGGATTAGAATCCTAGTTTCAATTGGGTTGGCCTCCGGGCTGGTCATATAAGCAAGGGAGGCCAGAGCTCGTGGCAAGAAGACCTTGGGCTGTTCCTTATGTTTTGATCAATAAAATTCGTAATTTAGAGGAGCTTTTGTGCCTTGTTCGTCTGACTTATTTTTGTCAAGTCTTTCGCGTCGAGTTTCTGGACAGCACAATAGTGCTTCAGTGTTTTGATCATAACTCGAGTTTTATAGATCCAATTGACGTGATTCTTTTTGGGTTGTCTTAAAAACTTGATTATATATCATCTGTGAAAATTTCACGGTGTGACACCCTCAATTTCATGGAAAAACCATGGAACCGAGAACTGATGCATATGTGTGCCCAGGATGTTCATCACACATATACACCTCATCCACAAACTGAATTTCAGAATATATATATAACCACGAATAACAGAGTTTATTACAATGTTTCATGAGTCTTGGACTCATGCTAACAGCGGAAGTCTTAATCTAACAGCGGAAGTCTTTATTCTAGCAGCGGAAGTCTTCTAACTAATGTGGAAGCAGTCTAAGCAGCAGCGGCTCCATCTCTACTCCATCTCCACAGGCAAGGTTGAGGACAGATTACACGCCTAATGCTCCAATTGGTCTTCATAGTAATCTTCTCCTGTTGCTGATGATGAAATAATAATGCAAGTTTGAGTACAATGATGTACTCAGCAAGTGCGGGAAAATATCATATGTAGCTCACAACAAGATAGGTATAAAAAGGCTCATTGCAGAAAGAAAAGTTATTTATCAAAACCGTGATAAAACAGCAACTTAATTTTTAAGTGAACGTAATCCCAATATGTATTAAAATACCAATCATACCTCCATTATGTTCATCACTTTCCATGTCCCAACCAGACATTAATCAACCTCATTCTTGCTCACGAATACCTTCTCGTATTCGCTACCATCTCACGAATACCATCTCGTATTCACCACCATTTCATCTCATAAACGATTCCGTCTCACACCGAGACCAATCTCGTTGCCATGACTCAACAGTCATGCAACAAATATTATCACCCGGACTCAACAGTCACGAAAAAAAACCAAACCAAAATCAAACCATAACCAAAACCATCCCAAAATCATCCCAAAATAACCATCCAACTAATCATGGATGTTGGCCAGGCGCTCGTGACCGTAAGCTCGGCTATCATGATAGTTTTAAGACTCTGCAGAGTTTGCACCTCTTTACCCACAAGTTTGTGATTTCGTCACCCGTCGATGACTGCAGAACCTCCATTATACCAGTACACAACCGTCGATGTATGACCAAGAGATCACAAAATAGCCTTTACAAAGGGGCTACTAGATGTATGGACTCACTAAGGTTTCACCGGCAGGCTAGAATCTCCAATTCTCTGTAACACCCCAAAACCTGTTAAAGAGGGGAATTTAAAATTTTTGGACGTATTGCATGTGGTGAAGAAATTCAAATTTAAACTGGAATTCAAATTTGAATCAAAACAGAAAAGGAAAAGGAAAAAGAAAAAAGATAAACCGCCAGTGGGCCGAAACCCACCTCAGCCGGCCCAAAACCCGTGGCTGTTTCCCCCCTCTCCCTCTCTCTGACGCGCGGGGCCCGCGTGTCATCTCCTTCCCCGCGCGGCCCAACCGCTCCGGTTCTTTCGCGCCGATCACGCGCCCCGCTCCCGGATTCCTCGCGCTCGACCCAACCCAGAATCCCTCGTGCCATCCTGCTCGATCACAACAAACCCCCGTGCCCCCGGCCCTGATAAAAACAGATGTTCCCGCCGCCCTCTCCTCGCGCAAGCAGTTTCTCTCCCGGTGAGCACCGCCGCCGCTGGGCTTGGAATTCCCTAAGAGCGTCGCGGTTTCCCTCAGTCACACCGATCTCGTGGCCCCGCAGCACCGCGCACAAGCTGTAGACGCCGACCCTGGAGAGAAACGCCGCCAGAAACGACCATCCTGAAGCTCGCCGTGAGTACCGCCGCCGCTCGCTAGTGAAACCTTCGAATTACACGGTTTCAGTCCACACTAGTCATCGGTGGGCCATCTCTAGACCCCAGGGAAGCGTTACGAACCGAGAGCTCGAAGGGATCACCGCCCCAACTGCCACTTCGACGAGCACAGCGAGTCGCCACCCGCCTGTCCTCGTCGCCGACCGGGTTTCGAGTCCATCAGGTCTAAGAAATTAGGCTAGGTGAGCTCCCCTACCTCCCCTCTGCCGAATTATGCCTAGAAATCCAAGTCTTAGCGTGTGTAGGCGAAGATCTGAGAACTCGCCAGCGAGATCACCGTCCCCGCCGCCGCACGCGCGGGCTGGCTCCGGCCACGGCGACGTGGCCCCCTGAGGCCGTCCATTTTAAATCGTGCGGTCCCAAATAGATCTAACCCGTACCGCTTCGCGTTATAATCTGAGCCGTCTGTTTTAAATCCAATGGCCCACGTCGGCCCCGCATTATAAAGGCCAGGAATCTTACGCGCTACCCCCTAGGGATCTCGGAAAACACAAGATAGCCCCGGAGACTTCTGATCTAGCCCCTGGACCTTCAGAAATTCATGTAAATTCATTTAAAATTCAGTTTTAGCCCCTGGACTTAATAAAATTTAGGAAAATCTCTCTGTTTTGTGTAATTAGGCCCCTGAAAATTTAGGAAACAGTGAAGTAGACCCCGCAGTAGGGTGGATTTGCCCTTTTAGACCCTATAGGGTATTAAATTCAGAAATTGAACATATGAGTAGAATTTAAATTCAAATGGTAATGTAAACACATGTGCAAATACAAATGTAAATTGTCCTAGCATTTGGAAGATATTTAGAATGAGTTGAGAACTGATTTTAGGCTGAAATGAAATCTGACTAAGTGCTGTTTATTTTTATAATTTCTGGGAATTCACTTTTAGGCATAGAAAATAAATCTAAAAATATAGGAAAGTAGGTAGGCATAATTTGAAAATGTTAAATGAGGTCTCCAATTCCAAAAACTTCAAATTAAGATTTTGTAGAAGATCTGAAAACCTATTTGGAGTAGGAAATTTTCTTTCATGCAAATTTTGTGGCTAAGAAGTGTATTAGTTAAATAGAGAGAATTTGTTGAAATTGGAAATTCATATATATTGTGCAATTAGAAATCTGAATACAAAAGTTAGAAGTAATATGTATGTTTAAAAGTGCATGTAGGCCTAAAATCAACACATCTAGGGTAACCACAACACTTAAAAATGTGAATGACTTTCATATGTATGTATGTGTGGTTTGCATGAGTGGAAGTGTGGACTATGGCTTATGGAATGTTGTTTTCTTTTGCTATGTGTGTATTGGCATGAGTAGAACCAGCCCCAGAGCAGGTTCTCACCTTTCAAGATCAAGACTTTCCGTTCCCATAGCAGCAGGAAGAAGGCAAGTGTCCTTGACCACTTTGATCCTATACTAGGATGTGTAGTTAGAATTTAGTTGCATTGTCAAATTGGAATATGATACCCAAACTAGGAAGTTTCCCTAGATTTTCATTATCTTATTTCCTTGTAGCTTGGGTTGGGATTTATTTTATTATGTCATTTATTTATATACTTATGCTTAGCCATGCTTAGAATGGGATAAGTGGGATATGAGATCATCAACTTGTTTACCTTACTGTTGAATGAGATATTATGAGTTATGTAGAGGTAGGGATCGAGGCAAGTTGGATGATTTGGTTAGTTCTGTGTGCACGAGACTCAGGTTTGTGTTTAGTGCTTGCCTGGATCCTAAGGACCGGTTCATGGAGCATGTAACCTGGCTTTACCGTGCCAACCACATGCTGAGATGGGGCAGCTTGGCCAATTAATTAGGTGTATCTCCGGCGTAGTATGGGTGTTTGGATGGTGCGGGGAATAGGTGTCAGTTGGACTACCATATGAACCGCAAGGCTCAAGAGGGTGCCACTGCAGCGGGGTTGGAGCCTCTTGTATGCTGTTAGGGGTGAAACCTCAGTGGGCCCATGCTTGTCGGGAATCCCTTTGTAGAGGCCTCGTAGTGATCTTCTGGCTACACACCTCAGAAGTGTGAACGTCGTTCGCGGCCACTGGCATAATGGAGGTTCTTTTAGTCCACCCGACAACGGGGGATGAAATCACTGCATCTGGGTACAGTGGTGCAAACTCTGCAGAGTCAAAACTGTCATCACAGCCGTGCTCACGGTCAAGAGCGGTTTGGACTTATTCATAATTAGAGGATGATAAATTTGGAAGTTGAGGATGTTAAGCGGGGATCTTAACATTGGAAATGTTGTTATGGTTACTTGATTTTTGATGATGGGTTGGGAGATTGGGACCATTTCACCTATGTAGTATTGTAGGTGCTTAATAAGCTAAGGTGATAGGTACTAATTGCGTAGTGCTTTAACCATGAGTTCAACCTCTCCTTGCTCGAGCCATGCATGACATAACTTTCCCCCACTTGCTGAGTACCAACGGTATTCAAGCTTGCTTTTCTGTTGGTTTAAATTGCTGCTCAGGTCAAGGGGATGACGTGGTGTTCAATGACCAAGACTTCGGACCCGAAGAAGGATTCTAGGTTCACGGAGTCCCCCGTGCAACACCTGTGATGGAGCCCACAAGATTTATATTCGGCTGCTATTTTATGTACTTGTTATGAACATATTATCGTCCATCGAGACATTATGCTATGTAAGACTTATTTTATATTTGAACTCTTGGCTTGTAATAAATGATGCTTCACTATTTGTCATCACATGTATGAGAAAATGATCCTGGCATACATGTGATATTCACTCGGTTGCTCTTTGGAGAAACCGGGTGTGACATTCTCCCACCCACGGGCCCCCCCTTGTGCCATGCAGTTCCCAGGGCAGTCCTCACTCGACTCCGATTCCCCGTGCCTTCCACGTTCCATAAAAATCTAGTAACTTACGTAATTACTCAGCTAAGCCGCACCCATACTTGGCCTTGTGGTGGCACTGTTATCCTGGCATGTGCTCGCATGAACCGGTCCTTAGATCTACGGCAAGTAAACCACCATCTCATGCTACCTCATTCAAAAACCCGGCTTGCCTAGATCTCCCTCCGATCCATGTTCATTAACAACATCAGTTCCTCAATATTCTTACGAGTGTAGTTAGCTAGACACATCTATCTCGCTTCCCGTAATCCCTTGGACTCAGCGAAGCATAAAAGTGAAAACCATACCCGACTCATAAACTTCCCTGGCGACAAGGATGGTTTAACCAAAACTAGTAAACTCCTATAAAAGGGTTTCCCATCATGTTTGACCCAGCACACACACCTTTTCGCAAAAACAAAATAGTTTCCCAAAACATAGGATCAATATGGTCAAGGGGCACTTGCCTTGTTCTGGCTGTTCCGGTTGCTCAAAATCTTGTTGTTGTGGTCCGTCGTAGGTAGCCCCCTGAGCTTGTCCTTTTATACATGATCACACACATACAAGATTTACAACAATCAATATCATGCACAACTTTAACTAGATGCGATGATGCTTATGCATGTTAATCCTATGATGCAGTTTAGTTTGTACGTGTTCTTGCATGGTTTGCATGGGTTTTACGATGAACAGAGGTGTTCGGATCAAATGTGGACATGGCAATGATCTTGACTCTAGATCAAACCGATCAACACGTGATCTGTCCATGAAAAAGTTTCTGTTGGAAAGGAATCAAAGAACAGATGCAAAGAAAATGCGATGATGTTGTAAGGTAGTATTGGAGACCTACCTTATGTTCTTCTTGGTCTCGGGGTCCTTCTCCTAGCAAGACAGATCGTTGGGGCTCTCTTACGATGATCTCCCGTGACTGAACTCCGGCGAAGGGTTTTACTCGGTGAGCTGGGGCTAGGGCTCTAAGTCGTCGGCTCAGGAGGTGGAAAAGAAGTTTGTGGTTTCGGCCAAAGGTTCTGGGTTCTATTTATAATCGGGAGGAGAAGAGTCCTAATCTGATTGTATTTTGAATAAGAGTCTTATTCAAATTGTCATTGAATCTTAACAACTTATATTTAGTTGATTTGGTGCGGTAACATTGTGGAATTCATGTCGGTTTCCTCCCGTACTGGTATTCCCACGCGTACAGAAGAAAAAACCGCTCTAGAACTCGTTACCTCCACGATGATGAGCTCCGGAAGCTCCACGTGTCCATCGGGGGCCTGGTCTCCCCTTTCTGCAAAGACGAGCTCCGGTTGTGCCGCGTGTCAGGCGCACGAGACCTCCCTCTTCCTCAGAGGTGAGCTCCGCGTGTGTCACGTGTCTGGTGGCTCGTGACCTCCCCTCTCAACAGAGGCGAGCTCCACAAATGCCACGTGTCAGTTTCCGGACCTCCCTTCTTTTCGGAGGTGAGCCCCGTTATTGCCACGTGTCCTAGCTGCTCCAGACTTCCTTTCTCCTCAGAGACAGGCTCCGAGATTGACACGTGTCCAATAGTGACGGACCTCCCAGAGGTGAGCTCCGGTGGTGACACGTGTCTAATAGAACCGGACCTCTCGGAGGTGAGCTCCGGTGGTGACACGTGTCTAATAGAACCGGATCTCTCATGTAACACCCCAAAACCTGTTAAGAGGGGAATTTAAAATTTTTTGGACGTATTGCATGTGGTGCAGAAATTCAAATTCAAATTGGAATTCAAATTCAACTCAAAACAGAAAAGAAAAAGAAAAAACAAAACCCCCGGCAGTGGGCCGAAACCCAACAGCCGGACCACCCGCCCCCGCGCCAGCCCGCAGCCGCGCGCTCCTCTCTCTCTTCCTCACTGACACGCGGGGCGCGGGTGTCATCCCTCACCTCCCACTCGTGCCAACAGCCGGACTCTTCTCCGTGCCCGATCGCAACCGACTCCGGAAATCCACGTCCCCAGCCCGACTCCCGGTCCCGGACGACTCCGGCTCGATCCAAACAGACACGCCACCCTCCCTCGTCTATAAAACCGCCGGCATCACCCCGTTTTCCCCCCACAATCGGCTGTTTTTCCTCCCGGTGAGAACCGAAGCTCCGATCACCGTTTCCTCTCGATCTCTTCTCGGATTTTCCGATCTAACGCGCCGATCGTGTTCCACCGCCTCCGGGGAATCACGCAGGTGCAGAAGACTCGGTGGTTTGCGCTCTAGGCACAGCTCTGATGAGCACCGCAGCAATTCCATCTCGGACCTCGTCGCCGACCGCCTTCCAGGACCTCTGAGCTCAAGAAAAACCCCGAGGTGAGATCCCCGACCTCCCCTCTACCGATCTATGCCATGAAATCCCAGTTTTAGGAAGAATAGACGAAGATCCGAAGTTTTCCGGCGAGATCGCCGCCTCCCGCCGCCACGCGCCGCCGGGCAGCGCCGCCCGCGCACGGTCAGAGCGACGTGGCCGCTTATGCGTCGTCTATTTTAAATCGCACGGTAGAATTAAAACCCGCTCGTACCGGTTCGATGATTTAATCTGAGCCGTCCACTTTAAATCGGATGGTCCACATCAGCCCCGCATTATAAAGGCCGGGATTCTTACGCGCTACCCCCTGGGGATCTCGGAAAACACGAGCTAGCCCTGGAAACTTCTGATCTAGCCCCTGGAACTTCAGAAATTCATGTAAATTCATTTAAAAATCAGTTTTAGCCCCTGGACTTAATAAAAATTAGGAAAACCCCTCTGTTATGTGTAGTTAGACCCCTAGAAATTTATGAAATAATATAATAGACCCTGTAGTGGGGTGAATTTACCTTTTTAACCCTATATGATATTAAATTTAGGAATTTGAATATGTGATTAGGATTTAAAATTTAAAAGGTGAGGCAAACACATTGTAAATTCAAATTTAAACTCTCCTAGCACTTGGAAAACTTTAGAATGAGTTAAAAATAGATTTTAAGCTGAAATGAATCTGTCTAGGTGATTGTTCATATTTATTAGTTATAGAAACATATTTTAGGCTAGGAAATAATTCTGAAAATTGGTAAAATAAATTTAAATTAGTTCACATCAGAGGAGAAGTTCCAAAATATATTATTTAGTATTTTAGATCAGAACCTATTCTGTTTAGATGATATGCCCTACTATTTAATATTAAAACTCACTTTTAGACATAGAAAATAAATCTAGAAAATATAGGAAAATAGGAATGCATAACTAGAAAATGATAAATGAAGTCCCCCAATCCAAAGACTTCAGTTTAGGATTTGGTAGAAGATCTAAAAACCCATTTGGGAGTAGGAAATTACCTTCCATGCAAACTTAGTGGCTAAAGAGTGTATTAAAGAATTTGTTTAAATTGGAAATTCATATATAGTGTGCAAACAGAAATCTGAATACAAAAGTTAGAAATCATATACATATGTTTAAAAGTGCATGTAGGCTAAAAATCAACACATCTAGAGTAACCACAACACTTAGAAATATGAATGACTATCATATGTATGTATGTGTGGAGTGAAAGTGTGAACTATGTCTTATGGATTGTTGTTTTCTTTTGATATTTGTGTTGGCATGAGTAGAACCTGCCCCAGAGCAAGTTCTTCCCTTCCAAGATCAAGACTTTCCATTCCCAGAGCAGCAGGAAGAAGGCAAGTGTCCTTGACCACTTTGATCCTATGCTAGGATGTGTAGATATAATTATTTGCATTGTCAATTGAAATATGAAACCCATGCTAGGAAGTTTCCCTAGAATTGCATTATCTTGTTTCCTTGTAGCTTGGGTTGGGATTTATTTTATCATATCATTTATTTACATGCTTATGCTTATCCATGCTTAGAATGGGATAATTGGGATATGAGATCATCAATTTATTTACCTTACTCTTGAATGAGACATTATGAGTTATGAGAGGTAGGGATCGAGGCAAGTTGGATGATTCGGTTGGTGCTGGGTGCACGAGAATCGGGTTTGTGTTTAGTACTTGCCTGGATCCTAAGGACCGGTTCATGGAGCATGTAACTTGGCTTTACCGTGCCAACCACATGCTGAGATGGGGCAGCTTGGCCAATTAATTATGTGTATCTTCGACGTAGTATGGGTGTTTGGATGGTGCGAGGAATAGGTGTCAGCTGGACTACCATATGAACCGCAAAGCTCAAGAGGGGGCCACTGCAGCGGGGTTGGAGCCTCTTGTATGCTGTTAGGGGTGAAACCTCAGTGGGCCCACGCTTGTCGGGAATCCCTTTGTAAAGGCTTCCTAGTGATCTCCTGGCTACACACCTGGGAAGTGTGAATGTGGTTCGTAGCCACTGGCATAATGGAGGTTCTTTTAGTCCACCAGGCAATGGGGGATGAAATCACTACATGTGGGTATAGTGGTGCAAACTCTGCAGAGTCAAAACTGTCATGACAGCCGTGCTCACGGTCAAGAGCGGCTTGGACTTATTCATGATTAGAATATGATGACCTTGGAGGTTGTGGATGTTAAGCGGGGACCTTAATATTGGAAATGATGTTATGGTTATTTGATTATGATGATGGGATGGGAGATTGGGACTATTTCACCTATGTAGTAATGTAGGTGCTTAATAGCTAAGGTGATAGGTATTAATTGCGTAGTGCTTTAACCATAAGTTCAACCTCTCCTTGTTCTAGCCATGCATGACCTAACTTTCCCACACTTGCTGAGTACCAACTGTACTCAACCTTGCATATTTGTTGGTTTAAATTGCTGCTCAGGTCAAGGGGATGATGTGGTGTTTAATGATCAAGACTTCGGAACCGAGGAAGGATTCTAGGTTCATGGAGTCCCCCGGGCAACGCCTGTGCCGGAGCCCACAAGAATAATATTCCGCTGCTATTTTATTTACATGTTATGAACTTATTATCGTCCATCGAGACGTATGCGTTGTAAGACATATTTATATTCGACATCTGGCTTGTAATAAATGATGCTTCACTATTTGTCATCACATGTATGAGAAAATGATCCTTCCATACATGTGATATTCACTTGGTTGTTCTTCGGTGGAACCGGGTGTGACAGAAGTTGTATCAGAGCCAAGGTTGCCCGTAGGAACGTGGACCTAGGTAGAAATGGACGTATTTAAGGACCCTATTTTCTTAAAAACTATTTTACAGAGGTGTGGGTTGAAAAGTGTTATTTAATGGGGTCACTTTATTCATCTTACCCCAATTTTTATTCAAAATAGGATTTTTGTTTAAAATCTTATCTAACTTAAATTTTAAATGCTTTATGTTTTAGATGGTTCGCATGATCCGCACCGCCCGCAAGTCCACCGGAGGGAGAGTTCACGTAGTTTCCCTTGTCATGAGAGAGGAGAACCGTCCGGTGACGTACCACTCCTACGGATTGGCAGTAGGAGGCTTGTTGCGCCGTCTTCGACGTATGCTCCATGCCGCCGGTAATACGGGCAAGCTAATCATACACTACAGCTCCACCCGGACCATCCGTGAGAAGCGGGAAGAATGGAGTTCAGAAATGAGGATTATCCATGAAAATCAGCTGCTCAAGATCCACCGCTCTCCAGCTTGTCGGGCGACACAGGTCGATGCGGAGAAGGATGTCACCTGGGAGGCAATCACCTGCCAGAGTCACATCTATCGTCGCCACCTTGACAGGACTGAGTACATGTATGTCCTCCAGCGTGAGAGTGGTACAACGGAGTACAAGTACCCGCCAGTGTAGCAGGGGACTTCCCATGAGCACATGGACTTGTGCTTGGAGGATGCTGCTATGCTCAGCACTCGACTTTAGGAGTGCCAGCAGGAGCTTCAGGATGTTCGTGACACCCTGAAGGAGACTGAGGCGTTGCTTCGAGCCAGCTTGAGGGCGAGAGAAAGAGGAGATGGGAATGAACTGTGTGTCACCGTGGATGACACATGGACTCCTGACTCCCCAGATCGCCGGGTGAGCAGGCGTCGCCGCACTTCTCCACCAGCAGCTTCCCCACCCAAAGCGGAGCCAAAGGGCAGCCGCAATAACGAGGAAGATCCCGAGGAGCCAGCTCAGTGATACGAGTAGTGTAGAGTCCTTTCCCTTAGTTTAGCAGGTTGTCGAGTAGTCGAGTCGTTACCTTAGTTAATGGTGTGTTAATGCTTGGCGTGTGACGTGAGTTGTGGAAGCCATGGGCGTTTGTCCACAACCTCGTCTTTAGGTTGTTTTGCTTTGGTGTGTGAACCCATATGAATTAAGAGTGCATTTATGTTCGCGTAAGACATGAAACTCTCAGAAAATATAAATGAAATAAGGTCTCAAAATTTTAAAGTTTAAAAAAAAGCAAAATTGGTAAGTTAATACGAAATTCTTTAAATTAACATCTGGTTGATCATGATAGATGGCCGGAAGAGGAAAGGGTCGTGGTGCCAACCCCGCCAACAATAACGATGAGGCCGGCAACCCTCACCTTTCCGGGGGACAAGATAGGGGTGGTCGTCGGGAAGGAGTTGATCCCATCCACCAAATACTGGAAAATCAGAATCAGCTCATCCAGAGCCTGACTCAAGTGGTGGCCAACTTGCACCAAGCTCCACCTCCACAAGCTGCACCACGCCAACCAAGGTTGAGTGAGTTTCCAGGGACTCAACCTCCAAAGTTTGCAAGTGCTGCTGAACCTCTGGAGGCAGATGATTGGCTAAAGACCATTGAGAGCAAGATGAGGATCATACAATGCCGAGGATATGAGAGGGTGCTGTTTGCCTCTCACCAATTGCATGGACCTGCTGCTGATTGGTGGACCACTTACGTGGCCGCCCATCATGACCCTGAGAACATCACTTAGGAAGAGTTCAAGCGTAGCTTCCGCAACCATTACATACCAAGGGGTGAATGTAACACCCCAAAACCTGTTAAGAGGGGAATTTAAAAATTTTTTGGACGTATTGCATGTGGTGCAGAAATTCAAATTCAAATTGGAATTCAAATTCAACCTAAAACAGAAAAGAAAAAGAAAAAGAAAAAAACAAACCCCCCCCGGCCAGTGGGCCGAAACCCACCAGCTGGCCCACCTCGCCCCCGCGCCAGCCCGCAGCCACGCGCCCCGTTTTCCTCTCACTGACATGTGGGGCCCGCCGTCGTCTTCCTCCTCGCGCGCGAGCTCGGCCGACCCGGGACTCCTCTCTCCCCCGAATCGAAACCATCCCGGATACCCGCGTATCCCAGCCGAATTTCGGTGCTGGACGACTCCAGCTCGATCCCAACTGAACGCCGCCCTCCCCCGGCTATATAAACACCGGCATCGTCCCGTTTTTCGCCCGCGATCGGCTGTTTTTCCTCCCGGTGAGAACCGAAGCTCCGATCACCGTTTTCTCTCAATCGTTGCTCGGGTTCTCTGATCTAACGCGCCGATCGTGTTCCACTGCCTCCGTGGAATCACGCAGGTGTAGAAAACTCGGTGGTTTGCGCTTCAGACACAGCGCCGACGAGCATCGCCGTGAATTCACCTCGGACCTCGTCGCCGACCGCCTTCCGGGACCTCCGAGCTCAAGAAGAACCCCGAGGTGAGATCCCCGGCCTCCCCTCTACGATCTATGCCATGAAATCCCAGTTTTAGGAAGAATAGACGAAGATCCGAAGTTTTCCGGCGAGATCACGGCCTCCCGCCGCCGTGCGCCGCCGGGCAGTGCCGCCTGCGCTCGGTCAGAGCGACGTGGCCGCTTGTGCGCCGTCTATTTTAAATCGCACGGTGGAATTAAAACCCGCGCGTACCGGTTCAGCGATCTAATCTGAGCCGTCTGTTTTAAATCGGACGGTCCACGTCGGCTCCGCATTATAAAGGCCAGGATTCTTATGCGCTACCCCCTGGGGATCTCGGAAAATACGAGCTAGCCCCGGAAACTTCTGATCTAGCCCTTGGAACTTCAGAAATTCATGTAAATTCAATTAAAAATCTGTTTTAGCCCCTAGACTTAATAAAAATTTGCAAAACCCCTCTGTTATGCATAGTTAGGCCCCTGGAAATTCTTAAAATAATAAATTAGACCCTGTAGTAGGGTGAACTTACTTTTTTTAACCCTATATGATATTCAATTTAGAAATTTGAATGTGTGACTAGGATTTAAATTTAAAAGGAAATACAAACACATTGTAAATTCAAGTTTAAACTCTACTAACACTTGGAAAACTTTAGAATGAACTAAAAATAAATTTTAGGCTGAAATGAAATCTGTTTGGGTGTGTTTATGTTTATTAGTTCTAGGAACACATTTTTAGGTTAATAAATAATTTTGAAAATGGGTAAAATAGATTTAAATTAGTTCACATCAGAGGAGAAGTTCAAAAATATATTATTTAATATTTTATATCAGAACCTATTCTGTTTAGATGGGGTGTCTTACTATTTTCATAACAAAGTTCACATTTAGGCATAGGAAATAAATCACTACAGGAAAAACAATCATAGACAACGGCCGAATTTATTGACGACGGGGCCGTCGTCTTTAATGTTATTGACGACGGCTATATATAGCCGTTGTCAATAACTTAGTTATTGACGACGGCTAGTTGAGAACCGTCGTCAATAAATTATTGACGACAGTGGCCGTCGTCTTTAACTAAATTTGGGCCCACCCGAGGAGTTATTGACGACGGTAACCTAGTACCGTCGTCAACAAGTCCTTATTGACGAAAGTTTCCTAGCACCGTCATCAATAACGGGATATATAACCCGTGCGCGAGCCGGGAGGCGGCCAGTGCCGCCTCCCGACTCGCACAAGTCGCCACCGCCGCCCGTCCCCGCCGCCGCCCGTCGCTGCCGTTCAGGTCGCCGCCGCCCGTCCCCGCCACCGCCGCCGCCCCTCTCCGGGCGAGGTAAGTCCCCTCCCCCTCCCCTCCGGCCTCTCCCCGGCTTTTGTCGCGGCAACGCCGCCGGCCACTGGCCGGCCCGGCCCCGGTACCTCCCCCTCCGGCCGCCATCGCCTGGCCAAAAGGAGGAAAGGCAAAGGAAAATACTTTAGCTGTAAATTCTTTCTTTTTTTCCTGTGTTGTGGTGATAGTTGCATTCTTGTTAGATTTGTGGAAGCCGGACCACAACGAGATCTATGTTGTACCTACATAGCATATGTCCTCTTGTAAGTCCCTTTTGTAAGAAGTCTTTTCTTTTTGCTTGCCCCTGTGCCGTGTGTCAAGCCACCGCCTGTCTGGAGGTGTATGAAATCAAACCTTTTATACAAATCATGCGGTATATATGGGAACAGGTTTGATACAACTCAAGCAATTGTTGAAAAGAAGTTATACTTTGTTGGGCTCCCATCAATGAGCTTGTCTGTATATCTGCATGTGCTTTATAAGATGTGACTTTTTGTATATATCTTCACTGTGAAGTATACAATCTTCAATATGTTCATCCACTCATACGGAATTTAAAAAGTATATAAGGTTTTTTGGTCCTCCAGGAAAAGAGTAACTTGGGTGAGACTGGAAAATTGATGGTATTCCCCCCAAGTTACTAAATTGGAAAAATGAAATTTTAACATGACAGTTCTTTTGAGGATGAGACTAAGAAGATAATTTTCTAAATGGACGGGAGAGAAATGTTGCTCACCATTCTGTCACTTCAAATGGTGGAGGTTCTTGAGGTGAAACTCCCCCCAACATATTTAGACTTTGATGGGTCACTGGCCTCCGAGAATGATGAGCCACTGCTGTACAACTCCACTACCTCACCAAAACTTCACATCTCCTTTTTTTTTCAAGAGATGCCCTAAGCTTCACAACATCATAAGGTAGGTAGTCTTCCATCCGCATCATGGAGCAACACGGGATAGGACATTAAATTTCTGAATGACCTATCAAACCACACGGGAAACAGTAGCTAGGAAGCTTCTCATACTGTAACTCGTACCATGCATTAGTTTTTCGTGCTTCATCCCTCATAAACAATCCCCTCCTCCTTAATGGCTTGTGCTCTTATTAGGAAGGAACCACTGGCTTTACCTTTTTCATCCACGTCGACCTTCTCCACTGTAGTAATAGATCAGGCCACAACTTTTCTCTCCTTTTCTTGATGTTCATCCAACCTTCGGTTGAGATCATCAGCAGAAAACTTCATCGACACAAGATCGATCGAGTTCAGAACAGATCCAAACCCCACAGAGCGAGAGAGGGAGGGAGTCAACTCTGGGCGGAAAATAATTGGATCGTATACAAGATGGAACTTGCCGCCTCTGTCTGGCCACCATCGCCTGGCCGAGCCTCGCCGATGCCGGCGCCGCCTCCGCCCGCCGCCATCGCTGCAAGGCGTTGCTGGCCCCTCGCGCTACCACCGTCGATGCCTCACGCTGGCGATTCGTCGCGCCGCCACACCCCACCCTGCCGCCGTGCACCACCATCCCGTGCCCCGCCCCACTGTGCACTGCCATCCCGCCCCGCCGCCGCCGCTGCCGTCCTGCCCCAAGCCCCGCCCGGCCGCCCCTGCTCGCGCCGAGCCCCGGCCGCGCCTCGGCCACCCCGAGCCCCGACCTTAGTTGATTAATTGTTTAATTAGTATTGTTATTGATTATTTTTTAAATAATACTTTGATTGATTGCGTGATTAGTTACTATATGTAAATAAATGGGTTTCGGCCCGGTCCGGCCTGACACGACCCATTTAGGGTCTGTCACGGCCCATTTATTGGTAATGTATTAGTCGAGACAGGCACCGAGGACGGCAAGCTCCCGCGCGTGGACGGGGGGCCCCGACGGTGCGGTTTCATCTTTGACCCACTTACGACGGGGCATAACGTACGACGGCTAACCCTAAAGGCGTCGTAAGATAATGGCAGGCCCCAACGGGGCATAACTTAGGACGGCTAACCCACTTCTTTGTCTCTCGTTCTTTCCTTCTCTCTCGTTCTTTCCTCTCTCTCTTTTAAATGACTCAAAAACGAAAGATTGACGTAAACCTATACAACATGCGTCACCCGTTTCGAACGGGCCCGTCTCACATGTGTTACGCATGTGAGGCATGTACATTCGGAATTGTCCCTTTTTGGACAGCTTGGGAGTGACCGAGGGGGCGTGGCATGTGATGAAACGCGGGTTTAGGTCTAGACGAGATTTCGACGGCATAACCCTGTTGTTCTCTGCTGCACCATTTTCGGGCGTGCAGTGCAGAACAGAGGGGTTATGCTGCTGAAATTTTGTTCGGATCCATACCACGCGTCTCGTCATGAGCACGCTCTGCTCGATCACTCTTGGGTGGGTTTAGGACCTATCCTTTCCAATAGATGTAGGGCCGTGACATAAATAAATTATAAAGTAACTATAATTTCCTTGACATTAAACTGCAGATTCAAACATGGGTGAAGATCGTAGTTGGATGTATACCGGTTGGAAGAACAGTTCTGGTGGTCACTCGGATGAGTGGTTCGCAAACACAAATGCTTTTGTAGATCGAGCTTTTTCATTGTCAAAGATCGATAAGGTGCGGTGCCCATGTACGAAATGTCAAGGTGCAAAGTGTTGGGACAAAGTGAATTTGGCGTTTCACTTATGTCGATACGGTTTCATGCAAGATTATGAGGTGTGCACCTTTCACGGTGAGACATCTTCTCAACCCTTACAAGTTTCAGATGAGGATGACAACACGGGGGTCGATAGGATGGACGAGATGCTTGATGCCATAAATCCTGAAGTGATGGAGGATCCTCCTACAACGGAGGTTGAAGCGCTTTTCACGCTTCTCAAAGCTTCAAAAGAGCCGTTGCATGAACACACCGAAGTGACGCTCCTTACTTTCATGACTAGATTTATGGCCATTAAGTCTAAGTATTTCGTCTCCAATAACTGCTACAACGATCTCATCAAATTGATCAGCGATATCCTTCCACAACCACATAAAGTGCCTAAAGATATGTATCAGTCTAAGATGTTGATTTCTGGTCTAGGTATGAAATATGAGAAGATTGATATGTGTCTAGACAATTGCATGCTTTTTTAGAGAGAGCATGCCAACGAGAACAAGTGCTTAAAATTTGGTAAAGCGAGATTTGTCGAAGTTGTTAATGACGACGGTTCAAAAGTAATGACTCAAGTCGCACAGAAGCAGCTTCGCTACTTGCCTGTACACCTAGGTTCAAACGTTTGTTTCTATCTAAAAAACAGCCAGACACATGAGGTGGCATAAAGAAGGTGTACGTGAGAACAACAGCATGATGGTGCACCCGTCGGACGGTGAGGCATGGAAGGCGCTTGACCGCTTCGATCCAGATTTCGCCAATGACGCGAGAAATATTCGCTTTGGGTTGGCGACAGATGGCTTCTCACCGTTTAGTACAAACGCCACACCATACTCTTGTTGGCCCGTGTTCGCTATTCCGTACAACATACCACCATCGCTTTGTATGAAGTATGAGTTCATGTTCCTATGCCTTATTGTACCTGGACCGGATCATCCTGGTTCACGAATGAACGTGATGATGCAGCCATTGATTGAAGAGTTCAAAATGTTATGGACAGGAGTCGAAGCGTACGACTGTTATAGAAAACAGAAATTCAACCTTCGAGCTGCGTACTTGTGGTCTGTTCATGATTTTCTAGCTTACGACATGTTTTCTGGCTGGAGCACTCATGGTCGATTGACATGTCCAATTTGTGCTTCGGACACGGATTGTTTTCGTCTAAGTCATGGTGGCAAGATATGCTACTTTGATTGTCATAGACATTGGTTACCGCCAAATCAGGTGTTTAGGCAACATAGAAATGCCTTCAGAAAGGGTACCATTGTAAAAAAGGGACCACCACAACGTCCGAACGGGTCGGAAATTGTTAAACAGCTCAACAATCTAGTGCCAGATGAAGGTCGTCCTGGATATTTTGTTGGTTACGGAGAGGATCACAATTGGACTCATGTATGTGCACTATGGGAGTTATCGTATATGAAGTCTTTAATTCTAATGCATAACATTGATGTCATGCACCAGGAACGTAACATGGGCGAATGCATCATAAGCACGTGCTTGGATATGACGGGCAAAACAAAAGACAATATAAAAGCTCGGAAGGATTTGGCAGAGGTTTGTAACCGACCAAGTCTTGAGCTCTCCGAAGCTGGTGGCAAACCACGAGCTTCTTTCTGCCTTTGGCCAAAAGAAAAGAAAGAAGTCTTCAAGTGGTTGAAACAGTTGAAGTTCCCAGACGGTTATGCTGCTAGCCTGAGAAGAGCCGTTAATGTTAAGACTGGAAATCTTACTGGTTTGAAGAGCCATGATTATCACATAATCATGGAAAGACTTCTGCCGGTTATGTTTCGAGGCTATCTTGACGATGAGGTGTAGAAGGTGTTAGCCGAGCTTAGCTATTTTTATAGACAGCTTTGTGCTAAAGAAATCAAAAGGGAGATGATGGAGAAGTTGGAAAAAGAGATACCCGTGCTTTTATGTAAGATGGAAAAAGTATTTCCTCCAGGGTTCTTCAATCCAATGCAACATCTTCTAATCCATCTTCCATATGAAGCTAAAGTAGGTGGCCCTGTTCAATATAGGTGGATGTACCACATTGAAAGAGCACTCAGATGTCTAAAACCGATGGTTCGTAATAGGGCAAGGGTTGAAGGATGCATCGCCGAAGCATTTACACTTCAGGAGATAGGATACTTTTCAAGTCTCTACTTTGCAGAAGAACACAATGTTAATGCATCGGTGTTACGGTACAATATGGCTGAAGCAACCTCTTGTAGTGAACTCTCACTTTTTCAAACGAGAGGCACCACTGTTGGTAGTGGCACGAGCTATGATGCTTCAGCAGATGAAAAGACAGCTGCTTTGTTATACATGTACGCTAACATAGATGGAATGGACAATTTTTTTTCAGTAAGTGGTTGTTCAACATCTATACTAATTTGCGTGGTGTGTTACACATCTACACTAATAATTCTGTTTTGTCCTTATTTAGTGAGTTTGATCGACAAAATTGAAGTCTCAGCAGCAACCTACTAGCAAGCAAATACAAACAATGCTACACTATGGAGTAAATGGAGGACCTAACTTCCAAACCTGGTTTTGAAATCATGTAATGTTTTCCTTGTCTTGTTCCTCTTAGTAATTATGTTCATAGCATAAAATAGTCTTCTTACTTCATATGTTGGACAGTGCAAGACACAAGCCGGTGTTCATGAAGATTTGCGACAACTGTCCAACGGATCCATTAAAGTTAAACTCTTTGGTCGATATGATGTCAATGGGTTCCGATTCCGTTCAACTCAATTTGAAGCTCAACGTCCTCTAAGGGCAACATCAAACACCGGAATTGTGACGAGGGCCGCCGATGCCGAAGGACGTGAAACTAATTTCTATGGGATCATAAACAAGATCCTAGAATTTAGTTTTGCCGGAAGTAAAGACCTTAAAGTAGTCTTCTTTGACTGCGATTGGTTTGATAATAACAATGGAACTCGACAAAACCAATTTGGCATTGTAGAAGTCAAACACAAGGACCGACTACAAGGCTACGACACCTTTGTCCTTGCACACCAAGTCGAAGAAGTGTACTATCTACAATATCCATGCGAAAAACTTAGTGCATGGTGGGTTGTACAAAAGGTGAATCCTTGTGAGCGGTTATATACACCAGACAATACTGGTTACATTGATGAGGCAGATGTTGTTTACCAAGAAGAAGAGTTGCCGGATTCTTTTGTCATTGAGCCTAGTCTACGACTCGATGAATTAGTTGGAGATGCACAAGATGTACAAACTCATAATGTGAAAAAACGAAAACGGCGAACAACCATGACAAAAGATCGATGGTCCGGTTTACGAAGTAGAGTACATGATCATGATACTGATGAATTTTGAAATTGAGTACAAGTAACGTTTCCTTCATCTCTTCTTTCGTCTTCTATATTTTCCTTTAAATTCATTATCAAATTTCCTTTCATCAGGATGTCGTCGAGCAGTAGATGACGGGGGACGCGGGGCTTTCTTCCCCCGAGAGTAGACTCCATTTTCCAGGGCTGTCACTCTAGCAATGGTAGACTATCTCAGCTGTTGGGCCTCGACAGAGGCCAGGGGTCACGAGAGCGGTCACGACAGGTAAAGAATATTAAATTATATAAATTATATAAATAACTTTCTTAAATCTATATTACCAATCTTCAAATTTTTAGGACGACTCTACGTCTGAGGAGAAAGAGGCCAGGGGTCCTCTTCAGACACCACAGGTTTCAGTGCCTGTTACAGATCCTGCTTCGGATCCTCGTCAGGTTCCGGCACCGCAGGATTCAGACCCTGCTTCAGAGCCTTCCACAGAGCCTGATGTGGAGCCGGCTCCACAGCGGCGTTACAGGAGGAGCCACTACGTGGCTCCTCCTCCGGTTCCTGCACGGCCAGAAGATCAGGTCGTTATTCGTCCGGTTGGCGATAGGTAAGTAAATCTATAACAAATCAATTTAGATATTTTAACACTTATATATGTACTAATTGAGAATCGTGTATTAGGTCTTGGGCCGATGACTCGTTCACGGGTCAAGGACGCCACCGCCAGGTCAACGCTGTCCTGGGCCAGCTCATCCGTTGTCAATACCCCGGTCTAGTGAACGGACGGGCTGCTACGTCTTGGGACGATTACGCTACAGCCCAGGACATTACCTACGGCAACCACCAGGAGCATGTGTGGCATGAATTCATGGTAAGTAAATCGTCTATTCGTTAAATGCGAACCTACTATATGTTAAATACATTAACTTGTATATTTCTACTTGTAGAAATATTACCGTTTGGAGGACGAGGCCTAGCCGGATCACGCTCGCCTAGTCTTCAACAACAACGCTAGGAAGCTCCTGACGCAGTCGATTTCAACGGCTCGCATTCAGGCTACGAAGGCGTACTATAAGTTGCATCCAGACGAGGGTGAGCCGAGGCAGTTTAGGGATGTGGCGGACAAGTACTTGACGGAGGCACAGTACGCAGAGGTAAATTCTTTATTTTACTTTGCTTCATTATCTAATTTTCATCAATGTTTTCATCCAACAACAAATGTGTGCAGGTCAGCGTACCGTGGCTTGAGTCCTGTCCGGACGCCTATAGTTCCCTGTGTGCTCGTTGGGCGAGCCAGGGCTTCCAAGGCGTGTCAATGACCTGCCGACAGAGTCGAGGGACGGACGGGAAACACCGTCTTGGCGGGGACAGCTATGTACGCCTTGCTAAACGGATGGTAAGTGATACTCGAATTATATTCTAGTTAATTTCTATCGCTATCATTGTGCTAACACGTATCGATAGGAGCGCGAGATCGGTCAGGAGCCGACCGCTATCCAGGTGTGGAGGAGGGGTCACATGGGAAGTGACCCCTCGCAGCCTGATCAGCTGTCTTCTAAGACAGCGACGGAGACGTTGGTGAGTTCTTTAGTTGACTTAATTGTATTCTCTTTAAAACTTCTGATGACTTTAATTTTCTGTATTTTCAGGAAAAGTATGGGGAGGAGGTGCGGAGGCTTCGAGGCGACGATTACGATTGGCAGAACTCGCCGATCGTACCTGAAGCCGCCTATGCAAGCGGTGGCGGTAAACCTCACGGCCGGTGAGTTCTGTTGTTTTTCATTTACTTTCATGAACTTTGAGACATGAAACTTTAATACTCTTACTTCGTTGTGTAGGTTGGCCATCTTCGATGGAGTAGTAGACTTGAGGGAGGCGTGGTCTTACTCAAGGGCCTCTTCATCGCAGGGTGGATCCAGCAGGCGTGGCAGCCATGATCTGGAGCTCCAGAGTGTCCAGGAGGAGCTCCAGAGGACGCAGGAAGCGCTGAGGCTCGCGAACGAGAGGCAGGCAGCCGAGCTCCAGGCTAGGGACGAGTATCAACACTCGTACATGCTACAGCTGCAAGCTGCCATGCATGTAAGTTAAGATCATTGTACTCAACGTTTCTAATATATAAATGACATGTATAATAATTTACTTCATATTTGCAGGCTATGGCCACAGGACAGCCCGTTGTCTCTCCTCAGTGGGCGCCGCCACCGATACAGCTACCACAGAGGCCGACGTCAGGGGCACAGGTACAAAATTTCTCATAATAGCTGCAACTAGTTAAACTTGCTCAAATTTAGTTGAATTTGATCAAACTTACTTAAACTTAGAGAAAACTAGTTAACATCCTCAAACTGAGTAAAATATGGTACAACTTACTCAACTATAGTCAAATATGACCAAACTTACTCAAACATAGCCAAAACTATTTGAACTAGCTCACACACAAAGACTCCTAGTCCATACTTCTCAAACTTAGTAAAATATGAGAAAACTTACTCAAACATAGCCAAATCTAGCTAACTTGCTCAATTCTAACTTGTAATGAGTTTATTTAATCATATACACATTTGCGAACTTCTAATTTGTCTAACTATACATGTACATCATAGGGATCGGCGACGCGGGCTCAGAAAACTCCATCCCCTCAGCAACCAGCGTTTGGACGAGCGCACGACGACTTCCTGAACTCCGGTGGCAGCGGTTGGGGTAGCGTAGGGTAGTGTGGCGTGCGTATAGTGTTTTTATGCCCGCTTGTGATGTATATTTTGATTGCCTGTGATCTGGCCATCGAGCCAGGGCTGGCCTCGAAGCCAGGGCAGGATTTTCTGTTTTTTTTAAAAAAATTGGAAATCTTATTGACGACGGTTTCTGGTACTTGGCCGTCGTCAATAAGCCTTTAGTATTGACGACGACTAGGTACCAGAGACCGTCGTCAATAAGCCATTGTTATTGACGACGGCCAAGTGGAAACCGTCGTCAATAAGCCAGGGTTACTGACGACGGTTGAAATCCTGGCCGTCGTCAATAAGCTTATTGACGACAGCCTGATTTAGCTGTCGTCAATAAGCCATTGTTATTGACGACGGCCAGGTAACAGAAACCGTCTTCAATAAGCCATTGTTATTGACGACGGTCCATATCCTAGCTGTCGTCAATAAGTTTATTGACGACAGCTAGATTTAGCTGTCGTCAATAAGATTATTGACGACGGTTACCGTCGTCAATAAATTTGTTGACGACTAATAATTGACGACAGACGAAAACCGTCGTCTATAAAGTTTTACCGTCGTTTGACGGTAGTGTTCTTATTGACGACGGTTTCCGGCCGTCGTCTATTGTCCGGATTCCTGTAGTGAATCTGAAAATATAGCAACTAGGTATGCATAACTAGAAAATGATAAATGAAGTTTCCAAATCCAAAGATTTCAGTTTAGGATTTGGTAGAAGATCTGAAAACCCATTTGGAGTAGGAAATTACCTTCCATGCAAACTTGGTAGCTAAAGAAGGTATTAAAGAATTTGTTTAAATTGGAAATTCATATATAGTGTGCAAACAGAAATCTGAATACAAAAGTTAGAAATAATATACATATGTTTAAAAGTGCATGTAGGCCAAAAATCAACACAAATAGAGTAACCACAACCCTTAGAAGTGTGAATGACTTTCATAGGTGTGAATGTGTGGTTTGTATGAAGTGAAAGTGTGAACTATGTCTTATGGATTGTTGTTTTCTTTTGCTATGTGTGATGGTATGAGTAGAACCTGCCCCAGAGCAAGTTCTTCCCTTCCAAGATCAGGACTATCCATTCCCAGAGCAGCAGGAAGAAGGCAAGTGTCCTTGACCACTTTGTTCCTATACTAGGATGTGTAGATAGAGTTATTTGCATTGTCAATTGAAATATGAAACCCATGCTAGGAAGTTTCCCTATAATTGCATTACCTTGTTTTCCTTGTAGCTTGGGACGGAATTTTGCTTTATTATATCATTCATTCATATTACTTATGCTTAGCCATGCTTAGAATGGGATAAGTGGGATATGATATTATCAACTTGCTTACCTTACTCTTCAATGAGATACTATGAGTTATGTAGAGGTAGGGATCAAGGCAAGTTGGAGGATTTGGTTGGTGCTGGGTGCACGAGACTCGGGTTTGTGTTTAGTACTTGCCCGGATCCTAAGGACCGGTTCATGGAGCATGTAACCTGGCTTTACCGTGCCATCCACATGCTGAGATGGGGCAGCTTGGCCAATTAATTAGGTGTATCTCTGGCGTAGTATGGGTGTGTTGGATGGTGCGGGGAATAGGTGTCAGCTGGACTACCATATGAACCGCAAGGCTCAAGAGGGGGCCACTGCAGCGGGGTTGGAGCCTCTTGTATGTTGTTAGGGGTGAAACCTCAGTGGGCCCATGCTCGTCGAGAGTCCCTTTGTAAAGGCTTCGTAGTGATCTCCTGGCTACACACCTGGGAAGTGTGAATGTGGTTCGTAGCCACTGGCATAATGGAGGTTCTTTTAGTCCACCTGACAACGGGGGATGAAATCACTACATGTGGGTATAGTGGTGCAAACTCTGCAGAGTCAAAACTGTCATGACAGCCGTGCTCACAGTCAAGAGCGGCTTGGACTTATTCATGATTAGAGTATGATGACCTTGGAGGTTGTGGATGTTAAGCGGGGAGCTTAACATTGGAAATGATGTTATGGTTATTTGATTATGATGATGGGATGGGAGATTGGGACCATTTCACCTGTGTAGTAATGTAGGTGCTTAATAAGCTAAGGTGATAGGTATTAATTGCGTAGTGCTTTAACCATGAGTTCAACCTCTCCTTGTTCTAGCCATGCATGACATAACTTTCCCACACTTGTTGAGTACCATCGGTACTCAAACTTGCATATTTGTTGGTTTATATTGCTGCTCAGGTCAAGAGAATGATGTGGTGTTCAATGACCAAGACTTTGGACCCGAAGAAGGATTCTAGGTTCATGGAGTCCCCCGGGCAACTCTTGTGACGGAGCCCACAAGAATAATATTCCGCTGCTATTTTGTTTACATGTTATGAACTTATTATCGTCCATCGAGACGTATGCCTTGTAAGACATATTCAACACCTGGCTTGTAATAAATGATGCTTCACTATTTGTCATCACATGTATGAGAAAATGATCCTGACATACATGTGATATTCACTCAGTTGTTCTTCGGAGAAACCGGGTGTGACAGAAGTAGTATCAGAGCCAAGGTTGCCCGTAAGAACGTGGACCTAGGTAGAAATGGACGTATTTAAGGACCCCATTCTCTGAAAAAAACTATTTTACAAGGTGTGGGTTGAAAAGTGTTATTTAATGGGGTCACTTTCTTCATCTTATCCCAACTTTTATTCAAAATTAGGATTTTTGTTTAAAATTCTATCTAACTTAAGTTTAAATGCTTTATGTTTGAGATGGTTCGCATGATTCGCACAGCTCGCAAGTCCACCGGAGGGAGAGTTCCGGTAGTTGCCCTTGCCTTGAGAGAGGAGAATCGTCCGGTGTCGTACCTCTCCTACGGATTGGCTGTAGGAGGCTTGTTGCGCCGTATTCGACGCATGCTCCAAGCCGCCGGCAGTACGGGCAAGCTAATCATACACTACAGCTCCACCCGAACCATCCGTGAGAAGCAGGAAGAGTGGAGTTCAGAAATGAGGATTATCCACAAAAATCACCTGCTCAAGATCCACCGCTCTCCAGCTTGTCGAGCGACAAAGGTCGATGCAGAGAAGGATGTCACCTGGGAGGCAATCACCTGCCAGAGTCACATCTATCGTCACCACCTGGACAGGACTGAGTACATGTATGTTCTCCAGCGTGAGAGTGGTACGACGGAGTACAAGTACCCGCCGGTGCAGCAAGGGACTTCCCATGAGCACATGGACCTGTGCTTGGAGGATGCTGCTATGCTCAGCACTCGACTGCAGGAGCGTCAGCAGGAGCTTCAGGATGTTCGCGACACCCTGAAGGAGACTGAGGCGTTGCTTCGAGCCAGCTTGAGGGCGAGGGAAAGAGGAGATGGGAATGAACTGTGTGTCACCGTGAATGACACATGGACTCTTGACTCCCCGGATCGCCGAGCGAGCAGGCGTCGCCGCACTTCTCCCCCAGCAGCCTCCCCACCCAAAGCGGAGTCGGAGGGCAGCCGCAATAATGAGGAAGATCCCGAGGAGCCAGCTCAGTGATACGAGTAGTGTAGAGTCCTTTCCCTTAGTTTAGCAGATATCGAGTAGTCGAGTCGTTACCTTAGTTAAGGGTGTGATTATGTTTGGTGTGTGACGTGAGTTGTGGAAGCCAGGGGCAATTGTCCACAACCTCGTCTTCAGGATTGTTTTACTTTGATGTGTGAACCCCTATAAATAAAGAGTGCGTTTATTTCACATGAGACATGAAACCTTCAGAAAATATAAATATAATAAGGTCTCAAAATTTTAAGTTTAAAACAAGCAAATTGGGAAGTTAATACTTAATGCTTTAAGTTAACATCTGGTTGATCATGATAGATGGCCGGAAGAGGAAAGGGTCGTGCTGCCAACTCCGCCAACAACAACGATGAGGCCGGCAACCCTCATATTTCTGGAGGACAAGACAGGGGTGGTCTCCATGAAGGAGTTGATCCCATCCACCAAATGCTTGAAAATCAGAATCAGCTCATCCAGAGCTTGACTCAAGTGGTGGCCAACTTGCACCAAGCTCCACCTCCACAAGCTGCACCACGCCAACCAAGGTTGAGTGAGTTTCTAGGGACTCAACCTCCAAAGTTTGCAAGTGCTGCTGAACCTCTGTAGGCAGATGATTGGCTAAAGACCATTGAGAGCAATATGAGGATCATACAATGCCAGGGGTATGAGAGGGTGCTGTTTGCCTCTCATCAATTGCTTGGACCTGCTGCTGATTGGTGGACCGCCTACGTGGCCGCCCATCATGACCCTGAGAACATCACTTGGGAAGAGTTCAAGCGTAGCTTCCGCAACCATTACATACCAAGGGGTGAACTCAAAAACAAGAGGAAGGAGTTTTTGGGGTTGCAGCAAGGTAACATGGCTGTGAGGGAATACCTCACAAAATTTACTCAACTCTCCCGTTATGCCCCACGGGACATAGAGACTGATGAGCAGAAACAAGATTGTTTCGTGGAAGGACTTACCGCAGAAATGCAGTGTGCAATGTCCTCCAATGAGTATGAAAGCTTCCAAAAGATGGTGGACAGAGCGTTTGTGGTAGAAAGGAATCTGAAGGCCTTGGAAAATGAGAACAAGAGGAAGGCCGGATGGTCACATCAAGCCTCGGGTAGCAACACCCGCCCACGTCTGATGCAGCAAACCACAGGGCAGACGAGCCGTGGTGCGGTACCCTACTCAGCACCGAGAGGGTACAACCCGAACTTCAGGCCTCCGGCAGCACCAGCACAACCACAACGTCAGTTTGTACAGCAGCCTCGCCCTACATATCAACCTCGACCAGCAGTGCAAGGACCCCCAAACCAACCCCAAGACAACAAAGGCCAGGCACCTAAGGTTGGAGTGCAATGTTTTAACTATGGTGAAGTGGGGCACTACGCCCATAAGTGCCCAAAGAAGAAGCCCGCGCAGCCTCAACAGCAGAATGTAATGCGAGGACGGGTGAACCACGTGACCATGGAGGAAGCACAAGAGGCACCTGACGTGGTAGTTTGTAAGTTTCCTGCCAATTTACACATTGCAACCCTGCTGTTTGATTCTGGTGCTACCCACTGGTTCATTGCTCAAGGGTTTATTAAGAAGCATGATCTAGCAACAACACAAATGAACCATATGCTAGCAGTAAACTCTCTAGGTGGAGAAATAAGGACAAGACAAGTGTGTCCCAAGGTGAATCTAGACATTAATGGGTGGTATTTACTGCCAACCTCATAGTGATAGATTCCCAAGGGATTGATATTATTTTGGGCATGGACTGGTTGACCAAACATAAGGGAATCATCCATTGTTCGACCAGAACGGTGGAACTAACGCACCCTAGTGGCACAAAAGTAAAGTTTATAACAATACAAGAGCCTAGAGGGACGTTAAAATAAATCAAGTTGAGGTGAAAGTGGAGGAGATTAGGACCATCAGGGAATATCCCGATGTTTTTCCGGAGGAGTTGCCAGGTATGCCTCCCGATCGTGAAGTGGAATTCGCAATTGAGCTAGTGCCTGGAACAGCTTCGATATACAAGAGACCTTATCGGATGGACTCCAAGCAGATGGGGGAAATCAAGGATCATTTGAGAGAATTGACGGAGAAGGGGTATATTCGTCCTAGTTCCTCACCATGGGGAGCTCCAGTCATATTTGTGCCCAAGAAGTACGGAACCCAGAGGTTATGCGTGGACTACCGTGCCTTGAATAAGGTAACCATCAAGAATAAGTACCCATTACCCCGCATTGAAGACTTGTTTGATCAGTTGAGGGGAGCTTGTGTGTTCTCAAAAATTGATCTCAAGTCGGGATACCACCAACTTAAGATAAGGCAATCTGATATTCCCAAGACAGCTTTCGTATCTCGGTACGGACTGTATGAATACACTGTTATGCCTTTCGGGCTAACTAATTCCCCGGCATACTTCATGTATCTCATGAACAAGGTATTCATGGAATATCTGGACAAATTTGTGGTGGTTTTCATAGATGACATTCTCGTCTTCTCCAAAGATGAAGAAGAACATGAGAAACATCTAAGGTTGGTGTTGCAGAGGCTGAGAGAACACCAACTATATGCCAAGTTGAGCAAGTGTGAGTTTTGGCTGAAGAGGGTTCCCTTCTTAGGACATATAATCTCGGAGGATGGAATCTCCGTAGATCCCGCCAAAATCGAGGATATACAGAAGTGGAAGACCCCTGAAAATGTCGGGGAAGTTCGAAGCTTCTTGGGATTGGCTGGGTATTATCGACGGTTTATCGAGGGTTTCTCCAAGATCTCGAGACCCCTCACCAAACTGTTGGAGAAGGGAATCACATTCACATGGACGCCGCAGTGCGAGACGAGTTTTCAGGAGTTAAAGAAAAGATTGACAACAGCCCCAGTGCTAGTTATGCTAGATATGCAGAAGAACTTTACGGTGTACTGCGATGCCTCTGGAAACGGGTTGGGATGTGTTCTCATGCAAGAAGGGCATGTCATGGCTTATGCATCCCGGCAGCTCCGGAAGCACGAGAAAAACTATCCTACTCATGACCTAGAACGAGCCGCAGTGGTACACACGTTGAAAATTTGGCGGCACTACTTGATGGGGAAGAGGACAGAAATATATATGGATCATAAGAGTTTAAAGTACATTTTCACACAACTAGATCTCAACCTCAGACAAAGGAGATGGTTAGAGCCAATCAATGACTTTGATGTGGGCATCAACTATCATCCTGGGAAAGTGAACGTCGTGGCAGATGCTTTAAGTCGGATAGTGTAGGTCGATAAGTTGAGCTTGAAGGACATACCTGCAGAGTTGAAGGACGAGATTATAAGACTCAATTTATGCCTTGTGAATAGTGGTGAAGCCATCACCATGGAAGTGGACTCCACACTAGAGCGAGACATACGCGAGGGTCAAAAGAATGACGAGAAGATACAAGAGATCAGACAACTCATCAAGGAAAATAAAGCTCCTGGTTTCAGAGAGGATGAACAAGGTACGGTGTGGCACGGGAAAAGAATCTGTGTGCCTGAAGTAAAGAGATTCGTGAATTGATTTTGAAGGAGGCTCACAATTCCGACTATTCCATCCATCCTGGGAGTACGAAGATGTACCAGGACCTCAAGAGCAGGTATTGGTGGTATGGCATGAAGCGAGATGTCGCGGAACATGTTGCCCTATGTGACACATGTCAGTTGGTGAAAGCAGAACATCAACGACCCGCGGGATTATTGCAACCACTCAAAGTGCCTGAATGGAAATGGGAAGAAATCGGCATGGATTTCGTAGTGGGATTGCCTAGGACCCAATCAGGATATGATTCAATATGGGTCATCATCGACAGGCTAACCAAGGTAACTCATTTCATCCCCGTGAAAGAAAGCTACAGCGGATCCAAATTGGCAGAGTTGTACATGTCAAGGATCGTGTGTTACCATGGAGTGCTAAAGAAGATTGTGTCGGATCGAGGGACACAGTTCACCTCAAGGTTCTGGCAGAAGTTGCATGAAACCATGGGAACCCATCTGAATTTCAGCTCTGCCTATGATCCCCAAACTGACGGGCAAACGAAAAGGACCAATCAGATTCTCGAGGATATGCTGAGAGCTTGTGCACTCAAAAACAATCGGAGTTGGGATAAGAACTTACCGTATGCGGAGTTTTCCTATAACAACAGCTATCAGGCTAGTATGAAGATGTCACCGTTTGAAGCTTTGTATGGGAGGAAGTGGAGAACTCCACTATTTTGGAACCAAACAGGGGAAAGTAAAGTGTTTGGACCCGAGGTACTGCAAGAAGCCGAGGCGAAAGTGCGGGAAATCCGCAACAACTTGAGAATAGCAGAGACACGACAAAAGAGCTATGCCGATGTTCGGAGAAGAGAGCTCGTTTTCAACGTGGGAGACTACGTCTATCTCAAGGTGTCCCCTATCTGAGGACTTCTTCGGTTCAAGGTGAAAGGGAAGTTGTCACCTCGATACATCGGGCCCTTCCAAGTTCCGGAGAGGAAAGGCGAAGTGGCGTATCAGCTAGAATTACCGGCTCGCCTATCGGATGTGCACGATGTATTCCATGTGTCACAGCTCAAGAAATGTCTGAGGACACCTGAAGAGATGCTACCCATGAATGAGGTTGAAGTAGCTGAGGATCTGTCTTATGCCGAGCAGCCATCCAAGATTTTGGAGACAATGGAACGCCTCACAAGAAATAAAAGAATCCGGATGTGCAAGGTGCAGTGGAAGCATCACTCGGAAGAGGAAGCCACCTGGGAGCGAGAAGATGAGCTTAAGGCACAATTTCCGGAATTGTTTTCTTAGAAACACCAATCTCAAGGACGAGATTTCTTTTAAGGGGGGTAGAGCTGTAACACCCCAAAATCCTATTAAGAGGGGAATTTAAAATTTTTTGGACGTATTGCATGTGTTGCAAAAATTAAAATTCAAACTGGAATTCAAATTAAACTCAAAACAGAAATGAAAAAGAAAAAGAAAAGGAAAAAAATAAACCTCCCCGGCCAGTGGGCCGAAACCCACCAGCCGGCCCACTAACCCCCGCGCCAGCCCGCAGTCGCGCCCCCCCCCCCCTTTTCCACTGACACGCGGGGCCTGCCAACCCTTTCTTCCTCCTCGTGCTCGCGCCCGCGCTCGGCCGGACTCTTCTCACCCCCGAATCGAAACCGCCCCGGATACTCGCGTATCCCAGCCGAATTTCGTTCGTGGACGACGCAAACTTGATCACAACCGAACGCCACCCTTCCCCGTATATAAAAACCCCGGCATCGTCCCGTTTTCCCCACGATTCGCTGATTTTCCTCCCGGTAAGAAACCGAGGTTCTCCAGCGAATTCTGCTCGATCTACGCTCGGGAATTCTGATCTAACTCGCTGGTCTTCATCCACCGCCTCCTGGGAACCTTGCAGGTGCAGAAAACTCGGTGATTTGTGGTTCAAACACAGCGCCGATGAGCCTCGCCGTGAATTCACCTCGGACCTCGTCGCCGATCGCTTTTCAGGACCTCCGAGCTCAAGAAAATCCCCGAGGTGAGATCCCCGACCTCCCCTCCACCGATCTATGCCATAAAATCACAGTTTTAGGAAGAATTGACGAAGATCCGAAACTCTCCGGTGAGATCGCAGCCTCCCGCCGCTGTGCGCCGCCGGGCAGTGCCGCCCCCGCTCGATCAGAGCGACGTGGCCGCTTGTGCGCCGTCTATTTTAAATCGCATGGTAGAGTTTAATTCCCCGCGTACCGGTTCGATGTTATAATCTCAGCTGTCTGTTTTAAATCGGACGGTCCACGTCAGCCCCGCGTTATAAAGGCCGGAATTCTTACGCGCTACCCCCTGGAGTTCTCGGAAAATAAGAGCTAGCCCCGGAAACTTCTGATCTAGCCCCTGGAACTTTAGAAAATCATGTAAATTCAATTAAAAATCATTTTTAGCCCATGGACTTAATAAAAATTAGGAAAACCCCTCTGTATGTGTAGCTAGACCCCTGAAAATTCTTAAAATAATATAATAGACCCTGTAGTGGGGTGAGTTTAATTTTTTAACCCTATTTGATATTAAACTTAGGAAATTGAATATGTGGTTAGTGTTTAAAATTTAAAAAATGGGACAAACATATTGTCAATTCAAATTAAAAACATTCCTAGTGCTTGGAAAACTTTGGAGTGAGATAAAAATAGATATTTGGCTGAAATGAATCTGTTTAATTGATTATTCACATTTATTAGTAATAGGGACACATTTTTTAGTAGATAATAATTCTGAAAATTAGAAAAAAATAAATGTAAAATAGTTCACATCAGAAGAGAAGTTCAAAAATATATTATTAAATATTTTAGACCCAAAACCTATTCTGTTTGGATGAGATGTCTTACTATTTTCATAATAAAGTGCACATTTAGGCATAGGAAATAAATCTGAAAACATATCAAACTAGGTATAAATAACTAGAAAATGATAAATGAAGTTTCCAAAATCCATAGAATTCAGTTTAGTGTTGGTAGAAGGTTTGAAGACACATATGAAGTAGGAAAATACCTTTTATGCATACTTGGTAGCTAAAATGTGTATCAATTAAATATAAGGGATTTATTTAAATTAGAAATTCATATATAGTATGCCAACATGAATATGAATACAAAAGTAGAAATCATGTACACATGTTTAAAAGTGCAGGTAAGCCAAAAATCAACACACATAGAGTAACCACAACACATAGAATTGTGAATGGCTTTCATAAATGAGAATGTGTGGTTTGAACGAAGTGGAAGTGTGAACTATGTCTTATGGATTGTTGTTTTCTTTTGCTATGTGTGATGGTATGATATAGAACCTGCTTCAGAGCAAGTTCTCCCTTTCCAAGATCAGGACTACCCATTCCAAGAGCAGCAGGAAGGAGGCAAGTGTCCTTGACCACTTTGATCCTATGCTAGGATGTGTAGATAGAATTATTTGCATTGTCAAATAAAATATGAAACCCATGCTAGGAATTTTCCCTAGAATTGCATTATCTTGTTTCCTTGTAGCTTGGGATGGGATTTATTTTATCATGTCATTTATTTACATGCTTATGCTTAGCCATGCTTAAAATGGGATATTTGGGATATGAGATCATCAGTTTATTTTACCATACTCTTGAATGAGATATTGTGAGTTATGTAGAGGTAGGGATCAAGGCAAGTTGGATTTTTTTGGTTGGTGCTGGGTGCACGAGACTCGGGTTTGTGTTTAGTACTTGCCTGGATCCTAAGGACCGGTTCATGGAGCATGTAACCTGGCTTTACCGTGCCAACCACATGCTGAGATGGGGCAGCTTGGCCAATTAATTAGGTGTATCCCCGGCGTAGTATGGGTGTGTTGGATGGTGCGGGGAATAAGTGTCAGCTGGACTACCATATGAACCGCAAGGCTCAAGAGGGGGCTACTGCAGCGGGGTTGGAGCCTCTTGTATGCTGTTAGGGGTGAAACCTTAGTGGGCCCACGCTCGTCAGGAATCCCTTTGTAAAGGCTTCGTAGAGATCTCCTGGCTACACACCTGGGAAGTGTGAATGTGGTTCGTGGCCACTGGCATAATGGAGGTTCTTTTAGTCCACCCGGCAACGGGGGATGAAATCACTACATGTGGGTACAGTGGTGCAAACTCTGCAGAGTCAAAACTGTCATGACAGCCATGCTCACGGTCAAGAGCGGCTTGGACTTATTCATGATTAGAGGATGGTGGCTTGAGAAGTTGTGGATGTTAAGCGGGGAGCTTAACATTGGAAACGATGTTATGGTTATTTGATTATGATGATGGGATGGGAGATTGGGACCATTTCACCTGTGTAGTAATGTAGGTGCTTAATAAGCTAAGGTGATAGGTATTGATTGCGTAGTGCTTTAACCATGAGTTCAACCTCTCCTTGCTCTAGCCATGCATGACATAACTTTCCCACACTTGCTGAGTATCATCGGTACTCAAACTTGCATATTTGTTGGTTCATATTGCTGCTCAGGTCAAGATAATGAAGTGGTGTTCAATGACCAAGACTTTGGACCCGAAGAAGGTTTCTAGGTTCGTGGAGTCCCCTGGGCAACGCCTGTGACGGAGCCCACGATAATAATTATTCCGCTGCTAGATTATTTACTTGTGATGAACTTATTATGGTCCATCAAGACATTTGCTATGTAAGACTTACTTATATTCGACACCTGGCTTGTAATAAATGATGCTTCACTATTTGTCATCACATGTATGAGAAAATGATCCTGGCATACATGTGGTATTCACTTGGTTGTCCTTCGGAAAAACCGGGTGTGACACCTGGCTTTACCGTGCCAACCACATGCTGAGATGGGGCAGCTTGGCCAATTAATTAGGTGTATCCCCGGCGTAGTATGGGTGTGTTGGATGGTGCGGGGAATAGGTGTTAGCTGGACTACCATATGAACCGCAAGGCTCAAGAGGGGGCCACTGCAGCGGGGTTGGAGCCTCTTGTATGCTGTTAGGGGTGAAACCTCAGTGGGCCCACGCTCGTCGGGAATCCCTTTGTAAAGGCTTCGTAGTGATCTCCTGGCTACACACCTGGGAAGTGTGAATGTGGTTCGTAGCCACTGGCACAATGGAGGTTCTTTTAGTCCACTCGGCAACGGGGGATGAAATCACTACATGTGGGTACAGTGGTGCAAACTCTGCAAAGTCAAAACTGTCATGACAGCCGTGCTCACGGTCAAGAGCGGCTTGGACTTATTCATGATTAGAGTATGATGACCTTGGAGGTTGTGGATGTTAAGCGGGGAGCTTAACATTGGAAATGATGTTATGGTTATTTGATTATGATGATGGGATGGGAGATTGAGACCATTTCACCTGTGTAGTAATGTAGGTGCTTAATAAGCTAAGGTGATAGGTATTAATTGCATAGTGCTTTAACTATGAGTTCAACCTCTCCTTGTTCTAGCCATGCATGACATAACTTTCCCACACTTGCTGAGTACCATCGATACTCAAACTTGCATATTTGTTGGTTTATATTGCTTCTCAGGTCAAGAGAATGATGTGGTGTTCAATGACCAAGACTTCGGACCCGAAGAAGGATTCTAGGTTCATGGAGTCCCCTGGAAAACTCCTGTGATGGAGCCCACAAGAATAATATTCCGCTGCTATTTTGTTTACATGTTATGAACTTATTATCGTCCATCGAGACGTATGCCTTGTAAGACATATTCGACACATGGCTTGTAATAAATGATGCTTCACTATTTGTCATCACATGTATGAGAAAATGATCCTAGCATACATGTGATATTCACTCGGTTGTTCTTCGGAGAAACCGGGTGTGACAGTGAACTTAAAAACAAAAGAAAGGAGTTCTTGGGGCTGCAGCAAGGAAACATGACGGTGAGGGAATACCTCACTAAATTCACCCAACTATCCCGTTATGCACCACGGGACATAGAGACTGATGAGCAGAAACAGGACTACTTTGTGGAAGGACTTACAGCGGAAATGCAGTGTGCAATGTCCTCCAACGAGTATGAATGCTTCCAAAAGATGGTGGACAGAGCATTTGTGGTGGAGAGGAAGCTGAAGGCCTTGGAAAATGAAAACAAGAGGAAGGCGGGATGGTCACACCAAGCCTCGGGAAGCAACACATGCCCACGTCTGATGCAGCAACCCGCAGGGCAGACGAACTTCAGGCCTCCGTCATCACCAACACAGCCACAACTTCAGTTTATACAGCAGCCTCGCCCCACATATCAACCTCGACCAGCAGTACAAGGACCCCCAAACCAACCCCAAGACAACAAAGGCCAGGCACCTAAGGTTGGGGTGCAATGCTTCAACTGTGGTGAAGTGGGGCACTACGCCCATAAGTGCCCAAAGAAGAAGCCCGTGCAGCCGCAACAGCAGAATGTGATGCGAGGACGGGTGAACCACGTGACCATGGACGAAGCGCAAGAGGCACCTGACGTGGTAGTTGGTAAGTTTCCTGCCAATTTACACATTGCAACCCTATTGTTCCGTTCTGGTGCTACCCACTCGTTCATTGCCCAAGGGTTTGTTAAGAAGCATGATCTAGCAACAACACAAATGAACCATATGCTAGCCGTAAACTCTCCAGGGGGGAGAAATAAGGACAAGACAAGTGTGTCCCAAGGTGAATCTAGACATTAATTGGGTAGTATTTACTGCCAACCTCATAGTGATAGATTCACAAGGGATAGATATTATTTTGGGAATGGATTGGTTGACCAAACATAAAGGAATCATCCATTGTTCGACCAGAACGGTGGAACTAACTCACCCTAGTGGCACAAGAGTAAAGTTCATAACAATCCAAGAGCCTAGGAGGGACATTAAATTAAATCAAGTTGAGGTGGAAGTGGAGGAGATCAGGATCATCAGGGAATATCCAGATGTTTTTCCGGAGGAGTTGCCAGGTATGCCACCCGATCGAGAAGTGGAATTCGCGATTGAGCTAGTGCCTGGAACAACTCCGATATACAAGAGACCTTATCGGATTGACTCCAAGCAGCTGGAAGAACTCAAGGATCATTTAAGAGAATTGACAGGGAAGGGGTACATTCGTCCTAGTTCCTCACCATGGGGAGCTCCAGTGATATTTGTGCCCAAGAAGGATGGGACCCAAAGGCTATGCGTGGACTACCGTGCGTTGAATGAGGTAACCATCAAGAACAAGTACCCATTACCCCGCATTGAAGACTTATTTGATCAGTTGAGGGGAGCTTGTGTGTTCTCAAAAATTGATCTCAGGTCGGGATACCACCAACTTAAGATAAGGCAAACCGATATTCCCAAGACCGCTTTTGTATCTCGGTACGAACTGTATGAATACACCGTCATGCCTTTCGGGCTAACTAATGCCCCGACATACTTCATGTATCTCATGAACAAGGTATTCATGGAATATCTGGACAAATTTGTGGTGGTTTTCATAGATGACATTCTCGTCTTCTCCAAAGATGAAGAAGAACATGAGAAACATCTAAGGTTGGTGTTGCAGAAGCTGAGAGAACACCAACTATATGCCAAGTTGAGCAAGTGTGAGTTTTGGCTGAAGAGAGTTCCCTTTTTGGGACATATAATCTCGGAGGGAGGAATATCCGTAGATCCCGCCAAGATCGAGGATGTACAGAAGTGGAAGACCCTGAGAATGTCGGCGAAGTTTGAAGCTTCTTAGGATTGGCTGGATACTATCGACGGTTTATCGAGGGTTTCTCCAAGATTTCGAGACCCCTCACCAAACTGTTGGAGAAAGGAATCACATTCATATGGATGCCGCAGTGCGAGACGAGTTTTTAAGAGCTAAAGAAAAGATTGACAACAGCCCCAGTGCTAATTATGCCAGATATGCAGAAGAACTTTTCGGTGTACCGCGATGCCTCTGGAAACGGGTTGGGATGTGTTCTCATGCAAGAGGGGCATGTCGTGGCTTATGCGTCCCGGCAGCTCCGGAAACACGAGAAGAACTATCCTACACATGACCTAGAACTAGCTGCAGTGGTACACCCGTTGAAGATTTGGCGGCACTACGTGATGGGGAAGAGGACAGAGATATATACGGATCATAAGAGCTTAAAGTACATTTTCACACAGCCAGATCTCAACCTCAGACAAAGGAGATGGTTAGAGCTAATCAACGACTTTGATGTGGGCATCAACTATCATCCTAGGAAAGCGAACGTCGTGGCGGATGCTCTAAGCCGGAAAGTGCAGGTCAATAGGTTGAGCTTGAAGGACATGCCTACAGAATTGAAGGAAGAGGTTATAAAACTCAATCTATGTCTGGTGAATAGTGGTGAGGCCATCGCCATGGAAGTGGACTCCACACTAGAGAAAGACATCTGCAATGGTCAAAAGAATGATGAGAAGATACAAGAAATCAGGGAACTCATCAAGGATAATAAAGCCCCTGGTTTCAGAGAGGATGAACAAGGTACGGTGTGGCACGGGAAAAGAATCTGTGTGCCTGAAGTGAAGGAGATCCGTGAATTGATCTTGAAGGAAGCTCATGATTCCGACTATTCCATTCATCCTGGGAGTACGAAGATGTATCATGACCTCAAGAGCAGGTATTGGTGGTATGGCATGAAGCGAGATGTCGCGGAACATGTTGCCCTATGTGACACATGTCAGTTGGTGAAAGCAGAACATCAACGACCCGCGGGATTATCGCAACCACTCAAAGTGCCTGAATGGAAATGGGAGGAAATCGGTATGGATTTCATAGTGGGACTACCTAGGACCCAATCAGTATATGATTCGATATGGGTCATCATCGACAGGCTAACCAAGTTAGCTCATTTCATCCCCGTGAAAGAAAGCTACAGCGGATCTAAATTGGCGGGGTTGTACATGTCAAGGATCGTGTGTTACCATGGAGTGCCAAAGAAGATAGTGTCAGATCGAGGGACACAATTCACCTCAAGGTTCTGGCAGAAGCTGCACGAAACCATGGGAACCCATCTGAATTTTAGTTCTGCCTATCATCCCCAAACTGACGGGCAGACGGAAAGAACCAATCAGATCCTTGAGGATATGCTGAGAGCGTGTGCACTCAAAAAGAATCGGAGTTGGGATAAGAACTTACCGTATGCGGAGTTCTCCTATAACAACAACTATCAGGCTAGTATGAAGATGTTACCATTTGAGGCTTTGTATGGGAGGAAGTGCAGAACTCCCCTATTTTGGAACCAAACAGGGGAAAGTAAAGTGTTTGGGCCTGAGGTACTACAAGAAGCCAAGGCGAAAGTGAGGGAAATCCGCAACAACTTGAGGATAGCACAAACACGACAAAAGAGCTATGCCGATGTACGGAGAAGAGAGCTCGTTTTCAACGTGGGAGACTATGTCTATCTCAAGGTGTCCCCTATCCGAGGACTTCGTTGGTTTATGGTGAAAGGGAAGTTATCACCCGGATACATCGGACCCTTTCAAGTTCTGGAGAGGAAAGGCGAAGTGGCATATCAACTAGAACTACCGGCTCGCCTATCAGATGTGCATGACGTATTGCATGTGTCACAGCTCAAGAAATGTCTGAGGATGCCTGAAGAGATGTTACCCATGAATGAGGTTGACGTAGCTGAGGATCTGTCTTATGCCGAGCAACCATTCAAGAATTTGGAGACAATGGAACGCCTCACAAGAAATAAAAGAATTCGGATGTGCAAGGTGCAGTGGAAGCATCACTCAGAAGAGGAAGCTACCTGGGAGCGAGAAGACGAGCTTAAGGCACATTTTCCGGAATTGTTTTCCTAGAACCACCAATCTCGAGGACGAGATTTCTTATAAGGGGGGTAGAGCTGTAACATGCCAAAACCTGTTAAGAGGGGAATTTAAAAACTTTTGGACGTATTGCATGTGGTGCAGAAATTCAAATTCAAATTGGAATTCAAATTCAACTCAAAACAGAAAAGAAAAATAAAAAGAAAAAAACAAAACCCCCGGCCAGTGGGCCGAAACCCACCAGCCGGCCCACCCGCCCCCGCGCCAGCCCGCAGAAGCGCGCTCCCCTCTCTCTTCCTCACTGACACGCGGGGCCCGCGTGTCATCCCTCACCTCCCGCTCGCGCCAACAGCCGGACTCTTCTCCATGCCCGATCGCAACCGACTCCGGAAATCCGCGTCCCCAGCCCGACTCCCGGTCCCGGACGACTCCGGCTCGATCCAAACAGACATGCCGCCCTCCCTCGTCTATAAAAACGCCGGCATCGCCCCATTTTCCCCCCACGATCGGCTGTTTTTCCTCCCGGTGAGAACCGAAGCTCCGATCACCGTTTTCTCTCGATCTCTGCTCGGATTTTCCGATCTAACGCGCCGATCGTGTTCCACCGCCTCCGGGGAATCACGCAGGTGCAGAAGACTCGGCGGTTTGCGTTCTATGCACAGCTCTGACGAGCACCGCAGCGATTCCATCTTGGACCTCGTCGTCGACCGCCTTCTAGGACCTCCGAGCTCAAGAAAAACCCCGAGGTGAGATCCCCGACCTCCCCTCTACCGATCTATGCCATGAAATCCCAGTTTTAGGAAGAATAGATGAAGATCCGAAGTTTTCTAGCGAGATCGCCGCCTCCCGCCGCCGCGCGCCGCCGGGCAGCGCCGCCCGCACACGGTCAGAGCGACGTGGCCGCTTATGCGCCATCTATTTTAAATCGCACGATAGAATTAAAACCCGCGCGTACCGGTTCGATGATCTAATCTGAGCCGTCCACTTTAAATCGGACGATCCACATCAGCCCCGCATTATAAAGGCCAGGATTCTTACGCGCTACCCCCTGGGGATCTCGGAAAACACGAGCTAGCCCCGGAAACTTCTGATCTAGCCCCTGGAACTTCAGAAATTCATGTAAATTCATTTAAAAATCAGTTTTGGCCCCTGGACTTAATAAAAATTAGGAAAACCCCTCTGTTATGTGTAGTTAGACCCCTGGAAATTTATGAAATAATATAATAGACCCTGTAGTGGGGTGAGTTTACCTTTTTAACCCTATATGATATTAAATTTAGGAATTTGAATATGTGATTAGGATTTAAAATTTAAAAGGTGAGGCAAACACATTGTAAATTCAAATTTAAACTCTCCTAGCACTTGGAAAACTTTAGAATTAGTAAAAAATAGATTTTAAGCTTAAATGAATCTGTCTAGTTGATTGTTCATATTTATTAGTTATAGAAACATATTTTAGGCTAGGAAATAATTCTTAAAATTGGTAAAATAAATTTAAATTAGTTCACATCAGAGGAGAAGTTCCAAAATATATTATTTAATATTTTAGATCAGAACCTATTCTGTTTAGATGATATGCCCTACTATTTAATATTAAAACTCACTTTTAGGCATAGAAAATAAATCTGGAAAATATAGGAAAATAGGAATGCATAACTAGAAAATGATAAATGAAGATCTGAAAACCCATTTGGGAGTAGGAAATTACCTTCCATGCAAACTTGGTGGCTAAAGAGTGTATTAAAGAATTTGTTTAAATTGGAAATTCATATATAGTGTGCAAACAGAAATCTGAATACAAAAGTCAGAAATCATATACATATGTTTAAAAGTGCATGTAGGCTAAAAATCAACACATCTAGAGTAACCACAACACTTAGAAATATGAATGACTATCATATGTATGTATGCGTGGAGTGAAAGTGTGAACTATGTCTTATGGATTGTTGTTTTCTTTTGCTATGTGTGTTGGCATGAGTAGAACCTGCCCCAGAGCAAGTTCTTCCCTTCCAAGATCAAGACTTTCCATTCCCAGAGCAGCAGGAAGAAGGCAAGTGTCCTTTACCACTTTGATCCTATGCTAGGATGTGTAGATAGAATTATTCGCATTGTCAATTGAAATATGAAACCCATGCTAGGAAGTTTCCCTAGAATTGCATTATCTTGTTTCCTTGTAGCTTGGGTTGGGATTTATTTTATCATATAATTTATTTACATGCTTATGCTTAGCCATGCTTAGAATGGGATAATTGGGATATGAGATCATCAATTTATTTACCTTACTCTTGAATGAGACATTATGAGTTATGTAGAGGTAGGGATCGAGGCAAGTTGGATGATTTGGTTGGTGCTGGGTGCACGAGACTCGGGTTTGTGTTTAGTACTTGCCTGGATCATAAGGACCGGTTCATGGAGCATGTAACCTGGCTTTACCATTCCAACCACATGCTGAGATGGGGCAGCTTGGCCAATTAATTAGGTGTATCTCCGACGTAGTATGGGTGTTTGATGGTGCGGGGAATAGGTGTCAGCTGGACTACCATATGAACCGCAAGGCTCAAGAGGGGGCCACTGCAGCGGGGTTGGAGCTTCTTGTATGCTATTAGGGGTGAAACCTCAGTGGGCCCACACTCGTCGGGAATCCCTTTTATAAAGGCTTCGTAGTGATCTCCTGGCTACACACCTGGGAAGTGTGAATATGGTTTGTAGCCACTGGCATAATGGAGGTTCTTTTAGTCCACCCGGCAACGGGGGATGAAATCACTACATGTGGGTACAGTGGTGCAAACTCTGCAGAGTCAAAACTGTCATGACAGCCGTGGTCACGGTCAAGAGCGGCTTGGTCTTATTCATGATTAGAATATGATGACCTTGGAGGTTGTGGATGTTAAGCGGGGAGCTTAACATTGGAAATGATGTTATGGTTATTTGATTATGATGATGGGATGGGAGATTGGGACCATTTCACCTATGTAGTAATGTAGGTGCTTAATAGCTAAGGTGATAGGTATTAATTGCGTAGTGCTTTAACCATGAGTTCAACCTCTCCTTGTTCTAGCCATGCATGACCTAACTTTCCCACACTTGCTGAGTACCAACGGTACTCAACCTTGCATATTTGTTGGTTTAAATTGCTGCTCAGGTCAAGGGGATGATGTGGTGTTTAATGATCAAGACTTCGGAACCGAGGAAGAATTCTAGGTTCATGGAGTCCCCCGGGCAACGCCTGTGCCAGAGCCGACAAGAATAATATTCCGCTGCTATTTTATTTACATGTTATGAACTTATTATCGTCCATCGAGACGTATGCGTTGTAAGACATATTTATATTCGACACCTGGCTTGTAATAAATGATGCTTCACTATTTGTCATCACATGTATGAGAAAATGATCCTGGCATACATGTGATATTCACTCGGTTGTTCTTCGGAGGAACCGGGTGTGACGTCTCAGAGGTGAGCTCCGAGATCGTCACGTATCCCGCGCGACTGGTCCTCTGTTTTCCGCGGTGACTAGCTCCGAAGGTGACACGTGTCCTGCAGGATCGGACCTTTCCCCATTTGCGGGGGTGAGCTCCGGACACGCCATGTGGCCAGTGGCCCGCGGAAAATGTCTACGGCGCTCTAGGCGAACTGAAATTGGCTCCTTTTGGCTATCTTTTGATTCTTCTCTGTTTCAATCTTATAAAAATGTTTATGAAACATGAATATATGCAGAAATCGAAAAATGAGGGTGTCACACACGGTCATTGGATTTGTAGTTTCTGATATACACGAGTTTCTTTGCAGTGTTGCAGATCCGGTTTTTACTCGAGTAGAACAGATTGACCCTCGTTTGATCTTTCGATCATAACTTGAGTTTTTCTTGACAGATTTCCATGATTCTTGTTCTCGTGTCTTCGTGACTTGATTCTCTGTAATATATACCACTTTTTGTCACGGTTGAACACATTTAGATCAGTCGCATACATGGTTTCTTTAACAGATCGATTTTCTGCCGAGGGGGTTTTGTTGCTTCCGTTAAAAAGTTTAAATCTACCATTCAACCCTCTGGTAGATTTTCACGTGCTCTTCGATCCTACATACATGTATTGTCACTGTCTATGGAGTTAAGGCACGCCGTCTGACACGTCGGGCTCCTCTGACCGGGTGATGATGAAGTCCCCGTCTTGTCGCCGCGTCCTCTTGCTCTACAGGGTGGCTCAACGCCGTTGGGTGACACTGTTGCGCCATCACGCCTCGCTGCCCTGTCTTTCACCGTAATGGCGAATCAGACAGAGGACAGAGGCGTGCATCGTGCGCCAAGCTTCTGGGGAAGACGCGAGCCTTCAATGCTCGATCTGGCAGGGCTCCTTCCTCTTTACTCCTTGACCATCTGCCCATTGCTCGTAGGAGTGACGTTCGGGCGGATGGCCCCCGAGACACGAATCTCCACCGGAGCCGTCTCGAGGAGTAGCGGGCGATCCGGAGTTGTTGGGCACATGGCAGCACCGGAGCCCTCCCACGCTGGAGGTCGGATCCGGAGCCACAGGACACGTGGCACATCCTGAGTCTCCCCCAGGGGGAAGGTACACCCGGAGTCGGTGCCCACGAGGCAGCACCAGAGGCCTCCATGCTAGGGGTCGGATCCAGAGCTGCAGGACGCATGGCATCTCCGGAGCCCTCTCTGGATTGGTGGTGTGGCTTGGAGGTTCTGGGCACGTGGTAGTGCTGCAGCCCTCCTTGGTGGAGGATTGTGCCTGACACTACAGGACATGTGTCGGCTCCCGAGCCACCCTCGGCCGGTAGTCAGGCTCAGAGCCTGAAGACATGTTGCAACCCTGGGACAACCCATGAGTCCAAGAACATGTGGCTTACGCTGGGGCCCTCCTAAGCTGGGAAGGCAGGGCCCAGGTGCTTTTTACCCACTACACGGGGGTACCCGGTTCGCAGGGTACCGACACCGTCCATGTGCCTTCCCGCCTCAGCTAGAGTAAACGACCTGAGGGTCGATTTGCGCATTCTCCCAATCGTACCCTTCGCCGTGTATACTCACGGCCTCTCGCCCATACTTTTCCTAAAATAAGTAAAATTGCGTATTAGTAACAACAAATTAGTAACAATTGACTTGATAAGTTTTGATAACTTACCAGTCGATCGACCGCGACCTGACTGCACTCCCTAGGTTGGGATGAGTCCTTATGACCCCGCTTCCAGACTTGAGTGTCGGCCGGTACCTGACTGGTCGCGCGCTCCTGCAGATATGTGTTAGTATGCTAATTATATTATGAAGACATACAAAGAAGGGTTATTATTCTTACCATGCATTTAACCAAACACACATGGCCATCGGGGCCATAAGAGTGCTTTGAGTCCGAACCTCTGCATCCATGAGCCCTCCTGGACTTAGCAATGAAAGCACCGCTGGCCGGCATCTGGCAGAGAGCTTGGTATTACTTCGGGGCGACCCTCTAGCCAGGAAATACTGACCTGCACATATTTATTATGTCATTGAAATACCATTTACGTAACTAAGTATTGAAATAATTGAGCACAAACAACTTATCTCCACGTACTGCTCCTCTGTCAAGTACGTGTCTAAGGCCCTCCTAAACGGCCCAGACTGGTACTCCTGGTGCCGCTTGAGGTACTTGTTCATGGCTTGAATACGAGCGTACGATAACGCTTGCGTTACAAGCTTCCGTGCGTTCTAGTTGAACACGGCTCTAGCATGGTCCAACATGTTCTCTCTCGTGTCCTCTAAACGATACCTCAGCTATAAGAAAACAAATATTGAAGAGATATGCATTAACAATTGAATCAAGTTGAAGAATAATAATTTATAAAATTTTATTAAGCAGACTTACCATAAAATACACCAACACAACCGCCTGAAGGTTGTTGTGCGCCTCGTGAGAGACACGAGCGTAGCCATCCCACGACGTCGCAGGGACCCCGTCGATCACACCGGGATAGTGCGGACACACTAAAGACCCGATGCAACTAGACACCTGTCTGTGGTGCCCCTGACCCGTGAACGAGCAGTCGTACCAGGAGCTGCAAGGATTTAGTGAACTTATTAATGTACCCACAAACAAAAGAATCTGAAAGTTAAATATTATGTGATAGTTTGCTTACGTGTCTCCGACCGGGCAAATAGTAACCCGCTCCGTAGGAAATAGAGAAGGAGACACAAAGTGCGTCCTCCTCGTCCGCCGCCTCTGCTCTAGGACCACGTCTGGTGACCCGGAAGGCTGCTCACCACTGGAGCCCGAAGGCTCCATGCTAGGCGCCTCCGCGGCAGCCATAGGCAACCCCGAAGACTGTGGCGGCGCCCTAGCCTCTGACTCTGACTCAGATGACTCCGAGTCAGACTGCAAAATAGAAGGATTAATACGAATAGTTAATTGCTAAGTGATATATAAGATAACGTAATTTCCAATGAAAATGTACCTCAGTGCGTTGTAAGGCCACAGGTCTGCTCGCTAGGTCCGGGACGTGTATCAACAGCTGAGAGCGTCTGCTCTCACCTGACGAACTACCCCTAAAAAGGGTGTCCCGTGCCTCCCTGAGGAAGCCCCTAGCCCCCTTCCCTTTTCCCTTCTCTGACGACATCTTGTCGTAAGTAGTAATTGATAAATATGCTAAGAAAATATACAAAGTTATGATAATTTAGTGAAAAAAAGTTACTTGGAGTCAGTTTCAGAATTAATTGACATCACAAACCCTACTCCTTCAACCAGACTATCGATCTTGTTTCGTAATTTGTTTCCATTTTTGTTTGCGCATATCAGAAGTCTCTACATCGTCAGCGTCGCTAACCAAGTGATCGAGTTCGACACCAGGCTCGACGAAAAATGAGTCTGGCAACTCTTATTCTTGATAAACCTCGTCAACGTCATTGATATCATGGTAGTCATCATCACTTGGAGTATATAACCGCTCACGAGGATTCACCTTATGTACCACCCACCAAGCATTAAGCTTTTGATATGGATAAGGTAAATAATACACTTGGTCCACTTGGTGTGCAAGGACAAATGTATCGTAGCCTCGTAGTCGTTCATTGTGTTTTACTTCCACCATGCCAAATTTGTTTTGTCGTGTTCCATGATTGTTGTCAAACCAATCACAATCAAAGAAGGCGACTTGAAGTTCCTTATTTCCGGCAAAACTAAATTCAAGGATTTTGTTAATGATCCCATAGTAATTAGTTTCGCGGCCTTGAGAGTCGATTGCCCATGTCAGAACAACAATATTACATATTGCTGCGAGAGGATGAAGAGCTTCAAATTCAGTTCTACGAAATTGAAACCCGTTGATGTCATATCGGCCATAGCTTCTAATAAAAAACCAGTCCATAGGACCGTTGTCGCAAGTCTTCATAGACGTCGGGCTCTTTCACGCGTTGTCTAAATTACGAAGTTATAAGAATACTTTATTATACTTAAAAGTTATAAGAATACTTTATACATACTCATAAGTCAACGAGAAAACGTTACATATTCTCAGAACCAGTAAAGGAAATTAGGTCGTCCATTTATTCCGTCCCTTCGCATCGTTTCTACTTGTTTGCTCGTAGGTTATGCCTATGTGTCCAATTTTGCTTGTGGAACTCACTGCACGGAAAAAAATCATGAATATAAATGCTGCATAATATGCCGATAAGCATCAATGTTAGGACAAAAACTTACTCGAAATATTTGTCCATCCCATCTATATTAGCATACATGTTGAGGAAAGCGGCCATTCTTTCATCCGCTGTACAATTGTAGCACCGACTATCACCAACAGTAGTGCCCTTCATTACAAAAATAGAGAGATCGCTGCAAGGTGGATGTTCATCCATATTGGATCGCATCGCCTAAGTATTTACATTGTGTTGCCCTGCAAAGTAAACACTTGAAAAGTACCCCACTTCCTTAAGGGTAAAGGCTTCGGCGATGCACCCTTCCACCCTTGCTCGGTTGCCAACCATGGGCTTCAGATATCTAAGTGCTCTTTCAATGTGATACATCCATATATATTGCACAGGACCGCCAACATTAGCCTAAAATGGAAGATGGATAAGGAGATGTTGCATTGGATTGAAGAAACGTGGAGGAATTTTTTTCCATCTTACATAATAGTACCGGTATATCCTTCTCCAATTTATTCATCATCTCTACCATGATTTCTTTAGCACGGATCTGTCTATAGAAGTAGCTAAGCTCGGCTAGCACCTTCCACACCGCATCATCAAAATAGCCGTGAAACATAACAGGTAGGAGTCTTTCCATAATTATGTGATAATCATGACATTTCAATCCAGTGAGCTTTTCTGTCTTCACATTCACGACTTGTTTCAGACTAGGTGCGTAACCATCTGGGAATTTCAAACATTTCAACTATTTCATGACTTCTTTCTTTTCTTTAGATCGAAGACAGAAAGAAGCATGTGGCTTACCAGCGCTTTTGGAGAGCTCAAGAGTTGGATGGTTACAAAGCTCTGCCAGATCCTTTTGAGCCTTTATATTGTCTTTCGTTTTGCCCGTCATATCCATGCATGTGATTATTATACATTTGCCCATGTTACGCTCCTAATGCATAACATCAATGTTATGCATTAAAATCAAGGACATCACATACGGGAGCTCCCAAATTCCACATATATGAGTCCAATTGTATTCCTCCCCGTAACTGTGACACCCGGTTCCGAAAACAGAACCAAGTGAATGCATATGTGTGCCCAGGATGTTCATCACACATACACATGTAATCCACAAACTGCATTCAGAATATAACCATGAATAAATAGTGTTTAAGTACTTTATTACATTGACTCATTGTCTCATTCATGAATCTCTAACTTATTCTTGCAGCGGAAGTCCCTAAACAACAGCGGAAATAACTAAATAGCAGCAGTCTCCATCTTCAACTCCACAGGCATGTTGACGGTAGTTCGCACGCCTAGTACTCCACATGGTCCTCGAAGTACTCTTCTCCTGTTGCTGATGTTTATGTGATAATGCAAGGGTGAGTACATGTCGTACTCAACAAGTGCGGGAAAAGTATGACATGTAGCTTACAACAAGGTAGGGAATAAAAAGGCTCATTGCAGCAAGCAAATTTTATTTCACAAATATGATAAAAAAGCAACTATTTCTAAGTGAAATTTTATCCCAACATAATCAAGTAGTTCAGCAACCTTCTCTCATCATAATTCACTATTTATCAAGTCTCATCCAGCCATTAATCTTTCTCAAGTTCATCTCATACTCATAAATATTCATAACCATCTCATATTCATATAGCCAAAGCCAAACTTATTGTCATGACTCAAAACAGTCCCAAAACCCATTCCCAATGACCATACCATAACCATACCGAATATCCATCCCAAGTTTTCCCTCTAATCATGGAAGTTGGCCAGGTGCTTGTGACCGGAATCACGGCTATCATGATAGTTTTACACTCTGCAAAGGTGGCACCACTTTACCCACAAGTTCGTGATTTCGTCACCCGTCGGCGACTGCAGAACCTCCATTATACCAGTACACAACCGTCGGTGTATGGCCAAGAGATCACAAAATAGCCATTACAAAGGGGCTACTAGATGTATGGACTCACTAAGGTTTCACCGGCAGGCTAGAATCTCCAATTCTCCCACCCACGGGCCCCCTCTTGTGCCATGCAGTTCCAAGGGAAGTCCTCCTTGACTCCCATTCCCCGCGCCATCCACAGTCCATAACAAGCTAGCAACACACCTAATTAATCAGCTAAGCCGCACCCATACTTGGCCTTGTGGTGGCACTGTTTTCCTAGCATATTCTCGCATGAACTGGTCCTTAGATCTATGGCAAGTACCACCATCTCATCCAGCAACATTCACGAACCAAGCTTGCCTAGATCTCCCCGATTCCTTGCCCATTAACATCATCAAGATCTCATCGTCATTATTCATATGAGTGCAGTAGCTAGACATGTTTCATTTCAGCTTCCCGTATCCCGTGAATTAAGCAAAGCAAAAAGGAAAAACGACCATACCCAACTCATCGACTTTCCCGGCGACAAGGATGGTTAACAAAACTAGTAAGCTCCTATAAAAGGGTGTCCCATCAAGTTGACTCAAGCATACACGTTTTGGCAAACAAAACAGTTTCAAAACATGGGATCAATATGGTCAAGGGGCACTTGCCTTGCTCCCGTGGTTCTTGTTGTTCGAGCGTCACGAAGCCTTGGTGCTGTAGATCCTCGTAGATGGCCTCTTGAGCTTGTTTCTCTACTCACGATCGCGCACATACAAAATATACAGCAATCAATCATCATGCACAAACTTTACTCAAGATGCAATGGGGTAGATGAATGCAAATCCTATGGTGCAGTTTTATTAATCCAGTTTGTATGTGTTCTTGCATGTTTTAATGGGCTTTAATGGGGTTTTATGATGAACAAGGGTGTTGGGATGAAGTGTGGAAGTGGTGATGATCTTGACTCAAGATCTAGATCAATTCCACCGTCAAAAATCGATCAAAACATGATCTGTCCACACGAAAATGTTTCTGTTCGAAGGGAGCGAAGAAAACGGATGCGTAGAAACAGCGGCGACGTTGTAAGATGGGTAATGGAGACCTACCTCACTTCTTCCTTGGTGTCAGAGCCTTCCTTCTAGCAATGGCAGCAGTGGGAAGTTTTTCTATGGATGATTAGGGCAGGACAGATCGTCGGCTATTTTCCGGCGACGACGAGGCGTGACGGGGCTCGTCGGCGGGGCTCAACGATGGGGCTCGTCGGCGGGGCTCGCCGGCGGGGCTTACCGGCGACTGAACTCCGGAGAGGGGGGGAGGTGCCAACTCGGCGAGTTGGAGCTAGGGCCTCCAAGTCGCCGACTTGGGGGGGGATGTGACACCCTCAATTTTGGTTTCTGCATGAGTTCATATTTTATATAGAGAAACACTTTTTAAAGAATTGAAAATAGAGAAAATATCAAAAAGATAGCAAAAAAGAGTCAAATCCAATCCACAGAGAGCGCCGAAGACAACTCCCGTGTCTTGCTGGCCACGTGGCGTGTTCGGAGCTCATCTCCGCAAATGGGGAGAGGTCCGCCGCTAAACTGGGTACGTAGCAGGCTCGGGGCTCATCCCCGCGAAGGGGGAGAGGTCCGACCCCGTGGGACACGTGTTTCCCCCGGAGCTAGCCTCTGCGGAGGAGCGAGGCCAGTCCCGCAGGACACGTGTCGTCTGCAGACCTAGTCCCTGCGGAGAAGAAAAGCTCCAGCCGTGCGGGACACGTGTCGCTCTTGGAGCTCACCTCCGAGAGGTCCGTTCCTACTGAACACGTGTCACCTCCGGAGCTCGCCTCCGGGAGGACCGACACTATCGGACACGTGTCACCTCCGGAGCTCATCTCCGGGAGGTCCGTCACTGTTGGACACGTGTCGACCTCGGAGCTCGTCTCAGAGGAGAAAGGAAGTCTGGCGCTACTGGACACGTGGCATTCTCGGAGCTCACTTCCGAAGAGAGGGGAGGTCCGGCACTGACACGTGGCACATTCGGAGCTCACCTCCGAAGAGAGGGGAGGTCCGGCACTGACACATGGCATACGTGGAACTCGCCTCTGTTGAGAGGGGAGGTCACGACCCACCAGACACGTGGCGTATGCGGAACTCGCCTCTGTTGAGAGGGGAGGTCCCGACCCACCAGACACGTGGCGCATGCGGAGCTCGCCTCTGGAGAGAGGGAGGTCCAGCCGGCCAGGACACGTGGCGCACACGGAGCTCACCTCTGAGTAAGAGGGAGGTCTCGCCCGCCTGACACGCGGCACAACCAGAGATCGCCTCTGCGGAAAAGGGAAGCCCAGGTCCCGCAGGACACGTGGAACCTCCGGAGCTCATCACCGCGGAGGGACGCGATTCTGAAGCGGTTTTCCTCTGTACGTGAGTACCCGTTACTGAGGAAACCGACACGAACTCTTCTACGTTGAATACTGCACCAAATCAGCAAGAGATAAGTTGTTTTGATTCAAAAACGATTTGAATAGGACTCTTATTCGAAATCCAATTAGATTAGGACTCTTCTCTTCCCAAGTATAAATAGAACCCGAAACAACCCCTTGGTCGTAACATCTTTTCTAAGCCGACAACTTATAAGCCCTAGCCTCCAAACTCACAGAGTAAACCCCTTCGCCGGAGTACAACTGCCGGAGAGACCACCAACGAGCCTGGATCACGATTGCCATTGCCGGAGGATAGTCGACGATCTGTTCTTGCTAGGAGGAAGGACCCGAGGGAAGTAAGGTAGGTCTCCAATATGTAACACCCCAAATTTTGATTCAAAACCCAAAACCATGTTCAGGGGGGAATTTAAAAATTTTTGGACGTGTTGCATGTTTTGCAAAAATTCAAATTCAAACTGGAATTCAAATTATACTCAAAACAGAAAAGAAATGGAAAAAGAAAAAGGAAAACGGGAAAAAACTGGCCAGTGGGCCGAAACCGCCAGCCGGCCCAGCTACCACCGCGCCAGCCCGCACCCGCGCGCGCCGCGCTGCCTCTCACCGACGGGTGGGACCCACATGTCATCCCTAACCCCGCGACCCCGGAATCTCTCCCGCGCGCGCGATCGCAACCGATCTGGAAACCGCGTCCCACAGCCGAATTCCGGTCCCAGAGGACTCCAACTCGATCACAACAGACCCACCGCCCTCCCCCGGCTATAAAAACCCCCGATCCGATCAGTTTTTCTCACGCGATCGCCGATTTTCACTCCGGTGAGCACCGAGACTTCGCCGGTGAATTCTGGCCGATCTAAGCTCGGAAACTCTGATCTAACTCGCTGGTCTTGATCCACCGCCTCCGGGGAACTTTGCAGGTGCAGAAAACTCGGAGAGTTACGGTGTAAACGCAGCACCGACGAGCTTCGCCGTGGTTTTGCCTCGGACCTCGCCGCCGATCACTTTCCAGGACCCCCGAGCTCGAGAAAACCCCCGAGGTGAGATCCCTGACCTCCCCTCTACCGATCTAGGCCATAAGATCACAGTTCTAGGCAGAATTCTTGAAGATCCGAAACTTTCCGGCGAGATCGCCGCTTCCCGCCGCCGTGCGCCGCCGGCAGCGCCGCCCGCGCTCGATCAGAGCGACGTGGCCACTTGTGCGCCGTTTATTTTAAATCGCACGGTAGACTTTAAAACCCTGCGTACCGGTTCGATGTTATAATCTCAGCCGTCGGTTTAAAATCGGACGGTCCACGTCGACCCCGCGTTGTAAAGACTGGAATTCTTATGTGCTACCCCCTGGGGTTCTCTGGAATTGAGAGCTAGCCCCGGAAACTTCAGATCTAGCCCCTGGAACTTCAGAAAATCATGTAAATTCATTTAAAAATCAGTTTTAGCCCCTGGACTTAATAGAAATTAGGAAAAACACCTCTGATAAGTGCAGCTGGACCCCTGGAAATTATGAAAATAATATTATAGACCCTGTAATGGGGTGAACTCATTATTTTAGCCTTGTTTAGTATTTAATTTAGAAAATTTAATATGTAACTAGTGTTTAAAAATTTAAAAGTGGGACAAACCTAATTGTCAAAATTAATTAAAAACTTTCTCAGTACTTAGAAAACTTTGGAGTGAGGTAAAAATAGATTTTTGGGCTGAAATAAATCTGTTTTATCTATTATTCACATTTATTAGTATAGGGACACATTTTTGAAGTAAAGAATAATTATAGAAAAATAGAGAAAATAATTATGAAATAGTATACATCATAGGCCATGGTCAAAATATGATTTTAAATTATTTAGGAACAGAACCTAATCTGTTTAGGTGATGTGTATTACTAATTTAATAATAAAATACACAATTATGCATAGGAATATAAATCTGAAAATATAGCAACTAGTAAATGATAACTGGAGTTTCTAAAATACAAAGAATTCAGTTTAGGGTTGATAGAAATTGTGAAGGCACATTGTATGCAAGTATAAATGTGGACACAAAAGTAGGAATCATATATACATGGTTAAAAGTGCATGCAAGCCACAACTTAACACACATAAAGTAACCACAACACATATAATGATGAATGAATTTCATAAATGTGAATGTGTGGGTTGTATGAAGAGTAAGTGTGAATTATGTCTTATGGATTGTTGTTTTTCTTTTGCTATGTGTGATGGTATGAAGTAGAACCTGTTCAAGAACAAGTTATTCATTTCCATGACCAGGAATACCCATTTCAAGAGCAACAAGAAGGAGGCAAGTGTCCTTGACCACTTTGATCCTATGCTAGGATGTGTAGATAGAATTATTTGCATTGTCAAATGAAATATGAAACCCATGCTAGGAAGTTTCCCTAGAATTGCATTACCTTGTTTCCTTGTAGCTTGGGTTGGGATTTATTTTGTCATTTATTTACATGCATTTGCTTAGCCATGCTTAGAATGGGATATTTGGGAAATGAGATCATCAGTTTATATTACCATACTCTTGAATGAGACATTGTGAGTTATGTAGAGGTAGGGATCAAGGCAAGTTGGATGTTTTGGTTGTGTGCTGGGTGCACGAGACTTGGGTTTGTGTTTAGTACTTGCTTGGATCCTAAGGACCGGTTCATGGAGCATGTAACCCGGCTTTACAGTGCCAACCACATGCTGAGATGGGGCAGCTTGGCCAATTAATTAGGTGTATCCCCGGCGTAGTATGGGTGTGTTGGATGGTGCGGGGAGTAGGTGTCAGCTGGACTACCATATGAACCGCAAGGCTCAAGAGGGGGCCACTGCAGCGGGGTTGGAGCCTCTTGTATGCTGTTAGGGGTGAAACCTCAGTGGGCCCACGCTCGTCGGGAATCCCTTTGTAAAGGCTTTGTAGTGATCTCCTCGCTGCACACCTGGAAAGTGTGAATGTGGATCGTAGCCACTGGCATAATGGAGGTTCTTTTAGTCCACCCGGCAACGGGGGATGAAATCACTACTTGTGGGTACAGTGGTACAAACTCTGCAGAGTCAAAACTGTCTTGACAGCCGTGCTCACGGTTAAGAGCGGCCTGGACTTATTCATGATTAGAGGATTGATGGTTTTGGAAGTTAAGCGGGGAGCTTAACATTGGAAACGATGTTATGGTTATTTGGTTATGATGATGGGATGGGAGATTGGGACCATTTCACCTGTGTAGTAATGTAGGTGCTTAATAAGCTAAGGTGATAGGTATTAATTGCGTAGTGCTTTAACCATGAGTTCAACCTCTCCTTGTTCTAGCCATGCATGATATAATTTTCCCACACTTGCTGAGTACCATTGGTACTCAACCTTGCATATTTGTTGGTTTATATTGCTGCTCAGGTCAAGATAATGAGGTGGTGTATAATGACCAAGATTTTGGACTCGAGGAAGGATTTTAGGTTCATGAAGACCCCCGGGCAACGCCTGTGATGGAGCCCTAAAGAATAATATTCCGTTGCTAGTTTATTTACTTGTGATGAAGCATTAGTGTCCATTGAGACATTTGCGATGTAAGACTTATTTATATTAGACACCTGGCTTGTAATAAATGATGCTTCACTATTTGTCATCACATGTATGAGAAAATGATCCTGGCATACATGTGATATTCACTTGGTTGTTCTTCGGAAAAACCGGGTGTGACACAATACCACCTTACGACATCATCGCTTTTCCTTTGCATCTGTTCTTTGATATTTTGAACAGAAGCTTTTTCATGGACAGATCACATGTTGATCGGTCTGATCTAGATCTTGAGTCCAGATCATTACCACGTCCACATTTGATCCGAACACCTTTGTTCATCGTAAAACCCATGCAAGCAATGCAAGAACATGTACAAACTGATCTAATAAGAACTGCATCATAGGAATAGCATGCATATGCATCATTGCATCTTAAAGTAGAGTTTGTGCATGATATTGATTGCTGTGAATCTTGTATGTGCGTGATCGCGTATAGAAGGACAAGCTCAGGGAGCTACCTACGACGGACTACAACAGCAAGAATTTGAGCAACAGGAACCGCAAGAACAAGGCAAGTGCTCCTTGACCATATTGATCCCATGTTTTTGGAAAACTATTTTATTTGTGAAAAGGTGTGTGTGCTTGAGTCAATATGACGGGAAACCCTTTCATAGGAGTTTACTAGTTTTGGTTAAACCACCCTTGTCACCAGGGAAGTTTATGAGTTGGGTATGGTTTTTGCTTTTATGCTTCGCTGAGTCCATGGGATATGGGAAGCGAGATAGATGCGTCTAGCTAACTGCACTAGTAAGAATAATGAGAAACTGATGTTGTTAATGAACATGAATCGGAGGAAGATCTAGGCAAGCTTGGTTTGTGAATGAGGTAGAATGAGATGGTGGTTACTTGCCGTAGATCTAAGGACCGGTTCATGCCAGCCATGCCAGGATAACAGTGCCACCACAAGGCCAAGTATGGGTGCGGCTTAGCTCAGTAATTAGGTAAGTTACTAGATTGTTATGGACCGTGGAAGGCGCGGGGAATGGGAATCGAGTGAGGACTGCCCTGGGAACTGCATGGCACAAGAGGGGGCCCGTGGGTGGGAGAATTGGGGATTCTAGCCTGACGGTGAAACCTTAGTGAGTCCATACATCTAGTAGCCCCTTTGTAAAGGCTATTTTGTGATCTCTTGGCCATACACTGACGGTTGTGTACTGGTATAATGGAGGTTCTGCAGTCGCCGACGGGTGACGAAATCACAAACTTGTGGGTAATGTGGTACAAACTCTGCAGAGTCTAAAACTATTGTGATAGCCGAGCTTACGGTCACGAGCGCCTGGACAACCCACATGATTATATGGGATGGTTTGGTTTTGGTTATGGTTTGGTCTTTGGATTTGGTTTTCGGGACTGTAGAGTCCGGGTAATGAGATTGGTTGCATGACTGTTGAGTCATGGCAATGAGATTTGGTCTCGGAATGAGACGGAATTGATTATGAGATGAAATGATAGTGAATACGAGATGGTACTCATGAGATGGTAGTGAATACGAGAAGGTATTCATGAGCAAAGTTGAGAAAGATTAATGTCTGGTTGAGACATGGAAAGGGATGAATCATAATGGATATATGTTAATGTTTAAATACATGTTGGGATTACATTCACTTAAAGCTAAGTTGCTGTTTTTATCATGTTTTGAGAAACAAACTTTGCTTTATGCAATGAGCCTTTTTATAGCTTCCTTGCTGTGAGCCACATATCATATTTTCCCGCACTTGCTGAGTACATCATGTACTCAAACTTGCATTATTACTTCATCATCAGCAACAGAAGACTATGAAGACCAAGTGGAGCATTAGGCATGTAATCTGTCCTCAACCTTGCCTGTAGAGTAGGAGATGGAGCCGCCGCTGCTGCTTAGTTGCTTCCTCATTAGTTTAGAAGACTTCCGCTGCTAGAATAAACACTTCCGCTGCTAAGATTAGACTTCCGCTGCTAAGATAAGACTTCTGCTGCTAGAATGAGTCCAAGACTCATGAAACATTGTAATAAACCCTGTTATTCGTGGTTATATATATTTTGAATTCAGTTTGTGGATGATATGTGTATGTGTGATGAACATCCGGGGCACACATACGCATCAGTCTCGGTTCGGAGAGATTTCCTCTCAGAACAGGGGCGTCACAGATTGATATCAGAGCCACGGTTGACGGTATATTACACGCCTAGATAGAAAACACAAATTGATATCATCCTGTCACGGGTTTATAGTAAATCACACACCTAGATAGGTCACGGATTGATATCAACCTACCACGGTTGATCGTAGGTCACACACCTAGATAGAAATCACAGATTGATATTAGAGCTGCCATGCCTAGTCACAGATTGGTACAATCCACAGATTGGTATCAAGCTACCACGGTTGACTGTAGGACACAAACTTAGAATGATCACAGATTAGTAGCTGAGCCACGTTGACTGTATGATGCACCCCTAGTAACAGATTGGTATTAGAAGCCACGCTGACCATAGGATTGAAGCCTAGGATGCATAGATTAGCATTGGAACCACCTTGACATAGGGCAAGCCTAGGAGAAGCCATAGTTGTATCACAGATTCGTATCACCCCAAACCACTTTAACATAGGGTGAAGTCACAGATTGGTATCACCCTAAACCACATAGGACTCCCATTGAACAAGCTTGAATAGGAGTGTGTGAACCTTTGTGATGATTGGTTGTAATTGTGTGTGCTTAGTGTGAGTTGTGGGACGTTTCAGTGTTGTTCATATCCACACATAGTAGAGTGATGTGAGATGCTTCGGCTCTTGTTCACATCCTCATATAGGCTAATATATGTAGCATATCCACCTTGGTGCATATAGTTAGGGGGGATCCACCTAAATTTCTAACCTCTATTCTATTCAACACTCTCTCACAGATGGTGAGAGGAAACGCCAGCCGTCAAGGGAGGAACGTCCGTAGTAACAAAGAGGATGACCACGATGAAGTTCCTGCTAACCTCGGAGCTGGTGAAAACAACCTGGAACGGTTGATGGCCATGCAGAATCAGCTCATGCAAACCATGATCCAAACTTTGGGTCAGTTGAAGGCCAACAACAACAACCCTGTTCCGGCACCACCACCACCACCACCGCCGGCTCATAACAGACTGGGGGAGTTCATGAGGACTCGACCAACATTCCGCCCCATAAAGCATCACGGGTCTGATCACCGTGCTATAGAACTTCCCTTTTAGCTTTTGTGGGACCTTCCTATCAAATAGGATTCTAGAGGCTTGTCACCATTTCATCCACCCTACCTTGATCCTGTGGCAAAATCCTCATCAATATCGTCATTTCTTTCTAACATTGATCCTAAGTATCGAAAAGAGCCCCTTCTAGGTACTATTTGTCCTTATAGACTAACATTTCCCTCTTCACGATCAACACCACTAAAGTCGCACCTCATATACTCGGTCTTGGTCCTACTAAGTCTAAACCCCTTAGACTCTAAGGTTTGTCTCCATAACTCTAATTTCTTATCAACACCATCCCTTGTTTCATCTACTAGCACTACATCATCGGCAAAGAGCATGCACCAAGGGATGTCCCCTTGTATATTCTTCGACACCTCATCCATCACCAAGGAAAAGATGTATGGGCTCAAAGCTGATCCTTGATGTAGTCCTAACGTGATAGGAAATGCATAAGTCTCACTATCACTTACGCGCACACTTGTCCTAACATTATTGTACATATCCTTTATAAGGGTAATGTACTTTGTTGGCACTTTATGTTTCTCTAGTGCCCACCACATGACTGACCTTGGTATCTTGTCGTACGCCTTCTCCAAGTCAATGAACACCATATGCAAGTCCTTCTTCTGCTCCCTATATCTCTCCATAAGGTGACGAAGCAAGAAAACCGCCTCCATTGTAGGCCTCCCAGGCATAAAACCAAACTGGTTTTTAGTGACATTGGTCACTTTCCTCAGGCGGTGTTCAATCACTCTCTCCCAAAGCTTCATAGTATGACTCGTAAGCTTAATCCCTCGATAATTAGTACAACTTTGAATATCTCCTTTATTTTTGAAGATAGGTACTAATATACTTTTCCTCCATTCTTCAGGCATCTTGTTTGACTGAAAAATGTGGTTGATTAGCTTTGTGAGCCATACTATTGCCACGTCCCCAAGGCATCTCGACACCTCAATAGGGACATCATCAGGGCCAAGAGCCTTTCCTCCTTTCATCCTTTTTAAGGCCTCCTTAACCTCAAACTCTTGTATCCTCCGCACGAACCGCCTGTTGGAGTCATCAAAGGAGTCATCCAACTCAACCGTAGTGCTCCCATTCCCATCATTGAATAGCCCATTAAAGTATTCCCACCATCTATTCTTAATCTCTTCATCCTTTACTAGAATGCGGTCATTCTCATCTTTGATGCATTTAACTTGATTGAAATCCCTCATCTTTCTCTCGCGGACTTTTGCTATCTTGTATATGTCCTTTTCACCTTCTTTTGTCTCTAGTCTCTCATATAACTCATCATAGGCCTGTCCTCTTGCCTTACTCACAGCCCACCTTGCATTTTTCTTGGCCTCTTTGTACATAAGCATGTTGCTTGCACTTCTATCATTATGCCAACTCTTGAAACACTCCTTCTTCTCCTTAATGGCTTTTTGTACATCCTCATTCCACCACCAAGTGTCTTTATCTACAAGTTTCCTTCCTTTTGTCACACCGAACACCTCACTAGCTACCTTCCTAATGCAAGTTGCCATCTTCACCCACATACTATCTGCATCTCCATTTTCTGCCCAGGATCCTTCTGTGATCACCCTATTTTTAAAGGATTCTTGTGATTCTCCTTTCAACTTCCACCACTTTGTTCTTGTGATTTTGACACCTTTGTCCCGCAAAGAACATGTATGGAAGCGAAAGTCAACTACCACAAGCTTATGTTGTGTCACAACACACTCCCCGGGGATCACCTTACAATCTAGACACTCCCGTCTATCCCATCTCCTAGTGAGGACAAAGTCAATTTGGCTAGAGTGTTGGGCACTACTAAAACTCTTTTTGTGCTTAAGCATGGCAATGACTCATTATTCGTTCAAGTGTATGTGGATGATATTATCTTTGGTTGTGCTTCTCATGATCTTGTGTCCAAGTTTTCAGCTATGATGAGTTCAGAATTTGAGATGAGTATGATGGGAGAACTCACATACTTTTTGGGGCTGCAAATCAAGCAAATCAAGGAGGGTACTTTTGTGCATCAAACAAAGTATACAAGAGACCTTCTTAAGCGCTTCTACATGGACAAAAGCAAGTCTCTTCGGACACCAATGGGTACAGCAACGACACTTGAACTTGATGAAGATTGTGAACCTGTGGATCAAAAAGAATATAGAAGTATGATTGGATCACTTTTGTACCTCATGGCAACAAGACTGGACATACAATTCAGCTTATGTATTTGTGCACGATTTCAAGCTTCCCCACGTGCCTCACATCATTATGCCGTCAAAAGAATTCTCAGGTACTTAAATAGAACTCAATAATTTGGGATTTTTCTTCCTTCTTCCTCAATCGTTACTTTGAAAGCTTTTTCGGATGCTGATTTTGGGGGTTGTAGAATTGATAGAAAAAGTACTTCGGGTGCTTGTCATTTTCTTGGTAATTCACTTGTTGCTTGGTCCTCTAGAAAATTGTGAGACCTATGTGTGCTGAATACATTGGCAATTAGGATAAAAGTTAGCATTAACATTCAAAGTTTTGAATATTGCCAAAACATTCTTCGTTGGCAAGGTCCGGAGAGCTTCTGTGAGGTCCGGAGCTTGTTTTTTAGGGAGCTCCCATGAAGTTCAACTCGTAGAACTGCAGCGTCTTGTTTTTGCTTTTAACTCGCAATGTTTCAAACTTGCTTTATGGGAAGGTTTGCTTAGTATTAATTTGCTAAGTTTTTAGTGTGTTTTGGTGGTTATGGCTGTTATCATTTGATATGGTTTGCAACATGCTTATGTGACGTGCTCATGTAAGGTGTTGTGGTTTTCGAACTAACGTGAGTCAAGTTGAGGACTTGTGCTCGGAAGAATTGGTTGTTTATTCATGTGCAGGTGTTGCTTGAGTTCAAGACATGACTGGTGACGGGATCCTTGGACTAGTCTCAGGGAGGAGATGAGGTTCCAACAACCAAGTTCGGGAGGAGCTGTGGTTGAGTTGATCGGGAGGTCGCGCAGCATGTTTGGATCAAGGGCAGTGCATATGAAGGTTGCGTGTACGTTGTTGGAAGGTGTTTGCACGTGTGCAAGGAGTGCATGGACGTGGAAACATTGTTCCAAGGCGTGATGAAGAGAAGTGGACGTAAAGAATTGGTCGGAAAGGTCCAACCGGCTGGATTGCGTACTCAGGCTAAGGCTGAGTCGGATATGGCTCAAATATGGAAGATTTGAGTTGGTTATGATAGGATTTCGTGCTAGGCACGAAGTTGAGTTGTTTTAGGAATGTTTAGGACGTTCCTAAGGTGTTTGGAAGTCTCACGATTGCTTCTATCTGCGAATAGGAGAGTCCTAAGCAGTTATGGTAAGTTAGGATACGAGTCCAATTAGGAGTAAGAGTCCTAGATTGGATTGATTAGCCTGAGGGCTGGCTATAAAAGCAAGGGAGGCCAGAGCTCTCGTGGGTAGAGAACTTTGGGCTGTTCCTCTTGTGTTTCTATTGAATAAAGTTCATAGTTTCGAGGATCTTTTGTGCCTTGTTCGTCCGATTTGTTTTTCGTCAAGTCTTTCTCGCCGAGTTTCTGGACAGACCGACGTTGCTTCGGTGTTTCGCTCATAACTCGAGTTTTACAGATCCGATTGACGTGATTCTTTTTGGGTTGTCTTCACAACTCAATTATCTATAATCTGTGAAATTTTCACGAGCTTCCATTCTGTAGTTTTCGAGATACACGAGTTTCTTTGCAGCATTGCAGATCTGTTTTATATCGGGTAGCACAGATTGATCTTCGTTTAATGTTTTGATCGTATCTCAAGTTTTACTTCGTGTTTTCAAGTGATTCTTGTTGCATTAGATCCGTGACTTGATTCTCTACCTCTCTACCTGATTTGTCACGGTTGAACATGTTTGAAAACACTTGCACACACGGTTTCTTTAACCGATTGATTTTTTGCTGAGGGGTTTTTGTTGTTTCCACTGCGAAAAGTTTTAATCTACCATTCACCCCCCCTATGGTAGCTTTTCACGTGCTCTTCGATCCTACAATTGGTATCAGAGCCAAGGTGCTCTAATCTTTGTGATTTGCACGTGTTTTGACTAACCATCATGGAGAAGTACTCCGCAAAACCTTGTGTGTTCAATGGCATCGATTTTCAGGTTTGGAAGGCGCGGATGGAGGCCTACATACAGGCGCAAGGCTTCTCCATATGGGAAAAGGTCTACCAGAACTTCGATGTACCACCCAACGATCAAGTTACGTCTGCGAACATGAGAGATGTTGACAACAACAACAAGGCTCGCAACTTGATCATCCAAGGATTGACTGAAAGCGACTTCGACCGTGTTGCACACCTCCGATCTGCATATGATGTTTGGAAAGCTCTTTGTGACTACCATGAAGGATCCAATACGATCAAGGAGGTAAGGCAAGATATGCTCAAGAAAGAATACATGTGTTTTGAGATGCAACCCGGTGAGTCAATTGACGACCTTTTTGCTCGCTTTAATAAAATTCTCAGCAACTTGCGTAGTGTCAATGTTAACTTTTCAGATGCTGAAAATGCTAGACAATTGTTAGGAGCATTAGATATGTCAATTTGGGAGATGAAAGTTACATCTATTCATGAATCTACTGTCATGAGTTCTCTTACTTTAGACGTGCTTTATTCTAAATTGAAAACTCATGAAATTGACATCATCTCACGTAAAAACCCCAACAAGTCTATTGCATTTGTTTCGCAACGTGACATGTCTAGTTCTAGTCAATCATCATCTAGTGGTGCACTCTCTTTGCTGTCCTCTCTAACCCTTGAACAGATTGAAGAGTTTCCAGAGGAGGAGCTTGCACTCATCTCTACTCGGTTCTCAAAAGCATTGCAAAATGTGAGAACTAGGAGAGGAAGCTCCGGACCTCAATGATGTTCTGAATGTGGTAAGACAGGACATTTTCGTACGGACTGCCCTAACCTTTCAGGTCCGACTTCACGTGAAGAAAAGCAAACAAGGCCGAAGAAATCGTTTGCAAAGAATAAGAAGAAGAAAGATTTATCAATGCGCAACATAGTGCATAGTATGATCTCTGCACTTCAAGATTTCGGCTCAAGTGATGTGGACACCGGTAGTGATGAAGATGAAGAAGCTATGGTAAATATGTGCTGCATGGCGAGCAAGTCAAGTTCAAGCTCCGAGGAGGCAGAACACAACAGCGACGATGAAGAGATATGTCCCACTTGCGAAGAAATGTGTGATGCTATTTCTCGTGCCACTGTTATATTAAAGAAAAAGGATAAAAAACTTAGGAACAATGCTGTTAGAATTGAATCACTAGAATCTGAAATTAATCGTCTAAAAACTTTGATTCCTAGTGATGATTCTTGTTCCTCATGTGATTTGATTTATGAAAAATTATCCTCTTTAAGAAGTGCACACGCATCTACACTTGATAAACTTGAACTTGAAATTGAAAAGAACAAAGAGCTTGCTGCACTTAATGATAAAAATTTGAAAGATGCTTGTTGTTCTACAATTGATTTGCATTGTTCTTCATGTGATGATCTGAATAAGAAACTAAATGATGCTATGAATGAGATTTCTATTTTGAACAATGCTTTACGTGTGCATGAAGTTAAATATTGTTCAAATTGCAAACTAAAAGGAAAAACTTCATGTGAAAACTGCTTTGATCTGTCCAATAAACTTGATGACATGCATAGGACACTAGATCGGTTTTCTAATGCAAATAAGAATCTAAACTTGCTGCTGAATTCTTCCAAGTCTTGTAATGATAAAACTGGTTTAGGTTTTAATTCTCATGCTCATGCTAAGCCACACCCACCTAAAGTTGTAAAGTCATTAGGAAGCGGTTTGATTCAAACAGCTCCTAGACAAAAAGAGGTGATTTTCAAATCTGCAGTAGTACTGTCCCATTCGGGTTCTAATAAACGTGTTGCTTGCTCATCTAGACATGATAATAAGGTTATTTTTCATTGTACCTACTGTGGTAGAGATGGTCATGTCATGGATTTTTGTTATAGACTAGCTAAACACGATAAGAAACAAAGAATATTTGCTAGATCACATAACAACCAAGCAAAATCTGCTAGACCGAATGTTCGGAGCTTGCAACCTGTTGTAATGAGTCAAAAACTTACTCTCGGACCTACTGTTTTTTGCGCTACATATAACACATCTTCTAAGTCAGTAGTTGGGAACAAAAATTTTTGATGTTTGGCTCATAAACCTGCTGTACCTTCTCAGCTTTCGCGTGTTATTCCTGCTGGACGTCTTGTGACTCAGTACTGGATTCCTAAAAGTCTTTTAACTAACCCCAGTATTGAGTCATCGACGTATTGTGCTGCTGTGTAGGTTTCACGTTTGAGGAAGGAGAACATTTGGATGTGGATTCAGATTGCTCACGCCACATGACCGGTAACAAAGAATGGTTCTCCTCTCTCTCTTTTGTGTCACGTGTAGAAAATGTTACTTTCGCCGATAACTCTTCTACTCCCATAATTGCTAAAGGTTCGGTTAGAGTAAACAATCTCTACACTTTGAAAGATGTGGCACTTGTTAAAAATTTGAAATACAACTTGCTTTCGGTTTCACAATTGCTAGATGAAAATCTAGAGGTTAGCTTTGCTAAAAATTGCTGCAAGGTTGTAGATTCAAAAGGTGAGCTTTTGTTTAACATGTCTAGGTTTGGAAGAGTTTTTAAAGCTGATTTTGATTTGTCAACTTCTAAGCATCGGTGTCTAGTTGCTAATGATACAAAGGATCTATATTTTTGGCATCCTAGACTTGGTCACATAGGCTTTGATCATCTCACTCGTGTTAGTGCTCTCGATCACATACGTGGGCTGCCGAAGCTTAAAAAGGACAATGATATTGTGTGCTCTTCTTGTAGACATGCTAAGTTTGTTGCAGGTTCACATGCTCCTCTCACAATGACCATGACAGATGAACCAGGACAACTTTTACATCTTGACACAGTAGGTCCGGCACGTGTTCAATCCTTCGGAGGTAAATGGTATGTGCTTGTGATTGTTGATGATTATTCCAGATATTCTTGACTTTATTTTATGGCATCTAAGAATGAAGCTTTTAGTCGTTTTAGAACTTTATTTCTTAGATTATCTATTGATCACCCAGGATCATTAAAAGCAATTAGAAGTGATAACGGAACTGAATTTAAAAACCAATCCTTTGATTACTTTTTTACTGAAAATGGAATAGATCATCAATACTCTTCACCCTATGTACCACAACAAAATGGTGTCGTAGAAAGAAAGAACAGGACCTTAGTTGAGATGGCTAGGACTATGCTTGATGAATATCAAACTCCTAGGAAATTTTTGGCTGATACAATTGCAACCGCTTGTTATGTCACAAATCATGTTTTCTTGTGTGCTAAGCTTGTAAAAACCCCATATGAGCTCCGGTTTGGACATAGGCCTAATGTTACACACTTTAGGGTTTTTGGTTGCAAATGCTTTATTAAGAAACATGGTAATCTTGATAAATTTGAAGCTAGATCTGTTGATGGCATGTTTCTTGGTTATCCATCTCATACTAGAGGCTACCGTGTGCTTTTACTTGACACTAACAAAATTGTGGAGACTTGCGAGGTTTCTTTTGATGAAGCTAGCCCAAGTACTAGCTCCGATATTGCAGGTCCGGATCCATATCCGCAGGGGGAGAGTATTTTTATTGAAGAAGATGAAGAAGTGGTGCTGCTGCCCATCATCGATATCCTATACTGGATACCTTTGCCTTTTCCGAGTGGAGGCGAGCCCGGGAAAACTCGGAAGTAAATAACGATCAAGCGGCTGATTTTGCACCACAACCAGCACCAACAGTCACTACTGCTGGTTCGGACGTTCCTCAATCAACAAGCTCTCCTAATCAAAGGTCCGAACATGAAGAAGAAGGTGCTTGTGAAGTGTCTACTCCCCTCCGAGTACTCAAAATCATCCTCCACAACAAATCATTGGAAGCTTGCATGAACGAGTCACTCGGTCCAGGTTTTGCGATCCAAACTCTCATGCTCATTCTGCTTTTGTTGCTTCTTTTGAACCCAAGGATATATCACACGCACTCACTAATGAATCTTGGATTAATGCCATGCAAGAAGAGTTAGAAAATTTTGAAAGAAATAATGTTTGGAAACTTGTACCTCCACCTCAAGGTCACACATTAATTGGAACTAAATGGGTATTTAAAAATAAGCAAAGTGGGGATGGGGTTGTAGTTAGGAATAAAGCTAGGTTGGTTGCTCAAGGTTTCACTCAAATTGAAGGTCTAGATTTTGATGAAACATTTGCTCCTGTTGCTAGATTAGAAGCTATAAGAATTTTATTAGCATTTGCTGCATCTAAAGGTTTCAAGTTATATCAAATGGATGTTAAAAGTTCTTTTCTTAATGGCTACATAGAGGAGAAGGTTTATGTTAAGCAGCCACCGGGTTTTGAAAATCCAAATTTTCCTAATCATGTTTACAAACTGTCCAAAGCCTTGTACGGTCTAAAACAAGCCCCTAGAGCATGGTATGATAGGTTAAAAACATTCTTACTTGAAAAGGGGTTTACCATGGGCAAGGTTGATAAAACTCTTTTTGTACTTAAGCATGGCAATGACTCATTATTCGTTCAAGTGTATGTGGATGATATTATCTTTGGTTGTGCTTCTCATGATCTCGTGTCCAAGTTTTCAGCTATGATGAGTTTAGAATTTGAGATGAGTATGATGGGAGAACTCACATACTTTTTGGGGCTGCAAATCAAGCAAACAAAAGAAGGAATTTTTGTGCATCAAACTAAGTATAAAAAGGACCTTCTTAAGCACTTCAACATGGACAAATGCAAGCCTCTTCGGACACCAATGGGAACAGCAACAACACTTGAACTTGACGAAGATGGTGACCCGGTCGATAAAAAAGAATACAGAACTATGATTGGATCACTTTTGTATTTCACGGCGTCAAGACCAGACATACAATTTAGCGTATGTCTTTATGCATGTTTTCAAGCTTCTCCACGTGCTTCACATCACCAAGCCATCAAAAGGATTCTCAGGTACCTACATGGAACTCAAGAATTTGGCATTTTTCTTCCTTCTTCCTCAACTGTTTCTTTGAAAGTTTTTTCGGATGCTGATTTTGGGGGTTGTAGGATTGATAGGAAAAGTACTTCGGGTGCTTGTCATTTCCTTGGTAATTCACTTGTTGCTTGGTCCTCTAGAAAACAAAGTTCAGTTGCACAATCCACGGCCGAATCTGAATATGTAGCTGCGGCTAGCGCTTGCTCACAAATTCTTTGGATTGTTCAAACACTTAAGGACTATGGGGTTGATTTAGATAGTGTTCCACTGTTTTGTGATAACACTAGTGCAATTTGTATTGCTAAAAACCCCGTGAAACACTCTAGAACTAAGCACATTGACATTAGGTATCACTTTCTTCGTGATAATGTTGAAAAAGGAAACATTGTGTTTCACCATGTCGATACCGAACAACAATTGGCTGATATTTTTACAAAACCTTTTTATTTCACTCATTTTTGTTTCATTCGTAGTGAAATAGGGGTTATGCATCCTCATGGCTTAAATTGAGGGGGAGTTTTTGAAACTTTGAAAGTCTATGTGTGAATCTGAAACTAAAATAATATGAGCATAGTATTTCATACATATATGACTTTGTGATTCCTTTTACAGGCTGAAAGTTCTTACTACATTACTCATGTTATACATTTTATAGTTTTTGCCATGACTAGTAATTGGAATAATTACTTACACTAAATCTGGTCATGATCAAACTTTCTTGCTGTTTTGAACTTGTTGCGTGCTCACAAGTGCTTTTAATCATAAAAAATTAATCAAGTGATCAGCTCACATGTTGAGTTTTCAAATAAAAAATTGAGAAAAGATGCATGCATCGCACTTCTTCTTTTGAGATTGCTTATCATTACACTAAGATATGAACTTGGAAGGAATTGTGTATGACTAAAACCATGTCCTTAAGCTTCTGATTGTCAAATGACATAGGCTTGGCTTGGTTGGTTAGAATAAGGCTGATGCGGCATATAATCTCTTGCAAATATCATATGATCAACTTTGTGCCTTAAATGATTATGAATAATAAAAATGCAGCAACAAGTGTCATGTTTTCAGGTTTTGAAATAGTTGAGTAAGGGAGATCATGACTTGCTTAAACTGAAAAATACATTTGATCTCTAGGATGGCTTACACTACTTTATGTATCTCATTGATGTGATAGTGTAAGTAACCTGATAGTATGACTTGGATGAGCTTTGTTTTGTATGTATATGTTATAATATGCTCATAACAATTAAAAATTTCTCCTTTGAACCTTGCTGAATACATTGTCAAAGGGGGAGAAATATGTATAAGGAGAGATTTTTTTAACACTTTGCATATGTTATACACTTTCTTCCTTCTCTGATTTTAAAAAATGGGGAGAAATTAATAAAGGGGGAGAAATGAGTTTTCAAAGCTTTTCAAAACTTTTCATAAGCCAATGTTCGAATTTTAATTGGTGTTGCCAATGCATTCATCAAGGGGGAGATTGTGAGACCTATGTGTGCTGAATACATTGGCAATTAGGATAAAAGTTAGCATTAACATTCAAAGTTTTGAATATTGCCAAAACATTCTTCGTTGGCAAGGTCCGGAGAGCTTCTGTGAGGTCCGGAGCTTGTTTTTTAGGGAGCTCCCGTGAAGTTCAACTCGTAGAACTGCAGCGTCTTGTTTTTGCTTTTAACTCGCAATGTTTCAAACTTGCTTTACGGGAAGGTTTGCTTAGTATTAATTTGCTAAGTTTTTGGTGTGTTTTGGTGGTTATGGCTGTTATCATTTGATATGGTTTGCAACATGCTTATGTGACGTGCTCATGTAAGGTGTTGTGGTTTTCGAACTAACGTGAGTCAAGTCGAGGACTTGTACTCGGAAGAATTGGTTGTTTATTCATGTGCAGGTGTTGCTTGAGTTCAAGACATGGCTGGTGACGATCCTTGGACTAGTCCCAGGGAGGAGATGAGGTTCCAACAACAAAGTTCGGGAGGAGCTGTGGTTGAGTTGATCGGGAGGTCGCGCATCATGTTTGGATCAAGGGCAGTGCATATGAAGGTTGCGTGTACGTCGTTGGAAGGTGTTTGCACGTGTGCAAGGAGTGCATGGACGTGGTAAAATTGTTCCAAGGCGTGATGAAGAGAAGTGGATGTAAAGAATTGGTCGGAAAGGTCCAACCGGCTGGATTGCGTACTCAGGCTGAGGCTGAGTCGGATATGGCTCAAATATGGAAGATTTGAATTGGTTATGATAGGATTTCGTGCTAGGCACGAAGTTGAGTTGTTTTAGGAATGTTTAGGACGTTCCTAAGGTGTTTGGAAGTCTCACGATTGCTTCTGTCTGCGAATAGGAGAGTCCTGAGCAGTTATGGTAAGTTAGGATACGAGTCCAATTAGGAGTAGGAGTCCTAGATTGGATTGATTAGCCTGAGGGCTGGCTATAAAAGCAAGGGAGGCCAGAGCTCTCGTGGGTAGAGAACTTTGGGCTGTTCCTCTTGTGTTTCTATTGAATAAAGTTCATAGTTTCGAGGAGCTTTTGTGCCTTGTTCGTCCGATTTGTTTTTCGTCAAGTCTTTCTCGCCGAGTTTCTGGACAGACCGACGTTGCTTCGGTATTTCGTTCATAACTCGACTTTTACAGATCCGATTGACGTGATTCTTTTTGGGTTGTCTTCACAACTCAAGTATATATCATCTGTGAAATTTTCACGAGCTTCAGATCTGTAGTTTTTGAGATACACGAGTTTCTTTGAAGCGTTGCAGATCTGTTTTATATCGGGTAGAACAGATTGATCTCCGTTTAATGTTTTGATCGTATCTCAAGTTTTACTTCGCGTTTTCAAGTGATTCTTGTTGCATTAGATCCGTGACTTGATTCTCTACCTCTCTACTTGATTTGTCACGGTTGAACACGTTTGAAAACACTTGAACACAGGGTTTCTTTAACCGATTGATTTTTTGCTGAGGAGTTTTTATTGTTTCCGCTGCGAAAAGTTTTAATCTACCATTCACCCCCCTCTGGTAGCTTTTCACGTGCTCTTCGATCCTACAAAAATAAAATTCAGTTGCACAATCTACAGCCGAATCTGAATATGTAGCTGCAGCTAGCGCTTGCTCACAAATTCTTTGGATTGTTCAAACACTTAAGGACTATGGGGTTGATCTATATAGTGTCCCACTATTTTGTGATACCACTAGTGCCATTTGCATTGCTAAAAACCCCGTGCAACATTCGAGAACAAAGCACATTGACATTAGGTATCACTTTCTCCGTGATAATGTTGAAAAAGGAAACACTGTGCTTCACCATGTAGATATCGAACAACAATTGGCTGCCATTTTTACAAAACCTTTGGATTTCACTCGTTTTTGTTTCATTCGTAGTGAAATAGGGGTTATGCATCCTCATGGCTTAAATTGAATGGGAGTTTTGGGAAGTCTATGTGTGAATCTGAATTTAAAATAATATGAGCATAGTATTTCATACATATATAACTTTGTGATTCCTTTTATATGCTGAAAGTTCTTACTACATTACTCATGTTATATATTTTGTAGTTTTTGCCATGACTAGTAATTGGAATAATTTTTTACACTAAATCTGGTCATGATCGAACTTTCTTGCTGTTTTAAACTTGTTGCATGCTCACAAGTGCTTTTAATAATGAAAAAAATAATCAATCAACTATTCACATGTTGAGCTTTTATGTTCAAATGAAAAATTGAGAAAAAGATCAAGAGAATATGCATGCATCGCACTTCTTCTTTTGAGATGGCTTATCATTGCACTTTGATATGAACTTGGAAGAAGTTCTGTATGACTAAAACCATGTCCTTAAGCTTCTGATTGTCAAATGACATTGGCTTGGCTTGGTTGGTTAGAATTAGGCTGATGCGGCATATAATCTCTTGCAAATTTCATATGATCTGAATTTGTGCTTGGAAAAATAATTAAATGCAGCAACAAGTGTCATGCTTTCAGGTCTTGACATAGTTAAGTTTGTGAGATCATGACTTGCTTAAATTGAAAATTACACTTGATCTCTAGCATGGCTTACACTACTTTATGTATCTCATTGATGTGATAGTGTAAGTTACTTGATAGTATGGCTCGGATGAGCTTTGTTTTATATGTATATGTTATAAATATGCTCATAACCATTAAAATTTCTCTTTTGAACCTTGCTGAATACATTGTCAAAGGGGGAGAAATTGATCATACATTGCATGATTCACAAGTGTTTTTGCACGATTCTTCTCAGGGGTTTTTTGTTTTTCTTCTCATTTTATTTCTGATTTACAAAGGGGGAGAAATATGTATAGGGGGAGAACTTTTTGTTTTGACATTTCTTTCTCATTTGATTGTTTTCAAAACTTTTCATGTGAATAACCCAATGTTCGGATTTTAAGTGGTGTTGCCAATGCATTCATCAAGGGGGAGGTTGTGAGACCTATGTGTGCTGAATACATTGGCTATGACGATAAAAGTTTCGAATTCTGCCAAAACACCCTTTTTGTCAAGGTCCGACTCTAGGTCTGAGCTCCGACAAGATCCGACGTAAGGTCCGACTTGCTATATATGGCTAGGTCCGACATGTGTTTGGTTAGCTCTGGTGGTAGGTCCAACTAGCTTCAATAAGTTTCGGTGTTAGGTTCTGCTAGCTTTGGTAAGCTCCGGCTCAAGGTCCGGTTAGCTTTGGCAAGGTCCAGAGCTAAATCGCAATGGTTCTGTTTTTACCATGCAAATGTTTCGAACTTGCTTTACATCTATGGAAAGTTTGCTTAGTATTCTTTTACTAAGTTTTTGAAGTGTTATGGCTATTTACGGTGGTTAACATTTTGCTATGGTTTGCAAATTGTTTATGTGAGGTGTTCATGTAAGGTGTTGTGGTTTTTGGAACTAACGTGAGTCAAGTCGTGGACTTGTGCTTGAAAGTATTGGTTGTTTATTCATGTGCAGTTGTTGCTTGAGTTCAAGATATGGCTGGTGACGGGATCCATTGAACTAGTCTTAGGGAGAAGATGAGGTTCAACATCCAAGTTCGGGAGGAATTGTGGTTGAGTTGATCGGGAGGTCGCGCAGCATGTTTGGATTAAGAACAATGGATATGAAGGTATCGTGGACATCGTTGGAAGGTGTTTGCATGTGTGCAAGGAGTGCATGGACGTGGCAACATGGTTCCAAGGCATGATGAAGAGATGTGGACGTAAAGAATTGGTAGGAAAGGTCCAACCGGCTGGATTATGGACTCAGACTGCGGCTGAGTCGGTTATGGCTAAAATATGGAAATATTTGAGTTGGTTATGATAGGATTTCATGTGGGACACGAATTTGAGTTGTTTTAGGAATGTGGGATACATTCCTAAGGTGTTTTGAAGTCTTAAGATTGCTTCTATCTGCGTATAGAAGAGTCTTGAACAGTTATGGAAAGTTTCGATTCAGAAACTGAGTAGGATTAGAATCCTAGTTTGAATTGGGTTGGCCTCCGGGCTGGTCATATAAGGAAGGGAGGCCAGAGCTCGTGGCAAGAAGATCTTGGGTTGTTCCTCTTATGTTTTGATCAATAAGATTCGTAATTTAGAGGAGCTTTTGTGCCTTGTTCGTCCGACTTGTTTTTGTCAAGTCTTTCGTGTCGAGTTTCTGGACAGCACAACAGTGCTTTGCTGTTTTGATCATAACTCGAGTTTTACAGATCCAATTGACGTGATTCTTTTTGGGTTGTCTTAACAACTTGATTATATATCATCTGTGAAAATTTCACGGTGTGACGCCCTCAATTTCGTGGAAAAACCACGGAACCGAGAACTGATGCATATGTGTGCCCAGGATGTTCATCACACATATACACCTCATCCACAAACTGAATTTCAGAATATATATATATATATAACCACGAATAACATAGTTTATTACAATGTTTCATTAGTCTTGGACTCATGCTAACAGTGGAAGTCTTAATCTAACAGCGGAAGTCTTTATTCTAGCAGCGGAAGTCTTCTAACTAATGCGGAAGCAGTCTAAGCAGCAGCGGCTCCATCTCTACTCCATCTCCACAGGCAAGGTTCAGGACAGATTACACGCCTAATGCTCCAATTGGTCTTCATAGTAATCTTCTCCTGTTGGTGATGATGAAATAATAATGCAAGTTTGAGTACAATGATGTACTCAGCAAGTGCGGGAAAATATGATATGTAGCTCACAACAAGGTAGGTATAAAAAGGCTCATTGCAGAAAGCAAAGTTATTTATCAAAACCATGATAAAACAACAACTTAATTTTTAAGTGAACATAATCCCAATATGTATTAAAATACCAATCATACCTCCATTATGTTCATCACTTTGCATGTCCCAACCAGACATTAATCAACCTCATTCTTGCTCACGAATACCTTCTCGTATTCGCTACCATCTCACGAATACCATCTCGTATTCGCCACCATTTCATCTCATAAACAATTCCGTCTCACACCGAGACCAATCTCGTTGCCATGACTCAACAGTCATGCAACCAATCTAATCACCCGGACACAACAGTCTCCAAAAAAAAAACCAAAATCAAACCGTAACCAAAACCTTCCCAAAATAACCATCCAACTAATCATGGAAGTTGGCCAGGCGCTCGTGACCCTAAGCTCGGCTATCACGACAATTTTAAGACTCTGCAGAGTTTGCACCTCTTTACCCACAAGTTTGTGATTTCGTCACCCGTCGGCGACTGCAGAACCTCCATTACACCAGTACACAACCGTCGGTGTATGACCAAGAGATCACAAAATAGCCTTTACAAAGGGGCTACTAGATGTATGGACTCACTAAGGTTTCACCGGCAGGCTAGAATCTCCAATTCTCCCACCCACGGGCCCCCCCTTGTGCCATGCAGTTCCCAGGGCAGTCCTCACTCGACTCCCATCCCCCGTGCCTTCCACGGTCCATAACAATCTAGTAACTTACGTAATTACTTAGCTAAGCCGCACCCATAATTGGCCTTGTGGTGGCACTGTTATCCTGGCATGTGCTCGCATGAACCGTCCTTAGATCTACGGCAAGTAAACCACCTTCTCATGCTACCTCATTCACAAAGCCGGCTTGCCTAGATCTCCTTCCGATCCATGTTCATTAACAACATCAGTTCCTCAATATTCTTACGAGTGCAGTTAGCTAGACACATCTATCTCGCTTCCCGTAATCCCTTGGACTCAGCGAAGCATAAAAGTGAAAACCATACCCGACTCATAAATTTCCCTGGCGACAAGGATGGTTTAACCAAAACTAGTAAACTCCTATAAAAGGGTTTCCCATCATGTTTGACTCAGAACACACACCTTTTCGCAAAAACAAAATAGTTTCCCAAAACATAGGATCAATATGGTCAAGGGGCACTTGCCTTGTTCTGGCTGTCCTATTTCTCAAAATCTTGTTGTTGTAGTCCGTCGTAGGTAGCCCCCTGAGCTTGTCCTTCTATACACGATCACGCACATACAAGATCTACAACAATCAATATCATGCACAAACTTTAACTAGATGCGATGATGCTTATGCATGTTAATCCTATGATGCACTTTAGTTTGTACGTGTTCTTGCATGGTTTGCATGGATTTTACGATGAACAGAGGTGTTCGGATCAAATGTGGACATGGCGATGATCTTGACTCTAGATCAAACCGATCAACACGTGATCTGTCCACGAAAAAGCTTCTGTTCGAAAGGAATCAAAGAACAGATGCAAAGAAAATGTGATGATGTCATAAGGTAGTATTGGAGACCTACCTTACATTCTCCTTGGTCTCGGGGTCCTTCTCCTAGCAAGACAGATCGTTGGGGCTCTCTTCTGACGATCTCTCGTGACTGAACTCCGGTGAAGGGTTTTACTCGGCGAGCTGGGGCTAGGGCTCTAAGTCGTCGGCTCAGGAGGTGGAAAAGAAGTTTGTGGTTTCGGCCAAAGGTTCTGGGTTCTATTTATAATCGGGGGGAGAAGAGTCCTAATCTGATTGTATTTCGAATAAGAGTCCTATTCAAATTGTCGTCAAATCTTAACAACTTATCTTTAGTTGATTTGGTGCGGTAACATTGTGGAATTCATGTTGGTTTCCTCCCGTACCGGTATTCCCACGCGTACAGAAGCAAAAACTGCTCCAGAACTCGTTACCTCCGTGGTGATGAGCTCCGGAAGCTCCACGTGTCCATCGCGGGCCTGGTCTCCCCTTTCCGCAAAAACGAGCTCCGGTTGTGCCGCGTGTCAGGCAGACGAGACCTCCCTCTTCCTCAGAGGTGAGCTCCGCGTGTGCCACGTGTCTGGTGGGTCGAGACCTCCCCTCTCAAAAGAGGCGAGCTCCGCGAACGCCACGTGTCAGTTTCCGGACCTCCCTTCTTTTCGGAGGTGAGCTAGGTTATTGCCACGTGTCCTAGCTGCTCCAGACTTCCTTTCTCCTCAGAGACAGGCTCCGAGGTTGACATGTGTCCTATAGTGACGGACCTCCCGGAGGTGAGCTCCGGTGGTGACACGTGTCTAATAGAACCGGACCTCTCGGAGGTGAGCTCCGGTGGTGACATGTGTCTAATAGAGCCGGACCTCTCGGAGGTGAGCTCAGAGATCGACACGTATCCCGCGTGATGGTCCTCTGTTTTCCACGGTGACTAGCTCCAAAGGTGACATGTGTCCTGCAGGGTCGGACCTTTCCCCATTTGCGGGGTTGAGCTCCGGACACGCCATGTGGCCAGGGGCCCGCAGAAAATGTCTACGGCGCTCTAGGCGAACTGAAATTGGCTCCTTTTGGCTATCTTTTGATTCTTCTCTGTTTCAATATTATAAAAATGTTTATGAAACATGAATATATGCAGAAATCAAAAAATGAGGGTGTCACACACGGTCATTGGATTTGTAGTTTCTGATATACACGAGTTTCTTTGCAGTGTTGCAGATCTGGTTTTTACTCGAGTAGAAAAGATTGACCTCATTTGATCTTTCGATCATAACTTGAGTTTTTCTTGACGGATTTCCATGATTCTTGTTGTCGTGTCATCAGAGTGACGTTCGGGCGGATGGCCCCTGAGACACGCATCTCCGCCGAAGCCGTCTTGAGGAGTAGCGGGCGATCCGGAGTTGTTGGGCACATGGCAGCACCGGAGCCCTCCCACGCTGGAGGTCGGATCCGGAGCCACAGGACACATGGCACATCCTGAGTCTCCCCCAGGGGGAAGGTACACCCGGAGTCAGTGCCCACGAGGCAGCACCAGAGGCCTCCATGCTAGGGTTCGGATCTAGATCTGCAGGATGCATGGCATCTCCGGAGCCCTCTCTGGATTGGCGGTGTGGCTCGGAGGTTCCGGGCACGTGGTAGTGCGGCAGCCCTCCTTGGTGGAGGATTGTGCCCGACACTACAGGACATGTGTCGGCTCCCGAGCCACCCTCGGCCGGTAGTCTAGCTCAGAGCCTGAAGACATGTTGCAACCCTAGGACAGCCCATGAGGCCAAGAGCACGTGGCTTATGTTGGGACCCTCCTAAGCTGGGAAGGCAGGGCCCAGGTGCTTTTTACCCACTACGCGGGGGTACCCGGTTCGCAGGGTACCGACACCGTCCATGTGCCTTCCCGCCTCCGCTAGCGTAAACGACTTGAGGGACGATTTGCGCGTTCTCCCAATCGTACCCTTCGCCGTGTATCCTCACGGCCTCTCACCCATACTTTTCCTAAAATAAGTAAAATTGCATATTAGTAACAACAAATTAGTAACAATTGAATTGATAAGTTTTGATAACTTACCAGTCGATCGACCGTGACCTGACTGCACTCCCTAGGTTGGGATGAGTCCTTATGACCCCGCTTCCAGACTTGAGTGTCGGTCGGTACCTGACTGGTCGCGCGCTCCTGCAGATATGTGTTAGTATGCTAATTATATTATGAAGACATACAAAGAAGGGTTATTATTCTTACCATGCATTTAACCAAACGCACATGGCCATCGGGGCCATAAGAGTGCTTTGAGTCTGAACCTTTGCATCCATGAGCCCTCGTGGACTTAGCAATGAAAGCACCGCTGGCCGGCATCTGGCAGAGAGCTCGGTATTGCTTCGGGGCGACCCTCTAGCCAGGAAATACTTACCTGCACATATTTATTATGTCATTGAAATACCATTTACATAACTAAGTATTGAAATAATTGAGCACAAACAACTTATCTCCATGTATTGCTCCTCTGTCAAGTACGTGTCTAAGGCCCTCCTAAACGGCCTCGACTGGTACTCCTGGTGCCGCTTGAGGTACTTGTTCACGTCTTGAATACGAGCGTACGATAACGCTTGCGTTACAAGCTTCTGTGCGTTCTAGTTGAACACGGCTCTACCATGGTCCAACATGCTCTCGCTCGTGTCCTCTAAACGGTACCTCAGCTATAAGAAAACAAATATTGAAGAGATATGCATTAACAATTGAATCAAGTTGAAGAATAATAATTTAGAAAATTTTATTAAGCAGACTTACCATAAAATCCACCAACACAGCCCCCTGAAGGTTGTTGTGCGCCTCGTGAGAAACATGAGCGTAGTCATCCCACGACGTCGCAGGGACCCCGTCGATCACACCGGGATAGCGCGGACACACTACAGACCCGATGCAACTAGACACCTGTCTGTGGTGCCCCTGACCCGTGAAAGAGTAGTCGTACTAGGAGCTACAAGGATTTAGCGAACTTATTAATGTACCCACAAACAAAAGAATCTGAAAGTTGAATATTATGTGATAGTTTGCTTACGTGTCTCCGACCGGACGAATAGTAACCCGCTCCGTAGGAACTAGAGAAGGAGACACAAAGTGCGTCCTCCTCGTCCGCCGCCTCTGCTCTAGGACCACGTCTGGTGACCCGAAAGGCTGCTCACCACTGGAGCCCGAAGGCTCCACGCTAGGCGCCTCCGAGGCAGCCATAGACAACCCCGAAGGATGTGGCGGCGCCCTAGCCTCTGACTCTAACTCAGATGACTCCGAGACAGACTGCAAAATAGAAGGATTGATACGAATAGTTAATTGCTAAGTGATATATAAGATAACGTAATTTCCAATGAAAATGTACCTCCGCGCGTTGTAAGGCCACAGGTCTGCTCGCTAGGTCTGGGACATGTATCAACAGCTGAGAGCGTCTGCTCTCACCTGACGAACTACCCCTAAAAAGGGTGTCTCGTGCCTCCCTGAGGAAGCCCCTAGCCCCCTTACCTTTTCCCTTCTCTGATGATATCTTGTCGTTAGGAGTAATTGATAAATATGTGTAAAAGCCCAAGAAAAGGGACTTGCAAAAACTTTTCATCACCTCACAACAACACAGTTTTTGTTGTGGATATCTTGTGAAAAATGGTGAAGGGCAAGTAACCTCCATCAAAAGAGTGATTAGAGGGGAAATCCCTAACTGTCACAAAGTAGGATTTCTACACATGAACATGAGAGGTTAAACTCACCCCTAGGACTTGAAAAGTCTTGGGGAGGTTCAAGCCAAGTTTCATGCAAACCCAACACTTTTTGAGGCAATTTTGGAGGCATTTGAAAAAGAGGCCAATTTGAAGGTAAATTCAAATTGCAGCAACTTTTATCACTTACATTCAAAAGTTAGCTTCATATTCAAACTCAGCACATTTTTCTGAGTTAGCCCACCAATTTTCATTCCCATTGGAGTTTATCTTGTCGGGAGCTAAATTTGCAATAATTCAAAACTGAATTTGAATTTCAGTTTAAACATGAAGCAAATTTAGCCAAACAAAGTATAGATTTGGGAATCAAATTCAAATCAAAACTTGGGGGCTAAGTCTCACATTCAATTGTGAGTAGCTGAGGATATTTTGGCACAAACAGAATTGAGAAAAATTGGAAAAAGAATTAAAGGGGAGGCCCACATGTCAGAAGTCTTAACAGAGAAGTCTCCTCGGGTGATTTTTCCTCGGCCGAAGTCGAGCACGCCAGCGCGACCGCGCTCCGAACGCCAGCAGCGCTCGGGCATCCACCTCACGGTGAAAAACCGCGGCTAAAAGGCCAGCGCACGAGCTGTTTCGCCCCTTCTTCGGTCTCCCGAGTGAAAACGAGCTGATACCAAGCCGTTCTCCCGTGTCCGCGCAAGCACTCAGCGCCGCCGCCTCGGATCGCCGGCGACCGGCCGCTCCTGATGTTTTCACGCGCCGCCAACAGAGAAGAAAAGGTGTGCCTACTTGTGCTGAAGCCGTAGGAGGAAACAGTGCGCCAGTTCCAGCGATGTAGAGAGAGAATTCCTGATTTTCCTCCTCGGTACATGTTAGGGTTAGAATTCGGGCTATGGCGAAATTTGTTGCACAGGAGCAACCCCCGATCAAGATATAGCGTACACACGCTCTAGAAGACCTAGCGCACCTCCTCGATCAAGTAGCAGCCAGTTCCATGCACTAGGGCCGTAGTTATGTCAAAATTTTGACTCGGCGGTGGAGAACAGGGCACCTCACTGGTGAGGTCGTAGTTGCAGTCGTTTTCACGGGGATCGGTGCCCATGTCCGTGATCAGCAGGTGTCAGCGGAGCTCCCCGAGCAAACCACGTCGAAAAAGATGCAGGGGACGCCGAGTTCGACGTCGTCGATGAGCTCCCGGCCGCTGTTACCGCCGGGAGCACGGTTCCGGCCGTTGTCAAGCTCTGGTGAGGGCACCACCGTGTTCCCCAGGCCGAGATAGGCACAGGCGGCGAGTTCCGTCGGAGGTCGGGCAGCAGAACGCCCGGTGGCGAGTGTTCCGGCGAGGTGGGCGGCGGGGAGCCGCGGGAGCGCGAGGTTGAAGAAGCCTGGCGGGCCCCGCGTGGCGGTCTCTGCCGAGAGCACCCTGGATTTGCTGCGGCACCGGGATCCCGTGCGACTGCGCAGGTGATTCTGCGAGCTCCTGTGTGGGTTAGCTGGGAGGCTGACACGTAGCCCGGGGACCCCACCTGACAGTTTAAACTTTATTCGAATTTCCAGATTTGGTTCAAACTTCAAATGCATATAACTTTTGCTAGGAAGCTCCAAATCCAATGAACCAAATTTTGCTGAACTCAGAATTCTGAGTAATTTCCAGCAATACAAATTTCAGCTCATGAAACCTAATATTTTTCCAGAATTAGTTCCCTGAAGTTTAAACTGTTGGGAATTTTATCTGGAGAATTACTTCATGAAAAATTCTGAAATTTGGCTAAGAGGTTCATTGGAAAATCCTTGAGTCACAGAAAAAGTTTCAGACTCATCCAAGTTCACTTAGTCCCCCTAATGGGGTGATTAAGAGAACTGCCCTGAGAAAATAGAAAAATGTACAGAAACATTTTTCAGATTTTCTCAAATTTTAATTAGGGCATAACTTTCAGTAGAATTCTTCAACTGACATGAAACCAATTCCATTAGAACCATATTAAATTATAGTTTCCAGAAAGTAATGGTTGGAGCCATGAAAACCCCTGGAATTGTTTAGATGCTCAAATATTGACCAAATGGGCTCTTATTTGTACAAGGTTCAAATGAACTTTGTTTCAAATGAAACTTGGTCAAGACTCGGGTTAGGACCCTACCAAACCACCATAAAAATTTCAGAACTAAAAGGGAGGGGCTATCTAGAGTTATTAGTAATCATGTATTCAAGTTACACATTGCATTTAAATTGACATGTAGTATTTCATTAACGTGTAGTCGCTGAAGGCGAGGAGACTCCGGAATTACTTGACTTCCTCCTTCTGGACGAAGACTTAACCCCTGACCAGCAGCAACAAGGCAAGCCCCGATTTGCAGTAACCTTCTTTATAAAGTTTTTTCTTTGTTCACATGTCTAGTGTGAAGTATAAATGTGCATTAGGTGTAGGAGGAATGGAACCCCACTTGCATAACCAGAATTTTTCCCTAAGAGTGAGGGTAGTGTCTAAGACCTCAAGTAGACAGGCTCTGCTTAATGATTCATAGGACTTCGGTACAAGTCGAGTAGTTGGAATCTACTCGTGAGTTAGGTTTGGGACACACGGGTTTGGTTCGAGTGATGTGAGATCACTTTAGTAATGAAAATGAGACTAGGCAGGGGCTAGGGCGCAGCAAGGGGAAGTCTTGTGTGCGCAGCCTTGTCCGTGTCGATTGAGGACCGATCCGTGTGCGGCCCTGCTGAACAAGTATTGAACATACCGAAGGCATATCGGATATATGGGCCCCGATAAACCGATGTAGCATAAACTTCCGGGCGTCGAGGCATAACGCACCGATTTATAGGTGTAGGCTGAGGGCAGCAAGGTGGAAATCTGCTAACGGGCATAGCGAGATGCTCCGTGTAGGGAACCTCCTGCTCCTTTCGGTGCGACCGGTTCGACGTTTGGGTTGTTGGGTGAAAGGTTGTCCCGTACGACATCGAGTGAGCATGCTGGGCAGCTCCACGGGTGGGCGTACGTGACGTGCTCTTTGGGTTTCCCTGCAGGTGTATATCGAGTCGATTCGCTGTCCCTCACGGTGACGAGTACCGCTTGTTCACTGCGTCGTAACGTAGATAATTTATGGAATGTTATGATTAAATACTTCTGTTATGATATAATTGTATTACTACATGTGTGCCACCAAATATTGCTGACTAAATTTCAGATTCCCGAACTGTTAACTTGTGGCTAAAAGATGAACTAAGGATGAACTTGTAGGCGTGTCCATTTAATGCACTGTTACTATCCTATGTTCATTGTACACCTCATGTAGAGTTTCATGCCTAGGTGAGTCGGTTAAGTTTTGTTGAACCATCGTGCTCACGGTTGCTGCTTAAGTATTTTTAAGGTGAGGAGCCACCCACGGACTCGGAGTACGAGTTCACCGGCGAGGGTTACCCTCCGTCGGGGACCACAGCTGAGTGGGAGCCGTACACGCCGCGCTGAGCTGAGGAGTGCAGCCAGTGTTGGCTGCCCTAGGGCTGGGCAGCCGACTTTTGCTAGATAGACGGGCGTGAGTTGTATAGTGTAGACTTCCGCTGTGTAACATAAATAGTAGCTTGTAACTGAGTAGTGTACTACTTTGTACCGTTCAGTTGTTTTCCCATGTAATATATTGTGTTCTTATGACGTTTGCTGTCAGGTGTCGCATCAGCCGGCACCACCCTCTACGATCCTGGATGAGCGGATTCCGGTCCGCCACAGCCTGGTATCAGAGCTGCATTGGGGATGGCACAGTACTTAAGGACTATATTACGGGAAAACTTAGGTTTACGGTGAGGATCCGGTAGTTTGTCCAAGTAAGGACTATATTAGCATAGTTACTTAAAGTGGCAAGACTAACCTATGTGTTATAATTCTGAATTTTGATTATATAACGGCACACCTGCGCTTTGGTAAGAATGGTAAGGAACGCCACCGAAAGTGGTTCAGTTTTGGTTAGCTCCCCTGACGAGGAACGTGGTTCAGGGATTGGTCTCACAGCTTGGTGTGAGACGTCAATATGAAACTCTTGGACTCTTCATGTTCCTGAGTTCATATGAAACGCTTGTAACACCCCAAAACCTGTTAAGAGGGGAATTTAAAAATTTTTGGACGTATTGCATGTGGTGCAGAAATTCAAATTAAAATTGGAATTCAAATTCAACTCAAAACTTAAAAGAAAAAGAAAAAGAAAAAGAAAAAACAAAAACCTCGGCCAGTGGGCCGAAACCCACCAGCCGGCCCACCCGCCCCCGCGCCAGCCCGCAGCTGCGCGCTCCCCTCTCCCTCTCACTGACATGCGGGGCCCGTGTGTCATCCCTCACCTCCCGCTGGCGCCAACAGCCGGACTCTTCCACGCGCGCCCGATCGCAACCGACTCAGGAATTCCGCGTCCCCAGCGCGACTCCCGGTCCGGACGACTCCGGCTCGATCTAAACAAACACGCCGCCCTCCCTCGTCTATAAAAACGCCGGCATCGCCCCGTTTTTTCCCCACGATCAGCTGTTTTTCCTCCCGGTGAGAACCGAAGCTCCGATCACCGATTTCTCTCGATCTCTGCTCGGATTTTCCGATCTAACGTGCCGATCGTGTTCCACCGCCTCCGGGGAATCACGCAGGTGCAGAAAACTCGGTGGTTTGCGCTCTAGGCACAGCTCCGACGAGCACTGCAGCGGTTCCACCTCGGACCTCGATGCCGACCGCCTTCCAGGACCTCCGAGCTCAAGAAAAACCCCGAGGTGAGATCCCCGACCTCCTCTCTACCGATCTATGCCATGAAATTCCAGTTTTAGGAAGAATAGACGAAGATCCGAAGTTTTCCGGCGAGATCGCCGCCTCCCGCCGCCGCGTGCCGCCGGGCAGCGCCGCCCGCGCACGGTCAGGGCGACGTGGCCGCTTGTGCGCCGTCTATTTTAAATCGCATGGTAGAATTAAAACCCGCGCGTACCGGTTCGGCGATCTAATCTGAGCCATCTGTTTTAAATCGGACGGTCCACGTCGGCCCTGCATTATAAAGGCCAGGGTTCTTACGCGCAACCCCCTTGGGATCTCAGAAAACACGAGCTAGCCCCAGAAACTTCTGATCTAGCCCCTGGAACTTCAGAAATTCATGTAAATTCATTTAAAAATCAGTTTTAGCCCTGGACTTAATAAAAATTAGGAAAACCACTCTGTTATGTGTAGTTAGACCCCTGGAAATTTATGAAATAATATAATAGACCCTGTAGTGGGGTGAGTTTACCTTTTTAACCCTATATGATATTAAATTTAGGAATTTGAATATGTGATTAGGATTTAAAATTTAAAAGGTGAGGCAAACACATTGTAAATTCAAATTTAAACTCTCCTAGCACTTGGAAAACTATAGAATGAGTTAAAAATAGATTTTAAGCTGAAATGAATCTGTCTAGTTGATTGTTCATATTTATTAGTTATAGAAACATATTTTAGGCTAGGAAATAATTCTAAAAATTGGTCAAATAAATTTAAATTAGTTCACATCAGAGGAGAAGTTCAAAAATATATTATTTAATATTTTAGATCAGAACCTATTCTGTTTAGATGATGTGTCTTACTATTTTCATAATAAAGTTCACATTTAGGCATAGAAAATAAATCTGAAAATATAAGAAAATAGGTATGCATAACTAGAAAATGATAAATGAAGTTTCCAAATCCAAAGATTTCAGTTTAGGATTTGGTAGAAGATCTGAAAGCCCATTTGGAGTAGGAAAGTACCTTCCATGCAAACTGGATAGTTAAGAAGTATATTAATTTAATATAAAGAATTTGTTGAAATTGGAAATTCATATATAGTGTGCAAACAGAAATCTGAATACAAAAGTTAAAAATTATATACATATGTTTAAAAAGTGCATGTAGGCTAAAAATGAACACATCTAGAGTAACCACAACACTTAGAATGTGAATGACTATCATATGTATGTATGTGTGGAGTGAAAGTGTGAACTATGTCTTATGGATTGTTGTTTTCTTTTGCTATGTGTGTTGGCATGAGTAGAACCTGCCCCAGAGCAAGTTCTTCCCTTCCAAGATCAAGACTTTCCATTCCCAGAGCAGCAGGAAGAAGGCAAGTGTCCTTGACCACTTTGATTCTATACTAGGATGTGTAGATAGAATTATTTGCATTGTCAATTGAAATACGAAACCCATGCTAGGAAGTTTCCCTAGAATTGTATTACCTTGTTTTCTTTGTAGCTTGGGTTGGGATTTATTTTATTATGTCATTCATTCATATTACTTATGCTTAGCCATGCTTAGAATGGGATAAGTGGGATATGAGATCATCAACTTGTTTACCTTACTCTTGAATGAGATATTATGAGTTATGTAGAGGTAGGGATCGAGGCAAGTTGGATGATTTGGCTGGTGCTTGGTGCACGAGACTCGGGTTTGTGTTTAATACATACCTAGATCCTAAGGACCGGTTCATGGAGTATGTAACCTTGCTTTACCGTGCCAACCACATGCTGAGATGGGGCAGCTTGGCCAATTAATTAGGTGTATCCCCGGCGTAGTATGGGTGTGTTGGATGGTGCGGGGAATAGGTGTTAGCTGGACTACCATATGAACCGTAAGGCTCAAGAGGGGGCCACTGCAGCGGGGTTAGAGCCTCTTGTATGCTGTTAGGGGTGAAACCTCAGTGGGCCCATGCTCGTTGGGAATCCCTTTGTAAAGGCTTCGTAGTGATCTTCTGGCTACACACCTAGGAAGTGTGAATGTGGTTCGTGGCCACTGGCATAATGGAGGTTCTTTTAGTCCACCCGACAACGGGGGATGAAATCACTACATGTGGGTAAAGTGGTGCAAACTCCGCAGAGTCAAAACTGTCATGATAGCCGTGCTCACGGTCAAGATCGGCTTGGACTTATTCATGATTAGAGGATGATGACCTTGGAGGTTGTGGATGTTAAGCGGGGAGCTTAACATTGGAAATAATGTTATGGTTATTTGATTATGATGATTGGATGGGAGATTGGGACCATTTCACCTGTGTAGTAATGTAGGTGCTTAATAAGCTAAGGTGGTAGGTAATAATTGCGTAGTGCTTTAACCATGAGTTCAACCTCTCCTTGCTCTAGCCATGCATGACATAACCTTTCCCCACTTGCTGAGTACCAACAGTACTCAACCTTGCATATTTGTTGGTTTAAATTGCTGCTCAGGTCAAGGGGATGATGTGGTGTTCAATGACCAAGACTTCGGACCCGAAGAAGGATTCTAGGCTCATGGAGTCCCACGGGCAACGCCTGTGATGGAGCCCACAAGAATAATATTCCTCTGCTATTTTATTTACATGTTATGAACTTATTATCGTCCATCGAAACATATGCTATGTAAGACTTATTTATATTCGACACCTGACTTGTAATAAAAGATGCTTCACTATTTGTCATCACATGTATGAGAAAATGATCCTGGCATACATGTGATATTCACTCGGTTGTTCTTCGGAGAAACCGGGTGCGATAGAAGTGGTATCGGAGCCAAGGTTGCCAGTAGGAACATGGACCTAGGTAGAAAAAGACGTATTTAAGGACCCTATTTTCTTAAAAACTATTTTACAAAGGTGTGGGTTGAAAAGTGTTATTTAATGGGGTCACTTTATTCATCTTACCCCAACTTTTATTCAAAATAGGATTTTTGTTTAAAATATTATCTAACTTAATTCTAAATGCTTTATGTTTTAGATGGTTCGCATGATCCGCACCGCTCGCAAGTCCACCGGAGGAAGAGTTCCCATAGTTGCCCTTGCCCTGAGAGAGGAGAACCGTCCGGTGACGTACCTCTCCTACGGATTGGCAGTAGGAGGCTTGTTGCGCCGTCTTCGACGCATGCTCCAAGCCGCCGGCAATACGAGCAAGTTAATCATACACTACAGCTCCACCCGGACCATCCGTGAGAAGCGGGAAGAATGTAATTCAGAAATGAGGATTATCCATGAAAATCAGCTGCTTAAGATCCACCGCTCTCCAGCTTGTCGAGCGACCCAGGTCGATGAGGAGAAGGATGTCACCTGGGAGGCCATCACCTGCCAGAGTCACATCTACCGTCGCCACCTGGACAGGACTGAGTACATGTATGACCTCCAGCGTGAGAGTGGTACAACGGAGTACAAGTACCCTCCAGTGCAGCAGGGGACTTCCCATGAGCACATGGACTTGTGCTTGGAGGATGCTGCTATGCTCAACACTCGACTGCAGGAGTGTCAGCAGGAGCTTCAGGATGTTCGTAACACCCTGAAGGAGACTGAGGCGTTGCTTCAAGCCAGCTTGAGGGTGAGAGAAAGAGGAGATGGGAATGAACTGTGTGTCACCGTAAATGACACATGGACACCTGACTCCCCAGATCGCCAGGCGAGTAGGCGTCGCCGCACTTCTCCACTAGCAGCCTCCCCACCCAAAGCGGAGTCAGAGGGCAGCCGCAATAATGAGGAAGATCCCGAGGAGCCAGCTCAGTGAAACAAGTCGTGTAGAGTCCTTCCCCATAGTTCAGCAGGTTATCGAGTAGGCGAGTCAATACCTTAGTTAATGGTGTGTTAATGTGTGGTGTGTGACGTGAGTTGTGGAAGCCATGGGCAATTGTCCACAACCTCGTCTTCAGGTTGCTTTGCTTTGATGTGTGAACCCCTATGAAATTAAAAGTGCATTTATTTTTGCGTGAGACATGAACCCTCAGAAAATAAAAATACAACAAGGTCTCAAAATTTTAAAGTTTAAACGAGTAAAATTTGTAAGTTAATACGTAATGCTTTAAATTGATATTTGGTTGATCATGATAGATGTAACACCCCAAAATCCAGTTAAGCGGGGAATTTAAAAAATTTTGGACGTATTGCATGTGTTGCAAAAATTCAAATTCAAACTGGAATTCAAATTAAACTCAAAACCGAAATGAAAAAGAAAAAAAAAAGGAAAAAATAAACCCCCCGGCCAGTGGGCCAAAACCCACCAGCCGGCCCATTTATTCCCGCGCCAGCCCGCAGCCGCGCGCCCTCCCCTCTTTCCCACTGACATGCGGGGCCCGCCAACCCTTCTTCCTTCTCGCGCCCGCGCTCGGCCGGCCGGACTCTTCTCACCTCCGAATCGAAACCGCCCCGGATCCTCGCGTATCCCAGCCGAATTTCGTTCCTGGACAGCGCAAACTCGATTACAACCGAACGCCGCCCTTCCCCGGCTATATAAACACCGACATCTTCCCGATTTTCACCCGCGATCGGCTGTTTTTCTTCCCGGTGAGAACCCGAGTTTCTCCGGCCAATTTCGCTCGATCTTCGCTCGGGATTTCTCATCTAACTCACTGATCTTGATCCACCGCCTCCGGGGAACCGCGCAGGTGTAGAAAACTCGGTGGTTTGCGCTTCAAACACAGCGCTGACGAGCCTCGCCGTGAATTCACCTCGGACCTCGTCGCCGACCGCATTCCAGGACCTCCGAGCTCAAGAAAACCCCCGAGGTGAGATCCCCGACCACCCCTCTACCGATCTATGCCATAAAATCACAGTTCTAGGAAGAATTGACGAAGAACCGAAACTCTCCGGCGAGATCGCCGCCTCCCGCCGCCGTGCGCCGTCGGGCAGCGCCGCCCGCGCTCGATCAGAGCGACGTGGCCGCTTGTGCGCCGTCTATTTTAAACCGCACGGTAGAATTTAAATCCCCGCGTACTGGTTCGACGTTATCATCTCAGCCGTTGTCACACCCGGTTTCTCCGAAGAACAACCGAGTGAATATCACATGTATGCCAAGATCATTTTCTCATACATGTGATGACAAATAGTGAAGCATCATTTATTACAAGCCAGGTGTCGAATATAAATAAGTCTTACATAGCAAATGTCTCAATGGACAATAATAAGTTCATCACAAGTAAATAAACTAGCAGCGGAATATTATTCCTGTGGGCTCCTTCACAGGCGTTGCCCGGGGGTCTCCATGAACCTAGAAACCTTCTTCTAGTCCAAAGTCTTGGTCATTATACACCACTTCATTATCTTGACCTGAGCAGCAATATAAACCAACAAAATATGCAAGGTTGAGTATCGATGGTACTCAGCAAGTGTGGGAAAGTTATGTCATGCATGGCTAGAACAAGGGGAGGTTGAACTCATGGTTAAAGCACTACGCAATTGATACCTATCACCTTAGCTTATTAAGCACCTACATTACTACACAGGTGAAATGGTCCCAATCTCCCATCAACATAATCAAATAACCATAACATCGTTTCCAATGTTAAGCTCCCCGCTTAACATCCACAACTTCCAAAACCATCACTCCTCTAATCATGAATAAGTCCAAGCCGCTCTTGACCGTGAGCACGACTGTCATGATAGTTTTGACTCTGCAGAGTTTGTACCACTGTACCCACATGTAGTGATTTCATCCCCCGTTGTCGGGTGGACTAAAAGAACCTCCATTATGCCAGTGGCTACGAACCACATTCACACTTCCCAGGTGTGTAGCCAGGAGATCACTACGAAGCCTTTACAAAGGGATTCCCGACGAGCGTGGGGCCACTGAGGTTTCACCCCTAACAGCATACAAGAGGCTCCAACCCCGCTGCAGTGGCCCCCTCTTGAGCCTTGCGGTTCATATGGTAGTCCAGCTAACACCTATTCCCCGCACCATCCAACACACCCATACTACGCCGGGTTGGCGTGGTGCAGCTTGTGGAGGTGGTACTTGATGCAAGTTGGCCACTACTTGAGTCAAGTTCTGGATGAGTTGATTCTGATTCTCCAGCATTTGGTGGAGGGGATCAACTCCTTCACGGCGACCACCCCGGTCCTGGCCTCCAGAAAGATGAGGGTTGCATGCCTCATCGTTGTTGTTGGCAGGGTTTGCAGCACGTCTTTTTCCTCTTCCGGCCATCTGGCAAAATCAACCAATGTTAATTTGAAAGCATTTAGTATCATCTTACTACTTTCATTTGTTTTTACTTTGAAGTGTTGAGGCTTTGTTATACTTTTCTGAGGGTTCATTTCTTACACAAAAATAAATGCAATATTATTTCATGTGGGTTCACACACCAAAGCAAAACAATCTAAAGACGAGGCTGTGGACAATTGCTCATGGCTTCCACAACTCACGTCACACACCATTAACTTAACATAACGACTCGACTATTCGACATCTTGCTAACTAAGGGAAGGACTCTACACTACTCATTTTCTTGAGCGGGCTCCTCAGGATCTTCCTCATCATTTCGGCTGCCTTCTGACTCTGCTTTGGGTGGGGAGGCTGCTGGTGGAGAAGTGCAACGACGCCTGATCGCTCGACGATCCGGGGAGTCAGGAGTCCATGTATCATTCACGGTGACACACAGTTCATTCCCATCTCCTCTTTCTCTCGCCCTTAAGCAGGCTCGCAGCAACGCCTCCGTTTGCTTCAGGGTGTCCCGGACATCCTGAAGCTCTTGCTGACACTCCTGCAGTCGAGTGCTGAGCATAGCAGCATCCTCCAAGCACAAGTCCATGTGCTCATGGGAAGTCCCTTGCTGCACTGGCGGGTACTTGTATTCCGTGGTACCACTCTCACGCTGGAGGACATACATGTACTCAGTCCTGTCCAGGTGGCGACGATAGATGTGACTCTGGCAGGTGATGGCCTCCCAGGTGACATCCTTCTCCGCATCGACCTGTGTCGCTCTACAAGCTGGAGAGCGGTGGATCTTAAGCAGCCGATTTTCGTGTATAATCCTCATTTCTGAACTCCATTCTTCCCTCTTCTCATGGATGGTCCTGGTGGAGTTATAGTGGATGATTAGCTTGCCCGTATTGCCAGCGGCTTCGAGCATACGTCGAAGACGGTGCAACAAGCCTCCTACTACCAATCCGTAGGAAAGGTACGTCACCGGACGGCTCTCCTCTCTTTCGGCAAGGGCAACTACGGGAACTCTCCCTCCTGTGGACTTGCGAGCTGTGCGAATCATGCGAACCATCTAAAACAGAAAGCATTTAAACTTAGGTTAGATAAACTTTTAAACAAAAATCCTATTTTGAAGGAAAGTCGGGGTAAGATGAAGAAAGTGACTCATTAAATAACACTTTTCAATACACACCTTGTAAAATAGTTTTTGAGAAAATAGGGCCCTTAAATACGTCCATTTCTACCTAGGTCCACGTTCCTACAGGCAACCTTGGCTCTGATACCACTTCTGTCACACCCGGTTTCTTCGAAGAACAACCGAGTGAATATCACATGTATGCCAAGATCATTTTCTCATACATGTGATGACAAATAGTGAAGCATCATTTATTACGAGCCAGGTGTCGAATATAAATAAGTCTTACATAGCAAATGTCTCGATGGACAATAATAAGTTCATCACAAGTAAATAAACTAGCAGCGGAATATTATTCTTGTGGGCTCCTTCACAGGCGTTGCCCGGGGGTCTCCATGAACCTAGAAACCTTCTTCGGGTCCAAAGTCTTGGTCATTATACACCACCTCATTATCTTGACCTGAGCAGCAATATAAACCAACAAAATATGCAAGGTTGAGTACCGATGGTACTCAGCAAGTGTGGGAAAGTTGTGTCATGCATGGCTAGAACAAGGGGAGGTTGAACTCATGGTTAAAGCACTACGCAATTGATACCTATCACCTTAGCTTATTAAGCACCTACATTACTACACAGGTGAAATGGTCCCAATCTCCCATCATCATAATCAAATAACCATAACAACTTCCAAAACCATCACTCCTCTAATCATGAATAAGTCCAAGCCACTCTTGACCGTGAGCACGGCTGTCATGACAGTTTTGACTCTGCAGAGTTTGTACCACTGTACCCACATGAAGTGATTTCATCCCCCGTTGCCGGGTGGACTAAAAGAACCTCCATTATGCCAGTGGCTACGAACCACATTCACACTTCCCAGGTGTGTAGCCAGGAGATCACTACGAAGCCTTTACAAAGGGATTCCCGACGAGCATGGGCCCACTGAGGTTTCACCCCTAACAGCATACAAGAGGCCCCAACCCCGCTGCAGTGGCCCCCTCTTGAGCCTTGCGGTTCATATGGTAGTCCAGCTGACACCTATTCCTCGCACCATCCAACACACCCATACTACGCCGGGGATACACCTAATTAATTGGCCAAGCTGCCCCATCCCAGCATGTGGTTGGCACGGTAAAGCCAGGTTACATGCTCCATGAACCGGTCCTTAGGATCCAGGCAAGTACTAAGCACAAACCCGAGTCTCGTGCATCCAACACCAACCAAAACATCTAACTTTCCTTGATCCCTACCTCTACATAACTCACAATATCTCATTCAAGAGTATGGTAAAATAAACTGATGATCTCATATCCCAAATATCCCATTCTAAGCATATGGCTAAGCATATGCATAATAATAAGTGACATGATAAAATAAATCCCAACCCAAGCTACAAGGAAACAAGGTAATGCAATTCTAGGGAAACTTACTAGCATGGGTTTCATATTTCATTTGACAATGCAAATAATTCTATCTACACATCCTAGCATAGGATCAAAGTGGTCAAGGACACTTGCCTCCTTCCTGCTGCTCTTGAAATGGGTAGTCCTGATCTTGGAAAGGAATAACTTGCTCTTGAGCAGGTTCTACATCATACCATCACACATAGCAAAAGAAAAACAACAATCCATAAGACATAGTTCACACTTCCACTTCATACAAACCACACATTCATATTTATGAAAGTCATTCACCATTATATGTGTTGTGGTTACTCTATGTGTCTTGATTTGTGGCTTGCATGCACTTTTAATCATATGTATATGATTCCTACTTTTGTGTTCACATTTATACTTACATACTATATATATATATGAGTTTCCAATTTAAATAAATTCCTTATATTCAATTACTACACCTTTTAGCTACCTAGTATGCATAAAAGGTATTTTCCTTCTCCATATGTATCTTCGTAATTTCTACCAACCCTAAACTGAATTCTTTGGATTTTAGAACTCCATTTATCATTTACTATTTGCTGTATTTTCAGATTTATTTCCTTGCCTAAATGTGAACTTTATTATAAAAATAAAAAGACACATCATCTAAACAGAATAGGTTCTGATCTAAAATATTTGCTAATATATTTTTGACCTTTTCCTCTGATGTAAACTATTTTACAATTATTTTCCCTATTTTCCAGAACTATTCTTTACTTAAAAATGTGTCCCTAAATGTGAATAATAAATTAAACAGATTCATTTCGGCCCAAAATATATTTTTATCTCACTCCAAAGTTTTCTAAATACTGAGAAAGTTTTTTTAATTTAATTTTGACAATATGTTTGTCCCACTTTTTAAATTTTAAACACTAGCCACATATTCAATTTCCTAAATTAAATATTAAACATGCCTAAAAAGGTAAACTTACCCCACTATAGGGTCTATAATATTATTTTAACAATTTTCAGGGGTCTATCTATACATAACAGAGGAGTTTTTCCTAATTTTTATTAAGTCCAGGGGCTAAAACTGATTTTTAAATGAATTTACATGATTTTCTAAAGTTCCAGGGGCTAGATCAGAAGTTTCCGGGGCTAGCTCTTATTTCTCGAGAACCCTAGGGGGTAGCACGTAAGATTTCCAGTCTTTATAACGTGGGGCTGACGTGGACCGTCCGATTTAAAACAAACGGCTGAGATTATAACGCCGAACCGGTACGCGGGGATTTAAAGTCTACCGTGCGATTTAAAATAGACGGTGCACAAGCGGCCATGTCGCTCTGATCGAGCGCGGGCGGCGCTGCCCGGCGGCGGGAAGCGGTGATCTCGCCGGAGACTTTCGGATCTTCGAGAATTCTTCCTAGAACGGTGATCTTATGGCATAGATCGATAGAGGGAAGGTCGGGGATCTCACCTCGGGGGTTTTCTTGAGCTCGGAGGTCCTGGAAGGCGGTCGGCGACGAGGTCCGAATTGAAACCACGGTGAAGCTCGTCGGCGCTGTGTTTGAACTGCAAGTCACCGAGTTTTCTGCACCTGCAGGGTTCCCCGGAGGCAGTGGATCAAGACCAGCGAGTTAGATCGGAATTTCCGAGCTTAGATCGGCCAGAATTCGCCGGAGAAGGCTCGGTTTCTCACCGGAGTAAAATCGGCGGATCGTGTGGGAGAAACAGAACGAGGTCGGGGTTTTTATAGACGGGGGAGGGCGGCGGGGTGGTTTAGATCGAGTTTGCGTCGCCTACGAACGGAATTCGGCGGGGATGCGCAGGAATCCGGGTTGGTTTTGATCCGGGGTGAGAGAATCCCGGCGCGGGCGCGAGGTAGAAGAAGGGCTGGCGGGCCCCGCCTATCAGTGGGAGGAAGAGGCGCGCGCGGCTGCGGGCTGGCGCGGTTGCTGGTTGGGCCGTCTGGTGGGTTTCGGCCCACTGGCCGGTTTTTTTTCTGTTTTCTTTTCTTTTTCTTTTTCTATTTCTTTTCTGTTTTGAATTTAAATTGAATTCCAGTTTGAATTTAAATTGTTGCAAAACATGCAACACGTCCAAAATTTTTTAAATTCCCCTCTCAATATGATTTAGGGTCTTAACAAGATTTTTGGGGTGTTACAGCTCTACCCCCCTTAAAAGAAATCTCGTCCTTGAGATTGGTGGTTCTAAGAAAACAATTCCGGAAATTGGGCCTTGAGTTCATCTTCCCGTTCCCAGGTGGCTTCTTCTTCTGAGTGATGCTTCCATTGCACCTTGCACATCCGGATTCTTTTATTTCTGGTAAGGCGTTCCATTGTCTCCAAAATCTTGTATGGTTGCTCGGTATAAGACAAATCCTCAGCTGCGTCTACTTCATTCATGGGTAACACCTCTTCAGGCGTCCTCAGGCATTTCTTGAGTTGTGACACATGGAATACATCGTGCACATCCGATAGACGAGCCGGTAACTCTAGTTGATACGCCACTTCGCCTTTCCTTTCCAGAACTTGAAAGGGTCCGATGTATTGAGGTGACAACTTCCCTTTCACCTTGAACCGACGAAGTCCTCTGATAGGGGACACCTTGAGATAGACATAGTCTCCCACGTTGAAAACGAGCTTTCTTCTTCGTACATCGGCATAGCTCTTTTGGCGTGTCTGTGCTATCCTCAAATTGTTGCGAATTTCCCTCACCTTCGCCTCGGCTTCTTGTAGTACTTCTGGAGCAAACACTTTACTTTCCCCCGTTTGGTTCCAAAATAGGGGAGTTCTGCACTTCCTCCCGTACAAGACTTCAAACGGTGACATCTTCATACTAGCTTCATAGCTGTTGTTATAGGAAAACTCCGCATACGGTAAGTTCTTGTCCCAACTCCGATTGTTTTTGAGTGCACATGCCCTCAGCATATCTTCAAGGATCTGATTGGTTCTCTCCGTCTGCCCGTCAGTTTGGGGATGATAGGCAGAGCTAAAATTCAGATGGGTTCCCATGGTTTCATGCAACTATTGCCAGAACCTTGAGGTGAACTGTGTCCCTCGATCCGACACTATCTTCTTTGGCACTCCATGGTAACACACGATCCTTGACATGTACAACTCTGCTAATTTGGATCCGCTGTAGCTTTCTTTCACGGGGATGAAATGAGCTACCTTGGTTAGCCTGTCAATGATGACCCATATTGAATCATATCCTGAATGGGTCCTAGGCAATCCCACTATGAAATCCATACCGATTTCTTCCCATTTCCATTCAGGCACTTTGAGTGGTTGCAATAATCCCGCGGGTCGTTGATGTTCTGCTTTCACCAACTGACATGTGTCACATAGGGCAACATGTTCCGCGACATCTCGCTTCATGCCATACCACCAATACCTGCTCTTGAGGTCGTGGTACATCTTCGTACTCCCAGGATGAATGGAATAGTCAGAATCGTGAGCCTCCTTCAAAATTAATTCACGGATCTCCTTTACTTCAGGCACACAGATCCTCTTCCCGTGCCACACCGTACCTTGTTCATCCTCTCTAAAACCAGGAGCTTTATTTTCCTTGATGAGTTGACTGATTTCTTGTATCTTCTCGTCGCTCTTTTGGCCATCGCGTATGTCTTGCTCTAGTGTGGAGTCCACTTCCATGTCGATGGCTTCACCACTATTCAGAAGGCATTGATTGAGCCTTATAACCTCGTCCTTCATTTCTGCAGGCATGTCCTTCAAGCTCAACTTATTGACCTGCACTTTCCGACTTAAAGCATTGGCCACGACGTTTGCTTTCCCAGGATGATAGTTGATGCCCACATCAAAGTCATTGATTAGCTCTAACCATCTCCTTTGTCTGAGGTTGAGGTCTAGCTATGTGAATATGTACTTCAAACTCTTATGATCCGTATATATCTCGGTCCTCTTACCCATCAAATAGTGCCGCCAAATTTTCAACGCGTGTACCACTGCGGCTAGTTCTAGGTCATGTGTAGAATAGTTCTTCTCGTGCTTCCGGAGCTGCCGGGATGCATAAGCCACGACATGCCCTTCTTGCATGAGAACACATCCCAACCCGTTTCCAGAGGCATCGCAGTACACCGTGAAGTTCTTCTGCATATCTGGCATAACCAGCACTGGGGCTGTTGTCAGTCTTTTCTTTAACTCCTGAAAACTCGTTTCGCACTGTGGCGTCCATGTGAATGTGATTCCCTTCTCCAACAGTTTGGTAATGGGTCTCGAGATCTTATGTGGCGGACCGGAATCCGCTCATCCAGGATCGCAGAGGGTGGTGCCACGCGATGCGACACCCGACAGCACACGTCATAAGAACATAATATATTACATGGGAAAACAACTGAAACTGTACAAACAGGTACAAACTTCAGTTACAACTATTGTTTATATTACACAGCGGAAGACTACACTATACAACTCACGCCCGCCTATTTAGCAAAAGTCGGTTGCCCAGCCCTAGGGCAACCCACACTAGCTGCACGTCTCAGCTCAGCGCGGCGTGTACGGCTCCCACTCAGCCGTGGTCCCCGACGGAGGGTAACCCTCGCCGGTGGACTCGTACTCCGAGTCCGTGGGTGGCTCCTCACCTGAAAAACACTTAAGCAGCAACCATGAGCACGAAGGCTCAGCAAGGCTTAACCGACTCACCTAAGCATGAAACTCTACATGAGGTATACCAAGACATAGGTTGGTAGCATTTCAGCAAAACGACACGCCTACAAGTTCATCCTTAGTTCACCTTTTAGCAACAAGTTAACAGTTCATGAAATCTGAAATTTAGTAAGCAGTATTTGGTGGCACACATGTAGCAATACAATTATATCAATCAGCATCATTGAATCAACATATTTCATCCATTAGTCTACGTTACGACGCAGTGAACAAGCAGTACTCGTCACCGCGAGGGACGGCGAATCGACTCGATATACACCTGCAGGGAAAACCCAAAGAACACGTCACGTACGCCCACCCGTGGAGCTGCACAGCACGCTCACTCGATGTCGTACGGGACAACCTTTCACCCAACAGCCCAAACGTCGAACCGGTCGCACCGAAACGAGCAGGAGGTTCCCCACACGGAGCATCTCTCTATGCCCGTTGGCAGATTTCCACCTTGCTGCCCTCAACCTACACCTATAAATCGGTGTGCTATGCCTCGACGCCCGGAGGTTTAGGCTACATCGGTTTATCGGGGCCCATATATCCGATATGCTTTCGGTACGTTCAATACTTGTTCAGCAGGGCCGCACACGGATCGGTCCTCAATCGACACGGGCAGGGCTGCGCACACAAGACTCTCTCTTGCTGCGCCCTAGCCCCTGCCTAGTCTCATTTTCATTACTAAGTGATCTCACATCACTCAACCGAACCCGTGTGTCCCCAGCCTATCTCGCGAGTAGATTCCAACTACTCGACTTGTACCGAAGTCCTATGACTCATTAAGCATAGCCTGTCTACTCGAGGTCTTAGACACTACCCTCACTCTTTTAGGAACCGTTGGTTATGCAAGTGGGGTTCCATTCATCCTACACCTAATGCACAATCATACTTCACACGACTCATGTAAACAAAAGAAAAACTTATAAAAAGGTTAATGCAAACCGGGGCTTGCCTTGTTGCTGCTGGTCGGGAGTTAGTTCTTCGTCCGGAAGGAGGAAGTCCAGCACTTCCGGAGTCTCTTCTTCAACGGCTACACGTTAATGAAATACTACATGTTAATTTAGATGCAAATGTGAGTTTTAGAGTAAGACCTCTACTATTAGTTCTAATAACCAGCCTCTAACACCTGGAACTTTGTTTAAGAATTTAAATATGAACTGGTGTTGGTGGTTTGGCTTGGACTTAGTCACATGGTTAAGTGCTAAGTGGTTTTTTTCCCCCTTTTTCATCTTAATCCCTTAAGTGGGTAAAACAGAACAGGGGTGATCTAGAGCTCCAATAGAGCTGAGAATTTTTGTGTGAGTTCCTTGTCACAAGAAAACTCTCTGGACCAAACATTAGCACTTTTCATGGAGTGGTTTGCTCAGAATAATTCTCTTGGCAAATCAGCAAGGAAGAATTAATTCTGAGGTAATACCCCTGTTCATGCTCAACTTAATGAACTACAATTTCTATTATAGCTCATAGAGTTTGCATGAATTTTCCTAGCATTTTTGGAGTCAAGGTTTGCCCAGAATTGAATTTCCAAGTTTTGGAAATTCTCTGAAAATGTTTCTGTATTCAAATGAACACAGCACCTTCCAATTTGAATTGCTCTGACCAAATCACCTCCAAATGGTCTGAAACTTTTACAGGGGTTTACTAATGTCCTAAAGAACATTCTGGCAAAATTTGGGGACTTTTGGATGAACCAAACTCCCTCTAAAATTCTTTTGCTGAAAAGCTTTAAAGAATTTTCCAGAATTAATTAAAGGGTTTCATACAAATTGGGTTCTACATTTGGATAGTACTCTATCAGAGGAATCCAACGAAATTTGTTTCACAATTTTTGGATTCTCCTACCCGAAGTTGTAGCTATTCAAAGTTTGAACTAAAAACTGAAATTCCCCAAAATGTTCAAATACTGGCTGTGGGTCCGGGGACAGGTGTCACGCGTCGGGGCAAGCCACACGAGGCTACAGGTTATTTCCCGCGCCTCCACACCAGATCCCTGCGCCACAGCTGATCAAATATTTGAAAAACCGTCGCTGACGGGCGGGACCCACCGGTCGTCTTCTACCTCCGGCCACCCGCGCCTGCGCGCCGCCGGGCTCGCCGGAGTTCGACGGATTCCGGCCTCCCGGCCATCCCCCGAGCTCTCCCTCGCCGCTAGGGCCTAATTTCCCGTGCTGAACACGATGGAACACTCTTCCCCGGTCGGCGATGGCTCTAACCTAGCTGGCCACGGTGCGGCGTCTCTGGACTGGTTCGGCAACGTCGCCCGGTCACCCTAGCCTGCCCAGACCTCGGTGGAACGGCGCTACAGCACCAGTGGACCAAAGGGATGCTCGACCTAGCCTCAGAACTGCTCGGGACCGGCGGCTAATGGTGCCTCACCGTGCACCCGAAACCTCCTCCGCGTTTGAGGTCAGAAATTCTGGATTTCATGCGGTCTACGTGCATATTTCCAACTAGGGTTGTGAAGGACTACTGATCGCCGGTTAGTGGCGGTCCTGTGTGCAAGGTTTCACGGCCTAAGAACAAGAGGGACGATCGAATTTGGTATTACCGTATCAGAAGGTCGGATGGTGCCCGACGGCGATCTTTTCCCAAATTCGAGCCTAGTAGATCATCTCATGGCTTGAGCCTCGGGGACGAGCATCAGGGGCTACCAGCGCATCCGAGGGTGCTCTAGCTCGGGCCTGAGAAGCTCTGGGTGGGTCTGTCCACGTGAGACCAGCTTCGGTTCTCCGCCGGACAGCTCTGTTTTCTCGGCGCCGTTTGCCGAATTGTGCGCGTCACAGGCTAGGGCCTCTGGGGTTGCGGGGCTGGTGTGGTAGAGCAGGCACAGGCGCTGCTTTTCTGTACTGCCGGTGCGCACAACCGAGGTTTGGTTGAGGCCGGCGATCGGGGAGAAAGGAGTGCGGCGGTGAGCGCCGTTTGCTGTTTGCGCGTGGGAAGAACAGCTAGCGCGCGATCAAAGCGAAGATGGCAACGTGCTGCAGCCGGTTTCCGGGATAAGGAGCAGGCCAGCGCGAAATGGGAGCAGGAGGTGGAGCCTCGGTCGACGGGGGCGGCCGCTCGGTGTCGCCCCGGGGTTACACCTCGGTGGAGTGAAGTCCAGAGAGAAACTTAAGTGTTAAGTATACTCATTCCTATGACATGTGGGCCCCACAACTCAGTACCTCTTTTCCTCAAAATATCTCCAAAGTTTGACAATTATCCAACCCAGTTGTTTGAAAATTGGAAGCTGAGCTCATTTGACAAGTTTGGACAAATTCCATGCAAATTCAAATATTCATTTGAATTCTTTGCCCATTTGATTTCCTTTGGAAAAATGGGCAGCAAGACTTTTCAAAATTAATGAAACTTTGCCTCCCCACTAATTTGGACCTAAGGAATCCAAATATGCCACTTGATCCTTGTGTTAGCTGCTGCAAACAATAGTTTGGACACAACAGTTTTGAATTCCTCATTGTGTGATCATATGTGTATAAACCCTACTTTGTGAAAGTGAAGACTCTCCCCTCTAATCACTCTTTTGATGGAGGTTACCTGCTTTTCACAACATTTCCTAAGGTGCCCACAATGAAAATTGTGGTGTTGTGAGATGAAGAAAAGTTTTTTTTACAAATCCCTTTTCTTGGGCTTTTACATCCCTCCCCCCTTAAAAGAATCTCGTCCCGAGATTATAAAAGAAGAGATAGCGATGTAATAGGGACTTACCCGTGTTGAGAAGCCAAGAACTCCGGGTAATTTGAACGAAGGAACTCCTCGCTCTCCCACGTCGCTTCCTCGGTGGTGTGGTTACTCCAGAGTATTTTGTAGAACCACAACGTTCTGCTACGCGTGGTCCTGGCTTTCTCATCAAGAATTCCCACCGGATATTCATCATATGTTAAATCCGGCTTCAGCTCGCCGATGTCTTCGGTAGGAACAGCAGTTGTATGCTTCAAGCATTTTCGCAGTTGCGAAACATGGAAAATATCATGGACACCAGCCAGAGATGCCGGTAGCTCCAGTCGATACGCTGCTGGTCCACACTTCTCGGTGATAGCGTAGGGTCCAATGAAACGGGGAGCGAGCTTCCCCTTCACACCGAATCGGTGCACGCCCTTCATTGGAGACACGCGGAGGTACACGTGTTCCCCAACGTCAAAGTGCAACGGCCTACGCCTCTTATCAGCGTAGCTCTTCTGTCGGGATTGAGCGGCCTTCAAATTGGCTTGAATTGTCCGAACGCGCTCTTCGGCGTCGTTCACCACATCAACTCCGAATGTGACCCTTTCACCGGACTCGCACCAATTTAATGGGGTGCGGCATTTACGACCGTAGAGAGCTTCGTAAGGTGCCATCTTGATACTCGCCTGATAACCGTTGTTGTACGAGAATTCCGCCAATGGTAGGTGATCATCCCAGTTCCTACCATGGTGGATGGCACATGCTCTCAACATGTCTTCCAGGACTTGATTCACCCTTTCTGTCTGACCATCGGTCTGAGGGTGATAGGCGGAGCTCCTGATCAACTTAGTACCCAATGCAGCGTGTAGCTGCTCCCAAAAGCGAGATACAAATAATGCACCTCGATCTGAGACAATGGTCTTGGGTACCCCGTATAGGCATAGAATCTTCGCTATGTATAGCTCCGCATATTTGCCGGCATTGTAACGTGTATTCACCGGAATGAAGTGAGCCGTCTTGGTTAACCGATCAACGATTACCCATATGGAATCATGCTTGTTGGCTGTTAGGGGTAACCCCACAATGAAATCCATGCTCACATCTTCCCATTTCCATGCCGGGATCTTCAGGGGTTGCAGCAGCCCTGATTTCTTCATATGATCAGCTTTCACTCGTCTACACGTATCGCACTCGGATACGTACTTAGCTACCTCCCGCTTCATCCGTGTCCACCAAAATTTCTTTTTCAAATCTTGGTACATTTTGTTGCTGCCCGGATGAATGGAGTATTTGGACAAGTGAGCTTCATCGAGGATCTTTTTCCTCAATTCCATATCCCGGGGTACGACTATGCGGTCATTGAACCACAGCGTCCCCTCATCATCTTTCCGGAAACATTTAATTTCTCCATTGTCTATCCGTCTCCGGAGATGTGCCATGCCTTTATCCGTTTTCTGAGCTGCAATGATGTCCTCCCTAATAGTAGGGATGAGGGCAAGGTTGTACAGCGACCCATAAGGAACCAAGTATAAACTTGGCTCTTCCTCCTCTACCGGTGTAATGGTGAGGTGATGGACATGCGATTTCCGACTCAGCGCGTCGGCAACCACATTCGCCTTGCCGGGGTGGTAATGGATCTCAATCTCATAATCTTTGATCAGTTCTAACCACCTCCTCTGCCTCATGTTCAGCTCCTTCTGGGTGAAAATGTATTTCAAGCTCTTGTGGTCGGTGTAGAGATGCACCAAGTTCCCCAGGAGATAGTGCCTCCACATTTTCAGCGCCAACACCACGGCAGCAAGTTCAAGATCGTGAGTCGGGTAGTGCTGCTCATGGTTCCGAAGTTGGCGTGAGCCATAAGCGACCACACGTCCTTCCTGCATTAACACGCAGCCAAGCCCAATACCGGACGCGTCACAATACACGTCGAAGGGCTTTGTTGTATCTGGCTGAGCTAACACCGGGGCTGTTGTGAGATGCTTCACCAATGTTCGGAACGCTCCTTCACACGCCGTGTTCCAAACATATTTCTTCCCTTTTTTCAGCAACTCTGTCATCGGCTTAGCGAGCTTGGAGAAACTTGGAATGAATCTCCGGTAGTATCCCGCTAACCCGAGGAAGCTTCTGACCTCATGAACTGAAGTGGGAGCTTTCCATTTCAACACTTGCTCTATTTTACTTGGGTCAACCGCAATGCCTTCAGCTGAGATGATATGTCCCAAGAATGGCACTTGGCTGATCCAAAATTCGCATTTGCTGAACTTGGCGTAGAGCTTGTGGTCTCGCAATCGTTGAAGAACGATCCGTAAGTGTTCGGCATGCTCGGCTTCTGTCTTGGAGTAAACCAAGATATCGTCGATGAACACTACCACGAACTTGTCCAGCTCCGGCATGAACACCGAGTTCATGAGATACATGAAATGGGCTGGAGCATTTGTGAGACCAAAGGACATGACGAGATATTCGTATAAGCCGTATCTCGTTGAGAACGCCGTTTTCGGGATATCCTCCGCCCGGATCTTGATCTGGTGATATCCAGAGCGAAGGTCCATCTTTGAGAATACACTTGCCCCCACAAGTTGATCAAACAAGATGTCAATACGGGGCAGTGGGTACTTATTCTTGATGGTGACGGCGTTGAGCGGCCGGTAATCCACACACAGCCTCAGGGTTTCATCCTTCTTCTTTACAAATAGCGCCGAGCATCCCCAGGGCGAGGAACTCGGCCTAATGAAACCCTTGCTCAACAGATCATTGAGCTGTTCTTTCAGTTCCGCCAGCTCATTTGGAGCCATCTTGTATGGTCTCCGTGATATGGGCGTAGTCCCGGGTGCAAGTTCAATCTTGAACTCGACATCCCGCTCAGGTGGCATGCCCGGAAGATCATCCGGGAACACGTCGGGATACTCCCGGACTACGGGGATGTCTTCTAACTTGAGAACTTCAGCATTATTAATTGCTAAAACTTCCCGGACTGGCGTGTCTAACACCATGGAATGCGGATGGTGGAATGGAGAATTTAAGTGAACCGTCCGTGTCCGAATCTCTAGGACAGCACCATGGTATTGCAGCCATGACATCCCTAAGATTGCATCAATCTTTTGTCCCATAAGGATTATCAAGGTGGTGGGATATAGTTTCCCACCTAAGCACAGAGGTGCCTTTGGAATCATCATATTAGCTGAAATCTTCCCTCCCGGTGAGCATATCATATAAGTGCAGTCGGTTGGGAAGACTTGCAATTGATGTTTAGCCACATAGGATGCACTTATAAAGCTGTGGGTTGCACCAGAATCAAATAATATGACGATGGCTTGATTGTTGAGAGTAAACGTACCCGCCAGCACGTTGTCTCCCTCTGGGGCGTCCTCACTGTCGAGGTTGCGGACACCCCCAGTCCGTTGACCAACCCTCTTCACCGGAGGTCGGCCTCGAGCACCACCCTGGAGCTGGGCTTGCCCGCTGCTCTGCTGCCCCTGGGGACAGTCCTTCGCAAAGTGGCCCGCCTGGCCACATGTGAAGCAGGTGAAACGGGGCGGTCCCCCGCTGATCGGTGGACGGAAACCCGGGGCGCGTTGTGGCGGTGGAAACGCCCGGGGTACCGTCTGCTGCTGCTGCTGTCTTGGTGGTGGCATCGGCGGACGGAACGGAGGTGCCTGAAAGGGACGTCCCCCGAACCGTTGCGGTCGCGCTGGTGGTTGCCACTGCTGCCCGGATGGTGTCCGATACACCATACGGTACTTCTGGGGAGCGCCACTCCCACCGCTGCTAGGTGGAGCGCTACGCTTCCTCTGCTCAGCTGCTAACTCCCGCTGAGCGTCCTCTTGCATGATGGCGGCATTGACTAAGTCGTTGAATGTGCCGCGGTTCCACTGTACGAGGTGGGTCTTCATTTCGGGGTGTAACCCCCGATAGAAGTGCTCCCTCTTCTTCTCCTCCGTGGAGATGTAGTCTGACGCATACTGCGCCAGATGGTTGAAGGCACGGGAGTAGTCGTGGGCACTCCTCCCGCCCTGCTTCAGTTCCAAAAATTCTTGGAACTTTCTCTTCATTATTCCGGGAGGAATGTGATAGGCGCGGAACGCCTCCCGGAACTCTTGCCATTCCACGGCATGGCCAGCTGGACGTGAGGCGACATAATTCGCCCACCACGCACCAGCGGCACCGTGGAGCTGCTGTGCTGCGAACAGCGTCTTCTGCCGCTCCGTACACTGGAGCAGCCCGAACTTGGACTCGATAGTCCGCAGCCAGTTGTCAGCCTCCAGTGGCTCTTCAGCTTCGGTGAACACTGGAGGGTGCGTACTCATGAAATCCGAGTACGACACTTCACGGGGCTCACGGGGCCCTCGCTCTTGACGTCCTCCCGCCTGGGACGTATTCTGCACGATCGTGCGGAGCAGGTCGGTCTGCTCCTCACGACCTCCCACCAATGCCGCTATCACATCCGCTAGAGTAAGCGGAGGCGGCGGTGGTGGCTGCTGCTGCGGGGTGCTGTCGTAGGCCGGTGGCTGGGAGTCATCGCCTCCACCTTGGCTAGAGCCACCTACCTCGTGCGTGGTCCTAGTGCGAACCATCTGCAATCATACGACAATAACATCAGTCCCGCAACACTTGCATGCAGTTCCATTATAATGGGCGTAAAAATATTATGACAACAAAAACATGCGATATATCTCGTAAGCCGATAATGTAATAACTTTGCACAAGCTACACCATTACCAGACCAAACACCAGCTAGTTTAATCCAACTTGATGAACCTCCACTTTGGAAGCTCAACATAACTAGGTTTGGTCACTACGAGACATTACTATCGCGTTGTCATCACATATCACACCCTTAGGGTACAACACCCTCTCCAATGAGCTCAACTGTCATTCTTCTGTCAGAATGACCAGTTGCTACCTATTCCAAGTTTTGATCTGGTTCTGTGCATTTTCATGACTCAAGTTGAATACCAAAGTTAAAGTTAACTTTAGTATCTTTCCAACAAGTACTCATTTGCCCCCAGATCAGCTTTGATTAAAAAGTTATGCTAATTCAAAGTTAGCAGAATTTCTGGAAGAATTTTAACAGCACCTCCCTTGGAAGTGGCTGTTTCCAATCCTGATATCCACTAAATTCTGTGCTGAAATTTCAGGAAACTTTGAATTGCAAAGATGTCAAACATCTTCTACTCTTTCTAATGATGGATTATATGACAATTTTAGATTTTTCTACTGGGAGTTATGTTTGAAAAACAGATCAGTTCAGAGGATGTTTTACTCTGCCCTGGTTCTGGACAGTTTATATTCCTCTGGGATTTCAGCCATCTCAAGGCGAGTTTCAGCTCTGGAAGTCTACAACAAAGTTGTGGAGTACTTGAATACCTTTCCAGAACTATATAGCACACCTCCCTGGGCTAAAAGACCTGTGAGTTATGCCCTGTTGAAGATCAGCAAACCTGCTGTCCAAAACAGAGCACTCTGCTTTTCATACTTTTGGCTATACTGCTCCACTATCCCATTCTTATACCCAACCAGGGTCCTAAATGTTGAACCTATAGATTTTAATTCCTTGTTATCATTATTCTCATGCATATGCCTACCATATCTCGATACTACGTTCCTCACAAAAGAAAATCCTATCCGGATCATACCGGCATATACGTCTCAAATGTGGCACTAAACGGTCTCTCGCACACGTTTTCTACACGGATACATACGTGGTTAGTACCTGCAGAAAACCACACAATAATGGTGCACTCAATGGTTATTCATTTCAGGCAGTTCCATATTTGAAAGTAAATACAAACGCCCGTATCATTTCCATACGGCCGTCCTTGAGCTAAGTCACGTCTCAAGGCACGTGATCGTGTTTCAACACCACACGACGGGGAACCCGAGTATGTCATGAACGGGTCGTCACGGTTGGGAATGTTATCAACCCAACAGATACCACCTACTGCCCTGCAGGGCACGCCGATGGCAAGCGCTGCGTATGTCCTCCTGGGCTATTTCCAGACGAACACACTCTCGCGTTACTGACCACGCGATGGGGTCTCCGCTTACTTGCCTAATGCACGCTAGGGATCAGCGTTTCATATGAACTCAGGGACATGAAGAGTCCAAGAGATTCATATTGACATCTCACACCAAGCTGTGAGATCAATCCCTGAACCACGTTCCTCGTCAGAGAGAGCTAACCGAAATTGAACCGCTTTCGGTGGCGTTCCTTACCATACTTACCAGAGCGTAGGTGCGTCGTTACATAATTGAAATTCAGAATTATAACACATAAGTTAGTCTTTGCCACTTTAAGTAACTATGCTAATATAGTCCTTACTTGGGCAACTACCAAATCCTCACCGTATACCTAAGTTTTTCCCATAATGCAGTCCTTAAGTACTGTGCTATCCCCACTGCAGCTCTGATACCAGGCTGTGGCGGACCGGAATCCGCTCATCCAGGATCGCAGAGGGTGGTGCCACGCGATGCGACACCCGACAGCACACGTCATAAGAACATAATATATTACATGGGAAAACAACTGAAACTGTACAAACAGGTACAAACTTCAGTTACAACTATTGTTTATATTACACAGCGGAAGACTACACTATACAACTCACGCCCGCCTATTTAGCAAAAGTCGGTTGCCCAGCCCTAGGGCAACCCACACTAGCTGCACGTCTCAGCTCAGCGCGGCGTGTACGGCTCCCACTCAGCCGTGGTCCCCGACGGAGGGTAACCCTCGCCGGTGGACTCGTACTCCGAGTCCGTGGGTGGCTCCTCACCTGAAAAACACTTAAGCAGCAACCATGAGCACGAAGGCTCAGCAAGGCTTAACCGACTCACCTAAGCATGAAACTCTACATGAGGTATACCAAGACATAGGTTGGTAGCATTTCAGCAAAACGACACGCCTACAAGTTCATCCTTAGTTCACCTTTTAGCAACAAGTTAACAGTTCATGAAATCTGAAATTTAGTAAGCAGTATTTGGTGGCACAAATGTAGCAATACAATTATATCAATCAGCATCATTGAATCAACATATTTCATCCATTAGTCTACGTTACGACGCAGTGAACAAGCAGTACTCGTCACCGCGAGGGACGGCGAATCGACTCGATATACACCTGCAGGGAAAACCCAAAGAGCACGTCACGTACGCCCACCCGTGGAGCTGCACAGCACGCTCACTCGATGTCGTACGGGACAACCTTTCACCCAACAGCCCAAACGTCGAACCGGTCGCACCGAAACGAGCAGGAGGTTCCCCACACGGAGCATCTCTCTATGCCCGTTGGCAGATTTCCACCTTGCTGCCCTCAACCTACACCTATAAATCGGTGTGCTATGCCTCGACGCCCGGAGGTTTAGGCTACATCGGTTTATCGGGGCCCATATATCCGATATGCTTTCGGTACGTTCAATACTTGTTCAGCAGGGCCGCACACGGATCGGTCCTCAATCGACACGGGCAGGGCTGCGCACACAAGACTCTCTCTTGCTGCGCCCTAGCCCCTGCCTAGTCTCATTTTCATTACTAAGTGATCTCACATCACTCAACCGAACCCGTGTGTCCCCAGCCTATCTCGCGAGTAGATTCCAACTACTCGACTTGTACCGAAGTCCTATGACTCATTAAGCATAGCCTGTCTACTCGAGGTCTTAGACACTACCCTCACTCTTTTAGGAACCGTTGGTTATGCAAGTGGGGTTCCATTCATCCTACACCTAATGCACAATCATACTTCACACGACTCATGTAAACAAAAGAAAAACTTATAAAAAGGTTAATGCAAACCGGGGCTTGCCTTGTTGCTGCTGGTCGGGAGTTAGTTCTTCGTCCGGAAGGAGGAAGTCCAGCACTTCCGGAGTCTCTTCTTCAACGGCTACACGTTAATGAAATACTACATGTTAATTTAGATGCAAATGTGAGTTTTAGAGTAAGACCTCTACTATTAGTTCTAATAACCAGCCTCTAACACCTGGAACTTTGTTTAAGAATTTAAATATGAACTGGTGTTGGTGGTTTGGCTTGGACTTAGTCACATGGTTAAGTGCTAAGTGGTTTTTTTCCCCCTTTTTCATCTTAATCCCTTAAGTGGGTAAAACAGAACAGGGGTGATCTAGAGCTCCAATAGAGCTGAGAATTTTTGTGTGAGTTCCTTGTCACAAGAAAACTCTCTGGACCAAACATTAGCACTTTTCATGGAGTGGTTTGCTCAGAATAATTCTCTTGGCAAATCAGCAAGGAAGAATTAATTCTGAGGTAATACCCCTGTTCATGCTCAACTTAATGAACTACAATTTCTATTATAGCTCATAGAGTTTGCATGAATTTTCCTAGCATTTTTGGAGTCAAGGTTTGCCCAGAATTGAATTTCCAAGTTTTGGAAATTCTCTGAAAATGTTTCTGTATTCAAATGAACACAGCACCTTCCAATTTGAATTGCTCTGACCAAATCACCTCCAAATGGTCTGAAACTTTTACAGGGGTTTACTAATGTCCTAAAGAACATTCTGGCAAAATTTGGGGACTTTTGGATGAACCAAACTCCCTCTAAAATTCTTTTGCTGAAAAGCTTTAAAGAATTTTCCAGAATTAATTAAAGGGTTTCATACAAATTGGGTTCTACATTTGGATAGTACTCTATCAGAGGAATCCAACGAAATTTGTTTCACAATTTTTGGATTCTCCTACCCGAAGTTGTAGCTATTCAAAGTTTGAACTAAAAACTGAAATTCCCCAAAATGTTCAAATACTGGCTGTGGGTCCGGGGACAGGTGTCACGCGTCGGGGCAAGCCACACGAGGCTACAGGTTATTTCCCGCGCCTCCACACCAGATCCCTGCGCCACAGCTGATCAAATATTTGAAAAACCGTCGCTGACGGGCGGGACCCACCGGTCGTCTTCTACCTCCGGCCACCCGCGCCTGCGCGCCGCCGGGCTCGCCGGAGTTCGACGGATTCCGGCCTCCCGGCCATCCCCCGAGCTCTCCCTCGCCGCTAGGGCCTAATTTCCCGTGCTGAACACGATGGAACACTCTTCCCCGGTCGGCGATGGCTCTAACCTAGCTGGCCACGGTGCGGCGTCTCTGGACTGGTTCGGCAACGTCGCCCGGTCACCCTAGCCTGCCCAGACCTCGGTGGAACGGCGCTACAGCACCAGTGGACCAAAGGGATGCTCGACCTAGCCTCAGAACTGCTCGGGACCGGCGGCTAATGGTGCCTCACCGTGCACCCGAAACCTCCTCCGCGTTTGAGGTCAGAAATTCTGGATTTCATGCGGTCTACGTGCATATTTCCAACTAGGGTTGTGAAGGACTACTGATCGCCGGTTAGTGGCGGTCCTGTGTGCAAGGTTTCACGGCCTAAGAACAAGAGGGACGATCGAATTTGGTATTACCGTATCAGAAGGTCGGATGGTGCCCGACGGCGATCTTTTCCCAAATTCGAGCCTAGTAGATCATCTCATGGCTTGAGCCTCGGGGACGAGCATCAGGGGCTACCAGCGCATCCGAGGGTGCTCTAGCTCGGGCCTGAGAAGCTCTGGGTGGGTCTGTCCACGTGAGACCAGCTTCGGTTCTCCGCCGGACAGCTCTGTTTTCTCGGCGCCGTTTGCCGAATTGTGCGCGTCACAGGCTAGGGCCTCTGGGGTTGCGGGGCTGGTGTGGTAGAGCAGGCACAGGCGCTGCTTTTCTGTACTGCCGGTGCGCACAACCGAGGTTTGGTTGAGGCCGGCGATCGGGGAGAAAGGAGTGCGGCGGTGAGCGCCGATTGCTGTTTGCGCGTGGGAAGAACAGCTAGCGCGCGATCAAAGCGAAGATGGCAACGTGCTGCAGCCGGTTTCCGGGATAAGGAGCAGGCCAGCGCGAAATGGGAGCAGGAGGTGGAGCCTCGGTCGACGGGGGCGGCCGCTCGGTGTCGCCCCGGGGTTACACCTCGGTGGAGTGAAGTCCAGAGAGAAACTTAAGTGTTAAGTATACTCATTCCTATGACATGTGGGCCCCACAACTCAGTACCTCTTTTCCTCAAAATATCTCCAAAGTTTGACAATTATCCAACCCAGTTGTTTGAAAATTGGAAGCTGAGCTCATTTGACAAGTTTGGACAAATTCCATGCAAATTCAAATATTCATTTGAATTCTTTGCCCATTTGATTTCCTTTGGAAAAATGGGCAGCAAGACTTTTCAAAATTAATGAAACTTTGCCTCCCCACTAATTTGGACCTAAGGAATCCAAATATGCCACTTGATCCTTGTGTTAGCTGCTGCAAACAATAGTTTGGACACAACAGTTTTGAATTCCTCATTGTGTGATCATATGTGTATAAACCCTACTTTGTGAAAGTGAAGACTCTCCCCTCTAATCACTCTTTTGATGGAGGTTACCTGCTTTTCACAACATTTCCTAAGGTGCCCACAATGAAAATTGTGGTGTTGTGAGATGAAGAAAAGTTTTTTTTACAAATCCCTTTTCTTGGGCTTTTACATCCCTCCCCCCTTAAAAGAATCTCGTCCCGAGATTATAAAAGAAGAGATAGCGATGTAATAGGGACTTACCCGTGTTCTCATGCAAGAAGGGTGTGCCGTGGCTTATGCATCCCGGCAGCTCCGGAAGCACGAGAAGAACTATCCTACACATGACCTAGAACTAGACGCAGTGGTACACGCGTTGAAAATTTGGCGGCACTACTTTATGGGGAAGAGGACAGAGATATATACGGATCATAAGAGTTTAAAGTACATTTTCACACAGCCAGATCTCAACCTCAGACAAAGGAGATGGTTAGAGCTAATCAATGACTTTGATGTGGGCATCAACTATCATCCTGGGAAAGCAAACGTCGTGGCAGATGCTTTAAGTCGGAAAGTGCAGGTCAATAAGTTGAGCTTGAAGGACACGCCTGCAGAATTGAAGGACGAGGTTATAAGGCTCAATCTATGCCTTGTGAATAGTGGTGAAGCCATCGCCATGGAAGTGGACTCCACGCTAGAGCGAGAAATACGCGAGGGTCAAAAGAATGACGAGAAGATACAAGAAATCAGGCAACTCATCAAGGAAAATAAAGCCCCTGGTTTCAGAGAGGATGAACAGGGAACGGTGTGGCATGGGAAAAGAATCTGTGTGCCAGAAGTAAAAAAGATCCGTGAATTGATTTTGAAGGAGGCTCACGATTCTGACTATTCCATTCATCCTGGGAGTACGAAGATGTACCAGGACCTCAAGAGCAGGTATTGGTGGTATGGCATGAAGCGAGATGTCGCGGAACATGTTGCCCTATGTGACATATGCCAGTTGGTGAAAGCAGAACATCAACGACCCACGGGATTATTGCAACCACTCAAAGTGCCTGAATGGAAATGGGAAGAAATCGGTATGGATTTCATAGTGGGATTGCCTAGGACCCAATCAGGATATGATTCAATATGGGTCATCATCGACAGGCTAACCAAGGTAGCTCATTTCATTCCCGTGAAAGAAAGCTACAGCGGATCCAAATTGGCAGAATTGTACATGTCAAAGATCGTGTGTTACCATGGAGTGCCGAAGAAGATAGTGTCGGATCGAGGGACCCAGTTCACCTCGAGATTCTGGCAGAAGTTGCACGAAACCATGGGAACCCATCTGAACTTTAGTTCTGCCTATCACCCCCAAACTGACAGGCAGACGGAAAGAACCAATCAGATTCTTGAGGATATGCTGAGGGCGTGTGCACTCAAAAACAATCGGAGTTGGGACAAGAACTTACCGTATGCGGAATTCTCCTATAACAACAGCTATCAAGCTAGTATGAAGATGTCACCGTTCGAAGCTTTGTATGGGAGGAAGTGCAGAACTCCCCTATTTTGGAACCAAACAGGGGAAAGTAAAGTGTTTGGTCCCGAAGTACTACAAGAAGCCGAGGCGAAAGTGAGGAAAATTCGGAACAAGTTGAGTATAGCACAGACACGACAAAAGAGCTATGCCGATGTACGGAGAAGAGAGCTCGTTTTCAACGTGGGAGACTATGTCTATCTCAAGGTGTCCCCTATCCGAGGACTTTGTCGGTTCAAGGTGAAAGGGGAGTTGTCACCTCGATACATCGGACCCTTTCAAGTTCTGGAGAGGAAAGGCGAAGTGGCGTATCAACTAGAATTACCGGCTCGCCTATCGGATGTGCACGATGTATTCCATGTGTCACAGCTCAAGAAATGTCTGATAACGCCTGAAGAGGTGTTACCCATGAATGAGGTTGACGTAGCTGAGGATTCGTCTTATCCCGAGCAACCATCCAAGATTTTGGAAACAATGGAACACCTCACAAGAAATAAAAGAATCTGGATGTGCAAGGTGCAGTGGAAGCATCACTTGGAAGAGAAAGCCACCTGGGAGCGAGAAGATGAGCTTAAGGCACAATTTCCGGAATTGTTTTCTTAGAACCACCAATCTCGAGGACGAGATTTCTTTTAAGGGGGGTAGAGCTGTAACACCCCAAAATCCTGTTAAGAGGGGAATTTAAAATTTTTTGGACGTATTGCATGTGTTGCAACAATTCAAATTCAAACTGGAATTCAAATTAAACTCAAAACTGAAATGAAAAAGAAAAAGAAAAGGAAAAAATAAACCCCCCCGGCCAGTGGGCCGAAACCCACCAGCCGGCCCATTTATTCCCGCGCCAGCCCGCAGCCGCGTGCCCTACCCTCTTTCCCACTCACACGCGGGGCCCGCCAACCCTTCTTCCTCCTCACGCCCGCGCTCGGCCGGCCGGACTCTTCTCACCTCCGAATCGAAACCGCCCCGGATCCTCGCGTATCCTAGCCGAATTTCGTTCCTGGACGACGCAAACTCGATCACAACCGAACGCCGCCCTTCCCCGGCTATATAAACACCGGCATCTTCCCGATTTTCACCAGCGATCGACTGTTTTTCTTCCCGGTGAGAACCCGAGTTTCTCCGGCCAATTTCGCTCGATCTTCGCTCGGGATTTCTCATCTAACGCGCTGATCTTGATCCACCGCCTCCGGGGAACCACGCAGGTGCAGAAAACTCAGTGGTTTGCGCTTCAAACACAGCGTCGACGAGCCTCGCCGTGAATTCACCTGGGACCTCGTCGCCGACCGCATTCCAGGACCTCCGAGCTCAAGAAAACCCCCGACGTGACATCCCCGACCTCCCCTCTACCGATCTATGCCATAAAATCACAGTTCTAGGAAGAATTGACGAAGATCCGAAACTCTCCGGTGAGATCGCCGCCTCCCGCCGCCGTGCACCGCCAGGTAGCGCAGCCCGCGCTCGATCAGAGCGACGTGGCCGCTTGTGCGCCGTCTATTTTAAATCGCACGGTAGAATTTAAATCCCCGCGTACCGGTTCGACGTTATAATCTCAGCCGTCTGTTTTAAATCGGACGGTCCATGTCAGCGCCACATTATAAAGGCCGGAATTCTTACGCGCTACCCCCTGGGGTTCTCGGAAAATACGAGCTAGCCCCGGAAACTTCTGATCTAGCCCCTGGAACTTCATAAAATCATGTAAATTCATTTAAAAATCAGTTTTAGCCCCTGGACTTAATAAAAATTAGGAAAACCCCTCTGTTATGTGTAGTTGACCCCTGGAAATTCTTAAAATAATATAATAGACCCTGTAGTGGGGTGAGTTTACCTTTTTAACCCTATGTGATATTAAATTTAGGAATTTGAATATGTTTTTATTATTTAAAATTTAAAAGATGGGACAAACACATTGTAAATTCAAATTAAAAACTTTCCTAGTACTTGGAAATCTTTGGAGTGAGATAAAAATAGATTTTTGGCTGAAATGAATCTGTCTAATTGATTATTCACATTTATTAGTTATAGGGACACATTTTTAAGTAGAGAGTAATTCTGAAAATTAGTAAAATAAATGTAAAATAGTTCACATCAGAGGAGAAGTTCAAAAATATATTATTTAATATTTTAGACCCAAAACCTATTCTGTTTAGATGAGGTGTCTTACTATTTTCATAATAAAGTTCACATTTAGGCATAGGAAATAAATCTGAAAATATAGCAAGCTAGGTATGAATAACAAGAAAATGATAAATGAAGTTTCCAAAATCCAAAGAATTCAGTTTAGGGTTGGTAGAAGGTCTGAAGACACATTTGGAGTAGTAAAATACCCTCCATGCACACTTGGTAGCTAAAAGGTGTATCAATTGAATATAAGGAATTTATTTAAATTGGAAACTCATATATAGTATGCAACATAAATATGAATACAAAAGTAGAAATCATATGCACATGTTTAAAAGTGCATGTAAGCCCAAAAATCAACACATAGAGTAACCACAACACATAGGAATGGGAATGGCTTTCATAAATGGGAATGTGTGGTTTGTATGAAGTGGAAGTGTGAACTATGTCTTATGGATTATTGTTTTCTTTTGCTATGTGTGATGGTATGATGTAGAACCTGCTCCAGAGCAAGTTCTTCCTTTCCAAGATCAGCACTACCCATTCCCAGAACTATGTCTAGATAGAATTATTTGCATTGTCAATTGAAAATATGAAACCCATGCTAGGATGTTTCCCTAGAATTGCATTACCTTGTTTCCTTGTAGCTTGGGTTGGGATTCATTTTATCATGTCATTTATTATTATGCATATGCTTAGCCATGCTTAGAATGGGATATTTGGGATATGACATCATCAATTTATTTTACCATACTCTTGAATGAGATATTGTGAGTTATGTAGAGGTAGGGATCAAGGCAAGTTGGATGTTTTGGTTGGTGCTGGGTGCACGAGACTCGGGTTTGTGTTTAGTACTTGCCTGGATCCTAAGGACCGGTTCATGGAGCATGTAACCTGGCTTTACCGTGCCAACCACATGCTGAGATGGGGCAGCTTGGGCAATTAATTAGGTGTATCCCCGACGTAGTATGGGTGTGTTGGATGGTGCGGGGAATAGGTGTCAGCTGGACTACCATATGAACCGCAAGGCTCAAGAGGGGGCCACTGCAGCGGGGTTGGAGCCTCTTGTATGCTGTTAGGGGTGAAACCTCAGTGGGCCCACGCTCGTCGGGAATCCCTTTGTAAAGGCTTCGTAGTGATCTCCTGCTACACACCTGGGAAGTGTGAATGTGGTTCATGGCCACTGGCATAATGGAGGTTCTTTTAGTCCACCCGGCCACGGGGGATGAAATCACTACATGTGGGTACAGTGGTGCAAGCTCTGCAGAGTCAAAACTGTCATGACAGCCGTGCTCACGGTCAAGAGCGGCTTGGACTTATTCATGATTAGAGGATGATGACTTTGGAAGTTGTGGATGTTAAGCGGGGAGCTTAGCATTGGAAATGATGTTATGGTTATTTGATTATGATGATGGGAGATTGGGACCATTTCACCTGTGTAGTTATGTAGGTGCTTAATAAGCTAAGGTGATAGGTATTAATTGCGTAGTGCTTTAACCATGAGTTCAACCTCTCCTTGCTCTAGCCATGCATGATATAACTTTCCCACACTTGCTGAGTACCATCGGTACTCAACCTTGCATATTTGTTGGTTTATATTGCTCCTCAGGCCAAGATAATGAAGTGGTGTTTAATGATCAAGACTTTGGACCCGAAGAAGGTTTCTAGGTTCATGGAGTCCCCCGGGCAACGCCTGTAACGGAGCCCACAAGAATAATATTCCGCTGCTATTTTATTTACTTGTTATGAACTTATTCTCGTCCATCAAGACATATGCTATGTAAGACATATTTATATTCGACACATGGCTTGTAATAAATGATGCTTCACTATTTGTCATCACATGTATGAGAAAATCATCATGGCATACATGTGATATTCACTCGGTTGTTCTTCGGAGAAACCGGGTGTGACAATAGATGGCCGGAAGAGGAAAGGGTCGTGGTGCCAACCCCGCCAACAACAACGATGAGGCCGGCAACCCTCATCTTTCTGGAGGACAAGACAGGGGTGGTCGCCGTGAAGGAGTTGATCCCATCCACCAAATGCTTGAAAATCAGAATCAGCTCATCCAGAGCCTGACTCAAGTGGTGGCCAACTTGCACCAAGCTCCACCTCCACAAGCTGCACCACGCCAACCAAGGTTGAGTGAGTTTCTAGTGACTCAACCTCCAAAGTTTGCAAGTGCTGTTGAACCTCTAGAGGCAGATGACTGGCTAAAGACCATTGAGAGCAAGATGAGGATCATACAATGCCAAGGGTATGAGAGGGTGCTGTTTGCCTCTCACCAATTGCATGGACCTGCTGCTGATTGGTGGACCGCTTACGTGGCCGCCCATCATGACCCTGAGAACATCACTTGGGAAGAGTTCAAGCGTAGCTTCCGCAACCATTACATACCAAGGGGTGAACTCAAAAACAAGAGAAAGGAGTTCTTGGGGCTGCAGAAAGGAAACATGGCTGTGAGGGAATACCTCACTAAATTCACCCAACTATCCCGTTATGCCCCACGGGACATAGAGACTGATGAGCAGAAACAGGACTGCTTTGTGGAAAAACTTACAGCGGAAATGCAGTGTGCAATGTCCTCCAACGAGTATGAAAGCTTCCAGAAGATGGTGGACAGAGCATTTGTTGCGGAAAGGAAGCTGAAGGCCTTGGAAAATTAAAACAAGAGGAAGGCGGGATGGTCACACTAAGCCTTGGGTAGCAACACCCGCCCACGTCTGATGCAGCAAACCGCAGGTCAGACGAGCCGTGCTGCGGTACCCTACTCCGCGCCGAGAGGGTACAACCCGAATTTCAGGCCTCCGTCAGCACCAACACAGCCACAACGTCAGTTCGTACAGCAGCCTCGCCCCGCATATCCACCTCGACCAGCAGTACAAGGACCCCCAAACCTACCCCAAGACAACAAAGGCCAGACACCTAAGGTTGGGGTGCAATGCTTCAACTGTGGTGAAGTGGGGCACTACGCCCATAAGTGCCCAAACAAGAAGCCCGTGCAGCCGCAACAGCAGAATGTGATGCGAGGACGGGTGAACCACGTGACCATGGAGGAAGCGCAAGAGGCACCTGACGTGGTAGTTGGTAAGTTTCCTGCCAATTTACACATTGCAACCCTGTTGTTCGATTCTGGTGCTACCCACTCATTCATTGCCCAAGGGTTGTTAAGAAGCATGATTTAGCAACAACACAAATGAACCATATGCTAGCCGTAAACTCTCCAGGGGGAGAAATAAGGACAAGACAAGTGTGTCCCAAGGTGAATCTAGACATTAATGGGGTAGTATTTACTGCCAACCTCATAGTGATAGATTCACAAGGGATAGATATTATTTTGGGCATGGATTGGTTGACCAAACATAAAGGAATCATCCATTGTTTGACCAGAACGGTGTAACTAACTCACCCTAGCGGCACAAGAGTAAAGTTCATAACAATACAAGAGCCTAGGAGGGACATTAAATTAAATCAAGTTGAGGTGGAAGTGGAGGAGATCAGGTGTCACACCCGGTTTCTCCGAAGAACAACCGAGTGAATATCACATGTATGCCAGGATCATTTTCTCATACATGTGATGACAAATAGTGAAGCATCTATTATTACAAGCCAGGTGTCGAATATAAATAAGTCTTACATCATATGTCTCGAAGGATGATAATAAGTTCATAACAAGTAAATAAAATAGCAGCGGAATATTATTCTTGTATGCTCCGTCACAGGCGTTGCCCGGGGGTCTCCATGAACCTAGCATCCTTCGTCGGGTCCAAAGTCTTGATCATTAAACACCACATCGTTCTCTTGACCTAAGCAGCAATATAAACCAACAAATATGCAAGGTTGAGTACCGATGGTACTCAACAAGTGGGGGAAGGATTAAGTCATGCATTGCTAGAGCAAGGAGAGGTTGAACCCACGGTTAAAGCACTACGCAATTAATACCTATCACCTTAGCTTATTAAGCACCTACATTACTACATAGGTGAAATGGTCCCAATCTCCCAACCCATCATCATAACCAGAACATCATTTCAATTGTTAAGCTCCCCGCTTAACATCCACAACTTCCAAGGTCGTCACACTCTAATCATGAATAAGTCCAAGCCGCTCTTGACCGTGAGCACGGCTGTCATGACAGTTTTGACTCTGCAGAGTTTGCACCACTTTACCCACATGTAGTGATTTCATCCCCCGTTGCCGGGTGGACTAAAAGAACCTCCATTATGCCAGTGGCCACGAACCACATGCACACTTCCCAGGTGTGTAGCCAGGAGATCACTACGAAGCCTTTACAAAAAGATTCCCGACGAGCGTGGGCCCACTGAGGTTTCACCCCTAACAGTATACAAGAGGCTCCAACCCCGCTGCAGTGGCCCCCTCTTGAGCCTTGCGGTTCATATGGTAGTCCAGCTGACACCCACTCCCCGCACCATCCAACACACCCATACTACGCCGGGGATACACCTAATTAATTGGCCAAGCTGCCCCATCTCAGCATGTGGTTGGCACGGTAAAGCCAGGTTACATGCTCCATGAACCGGTCCTTAGGATCCAGGCAAGTACTAAACACAAACCCGAGTCTCGTGCACCCAGCACCAACCAAAACATCCAACTTGCCTCGATCCCTACCTCTACATAACTCATACTATCTCATTCAAGAGTAAGGTAAATAAATTGATGATCTCATATCCCAATTTTCCCATTCTAAGCATGGCTAAGCATAAGCATGATAACAAATGACATGATAAAATAAATCCCAACCCAAGCTACAAGGAAACAAGATAATGCAATTCTAGGGAAACTTCCTAGCATGGGTTTCATATTTCAATTGACAATGCAAATAATTCTATCTAGACATCCTAGTATAGGATCAAAGTGGTCAAGGACACTTGCCTTCTTCCTGCTGCTCTGGGAATGGAAAGTCTTGTTCTTGGAAGGGAAGAACTTGCTCTGGGGCAGGTTCTATTCATGACAACACACATAGCAAAAGAAAACAATAATCCATAAGACATAGTTCACACTTTCACTTCATACAAACCACACATTCACATTTATGAAAGTCATTCACATTTCTATGTGTTGTGGTTACTCTATGTGTGTTGATTTTGGGCTTACATACACTTTTAAACATGTGCATATGATTTCTAACTTTTGTATTCAGATTTATGTTTGCACACTATATATGAATTTCCAATTTGAACAAATTCCTTTTATTCAATTGATACACATCTTAGCTACCAAGTATGCATGGAAGGTAATTTCCTACTCCAAATAGGTTTTCAGACCTTCTACCCATCCTAAACTGAATTCTTTGGATTTTGGAAACTTCATTTATCATTTTCTAGTTATTCATACCTAGCTTGCTATATTTTCAGATTTATTTCCAATGCCTAAATGTGAACTTTATTATGAAAATAGTAAGACACCTCATCTAAACAGAATAGGTTCTGATCTAAAATATTAAATAATATATTTTTGAACTTCTCCTCTGATGTGAACTAATTTAAATTTATTTTATCAATTTTCAGAATTATTTCCTAGCCTAAAAATGTGTCCCTAATAAATGCGAACAATCAATTAGACAGATTCATTTCAGCTTAAAATCTATTTTTAACTCACTCCAAAGTTTTCCAAGTGCTAGGAAAGTTTAAATTTGAATTTACAATGTGTTTGTCCCATCTTTTAAATTTTAAATACTAATCACATATTCAAATTCCTAAATTTAATATTCACATAGGGTTAAAAAGGTAAGCTCACCCCACTACAGGGTCTATTATATTATTTTAAGAATTTCCAGGGGCCTAACTATGCATAACAGAGGGGTTTTGCTAATTTTTATTAAGACCAGGGGCTAAAACTGATTTTTAATTGAATTTACATGAATTTCTGAAGTTCCAAGGGCTAGATCAGAAGTTTCCGGGGCTAGCTCGTATTTTCCGAGATCCCCAGGGGGTAGCGTGTAAGAATCTCGGTCTTTATAACGCGGGGCTGACGTGGACCGTCCGATTTAAAATGGACGGCTCAGATTATAACGTCGAACCGGTACGCGGGGATTTCAATTCAACCGTGCGATTTAAAATAGACAGCGCACAAGCGGCCACGTCGCTCTGACCGAGCGCGGGCGGCGCTGCCCGGCGGCGCGCGGCAGCGGGAGGCGGCGATCTCGTCGGAAAACTTTGGATCTTCATCAATTCTTCCTAAAACTGGGATTTCATGGCATAGATCGGTAGATGGGAGGTCGGGGATCTCACCTCGGGGTTTTTCTTGAGCTCGGAGGTCCTGGAAGGCGGTCGGCGACGAGGTCCGAGGTGAATTCACGGCGATGCTCGTCGGCACTGTGTTTGAAGCGCAAACCACCGAGTTTTCTGCACCTGCGTGATTCCCCGGAGGCGGTGGAACACGATCGGCGCGTTAGATCAGAGAACCCGAGCAAAGATCGAGAGAAAACAGTGATCGGAGCTTCGGTTCTCACCAAGAGGAAAAACAGCCGATCGCGGGTGAAAATCGGGACGATGCCGGTGTTTATATAGCCGGGGGAGGGCGGCGTTCGGTTGTGATCGAGCTGGAGTCGTCCAGAACCGAAATTCAGCTGGGATACGCGGGTATCCGGGGTGGTTTCGATTCGGGAGGAGAGAGGAGTCCCGGTCGGCCGAGCGCGCGCGCGAGGAGGAAGAAGATGGCGGGCCCCACACGTCAGTGAGAAGAAAACGGGGCGCGTGGCTGCTGGCTGGCGCGGGGGTGAGGTGGGCCGGCTGGTGGGTTTCGGCCCACTGGCCGAGGGGTTTGTTTTTTTCTTTTTCTTTTTTCTTTTCTTTTCTGAGTTTAATTTGAATTCGAATTTGAATTTTAATTTCTGCACCACATGCAATACGTCCAAAATTTTTTAAATTCCCCTCTTAACAGGTTTTGGGGTGTTACATCAGGATCATCAGGGAATATCCAGATGTTTTTCCGGAGGAGTTGCCAGGTATGCCCCCCGATCGAGAAGTGGAATTCGCGATTGAGCTAGTGCCTGGAACAGCTCCGATATACAAGAGACCTTATCGGATGGACTCCAAGCAACTGGGAGACCTCAAGGATCATTTAAGAGAATTGACAGGGAAGGGGTACATTCGTCCTAGTTCCTCACCATGGGGAGCTCCAGTGATATTTTTGCCCAAGAAGGATGGGACCCAAAGGCTATGCGTGGACTACCGTGCGTTGAATGAGGTAACCATCAAGAACAAGTACGCATTACCCCGCATTGAAGACTTGTTTGATCAGTTGAGGGGAGCTTGTGTGTTCTCAAAAATTGATCTCAGGTCGGGATACCACCAACTTAAGATAAGGCAAACTGATATTCCCAAGACAGCTTTCGTATCTCGGTACGGACTGTATGAATACACAATCATGCCTTTTGGGCTAACTAATGCCCCGGCATACTTCATGTATCTCATGAACAAGGTATTCAGGGAATATCTGGACAAATTTATGGTGGTTTTCATAGATGACATTCTCGTCTTCTCCAAAGATGAAGAAGAACATGAGAAACATCTAAGGTTGGTGTTGCAAAAGCTGAGAGAACACCAACTATATGCCAAGTTGAGCAAGTGTGAGTTTTGACTGAAGAGAGTTCCCTTCTTAGGACATGAAATCTCGGAGGGAGGAATCTCCGTAGATCCTGCCAAGATCGAGGATGTACAGAAGTGGAAGACCCCTAAGAATGTCGGGGAAGTTCGAAGCTTCTTAGGGTTGGCTGGGTATTATCGACGGTTTATTGAGGGTTTCTCCAAGATCTCGAGACCCCTCACCAAACTGTTGGAGAAAGGAATCACATTCACATGGACGCCGCAGTGCGAGACGAGTTTTCAAGAGCTAAAGAAAAGATTGACAACAGCCCCAGTGCTAGTTATGCCAGATATGCAGAAGAACTTTTCGGTGTACTTCGATGCCTCTGGAAACGGGTTGGGATGTGTTCTCATGCAAGAGGGGCATGTCGTGGCTTATGCGTCCCGGCAGCTCCGGAAACACGAGAAGAACTATCCTACACATGACCTAGAACTAGCCGCGGTGGTACACACGTTGAAGATTTGGCGACACTACTTGATGGGGAAGAGGACAGAGATATATACGGATCATAAGAGCTTAAAGTACATTTTCACACAACCAGATCTCAACCTCAGACAAAGGAGATGGTTAGAGCTGATCAACGACTTTGATGTAGGCATCAACTATCATCCTGGGAAAGCAAACGTCGTGGACGATGCTTTAAGCCGGAAGGTGCATGTCAATAGGTTGAGCTTGAAGGACATGCCTACAGAATTGAAGGAAGAGGTTATAAGACTCAACCTATGCCTGGTGAATAGTGGTGAAGCCATCGCCATGGAAGTGGACTCCACATTAGAGCAAGACATACGCGATGGTCAAAAGAATGATGAGAAGATACAAGAAATTCGACAACTCATCAAGGATAATAGAGCCCCTGGTTTCAGAGAGGATGAACAAGGTACGGTGTGACACGGGAAAATAATATGTGTGCCTGAAGTGAAGGAGATCCGTGAATCGATTTTGAAGGAGGCTCATGATTCCGACTATTCCATTCACCCTAGGAGTACAAAGATGTACCATGACCTCAAGAGCAGGTATTGGTGGTATGGCATGAAGCGAGATGTCGCGGAACATGTTGCCCTATGTGACACATGTCAGTTGGTGAAAGCAGAACATCAATGACCCACGGGATTATTGCAACCACTTAAAGTGCCTGAATGGAAATGGGAAGAAATCGGTATGGATTTCATAGTGGGATTACCCAGGACCCAATCAGGATATGTTTCGATATGGGTCATCATTGACAGGCTAACCAAGGTAGCTCATTTCATCCCTGTGAAAGAAAGCTACAGCAGATCCAAATTGGCAGAATTATACATGTCAAGGATCGTGTGTTTCCATGGAGTGCCAAAGAAGATAGTGTCAGATCGAGGGACACAATTCACCTCAAGGTTCTGGCAGAAGTTACATGAAACCATGGGAACTCATCTGAACTTTAGTTCTGTCTATCATCCCCAGACTGACGGACAGACGGAAAGAACCAATCAGATCCTTGAGGACATGCTGAGAGCGTGTTCACTCAAAAACAATCGGAGTTGGGATAAGAACTTACCGTATGCGGAGTTCTCCTATAACAACAGCTATCAGGCTAGTATGAAGATGTCACCATTTGAGGCTTTGTATGGGAGAAAGTGCAGAACCCCACTATTCTGGAACCAAGCCGGGGAAAGTAAAGTGTTTGGACCCGAGGTACTACAAGATGCCGAGGCGAAAGTGAGGGAAACCCGCAACAACTTGAGGATAGCACAAACACGACAAAAGAGCTATGCCGATGTACGGAGAAGAGAGCTCGTTTTCAACGTAGGGGACTATGTCTACCTCAAGGTGTCCCCTATTCGAGGACTTCGTCGGTTCAAGGTGAAAGGGAAGTTATCACCTCGATACATCGGACCCTTTCAAGATCTGAAGAGGAAAGGCGAAGTGGCATATCAACTAGAATTACCGGGTCGCCTATAGGACGTGCATGATGTATTCCATGTGTCACAGCTAAAGAAATGCCTAAGGACGCCTGAAGAGATGTTACCCATGAACGAGGTTGACGTAGATGAGGATCTGTCTTATGTCGAACAACCCTTCAAGATTTTGGAGACAATGGAACGCCTCACAAGAAATAAAAGAATCCAGATGTGCAAGGTGCAGTGGAAGCATCACTCGGAAGAGGAAGCCACATGGGAGCGAGAAGACGAGCTTAAGGCATAGTTTCCAGAATTGTTTTCCTAGAACCACCAATCTCGAGGACGAGATTTTTTTAGGGGGGTAGAGCTGTAACACCCCAAAACCTGTTAAGAGGGGAATTTAAAAATTTTTGGACGTATTGCATGTGGTGCAGAAATTCAAATTCAAATTGGAATTCAAATTCAACTCAAAACTGAAAATAAAAAGAAAAAGAAAAAACAAAAACCCCGGCCAGTGGGCCGAAACCCACCAGCCGGCCCACCCGCCCCCGCGCCAGCCCGCAGCCTCGCGCTCCCCTCTCCCTCTCGCTGACACGGGCCCGCGTGTCATCCCTCACCTCCCGCTCGCGCCAACAGCCGGACTCTTCCGCGCGCGCCCGATCGCAACCGACTCCGGAATTCCGCGTCCCCAGCCCGACTCCCGGTCCCGGACGACTCCGGCTCGATCTAAACAAACACGCCGCCCTCCCTCGTCTATGAAAACGCCGGCATCGCCCTGTTTTTCCCCCACTATCGGCTGTTTTCCTCCCGGTGAGAACCGAAGCTCCGATCACCGATTTCTCTTGATCTCTGCTCGGATTTTCCGATCTAACGCGCCGATCGTGTTCCACCGCCTCCGGGGAATCACGAGGTGCAGAAAACTCGGTGGTTTGCGCTCTAGGCACAGCTCCGACGAGCACCGCAGCGGTTCCACCTCGGACCTCGTCGCCGACCGCATTCCAGGACCTCCGAGCTTAAGAAAACCCCCGACGTGACATCCCCGACCTCCCCTCTACCGATCTATGCCATAAAATCACAGTTCTAGGAAGAATTGACGAAGATCCGAAACTCTCCGGCGAGATCGCCGCCTCCCGCCGCCGCGCGCCGCTGGGCAGCGTCGCCCGCGCACGGTCAGAGCGACGTGGCCGCTTGTGCGCCGTCTATTTTAAATCGCACGGTAGAATTAAAACCCGCGCGTACCGGTTCGGCGATCTAATCTGAGCCGTCTGTTTTAAATCGGACGGTCTACGTCGGCCCCGCATTATAAAGGCCGGGATTCTTACGCGCTACCCTCTGGGGATCTTGGAAAACACGAGCTAGCCCCGGAAACTTCTGATCTAGCCCCTAGAACTTCAGAAATTCATGTAAATTCATTTAAAATCAGTTTTAGCCCGTGGACTTAATAAAAATTAGGAAAACCCCTCTGTTATGTGTAGTTAGACCCCTGGAAATTTATGAAATAATATAATAGACCCTGTAGTGGGGTGAGTTTACCTTTTTAACCCTATATGAAATTAAATTTAGGAATTTGAATATGTGATTAGGATTTAAGATTTAAAAGGTGAGGCAAACACATTGTAAATTCAAATTTAAACTCTCCTAGCACTTTGAAAACTTTAGAATGAGTTTAAAATAGATTTTAAGCTGAAATGAATCTGTCTAGTTGATTGTTCATATTTATTAGTTATAGAAACATATTTTAGGCTAGGAAATAATTCTGAAAATTGGTAAAATAAATTTACATTAGTTCACATCAGAGGAGAAGTTCAAAAATATATTATTTAATATTTTAGATCAGAACCTATTCTATTTAGATGATGTGTCTTACTATTTTCATAATAAAGTTCACATTTAGGCATAGAAAATAAATCTGAAAATATAGGAAAATAGGTATGCATAACTAGAAAATGATAAATGAAGTTTCCAAATCCAAAGATTTCAGTTTAGGATTTGGTAGAAGACCTGAAAGCCCATTTGGAGTAGGAAAGTACCTTCCATGCAAACTGGACAGTTGAGAAGTATATTAATTTAATATAAAGAATTTGTTTAAATTGGAAATTCATATATAGTGTGCAAACAGAAATCTGAATACAAAAGTTAGAAATTATATACTTATGTTTAAAAAGTGCATGTAGGCTAACAATCAACACATCTAGAGTAACCACAACACTTAGAAATGTGAATGACTATCATATGTATGTATGTGTGGAGTGAAAGTGTGAACTATGTCTTATGGATTGTTGTTTTCTTTTGCTATGTGTGTTGGCATGAGTAGAACCTGCCCCAGAGCAAGTTCTTCCCTTCCAAGATCAAGACTTTCCATTCCCAGAGCAGCAGGAAGAAGGCAAGTGTCCTTGACCACTTTGATTCTATACTAGGATGTGTAGATAGAGTTATTTGCATTGTCAATTGAAATATGAAACCAATGCTAGGAAGTTTCCCTAGAATTGCATTACCTTGTTTTCCTTGTAGCTTGGGTTGGGATTTATTTTATTTTGTCATTCATATTACTTATGCTTAGCCATGCTTAGAATGGGATAAGTGGGATATGAGATCATCAACTTGTTTACCTTACTCTTGAATGAGATATTATGAGTTATGTAGAGGTAGGGATCGAGGCAAGTTGGATGATTTGGTTGGTGCTGGGTGCATGAGACTCGGGTTTGTGTTTAGTACTTGCCTAGATCCTAAGGACCGGTTCATGGAGCATGTAACCTGGCTTTACCGTGCCAACCACATGCTGAGATGGGGCAGCTTGGCCAATTAATTAGGTGTATCCCCGGCGTAGTATCGGTGTGTTGGATGGTGCGGGGAATAGGTGTCAGCTGGACTACCATATGAACCGCAAGGCTCAAGAGGGGGCCACTGCACCGGGGTTGGAGCCTCTTGTATGCTGTTAGGGGTGAAACCTCAGTGGGCCCACGCTCGTCGGGAATCCCTTTGTAAAGGCTTCGTAGTGATCTCCTGGCTACACACCTAGGAAGTGTGAATGTGGTTCGTGGCCACTGGCATAATGGAGGTTCTTTTAGTCCACCCGGCAACGGGGGATGAAATCACTACATGTGGGTACAGTGGTGCAAACTCTGTAGAGTCAAAACTGTCATGACAGCCGTGCTCACGGAAAAGAGCGGCTTGGACTTATTCATGATTAGAGGATGATGACCTTGGAGGTTGTGGATGTTAAGCGGGGAGCTTAACATTGGAAATAATGTTATGGTTATTTGATTATGATGATGGGATGGGAGATTGGGACCATTTCACGTGTGTAGTAATGTAGGTGCTTAATAAGCTAAGGTGGTAGGTAATAATTGCGTAGTGCTTTAACCATGAGTTCAACCTGTCCTTGCTCTAGCCATGCATGACATAACCTTTCCCCACTTGCTGAGTACCAACGGTACTCAACCTTGCATATTTGTTGGTTTAAATTGCTGCCCAGGTCAAGGGGATGATGTGGTGTTCAATGACCCAGACTTCAGACCCAAAGAAGGATTCTAGGTTCATGGAGTCCCCCGGGCAACGCCTGTGACGGAGCCCATAAGAATAATATTCCGCTGCTATTTTATTTACATGTTATGAACTTATTATCGTCCATCGAGACATATGCTATGTAAGACTTATTTATATTCGACACCTGGCTTGTAATAAATGATGCTTCACTATTTGTCATCACATGTATGAGAAAATGATCCTGGCATACATGTGATATTCACTAGGTTGTTCTTCAGAGAAACCGGGTGTGACAGAAGTGGTATCAGAGCCAAGGTTGCCCGTAGGAACGTGGACCTAGGTAGAAAAAGACGTATTTAAGGACCCTATTTTCTTAAAAACTATTTTACAAAGGTGTGGGTTGAAAAGTGTTATTTAATGGGGTCACTTTATTCATCTTACCCCAACTTTTATTCAAAATAGGATTTTTGTTTAAAATCTTATCTAACTTAATTTTAAATGCTTTATGTTTTAGATGGTTCACATGATCCGCACCGCTCGCAAGTCCACCGGAGGGAGAGTTCCCGTAGTTGCCCTTGCCCTGAGAGAGGAGAACCGTCCGGTGACGTACCTCTCCTACGGATTGGAAGTAGGAGGCTTGTTGCGCCGTCTTCGAAGCATGCTCCAAGCCGCCGGCAATACGGGCAAGTTAATCATACACTACAGCTCCACCCGGACCATCCGTGAGAAGCAGGAAGAATGGAGTTCAGAAATGAGGATTATCGATGAAAATCAGCTTCTTAAGATCCACCGCTCTCCAGCTTGTCGAGTGACACAGGTCGATGAGGAGAAGGATGTCAACTGGGAGGCCATCACCTGCCAGAGTCACATCTACCGTCGCCACCTGGACAGGACTGAGTACATGTATGACCTCCAGCGTGAGAGTGGTACAACGGAGTACAAGTACCCGCCAGTGCAGCAGGGGACTTCCCATGAGCACATGGACTTGTGCTTGGAGGATGCTTCTACGCTCAGCACTCGACTGCAGGAGTGTCAGCAGGAGCTTCAGGATGTTCGTGACACCCTGAAGGAGACTGAGGCGTTGCTTCGAGCCAGCTTGAGGGCAAGAGAAAGAGGAGATGGGAATGAACTGTGTGTCACCGTAAATGACACATGGACTCCTGACTCCCCAGATCGCCGGGCGAGTAGGCGTCGCCGCACTTCTCCACCAGCAGCCTCCCTACCCAAAGCGGAGTCAGAGGGCAGCCGCAATAATGAGGAAGATACCGAGGAGCCATCTCAGTGATACGAGTCGTGTAGAGTCCTTCCCCATAGTTCAGCAGGTTATCGAGTAGGCGAGTCAATACCTTAGTTAATGGTGTGTTAATGTGTGGTGTGTGACGTGAGTTGTGGAAGCCATGGGCAATTGTCCACAACCTCGTCTTCAGGTTGCTTTGCTTTGATGTGTAAACCCCTATGAAATTAAAAGTGCATTTATTTTTGCGTGAGACATGAACCCTCAGAAAATATAAATACAACAAGGTCTCAAAATTTTAAAGTTTAAACGAGTAAAATTTGTAAGTTAATACGTAATGCTTTAAATTGACATTTGGTTGATCATGATAGATGGCCAGAAGAGGAAAGGGTTGTGGTGCCAACCCCGCCAACAACAACGATGAGGCCGGCAACCCTCATCTTTCTGGAGGACAAGACAGGGGTGGTCGCCGTGAAGGAGTTGATCCCATCCACCAAATGCTAGAAAATCAGAATCAGCTCATCCAGAGCCTGACTCAAGTGGTGGCCAACTTGCACCAAGCTCCACCTCCACCAGCTGCACCACGCCAACCAAGGTTGAGTGAGTTTCTAGGGACTCAAATTTCCAAAGTTTGCAAGTGCTGCTGAACCTCTGGAGGCAGATGACTGGATAAAGACCATTGAGAGCAAGATGAGGATCATACAATGTCAAGGGTATGAGAGGGTGCTGTTTGCCTCTCACCAATTGCATGGACCTGCTGCTGATTGGTGGACCGCTTACGTGGCTGCCCATCATGACCCTGAGAACATCACATGGGAAGAGTTCAAGCGTAGCTTCCGCAACCATTACATACCAAGGGGTGAACTCAAAAACAAGAGAAAGGAGTTCTTGGGGCTGCAGCAAGGAAACATGACTGTGAGGGAATACCTCACTTAATTCACCCAACTATCCCGTTATGCCCCACGGGACATAGAGACTGATGAGCAGAAACAGGACTGCTTTGTGGAAGGACTTACAGCGGAAATGCAGTGTGCAATGTCCTCCAACGAGTATGAAAGCTTCCAGAAGATGGTGGACAGAGCATTTGTTGTGGAAAGGAAGCTGAAGGCCTTGAAAAAAGAAAACAAGAGGAAGGCCTTGGAAAGGAAGCTGAAGGCCTTGTTTTCCTTGTAGCTTGGGTTGGGATTTATTTTATTATGTCATTCATTCATATTACTTATGCTTAGCCTTGCTTAGAATGGGATAAGTGGGATATGAGATCATCAACTTGTTTACCTTACTCTTGAATGAGATATTATGAGTTATGTAGAGGTAGGGATCGAGGCAAGTTGGATGATTTGGTTGGTGCTGGGTGCACGAGACTCGGGTTTGTGTTTAGTACTTGCCTAGATCCTAAGGACCGGTTCATGGAGCATGTAACCTGGCTTTACCGTACCAACCACATGCTGAGATGGGGCAGCTTGGCCAATTAATTAGGTGTATCCCCGGCGTAGTATGGGTGTGTTGGATGGTGCGGGGAATAGGTGTCAGCGGGACTACCATATGAACCGCAAGGCTCAAGAGGGGGCCACTGCACCGGGGTTGGAGCCTCTTGTATGCTGTTAGGGGTGAAACCTCAGTGGGCCCACGCTCGTCAGGAATCCCTTTGTAAAGGCTTCGTAGTGATCTCCTGGCTACAAACCTAGGAAGTGTGAATGTGGTTCGTGGCCACTGGCATAATGGAGGTTCTTTTAGTCCACCCGGCAACGGGGGATGAAATCATTACATGTGGGTACAGTGGTGCAAACTCTGCAGAGTCAAAACTGTCATGACAGCCGTGCTCACGGTCAAGAGCGGCTTGGACTTATTCATGATTAGAGGATGATGACCTTAGAGGTTGTGGATGTTAAGCGGGGAGCTTAACATTGGAAATAATGTTATGGTTATTTGATTATGATGATGGGATGGGAGATTGGGACCATTTCACCTGTGTAGTAATGTAGGTGCTTAATAAGCTAAGGTAGTAGGTAATAATTGTGTAGTGCTTTAACCATGAGTTCAACCTCTCCTTGCTCTAGCCATGCATGACATAACCTTTCCCCACTTGCTGAGTACCAACGGTACTCAACCTTGCATATTTGTTGGTTTAAATTGCTGCTCAGGTCAAGGGGATGATGTGGTGTTCAATGACCAAGACTTCGGACCCGAAGAAGGATTCTAGGTTCATGGAGTCCCCCGGCCAACGTCTGTGACGGAGCCCACAAGAATAATATTCCGCTGCTATTTTATTTACATGTTATGAACTTATTATCGTCCATCGAGACATATGCTATGTAAGACTTATTTATATTCGACACCTGGCTTGTAATAAATGATGCTTCACTATTTTTCATCACATGTATGAGAAAATGATCCTGGCATACATGTGATATTCACTCGGTTGTTCTTCGGAGAAACCGGGTGTAACAACGCTGATCCCTAGCGTGCATTAGGCAAGTAAGTGGAGACCCCATCACGTGGTCGGTAACGCGAGAGTGTGCTCGTCTGGAAATAGCCCAGGAGGACATACGCAACGCTTGCCATCGACGTGCCCTGCAGGGCAGTAGGTGGTATCTGTTGGGTTGATAACATTCCCAACCGTGACGACCCGTTCATGATATACTCGGGTTCCCGTCGTGTGGTGTTGAAACACGATCACGTACCTTGAGACGTGACCTAACTCAGGGACGGCCGTATGGCAATGATATGGGCATTTGCATTTACTTTTAAATATCGTCCTGCCTGAAATGAACAACCCTTGAGTGCATCAACATTGTGTGGTCTTCTGCAGGTACTAACCACGTATGTATCCGTGTAGAAACCGTGTGCGAGAGACCGTTTAGTGTCACACTTGAGACGTATATGCCGGTATAATCCAGTTAGTATTTTCTTTTGTGAGGAACGTAGTACCGAGATATCATCGGCATATGCATGAAAAACAATGATAACAAGGAATTAAAATCACTAGGTTCAACGTTTAGGACCCTGGTTGGGTAGAAAAAAATTGGAGGGTGATGAGTGTAGTTCCAAAAGACTGAAAAACAGAGTGCTCTGTTTTGGGCAGCAAGTATGCTGATCTTCAACAGGGCATAACTCGTAGATCTTTTAGCCCAGGGAGGTGTGGTATATAGTTATGGAAAGGTATTTGAGTACTCTACAACTTTGTGTAGGCTTCCATAGCTGAAACACACCTTAAGATGGCTTAAATCCCAGAGGAATGTAAACTGTCCGGAATCAGGACAGAGTTAAACACTCTTGGGAGTGTTCTGTTTTTCAAACATAACTCCCAGTAGAAAAAAACTTTAGAAAGGGTAGAAGATGTGTTACATTTTTACAATTCAAAGTTTCTGAAATTTCAGCACCAATTTCAGAGGAAAACCAGAGATGAAAACAGCAACTTCCCAAGGGAGGTGCTGTTAAAATTCTTCCATAAATTCTGCTGACATTGAATTACCATAACTTTTTAACCAGAGTTGATCTGAGGACAATTAACTACTCGTTGGAAATACACTGAAGTAAACTTAAACTTTGGTATTCAGATTGAGTCATGAAAATGCCCAGAACCAGATCAAAATCTTGGATATGTAGAAACTGGTCATTCTGACAGAGGACTGACAGTTAAACTCATTTGAGAGATTGTTGTACCCTAGAGGGGGTTTGAATACTTCCAATGGGGTAGAACATACTCATGAGAGGTTATCTTCAACTAGTGAAAGATTTGAGTATATGTCTCACTGAAGTTTCTTTTGCTAGAGACCATGTTTGTGTCGTATTGAAGGTAAAAGGGTGGTATACGTGATGACAACGCGATAGTAACGTCTCGTAGTGACCAAACCTAGCTGTGGTGAGCTTCCAAAGAGGAGGTTCATCAAGTTGGATTAAAATAGCTTGTATTTGGTCTGGTAATGGTGTAGCTTGTGCAAAGTTATTACATTATCTACATACGAGATGCATCGCATGTTTTACTGTCATTATGTTTTTACGCCTATTTCATTTGACTGCAGTGCAATATGTTGCGGGACTGATGTTTATTGTCGTATGGTTGCAGATGGTTCGCACTAGGACCACACACGAGGTTGGTGGCTCTAGCCAACAGGGGGGCGATGACTCCCAGCCACCGGCCTACGACAGCACCCCGCAGCAGAAACCACCACCGCCGCCTCCGCTTACCCTAGCGGATGTGATAGCGGCACTGGTGGGAGGTCGTGAGGAGAATACCGACCTGCCCCGCACGATCATGCAGAATACGTCCCATGCGGGGGGACGTCAAGAGAGGGGGCCCCGTGAGCCCCGTGAGGTGTCTGTAACACCCCAAAATTTTGATTCAAAACACTAAATCATGTTAAGAGGGGAATTTAAAAATTTTTGGACGTGTTGCATGTTTTGCAAAAATTCAAATTCAAACTGGAATTCAAATTAAACTCAAATCAGAAAAGAAATGGAAAAAGAAAAAGAGAAAATAGAAAAAAACCGGCCAGTGGGCCGAAACCCACCAGCAGGCCCAACATACCCCGCGCCAGCCCGCAGCCACGCGCCCGCGCTTTCTCACGCTGACAGGTGGGACCCACCCGAGCTTCGTCTACCTCGCGCCGCGCCGAACTTCCCCCGCGCCCGAATCGAAACCGATCGGGATTTCGATGTAAATCCCGCTGAATTCTGTTCGTAGCCGACGCGGACATGATCTAAACCACCCCGCCGCCCTCCCCCGTCTATAAAAACCCCGGCCTCGTTCTGTTTTTCCCATGCGATTGCCGATTTTTACTCCGGTGAGAACCGAGACTTCTCCGGTGAATTCTGGCCGATCTAAGCTCGGAAACTCCGATCTAACTCGCTGATCTTGATCCACCGCCTCCGGGGAACCTTGCAGGTGCAGAAAACTCGGTGACTTGCGGTGTAAACACAGCGCCGACGAGCTTCACCATGGTTTTGCCTCGGACCTCGTCGCCGATCACCTTCCAGGACCTCCGAGCTCAAGAAAACCCCCGAGGTGAGATCCCCGACCTCTCCTCTACCGATCTATGCCATAAGATCACAGTTCTATGAAGAATTCTCGAGGATCCGAAAGTTCCCGGCGAGATCGCTGCTTCCCGCCGCCGTGAGCCTCCGGCAGCGCCGCCCGCGCTCGATCAGAGCGACGTGGCCGCTTGTGCGCCGTTTATTTTAAATCGCACGGTAGGGTTTAAATCCCCGCGTACCGGTTCGATGTTATAATCTCAGCCGTCGGTTTAAAATCGGACGGTCCACGTCAGCCCCGCGTTATAAAGACTGGAATTCTTACGTGCTACCCCCTGGGGTTCTCGGGAAATAAGAGCTAGCCCGGAAACTTCTGATCTAGCCCCTGGAGCTTCAGAAAATCATGTAAATTCATTTAAAAATCAGTTTTAACCCCTGGACTTAATAAAAATTAGGAAAACACCTCTGATAAGTGTAGCTAGACCCCTGGGAATTCTGAAAATAATATTATAGATCCTGTAGTGGGGTATGTTTAACTTTTTAGCCCTGTTTAGTATTTAATTTAGGAAATTGGATATGGGGCTAGTATTTAAAAATTAAAAAGTGGGACAAACATATTGTCATAATTAAATTAAAAACTTTCTCAGTATTTAGAAAACTTTGGAGTGAGATAAAAACATATTTTAGGCTGAGTTGAATCTGTTTAATTTATTATTCACATTTAGGGACACAATTTTAAGTAATGAATAGTTTTAGAAAATAGGGAAAATAATTGTAAAATAGTTTACATCAGAGGAAAAGGTCAAAAATATATTAGTAAATATTTTAGATCAGAACCTATTCTGTTTAGATGAGGTGTCTTGTTATTTTTATAATAAAGTTCACATTTAGGCATAGGAAATAAATCTGAAAATATAGCAACTAGTAAATGATAAATGGAGTTCTAAAATCCAAAGGATTCAGTTTAGGGTTGGTAGAAATTATGAAGACACATATGGAGAAGGAAAATACCTTTCATGCATACTTGGTAGCTAAAAGGTGTAGTAATTGAATATAAGAAATTTATTTAAATTGGAAACTCATATATAAAGTATGCAAGCATAAATGTGAAAACAAAAGTAGGAATCATATACACATGATTAAAAGTGCATGCAAGCCACAAATCAACACACATAGAGTAACCACAACACATATAATGGTGAATGACTTTCATAAATATGAATGTGTGGTTTGTTTGAAGTGGAAGTGTGAACTATGTCTTATGGATTGTTGTTTTTCTTTTGCTATGTGTGATGGTATGATGTAGAACCTGCTCAAGAGCAAGTTATTCCTTTCCAAGACCAGGCCTACCCATTTCAAGAGCAGCAAGAAGGAGGCAAGTGTCCTTGACCACTTTGATCCTATGCTAGGATGTGTAGATAGAATTATTTGCATTGTCAATGGAAATAGGAAACCCATGCTAGGAAGTTTCCCTAGAATTGCATTATCCTGTTTTCCTTGTAGCTTAGGTTGGGATTTATTTTATCACGTCATTTATTATTGTGCATATGCTTAGCCATGCTTAGAATGGGATATTTGGAATGTGAGATCATCATTTATGTTACCATACTCTTAAATGAGATATTGTGAGTTATGTAGAGGTAGGGATCAAGGCAAGTTGGATGTTTTGGTTGTGTGCTGGGTGTACGAGACTTGGGTTTGTGTTTAGTACTTGCCTGGATCCTAAGGACCGGTTCATGGAGCATGTAACCTGGCTTTACAGTGCCAACCACATGCTGAGATGGGGCAGCTTGGCCAATTAATTAGGTGTATCCCCGGCGTAGTATGGGTGTGTTGGATGGTGCGGGGAATAGGTGTTAGCTGGACTACCATATGAACCGCAAGGCTCAAGAGGGGGCCACTGCAGCGGGGTTGGAGCCTCTTGTATGCTGTTAGGGGTGAAACCTCAGTGGGCCCATGCTCGTCGGGAATCCCTTTGTAAAGGCTTCGTAGTGATCTCCTGGCTACACACCTGGGAAGTGTGAATGTGGTTCGTAGCCACTGGCATAATGGAGGTTCTTTTAGTCCACCTGGCAACGGGGGATGAAATCACTACATGTGGGTACAGTGGTACAAACTCTGCAGAGTCAAAACTGTCATGACAGCCGTGCTCACGGTCAAGAGCGGCTTGGACTTATTCATGATTAGAGAATGGATGGTTTTGGAAGTCGTGGATGTTCAGCGGGGAGCTTAACATTTGGGAATGAGGTTATGGTTATTTGATTATGATGATGGGATGGGAGTTTGGGACCATTTCACCTGTGTAGTGATGTAGGTGCTTAATAAGCTAAGGTGATAGGTATTACTTGCATAGTGCTTTAACCATGAGTTCCACCCTTCCCTTGTTCTAGCCATGCATGACATAACTTTCCCACACTTGCTGAGTACCATTGGTACTCAACCTTGCATATTTGTTGGTTTATATTGCTGCTCAGGTCAAGATAATGAGGTGGTGTATAATGACCAAGACTTTGGACCCGAAGAAAGTTTCTAGGTTCATGGAGACCCCCGGGCAACGCCTGTGACGGAGCCCTCAAGAATAATATTCCGCTGCTAGTTTATTTATTTGTGATGAACTTATTATTGTCCATCGAGACATTTGCTATGTAAGACTTATTTATATTCAACACCTGGCTTGTAATAAATGATGCTTCTCTATTTGTCATCACATGTATGAGAAAATGATCCTGGCATACATGTGATATCTACTTGGTTGTTCTTCGGAAAAACCGGGTGTGACAGAACTGGTATCAGAGCCAAGGTTGCCCGTAGGAACGTGGACCTAGGTAGAAATGGACGTATTTAAGTGACCTATTTTCTTAAAAACTATTTTACAAAGGTGTGGATTGAAAAGTGTTATTTAAATGAGTCACTTTCTTCATCTTACCCCAACTTTCATTCAAAATAGGATTTTTGTTTGAGAGTTTATCTAACCTAATTTTAAATTCTTTTTGATTTAGATGGTTCGCATGATTCACACCGCTTGCAAGTCCACAGGAGGGAGAGTTCCCGTAGTTGCCCTTGCCGAAAGAGAGGAGAGCCGTCCGGTGACGTACCTTTCCTACGGATTGGCAGTAGGAGGCTTGTTGCGCCGTCTTCGGCGTATGCTCGAAGCCGCCGGCAATACGGGCAAGCTAATCATCCACTATAACTCCACCAGGACCATCCGTGAGAAGAGGGAAGAATGGAGTTCAGAGATGAGGATAATACACGAAAATCAGCTGCTTAAGATCCACCACACTCCAGCTTGTCGAGCAACACAGGTCGATGTGGAGAAAGATGTCACCTGGGAGGCCATCACCTGCCAGAGTCACATCTATCGTCGCCACCTGGACAAGACTGAGTACATGTATGTCCTCCAACGTGAGAGTGGTACCACGGAGTACAAGCACCCGCCGGTACAGCAAGGGACCTCCCATGAGCACATGGACTTGTGCCTGGAGGATGCTGCTATGCTCAGCACTCGACTACAGGATTGCCAACAAGAGCTTCAGGATGTCCGAGATACCCTGAAGGAAACGGAGGCGTTGCTGCGAGCCTGCTTAAAGGCGAGAGAAAGAGGAGATGGGAATGAACTGTGTGTCACCGTGAATGATACATGGACTCCTGACTCCCCAGATCGCCGAGCGATCAGGCGTCGTCGCACTTCTCCACCAGCAGCCTCTCCACCCAAAGCAGAGTCAGAAGGTAGCCGAAATGAGGAGGAAGATCCCGAGGAGCCAGCTCAAGAGAATGAGTAGTGTAGAGTATTTCCCTTAGCTAGCAAGAGGTCGAGTAGTAGAGTCGTTACGTAGTTAATGGTGTGTTAATGCTTGGTGTGTGACGTGAGTTGTGGAAGCCATGAGCAATTGTCCACAGCCTCGTCTTCAGATTGTTTTGCTTTGGTGTGTGAACCCACATGAAATAATAGTGCATTTATTTGGTGTGAGATATGATCCCTCATAAAAGTATAACAAAGCCTCAATACTTCAAAGTACAAACAAATGAAAGTAGTAAGATGATACTAAATGCTTTCAAATTAACATTGGTTGATTCTGCCAGATGGCCGGAAGAGGAAAAGGACGTGCTGCCAACCCCGCCAACAACAACGATGAGGCATGCAACCCTCATCTTTCTGGAGGCCAGGACCGGGGTGGTCGCTGTGAAGGAGTTGATCCCCTCCACCAAATGCTGTAAATCAGAATCAGCTCATCCAGAACTTGACTCAAGTAGTGGCCAACTTGCATCAAGTTCCACCTCCACAAGCTGCACCACGCCAACCAAGGTTGAGTGAGTTTCTAGGAACTCAACCTCCAAAGTTTGCAAGTGCTGCTGAACCTCTGGAGGCAGATGATTGGCTGAAGACCATTGAAAGCAAGATGAGGATCATCCAGTGCCAAGGGTATGAGAGGGTGCTGTTTGCCTCTCATCAATTGCATGGACCTGCTGCTGATTGGTGGACCGCCTATGTGGCCGCCCATCATGACCCTGAGAACATCACTTGGGAAGAGTTCAAGCGTAGCTTCTGCAACCATTACATTCCAAGAGGTGAACTCAAAAACAAGAGGAAGGAGTTTTTGGGGTTGCAGCAAGGTAACATGACTGTGAGGGAATACCTCACAAAGTTTACTCAACTATCCCGTTATGCCCCACGAGACATAGAGACTGATGAGCAGAAACAAGATTGTTTCGTGGAAGGACTTACCGCGGAGATGTAGTGTGCAATGTCCTCAAATGAGTATGAAAGCTTCCAAAAGATGGTGGACAGAGCATTTGTGGTAGAAAGGAAGCTAAAGGCCTTGGAAAATGAGAATAAGAGGAAGGCCAGTTGGTCACATCAAGCCTCGGGTAGCAACACCCGCCCCCGTCTGATGCAGCAACCAGCAGGGCAGACGAACCGTGCTGCGGTACCCTACTCAGCACCAAGGGGGTACAACCCAAACTACAGGCCTCCGGCAGCACTAGCACAGCCACAACGTCAGTTTGTACAGCAGCCTCGCCCCGCATATCCACCTCGACCAGCAGTGCAAGGACCCCCGAACCAACCCCAAGACAACAAAGGCCAGGCACCTAAAGTTGGGGTGCAATGTTTTAGCTGTGGTGAAGTGGGGCACTACGCCCATAAATGCCCAAAGAAGAAGCCTGCGCAGCCACAACAGCAGAATGTAATGAGAGGCCGGGTGAACCACGTCACTATGGAGGAAGCACAAGAGGCACCCGGCGTGGTAGTTGGTAAGTTTCCTGCCAATTTACACCTTGCAACCCTGCTGTTTGATTCTGGTGCTACCCACTCGTTCATTGCTCAAGGGTTTGTTAAGAAGCATGACCTAGCAACCACACAAATGAACCACATGCTAGCTGTAAACTCTCCAGGTGGAGAAATAAGGACAAGACAAGTGTGTCCCAAAGTGAACCTAGACATTAATGGGGTAGTATTTACTGCTAACCTCATAGTGATAGATTCACTGGGAATAGATATTATTTTGGGTATGGATTGGTTGACCAAACATAAAGGAATCATTCATTGTTCGACCAGAACAGTGGAACTAACTCACCCTAGTGGCACAAGAGTAAAGTTCATAACAATACACGAGCCTAGGAGGGACATTAAACTAAATCAAGTTGAGGTGAAAGTCGAGGAAATCAAGACCATCAGGGAATATCCAGATGTTTTTCCGGAGGAGTTGCCAGGTATGCCTCCCGATCGTGAAGTGGAATTTGCAATTGAGCTAGTGCCTGGAACAGCCCCGATATACAAGAGACCTTATCGGATGGACTCCAAGCAGCTAGAAGAACTCAAGGATCATTTGAGAGAATTGACGGAGAAGGGGTATATTCGTCCTAGTTCCTCACCATGGGGAGCTCCGGTGATATTTGTGCCCAAGAAGGACGGAACCCAAAGGTTATGCGTGGATTACCGTGCTTTGAATGAGGTAACCATCAACAACAAGTACCCATTACCCCGCATTGAAGACTTGTTTGATCAGTTGAGGGGAGCTTGTGTGTTCTCGAAAATTGATCTCAGGTCGGGATACCACCAACTCAAGATAAGGCAATCCGATATTCCCAAGACAGCTTTCGTATCTCGGTACGGACTGTATGAATACACTGTCATGCCTTTCGGGCTAACTAATGCCCCGGCATACTTCATGTACCTCATGAACAAGGTATTCATGGAATATCTGGACAAATTTGTGGTGGTTTTTATAGATGACATTCTCGTCTTCTCCAAAGATGAAGAAGAACATGAGAAACATCTAAGGTTGGTGTTGCAGAGGCTAAGAGCACACCAACTATATGCCAAGTTGAGCAAGTGTGAGTTTTGGCTGAGGAAAGTTCCTTTCTTAGGACATATAATCTCGGAGGGAGGAATCTCCGGAGATCCCGCCAAAATCGAGGATATCCAGAAGTGGAAGACCCCTGAAAATGTCGGGGAAGTTCGAAGCTTCCTGGGATTGGCTGGATACTATCGACGGTTTATTGAGGGATTCTCCAAGATCTCGAGACCTCTCACCAAACTGTTGGAGAAGGGAATCACATTCACCTGGACGCCACTGTGTGAGACGAGATTTCAGGAGCTAAAGAAGAGATTGACAACAGCCCCAGTGTTGGTTATGCCAGATATGCAGAAGAACTTCACGGTGTACTGCGATGCCTCTAGAAACGGGTTGGGATGTGTTCTCATGCAAGAAGGGCATGTCGTGGCTTATGCATCCCGACAGCTCCAGAAGCACGAGAAGAACTATCCTACACATGACCTAGAACTAGCCGCAGTGGTACACGCGTTGAAAATTTGGCGGCACTATTTGATGGGGAAGAGAACCGAGATATATACGGATCATAAGAGTTTGAAGTACATTTTCACACAGCCAGATCTCAACCTCAGGCAAAGGAGATGGTTAGAGCTAATCAATGACTTTGATGTGGGCATCAACTATCATCCTGGGAAGGCAAACGTCGTGGCCGATGCTTTAAGTCGGAAAGTGCAGGTCAATAAGTTGAGCTTGAAGGACATGTCTGCAGAATTGAAGGACGAGGTTATAGGGCTCAATCTATGCCTTGTGAATAGTGGTGAAGCCATCGCCATGGAAGTGGACTCCACATTAGAGCAAGACATACGCGATGGTCAAAAGAATGACGAGAAGATACAAGAAATCAGGCAACTCATCAAGGAAAATAAAGCTCCTGGTTTCAGAGAGGATGAACAAGGTACGGTGTGGTACGGGAAAAGGATCTATGTGCCTGAAGTAAAGGAGATCCGTGAATTGATTTTGAAGGAGGCTCACGATTCTGACTATTCCATTCATCCTGGAAGTACGAAGATGTACCAGGACCTCAAGAGCAGGTATTGGTGGTATGGCATGAAGTGAGATGTCGCGGAACATGTTGCCCTATGTGACACATGTTAGTTGGTGAAAGCAGAACATCAACGACCCGCGGGATTATTGCAACCACTCAAAGTGCCTGAATGGAAATGGGAAGAAATCAGCATGGATTTCATCGTGGGATTGCCTAGGACCCAATCAGGATACGATTCGATATGGGTCATCATTGATAGGCTAACCAAGTAAGCTCACTTCATCCCCGTGAAGGAAAGCTACAGCGGATCCAAATTGGCAGAGTTGTACATGTCAAGGATCGTGTGTTACCATGGAGTGCCAAAGAAGATTGTGTCGGATCGAGGGACACAGTTCACCTCAAGGTTCTGGCAGAAGATGCACGAAACCATGGGAACCCATCTGAACTTTAGTTCTGCCTATCATCCCCAAACTGATGGGCAGACGGAAAGAACCAATCAGATCCTTGAAGATATGCTAAGGGCTTGTGCACTCAAAAACAATAGGAGTTGGGACAAGAACTTACCGTATGCGGAGTTTTCCTATAACAACAGCTATCAAGCTAGTATGAAGATGTCACCGTTTGAAGCCTTGTACGGGAGGAAGTGCAGAACTCCCCTATTTTGGAACCAAACAGGGGAAAGTAAAGTGTTTGGTCCAGAAGTACTACAAGAAGCCGAGGCGAAGGTGAGGGAAATTCGCAACAATTTGAGGATAGCACAGACACGCCAAAAGAGCTATGCCGATGTACGGAGAAGAGAACTCGTTTTCAACGTGGGAGACTATGTCTATCTCAAGGTGTCCCCTATCAGAGGACTTCGTCGGTTCAAGGTGAAAGGGAAGCTGTCACCTCGATACATCGGACCCTTTCAAGTTTTGGAAAGGAAAGGCGAAGTGGCGTATCAACTAGAGTTACCGGCTCATCTATCGGATGTGCACGATGTATTCCATGTGTCACAACTCAAGAAATGTTTGAGGACGCCAGAAGAAGTGTTACCCATGAATGAAGTGGACGTAGTTGAGGATTTGTCTTATGCCGAGCAACCATACAAGATTTTGGAGACAATGGAACGCCTCACCAGAAATAAAAGAATCCGGATGTGCAAAGTGCAGTGGAAGCATCACTCGTAAGAGGAAGCCACCTGGGAGCGGGAAGAGGAGCTCAAGGCACAATTTCCGGGATTGTTTTCTTAGAAACACCAATCTCGAGGACGAGATTTCTTTTAAGGGGGGTAGAGCTGTTACACCCCAAAATTTTGATTCAAAACACTAAATCATGTTAAGAGGGGAATTTAAAAATTTTTGGACGTGTTGCATGTTTTGCAAAAATTCAAATTCAAACTGGAATTCAAATTAAACTCAAATCAGAAAAGAAATGGAAAAAGAAAAAGAGAAAACAGAAAAAAACCGGCCAGTGGGCCGAAACCCACCAGCCGGCCCAACTTACCCCGCGCCAGCCCGCAGCCGCGCGCCCGCGCTTTCTCACGCTGACAGGCGGGACCCACCCGAGCTTCGTCTACCTCGCGCCGCGCCGAACTTCCCCCGCGCCCGAATCGAAACCGATCGGGATTTCGATGTAAACCCCGCTGAATTCTGTTCGTAGCCGACGCGGACATGATCTAAACCACCCCGCCGCCCTCCCCCGTCTATAAAAACCCTGGCCTCGTTCTGTTTTTCCCACGCGATCGCCGATTTTTACTCCGGTGAGAACCGAGACTTCTCCGGTGAATTCTGGCCGATCTAAGCTCGGAAACTCCGATCTAACTCGCTGATCTTGATCCACCGCCTCCGGGGAACCTTGCAGGTGCAGAAAACTCGGTGACTTGCGGTGTAAACACAGCGTCGACGAGCTTCACCGTGGTTTCGCCTCGGACCTCTTCGCCGATCACCTTCCAGGACCTCCGAGCTCAAGAAAACCCCCGAGGTGAGATCCCCGACCTCTCCTCTACCGATCTATGCCATAAGATCACAGTTCTAGGCAGAATTCTCGAGGATCCGAAAGTTTCCGGCGAGATCGCCGCTTCCCGCCGCCGTGCGCCGCCGGCAGCGCCGCCCGCGCTCGATCAGAGCGACGTGGCCGCTTGTGCGCCGTTTATTTTAAATCGCACGGTAGGGTTTAAATCCCTGCGTACCGGTTCGATGTTATAATCTCAGCCGTCGGTTTAAAATCGGACGGTCCACGTCAGCCCTGCGTTATAAAGACTGGAATTCTTACGTGCTACCCCCTGGGGTTCTCGGGAAATAAGAGCTAGCCCCGGAAACTTCTGATCTAGCCCCTGGAGCTTCAGAAAATCTTGTAAATTCATTTAAAAATCAGTTTTAACCCCTGGACTTAATAAAAATTAGGAAAAACACCTCTGATAAGTGTAGCTAGACCCCCTAGGAATTCTGAAAATAATATTATAGACCCTGTAGTGGGGTAAGTTTAACTTTTTAGCCCTGTTTAGTATTTAATTTAGGAAATTGGATATGGGGCTAGTATTTAAAAATTAAAAAGTGGGACAAACATATTGTCATAATTAAATTAAAAACTTTCTCAGTATTTAGAAAACTTTGGAGTGAGATAAAAACATATTTTGGGCTGAGTTGAATCTGTTTAATTTATTATTCACATTTAGGGACACAATTTTAAGTAATGAATAGTTTTAGAAAATAGGGAAAATAATTGTAAAATAGTTTACATCAGAGGAAAAGGTCAAAAATATATTAGTAAATATTTTAGATCAGAACCTATTCTGTTTAGATGAGGTGTCTTGTTATTTTTATAATAAAGTTCACATTTAGGCATAGGAAATAAATCTGAAAATATAGCAACTAGTAAATGATAAATGGAGTTCTAAAATCCAAAGGATTCAGTTTAGGGTTGGTAGAAATTATGAAGACACATATGGAGAAGGAAAATACCTTTCATGCATACTTGGTAGCTAAAAGGTGTAGTAATTGAATATAAGAAATTTATTTAAATTGGAAACTCATATATAAAGTATGCAAGCATAAATGTGAAAACAAAAGTAGGAATCATATACACATGATTAAAAGTGCATGCAAGCCACAAATCAACACACATAGAGTAACCACAACACATATAATGGTGAATGACTTTCATAAATATGAATGTGTGGTTTGTTTGAAGTGGAAGTGTGAACTATGTCTTATGGATTGTTGTTTTTCTTTTGCTATGTGTGACGGTATGATGTAGAACCTGCTCAAGAGCAAGTTATTCCTTTCCAAGACCAGGCCTACCCATTTCAAGAGCAGCAAGAAGGAGGCAAGTGTCCTTGACCACTTTGATCCTATGCTAGGATGTGTAGATAGAATTATTTGCATTGTCAATGGAAATAGGAAACCCATGCTAGGAAGTTTCCCTAGAATTGCATTATCCTGTTTTCCTTGTAGCTTAGGTTGGGATTTATTTTATCACGTCATTTATTATTATGCATATGCTTAGCCATGCTTAGAATGGGATATTTGGAATGTGAGATCATCATTTATGTTACCATACTCTTTAATGAGATATTGTGAGTTATGTAGAGGTAGGGATCAAGGCAAGTTGGATGTTTTGGTTGTGTGCTGGGTTCACGAGACTTGGGTTTGTATTTAGTACTTGCCTGGATCCTAAGGACCGGTTCATGGAGCATGTAACCTGGCTTTACAGTGCCAACCACATGCTGAGATGGGGCAGCTTGGCCAATTAATTAGGTGTATCCCCGGCGTAGTATGGGTGTGTTGGATGGTGCGGGGAATAGGTGTCAGCTGGACTACCATATGAACCGCAAGGCTCAAGAGGGGGCCACTGCAGCGGGGTTGGAGCCTCTTGTATGCTGTTAGGGGTGAAACCTCAGTGGGCCCACGCTCGTCGGGAATCCCTTTGTAAAGGCTTCGTAGTGATCTCCTGGCTACACACCTGGGAAGTGTGAATGTGGTTCGTAGCCACGGGCATAATGGAGGTTCTTTTAGTCCACCCGGCAACGGGGGATGAAATCACTACATGTGGGTACAGTGGTACAAACTCTGCAGAGTCAAAACTGTCATGACAGCCGTGCTCACGGTCAAGAGCGGCTTGGACTTATTCATGATTAGAGAATGGATGGTTTTGGAAGTCGTGGATGTTCAGTGGGGAGCTTAACATTTGGGAATGAGGTTATGGTTATTTGATTATGATGATGGGATGGGAGTTTGGGACCATTTCACCTGTGTAGTGATGTAGGTGCTTAATAAGCTAAGGTGATAGGTATTACTTGCATAGTGCTTTAACCATGAGTTCCACCCTTCCCTTGTTCTAGCCATGCATGACATAACTTTCCCACACTTGCTGAGTACCATTGGTACTCAACCTTGCATATTTGTTGGTTTATATTGCTGCTCAGGTCAAGATAATGAGGTGGTGTATAATGACCAAGACTTTGGACCCGAAGAAAGTTTCTAGGTTCATGGAGACCCCCGGACAACGCCTGTGACGGAGCCCTCAAGAATAATATTCCGCTGCTAGTTTATTTATTTGTGATGAACTTATTATTGTCCATCGAGACATTTGCTATGTAAGACTTATTTATATTCAACACCTGGCTTGTAATAAATGATGCTTCACTATTTGTCATCACATGTATGAGAAAATGATCCTGGCATACATGTGATATTCACTTGGTTGTTCTTCGGAAAAACCGGGTGTGACAGTGTCGTACTCGGACTTCATGAATACGCACCCTCCAGTGTTCACAGAAGCTGAAGAACCACTGGAGGCTGACAACTGGCTGCGGACCCTCGAGTCTAAGTTCGGGCTGCTCCAATGCACGGAGCGGCAAAAGACTCTGAGCGCAGCGCAGCAGCTTCACGGTGCTGCTGGTGCGTGGTGGGCGAACTATGTCGCCTCACGTCCGGCTGGCCATACCGTGCAGTGGGGAGAATTCCGGGAGGCGTTCCGCGCCTATCACATCCCTCCCAGGATAATGAAGAGGAAGTTCCAAGAATTCTTGGAGCTGAAGCAGGGCGGGAGGAGTGACCATGGCTACTCCCTTGCCTTCAATCATCTGGCGCAATATGCGTCAGACTACATCTCCACCGAGGAGAAAAAGCGAGAGCACTTCTATCGTGGGTTACACCCCGAAAATGAAGACGCATCTCGTGCAATGGAATCACGGCACCTTCAACGACCTCCTCAATGCCGCGATCCTGCAAGAGGACGCTGAGCGGGAGTTGGCAGCTGAGCAGCGGAAGCGAACGCTCCACCCAGCAGTGGGGGTGGCGCTCCTCAAAAGTACTGCATGGTGTATCGGACACCATCCGGACAGCAGTGGCGTCCACCGGCGCGACCTCAGCAGTTCGGGGGACGTTCTTTCCAAGCACCCCCGTTCTGACCGCCAATGCCACCACTGAGACAGCAGCAGCAGCAGCAGCAGACGGCACCCCGGGCGTTTCCACCGCCACAACGCGCCCCGGGCTTCCGTCCACCGATCAGCGGGGGACCGCCCCGTTTCACTTGCTTCACGTGTGGCCAGGCTGGCCACTTCGCGAAGGACTGTCCCCACGGGCAGCAGAGCAGCAGGCAAGCCCCGTTTCAGGGCGGTGCTCGAGGCCGACCTCCAGTCAAGAAGGTTTGTCAGCGGACTGGGGGCGTTCGCCACCTCGACAATGAGGACGCCCCAGAGGGAGACAACGTGCTGGCAGGTACGTTTACTCTCAACGACCAAGCCATCATCATATTGTTTGATTCTGGTGCAACCCACAATTTTATAAGTGCTTCCTATGTGGTTAAGCATCAGCTGGAAGCCGTTCCAACCGAGTGTTCTTATATGATCTGCTGACCGGGAGGAAAGATTTCAGCAACTATGATGGTTTCGAAAGCACCACTGTGCTTAGGTGGGAAGATATATTCCACCACTATGATTATCCTTGAGGGGCAGAAGATTGATGCAATCTTAGGAATTTCATGGCTAAGCTACCATGGCGCTGTCCTGGAAATTTTAACACGGACGGTTCACCTCAATTCCCCATTACACCGTCCGCAGTCCCTCTTACTAGATAATCCAGTCCGGGAGGTTTCAGCGATCAATAATACTGAAGCTCTCAAGTTAGAGGACATCCCTGTAGTCCGGGAGTACCCCGAGTGTTTCCGGATGATCTTCCGGGCATGCCACCTGAGCGGGATGTCGAGTTCAAGATTGAACATGCACCCGGGACTATGCCCATATCACGGAGATCATATAAAATGGCTCCAAATGAGCTGGCTGAATTAAAAGAACAGCTCAATGATCTGTTGAGCAAAGGTTTCATTAGGCCGAGTTCCTCGCCTTGGGGATGCTCGGCGCTGTTCGTGAAGAAGAAGGATGAAACCTTGAGACTGTGTGTGGACTACCGGCCGCTAAACGCCGTCACCATCAAGAATAAGTACCCACTGCCCCGCATCGACATATTGTTTGATCAACTTGTGGGTGCAAGTGTGTTCTCGAAGATGGACCTTCCCTCTGGATATCACCAGATAAATATCCTGGCGGAGGATATCCCGAAGACGGCCTTCTCGACGAGATATGGATTATATGAATATCTCGTCATGTCTTTTGGTCTCACAAATGCTCCAGCCCATTTCATGTATCTCATGAACTCGGTGTTCATGCCGGAGCTGGACAAGTTCATGGTAGTGTTCATCGATGATATCTTGGTTTACTCCAAGACAGAAGCCGAACATGCCGAACACTTGAGGATTGTTCTTCAATGATTGCGAGACCACAAGTTCTATACCAAGTTTAGCAAATGCGAGTTTTGGTTCAGCCAAGTGCCATTCTTGGGACATATCATCTCAGCAGAAGGCATTGCGGTTGACCCAAGCAAGATAGAGAAAGTGCTGAAATGGAAAGCTCCCACTTCAGCTCATGAAGTCAGAAGCTTCCTCGGGTTAGTGGGATACTATTGGAGATTCATTCGAAGCTTCTCCAAGCTCGCTAAACCGATGACAGAATTGCTGAAGAAGGGAACGAAATATGTTTGGAACACGGCGTGTGAAGGAGCGTTCCAAGCATTAGTGAAGCATCTCACAACAGCCCCGGTCTTAGCTCAGCTGGATACAACAAAGCCCTTCGACGTGTATTGTGACGCGTCCGGTATTGGGCTCGGCTGCGTGTTGATGCAGGAAGGACGTGTGGTCGCATATGGCTCATGCCAACTTCGGAACCATGAGCAGCACTATCCGACTCATGATCTTGAGCTTGCTGCGGTGGTCCTGGTGTTAAAAATGTGGAGGCACTATCTCCTGGGGAACTTGGTGCATCTCTACACCGACCACAAGAGCTTGAAATACATTTTCACCCAGAAGGAGCTGAATATGAGGCAAAGGAGGTGGTTAGAACTCATCAAAGATTATGAAATTGAGATTCATTACCACCCCGGCAAGGCGAATGTGGTTGCCGACGCGCTGACTCAGAAATCACATGTCCATCACCTCACCATTGCACCGGTGGAGGAGGAAGAGCCAAGTGTATACTTGGTTCCTTATGGATCGCTCTACAACCTTGCCCTCATCCCTACTATAGGGAGGACATCATTGCAGCTCAGAAGACTGATAAAGGCATGACACATCTCCGGAGACGGATAGACAATGGGGAGATCAAGTGTTTCCGGAAAGATGATGAGGGGACGCTATGGTTCAATGACCGCATAGTCGTACCCCGAGATATGGAACAAAGGAAAAAGATCCTCGATGAAGCTCACTTGTCTAAATACTCCATTCAACCGGGCAGCAACAAAATGTACCAAGATTTGAAAAAGAAATTTTGGTGGACACGGATGAAGCGGGAGGTAGCGAAGTACATATCCGAGTGCGATACGTGTAGACGAGTGAAGGCTGATCATATGAGGAAACCAGGGCTGTTGCAACCCCTGAAGATCCCAGCATGGGAATGGGAAGATGTGAGCATGGATTTCATTGTGGGATTACCCCTAACATCCAACAAGCATTATTCCATTTGGGTAATCGTTGACCGGTTAACCAAGACGGCTCACTTCATCCCTGTGAATACACGTTACAATGCTGGCAAATATGCGGAGCTGTACATAGTGAAGATTCTATGCTTATATGGGGTACCCAAGACCATCGTCTCAGATCGAGGTGCATTATTTGTATCTCGCTTTTGGGAGCAGCTACACACTGCTTTGGGTACTAAACTGATTAGAAGCACCGCTTACCACCCTCAGATAGATGGCCAAACAGAGAGGGTGAATCAGGTTTTGGAAGACATGTTGAGAGCATGTGCCATCCACCACGGTAGGAACTGGGATGATCACCTACCGTTGGCGGAATTCTCGTACAACAACGGCTATCAAGTGAGTATCAAAATGGCACCCTACGAAGCTCTCTACCGTCGCAAATGCCACACCCCATTAAACTGGTGCGAGTCCGGTGAAAGGGTCACCTTCGGGGTTGATGTGGTGAACGACGCCGAAGAGCGCGTTCGGACGATTCAAGCTAATTTGAAGGCCGCTCAATCCCGGCAAAAGAGCTACGCTGATAAGAGGCGTAGACCGTTGCACTTTGACGTCGGTGAACACGTGTACCTCCACGTGTCTCCGATGAAGGGCGTGCGCCGGTTCGGCGTGAAGGGGAACTCGCTCCCCGTTTCATTGGACCCTATGCTATCACCGAGAAGTGTGGACCAGTGGCATATAGACTGGAGCTACCGCCATCTCTCGCTGGTGTCCATGACATTTTCCATGTTTCACAACTGAGAAAATGTCTGAAGCATACCGCTGCTGTTCCTACCGAAGACATCGGTGAGTTGCAACCGGATTTGACGTATGATGAATATCCGGTGGTGATTATTGATGAGAAAGCCCGGACCACGCGTAGCCGAACGTTGTGGTTCTACAAAATACTTTGGAGCAACCACACCACCGAAGAAGCGACGTGGGAGAGCGAGGAATTCCTTCGCTGAAATTACCCGGAGTTCATGGCGTCTCAACACGGGTAAGTTCCTATTACATCGCTGTTTCTTCTTTTGTAATCTCGGGGCGAGATTCTTTTAAGTGGGGAGGGATGTAAAAGCCCAAGAAAAAGGACTTGCAAAAACTTTTCATCACCTCACAACAGCACAGTTTTTGTTGTGGATATCTTGTGAAAAAATGGTGAAGAGCATGTAACCTCCATCAAAAGAGTGATTAGAGGGGAAAGCCCTAACTGTCACAAAGTAGGATTTCTACACATGAACATGAGAGGTTGAGCTCAACCCTAGGACTTGAAAAGTCTTGGGGAGGTTCAAGCCAAGTTTCATGCAAACCCAACACTTTTTGAGGCAATTTTGGAGGCATTTGAAAAAGAGGCCAAATTGAAGGTAAATTCAAATTGCAGCAACTTTTATCACTCACATTCAAAAGTTAGCTTCATATTCAAACTCAGCACATTTTTCTGAGTTAGCCCACCAATTTTCATCCCCATTGGAGTTCATCTTGTCGGGATCTAAATTTGCAATAATTCAAAACTGAATTTGAATTTCAGTTTAAACATGAAGCAAATTTAGCCAAACAAAGTTTAGATTTGATAACTCAAATTCAAACCAAAACTTGGGGGCTAAGTCTCACATTCAATTGTGAGTAGCTGAGGATATTTTGGCACAAACAGAATTGAGAAAAATTGGAAAAAGAATTAAAGGGGAGGCCCACATGTCAGCAGTCTTAACAGAGAAGTCTCCTCGGGTGATTTTTCCTCGGCCGATGTCGAGCGCGCCAGCGTGACCACGCTCCGAACGCCAGCAGCGCTCGGGCGTCCACCTCACGGTGAAAAACCGCGGCTAAAAGGCCAGCGCACGAGCTGTTTCGCCCCTTCTTCGGTCTCCCGAGTGAAAACGAGCTGATACCGAGCCGTTCTCCCGTGTCCGCGCAAGCACTCAGCACCGCCTCCTCGGATCGCCGGCGACCGGCCGCTCCCGACGTTTTCACACGCCGCCAACAGAGAAGAAAAGGTGCGCCTACTTGTGCTGAAGCCGTAGGAGGAAACAGTGTGCCAGTTCCGGCGATGTAGAGAGAGAATTCCTGGTTTTCCTACTCGGTACATGTTAGGGTTAGAATTCAGGCTATGGCAAAATTTGTTGCACAGGAGCAACCGCCGATCAAGCTATAGCGTACACACGCTCTAGAAGACCTAGCGCACCTCCTCGATCAATTAGCAGCCAGTTCCATGCACTAGGGCCGTAGTTATGTCAAAATTTTGACTCGGCGGCGGAGAACAGGGCACCTCACCGGTGAGGTCATAGTTGCAGTCGTTTTCACGGGGATCGGTGCCCATGTCCGTGATCAGCAGGTGTCAGCGGAGCTCCCCGAGCAAACCGCGTCGAAAAAGATGCAGGGGACGCCGAGTTCGACGTCGCCGATGAGCTCCCGGCCGCTGTTACCGCCGGGAGCACGGTTCCGGCCGTTGTCAAGCTCTGGTGAGGGCACCACCGTGTTCCCCAGGCCGAGATAGGCACAGGCGGCGAGTTTCGTCAGAGGTCGGGCAGCAGAACGCCCGGCGGCGAGTGTTCCGGCGAGGTGGGCGGCGGGGAGCCGCGGGAGCGCGAGGTTGAAGAAGCCTGGCGGGCCCCGCGTGGCGGTCTCTGCCGAGAGCACCCTGGATTTGCTGCGGCACCGGGATCCCGTGCGACTGCGCGGGTGATTCTGCGGGCTCCTGTGTGGGTTAGCTGGGAGGCTGACACGTAGCCTGGGGACCCCACCCGACAGTTTAAACTTTATTCGAATTTCCAGATTTGGTTCAAACTTCAAATGCATAGAACTTTTGCTAGAAGCTCCAAATCCAATGAACCAAATTTTGCTGAACTCAGAATTCTGAGTACATTCCAGCAATACCAATTTCAGCTCATGAAACCTAATATTTTTCCAGAATTAGTTCCCTGAAGTTTAAACTGTTGGGAATTTTATCTGGAGAATTACTTCATGAAAAATTCTGAAATTTGGCTGAGAGGTTCATTGGAAAATCCTTGAGGCACAGAAAATTTTTCAGACTCATCCAAGTTCACTTAGTCCCCCTAATGGGGTGATTAAGAGAACTTCCCTGAGAAAATAGAAAAATGTACAGAAACATTTTTCAGATTTTCTCAAATCTTAATTAGGGCATAACTTTCAGTAGAATTCTTCAAATGACATGAAACCAATTCAATTAGAACCATCTTAAATTCTAGTTTCCAGAAAGTAATGGTTGGAGCCATGAAAACCCCTGGAATTGCTTAGAGGCTCAAATATTGACCAAATGGGCTCTTATTTGTACAAGGTTCAAATGAACTTTGTTTCAAATGAAACTTGGTCAAGACTCGGGTTAGGACCCTACCAAACCACCATAAAAAATTCAGAACTAAAAGGGAGGGGCTAGCTAGAGTTATTAGTAATCATGTATTCAAGTTACACATTGCATTTAAATTGACATGTAGTATTTCATTAACGTGTAGTTGCTGAAGGCTAGGAGACTCCGAAAGTACTTGACTTCCTCCTTCCGGACGAAGACTTAACCCCTGACCAGCATCAACAAGGCAAGCCCCGGTTTGCATTAACTGTCACACCCGGTTTCTCCGAAGAACAACCAAGTGAAGATCACATGTATGCCAGGATCATTTTCTCATACATGTGATGACAAATAGTGAAGCATCATTTATTACAAGCCAGGTGTCGAATATAAATATGTCTTACATAGCATATGTCTCGATGGACGATAATAAGTTCATAACAAGTAAATAAAATAGCAGCGGAATATTATTCTTGTGGGCTCCGTTACAGGCGTTGCCCGGGGGACTCCATGAACCTAGAAACCTTCTTCGGGTCCAAAGTCTTGATCATTAAACACCACTTCATTATCTTGACCTGAGCAGCAATATAAACCAACAAATATGCAAGGTTGAGTACCGATGGTACTCAGCAAGTGTGGGAAAGTTATGTCATGCATGGCTAGAGCAAGGAGAGGTTGAACTCATGGTTAAAGCACTACGCAATTAATATCTATCACCTTAGCTTATTAAGCACCTACATTACTACACAGGTGAAATGGTCCCAATCTCCCATTCCATCATCATAATAAAATAACCATAACATCATTTTCAATGTTAAGCTCCCCGCTTAACATCCTTAACTTCCAAAACCATCACTCCTTTAATCATGAATAAGTCCAAGCCGCTCTTGACCGTGAGCACGGCTGTCATGACAGTTTTGACTCTGCAGAGTTTGCACCACTGTACCCGCATGTAGTGATTTCATCCCCCGTTGCCGGGTGGACTAAAGAACCTCCATTATGCCAGTGGCCACAAACCACATACACACTTCCCAGGTGTGTAGCCAGGAGATCACTACGAAGCCTTTACAAAGGGATTCCCGACGAGCGTGGGCCCACTGAGGTTTCACCCCTAACAGCATACAAGAGGCTCCAACCCCGCTGCAGTGGCCCCCTCTTGAGCCTTGCGGTTCATATGGTAGTCCAGCTGACCCCTATTCCCCGCACCATCCAACACACCCATACTACGCCGGGGATACACCTAAATAATTTGCCAAGCTGCCCCATCTCAGCATGTGGTTGGCACGGTAAAGCCAGGTTACATGCTCCATGAACCGGTCCTTAGAATCCAGGCAAGTACTAAGCACAAACCCGAGTCTCGTGCATCCAACACCAACCAAAACATCTAACTTTCCTTGATCCCTACCTCTACATAACTCACAATATCTCATTCAAGAGTATGGTAAAATAAACTGATGATCTCATATCCCAAATATCCCATTCTAAGCATGGCTAAGCATATGCATAATAATAAATGACATGATAAAATGAATCCTAACCCAAGCTACAAGGAAACAAGGAAACATCCTAGCATGGGTTTCATATTTTCAATGGACAATGCAAATAATTCTATCTACACATCCTAGTATAGGAACAAAGTGGTCAAGGACACTTGCCTTCTTCCTGCTGCTCTGGGAATGGGTAGTCCTGATCTTGGAAAGGAAGAACTTGCTCTGGAGCAGGTTCTACATCATACCGTCACACATAGCAAAAGAAAACAACAATCCATAAGACATAGTTCACACTTCCACTTCATACAAACCACACATTACCATTTATGAAAGCCATTCCCATTCCTATGTGTTGTGGTTACTCTATGTGTGTTGATTTTTGGGCTTACATGCACTTTTAAACATGTGCATATGATTTCTACTTTTGTATTCATATTTATGTTTCATACTATATATGAGTTTCCAATTTAAATAAATTCCTTATATTCAATTGATACACCTTTTAGCTACCAAGTGTGCATGGAGGGTATTTTCCTACTCCAAATGTGTCTTCAGACCTTCTACCAACCCTAAACTGAATTCTTTGGATTTTGGAAACTTCATTTATCATTTTCTAGTTATTCATACCTAGCTTGCTATATTTTCAGATTTATTTCCTATGCCTAAATGTGAACTTTATTATGAAAATAGTAAGACACCTCATCTAAACAGAATAGGTTTTGGGTCTAAAATATTAAATAACATATTTTTGAACTTCTCCTCTGATGTGAACTATTTTACATTTATTTTACTAATTTTCAGAATTATTCTCTACTTAAAAATGTGTCCCTATAACTAATAAATGTGATAATCAATTAGATAGATTTATTTCAGCCAAAAATCTATTTTATCTCACTCCAAAGTTTTCCAAGTACTAGGAAAGTTTTTAATTTGAATTTACAATGTCTTTGTCCCATCTTTTAAATGTTAAATACTAAACACACATTCCTAAATTTAATATCACATAGGGTTAAAAAGGTAAACTCACCCCACTACGGGGTCTATTATATTATTTTAAGAATTTCCAGAGGTCTAACTACACATAACAGAGGGGTTTTCCTAATTTTTATTAAGTCCAGGGGCTAAAACTGTTTTTTAAATGAATTTACATGATTTTCTGAAGTTCCAGGGCTTGATCGGAAGATTCCGGGGCTAGCTCGTATTTTCCGAGAACCCAGGGGGTAGTGCGTAAGAATTCCGGCCTGTATAACGCGGGGCTGACATGGACCGTCCGATTTAAAACAGACGGCTGTGATTATAACGTTGAACCGGTACGTGGGGATTTAAATTCTACCGTGCGATTTAAAATAGACGGCGCACAAGCGGCCACGTCGCTCTGATCGAGCGCGGGCGGTGCTGACCGGCGGCGCACGGCGGCGGGAGGCGGCGATCTCGCCGGAGAGTTTCGGATCTTTGTCAATTCTTCCTAGAACTGTGATTTTATGGCATAGATCGGTAGAGGGGAGGTCGGGGATCTCACCTCGGGGGTTTTCTTGAGCTCGGAGGTCCTGGAATGCGGTCGGCGAGGAGGTCCGAGGTGAATTCACGGCGAGGCTCGTCGGCGCTGTGTTTGAAGCGCAAACCACCGAGTTTTCTGCACCTGCGCGGTTCCCCGGAGGCGGTGGATCAAGATCAGCGCGTTAGATGAGAAATCCCGAGCGAAGATCGAGCGAAATTGGCCGGAGAAACTCGGGTTCTCACCGGGAAGAAAAACAGCCGATCGCGGGTGAAAATCGGGAAGATGCCGGTGTTTATATAGCCGGGGGAGGGCGGCGTTTGGTTGTGATCGAGTTTGCGTCATCCAGGAACAAAATTCGGCTGGGATACGCAAGGATCCGGGGCGGTTTCGATTCGGAGGTGAGAAGAGTCCGGCCGGCCGAGCGCGGGCGCGAGGAGGAAGAAGGGTTGGCGGGCCCCGCGTGTCAGTGGGAAAGAGGGGAGGGCGCGCGGCTGCGGGCTGGCGCAGGAATAAATGGGCCGGCTGGTGGGTTTCGGCCCACTGGCCGGGGGGTTTATTTTTTTCCTTTTCTTTTTCTTTTTCATTTCTGTTTTGAGTTTAATTTGAATTCCAGTTTGAATTTGAATTTTTGCAACACATGCAATACGTCCAAAAATTTTTAAATTCCCCTCTTAACAGGATTTTGGGGTGTTACATTAACCTTCTTTATAAAGTTTTTGCTTTGTTCACATGTCTAGTGTGAAGTATAAATGTGCATTAGGTGTAGGATGAATGGAACCCCACTTGCATAACCAGAATTTTTCCCTAAGAGTAAGGGTAGTGTCTAAGACCTCGAGTAGACAGGCTATGCTTAATGATTCATAGGACTTCGGTACAAGTCGAGTAGTTGGAATCTACTCGCGAGTTAGGTTTGGGACACACGGGTTTGGTTCGAGTGATGTGAGATCACTTTAGTAATGAAAATGAGACTAGGCAGGGGCTAGGGCGCAGCAAGAGGAAGTCTTGTGTGCGCAGCCCTGTCCGTGTCGATTGAGGACCGATCCGTGTGCGGCCCTGCTGAACAAGTTTTGAACGTACCGAAGGCATATCGGATATATGGGCCCCGATAACCGATGTAGCCTAAACCTCCAGGCGTCGAGGCATAACGCACCGATTTATAGGTGTAGGCTGAGGACAGCAAGGTGGAAATCTGCTAACGGGCATAGCGAGATGCTCCGTGTAGGGAACCTCCTGCTCGTTTCGGTGCGACCGGTTCGACTTTTGGGTTGTTGGGTGAAAGGTTGTCCCCTATGACATCGAGTGAGCGTGCTGGGCAGCTCCACGGGTGGGCGTACGTGACGTGCTCTTTGGGTTTCCCTGCAGGTGTATATCGAGTCGATACGCCGTCCCTCGCGGTGACGAGTACCGCTTGTTCACTGCGTCGTAACGTAGATAATTTATGGAATGTTATTATTCAATACTTCTGTTATGATATAATTGTATTGCTACATGTGTGCCACCAAATATTGCTGACTAAATTTCAGATTCCCGAACTGTTAACTTATGGGTAAAAGATGAACTAAGGATGAACTTGTAGGCGTGTCCGTTTGATGCACTGTTACTATCCTATGTTCATTGTACACCTCATGTAGAGTTTCATGCCAAGGTGAGTCGGTTAAGTCTTGTTGAGCCATCGTGCTCACGGTTGCTGCTTAAGTGTTTTTCAGGTGAGGAGCCACCCACGGACTTGGAGTACGAGTCCACCAGCGAGGGTTACCCTCTGTCAGGGACCATGGCTGAGTGGGAGCCGTACACGCCACGCTGAGCTGAGGAGTGCAGCCAGTGTTGGCTGCCCTAGGGCTGGGCAGCCGACTTTTGCTAGATAGACGGGCATGAGTTGTATAGTGTAGACTTCCGCTGTGTAACATAAATAGTAGCTTGTAACTGAGTAGTGTACTACTTTGTACAGTTCAGTTGTTTTCCCATGTAATATATTGTGTTCTTATGACGTGTGCTGTTGGGTGTCGCATCGTCGGCACCACCCTCTGCGATCCTGGATGAGGGGATTCCGGTCCGCCACAATATGCTAAGAAAATATACAAAGTTATGATAATTTAGTGAAAAAAAGTTACTTGGAGTCAGTTTCAGAATTAATCGACATCACGAACCCTACTCCTTCAACCAGACTACCAATCTTGTTTTGTAATTTGTTTCCATTTTTGTTTGTGCATATCAGAAGTCTCTACATCGTCAGCGTCGCCAACCAAGTGATCGTATTCGACACCAGGCTCGACGAAAAATGAGTCTGGCAACTCTTGTTCTTGATAAACCTCGTCAACGTCATTGATATCATGGTAGTCATCATCACTTGGAGTATATAACCGCTCACGAGGATTCATCTTATGTACCACCCACCAAGAATTAAGCTTTTGATATGGATAAGGTAAATAATACACTTGGTCCACTTGGTGTGCAAGGACAAATGTATCGTAGCCTCGTAGTCGTTCATTGTGTTTTACTTCCACCATGCCAAATTCGTTTTGTCGTGTTCCATGATTGTTGTCAAACCAATCACAATCAAAGAAGGCGACTTGAAGTTCCTTATTTCCGGCAAAACTAAATTCAAGGATTTTGTTAATGATCCCATAGTAATTAGTTTTGCGGCCTTGAGAGCCGATTGCCCATGTCAGAACAACAATATTACATATTGCTGCGAGAGGATGAAGAGCTTCAAATTCAGTTGTACGAAATTGAAACCCGTTGACGTCATATCGGCCATAGCTTCTATCTTTAACCAGTCCATAGGACAGTTGACGCAAGTCTTCATAGATGTCGGGCTCTTTCACGCGTTGTCTAAATTACGAAGTTATAAGAATACTTTATTATACTTAAAAGTTATAAGAATACTTTATACATACTCATAAGTCAACGAGAAAATGTTACATATTCTCAGAACCAGTAAAGGAAATTAGGTCTTCCATTTATTTCGTCTCTTCGCATCGTTTCTACTTGTTTGCTCGTAGGTTTATGCCTATGTGTCCAATTTTTCTTGTGGAACTCACTGCACGGAAAAAATTCATGAATATAAATGCTGCATAATATGCCGATAAGCATCAATGTTAGGACAAAAACTTACTCGAAATATTTGTCCATCCCATCTATATTAGCATACATGTTGAGGAAAGCGGCCATTCTTTCATCCGCTGTACAATTGTAGCTCCGACTATCACCAACAGTAGTGCCCTTCATTACAAAAATAGAGAGATCGCTGCAAGGTGGATGTTCATCCATATTGCATCGCATCGCTGAAGTATTTACATTGTGTTGCCCTGCAAAGTAAACACTTGAAAAGTACCCCACTTCCGTAAGGGTAAAGGCTTCGGCGATGCACCCTTCCACCCTTGCTCGGTTGCCAACCATGGGCTTCATATATCTAAGTGCTCTTTCAATGTGATACATCCATCTATATTGCACATGACTGCCAACATTAGCCTAAAATAGAAGATGGATAATGAGATGTTGCATTGGATTGAAGAAACGTGGAGGATTTTTTTTCCATCTTACATAATAGTACCGGTATATCCTTCTCCAATTTATGCATCATCTCTACCATGATTTCTTTAGCATGGAGCTGTCTATAGAAGTAGCTAAGCTCGGCTAGCTCCTTCCACACCGCATCATCAAAATAGCCGCGAAACATAACAGGTAGGAGTCTTTCCATAATTATGTGATAATCATGACTTTTCAATCCATTGAGCTTTCCCGTCTTCACATTCACGGCTTGTTTCAGACTAGGTGCGTAACCATCTGGGAATTTCAAACATTTCAACTATTTCATGACTTCTTTCTTTTCTTTAGATCGAAGACAGAAAGAAGCATGTGGCTTACCAGCGCTTTTCGAGAGCTCAAGAGTTGGACGGTTAGAAAGCTCTGCCAGATCCTTTTGAGCCTTTATATTGTCTTTCGTTTTGCCCGTCATATCCATGCATGTGAATATTATACATTCGCCCATGTTACGCTCCTAATGCATAACATCAATGTTATGCATTAAAATCAAGGCCATCACATATGGGAGCTCCCAAATTCCACATATATGAGTCTAATTGTATTCCTCTCCGTAACTGTGACACCCGGTTCTGAAAACAGAACCAAGTGAATGCATGTGTTCCCAGGATGTTCATCACACATACACATGTAATCCACAAACTGAATTCAGAATATAACCACGAATAAATAGTGTTTAAGTACTTTATTACATCGACTCATTGTCTCACTCATGAATCTCTAACTTATTCTTGCAGCGGAAGTCCCTAAACAACAGCAGAAATAACTAAATAGCAGCAGTCTCCATCTTCAACTCCACAGGCATGTTGACGGTAGTTCGTACGCCTAGTACTCCACATGGTCCTCGAAGTACTCTTCTCCTGTTGCTGATGTTTATGTGATAATGCAAGGGTGAGTACATGTCGTACTCAGCAAGTGCGGGAAAAGTATGACATGTAGCTTACAACAAGGTAGGGAATAAAAAGGCTCATTGCAGCAAGCAAATTTTATTTCACAAACATGATAAAAACAGCAACTATTTCTAAGTGAAATTTTATCCCAACATAATCAAGTAGTTCAGCAACCTTCTCTCATCATAATTCACCATTTATCAAGTCTCATCCAGCCATTAATCTTTCTCAAGTTCATCTCATACTCATAAATATTCATAACCATCTCATATTCATATAGCCAAAGCCAAACTCATTGTGATGACTCAAAACAGTCCCAAAACCATACTGAATATCCATCCCAAGTTTTCCCTCTAATCATGGAAGTTGGCCAGGTGCTTGTGACCGGAAGCATGGCTATCATGATAGTTTTACACTCTGCAGAGGTGGCACCACTTTATCCACAAGTTCGTGATTTCGTCACCCGTCAGCGACTGCAGAACCTCCATTATACCAGTACACAACCGTCGGTGTATGGCCAAGAGTTCACAAAATAGCCTTTACAAAGGGGCTACTAGATGTATGGACTCACTAAGGTTTCAACGGCAGGCTAGAATCTCCAATTCTCCCACCCACGGGCCCCCTCTTGTGCCATGCAGTTCCAAGGGCAGTCCTCCTCGACTCCCATTCCCCGTGCCATCCACGGTCCATAACAAGCTAGCAACACACCTAATTAATCAGCTAAGCCGCACCCATACTTGGCCTTGTGGTGGCACTGTTTTCCTAGCATATTCTCGCATGAACTGGTCCTTAGATCTACGGCAAGTACCACCATCTCATCCAGTAACATTCACGAACCAAGCTTGCATAGATCTCCCCGATTCCATGCCCATTAACATCATCAAGATCTCATCATCATTATTCATATGAGTGCAGTAGCTAGACATGTTTTATTCCAGCTTCCCGTATCCCGTGAATTAAGCAAAGCAAAAAGGAAAAATGACCATACCCGACTCATTGACTTTCCCGGCGACAAGGACGGTTAACAAAACTAGTAAGATCCTATAAAAGGGTGTCCCATCAAGTTGACTCAAGCATACACGTTTTGGCAAACAAAACAGTTTCAAAACATGGGATCAATATGGTCAAGGGGCACTTGCCTTGCTCCCGGGGTTCTTGTTGTTCGAGCGTCACGAAGCCTTGGTGCTGTAGATCCTCGTAGATGGCCTCTTGAGCTTGTTTTTATACTCACGATCACGCACATACAAAATATACAGCAATCCATCATCATGCACAAACTTTACTCAAGATGCAATGGGGTAGATGAATGCAAATCCTATGGTGCAGTTTTATTAATCAAGTTTGTATGTGTTCTTGCATGTTTTAATGGGCTTTCATGGGGTTTTATGATGAACAAGGGTGTTGGGACGAAGTGTGGAGGTGGTGATGATCTTGACTCAAGATCTAGATCAATTCCACCATCAAAAATCGATCAAAACACGATCTGTCCACACGAAAAAGTTCCTGTTCGAAGGGGGCGAAGAAAACGGATGCGTAGAAACAGCGGCGACGTTGTAAGATGGGTAACGGAGACCTACCTCACTTCCTCCTTGGTGGCAGGGCCTTCCTTCTAGCAATGGCAGCAGCGGGAAGTTTTTATATGGATGATTAGGGCAGGACAGATCGTCGGCTCTTTTCCGGCGACGACGAGGCGTGACGGGGCTAGTCGGCGGGGCTCGACGACGGGGCTAGTCGGCGGGGCTCGACTTGGGGGGTGTGACACCCTCATTTTTGGTTTCTGCATGAGTTCATATTTTATATAGAGAAACATTTTTTAAAAAAGTGGAAATAGAGAAAATATCAAAAAGATAGCCAAAAATAGCCAAATCCAATCCACAAAGAGCGCCGAAGACAACTCCCGCGGCTCGCTGGCCACGTGGCGTGTTCGGAGCTCATCTCCGCAAATGGGGAGAGGTCCGCCGCTAAACTGGCTACGTAGCAGGCTCGGGGCTCATCCCCGCGAAGGGGGAGAGGTCCGACCACGTGGGACACGTGTTGCCCCCAGAGCAAGCCTCTGCGGAGGAGCGAGGCCAGTCCCGCAGGACACGTGTCATCTGCGGAGCTAGTCCCTGCGGAGAAGAAAAGGTCCAGCCGCGCGGGAGACGTGCCGCTCTCGGAACTCACTGTAACACCCCAAAACCTGTCAAGAGGGGAATTTAAAAATTTTTGGACGTATTGCATGTGGTGCAAAAATTCAAATTCAAACTGGAATTCAAATTAAACTCAAAACAGAAATGAAAAAGAAAAAGAAAAAGAAAAAGAAAAAAATAAACTCCCCGGCCAGTGGGCCGAAACCCACCAGCCGGCCCACTCACCCCCCCCCAGCGCCAGCCCGCAGCCGCGCCCCCCCCTCTTTCTCGCTGACGTGTGGGGCCCGTCATCCTTCTTCCTCCTCGCGCCCGTACTCGGCCGGCCGGGACTCTTCTCTCCTCCGAATCAAAACCGCCGCGGATACTCGCGTATCCCAGCTGAATTTCGGTTCTGGACCACGCAAACTCGATCACAAACGAACGCCGCCCTTCCCCGGCTATATAAACATCGGCATCTTCCCGATTTTTCACCCACGATCAGCCGTTTTTCCTTCCGGTGAGAACCCGAGTTTCTCCGGCCAATTTCGCTCGATCTTCCCTCGAGATTTCTGATCTAACGCGCTGATCTTGATCCACCGCCTCCGGGGAATCACGCAGGTGCAGAAAACTCGGTGGTTTGCGCTTCAAACACAGCGCCGACGAGCCTCGCCGTGAATTCACCTCGGACCTCGTCGCCGACCGCCTTCCAGGACCTCCGAGCTCAAGAAAAACTCCGAGGTGAGATCCCCGACCTCCCCTCCACCGATCTAAGCTATGAAATCCCAGTTTTAGGAAGAATTGACGAAAATCCATAGCTCTTCGGCGAGATCGCCGCCTTCCGCCGCCGCGTGCCGCCGGGCAGTGCCGCTGCGCTCGATCAGAGCGACATGGCCGCTTGTGCGCCGTCTATTTTAAATCGCACGGTAGAATTTAAATCCCCGCGTACCGGTTCGGCGTTATAATCTCAGCCGTCTGTTTTAAATCGGACGGTCCACGTCAGCCCCGCATTATAAAGGCCGTAATTCTTACGCGCTACCCCCTGGGGTTCTCGGAAAATACGAGCTAGCCCCGAAAACTTCTGATCTAGCCCCTGGAACTTCAGAATTTCATGTAAATTCAATTAAAAATCAGTTTTAGCCCCCTGGACTAAATAAAAAATAGCAATAACCCTCTGTTATGTGTAGTTAGACCCCTAGAAGTTTATAAAATAATATAATAGACCCTTTGATGGGGTATGTTTGCCTTTTTAATCTTATATAATATTAAATCTAGGAATTTGACTATGTAATTAAGATTTAAATTTAAAAAGGGTGAGGCACACACATTGTAAATTCAAGCTTAAACTCTACTAACAATTGGGAAGCTTTAGAATGAGCTAAAATTAAATTTTATGCTGAAATAAAATCTGTTTGGGTGTGTTCATGTTTATTAGATATAGAAACACATTTTTTGGATAGGAAATAATTCTGAAAAATTGGTAAAATAAATGTAAAATAGTTCACATCAGAGGAGAAGTTCAAAAATATATTATTTAATATTTTAGGTCAGAACCTATTCTGTTTAGATGATGTGTCTTATTATTTTCATAATAAAGTTCACAACTAGGTATAGAAAGTAAATCTTAAAATATAGGAAAATAGGTATACATAACTAGAAAATTATAAATAAAATCTCCAAAATCCAAAGATTTCAGTTTAGGATTTGGTAGAAGGTCTGAAAACACATTTGGAGTAGGAAAATACCTTCCATGCATACTTGGTAGCTAAAATGTGTATCAATTGAATATAATGAATTTATTTAAATTGGAAATTCATATATAGTATGCAAACATAAATATGAATACAAAAGTAGAAATCATATGCACATGTTTAAAAGTGCATGTAAGCCCAAAAATCAACACACATAGAGTAACCACAACACATAGAAATGTGAATGGTTTTCATAAATGTGAATGTGTGGTTTGTATGAAGTGGAAGTGTGAACTATGTCTTATGGATTGTTGTTTTCTTTGCTATGTGTGATGGTATGAGTAGAACCTGCTCCAGAGCAAGTTTTTCCCTTCCAAGACCAAGACTTTCCATTCCCAGAGCAGCAGGAAGAAGGCAAGTGTCCTTGACCACTTTGTTCCTATGCTAGGATGTGTAGATATAATTTATTGCATTGTCAATTGAAATATCAAACCCATGCTAGGATGTTTCCCTAGAATTGCATTACCTTGTTTCCTTGTAGCTTGGGTTGGGATTTATTTTATCATGTCATTTATTATTATGCTTGTGCTTGGCCATGCTTAGAATGGGATAATTGGGATATGAGATCATCAATTTATTTATCTTACTCTTGAATGAGATGTTATGAGTTATGTAGAGGTAGGGATCGAGGCAAGTTGGATGATTTGGTTGGTGCTGGGTGCACGAGACTCGGGTTTGTGTTTAGTACTTGCCTGGATCCTAAGGACCGGTTCATGGAGCATGTAGCCTGGCTTTACCGTGCCAACCACATGCTGAGATGGGGCAGCTTGGCCAATTAATTAGGTGTATCCCCGGCGTAGTATGGGTGTGTTGGATGGTGCGGGGAGTAGGTGTCAGCTGGACTACCATATGAACCGCAAGGCTCAAGAGGGGGCCACTGCAGCGGGGTTGGAGCCTCTTGTATGCTGTTAGGGGTGAAACCTCAGTGGGCCCACGCTCATCGGGAATCCCTTTGTAAAGGCTTCGTAGTGATCTCCTGGCTACACACCTGGGAAGTGTGAATGTGGTTCGTGGCCACTGGCGTAATGGAGGTTCTTTTAGTCCACCCGGCAACGGGGGATGAAATCACTACATGTGGGTACAGTGGTGCAAACTCTGCAGAGTCAAAACTGTCATGACAGCCGTGCTCACGGTCAAGAGCGGCTTGCACTTATTCATGATTAGAGGATGATTGACTTTGGAAGTTGTGGATGTTAAGCGGGGAGCTTAACATTGGAGATGATGATATGGTTATTTGATTATGATGATGGGATGGGAGATTGGGACCATTTCACCTGTGTAGTAATGTAGGTGCTAAATAAGCTAAGGGGATAGGTATTAATTGCGTAGTGCTTTAACCATGAGTCAACCTCTCCTGGCCTTAGCCATGCATGACATAACTTTCCCACACTTGCTGAGTACCATCGGTACTCAACCTTGCATATTTGTTGGTTTATATTGCTGCTCAGGTCAACATAATGAAGTGGTGTTTAATGATCAAGACTTTGGACCCAAAGAAGGTTTCTTGGTTCATGGAGTCCCCCGGGCAACGCCTGTGACGGAGCCCACAAGAATAATTATTCCACTGCTATTTTATGAACTTTTTATTGTCCATCAAGACATATGCTATGTAAGACTTATTTATATTCGACACCTGACTTGTAATAAACGATGCTTCACTATTTGTCATCACATGTATGAGAAAATGATCCTGGCATACATGTGATATTCACTTGGTTGTTCTTCGGAAAAACCAGGTGTGACAGAAGTGGTATCAGAGCCAGGTTGCCCGTAGGAACGTGGACCTAGGTAGAAATGGACGTATTTAAGGACCCTATTTTCTTAAAAACTATTTTACAAGGTGTGGGTTGAAAAGTGTTATTTAATGGGGTCACTTTCTTCATCTTACCCCAACTTTTATTCAAAATAGGATTCTTGGCTTAAAATTTTATCTAACTTGAGTTTAAATGATTTATGTTTTAGATGGTTCGCATGATTCGCTCCGCTCGCAAGTCCACAGGAGGGAGAGTTCCCGTAGTTGCCCTTGCCCAAAGAGAGGAGAGCCATCCGGTGACGTACCTTTCCTACGGATTGGCAGTAGGAGGCTTCTTGCGCCGTCTTCGACGCATGCTCCAAGCCTCCGGCAATACGGGCAAGCTAATCATAAACTATAGCTCCACCTAGACCATCCGTGAGAAGAGGACAGAATGGAGTTCAGCGATGAGGATTATCCACGAAAATCAGCTGCTTAAAATCCACCGCTCTCCGGCTTGTCGAGCGACACATGTCGATGCGGAGAAGGATGTCACCTGGGAGGCCATCACCTGCTAGAGTCACATCTACCGTCGCCACCTGGACAGGACTGAGTACATGTATGTCCTCCAGCGTGAGAGTGGTACGACAGAGTACAAGTACCCGCCAGTGCAGCAGGGGACTTCCCATGAGCACATGGACTTGTGCTTGGAGGATGCTGCTATGCTCAGCACTCGACTGCAGGAGTGTCAGCAGGAGCTTCAGGATGTTCGTGACACCCTGAAGGAAACCGAGGTGTTACTTCGAGCTTGCTTGAGGGCGAGGGAAAGAGGAGATGGGAATGAACTGTGTGTCACCGTAAATGTTACATGGACTTCTGACTCCCCAGATCGAAGGGCGATCAGGCGTCGTCGCACTTCTCCACCAGCAGCTTCCCCACCCAAAGCAGAGTCAGAAGGCAGTCGCAATAATGAGGAAGATCCCGAGGAGCCAGCTCAATGATACGAGTAGTGTAGAGTCCTTTCCTTAGTTTAGCAGGATGTCGAGTAGTCGAGTCATTACCCTAGTTAATGGAGTGTTAATGGTTGGTGTGTGACGTGAGTTGTGGAAGCCATGAGCAATTGTCCACAGCCTCGTCTTCAGGTTGTTTTGCTTAAGTGTGTGAACCCACATGAAATAATAGTGCATTTATTTTTTGTGTGAGACATGAACCCTCAGAAAGTATAAATACAACAAAGCCTCAACATTTCAAAGTAAAAAAACAAGTGAAAGTAATAATATAATGCGTAATGCTTTAAATTGACATTTGGTTGATCATGCTAGATGGCCGAAAGAGGAAAGGGTCGTGCTGCCAACCCCGCCAACAACAACGATGAGGCCTGCAACCCTCATCTTTCTGGAGGCCAAGACAGGGGTGGTCGCCGTGAAGGAGTTGAGCCCATCCACCAAATGCTTGAGAATCAAAATCAGCTCATTCAGAACCTGACTCAAGTGGTGGCCAACTTGCACCAAACTCCACCTCCACAAGCTGCACCACGCCAACCAAGGTTGAGTGAGTTTCTGGGAACTCAACCTCCAAAGTTTGCAAGTGCGGCTGAACCCCTGGAGGCAGATGGCTAAAGACCATTGAGAGCAAGATGAGGATCATACAATGCCAAGGGTATGATACGGTGCTGTTTGCCTCTCACCAATTGCATGGACCTGCTTCTGATTGGTGGACCGCTTACGTGGCCGCCCATCATGACCCTGAGAACATCACTTGGGAAGAGTTCAAGCGTAGCTTCCGCAACCATTACATACCAAGGGGTGAACTCAAAAACAAGAGGAAGGAGTTCTTGGGATTGCAGCAAGGAAACATGACTGTGAGGGAATATCTCACTAAATTCACTCAACTATCCCGTTATGCCCCACGGGACATAGAGACTGATGAGCAGAAACAGGATTGTTTCGTGGAAGGACTTACCGCAGCAATGCAGTGGGCAATGTCCTCCAACGAGTATGAAAGCTTCCAGAAGATGGTGGACAGAGCATTTGTGGTAGAAAGGAAGCTGAAGGACATGGAAAATGAAAACAAGAGGAAGGCCGGGTGGTCACACCAAGCCTCGGGCAGCAACACCCGCCCCCGTCTGATGCTGCAATCCGCAGGGCAGATGAGCCGTGCTGCGGTACCCTACTCAGCACCGAGAGGGTACAACCCGAACTTCAGGCCTCTGGCAGCACCAGCACCACCACAACGTCAGTTTGTGCAGCAGCCTCGCCCTACATATCAACCTCGACCAGCAGTACAAGAACCCCCAAACCAACCCCAAGACAACAAAGGCCAGGCACCTAAGGTTGGGGTGCAATGCTTTAACTATGGTGAAGTGGGGCACTACGCCCATAAGTGCCCAAAGAAGAAGCCCGTGCAGTCGCAACAGCAGAATGTAATGCGAGGACGGGTGAACCACGTCACCATGGAGGAGGCGCAAGAGGCACCCAACGTGGTAGTTGGTAAGTTTCCTACCAATTTACACATTGCGACCCTGTTGTTTGATTCTGGTGCTACTCACTCGTTCATTGCTCAAGGGTTTGTTAAGAAGCATGATCTAGCAACAACACAAATGCTAGCAGTAAACTCTCCAGGTGGAGAAATAAGGACAAGACAAGTGTGTTCCAAGGTGAACCTAGACATTAATGGGGTGGTATTTACTGCTAACCTCATAGTGATAGATTCACAAGGGATAGATATTATCTTGGGTATGGATTGGTTGACCAAACATAAGGGAATCATCCATTGTTCGACCAGAAGGTGGAACTAACTCACCCTAGTGGCACAAGAGTAAAGTTCATAACAATACAAGAGCCTAGGAGGAACATTAAATTAAATCAAGTTGAGGTGAGGGTGGAAGAGATCAGGATCATCAGGGAATATCCAGATGTTTTTCCCGAGGAGTTGCCAGGTATGCCTCCCGATCGTGAAGTGGAATTTGCGATTGAGCTAGTACCTGGAACAGCTCCGATATACAAGAGACCTTATCGGATGGACTCCAAGCAGCTGGGAGAACTCAAGGATCATTTAAGAGAATTGACGGAGAAGGGGTATATTCGTCCTAGTTCCTCACCATTGGGAGCTCCAGTGATATTTGTGCCCAAAAAGGACGGAACCCAAAGGTTATGCGTAGACTACCGTGCCTTGAACGAAGTAACCATCAAGAACAAGTACCCATTACCCCGCATTGAAGACTTGTTTGATCAGTTGAAGGGAGCTTTTGTGTTCTCAAAGATTGATCTCAGGTCGGGATTCCACCAACTTAAGATAAGGCAAACTGATATTCTGACACGACCCCACTGGTCCTGTCGAGCCAGGATCACGCTGAGGGGTGCTGCGTTGCACAACACCGTATAACACACGTCAAAGGTACAAAGCGGAAGCGGAAGCTTTATTACATAAACAAGTTTATTAACATGTTTACATCAAAATAAGTTTAGTCCACACTCGCGGGCGTAGACTAAGCATCAAGTGCACGTTCAGCCCTCGAACGTGTCCTTGCTAGCACACTCGCACACTAACTCTGCGGCGTGCACGACTCCCACTCGACGGGGTTCCCCTCCTGGGGTTCCGTCTCCTCTTCGGGAGTCCCTTCCTCATAGAACCCTGCAAAAGCTTCAAACACAAGCAGTGAGCACGAAGGCTCAGCAAGTCTGACCCGTCTCACCTAAACATGAAACTTCTACATGAGGGTGATGGGTTGCATGAGGTAAAAATCATTTGCAAGGACTCGCCTAATTAGTAGAACCTTACTTTCAAGTTTTAGCAGCAGGTTGTGGAGAACCTTACGCGAAGGTACATGAGAGAGCCGCAATCAAACAAGAAACGCATTTCTCTCATGTACTTTGCCCAAAGTTGAAAAGAACTTTAGTTAGCTCTAAGCTACAGCATATCATTAACAATCAATGTCCATCTTTCAATCAGCAACATTTTAACATGTAACTAGCCTGTTCTTTCTACGTCACGGTACAGTGAACAAGTGGTACTCACTGACCGCGAGGGACGGCGATTATAATCGATTTACACCTGCAGGGATCACCCGAACAACCCGTCACGTACGCCCGTACTCGATGTTGCCTACAACAACCATCACGGACGCCGTACGCGACTACCTTTCACCCGTTAGCCAAATATTGAACCGGTCCCATCGTCCCGAGCAAGAGGTCCCTGCACGCGCATCTCTGTGCCGCCAGCTGATTTACACCTCGAGCTCTCAACCTACCCTCTGAACGACGGGCAATGCCTCAACACCCAGCTACCCGAGTTACATCAGTTTCCCGGTTCCCATATAGCCGGTAGGTCTTCGGTACTGTTCTAGCTTGTTCAACAGGCCCGCACACGGCTCGGTCCTCAATCGACACAAGCGGAGCTACAGCACACAGGCCCCAAAGTCCTGCTGCCCTTACTCTCCGCTCGGTCTCATTTTCTTGCCATGTGTATCATGTGCTATCTCTACCCGAGCAATGTGCCTCTAGCCTATTCTCGCGAGTAGTTCCAACTACTCGACTTGTACCGAATCCTACTCTATCCTAGCAATGCAGTGGCTAACGAGGTTTGCAATCCTAAACCCCAACCCATGGTTTTCTTGGCTATGCAGTGGGGTTTCCAAACAAGACTCTGATGCACAACATAAAGAAAACATGTATGTGCTCAAAACAATAAAAATTTATAAAATGGTTAATGCAAACCGGGGCTTGCCTTGCTGCTCTTGGTCGTAGGCTAGCTGTTCCTCCGGAGTAACGAAGTCTAGAACTTCGGGTTCCTCCTCGACCTTAGCGACTACATGATAAGAACAATGTATGTATTAATTTAGATGCATTTGTATTAACTTCGAAGTTGTGAAGTCTATAACCTTTGCTAGATAGACCTAATGACTGTGAAACTTTTACTGTGGCTTGGTTACAACCTAAACAGGGAATTGGTCAAGTTTTAGTTGCAGCAAAGCTCATGTGAGCCCTCCACAAATAATTATGTCCTTGACCTTCATTGGAACTCTTAGGGTGTTCTAGGAATTTTCATGAGACAACCTATGACTTTCTGAAAACTAGATTTTCAGAGGGTTCTAATGGAGTTGGTCTCACTTAATTTGGAAGTCTCTAACTAAAGATATGAGCTAAACAATTTCAGAGAAAATCCTGAAAATGTTTCTGAACATTTTCTATTTTCTCTGGAACAGTTTTACTAATCACACCATTAGGTGGACTAAATGAGCTCAAATGGATCTGAAATTTTTATGGTAGTTCAAGGATATTTTGGTGAACATCTCAGCAAAATTTCAGGATTTTCCTCCAAATGATTCTCCAGTTAAAATTCCTAACAGTTTAAACTTTAAGGAATTAATTCTGGAGAATTAAGGAATTTCATGAAGTGACACTTGATTTTCTGGAAAGTACTCAAAGAGCTGAATCCAGCAAAATTTGGTTCACTCAATTTGGAGCTTTCTAGCCAAAGTTATAAGGATTTGAAGTTTGAAGGAAATCTGAAAATCGGGGAAAAGTTTAAACTCGCGCGTGGGCCCAGGGGACACGCGTCGCACGCCGAAACGACAGCACACCGCGGCCCACAAGGCTTTTGCGCGCCAGCACACCCGATCCCGGCCGCAGCCGGATCCCGATTCAAAATATCGGCCGCTGACAGCTGGGGTCCACCCCCTTCTTCAACCTCGCGACACCCGCGCTCCGCCGCCGAGGGACCTCGCCGGAGAGCTCGCCGCCGGCTGCTGTACAGCTTCAAACTTCTTGATTCTGGCCGCCCCTGCCTACTTTTACTTGGGGAACATGATCCGAGGGTCAGCTGCTCATGACAACGGCCGGAGCATGGTCGGCGACGAGCCGCCATATCGGAACGACTTCGGCCATGTCGGCTGATGCTCCTAGTGCCTCAGCTACTTGGGAAACCGGTCGGGGAGCATCAGTGGACCTCAGAGAAGGTCGACATGAACTCGGGGCAGCTCGGGGAAGGCCCGAAATAGGTCCTCACCGTGCGCCCGATACCCCCCGTTCGTTCCGCCATTAGTAGACCTTGAATTACGCCGGGCACAGAGGTTCTCCGGCTCAGAGTTGTGAAGGCAACTTGTGCGTCACCGTGTCTAGCTCGTGTGGGAGTGGCCTGAGGCCCTCTAATCCTTTCTAGAGCACGAATTAAACAGAATCGTACCCGAAGGTCGTTCTGCACACAGAAAGGGGAAAAGTGGAAATTCGCCGCCGGTGAGCAACCACTCGAGCTGTGGCTCGGGGATGAGCAGCACCGGTCACCTGCGCGTCCAAGGGTGCCTTGGCTTGGGCGTGATAACGCCCAGGTTGGGCTGTCCACGAGAGCCCGAAGTGCGGCGGTTTCCAGTTCCGAGTTTGATCTTTCGGCACAGCCGATATCACTCGGTTTCAATCGATCTCAAGCAATGGGGAGGATGGAGGATGGTTGCTAGTACCTTGCTGGGACCTTGAAATGGAAAGAGGGAGCTGCGATCGGCTTGATCAAGCAGGAACTCGAGCGGCGGCGATGGCAGTGGGAAAAGCAGTCGCGCACGTCGGTAGCCCGGGGAAATGGTGACTGAGGCACGCCGGGGAGGGAATAAATAGGCCGGTCGGCCGGTCTCCGGCTTGGGGCACGCAGCAGGAGCTGGCGCCGGCTGCCCCCTTCGGTGGCGCGCGCGCACAACAGCCGGGAACCGACTGAACTGTGGTTCAGTCGGTTTGCTTTGAGGCTGAGGCTGACATGTGGGTCCCACTCCTCTTTTAACCTCTGAAATTTATTCCTAACAGCTGTGGTAAACAGTGAACCCTATTCTACCCTTGGCAACTCAAATTATTCACCCAAGAGCCATTTGAATTGATCAAAGTTCAAATGAGGTTTGGTTTGAATGAATTTCAGCACAAGTGCAGTTTGAAATTCAAATAAAGTTTGAATTTCTCCCCCTTAGCTCATGTCAAGATCAACTCCAAATGGAGTGAAAATTGGTGTGTGAGCTCACAAAAATGTGCTGAGCAAGAATATGCCTTCCACTTTTAAATTCAGTGAGTGAAAACAGTTTGAATTTGAATATGTTTTCAAACTGCCCCTTTCCTATCTACACCCAAGATGACCTCAAAAATGTTTTGAATTTGGGTGAAACTTGGCATGGACATCCTTGGCAAAGTGTAGGAGTTTTCATATGTCCAGCCCATCTATATCACATGTGGGAAGTACCACTTTTGCAATGTGTGAGTTTGTTCCCTAATGAGCATGTTGATAATTGTTACTTGCTCTTTATTTGTGTTCATCATTTTTCCTCAAATGAGGTGTGTGGTGTGGTGATGAACACTGCAAATGAGTGTCAAAAACTGAGGCCCTTACATTCCTCCCCACTTAAAAGAATCTCGTCCCGAGATTATACGGTGAAATGAGAGAGAGGACGGTGGAAAATTACCGAATATGCGACGTGAAAAAGTCGGGGTAGTTAGTGCGAAGGAATTCTTCGCTCTCCCATGTCGCTTCGTCCATGGAGTGATTACTCCATAGAACCTTGTAGAACCACAACGTACGGTTGCGTGTGGTTCGGGCCTTTTCATCAATAATCTGCACCGGTTCCTCCCGATAGGTGAGATCCGGTTGCAGTTCTTCAATGTCTTCCAGCTGAACGGTAGTTGATAGCTTGAGACACTTCCTCAGCTGGGAAATGTGAAAGACGTCGTGCACACCGGAAAGTGCTTCTGGTAATCTTAGCCGGTATGCTACCGATCCACATCTTTCGGTAATCTGGAATGGACCGATGAATCGGGGTGCTAACTTTCCTCTCACCCCAAATCTGTTTACGCCCTTCATTGGAGACACTCGTAGGTATACATGATCTCCAACTTCGAATTGTAATGGGCGCCTCCTCCGGTCCGCATACTGTTTCTGTCGGGATTGAGCGGCTTTTAGGTTCGCTTGAATTAATCGAACCTTTTCTTCCGCGTTGTTGACAAGATCAATCCCGAAGGTAACCCTCTCGCCAGATTCACACCAGTTCAGTGGTGTGCGGCATCTCCTGCCGTATAGCGCCTCGTAGGGCGCCATCTTGATGCTGGCTTGGTACCCATTGTTGTACGAGAACTCGGCTAATGGCAAGTGATCATCCCAATTCTTGCCGTGGTCGATAGCGCAAGCTCGTAGCATGTCTTCTAGGATTTGATTTACCCGCTCCGTTTGCCCATCCGTCTGCGGGTGGTAGGCTGAACTACGGATCAGCTTCGTCCCCAAGGCAGCGTGGAGCTGCTCCCAAAAACGGGACACAAATAAAGTGCCCCGGTCCGATACGATAGTACGGGGTACGCCGTATAAGCATAGGATCCGTGAGATGTACAGTTCAGCGTACTTCTTGGCGTTGTAGTTGGTGTTGACCGGGATGAAGTGGGCAACTTTGGTGAGCCGATCGACGATCACCCACACAGAATCATGTTTCTGTAAGGTGGTGGGTAAACCGACGACGAAATCCATGCTCACGTCCTCCCACTTCCAGGCAGGAATGCCCAGTGGTTGCAGCAGTCCCGGTTTCCGCATGTGGTCTGCCTTCACCCGTCGACATGTATCACACTCGGACACGTATTTTGCAGTCTCTCGCTTCATCCGTGTCCACCAAAACTTGCTTCTGAGTTCTTGATACATCTTGTTGCTGCCGGGGTGAATAGAAAACTTTGATAAGTGAGCCTCATCAAAGATTTTCTTCCGTAACTCCGGGTTTCGGGGTACGACGATCCGGTCCTTGAACCATAGGACGCCGTCTCCGTCCTTCCGGAAACATTTCAACTCCCCACTGTCTACACGTCTCCGCAAATGTGATATGCCCTTGTCATTCTTCTGGGCTGCCGCTATCTCTTCACGGATGGTGGGGATCAAAGCTAGGTTGTAGAGAGCTCCATGTGGAATCACATGTAGTGGTGGTTCGCTCTCTTCCAACGGTGTGATGGTCAGATTATTGACGTGTGACTTGCGGCTTAGCGCGTCTGCCACAACGTTTGCCTTGCCCGGATGATAATGGATCTCTATCTCGTAATCCTTTATCAGTTCTAACCATCTTCGTTGCCTCATGTTCAGCTCCTTCTGAGTGAATATGTACTTGAGGCTTTTGTGGTCGGTATATAAATGTACGAGGTTACCGAGTAGGTAGTGCCTCCACATTTTCAGTGCAAGTACCACGGCAGCGAGCTCCAAGTCGTGAGTTGGATAATTTTGCTCATGATTCCTAAGCTGCCGTGACCCATACGCGACCACCCTTCGGTCTTGCATCAACACACATCCGAGCCCAATGCCGGATGCATCGCAGTACACATCGAACGGTTTTGTTGTGTCTGGCTGCGCCAAAACCGGTGCTGATGTCAGGTGCTTGACTAAAGCCTTGAATGCTGCTTCACATGCTGGACTCCAAACATATTTGGTAGCCTTCTTCAGCAGCTCTGTCATTGGCTTGGCAATCTTCGAGAAGTTCGGAATGAACCTCCGATAATATCCCGCGAGTCCGAGGAAACTCCGTACCTCATGAACAGTTCTCGGGGATTTCCAATTCAGCACTTGCGTGATTTTGCTCGGGTCCACAGCGATACCCTCCGCTGAGATGATATGCCCGAGGAAAGGCACTTGCGATATCCAAAACTCGCATTTGCTGAACTTTGCGTATAACTTGTGATCCCGCAGCCGTTGCAAGACTATACGCAGATGTTTCTTGTGATCTTCCTCCGACTTGGAATATACCAGGATGTCGTCGATGAAGACCACGACAAACTTGTCCAGCTCCGGCATGAACACCGAGTTCATTAAGTACATGAAGTGAGCTGGAGCATTGGTGAGGCCAAAGGACATGACCAGGTACTCATAAAGTCCGTACCTTGTCGAAAAAGCTGTCTTTGGAATGTCCTCAGCCCTGATCTTAATCTGATGGTACCCGGATCTTAAATCCATCTTGGAAAAGACCTTTGCTTCGACCAACTGATCAAACAACATGTCGATCCGTGGCAACGGGTACTTGTTCTTGATGGTTACGGCATTTAATGGACGGTAGTCCACGCAAAGCCGCAACGTTTCATCCTTCTTTTTGACAAATAATGCCGAACAGCCCCATGGCGAGGAGCTCGGCCTAATAAAACCCTTCTCCAGAAGGTCCGTGAGCTGAGTCTTCAGTTCAGCCAACTCCTTGGGCGCCATCTTGTACGGCCTTCGGGATATTGGCATGGTTCCCGGTGCAAGTTCAATCTTGAACTCCACCTCTCTATCGGGTGGCATCCCCGGCAAATCATCCGGGAATACATCAGGGAATTCTCGGACCACTGGAATGTCTTCCAATCTGATGGTTGTGGCTTGATAGACACTTGGAAGTTTTATTTCTGGACTGTCCAGAAATAATGAGTGAGAACCGTGCACTCCTGAGTTTAAGTGCACGACTCGGAGGACGGTGTCTAAAACAGCGCCGTGGCGGTTTAACCACGACATCCCTAGGATGACATCGACCTTCTGTCCCTCTAAGATAATGAGAGACGTGGGGTACACTCTACCCGCTAAGCATAATGGTGCTTTGGAGACCATTACGCTTGCTGAAATCTTCCCACCCGGTGAACAAATTAAATATGGACTATCGGTGGGTAGTATTGGCAAGCTGTGTTTAGCAATGAAAGCTTGGCTAATAAAATTATGCGTGGCGCCTGAATCAAATAGTACTATAGCGGGATGCTGGTGGAGTTGGAACATACCCGCAAGGATTGGCTCGCCCTCCGGCACGTCCTCAATGGCAAGCTGGTGAACAGTACCGGGCCTAGGGTTTGCCCGCCGCGCATTAGTAGGGTTCCGGGGTTGATTCCTCCCCGGAAACTGTGGTGCCACTCCGCCGCCTTGCCTCTCCGGGCAACTGCTCGCGAAGTGTCCTGGACGACCACACTTGTAACATGTGGCCGCTGCTGGTGGAATACTCGGGGTCTACCACCTCTTCTCCCATTCCAGGTTCTCCCATGGCTGGAAGACCCAAGACTACCGGTACGCCCAATACCGGGGGCACGAGGTCCTGCAATGCATGCACCTCGTCCATAGCCTGGTTGTAGTCCTCTTCCCAGCCTTGTCCTTCCTCAATAGCGTCGTCCCGCTCTTGAGCAAGGTCCTCATTCTGCTGGGTTAGGGTCTGCACCAGCTCTTGCAACGCCGCAATGTCAACACGGCTCTTCTTCTTTGCCTTCTTCAGACGACGCAACTGATTGTGTTGTTCATTCAGTCGCTTGATCGTCGGAAGGAGCACATTGCGGAGTGCACTGTGAGCACTCTCAAAATGATCTCCACGGCTTGTGCTCTCCTTGAGCTTGGTGGCGAGATGCTCCGTATGAACAGCTTGGCTGTCCATCACAGCGTTTCCCGCCCTCATTTGGAGGCTGAGGTTGGCCTCCGCGGGGTTGTACCTTGGGCAATTCGGGTCTGTTGCCTCCAGGTACCTCTCTTCCCACACATGCTGAGCTCGTCCCTCCACCGGAACGAGTGCGTATGGAGTTCCCTCCATAGCCTGTACGTGTAGTTGGCAGAAACGTGACATAGTGTCACGGGCTGCCACTTGCCACATCCCTTCCGGTTGTCTTCCTCTCACCGTGACGGTGAATGGCACCCAACCGGGTGGCGTAGGCCCTGCAGGAACCTCGACATGGATCGTCCACGTCTTGTTCCCCTCTTCGCCTTCTTCCTTGGCGAAGTATTGCGGCATCTGGTTGTACCCGAAATATTGGAGCATTAGCCACAATGCTCCCGGGTAGCCGCTACGGTCAGAGCAGTGGGAAACTACCCACCCGTTCTCCAACCGTTTATCTGCTGCCGTCTGTAAAAATATATTTGAGAAATGTCAAATATTTATTTAAACAGTAAACCATTGAGTTATAACATAAGATATGTCATTGAACCCTTAACACTTGGAAACATAGTTCAAATTTTTAAACAAATTTGACTGCTGATCTGCTGTTCCCATGACAGCCCTGACCAGTTTCCATAACAATCTGATTTAGGCCAGGTTAAAAGCAAAACCAGTCCTGGAGCTCAACATCAAAGTTAAAGTTAACTTCAATAGCTTTCCAGAAAGTATTTGGTTGGCCTAAGATCTGCTCTGGTTCAAAAGTTATGAGATGTCAAAGTTAACAGAATTTCTGGAAACAATTGGACAGCACCTCCCTGCCTTAGGTACTGATTTGATCCAAGAATTCCAGTTAATTCTGTTCCTAATCTGACAAAACTTTCTGTTACAAAGTTGTAACCCATCTCATAAGCTTTCCAGAACTACCTCATTTTCTATTTTTGGATTTTTATGCAGGAAGTTATGCTTAATTTACAGAGAGTCTACAGAGAGTCTTTGCTCCGTCCTGTTTTCTGGACAGTTTCAACTCTACTGCATTTTTCGAGTGGTTAAGGGATGAAACACCTCTGGAACTCAACAGAAAAGTTGTAAAGCTCCTCCAAAGCTTTCCAGAAATGTATCATACGATCCCAACCTCGAAAGAACTCAACCTCTAACCTCTGATTAACTTCAGCCTTGATTTAGCTGAAAACAGAGTGCTCTGTCCTTAACATCCTATAAGTTGAAAACTTATTAACTTTGAATATCCTGTTCAAGGGAAGGAGTTACATCAAGTTTTACTACTTTGGATCAAACCTTCAAGTTTTTAAATGAAGTTGTTCATTTAGTTGGGTGTGACGTCGAGGCGTCACCAGATCATGTCGGTACTACGTCCTCACAAAGGAAAAACCTATACCGGATTTAGCCGGCTTCGTTAGTTCAGTGGCACTACTCGTCACTCGCACACGGATGCTACACGTCTACCGTTTCGTGGTAAGGCTACCTGCAGAAACTCAAACAATCATCAGACTCGGCTGCACACCGAGCCCGGAATCCATACAGTTTGTACACCCGGCCGTCATCACTCGCCCGGATGTTCTCAAGCCAAACACGCCTTGAGTTACGTGTTCACGTTTCAGACCACGTGACGGGGTCTCCCATGTTGCACCACGCACGCCAGGGACAGACGTTGCTCGAATACCCCAAACGACATGAAGAGTCGTAGAGGATATCAAAGCGGGTCGGGTTACCTGCCACCCGTGGGGCTCCACCCTTCAGCTTGTGCGCACTGGTGGACAGCGCTTACGTGCACCCCCCAAGACATGAACGTCCCGAGATGCACGATTATCCGACATAACAAATAGGTTAACAAGCCACTTTCTATATACTAATAACATCCTTATACGGGCTACTAACTCGTTCCTCACTGGATTTTTGAAAAAGAAGACCTTTGTACTGTGTTAAACCTCAAGCGAGCTCTGATACCACGCTGACACGACCCCACTGGTCCTGTCGAGCCAGGATCACGCTGAGGGGTGCTGCGTTGCACAACACCGTATAACACACGTCAAAGGTACAAAGCGGAAGCGGAAGCTTTATTACATAAACAAGTTTATTAACATGTTTACATCAAAATAAGTTTAGTCCACACTCGCGGGCGTAGACTAAGCATCAAGTGCACGTTCAGCCCTCGAACGTGTCCTTGCTAGCACACTCGCACACTAACTCTGCGGCGTGCACGACTCCCACTCGACGGGGTTCCCCTCCTGGGGTTCCGTCTCCTCTTCGGGAGTCCCTTCCTCATAGAACCCTGCAAAAGCTTCAAACACAAGCAGTGAGCACGAAGGCTCAGCAAGTCTGACCCGTCTCACCTAAACATGAAACTTCTACATGAGGGTGATGGGTTGCATGAGGTAAAAATCATTTGCAAGGACTCGCCTAATTAGTAGAACCTTACTTTCAAGTTTTAGCAGCAGGTTGTGGAGAACCTTACGCGAAGGTACATGAGAGAGCCGCAATCAAACAAGAAACGCATTTCTCTCATGTACTTTGCCCAAAGTTGAAAAGAACTTTAGTTAGCTCTAAGCTACAGCATATCATTAACAATCAATGTCCATCTTTCAATCAGCAACATTTTAACATGTAACTAGCCTGTTCTTTCTACGTCACGGTACAGTGAACAAGTGGTACTCACTGACCGCGAGGGACGGCGATTATAATCGATTTACACCTGCAGGGATCACCCGAACAACCCGTCACGTACGCCCGTACTCGATGTTGCCTACAACAACCATCACGGACGCCGTACGCGACTACCTTTCACCCGTTAGCCAAATATTGAACCGGTCCCATCGTCCCGAGCAAGAGGTCCCTGCACGCGCATCTCTGTGCCGCCAGCTGATTTACACCTCGAGCTCTCAACCTACCCTCTGAACGACGGGCAATGCCTCAACACCCAGCTACCCGAGTTACATCAGTTTCCCGGTTCCCATATAGCCGGTAGGTCTTCGGTACTGTTCTAGCTTGTTCAACAGGCCCGCACACGGCTCGGTCCTCAATCGACACAAGCGGAGCTACAGCACACAGGCCCCAAAGTCCTGCTGCCCTTACTCTCCGCTCGGTCTCATTTTCTTGCCATGTGTATCATGTGCTATCTCTACCCGAGCAATGTGCCTCTAGCCTATTCTCGCGAGTAGTTCCAACTACTCGACTTGTACCGAATCCTACTCTATCCTAGCAATGCAGTGGCTAACGAGGTTTGCAATCCTAAACCCCAACCCATGGTTTTCTTGGCTATGCAGTGGGGTTTCCAAACAAGACTCTGATGCACAACATAAAGAAAACATGTATGTGCTCAAAACAATAAAAATTTATAAAATGGTTAATGCAAACCGGGGCTTGCCTTGCTGCTCTTGGTCGTAGGCTAGCTGTTCCTCCGGAGTAACGAAGTCTAGAACTTCGGGTTCCTCCTCGACCTTAGCGACTACATGATAAGAACAATGTATGTATTAATTTAGATGCATTTGTATTAACTTCGAAGTTGTGAAGTCTATAACCTTTGCTAGATAGACCTAATGACTGTGAAACTTTTACTGTGGCTTGGTTACAACCTAAACAGGGAATTGGTCAAGTTTTAGTTGCAGCAAAGCTCATGTGAGCCCTCCACAAATAATTATGTCCTTGACCTTCATTGGAACTCTTAGGGTGTTCTAGGAATTTTCATGAGACAACCTATGACTTTCTGAAAACTAGATTTTCAGAGGGTTCTAATGGAGTTGGTCTCACTTAATTTGGAAGTCTCTAACTAAAGATATGAGCTAAACAATTTCAGAGAAAATCCTGAAAATGTTTCTGAACATTTTCTATTTTCTCTGGAACAGTTTTACTAATCACACCATTAGGTGGACTAAATGAGCTCAAATGGATCTGAAATTTTTATGGTAGTTCAAGGATATTTTGGTGAACATCTCAGCAAAATTTCAGGATTTTCCTCCAAATGATTCTCCAGTTAAAATTCCTAACAGTTTAAACTTTAAGGAATTAATTCTGGAGAATTAAGGAATTTCATGAAGTGACACTTGATTTTCTGGAAAGTACTCAAAGAGCTGAATCCAGCAAAATTTGGTTCACTCAATTTGGAGCTTTCTAGCCAAAGTTATAAGGATTTGAAGTTTGAAGGAAATCTGAAAATCGGGGAAAAGTTTAAACTCGCGCGTGGGCCCAGGGGACACGCGTCGCACGCCGAAACGACAGCACACCGCGGCCCACAAGGCTTTTGCGCGCCAGCACACCCGATCCCGGCCGCAGCCGGATCCCGATTCAAAATATCGGCCGCTGACAGCTGGGGTCCACCCCCTTCTTCAACCTCGCGACACCCGCGCTCCGCCGCCGAGGGACCTCGCCGGAGAGCTCGCCGCCGGCTGCTGTACAGCTTCAAACTTCTTGATTCTGGCCGCCCCTGCCTACTTTTACTTGGGGAACATGATCCGAGGGTCAGCTGCTCATGACAACGGCCGGAGCATGGTCGGCGACGAGCCGCCATATCGGAACGACTTCGGCCATGTCGGCTGATGCTCCTAGTGCCTCAGCTACTTGGGAAACCGGTCGGGGAGCATCAGTGGACCTCAGAGAAGGTCGACATGAACTCGGGGCAGCTCGGGGAAGGCCCGAAATAGGTCCTCACCGTGCGCCCGATACCCCCCGTTCGTTCCGCCATTAGTAGACCTTGAATTACGCCGGGCACAGAGGTTCTCCGGCTCAGAGTTGTGAAGGCAACTTGTGCGTCACCGTGTCTAGCTCGTGTGGGAGTGGCCTGAGGCCCTCTAATCCTTTCTAGAGCACGAATTAAACAGAATCGTACCCGAAGGTCGTTCTGCACACAGAAAGGGGAAAAGTGGAAATTCGCCGCCGGTGAGCAACCACTCGAGCTGTGGCTCGGGGATGAGCAGCACCGGTCACCTGCGCGTCCAAGGGTGCCTTGGCTTGGGCGTGATAACGCCCAGGTTGGGCTGTCCACGAGAGCCCGAAGTGCGGCGGTTTCCAGTTCCGAGTTTGATCTTTCGGCACAGCCGATATCACTCGGTTTCAATCGATCTCAAGCAATGGGGAGGATGGAGGATGGTTGCTAGTACCTTGCTGGGACCTTGAAATGGAAAGAGGGAGCTGCGATCGGCTTGATCAAGCAGGAACTCGAGCGGCGGCGATGGCAGTGGGAAAAGCAGTCGCGCACGTCGGTAGCCCGGGGAAATGGTGACTGAGGCACGCCGGGGAGGGAATAAATAGGCCGGTCGGCCGGTCTCCGGCTTGGGGCACGCAGCAGGAGCTGGCGCCGGCTGCCCCCTTCGGTGGCGCGCGCGCACAACAGCCGGGAACCGACTGAACTGTGGTTCAGTCGGTTTGCTTTGAGGCTGAGGCTGACATGTGGGTCCCACTCCTCTTTTAACCTCTGAAATTTATTCCTAACAGCTGTGGTAAACAGTGAACCCTATTCTACCCTTGGCAACTCAAATTATTCACCCAAGAGCCATTTGAATTGATCAAAGTTCAAATGAGGTTTGGTTTGAATGAATTTCAGCACAAGTGCAGTTTGAAATTCAAATAAAGTTTGAATTTCTCCCCCTTAGCTCATGTCAAGATCAACTCCAAATGGAGTGAAAATTGGTGTGTGAGCTCACAAAAATGTGCTGAGCAAGAATATGCCTTCCACTTTTAAATTCAGTGAGTGAAAACAGTTTGAATTTGAATATGTTTTCAAACTGCCCCTTTCCTATCTACACCCAAGATGACCTCAAAAATGTTTTGAATTTGGGTGAAACTTGGCATGGACATCCTTGGCAAAGTGTAGGAGTTTTCATATGTCCAGCCCATCTATATCACATGTGGGAAGTACCACTTTTGCAATGTGTGAGTTTGTTCCCTAATGAGCATGTTGATAATTGTTACTTGCTCTTTATTTGTGTTCATCATTTTTCCTCAAATGAGGTGTGTGGTGTGGTGATGAACACTGCAAATGAGTGTCAAAAACTGAGGCCCTTACATATTCCAAAGACAGCTTTCGTATCTCGGTACGGACTGTATGAATACACCGTCATGCCTTTCGGGCTAACTAATGCCCCGGCATACTTCATGTATCTCATGAACAAGGTATTCATGGAATATCTGGACAAATTTGTGGTGGTTTTCATAGATGACATTCTCGTCTTCTCCAAAGATGAAGAGGAACATGAGAAACATCTAAGGTTGGTGTTGCAGAAGCTGAGGGAACACCAACTATATGCCAAGTTGAGCAAGTGTGAGTTTTGGCTGAAGAGAGATCCCTTCTTAGGCCATATAATCTCGGAGGGAGGAATCTCCGTAGGTCCCGCCAAGATCGAGGATATACAGAAGTGGAAGACCCCTGAGAATGTCGAGGACGTTCGAAGCTTTTTGGGATTGGCTGGATACTATCGACGGTTTATTGAGAGATTTTCCAAGATCTCGAGACCCCTTACCAAACTGTTGGAGAAGGGAATCACATTCACATGGATGCCACAGTACGAAACAAGTTTTCAGGAGCTAAAGAAAATATTGACAACAGCCCCAGTGCTAGTTATGCCAGATATGCAGAAGAACTTATCGGTGTACTGTGATGCCTCTGGAAACGGGTTGGGATGTGTTCTCATGCAAGAAGGGCATGTCGTGGCTTATGCATCCAGGCAGCTCCGGAAGCACGAGAAGAACTATCCTACACATGACCTAGAACTAGCCGCAGTGGTACACGCGTTGAAAATATGGCGGCACTACTTGATATGGAAGAGGACAGAGATATATACGGATCATAAGAGTTTAAAGTACATTTTCACACAGCCAAATCTCAACCTCAGACAAAGGAGATGGTTAGATCTAATCAATGACTTTGATGTGGGCATCAACTATCATCCTGGGAAAGCAAACGTCGTGGCAGATGCTTTAAGTCGGAAAGTGTAAGTCAATAAGTTGAGCTTGAAGGACATGCCTGCCGAATTGAAGGACGAGGTTATAAGGCTCAATCTATGCCTTGTAAATAGTGGTGAAGCCATCGCCATGGAAGTGGACTCCACATTAGAGCAAGACATACGCGATGGTCAAAAGAATGATGAGAAGATACAAGAAATCCGACAACTCATCAAGGATAATAGAGCCCCTGGTTTCAGAGAGGATGAACAAGGTACGGTGTGGCACGGGAAAAGAATCTGTGTGCCTGAAGTGAAGGAGATCCGCGAATTGATTTTGAAGGAGGCTCACGATTCGGACTATTCCATTCATCCTGGGAGTACAAAGATGTACCAGAACCTCAGGAGCAGGTATTGGTGGTATGGCATGAAGCGAGATGTCGCGGAACATGTTGCCCTATGTGACACGTGTCAGTTGGTGAAAGCGGAACATCAACGACCTGCGGGATTATTGCAACCACTCAAAGTGCCTGAATGGAAATGGGAATAGATCGGTATGGATTTCATAGTGGGACTGCCTAGGACTCAATCAGGATATGATTCGATATGGGTCACCGTCGACAGGCTAACCAAGGTAGCTCATTTCATCCCTGTGAAAGAAAGCTACAGCGGATCCAAATTGGCGGAGTTGTACATGTCAAGGATCGTGTGTTATCATGGAGTGCCCAAGAAGATAGTGTCGGATCGAGGGACACAGTTAACCTCAAGGTTCTAGCAAAAGTTGCAGGAAACCATGGGAACCCATCTGAATTTTAGCTCTGCCTATCATCCCCAAACTGACGGGCAGACGGAAAGAACCAATCAGATTCTTGAGGATATGCTGAGAGCGTGTGCACTCAAACACAATCGGAGTTGGGACAAGAACTTACCGTATGCGGAGTTCTCCTATAACAACAGCTATCAGGCTAGTATGAAGATGTCACCGTTTGAAGCTTTGTACGGGAGGAAGTGTAGAACTCCACTATTTTGGAACCAAACAGGGGAAAGCAAAGTGTTTGGACCCGAGGTACTACAAGAAGCCGAGGCGAAAGTGAGAGAAATTCGAAACAACTTGAGGATAGCACAGACACGACAAAAGAGTTATGCCGATGTACGAAGAAGAGAGCTCGTTTTCAACGTGGGGGACTATGTCTATCTCATGGTGTCCCCTATCCGAGGACTTCGTCGGTTCAAGGTGAAAGGGAAGTTATCGCCTCGATACATCGGACCCTTTCATGTTCTGGAGAGGAAAGGCGAAGTGGCGTATCAACTAGAATTACCGGCTCACCTATCGGATGTGCATGACGTATTCCATGTGTCCCAGCTCAAGAAATGTCTGAGAACACCTGAAGAGATGTTACCCATGAATGAGGTTGACGTAGCTGAGGATTTGTCTTATGCCGAGCAACCATCCAAGATTTTGGAGACAATGGAACGCCTCACAAGAAATAAAAGAATCCGGATGTGCAAGGTGCAGTGGAAGCATCACTCGGAAGAGGAGGCCACATGGGAGCGAGAGGACGAGCTTAGGCACAGTTTCCGGAATTGTTTTCTTAGAACCACCAATCTCGAGGACGAGATTTCTTTTAAGGGGGGTAGAACTGTAACACCCCAAAACCTGTCAAGAGTGGAATTTAAAAAAATTTTGACGTATTGCATGTGGTGCAAAAATTCAAATTCAAACTGGAATTCAAATTAAACTCAAAACAGAAATGAAAAAGAAAAAGAAAAAGAAAAAATAAACCTCCCCGGCCAGTTGGCCGAAATCCACCAGCCGGCCCACTCACCCCCCGCGCCAGCCCGCAGCCGCGCGCCCCCCTCTTTCTCGCTGACATGTGGGGCCCACCATCCTTCTTCCTCCTCGCGCCCGCGCTCGGCCGGCCGAGACTCTTCTCTCCTCCGAATCAAAACCGCCCTGGATACTCACGTATCCCAGCCGAATTTCGGTTCTGGACGACGCAAACTCGATCACAAACAAACGCCACCCTTCCCCGGCTATATAAACATCGGCATCTTCCTGATTTTTCACCCACGATCAGCCGTTTTTCCTTCCGGTGAGAACCCGAGTTTCTCCGGCCAATTTCGCTCGATCTTCGCTCGGGATTTCTGATCTAACGCGCTGATCTTGATCAACCGCCTCCGGGGAATCACGCAGGTGCAGAAAACTCGGTGGTTTGCGCTTCAAACACAGCGCCGACGAGCCTCGCCGTGAATTCACCTCGGACCTCGTCGCCGACCGCCTTCCAGGACCTCCGAGCTCAAGAAAAACCCCGAGGTGAGATCCCCGACCTTCCCTCCACCGATCTAAGCTATGAAATCCCAGTTTTAGGAAGAATTGATGAAGATCCGAAGCTCTCCAGCGAGATCGCCGCCTTCCGCCGCCGCGCGCTGCCGGGTAGCGCCGCCCGCGCTCGATCAGAGCGACATGGCCGCTTGTGCGCCGTCTATTTTAAATCGGATGGTCCATGTCAGCCCCGCATTATAAAGGCCGGAATTCTTATGCGCTACCCCCTGGGGTTCTTGGAAAATACGAGCTAGCCCCGGAAACTTCTGATGTAGCCCCTGAAACTTCAGAAATTCATGTAAATTCAATTAAAAATCAGTTTTAGCCCCCTGGACTAAATAAAAATTAGCAATAACCCTTTGTTATGTGTAGTTAGACCCCTGGAAATTTATAAAATAATATAATAGACCCTTTGATGGGGTAAGTTTGCCTTTTTAATCTTATATAATATTAAATCTAGGAATTTGACTATATAATTAAGATTTAAATTTAAAAAGGATGAGGCACACCCATTGTAAATTCAAGCTTAAACTCTACTAACAATTGGGAAGCTTTAGAATGAGCTAAAATTAAATTTTAGGCTGAAATGAAATCTGTTTGGGTGTGTTCATGTTTATTAGATATAGAAACACGTTTTAGGCTAGGAAATAATTCTGAAAAATTGGTAAAATAAATATAAAATAGTTCACATCAGAGGAGAAGTTCAAAAATATATTATTTAATATTTTAGGTCAGAACCTATTCTGTTTAGATGATGTGTCTTATTATTTTCATAATAAAGTTCACAGCTAGGTATAGAAAGTAAATCTTAAAATATAGGAAAATAGGTATACATAACTAGAAAATGATAAATGAAATCTCCAAAATCCAAAGATTTCAGTTTAGGATTTGGTAGAAGGTCTGAAAACACATTTGGAGTAGGAAAATACCTTCTCTGCATACTTGGTAGCTAAAATGTGTATCAATTGAATATAATGAATTTATTTAAATTGGAAATTCATATATAGTATGCAAACATAAATATGAACACAAAAGTAGAAATCATATGCACATGTTTAAAAGTGCATGTAAGCCCAAAATCAACACACATAGAGTAACCACAACACATAGAAATGTGAATGGTTTTCATAAATGTGAATGTGTGGTTTGTATGAAGTGGATGTGTGAACTATGTCTTATGGATTGTTGTTTTCTTTGCTATGTGTGATGGTATGAGTAGAACCTGCTCCAGAGCAAGTTTTTCCCTTCCAAGACCAAGACTTTCCATTCACAGAGCAGCAGGAAGAAGGCAAGTGTCCTTGACCACTTTGTTCCTATGCTAGGATGTGTAGATAGAATTTATTGCATTGTCAATTGAAATATGAAACCCATGCTAGGATGTTTCCCTAGAATTGCATTACCTTGTTTCCTTGTAGCTTGGGTTGAGATTTATTTTATCATGTCATTTATTATTATGCTTATGCTTGGCCATGCTTAGAATGGGATAATTGGGATATGAGATCATCAATTTATTTATCTTACTCTTGAATGAGATGTTATGAGTTATGTAGAGGTAGTGATCGAGGCAAGTTGGATGATTTGGTTGGTGCTAGGTGCACGAGACTCGGGTTTGTGTTTAGTACTTGCCTGGATCCTAAGGACCGGTTCATTGAGCATGTAACCTGGCTTTACCGTGCCAACCACATGCTGAGATGGGGCAGCTTGGCCAATTAATTAGGTGTATCCCCGGCGTAGTAGGAGTGTGTTGGATGGTGCGGGGAGTAGGTGTCAGCTGGACTACCATATGAACCACAAGGCTCAAGAGGGGGCCACTGCAGCGGGGTTGGAGCCTCTTGTATGCTGTTAGGGGTGAAACCTCAGTGGGCCCACGCTCGTCGGGAATCCCTTTGTAAAGGCTTCGTAGTGATCTCCTGGCTACACACCTGGGAAGTGTGAATGTGGTTCGTGGCCACTGGCATAATGGAGGTTCTTTTAGTCCACCCGGCAACGGGGGATGAAATCACTACATGTGGGTACAGTGGTGCAAACTCTGCAGAGTCAAAACTGTCATGACAGCCGTGCTCACGGTCAAAGAGCGGCTTGGACTTATTCATGATTAGAGATGATTGACTTTGGAAGTTGTGGATGTTAAGCGGGGAGCTTAACATTGGAAATGATGTTATGGTTATTTGATTATGATGATGGGATGGGAGATTGGGACCATTTCACCTGTGTAGTAATGTAGGTCCTAAATAAGCAAAGGGGATAGCTATTAATTGCGTAGTGCTTTAACCATGAGTCAACCTCTCCTTGCCTTAGCCATGCATGACATAAGTTTCCCACACTTGCTGAGTACCATCGGTACTCAACCTTGCATATTTGTTGGTTTATATTGCTGCTCAGGTCAAGATAATGAAGTGGTGTTTAACGATCAAGACTTTGGAACCGAAGAAGGTTTCTAGGTTCATGGAGTCCCCCGGGCAACGCCTGTGACGGAGCCCACGAGAATAATTATTCCGCTGTTATTTTATGAACTTTTTATTGTCCATCAAGACATATGCTATGTAAGACTTATTTATATTTGACACCTGGCTTGTAATAAATGATGCTTCACTATTTGTCATCACATGTATGAGAAAATGATCCTGGCATACATGTGATATTCACTTGGTTGTTCTTCGGAAAAAACCGGGTGTGACACTCACCTCCGAGAGGTCCGGTCCTACTGAACACTTGTCACCTCGGAGCTCGTCTCTGAGGAGAAAGGAAGTCTGGCGCTACTGGACACGTGGCATTCTCGGAGCCCACCTCCGAAGAGAGGGGAGGTCCGGCACTGACATGTGGCACATTCGGAGCTCACCTCCGAAGAGAGGTGAGGTCCGGCACTAACACGTGGCGTACGCGGAACTCGCCTCTGTTGAGAGGGGAGGTCCCGACCCACCAGACACGTGGCGCACGCGGATCTTGCCTCTGGAGAGAGGGAGGTCCCGTCCGCCAGGACACGTGGCGCACACGGAGCTCACCTCTGAGTAAGAGGGAGGTCTCGCCCGCCTGACACGCGGCACAGCCAGAGCTCACCTCTGCGGAAAAGGGAAGCCCAGGTCCCACAGGACACGTGGAGCCTCCGGAGCTCATCACCGCGGAGGGACGCAATTCTGAAGCGGTTTTCCTCTGTACGTGAGTACCCGTTACTGAGGAAACCGACACGAACTCTTCTACGTCAAATACTGCACCAAATCAGCAAGAGATAAGTTGTTTTGATTCAAAAACGATTTTAATAGGACTCTTATTCGAAATCCAATCAGACTAGGACTCTTCTCTTCCCAATTATAAATAGAACCCGAAACAACCCCTTGGTCGTAACATCTTTTCTAAGCCGACAACTTAGAATCCCTAGCCTCCAAACTCGCAGAGTAAACCCCTTCGCCGGAGTACAACCGCCGGAGAGACCACCAACGAGCCTGGATCACGATTGCCATTGCCGGAGGTGTGCCGACGTTCTGTTCTTGCTAGGAGGAAGGACCCTAGGGAAGTAAGGTAGGTCTCCAATACCACCTTACGACATCATCGCGTTTTCTTTACATCTGTTCTTCGATCCTTTTAAACAGAAGCTTTTTCATGGACAGATCACATGTTGATCGGTCTGATCTAGATCTTGAGTCCAGATCATCACCACATCCACATTTGATCCGAACACCTTTGTTCATCGTAAAACCCATGCAAACAATGCAAGAACACGTACAAACTGATCTAATAAAAACTGCATCATAGGAATAGCATGCATATGCATCATTGCATCTTAAAGTAGAGTTTGTGAATGATATTGATTGCTGTGAATCTTGTATGTGCGTGATCGCGTATAGAAGGACAAGCTCAGGGAGCTACCTACGATGGACTACAACGGCAAGAATTTGAGCAACAGGAACCGCAAGAACAAGGCAAGTGCTCCTTGACCATATTGATCCCATGTTTTTGGAAAACTATTTTGTTTGTGAAAAGGTGTGTGTGCTTGAGTCAATATGACGGGAACCCCTTTCATAGGAGTTTACTAGTTTTGGTTATACCACCCATGTCACCAGGGAAGTTTATGAGTCGGGTATGGTTTTTGCTTTTATGCTTCGCTGAGTCCATCGGATATGGGAAGCGAGATAGATGTGTCTAGCTAACTGCACTAGTAAGAATAATGAGAAACTGATGTTGTTAATGAACATGAATCGGAGGGAGATCTAGGCAAGCTTGGTTTGTGAATGAGGTAGAATGAGATGGTGGTTACTTGCCGTAGATCTAAGGACCGGTTCATTCCAGCCATGCCAGGATAACAGTGCCACCACAAGGCCAAGTATGGGTGCGGCTTAGCTCAGTAATTAGGTAAGTTACTAGATTGTTATGGACCGTGGAAGGTGCGGAGAATGGGAGTCGAGTGAGGACTGCCCTGGGAACTGCATGGCACAAGAGGGGGCCCGTGGGTGGGAGAATTGGAGATTCTAGCCTGCCGGTGAAACCTTAGTGAGTCCATACATCTAGTAGCCCCTTTGTAAAGGCTATTTTGTGATCTCTTGGCCATACACTGACGGTTGTGTACTGGTATAATAGAGGTTCTGCAGTCGCCGACGGGTGACGAAATTACAAACTTGTGGGTAAAGTGGTACAAACTCTGCAGAGTCTAAAACTATCATGATAGCCGAGCTTACGGTCACGAGCGCCTGGACAACCCACATGATTATATGGCATGGTTTAGTTTTGTTTATGTTTTGGTCTTTGGATTTGGTTTTCAGGACTGTAGAGTCCGGGTAATGAGATTGGTTGCATGACTGTTGAGTCATGGCAACGAGATTTAGTCTCGGAATGAGACGGAATTGATTATGAGATGAAATGATAGTAAATACGAGATGGTATTCATGAGATGGTAGTGAATACGAGAAGGTATTCATGAGCAAAGTTGAGAAAGATTAATGTCTGGTTGAGACATGGAAAGGGATGAATCATAATGGAGATATGTTAATGTTTAAATACATGTTAGGATTACATTCACTTAAAGATAGTTGTTGTTTTTATCATGTTTTGAGAAACAAACTTTGCTTTATGCAATGAGCCTTTTTATACCTTCCTTGCTGTGAGCCACATATCATATTTTCCCGCACTTTCTGAGTACATCATGTACTCAAACTTGCATTATTACTTCATCATCAGCAACAAAAGAGTACTATGAAGACCAAGTGGAGCATTAGGCGTGTAATCTGTCCTCAACCTTGCCTGTGGAGTAGGATATGGAGCCGCTGCTGCTCCTTAGTTGCTTCCACATTAGTTTAGAAGACTTCCGCTGCTAGAATAAAGAGTTCCGCTGCTAATATTAGACTTCCGCTGCTAAGATAAGACTTCCGCTGCTAGAATGAGTCCAAGACTCATGAAACATTGTAATAAACCCTGTTATTCGTGGTTATATATATTTTGAATTCAGTTTGTGGATGATATGTGTATGTGTGATGAACATCCGGGGCACACATACGCATCAGTCTCGGTTCGGAGAGGTTTCCTCTCAGAACTGGGGCGTCACAGATTGGTATCAGAGCCACGGTTGACGGTATATTACACGCCTAGATAGAAAATACAAATTGGTATCAACCTGTCACGGGTTGACAGTAGATCACACACCTAGATAGGTCACAGATTGGTATCAATCTACCACGGTTGATCGTAGGTCACACACCTAGATAGAAATCACAGATTTATATTAGATCTGCCATGCCTAATCACAGATTGGTACAATCCACAGATTGGTATGAAGCTACCACAGTTGACTGTAGACACAAACTTAGAATGATCACGGATTGGTAGCTGAGCCATGTTGACTGTAGGATGCACCCCTAGTAACAGATTGGTATTAGAAGCCACGCTGACCATACGATGGAAGCCAAGGATGCATAGATTAGCATTGGAACCACCTTGACATAGGATGCAAGCCTAGGAGAAGACATAGTTGTATCACAGATTGGTATCACCCCAAACCACTTTGACATAGGGTGAAGTAACAGATTGGTATCACCCTAAACCACATAGGACTCCCATTGAACAAGCTTGAATAGGAGTGTGTGAACCTTTGTTATGATTGGATGTAATTGTGTGTGCTTAGTGTAAGTTGTGGGACGTTTTAGTGTTGTTCATATCCACACATAGTAGAGTGATGTGAGATGCTTCGGCACTTGTTCACATCCTCATATAGGATAATATATGTAGCATATCCACCTTGATGCATATAGTTAGGGGGATCCACCTAAATTTCTAACCTCTATTCTATTCAATACTCTTTCACAGATGGTGAGAGGAAACGCCGGCCGTCAAGGGAGGAACGTCCATGGTAACCAAGAGGATGACCATGATGAAGTTCCTGCTAACCTCGGAGCTGGTGAAAACAACCTGGAACGGTTGATGGCCATGCAGAATCAGCTCATGCAAACCATGATCCAAACTTTGGGTCAGCTGCAGGCCAACAACAACAATCCCGTTCCTGCACCACCGCCGCCACCACCACCGGCTCACAACCGATTGGGAGAGTTCATGAGAACTCGACCACCTACTTTCTCACAAGCTAATGATCCCATGGAGGCCGATGATTGGTTCAAATCCATGGAGAAGAAGCTTGCCATAGTTCAGTGCAATGACCGAGAGAAAGTTCTCTTCGTGTAGCACCAACTCATGGGAGTAGCCGCTGACTGGTGGGATGCCTTTTGCAACGCTCATGACAACCTGGAGACTATCACTTGGACCGAGTTCAAGCAGAGTTTCCGCTCTCACTACATCCCTGCTGGTGTCATGATGCTTAAACGGCAGGAGTTTGAAGGTCTCCGCCAGGGCAAGAAAAGCGTGAATGACACGACCCCACTGGTCCTGTCGAGCCAGGATCACGCTGAGGGGTACTGCGTTGCACAGCACCGTATAACACACGTCAAAGGTACAAAGCGGAAGCGGAAGCTTTATTACATAAACAAGTTTATTAACATGTTTACATCAAAATAAGTTTAGTCCACACTCGCGGGCGTAGACTAAGCATCAAGTGCACGTTCAGCCCTCGAACGTGTCCTTGCTAGCACACACGCACACTAACTCTGCGGCGTGCACGACTCCCACTCGACGGGGTTCCCCTCCTGGGGTTCCGTCTCCTCTTCGGGAGTCCCTTCCTCATAGAACCCTGCAAAAGCTTCAAACACAAGCAGTGAGCACGAAGGCTCAGCAAGTCTGACCCGTCTCACCTAAACATGGAACTTCTACATGAGGGTAATGGGTTACATGAGGTAAAATCATTTGCAAGGACTCGCCTAATTAGTAGAACCTTACTTTCAAGTTTTAGCAGCAGGTTGTGGAGAACCTTACGCGAAGGTACATGAGAGAGCCGCAATCAAACAAGAAACGCATTTCTCTCATGTACTTTGCCCAAAGTTGAAAAGAACTTTAGTTAGCTCTAAGCTACAGCATATCATTAACAATCAATGTCCATCTTTCAATCAGCAACATTTTAACATGTAACTAGCCTGTTCTTTCTACGTCACGGTACAGTGAACAAGTGGTACTCACTGACCGCGAGGGACGGCGATTATAATCGATTTACACCTGCAGGGATTACCCGAACAACCCGTCACGTACGCCCGTACTCGATGTTGCCTACAACAACCATCACGGACGCCGTACGCGACTACCTTTCACCCGTTAGCCAAATATTGAACCGGTCCCATCGTCCCGAGCAAGAGGTCCCTGCACGCGCATCTCTGTGCCGCCAGCTGATTTACACCTCGAGCTCTCAACCTACCCTCTGAACGACGGGCAATGCCTCAATACCCAGCTACCCGAGTTACATCAGTTTCCCGGTTCCCATATAGCCGGTAGGTCTTCGGTACTGTTCTAGCTTGTTCAACAGGCCCGCACACGGCTCGGTCCTCAATCGACACAAGCGGAGCTACAGCACACAGGCCCCAAAGTCCTGCTGCCCTTACTCTCCGCTCGGTCTCATTTTCTTGCCATGTGTATCATGTGCTATCTCTACCCGAGCAATGTGCCTCTAGCCTATTCTCGCGAGTAGTTCCAACTACTCGACTTGTACCGAATCCTACTCTATCCTAGCAATGCAGTGGCTAACGGGGTTTGCAATCCTAAACCCCAACCCATGGTTTTCTTGGCTATGCAGTGGGGTTTCCAAACAAGACTCTGATGCACAACATAAAGAAAACAAGTATGTGCTCAAAACAATAAAAATTTATAAAATGGTTAATGCAAACCGGGGCTTGCCTTGCTGCTCTTGGTCGTAGGCTAGCTGTTCCTCCGGAGTAACGAAGTCTAGGACTTCGGGTTCCTCCTCGACCTTAGCGACTACATGATAAGAACAATGTATGTATTAAGTTAATGCATTTGTATTAAGTTGGAAGTTGTGAAGTCTATAACTTTTGCTAGACAGACCTAATGACTGTGAAACTTTTACTGTGGTTTGGATACAACCTAAACAGAGACTTGGTCAAGTTTTAGTTGCAGCAAAGCTCAATTGAGCCCTCCACAATTAATTATGTCCTTGACCTTAATTACAGGCTTTTAGGGTATTCTAAGGATTTTCATGAGACAAACTATGACTTTCTGAAAACTAGATTTTCAGAGGGTTCTAATGGAGTTGGTCTTACTTAATTTGGAAGTCTCTAACTAAAGATATGAGCTAAACAATTTCAGAGAAAATTCTGAAAATGTTTCTGAACATTTTCTATTTTCTCTGGAACAGTTTTACTAATCACACCATTAGGTGGACTAAATGAGCTCAAATGGATCTGAAATTTTTATGGTAGTTCAAGGATATTTTGGTGAACATCCCAGAAAAATTTCAGGATTTTTCTCCAAAGGATTCTCCAGTTAAAATTCCTAACAGTTTAAACTTTAAGGAATTAATTCTGGAGAATTAAGGAATTTCATGAAGTGAAACTTGATTTTCTGGAAAGTACTCAGAGAGCTGAATCCAGCAAAATTTGGTTCACTCAATTTGGAGCTTTCTAGCCAAAGTTATAAGGATTTGAAGTTTGAAGGAAATCTGAAAATCGGGGAAAAGTTTAAACTCGCGCGTGGGCCCAGGGGACACGCGTCGCACGCTGAAGCGACAGCACACCGCGGCCCACAAGGCTTTTGCGCGCCAGCACACCCGATCCCGGCCGCAGCCGGATCCCGATTCAAAATATCGGCCGCTGACAGCTGGGGTCCACCCCCTTCTTCAACCTCGCGACACCCGCGCTCCGCCGCCGAGGGACCTCGCCGGAGAGCTCGCCGCTGGCTGCTGTACAGCTCCAAACTTCTTGATTCTGGCCGCCCCTGCCTACTTTTACTTGGGGAACATGATCCGAGGGTCAGCTGCTCATGACAACGGCCGGAGCATGGTCGGCGACGAGCCGCCATATCGGAACGACTTCGGCCATGTCGGCTGATGCTCCTAGTGCCTCAGCTACTTGGGAAATCGGTCGGGGAGCATCAGTGGACCTCAGAGAAGGTCGACATGAACTCGGGGCAGCTCGGGGAAGGCCCGAAATAGGTCCTCACCGTGCGCCCGATACCCCCCGTGCGTTCCGCCATTAGTAGACCTTGAATTACGCCGGGCACAGAAGTTCTCCGGCCCAGAGTTGTGAAGGCAACTTGTGCGTCACCGTGTCTAGTTCGTGTGGGAGTGGCCTGAGGCCCTCTAATCCTTTTCTAGAGCACGAATTAAACAGAATCGTACCCGAAGGTCGTTCTGCACACAGAAAGGGGAAAAGTGGAAATTCGCCGCCGGTGAGCAACCACTCGAGCTGTGGCTCGGGGATGAGCAGCACCGATCACTTGTGCGTCCAAGGGTGCCTTGGCTCGGGCGTGACAACGCCCAGGTTGGGCTGTCCACGAGAGCCCGAGGTGCGGCGGTTTCCAGTTCCGAGTTTGATCTTTCGGCACAGCCGATATCACTCGGTTTCAATCGATTTCTATCAATGGAAAGGATGGAGGATGGTTGCTAGTACCTTGCTGGGACCTTGGAATGGACAGAGGAAGCTGCGATCAGCTCGATCCAGCAGGAACTCGAGCGCCGGTGATGGCAGTGGAGAAATGGATCGTGCACGTCGGCAGCTCGGGGAATGGCGACTGAAGCACGCCGGGGAGGGAATAAATAGGCCGGTCGGCCGGTCTCCGGCTTGGGGCACGCAGCAGGAGCTGGCGCCGGCTGCCCCCTTCGGTGGCGCGCGCGCACAACAGCCGGGAACCGACTGAACTGTGGTTCAGTCGGTTTGCTTTGAGGCTGAGGCTGACATGTGGGTCCCACTCCTCTTTTAACCTCTGAAATTTATTCCTAACAGCTGTGGTAAACAGTGAACCCTATTCTACCCTTGGCAACTCAAATTATTCACCCAAGAGCCATTTGAATTGATCAAAGTTCAAATGAGGTTTGGTTTGAATGAATTTCAGCACAAGTGCAGTTTGAAATTCAAATAAAGTTTGAATTTCTCCCCCTTAGCTCATGTCAAGATCAACTCCAAATGGAGTGAAAATTGGTGTGTGAGCTCACAAAAATGTGCTGAGCAAGAATATGCCTTCCACTTTTAAATTCAGTGGGTGAAAACAGTTTGAATTTGAATATGTTTTCAAACTGCCCCTTTCCTATCTACACCCAAGATGACCTCAAAAATGTTTTGAATTTGGGTGAAACTTGGCATGGACATCCTTGGCAAAGTGTAGGAGTTTTCATATGTCCAGCCCATCTATATCACATGTGGGAAGTACCACTTTTGCAATGTGTGAGTTTGTTCCCTAATGAGCATGTTGATAATTGTTACTTGCTCTTTATTTGTGTTCATCATTTTTCCTCAAATGAGGTGTGTGGTGTGGGGATGAACACTGCAAATGGGTGTCAAAAACTGAGGCCCTTACATTCCTCCCCCCTTAAAAGAATCTCGTCCTGAGATTATAAGGTGAAAATGAGAGAGAGGACGGTGGAAAATTACCGGATATGCGACGTGAAAAAGTCGGGGTAGTTAGTGCGAAGGAATTCTTCGCTCTCCCATGTCGCTTCGTCCATGGAGTGATTACTCCATAGAACCTTGTAGAACCACAACGTACGGTTGCGTGTGGTTCGGGCCTTTTCATCAATAATCTGCACCGGTTCCTCCCGATAGGTGAGATCCGGTTGCAGTCCTTCAATGTCTTCCAGCTGAACGGTAGTTGATAGCTTGAGACACTTCCTCAGCTGGGAAATGTGAAAGACGTCGTGCACACCGGAAAGTGCTTCTGGTAATCTTAGCCGGTATGCCACCGATCCACATCTTTCGGTAATCTGGAATGGACCGATGAATCGGGGTGCTAACTTTCCTCTCACCCCAAATCTGTTTACGCCCTTCATTGGAGACACTCGTAGATATACGTGGTCTCCAGCTTCGAATTGTAACGGACGCCTTCTCCGGTCCGCATACTGTTTCTGTCGGGATTGAGCGGCTTTTAGGTTCGCTTGAATTAATCGAACCTTTTCTTCCGCGTTGTTGACAAGATCAATCCCGAAGGTAACCCTCTCGCCAGATTCACACCAATTCAATGGTGTGCGGCATTTTCCCCCGTATAGCGCCTCGTAGGGCGCCATCTTGATGCTGGCTTGGTACCCATTGTTGTACGAGAACTCGGCTAATGGCAAGTGATCATCCCAATTCTTGCCGTGGTCGATAGCGCAAGCTCGTAGCATGTCTTCTAGAATCTGATTCACCCGCTCAGTTTGTCCATCCGTCTGCGGGTGGTAGGCTGAACTACGGATCAGCTTCGTCCCCAAGGCAGCGTGTAGCTGCTCCCAAAAACGGGACACAAATAAAGTGCCCCGGTCCGATATGATGGTACGGGGTACGCCGTATAAGCATAGGATCCGTGAGATGTACAGTTCAGCGTACTTCTTGGCGTTGTAGTTGGTGTTGACCGGGATGAAATGGGCAACTTTGGTGAGCCGATCGACGATCACCCACACAGAATCATGTTTCTGTAAGGTGGTGGGTAAACCGACGACGAAATCCATGCTCACGTCCTCCCACTTCCAGGCAGGAATGCCCAGTGGTTGCAGCAGTCCCGGTTTCCGTATGTGGTCTGCCTTCACCCGTCGACATGTATCACACTCGGACACGTATTTTGCAGTCTCTCGCTTCATCCGTGTCCACCAAAACTTGCTTCTGAGTTCTTGATACATCTTGTTGCTGCCGGGGTGAATAGAAAACTTTGATAAGTGAGCCTCATCAAAGATTTTCTTCCGTAACTCCGGGTTTCGGGGTACGACGATCCGGTCCTTGAACCATAGGACGCCGTCTCCGTCCTTCCGGAAACATTTCAACTCCCCACTGTCTACACGTCTCCGCAAATGTGACATGCCCTTGTCATTCTTCTGGGCTGCCGCTATCTCTTCACGGATGGTGGGGATCAAAGCTAGGTTGTAGAGAGCTCCATGTGGAATCACATGTAGTGGTGGTTCGCTCTCTTCCAACGGTGTGATGGTCAGATTATTGACGTGTGACTTGCGGCTTAGCGCGTCTGCCACAACGTTTGTCTTGCCCGGATGATAATGGATCTCTATCTCGTAATCCTTTATCAGTTCCAACCATCTTCGTTGCCTCATGTTCAGCTCCTTCTGAGTGAAAATGTACTTGAGGCTTTTGTGGTCGGTATATAAATGTACGAGGTTACCGAGTAGGTAGTGCCTCCACATTTTCAGTGCAAGTACCACGGCAGCGAGCTCCAAGTCGTGAGTTGGATAATTTTGCTCATGATTCCTAAGCTGCCGTGACCCATACGCGACCACCCTTCGGTCTTGCATCAACACACATCCGAGCCCAATGCCGGATGCATCGCAGTACACATCGAACGGTTTTGTTGTGTCTGGCTGCGCCAAAACCGGTGCTGATGTCAGGTGCTTGACTAAAGCCTTGAATGCTGCTTCACATGCTGGACTCCAAACATATTTGGTAGCCTTCTTCAGCAGCTCTGTCATTGGCTTGGCAATCTTTGAGAAGTTCGGAATGAACCTCCGATAATATCCCGCGAGTCCGAGGAAACTCCGTACCTCATGAACAGTTCTCGGGGATTTCCAATTCAGCACTTGCGTGATCTTGCTCGGGTCCACAGCGATACCCTCCGCTGAGATGATATGCCCGAGGAAAGGCACTTGCGATATCCAAAACTCGCATTTGCTGAACTTTGCGTATAACTTGTGATCCCGCAGCCGTTGCAAGACTATACGCAGATGTTTCTTGTGATCTTCCTCCGACTTGGAGTATACCAGGATGTCGTCGATGAAGACCACGACAAACTTGTCCAGCTCCGGCATGAACACCGAGTTCATTAAATACATGAAGTGAGCTGGAGCATTGGTGAGGCCAAAGGACATGACCAGGTACTCATAAAGTCCGTACCTTGTCGAAAAAGCTGTCTTTGGAATGTCCTCAGCCCTGATCTTAATCTGATGGTACCCGGATCTTAAATCCATCTTGGAAAAGACCTTTGCTTCGACCAACTGATCAAACAACATGTCGATCCGTGGCAACGGGTACTTGTTCTTGATGGTTACGGCATTTAATGGACGGTAGTCCACGCAAAGCCGCAACGTTTCATCCTTCTTTTTGACAAATAATGCCGAACAGCCCCATGGCGAGGAGCTCGGCCTAATAAAACCCTTCTCCAGAAGGTCCGTGAGCTGAGTCTTCAGTTCAGCCAACTCCTTGGGCGCCATCTTGTACGGCCTTCGGGATATTGGCATGGTTCCCGGTGCAAGTTCAATCTTGAACTCCACCTCTCTATCGGGTGGCATCCCCGGCAAATCATCCGGGAATACATCAGGGAATTCTCGGACCACTGGAATGTCTTCCAATCTGATGGTTGTGGCTTGATAGACACTTGGAAGTTTTATTTCTGGACTGTCCAGAAATAATGAGTGAGAACCGTGCACTTCTGAGTTTAAGTGCACGACTCGAAGGACGGTGTCTAAAACAGCGCCGTGGCGGGTTAACCACGACATCCCTAGGATGACATCGACCTTCTGTCCCTCTAAGATAATGAGAGACGTGGGGTACACTCTACCCGCTAAGCATAATGGTGCTTTGGAGACCATTACGCTTGCTGAAATCTTCCCACCCGGTGAACAAATTAAATATGGACTATCGGTGGGTAGTATTGGCAAGCTGTGTTTAGCAATGAAAGCTTGGCTAATAAAATTATGCGTGGCGCCTGAATCAAATAGTACTATAGCGGGATGCTGGTGGAGTTGGAACATACCCGCAAGGATTGGCTCGCCCTCCGGCACGTCCTCAATGGCAAGCTGGTGGACAGTACCGGGCCTAGGGTTTGCCCGCCGCGCATTAGTAGGGTTCCGGGGTTGATTCCTCCCCGGAAACTGTGGTACCACTCCGCCGCCTTGCCTCTCCGGGCAACTGCTCGCGAAGTGTCCTGGACGACCACACTTGTAACATGTGGCCGCTGCTGGTGGAGTACTTGGTGGACGAAAGCCCGGCATGCGTTGCGGAGGTGCAAACGCACGCGGCATCGCCCGCTGCTGCTGCTGTTGTTGCGGTGGTGCTGGCAGTGCCGGCCGGAATGCCGGTGAAGAATACGGCCGACCGCGGAACGGCATCGACCGCTGTGGTGGCTGCCAGCGCGGACCTGATGGTGGGCGATTCACCATCCGAAACTTCTGAGAAGGACCGCCTCCTTCTCCGCTGCTCTGTGGCGCGCTTCGCTTTCGCTCTGCCGCCGCTAACTCCTTGCCGGAGTCCTCCTGAACAATCGCAGCATCAATTATGTCGTTGAGGCTGCCGCGATTGAACATCGCCAGCTTGTCCTTCAGGAGCGGGTTAAGCCCCTGGTAAAAGTGGTCCCGCCGCTTCTCGTCCGTATCTGCGTGATACGACGCGTAGAGTGCGAGATCGTTGAACGCCCTGGAGTACTCCAGCGCGTTCCGGCTCCCTTGTTGCAGGTGTAGGAACTCCTGCGTCTTCCTCTTCATCAAACCGGGCGGTATATGATAGGCCCGGAAGGCCGCCCGAAACTCCGCCCAGGTCATCACTCGGTCGGTGGGTTGTGAAGCACAAAAGTTGGCCCACCACGCGCTCGCGGATCCTTGGAGCTGCTGGACCGCGAACTGAGTCTTGCGCTGCTCGCTGATTTGGAGCAGCCCGAACTTCATCTCTATGGCGCGGAGCCAGTTGTCCGCGTCAAGTGGTTCATCCGCCCTTGAAAATACAGGGGGATGAGTCGCCAGGAAGTCGGAGTAGGAGCTCTGTTGGCGCTCCTCGCGATCTTGACGTCTCTCCGGGCGAGACGTATTCGCAATTAATGTTTGCAGCAGCTCTGTATGCTGCTGATGTGAACCCGCCATTGCCGCGACAATGTCGGCCAATGTAACCGTTGGCAGTGGCGGTGGCGGTGTTTGCTGTTGCTGTTGCTGCTGCTGTCCCGAGGAGTCCTCGGGAGGTGGTTGGGAGGTCTCTCCCCCTTGGCTAGTACCTCCAACATCGGGGTTGGCACGAGTACGCGTCATTCTGAAATTCAACACAGCAGCAATTAGCACATGTCTTACTCAAAATTCCATAAACAGGAGTAAGTATTGAAGCGACGCATGATTAACTTGCACAACATTCACATATATTGATAAAGCATAAACTTTATACAAGATACATTATTCTCGGATCTCCGAGAAGTCGTGCTCATGTCGTCACTACCTATACATACGCTACTGTCTACACGACATGTCACCGATTACAAAAGTTGGGTTACGCTACCCTAGCTGCCCTACTTGGCAACCGTAACCCCCTACTCGGAGTAGAACTCGACCTCCTGTGGGTCGTCCTCCTCCGGTACCTCTGCTGGTGGCTCGGGGTCTACCACCTCTTCTCCCATTCCAGGTTCTCCCATGGCTGGAAGACCCAAGACTACCGGTATGCCCAATACCGGGGGCACGAGGTCCTGCAATGCATGCACCTCGTCCATAGCCTGGTTGTAGTCCTCTTCCCAGCCTTGTCCTTCCTCAATAGCGTCGTCCCGCTCTTGAGCAAGGTCCTCATTCTGCTGGGTTAGGGTCTGCACCAGCTCTTGCAACGCCGCAATGTCAACACGGCTCTTCTTCTTTGCCTTCTTCAGACGACGCAACTGATTGTGTTGTTCATTCAGTCGCTTGATCGTCGGAAGGAGCACATTACGGAGTGCACTGTGAGCACTCTCAAAATGATCTCCACGGCTTGTGCTCTCCTTGAGCTTGGTGGCGAGATGCTCCGTATGAACAGCTTGGCTGTCCATCACAGCGTTTCCCGCCCTCATTTGGAGGCTGAGGTTGGCCTCCGCGGGGTTGTACCTTGGGCAATTCGGGTCTGTTGCCTCCAGGTACCTCTCTTCCCACACATGCTGAGCTCGTCCCTCCACCGGAACGAGTGCGTATGGAGTTCCCTCCATAGCCTGTACGTGTAGTTGGCAGAAACGTGACATAGTGTCACGGGCTGCCACTTGCCACATCCCTTCCGGTTGTCTTCCTCTCACCGTGACGGTGAATGGCACCCAACCGGGTGGCGTAGGCCCTGCAGGAACCTCGACATGGATCGTCCACGTCTTGTTCCCCTCTTCGCCTTCTTCCTTGGCGAAGTATTGCGGCATCTGGTTGTACCCGAAATATTGGAGCATTAGCCACAATGCTCCCGGGTAGCCGCTACGGTCAGAGCAGTGGGAAACTACCCACCCGTTCTCCAACCGTTTATCTGCTGCCATCTGTAAAAATATATTTGAGAAATGTCAAATATTTATTTAAACAGTAAACCATTGAGTTATAACATAAGATATGTCATTGAACCCTTAACACTTGGAAACATAGTTCAAATTTTTAAACAAATTTGACTGCTGATCTGCTGTTCCCATGACAGCCCTGACCAGTTTCCATAACAATCTGATTTAGGCCAGGTTAAAAGCAAAACCAGTCCTGGAGCTCAACATCAAAGTTAAAGTTAACTTCAATAGCTTTCCAGAAAGTATTTGGTTGGCCTAAGATCTGCTCTGGTTCAAAAGTTATGAGATGTCAAAGTTAACAGAATTTCTGGAAACAATTGGACAGCACCTCCCTGCCTTAGGTACTGATTTGATCCAAGAATTCCAGTTAATTCTGTTCCTAATCTGACAAAACTTTCTGTTACAAAGTTGTAACCCATCTCATAAGCTTTCCAGAACTACCTCATTTTCTATTTTTGGATTTTTATGCAGGAAGTTATGCTTAATTTACAGAGAGTCTACAGAGAGTCTTTGCTCCGTCCTGTTTTCTGGACAGTTTCAACTCTACTGCATTTTTCGAGTGGTTAAGGGATGAAACACCTCTGGAACTCAACAGAAAAGTTGTAAAGCTCCTCCAAAGCTTTCCAGAAATGTATCATACGATCCCAACCTCGAAAGAACTCAACCTCTAACCTCTGATTAACTTCAGCCTTGATTTAGCTGAAAACAGAGTGCTCTGTCCTTAACATCCTATAAGTTGAAAACTTATTAACTTTGAATATCCTGTTCAAGGGAAGGAGTTACATCAAGTTTTACTACTTTGGATCAAACCTTCAAGTTTTTAAATGAAGTTGTTCATTTAGTTGGGTGTGACGTCGAGGCGTCACCAGATCATGTCGGTACTACGTCCTCACAAAGGAAAAACCTATACCGGATTTAGCCGGCTTCGTTAGTTCAGTGGCACTACTCGTCACTCGCACACGGATGCTACACGTCTACCGTTTCGTGGTAAGGCTACCTGCAGAAATTCAACCAATCATCAGACTCGGCTGCACACCGAGCCCGGAATCCATACAGTTTGTACACCCGGCCGTCATCACTCGCCCGGATGTTCTCAAGCCAAACACGCCTTGAGTTACGTGTTCACGTTTCAGACCACGTGACGGGGTCTCCCATGTTGCACCACGCACGCCAGGGACAGACGTTGCTCGAATACCCCAAACGACATGAAGAGTCGTAGAGGATATCAAAGCGGGTCGGGTTACCTGCCACCCGTGGGGCTCCACCCTTCAGCTTGTGCGCACTGGTGGACAGCGCTTACGTGCACCCCCCAAGACATGAACGTCCCGAGATGCACGATTTTCCGACATAACAAATAAGTTAATAAGCCACTTTCTATATACTAATAACATCCTTATACGGGCTACTAACTCGTTCCTCACTGGATTTTTGAAAAAGAAGACCTTTGTACTGTGTTAAACCTCAAGCGAGCTCTGATACCACGCTGACACGACCCCACTGGTCCTGTCGAGCCAGGATCACGCTGAGGGGTACTGCGTTGCACAGCACCGTATAACACACGTCAAAGGTACAAAGCGGAAGCGGAAGCTTTATTACATAAACAAGTTTATTAACATGTTTACATCAAAATAAGTTTAGTCCACACTCGCGGGCGTAGACTAAGCATCAAGTGCACGTTCAGCCCTCGAACGTGTCCTTGCTAGCACACACGCACACTAACTCTGCGGCGTGCACGACTCCCACTCGACGGGGTTCCCCTCCTGGGGTTCCGTCTCCTCTTCGGGAGTCCCTTCCTCATAGAACCCTGCAAAAGCTTCAAACACAAGCAGTGAGCACGAAGGCTCAGCAAGTCTGACCCGTCTCACCTAAACATGGAACTTCTACATGAGGGTAATGGGTTACATGAGGTAAAATCATTTGCAAGGACTCGCCTAATTAGTAGAACCTTACTTTCAAGTTTTAGCAGCAGGTTGTGGAGAACCTTACGCGAAGGTACATGAGAGAGCCGCAATCAAACAAGAAACGCATTTCTCTCATGTACTTTGCCCAAAGTTGAAAAGAACTTTAGTTAGCTCTAAGCTACAGCATATCATTAACAATCAATGTCCATCTTTCAATCAGCAACATTTTAACATGTAACTAGCCTGTTCTTTCTACGTCACGGTACAGTGAACAAGTGGTACTCACTGACCGCGAGGGACGGCGATTATAATCGATTTACACCTGCAGGGATTACCCGAACAACCCGTCACGTACGCCCGTACTCGATGTTGCCTACAACAACCATCACGGACGCCGTACGCGACTACCTTTCACCCGTTAGCCAAATATTGAACCGGTCCCATCGTCCCGAGCAAGAGGTCCCTGCACGCGCATCTCTGTGCCGCCAGCTGATTTACACCTCGAGCTCTCAACCTACCCTCTGAACGACGGGCAATGCCTCAATACCCAGCTACCCGAGTTACATCAGTTTCCCGGTTCCCATATAGCCGGTAGGTCTTCGGTACTGTTCTAGCTTGTTCAACAGGCCCGCACACGGCTCGGTCCTCAATCGACACAAGCGGAGCTACAGCACACAGGCCCCAAAGTCCTGCTGCCCTTACTCTCCGCTCGGTCTCATTTTCTTGCCATGTGTATCATGTGCTATCTCTACCCGAGCAATGTGCCTCTAGCCTATTCTCGCGAGTAGTTCCAACTACTCGACTTGTACCGAATCCTACTCTATCCTAGCAATGCAGTGGCTAACGGGGTTTGCAATCCTAAACCCCAACCCATGGTTTTCTTGGCTATGCAGTGGGGTTTCCAAACAAGACTCTGATGCACAACATAAAGAAAACAAGTATGTGCTCAAAACAATAAAAATTTATAAAATGGTTAATGCAAACCGGGGCTTGCCTTGCTGCTCTTGGTCGTAGGCTAGCTGTTCCTCCGGAGTAACGAAGTCTAGGACTTCGGGTTCCTCCTCGACCTTAGCGACTACATGATAAGAACAATGTATGTATTAAGTTAATGCATTTGTATTAAGTTGGAAGTTGTGAAGTCTATAACTTTTGCTAGACAGACCTAATGACTGTGAAACTTTTACTGTGGTTTGGATACAACCTAAACAGAGACTTGGTCAAGTTTTAGTTGCAGCAAAGCTCAATTGAGCCCTCCACAATTAATTATGTCCTTGACCTTAATTACAGGCTTTTAGGGTATTCTAAGGATTTTCATGAGACAAACTATGACTTTCTGAAAACTAGATTTTCAGAGGGTTCTAATGGAGTTGGTCTTACTTAATTTGGAAGTCTCTAACTAAAGATATGAGCTAAACAATTTCAGAGAAAATTCTGAAAATGTTTCTGAACATTTTCTATTTTCTCTGGAACAGTTTTACTAATCACACCATTAGGTGGACTAAATGAGCTCAAATGGATCTGAAATTTTTATGGTAGTTCAAGGATATTTTGGTGAACATCCCAGAAAAATTTCAGGATTTTTCTCCAAAGGATTCTCCAGTTAAAATTCCTAACAGTTTAAACTTTAAGGAATTAATTCTGGAGAATTAAGGAATTTCATGAAGTGAAACTTGATTTTCTGGAAAGTACTCAGAGAGCTGAATCCAGCAAAATTTGGTTCACTCAATTTGGAGCTTTCTAGCCAAAGTTATAAGGATTTGAAGTTTGAAGGAAATCTGAAAATCGGGGAAAAGTTTAAACTCGCGCGTGGGCCCAGGGGACACGCGTCGCACGCTGAAGCGACAGCACACCGCGGCCCACAAGGCTTTTCCGCGCCAGCACACCCGATCCCGGCCGCAGCCGGATCCCGATTCAAAATATCGGCCGCTGACAGCTGGGGTCCACCCCCTTCTTCAACCTCGCGACACCCGCGCTCCGCCGCCGAGGGACCTCGCCGGAGAGCTCGCCGCTGGCTGCTGTACAGCTCCAAACTTCTTGATTCTGGCCGCCCCTGCCTACTTTTACTTGGGGAACATGATCCGAGGGTCAGCTGCTCATGACAACGGCCGGAGCATGGTCGGCGACGAGCCGCCATATCGGAACGACTTCGGCCATGTCGGCTGATGCTCCTAGTGCCTCAGCTACTTGGGAAATCGGTCGGGGAGCATCAGTGGACCTCAGAGAAGGTCGACATGAACTCGGGGCAGCTCGGGGAAGGCCCGAAATAGGTCCTCACCGTGCGCCCGATACCCCCCGTGCGTTCCGCCATTAGTAGACCTTGAATTACGCCGGGCACAGAAGTTCTCCGGCCCAGAGTTGTGAAGGCAACTTGTGCGTCACCGTGTCTAGTTCGTGTGGGAGTGGCCTGAGGCCCTCTAATCCTTTTCTAGAGCACGAATTAAACAGAATCGTACCCGAAGGTCGTTCTGCACACAGAAAGGGGAAAAGTGGAAATTCGCCGCCGGTGAGCAACCACTCGAGCTGTGGCTCGGGGATGAGCAGCACCGATCACTTGTGCGTCCAAGGGTGCCTTGGCTCGGGCGTGACAACGCCCAGGTTGGGCTGTCCACGAGAGCCCGAGGTGCGGCGGTTTCCAGTTCCGAGTTTGATCTTTCGGCACAGCCGATATCACTCGGTTTCAATCGATTTCTATCAATGGAAAGGATGGAGGATGGTTGCTAGTACCTTGCTGGGACCTTGGAATGGACAGAGGAAGCTGCGATCAGCTCGATCCAGCAGGAACTCGAGCGCCGGTGATGGCAGTGGAGAAATGGATCGTGCACGTCGGCAGCTCGGGGAATGGCGACTGAAGCACGCCGGGGAGGGAATAAATAGGCCGGTCGGCCGGTCTCCGGCTTGGGGCACGCAGCAGGAGCTGGCGCCGGCTGCCCCCTTCGGTGGCGCGCGCGCACAACAGCCGGGAACCGACTGAACTGTGGTTCAGTCGGTTTGCTTTGAGGCTGAGGCTGACATGTGGGTCCCACTCCTCTTTTAACCTCTGAAATTTATTCCTAACAGCTGTGGTAAACAGTGAACCCTATTCTACCCTTGGCAACTCAAATTATTCACCCAAGAGCCATTTGAATTGATCAAAGTTCAAATGAGGTTTGGTTTGAATGAATTTCAGCACAAGTGCAGTTTGAAATTCAAATAAAGTTTGAATTTCTCCCCCTTAGCTCATGTCAAGATCAACTCCAAATGGAGTGAAAATTGGTGTGTGAGCTCACAAAAATGTGCTGAGCAAGAATATGCCTTCCACTTTTAAATTCAGTGGGTGAAAACAGTTTGAATTTGAATATGTTTTCAAACTGCCCCTTTCCTATCTACACCCAAGATGACCTCAAAAATGTTTTGAATTTGGGTGAAACTTGGCATGGACATCCTTGGCAAAGTGTAGGAGTTTTCATATGTCCAGCCCATCTATATCACATGTGGGAAGTACCACTTTTGCAATGTGTGAGTTTGTTCCCTAATGAGCATGTTGATAATTGTTACTTGCTCTTTATTTGTGTTCATCATTTTTCCTCAAATGAGGTGTGTGGTGTGGGGATGAACACTGCAAATGGGTGTCAAAAACTGAGGCCCTTACAGTGAAAGCGTACCACAACAAGTTCACGCAGCTTTCAAGGTATGCCCCCGAAGATGTCAACTCGGACCAGAGGAAGCGGTACCTGTTCATGAGAGGGTTGAACAATGAGATCCAGGTTCAGCTTCTCAACAATGACTATGCGAGATTCCAGAAGCTAGTTGGCAAAGCCATAGTGGTTGAGAGTAAGATCCGAGAGATCGAGCAAGAGGGCAAAAGAAAGATGCCATACCAGCCACAAGGGATCAACGTACGCCCTCGGTACATGCCCCCAGATGCACCACAGTATGGGTCGTCCGCCCCTACTTTTTGCCCTAACCAACAACCGCAGCAACAACCCGTTGCACAAGCACCTCTTGTGCCTTTGCCATCTGCGCCTCATCCCAACACGGGCGCTTATGTTCAAAACCCCCACCCCAACGTACCTGCTATCGTGGGCAACAAGGCATGCTTTGCATGCGGAGAAATAGGACACTTCACGAGCCAGTGCCCGAGGAGAGGTCCTGGACAGCAAGGCAACGTGCCCAAGCAGAACCCACGACAGAACGGAGGAGCCAATCAAGGAAACCGTGGACATTAGAACTACGCTTGCGGCAACGTGAACCATGTCTCTGCTGAGGAAGCACAACAGGCTGAGGACGTCGTGATTGGTATGTTCCTTGCCAACTCCAACCCAGCCACCATTCTATTTGATTCTGGAGCATCACATTCCTTCATATCATCCAAGTATGTTGCCAAGTATAATCTACCCATATCACACTTGAAATATACTATGTTGGTTAATTCTCTCGGTGGAGAGCTGAGGACTAATATAGTATGTCCGAAAGTAAAACTTAAAATAAGGGGGTAGACTTCCTTGCCAACCTCATTGTCTTGGATTCCCAAGGGCTCGATATAATACTCGGAATGGATTGTCTAAGTAAGCACAACGGAGTAATCTAATGTGCTAAGAGGAGCGTGCAGTTGACCAACGAGCACGGTACCCGTATCGAGTTTGAGTCAGCCCAACCGGCAACCGAGAAGGCAACGTTGAACCACGTCGAAGAAGCAACCCTGGATAGCATTCCGGTGGTTCAAGAGTTTTCGGACGTGTTCCCGGAAGAACTTCCCGGTATGCCACCTGACCGGGACATCGAGTTTTCCATTGACCTAGTACCCGGAACCGCACCTATAGCAAAGAGACCCTATAGGATGCCCGTCAACGAACTAGTGGAGCTCAAGAAGCAGATTCAGGAGCAGTTAGAGAAGATATTTATACGCCCAAGTTCGTCACCATGGGGAGGCCCCGTGCTCTTCATGGACAAGAAGGATGGGACCCATAGGATGTGTGTGGACTATAGGTCTCTCAACGAGGTGATGATCAAGAATAAATACCCTCTGCCCCGTATAGAGGACCTGCTCGACCAAATGAAGGGAGCCTGAGTCTTCTCCAAGATTGATCTTCGGTCGGGATACTTCCAGCTGAAGATTAAGCCCTCCGATATACCCAAGACTGCCTTTCAGACACGGTATGGTTCGTATGAATATACCGTTATGTCTTTTGGGTTAAATAATGCACCTGCATACTTCCTGTACCTCATGAACAAGGTTTTCATGGAGTACTTGGACAAGTTTGTCGTGGTTTTCATCGATGATATCATGGTGTATTCGAAAAGTGAGGAAGAACATGAAGAACACTTGAGATTGACATTACAGAAGCTGCGGGAGCATCAATTGTATGCCAAGTTCAGCAAATGTCAATTTTGGCTAAAGGAGATATCGTTCCTAGGCCACATCATCTCCGAGGAAGGAGTATTGGTTGATCCCAGAAAAGTGGGAGATGTTCTGAAGTGGAACCAACCGCAAAACGTAACGGATATTCGGAGTTTTTATGGGATGGCTGGATACTACCGACGGTTCATCAAGGACTTCTCCAAGATAGCAAAGCCTATGACAGAGTTGCTAACGAAGGGAAAAGCCTTCCAATGGACACCAGCGTGTCAAGAAAGCTTTGAGAAGCTCAAGAAGAGGCTAACCACAGCGCCGGTTTTGGTATTGCCGGATGTAAGCAAGAGCTTTGACATATATTGTGACGCATCCAGACAAGGGCTTGGATGTGTGCTCATGCAAGAGGGACAAGTGGTAGCCTATGTGTCGAGACAACTCAAGAAACACGAGCTCAATTACTCCACACAAGACATGGAATTAGCAGCCATGGTGCATGCATTAAAGATTTGGAGACATTATATCCTTGGTCATCGATGTGAGATCTATACGGATCATAAAAGCCTCAAGTATATATCCACACAAACGGATCTAAATTTGAGGCAACGTCGATGGTTGGAGCTCATCAAGGATTATGATGTTGGAATCAACTATCACACCGGAAAGGCCAATGTAGTAGCTGATGCATTGAGCCGAAAGGGAGCATGTCACCAACTCACGGTTCGGGAGCTACCACCCGAGCTACGAAAGGAGTTCGAACGGTTACATCTCGGGTTCTTGAATGAGATGGAAGTGATGGAACTCCACTCATCATTGGAACAAGAGATAAAGGAAGGCCAATCTACGGGTTAGGATATCAAGGAGCTCAAGGAAAGGATCCAACAAGGAATAGAGAAGGACTTCAAGGAAGACGAGAAGGATATGCTTTGGCTAGGAAAAAGGATTTGTGTGCCTAACGTGAAGCACATCCGCGACACGATATTAAAAGAGGCACATGACTCACTTTATTCCATACATCTCGGAAGTATCAAGATGTACAGGGACTTGAAGACTTGTTATTGGTGGGATGGTATGAAGAGGGACATAGCTGAATATGTTGCCCTATGCGACACATGCCAACGGGTGAAGACCGAAAATCAATGACCCACTAGACTGTTGCAACCCTTGAAGGTACCCGAGTGGAAGTGGGAAGACATCAGTATGGATTTCATTGTCGGATTACCACATACTGGATCGGGTTACGACTCCATCTGGGTAATCATGGACCGATTGACGAAAACCGCTCATTTTCTTCCTGTTAAAACCACGTCCCGCGTGGTAGATCTAGCCGAGCTATACACGGAGCAAATTGTGTGCCGCCATGGAGTCCCGAAGAGGATAGTCTCAGATCGGGGTTCTCAGTTTACCTCTAGATTTTTGGAGGAAGCTGCAGAAAGCTATGGGTACACGACTGGATTTTAGCTCCACCTACCACCCGCAGATTGATGGACAAACTAAAAGGACAAACCAAATTTTGGAAGACATGTTGAGAGCTTGCGCCTTGAAACATGGGCGTAGTTGGGATAGGAGCTTGCCACATGCTGAGTTCTCCTATAACAACAGCTATCAAGCCAGCTTGAAGATGTCGCCTTTCAAAGCATTATACGGTAGACGGTGTAGAACACCATTGTTTTGGAACAAGACTGAAGAGAATCAAGTGTTTGGACCCAAAGTGCTACAAGAAGCTGAGAAGCAAGTCCAAACAATAGGGGAAACTTGAAGGCTGCTCAGTCACGACAGAAAGGCTATGCGGACAATAGGCGAAGGAAGTTGACTTTCGAAGTAGGAGACTTCGTATACCTTAAGGTATCGCATATCTGAGGCCAACGACACTTCAACGTCAAAGGCAAGTTAGCACCTCGCTACATCGGGCCATTTAAGATTTTGGACAAGCGAGGAGAAGTATCCTATCAACTAGAGATCCCAACGCACCTCTCCGACGTACATGACGTGTTTCATGTATCCCATCTCAAGAAGTGCTTGAGGGTACCGGAAGAGCAAGTACCAATGGAAGAGCTCGAACTTCAAGAGGATTTGACCTATGCAGAGCACCCTGTCCGAGTTTTGGATGTGAAGGAAAGGGTCATGAGGAATTGTGAGACCTATTTGTGCTGAATACATTGGCTTTGACGATAAAAGTTTTGAATACTACCAAAACACCTTTTTAACAAGGTCCGACTCTAGGTCCAAGCTCCTGCAAGGTCCGACGATAGGTCCGACTTGTTTTGGGTAGCTCCGGCAAGGTCCGACGTAAGGTCCGACTTGCTTTGTCTAGGTCTGACTTATTTTGGCTAGGTCCGACTTGTTTTTGCTAGCTCCGGTGCTAGGTCCGACTAGCTTTGGTAAGTTCCGTGCTAGGTCCGACTAAGCTTTAGTAAGCTCTGGCGCTGGGTCCGACTAGCTTTGGTAAGCTCCGGTTCAAGGTCCGGTTAGCTTTGGTAAGGTTCAGAGCTTGATTGCAATGGTTCTGCTTTTAACTTGCAATGTTTCGAACTTGCTTTACTCTTATGGAAAGTTTGCTTAGTATTATTTTACTAAGTTTTTGGTGTGTTTTGGTGGTTATGGCTGATATTATTTTGCTATGGTTTACAACATGCTTATGTGAGGTGCTCACGTAAGATGTTGTAGTTTCGGAACTAACGAGAGTCAAGTCGAGGACTTGTGCTCGGAAGTATTTGTTGTTTATTCATGTGCAGGTGTTGCTTGAGTTCAAGACATGGCTTGTGACAGGATCCATTGAACTAATCTTAGGGAGAAGATGAGGTTCAACAACCAAGTTCGGGAGGAATTGTGGTTGAGTTGATCGTGAGGTTGCGCAGCATGTTTGGATCAAGAACAATGCATATGAAGGTATTGTGGACATTGTTGGAAGGTGTTTGCACGTGTGCAAGGAGTGCATGGACGTGGCAACATGGTTCCAAGGCTTGGTGAAGAGATATGGAAGTGGAGATATGGTTGAAAAGGTTCAACCGGCTGGATTTTGCGCTCAGGCTGCGGCTGAGGCGGTTATGGTTTGTTTATGGAAAGTTTCGAGTTGGTTATAACAGGATTTCATGTTAGGCATGAAGTAGAGTTGTTTTAGGAATGTTTGGGACGTTCCTAAGGTGTTTGGAAGTCTTCAGATTGCTTCTATCTGCATATAGAAGAGTCTTGAGCAGTATTGGAAAGTTACAGTTTGAATCCAAGTAGGAGTAGAAGTCCTAGTTTGAATTGGATTGGCCATAGAGCTGGTTATATAAGCAAGGGAGGCCAAGGCTTGTGGGGAGCACGACTTTGGGGCTGTTCCCCTTGTGTTTTGATAAATAAAATTCGTATTCTAAAGGAACTTTTGTGCCTTGTTCGTCCGACTTGTTTCAGACAAGTTTTCTCGTCGAGTTTCTGTTCAGCACTACCTTGCTTCGGTGGTTTTATCATAACTCGAGTTTTACAGATCCAATTGATGTGATTCTTTTTGGGTTGTCTTCACAACTTGATTATCTATCATCTGTGAAAGTTTCACTGTCATTGATTCTGTGGTTTCTGATCTACACGAGTTTCTTTGCAGTATTCCAGAACTGTTTTTCTCGCGTAGGACAGATTGACATTTGTTCGATCTTTCGATCGTAACTTGAGTTTATCTCAACGGATTTTCATAATTCTTGTTGTGACGTCTTCATGACTTGATTATCTACAATCTATACTAGTTTTGTCACAGTTTAACTGTGGGGACCCCACCGTCCCGATTACTCATGGGAAGGGGGCACCTCTCCCGGGAATCGCATTGGGTGGTGCCGTGCGATGCGGCACCCAACAGCACACATAATAAAGTATCATATTATATAAAACAAGCGGAAGCTTACAAAGTGTTGATTTTACAAATACTTCTCAAAATAAACTACAGCGGAAGACTATTACAACTCATGTCTCATACCTATGCTAAGCAACAGAGAAGGTGTCCAGCCCGCGGAACCTTCTCACTAGCAACACTATCACAGTAGCAGCGGCAGGGGTTGCCATGAGTTCACCACTCGGAGAGTTCCGAATCTCCTCAGGCACCCGTACATCTCAGCGTACAGTTATTACCTGCAAAACAACTTGTGCAGTATCTGTGAGCACGAAGCTCAGCAAGACTGACCCGTCACCCTAATCATGAAGTCTAGATGATGAAAATAGAGGGCCGAATATAGAAGTTTACATAAAAGATGATCTGGAGCTAAAGGAAAATCCTTACTTCAAGTTTTAAGCAACTTTTATAGTCCTCACGCAATTTACATCGAGACTCCACAATCAAACAAGAAAAGCTTCATCTCGATGTCACTTGCCCGAGGTGAAAGAACTTTAGTGAGCTACCCTAGAATCATACAGACCTTGCGCCATTATCGTCGAGACTCCACAATCAAACAAGAAACGCTTTGCCTCGACGCTACTAGCCCAAGGTGGAAATTAAATTTAGTGAAGTGTTGATCTTTCCTCATCTCCATTATGAGGATTACTCACGAAGCATATTAAACGTTTCCCAGTTTATTACTACGTCACGACTCAGTGTACAAGTATGCTCACTACCGCGAGCGACGGTGATTGCAATCAAAAACACCCGGCTGACACGACATGTACGCCCGTACTCGACGTTGCACACAGCAACCGTCACTGACGCCGTACGTGGCCACCTTTCACACAACACCCAAATGTCGAACCGGTCCCACCGACTGGGATTAAGTCTCTCTACGGCAAACCCTCGTAGAGCCGACTTCTCTATCCTTTCAGCATCGGCATCAGACGGTGAGGTATGCCTCGACACCCAGGTTAATATGTTACATCGGTTTCCTGGGTCCCATATTGCCAGTATGCATCCGGTACACATCTCAAACTTGTCCAGCGGGGCCGCACACGAGAACGGGCCTTAATCGACTCAGACATAGACTAGGCTCACAGGACCACGTCCTTGACCTTCCTTCTACTGCCCGGTCTCCATTCCCAACTATGAGGATCAATTCCCAACTCTTCCGATTGATCCCCCTTAAACCCGGTTCACGAGTAGGAATCTGCCCACTCGAGTTATGCCTCTTTTAATCCACTTTTATTGAGATCAGCAGTTATAATTAATCGATAACATATCCTACATTAAACTCCAGGGTTTTCTGGGTCATGCATTTGGAGTTTCATCCATCTAGACGTAATGCAATAAATACAATGCTAGACGTATGAAGTGAATACAAATAAAAACTTGTAAATTTGATGCAAACCGGGGCTTGCCTTTGTTTTGCAGGTGACTTCTATATATATGCAGTTAGTGAAGACCACTTGGTGCTTGATCAACCTCTTTCCTCCTTCCTTGATTTCTACTCCGATGACTTCAACTCCTCCACGTAGATACTACACGTGATGAATATGCATATTGTTTAATTGTAAAGACTTTGCTACAAGTCCTAATAACAAGTTTTTCAAAAACTGGAACTCTGTTTAAGAATTTAAAATGACACTGGTGCTAGTTGTTTAGGTTTGGATCTAAACACATGATTAAGTGCTAAGTGGTTTCCCCCCTCTTCTATATTGATCACCTAAAGAGGTTAAAAATCACAGGGGTGATCCAGGACTCCAATGGAGCTGATAATTATCATGTGAGTTCCTTGTCACAAGAAAGTCCTCTGGACCAAAAATTAGCACTTTTCATTGAGTGGTTTGTTCAGAATAATTTTCTAAGCAATTAAGCAAAGAAGAATTAATTCTGAGATCCCACCCACGTTCATGCAAAAATTAGTGAACCACAATTTCAATTATAGCTCATATAGTTTGCATGAATTTTCCTAGCATTTTTGGAGCTAAGATCTGCCCAGAACTGAATTTCCAAGTTTTGAAAATTCTCTGAAAATGTTTCTGTATTATTTGAATACAGCATCTTCAAATCTAAATTTCCCTGATCAAATCAACTCAAATTGAGCTGACACTTTTATAGGGGTTCACTAATACCCTAAAGACTATTCTGGCAAAATTTGAGGAATTTTGGATCAACCAAACTCCCTCAAAAATTCTTTTGCTAAAAATCTTTAAAGAATTTTACAGAATTAAATAAAGGGTTTCATACAAATTGGGTTCTACATGTGGGTTGTACTCTATCAGAGGAATCCAACAAAATTTGTTTCACAATTTTTGGATTCTCCCACCTAAAGTTGTAGCTATCCAAAGTTTGAACTGAAAACTGAAATTCTCCAAAATGTTCAAATGCTGGCAGTGGGTCCAGGGGACAGGTGTCACGCGTCGGGGCAAGCCCCACGGGGCTACTGGGTATTTCCCGCGCCGCCACAGGCGATCCCAACGCCACAGCCGATCAGAACTTCGACTCCCGGTCGCTGACAGGCGGGACCCGCCAGGTCGTCTTCTACCTCCGGCCCCCCGCACCCGCGCGCTGCCGGGCTCGCCGGAGTTCGACGGATTCTGGCCTCCCGGCCATCCCCCGAGCCCTCCCTCGCCGGTAGGGCCTAATTTCACGTGCTGAACACGATGGAACCCTCTTCCCCGGCCGGCGATGGCTCTAACCTAGCTGGCCACGGCGCGGAGGCTCTGGACCAGTTCGGCAACGTCACCCGGTCATCCTAGCCTGCCCAGACCTCGGTGGAACGGTGCTACAGCACTGGTGGACGCCAGGGAGGATCGTCCGGGTGGTGAAGCAGCCTGCAAATGGCCCTAACCTAGCTCTCATCGGGAGCCCGAACGCCCCACCATAACCGCCGTGGAAAAAGTGTGAAATACGTCGTGCACAATGGTTTTCAGGCATTGGTCGCAAAAGGGGAAATGATCACCGGCTAGCCCAGCTCGTGTGTGCAGGATTTGACAAGCTACAGAGGATTGGAGAGCGAGAATTTCGGCGGTGATTACCGGATGCTCTGTTTAAGGTCGCCCGGCCAAAATCTCCAAATTGGCCGCCGATCCTCCACGGTTTGCTCCAGGCTTTGGAGGAGAGCAGCAGCACGATGGCGCGCTCCCGTGGATGGGCTTGCTCGGACGTCACAACCCTTGTGGAAGGCTGCCCGTGTGCGCCCGATCGTCGGCTGGCTGTGGTTCGCCGCGGGTGAGGCGTTTAACGCTCGAAACACACCCCGGATGGCTAGCTCTCGCGCTCAGAAGGTGCAGAACGATGGCACAACGTCGTTGTGCAGCTCGGGGAGGCGCTGTGGCGTGGTTTAGCCGGCTCCCGATGGCTTTCCAGAGGGGGCGGCGGGCTCGGTTCCGTTCTCTGGATAACTCGCGCGTGAGGAGAAGAAACCCGGATGGTCGTCTCGGTCACGCGGGAGGATCACGTAAGAGGCACCGCCGACTCCCGTGCTGCCAGCGGCCCGACCGAAGAGCAGGAGGTGGAGCCTCGGTCGACGGGGCGGCCGCTCGGTGTCGCCCGGAGGTTACCCCTCGGTGAAGTGAGGAACAGAGAGAACACTTAAGTGTTAAGTCTACTCATCCCCATGAAATGTGGACCCCACCGCCCAACTTATCTCCCCACAATTTTCTCACAAATACCCTCATAATTTGGCAAATGCTGGAACTCAAATGGTGGAAATTCAAATCTGAATTGTGTGTGGTTATTTGGATGAGTTTTATCCAAATTCAAAAGATTATTTGAATTCCTTGCAAATTTAAGTCCATTTGGCAAATGGATAGCAATATCTTCAAAAATTCATGAGACTTTGCCTACCCCCTATTTTGGACCTAAAGAATTCAATATGAACTCTGATCTTCGATTTGGCTGCTGAAATTGAGGTTTCTCATACAACAGTTTGAATTTCCTTTTTGCAAAGGGCTTACTTTGCCTTGAAGTAAACCCTTGAATTCAAACTGAATATTTAAGCCCTCTTTTGTGATGACCCTTTTGAATTTGGGTGAAACACTTTGGTTTGCTCCTAGCCCATGCTTGAGCAACCTTGGTCCCAAGCTGAACCTTACAAATTCAGTTTTGGACCATGCCCCTCAAATTAGAATTTGAAGGTGATCTCAAACAAGGCTTTGAACAAATGGTATATGAGCTTAACATCCCTCTCATTTTGGAACTTAAGCTCTTCAATACCTGAGGACTGCAATGATCACCTCATATATATGCTTTTGGACCATATGAACAAGACTGCTTTGCAAGGGTTCAAAAATGGGGTTTAAACTTCCCTCCCCTCTATTCATAGAGAATGTGCCTATGAGTTAGGTTTTGGGAGTTAAATTCTTCCCTAGGTTAACATGTGTGCATTATGAGCTAAAGAACATTTTAGCTCTCCCCACATGCCCATGTTTGAGTTTATCATTTCATGTGACATAACTCAAGTCATTCCCTTGCCTAACATGTATGAATTCGGCATGAACTCAACATGATCATAATCCACTCCTTTTTTAGCTCACCCTCAAATCAGAAGTTTACCACCATCTTCTCCTCAATTTCAATGTATGAGGCTCCATGTGTATTCAAAAATTTGGCGGCACTTTGAGGTGAGCATTTGAGTCTAAAGACCATATTTTTTTTTATTCTTTCTCATGCACATGTCGGATTTACACATGGGTTTAACTCCACCTTGGTCCAAAACATTCAAAGGCATGCTTGAACCCTTGTGGTTGCACCTCATGTATACCATCACATGTGAGAAAGTTTTTGTAAGTCCCATTTTTCATGAACCAGAAACAACATGACGTTCAATCACCCGTTTCTTTGCATTCACGTTTTTGGGGCTTTTACATTCCTCCCCCTTAAAAATAATCTCGTCCCAAGATTCCAATAGGAGAACGAGACGGGAGAGGTAATGCCAAACGGTACGATGATAAAAATTCCGGATAGTTCATGCGGAGGTAATCTTTGATCTCCACGTTGTTTCTTCCATGATATGATTACCCCACAGCACCTGGTAAAATCTTAATATCCAATTCCAGGTGTTCCGGATTCTTCTCATCGATAGTCTGGACCGGTCGCCTGGTGTAGGTACGATCCGGCTTCAACTAGTCAAGTTCTTCGGTGTGGACGGCAATGGTAGCTTTAATCCACTTCCATAGCTGTGACATATGAAATATGTCATGAACACCAGCAAGGCTTTCCGGTAGTTCCAGCCGGTAAGCTACGGGTCCACACATCTCCGTGATAACAAGTGGATCTAAGGCTCGGGGAGAAAAATCCCCCATTTACATCGGACCGGTGAATTCCTTTCATCGGAGACACGCAAAGACAACGTGTTCTACGCCGTCGAAATGCAACGGTCAATGTCTTTGACCATCGTGATTTTGCTGTCGGGATTGAACAGCCTCCAAGTTCACTTCTACCATTCGAACTCGGCCATCGGCTTTGTTGACGAATCAGCCCCGAACAGTACTCTCAACACCTTACTCACACCACTTCCACGGTGTGCGACATTTCCGACTGTAGAGCTTCATCTTACGAGGTATAACTATATGGTCTTGAAATCATAGAGTACCCTCATTGCCCTTTATAGTGACGGCATTGAGTGAACAAAAATCAACACTTAATCTTAGTGTCTCATCGTTCTTCTTAACGAACAGCGCAGAGCAACCCCATGGTGATGAGCTTGGTTGTGTAAAACCGTTGCTCATAAGTGCACTTAGTTGCTCCTGCAACTTCGCTAGTTCATTGGGTGCCATCTTATACGGCCTTCATGAAATCGATGTTGTTTCCAGCGTCAGTTCAATCTTGAACTTGACGTCCCGTTAGCCTGCATTGCCCAGTAACTCATCGGAAACACATTAGATATTCACGTCCCACCGGAAAATCCTCGAGTTTAATCACTTCCGTGGGATAGGCCTACCCAGTCCTCTTTTCTGTGCAGAATGGATTCTTCTGTCTTTACCCAGATTTTGATCAGTTTAGCCGCATTTTCATAACTCAAGTTGAATACCAAAGTTAAATTTAACTTCAGTATTTTTCCAAGGAGTACTCAAATGCTTCTAGATCATCTCTGGATCAAAAGTTATGATTAATCAAAGTTGACAGAATTCCTGGATAAAATTTGCCAGCATCTCCTTTGTATGTGGCTACTTTATCACAGTTGTATATCAAATACAATAAGAATCTGCGCAAACTCTGTACTACAACAATGTTGCAAATTTCATAACCTTTCCAAGTGTGTATTGTAGGCTCCTTAAGGATTTTTCTACAGGAAGTTATGGCTTAAAAACAGAAAAGTCCAGAGAGGTTTTTGGGTATTGTCCTGGTTCTGAACAGTTTGCCTTCAACTGGACTTTTCACCAACTTAAATTATGATTTTGCTCTGGAGGTCTACAAGAAAGTTGTAGAGCACTTGAAAATCTTTCCAGAACTGTATCATATACCTTAATTGGTTAAATGTACTCAGAGTTATGCTCTGTAAAAGTCCACCAAAAATTTCTGCCAGAAACAGAGCACTCTGTTTTTGAAATCTTTAACACCTAGACACTCTCTCATTTGAATCTTAGTTCAAAATAAGAGTTCAGTAACTAATATTCGTTTCAAACTTCCATTTTTAGTTCAGAGTTAGCTCATGAATCATTTCTTCATAGGGAAGAGGTTATTATGTGTGGTACGGTGTCGATGCACCGTAAGAACAATGTCGCTACTACGTTGCCTCTCCAAAAGAAAATCCTAAACCGGCTTATACCGGCATATATGTATGATCAGTGGCACTAAGACGGTCTCTCGCACACGTGTACTACACGGGATACGTACGTGGTTAGTACCTGCAGAAGATCACTCAATAGTGGTGCACTCAAAGTTTTTCTCATTTCAGGCAGTTCTATAATTGAAAGTAAATACAAACGCACGTATCATTGTCATACGACCGTCCTTGAGTTAAGTCACATCTCGAGGTACGTGATCGTGTTTCAACACCACACGATGGGGAACCCGAGTATGTCATGAACGGGTCGTCACGGTTGGGAATGTTATCAACCCAACGGATACCACCTACTGCCCTGCAGGGCACGCCGATGGCAAGCGCAGCGTATGTCCTCCTGGGCTACTTCCAGACGAGCACACTCTCGCGTTACTGACCACGCGATGGGGTCTCCACTTACTTGCCTAATGCACGCTAGGGATCAGCGTTTCATATGAACTCAGGAACATGAAGAGTTCAAGAGTTTCATATTAACATCTCACACCAAGCTGTGAGATCTAGCCCTGAACCACTTTCCTCGTCAGGGGAGCTAACTGAAATTGAACCGCTTTCTGTGGCGTTCCTTACCATGCTTACCTGAGCGTAGGTGCGTCGTTACATAATCGAAATTCAGTATTATAACAAATATGTTAGTCCTGCCACTTTAAGTAACTATACTACGATAGTCCTTATGTGGGCCTAATACCGTTTCCTCACCGTATCCTAAGTTTTTTTTGTCGTAATACGATCCTTATTCCGTGCGCTATTACCAATGCAGCTCTGATACCACGCTGTGGGGACCCCGCCGTCCCGATTACTCACGGGAACGGGGCACCTCGCCCAGGAATCGCATTGGGTGGTGCCGTGCGATGCGGCACCCAACAGCACACATAATAAAGTATCATATTATATAAAACAAGCGGAAGCTTACAAAGTGTTAATTTTACAAATACTTCTCAAAATAAACTACAGCGGAAGACTATTATAACTCACATCTCATACCTATGCTAAGCAACAGAGAAGGTGTCCAGCCCTCGGAACCTTCTCACTAGCAACACTATCACAGTAACAGCGGCAGGGGTTGCCATGAGTTCACCACTCGGAGAGTTCCGAATCTCCTCAGGCACCCGTACATCTCAGCGTAAAGTTATTACCTGCAAAACAACTTGTGCAGTATCTGTGAGCACGAAGCTCAGCAAGACTGACCCGTCACCCTAATCATGAAACTCTAGATGATGAAAATAGAGGGCCGAATATAGAAGTTTACATAAAAGATGATCTGGAGCTAAAGGGAAATCCTTACTTCAAATTTTAAGCAACTTTTATAGTCCTCACACAATTTACATCGAGACTCCACAATCAAACAAGAAACACTTCATCTCGATGTCACTTGCCCGAGGTGAAAGTAACTTTAGTGAGCTACCCTAGACTCATACAGACCTTGCGCCATTACCGTCGAGACTCCACAATCAAACAAGAAACGCTTTGCCTCGACGCTACTAGCCCAAGGTGGAAATTAAATTTAGTAAAGTGCTGATCTTTCCTCATCTCCATTATGAGGATTACTCACGAAGCATATTAAACGTTTCCTAGTTTATTACTACATCACGACTCAGTGTACAAGTATGCTCACTACCGCGAGCGACGGTGATTGCAATCAAAAACACCCGGCTGACATGACACGTACGCCCGTACTCGACGTTGCACACAGCAACCGTCACTGACGCCGTACGTGGCCACCTTTCATACGACACCCAAATGTCGAACCGGTCCCACCGACCGGGATTAAGTCTCTCTACGGCAAACCCTCGTAGAGCCGACTTCTCTATCCTTTCAGCATCGGCATCAGACGGTGTGGTATGCCTCGACACCCAGGTTAACATGTTACATCGGTTTCCTGGGTCCCATATTGCCAGTATGCATCCAGTACACATCTCAAACTTGTCCAGCGGGGCCGCACACGAGAACGGACCGTAATCGACTCAGACATAGACTAGGCTCACAGGACCACGTCCTTGACCTTCCATCTACTGCCCGGTCTCCATTCCCAACTATGAGGATCAATTCCCAACTCTTCCGATTGATCCCCCTTAAACCCGGTTCACGAGTAGGAATCTGCCCACTCGAGTTATGCCTCTTTCAATCCACTTTTATTGAGATCAGCAGTTATAATTAACCGATAACATATCCTACATTAAACTCCAGGGTTTTCTGGGTCATGCATTTGGAGTTTCATCCATCTAGACGTAATGCAATAAATACAATGCTAGACGTATGAAGTGAATACAAATAAAAACTTGTAAATTTGATGCAAACCGGGGCTTGCCTTTGTTTTGCAGGTGACTTCTATATATATGCAGTTAGTGAAGACCACTTGGTGCTTGATCAACCTCTTTCCTCCTTCCTTGATTTCTACTCCGATGACTTCAACTCCTCCACGTAGATACTACATGTGATGAATATGCATATTGTTTAATTGTAAAGACTTTGCTACAAGTCCTAATAACAAGTTTTTCAAAAACTGGAACTCTGTTTAAGAATTTAAACTGACACTGGTTCTAGTGGTTCAGGTTTGGATCTAAACACATGATTAAGTGCTAAGTGGTTTCCCCCCTCTTCTATATTGATCACCTAAAGAGGTTAAAAAGCACAGGGGTGATCCAGGGATCCAATGGAGCTGAGAATTTTCATGTGAGTTCCTTGTCACAAGAAAGTCCTCTGAACCAAAAATTAGCACTTTTCATTGAGTGGTTTGTTCAGAATAATTTTCTAAGCAATTAAGCAAAGAAGAATTAATTCTGAGATCCCACCCATGTTCATGCAAAAATTAGTGAACCACAGTTTCAATTATAGCTCATAAAGTTTGCATGAATTTTCCTAGCATTTTTGGAGCTAAGATCTGCCCAGAACTGAATTTCCAAGTTTTGGAAATTCTCTGAAAATGTTTCTGTATTATTTGAATACAGCATCTTCAAATCTAAATTTCCCTGATCAAATCAACTCAAATTGAGCTGACACTTTTATATGGGTTCACTAATACCCTAAAGACTATTCTGGCAAAATTTGATGATTTTTGGATTAACCAAACTCCCTCAAAAATTCTTTTGCTAAAAAGCTTTAAAGAATTTTACAGCATTAAATAAATAGTTTCATACAAATTGGGTTCTACATGTGGGTAGTACTCTATCAGAGGAATCCAACAAAATTTGTTTCACAATTTTTGGATTCTCCCACCCAAAGTTGTAGCTATCCAATGTTTGAACTGAAAACTGAAATTCTCCAAAATGTTCAAATGCTGGCAGTGGGTCCAGGGGACAGGTGTCACGCGTCGGGGCAAGCCACACGGGGCTACTGTGTATTTCTCGCGCCGCCACACGCGATCCCAGCACCACAGCCGATCAGAACTTCGACTCCCGGTCGCTGACAGGCGGGACCCGCCGGGTCATCTTCTACCTCCGGCCCCCGCGCCCGCGCGCCGCCGGGCTCGCCGGAGTTCGACGGATTCCGGCCTCCCGGTCATCCCCCGAGCCCTCCCTCGCCGCTAGGGCCTAATTACACGTGCTGAACACGATGGAACCCTCTTCCCCGGCCGGCGATGGCTCTAACCTAGCTGGCCACGGCGCGGCGGCTCTGGACCAGTTCGGCAACGTCGCCCGGTGTAACACCCCAAAAATCTTGTGAAGACCCTAAGTCATGTTAAGAGGGGAATTTAAAAATTTTTGGATGTGTTGCATGTTTTGCAAAAATTCAAATTCAAACTGGAATTCAAATTAAACTCAAAACAGAAAAGAAATAGAAAAAAGAAAAAGGAAAACAGAAAAAAACCGGCCAGTGGGCCGAAACCCACGAGCCGGCCCAACCAGCCCCCGCGCCTGCCCGCAGCCGCGCGCATTTTCCTCCCACTGACAGGTGGGGCCCGCCAGCCCTTCTTCTACCTCGCGCCCGCGCCGGGATTCTCTCACCCCGAATCAAAACCGACCCGGAATCCTGCGCATCCCCGCCGAATTCCGTTCGTAGGCGACGCAGACTCGATCTAAACCACCCCGCCGCCCTCCCCCGTCTATAAAAACCCCGGCCTCATTCTGTTTTTCCCACGCGATCCACCGTTTTTACTCCGGTGAGAACCCGAGCCTTCTCCGGCGAATTCTGGTCGATCTACGCTCGGGAATTCCGATCTAACTCGCTGGTCTTGATCCACCGCCTCCGGGGAACCCTGCAGGTGCAGAAAACTCGGTAACTTGCGGTTCAAACACAGCGCCGACGAGTCTCGCCGTGGTTTCACTTCGGACCTCGTCGCCGACCGCCTTCCAGGACCTCCGAGCTCAAGAAAACCCCCGAGGTGAGATCCCCGACCTCTCCTCCACCGGTCTATGCCATAAGATCACAGTTCTAGGAAGAATTCTCGAAGATCCGAAAGTCTCCGGCGAGATCGCCGCTTCCCGCCGCCGTGCGCCGCCGGGCAGCGCCGCCCGCGCTCGGTTAGAGCGACGTGACCGCTTGTGCGCCGTCTATTTTAAATCGCACGGTAGACTTTAAATCCCCGTGTACCGGTTCGACGTTATAATCTCAGCCGTCTGTTTTAAATCGGACGGTCCACGTCAGACCCGCGTTATAAAGACTGGAATTCTTACGTGCTACCCCCTGGGGTTCTCGGGAAATAAGAGCTAGCCCTGGAAACTTCTGATCTAGCCCCTGGAACTTCAGAAATCATGTAAATTCATTTAAAAATCAGTTTTAGCCCCTGGACTTAATAAAAATTAGGAAAAACTCCTCTGTTATTTATAGCTAGACCCCTGAAAATTGTTAAAATAATATTATAGACCCTGTAGTGGGGTGAGTTTACCTTTTTAGCCCTGTTTAACATTTAATTTAGGAAATTGAATATGTGGCTAGTGTTTAAAATTTAAAAAGTGGGACAAACATATTGTCAAAATTAAATTAAAAACTTTCTCAGTATTTAGAAAACTTTGGAGTGAGATAAAAACATATTTTGGGCTGAAGTGAATCTGTTTAATTTATTATTCACATTTAGGGACACATTTTTAAGTAAAGAATAGTTCTGGAAAATAGGGAAAATAATTGTAAAATAGTTTACATCAGAGGAAAAGGTCAAGAATATATTAGCAAATATTTTAGATCAGAACCTATTCTATTTAGATGATGTGTCTTGTTATTTTTATAATAAAGTTCACATTTAGGCATAGGAAATAAATCTGAAAATATAGCAAATAGTAAATGATAAATGGAGTTCTAAAATCCAAAGAATTCAGTTTAGGGTTGGTAGAAATTATGAAGACACGTATGGAGAAGGAAAATACATTTCATGCATACTAGGTAGCTAAAAGGTGTAGTAATTGAATATAAGGAATTTTTTAAATTGGAAACTCATATATATAGCATGTAAGTATAAATGTGAACACAAAAGTAGGAATCATATACATATGATCAAAAGTGCATGCAAGCCACAAATCAACACACATAGAGTAACCACAACACATATAATGGTGAATGACTTTCATAAATATGAATGTGTGGTTTGTATGAAGTGGAAGTGTGAACTATGTCTTATGGATTGTTGTTTTTCTTTTGCTATGTGTGATGGTATGATGTAGAACCTGCTCAAGAGCAAGTTATTCCTTTCCAAGATCAGGACTACCCATTTCAAGAGCAGCAGGAAGGAGGCAAGTGTCCTTGACCACATTGATCCTATACTAGGATGTGTAGCTAGAATTATTTGCATTGTCAATTGAAAATATGAAACCCATGCTAGGATGTTTTCCTAGAATTGCATTACCTTATTTCCTTGTAGCTTGGGTTGGGATTCATTTTATCATGTCATTCAATATTATGCATATGCTTAGCCATGCTTAGAATGGGATAATTGGGATATGAGATCATAAGTTTATTTTACCATACTCTTGAATGAGATATTGTGACTTATGTAGAGGTAGGGATCAAGGCAAGTTGGATGTTTTGGTTGTGTGCTGGGTGCACGAGACTCGGGTTTGTGTTTAGTACTTGCCTGGATCCTAAGGACCGGTTCATGGAGCATGTAACCTGGCTTTATAGTGCCAACCACATGCTGAGATGGGGCAACCTGGCCAATTAATTAGGTGTATCCCCGGCGTAGTATAGGTGTGTTGGATGGTGCGGGGAGTAGGTGTCAGCTGGACTACCATATGAACCGCAAGGCTCAATAGGGGGCCACTGCAGCGGGGTTGGAGCCTCTTGTATGCTGTTAGGGGTGAAACCTCAGTGGGCCCACGCTCGTCGAGAATCCCTTTGTAAAGGCTTCGTAGTGATCTCCTGGCTACACACCTCGGAAGTGTGAATGTGGTTCGTAGCCACTGGCATAATGGAGGTTCTTTTAGTCCACCCGGCAACGGGGGATGAAATCACTACATGTGGGTACAGTGGTGCAAACTCTGCAGAGTCAAAACTGTCATGACAGCCGTGCTCACGGTCAAGAGCGGCTTGGACTTATTCATGATTAGAGGTGTGACGGTTTGGGAAGTTGAGAATGTTAAGCGGGGAGCTTAACATTGGAAATGATGTTATGGTTATTTGATTATGATGATGGGAGATTGGGACCATTTCACCTGTGTAGTAATGTAGGTGCTTAATAAGCTAAGGTGATAGGTATTAATTGCGTAGTGCTTTAACCATGAGTTCAACCTCTCCTTGTTCTAGCCATGCATGCTATAATTTTCCCACACTTGCTGAGTACCATTGGTACTCAACCTTGCATATTTTGTTGGTTTATATTGCTGCTCAGGTCAAGATAATGAGGTGGTGTATAATGACCAAGACTTTGGACCCGAAGAAGGTTTCTAGGTTCATGGAGACCCCCGGGCAACGCCTGTGAAGGAGTCCACAAGAATAATATTCCGCTGCTAGTTTATTTACTTGTGATGAACTTACTAGTGGCCATCGAGACATTTGCTATGTAAGACTTATTTATATTCGACACCTGGCTTGTAATAAATGATGCTTCACTATTTGTCATCACATGTATGAGAAAATGATCCTGGCATACATGTGATATTCACTTGGTTGTTCTTCGGAAAAACCGGGTGTGACACCCGGTCATCCTAGCCTGCCCTGACCTCGGTGGAACGGCACTACAGCACTAGTGGACGCCAGGGTGGATCGTCCGGGTGGTGAAGCAGCCTGCAAATGGCCCTAACCTAGCTCTCATCGGGAGCCCGAACCGCCCCACCATAACCGCCGTGGAAAAAGTGTGAAATACGTCGTGCACAATGGTTTTCAGGCATTGGTCGCAAAAGGGGAAATGATCGCCGGCTAGCCCAGCTCGTGTGTGCAGGATTTTACAAGCTACATAGGATTGGAGAGCGAGAATTTCGGCGGCGATTACCGGATGCTCTGTTTAAGGTCGCCGGGACAAAATCTCCGAATTGGCCGCCGATCCTCCACGGTTTGCTCCAGGCTTTGGAGGAGAGCAGCAGCACGATGTCGCGCTCCCGTGGCCGGGCTTGCTCGGACGTGACAACCCTTGTGGAAGGCTGCCCGTGTGCGCCCGATCGTCGGCTGGCTGTGGTTCGCCGCGGGTGAGGCGTTTAACGCTCGAAACACACTCCGGATGGCTAGCTCTCGCGCTCAGAAGGTGCAGAACGATGGCACAGCATCATTGTGCAGCTCGGGGAGGCGCTGTGGCGTGGTTTAGCCGGCTCCCGATGACTTTCCAGAGGGGGCGGCGGGCTCGGTTCCGTTCTCTGGATAACACGCGCGTGAGGAGAAGAAACCCGGATGGTCGTCTCGGTCATGCGGGAGGATCACGTAAGAGGCACCGCCGACTCCCGTGCTGCCAGCGGCCCGAGCCAAGAGCAGGAGGTGGAGCCTCGGTCGACGGGGCGGCCGCTCGGTGTCGCCCGGAGGTTACCCCTCGGTGAAGTGAGGAACAGAGAGAACACTTAAGTGTTAAGTCTATTCATCCCCATGACATGTGGACCCCACTGCCCAACTTATCTCCCCACAATTTTCTCACAAATACCCTCATAATTTCGCAAATGCTGGAACTCAAATGGTGGAAATTCAAATCTGAATTGTGTGTGGTTATTTGGACAAGTTTTATCCAAATTCAAAAGATTATTTGAATTCCTTGCAAATTTAAGTCCATTTGGCAAATGGATAGCAATATCTTCAAAAATTCATGAGACTTTGCCTACCCCCTATTTTGGACCTAAAGAATTCAATATGAACTCTTATCTTCGATTTGGCTGCTGAAATTGAGGTTTCTCATACAATAGTTTGAATTTCCTTTTTGCAAAGGGCTTACTTTGCCTTGAAGTAAACCCTTGAATTCAAACTGAATATTTAAGCCCTCTTTTGTGATGACCCTTTTGAATTTGGGTGAAACACATTGGTTTGCTCCTAGCCCATGCTTGAGCAACCTTGGTCCCAAGCTGAACCTTACAAATTCAGTTTTGGACCATGCCCCTCAAATTAGAATTTGAAGGTGATCTCAAACAAGGCTTTGAACAAATGGTATATGAGCTTAACATCCCTCTCATTTTGGAACTTAAGCTCTTCAATACCTGAGGACTGCAATGATCACCTCATATATATGCTTTTGGACCATATGAACATGACTGCTTTGCAAGGGTTCAAAAATGGGGTTTAAACTTCCCTCCCCTCTATTCATAGAGAATGTGCCTATGAGTTAGGTTTTGGGAGTTAAATTCTTCCCTAGGTTAACATGTGTGCAGTATGAGCTAAAGAACATTTTAGCTCTCCCCACATGCCCATGTTTGAGTTTATCATTTCATGTGACATAACTCAAGTCATTCCCTTGCCTAACATGTATGAATTCGGCATGAACTCAACATGATCATAATCCACTCTTTTTTTAGCTCACCCTCAAATCAGAAGTTTACCACCATCTTCTACTCAATTTCAATGTATGAGGCTCCATGTGTATTCAAAAATTTGGCGGCACTTTGAGGTGAGCATTTGAGTCTAAAGACCATATTTTTTTATTCTTTCTCATGCACATGTCGGATTTACACATGGTTTTAACTCCACCTTGGTCCAAAACATTCAAAGGCATGCTTGAACCCTTGTGGTTGCACCTCATGTATACCATCACATGTGAGAAAGTTTTTGTAAGTCCCATTTTTCATGAACCAGAAACACCATGACGTTCAATCACCCATTTCTTTGCATTCACGTTTTTGGGGCTTTTACATTAACACATTTAGATTAGTCGCACACATGGTTTCTTTAACAGATCGGTTTTCTGCTAAGGGGTGTTTTGTTGCTTCCGCTGAAAAGTTTTTATCTACCATTCACCCCCCTCTGGTAGCTTTACACGTGTACTTCAATCATACAATTGGTATCAGAGCCAGGTTGCTCTAATATTCATGTTTTGACTAATCATCATGGAAAAATACTCCGCCAAACCTTGTGTGTTTAGTGGTATTGATTTTCAGGTTTGGAAGGCATGAATGGAAGCTTTCATCCAGGCGCAAGGCTTTGCAATATGGGAAAAAGTGTACAAGCCTTATGATGTGCCTTCAAACGATCAAGTCACGGCTACAAACATGAGAGATGTCGACAACAACAACAAGGCTCAGAACTTGATCATACAAGGACTAACTCAGAGCGACTTCGACCATGTTGCACACCTCCGATCGGCGTACGATGTGTGGAGAGCACTTTGTGACTACCACGAAGGATCCAACACGATCAAGGAGGTAAGACAGGATATGTTCAAGAAAGAATACATGCGCTTTGAGATGCAACCCGGTGAGTCCATTGATGACCTCTTTGCTCGCTTTAATAAAATTCTCAGCAACTTGCGTAGCGTCAATGTTAATTTTTCAGATGCTGAAAATGCTAGACAATTACTAAGTGCATTAGACATGTCAATTTGGGAGATGAAAGTAACATCCATACGTGAATCCACTGTCATGAGTACTCTTACATTAGATGTGCTTTATTCTAAGCTAAAAACTCATAAAATTGACATTATATCACGTAAGTACCCAAATAAGACTATTGCATTTGTCTCACAACGTGATATGCCTAGCTCTGGCCAATCATCTAGCAATACACTTGCTTTGCTGTCTTCACTAACCCTGGAACAGATTGAGGAGTTTTCAGAGGAGGAGCTAGTACTTCTTTCTACTAGGTTTTCAAAAGCATTGCAAAATGTGAGAACTAGAAGGAGAGGAAGCTCCAGACCTCAACGATGCTTTGAATGTGTTAATACAGGACACTTTCGTACAGATTGCCCTAACCTTTCAGGTCATTCTAACCGTGATGAAAAGCAAAACAAAGTCAAGTCCTCTTTTGGCAACACCAACAAGAAAAAGAAGGGTTTTACAGGATGCAAACTGATAAACAGTTTCATCACCGCACTTCAAGAACTTGGCTCGAGTGATGTAGACATTGGAAGTGATGAAGATGAAGATGATCTGGCAAACTTGTGCTTCATGGCGGGCAAATCAAAATCAAGTATGGAGGATGCAGAACACAACAGTGACAACAAAGAGGTATGTCCTACTTGCGAAGAAATGTGTGATGCTATTTCTCGTGCCACTATTATTGTTAAGAAAAAGGACAAAAATCTTAGGGACAATACTGTTAAAATTGAGTCACTAGAATCTGAAATTAACCGTTTAAAATCCTTGATTCCTAGTGATGATTCTTGTTCCTCATGTGATTTAATATATGAACAATTGTCCTCTCTAAGAAGTGCACACACCTCCACACTTGATAAACTTGAACTTGAAATCGAAAAGAACAAAAAGCTTGCTGCACTTAATGATAAAAACTTGAAAGATGCTTGTTGTTCTACAATTGATTTGCATTGTTCTACTTGCGATGATCTTGATAAGAAACTACAAGATGCTATGAAAGAAATTTCTATATTGAACAATGCTTTACGTTCTCATGAAGTTAAATATTGTTCCAATTGCAAATTAAAAGGAAAAACTTCATGTGAAAATTGCCTTGATCTATCAAATAAACTTGATAACATGCATAGGACATTAGATCGGTTTTGTAATGGGAATAAGAACCTAAACTTGCTGCTGAATTCTTTCAAATCTTGCAATGATAAAACTGGTTTAGGTTTTGATTCACATGCTCATGCTAAGGAACATCCACCTAAAATCGTAAAATCTTTAGGAAGTGGTTTAATACAAACAGTTCCTAAACAAAAAGAAGTGGTTTTTAAATCTGCAGGAGTGTTGTCACATTCGGGTTCAAATAAGCATACTGCATGCTCATCTAGACATGAACACAAATTTAAATTTCATTGTACCTATTGTGGTAGAGATGGTCATGTCATAGATTTTTGTTATAGAAGAGCTAAGCAACATAAAAAGGAAAAAATGCAAGCTAGATCTTATAACTCTCATGCAAAATTTGCTGCACATACTAAACCGAATGTCAGGAACATGCAACCTGCTGTTATGAGTCAGAAATATTCAAAGTTTACCTCCGGAGCTTCAGTTTTTGCCTCCGGACCTTCTGTTTTTGCTTCCGGAGCTACTGATTTTCGTGCTACACAAGTAACACCTCATAGGACAGTACTTAAGAACAAAAAATCTCAAACTTTGACCCATAAAACTGATGTTTTATCTCAGCCTTCGCATGTTATTCCTGCTGGACATCATGTGACTCAATACTGGATTCCTAAATGCCTTTTAACTAACCCCAATATTGAGTCATCGATGTATTGTGCTTCTATGTAGGTTACACGCTTGAGGAAGGAGAACATTTGGATTGTGGATTCAGGTTGCTCACGCCACATGACCGGTAACAAAGAATGGTTCTCCTCTCTCTCTTTTTTGTCACGTGTAGAGAATGTTACTTTTGCCGATAATTCTTCAACTTCTATAATTGCTAAGGGTTCGGTTAGAGTAAATGATCACTACACTTTGAAGGATGTGGCACTTGTCAAAAATTTGAAATACAACTTGCTTTCTGTTTCACAATTGCTAGATGAAAATCTGGAAATTATTTTCAATAAAAACTGCTGCAAAGTTGTAGATTCAAATAGTGAGCTTATTTTTAACATGTCTCGGTTTGGAAGATTTTTTAAAGCTGATTTTGATATGTCTTCCTGTAAGCATAGATGTCTAGTTGCAAATGATTCCAAAGATTTATATTTTTGGCATCGTAGACTTGGTCACGTAGGCTTTGATCATCTCACGCGTGTTAGTGCTCTTGATCGCATACGTGGGCTGCCTAAGCTTAAAGGGGACAAAGAAATTGTGTGCTCTTCTTGTAGACATGCTAAGATGGTTGCAGTTTCACATGCTCCTCTCACAATGACCATGACAACTGAACCGGGTCAACTTTTACACCTTGACACCGTAGAACCTTCACGTGTTCAATCCTTCGGAGGTAAATGGTATGTACTTGTGATTGTTGATGACTATTCTAGATACTCTTGGGTTTACTTTATGGCATCTAAGAATGAAGCTTTTAGTCACTCTAGAACTTTATTTCTTAGATTATCAATTGATCACTCAGGATCTTTAAGAGCAATTAGAAGTGATAATGGAACCGAATTTGAAAATCAATCGTTTGATCACTTTTGTGTTGAAAATGCAATAGATCATCAATTTTCTTCACCATATGTACCTCAACAAAACGGTGTTGTAGAGAGAAAGAACAGAACCTTAGTTGAGATGGCTAGGACTATGCTTGATGAATATCAAACTCCTAGGAAATTTTGGGCTGATGCAATTGCAACCACTTGTTATGTCTCGAATCGTGTTTTCTTGCGTGCTAAGCTAGGTAAAACACCATATGAGCTCAGGTTTGTACATAGGCCTAGTGTCACACACTTTAGGGTCTTTAGTTGCAAATGCTTTGTTAAGAAACATGGTAATCTTGATAAATTTGAAGATAGATCTGTTGATGGCATGTTTCTTGGTTATCCATCTCATACTAGAGGCTACCGTGTGCTTTTACTTGATAGTAACAAAATTGTGGAGACTTGTGAGGTTTTTTTGATGAAGATAGCCCAGATACTAGTTCAAATATTGCAGGTCCGGATCCATATCTGCAGGGGGAGAGTATTTTCGTTAAAGACGAGGAAGAAGTGGTGCTGCTGCCCGAAAATTCAGCAGCTGATGACATTGTTCCAGCTCCTGATCTTGATTCACAGCCAGCACCGACGACCACCATTGCTGGTCCAGATCCTCCTCACGTCACAAGCTCATCTATTTGTGATGAACACGAAGAAGAAGAAGCTTGTGAAGTGTCCACTCCCCTCCGGATTCTCAAAAGTCATCCTACACAACAAATTATTGGAAGCTTGCATGAACAAGTTACAAGATCCAGGTTTTTCGACCCCAATTCTCATGCTCATTCTGCTTTTGTTGCTTCTTTTGAACCCAAAGATATATCACACGCACTCACTAATGAATCTTGGATTATTGCCATGCAAGAAGAGTTAGAAAATTTTGAAAGAAATAATGTTTGGAAACTTGTACCTCCACCTCAAGGTCACACTTTAATTGGAACTAGATGGGTGTTTAAAAATAAACAAAGTGAGGATGGGGTTGTGGTTAGGAATAAGGCTAGGTTGGTTGCTCAAGGTTTCACACAAGTTGAAGGTCTAGATTTTGATGAAACTTTTGCTCCTGTTGCTAGATTAGAAGCCATAAGAATTTTGTTAGCTTTTGCTACATCTAAAGGTTTTAAGCTATATCAAATGGATGTTAAAAGTGCTTTTCTTAATGGCTACATAGATGAGGAGGTTTATGTCAAAAAACCACCTGGTTTTGAAAATCCAAATTTTCCTAATCATGTTTACAAACTGTCCAAAGCCTTGTACGGTCTCAAACAAGCCCCTAGAGCATGGTATGATAGGTTAAAAACATTCTTACTTGAAAAGGGGTTTACCATGGGCAAGGTTGATAAACTCTTTTTGTGCTTAAGCATGGCAATGACTCATTATTCGTTCAAGTGTATGTGGATGATATTATCTTTGGTTGTGCTTCTCATGATCTTGTGTCCAAGTTTTCAGCTATGATGAGTTCAGAATTTGAGATGAGTATGATGTGAGAACTCACGTACTTTTTGGGGCTGCAAATCAAGCAAACCAAGGAGGGTACCGTTGTGCATCAAACAAAGTATACAAAAGATCTCCTAAGGCGCTTCAACATGGACAAAAGCAAGCCTCTTCGGACACCAATGGGAACAGCAACAACACTTGAACTTGATGAAGATTGTGATCCCGTTGATCAAAAAGAATATAGAAAAATGATCGGATCACTTTTGTATCTCACGGCATCAAGACCGGACATACAATTCAGCGTATGCCTTTGTGCACGGTTTCAAGCCTCCCCACGTGCTTCACATCGTCAAGCCATCAAAAGGATTCTCAGGTACTTACATGGAACTCAAGAATTTGGCATTTTTCTTCCTTCTTCCTCAACCGTTACTTTGAAAGCTTTTCCCGATGCTGATTTTTGGGGGTTGTAGGATTGATAGGAAAAGTACTTCTGGTGCTTGTCATTTTCTTGGTAATTCACTTGTTGCCTGGTCCTCTAGAAAACAAAGTTTAGTTGCACAATCCACAGCCGAATCTGAATATGTAGCTGCTGCTAGTGCTTGCTCACAAATTCTTTGGATTGTTCAAACACTTAAGGACTATGGGGTTGATCTAGATAGTGTTCCACTATTTTGTGATAACACTAGTGCCATTTGCATTACTAAAAATCCCGTACAACATTCGAGAACTAAGCACATTGACATTAGGTATCACTTTCTCTGTGATAATGTCAAAAAAGGGAACATTGTGCTTCACCATGTAGATACCGAACAACAATTGGCTGACATTTTTACAAAACCTTTGGATTTCACTCGTTTTTGTTACATTCGTAGTGAAACAGGGGTTATGCATCCTCATGGCTTAAATTGAGGGAGAATTTTGAAACTTGGGAAGTCTATGTGTGAATCTGAAATTAAAATAATATGAGCATAGTATTTCATGCATATATGACTTTGTGATTCCTTTTTCATGGTGAAAGTTCTTACTACATTACTCGTGTTATACATTTCGTAGTTTTTACCATGTCTAGTAATTGGAATAATTACTTACACTAAATCTGGTCATGGTCGTACTTTCTTGCTGTTTTGAACTTGTTGCATGCTCACAAGTGCTTTTAATCATAAAGAATTAATCAAGTAATCAACTCACATGTTGAGTTTTTATGTTCAAATAAAAAAAATGAGAAAAGATTAAGAGAATATGCATGCATCACACTTCCTCTTTTGAGATGGCTTATCATTGCACTTAGATATGAACTTGAAAGGAGTTGTGTATGACTAAAATGTCACACCCGGTTTTTCCGAAGAACAACCAAGTGAATATCACATGTACGCCAGGATCATTTTCTCATACATGTGATGACAAATAGTGAAGCATCATTTATTACAAGCCAGGTGTCGAATATAAATAAGTCTTACATAACAAATGTCTCGATGGACAATATTAAGTTCATCACAAGTAAATAAACTAGCAGCAGAATATTATTCTTGAGGGCTCCATCACAGGTGTTGCCCGGGGGTCTCCATGAACCTAGAAACCTTCTTCGGGTCCAAAGTCTTGGTCGTTATACACCACCTCATTATCTTGACCTGAGCAGCAATATAAACCAACAAAATATGCAAGGTTGAGTACCGATGGTACTCAGCAAGTGTGGGAAAGTTATGTCATGCATGGCTAGAACAAGGGGAGGTTGAACTCATGGTTAAAGCACTACGCAATTAATACCTATCACCTTAGCTTATTAAGCACCTACATCACTACACAGGTGAAATGGTCCCAATCTCCCATCCCATCATCCTAATCAAATAACCATAACATCATTTCCAATGTTAAGCTCCCCGCTTAACATTCACAACTTCCAAAACCATCGATCCTCTAATCATGAATAAGTCCAAGCCGCTCTTGACCGTGAGCACGGCTGTCATGACAGTTTTGACTCTGCAGAGTTTGTACCACTGTACCCACATGTAGTGATTTCATCCCCCGTTGCCGGGTGGACTAAAAGAACCTCCATTATGCCAGTGGCTACGAACCACATTCACACTTCCCAGGTGTGTAGCCAGGAGATCACTACGAAGCCTTTACAAAGGGATTCCCGACGAGCGTGGGCCCACTGAGGTTTCACCCCTAACAGCATACAAGAGGCTCCAACCGCGCTGCAGTGGCCCCCTCTTGAGCCTTGCGGTTCATATGGTAGTCCAGCTGACACCTACTCCCCGCACCATCCAACACACCCATACTACGCCGGGGATACACCTAATTAATTGGCCAAGCTGCCACATCTCAGCATGTGGTTGGCACGGTAAAGCCAGGTTACATGCTCCATGAACCGGTCCTTAGGATCCAGGCAAGTACTAAACACAAACCCGAGTCTCGTGCACCCAGCACCAACCAAAACATCCAACTTGCCTTGATCCCTACCTCTACATAACTCACAATATCTCATTCAAGAGTATGGTAAAATAAACTGATGATCTCATATCCCAAATATCCCATGCTAAGCATGGCTAAGCATATGCATAATAATAAATGACATGATAAATTAATCCCAACCCAAGCTACAAGGAAACAAGGTGATGCAATTCTAGGGAAACTTCCTAGCATGGGTTTCATATTTAACTTGACAATGCAAATAATTCTATCTACACATCCTAGCATAGGATCAAAGTGGTCAAGGACACTTGCCTCCTTCCTGCTGCTCTTGAAATGGGTAGTCCTGGTCTTGGAAAGGAATAACTTGCTCTTGAGCAGGTTCTACATCATACCATCACACATAGCAAAAGAAAAAGAACAATCCATAAGACATAGTTCACACTTCCACTTCATACAAACCACACATTCATATTTATGAAAGTCATTCACCATTATATGTGTTGTGGTTACTTTATGTGTGTTGATTTGTGGCTTGCATGCACTTTTAATCATGTGTATATGATTCCTACTTTTGTGTTCACATTTATACTTACCTACTATATATATATGAGTTTCCAATTTAAATAAATTCCTTGTATTCAACTACTACACCTTTTTACTACCAAGTATGTATGAAAGGTATTTTTCTTCTCCATATGTGCCTTCAGAATTTCTACCAACCCTAAACTGAATTCTTTGGATTTTAGAAACTCCATTTATCATTTACTAGTTGCTATATTTTCAGATTTATTTTCCTATGCATAAATGTGTACTTTATTATGACAATAGTAAGACACATCATCTAAACAGAATAGGTTCTGGTCCTAAATAATTTAATAACATATTTTGACCTTTGCCTCTGATGTAAACTATTTCACAATTATTTTTCCTATTTTCTAAAACTATTCATTACTTAAAAATGTGTCCCTAAATGTGAATAATGAATTAAACAGATTCAATTCAGCCCAAAATATGTTTTTATCTCACTCCAAAGTTTCCTAAATTCTAAGAAAGTCTTTAATTAAATTTTGACAATATGTTTGTCCCACTTTTTAATTTTTAAACACTCGCCACATATTCGATTTCCTAAATTAAATACTAAATAGGGCTAAAAAGGTAAACTCACCCCACTACAGGGTCTATAATATTATTTTCAGAATTTCCAGGGGTATAGCTACACTTATCAGAGGGGTTTTTCTTAATTTTTATTAAGTCCAGGGGCTAAAACTGATTTTTAAATGAATTTACATGATTTTCTGAAGTTCCAGGGCTAGATTAGAAGTTTCCGGGGCTAGCTCTTATTTCCCGAGAACTCCAGGGTGTAGCACGTAAGATTTCCAGTCTTTATAACGCGGGGCTGACGTGGACCGTCCGATTTTAAACCGACGGCTGAGATTATAACGTCGAACCGGTACGCGGGGATTTAAACCCTACTGTGTGATTTAAAATAAACGGCGCACAAGCGGCCACGTCGCTCTGATCGAACGCGGGCGGCGCTGCCGGCGGCGCACGGCGGCGGGAAGCGGCGATCTCGCCGGAGACTTTCGGATTTTTGAGAATTCTTCCTAGAACTGTGATTTTATGGTATAGATCGGTGGAGGGGAGGTCGGGGATCTCACCTCGGGGGTTTTCTTGAGCTCGGAGGTCCTGGAAGGTGATCGGCGACGAGGTCCGAGGTGAATTCACGGCGAGGCTCGTCGGCGCTGTGTTTACACCGCAAGTCACCGAGTTTTCTGCACCTGCAAGGTTCCCCAGAGGCGGTGGATCAAGACCAGCGAGTTAGATCGGAATTTCCGGGCTTAGATCGGCCAGAATTCGCCGGAGAAGTCTCGGTTCTCACCGGAGGAAAATCGGCGGATCGCGTGGGAAAAACAGAACGAGGCCGGGGTTTTTATAGACGGGGGAGGGCGGCTGGGTGGTTTAGATCGAGTTTGCGTCGCCCCCGAACGGAATTCGGCTGGAATACGCGAGAATTCCCGATCGGTTTCGATTCGGGTGAGAGAGTCCGGCGCTGGCGCGAGGTAGACGATGAACTGGTGGGCCCCGCCTGTCAGTGGGAGGAAGCGGCGCGGGCGGCTGCGGGCTGGCGCGGCGCTGGATGGGCCAGCTGGTGGGTTTCGGCCCACTGGCCGGTTTTTTTTGTTTTCCTTTTTCTTTTTTCTATTTCTTTTCTGTTTTGAGTTTAATTTGAATTCCAGTTTGAATTTGAATTTTTGCAAAACATGCAACACGTCCAAAAACTTTTAAATTGCCCTCTTAACAAAATTTAGGGTCTTAACAATATTTTTAGGGTGTTACAGCTCTACCCCCCTTAAAAGAAATCTCGTCCTCGAGATTGGTGTTTCTAAGAAAACAATTCCGGAAATTGTGCCTTGAGCTCATCTTCCCGCTCCCAGGTGGCTTCCTCTTCTGAGTGATGCTTCCACTGCACTTTGCACATCCAGATTCTTTTATTTCTGGTGAGGCGTTCCATTGTCTCCAAAATCTTGTATGGTTCCTCGGCATAAGACAAATCTTCAGCTACATCCACTTCATTCATGGGTAACACCTCTTCAGGCGTTCTCAGGCATTTCTTGAGTTGTGACACATGGAACACATCGTGCACATCCGATAGACGAGCCGGTAACTCTAGTTGATACGCCACTTCGCCTTTCCTTTCCAGAACTTGAAAGGGTCCGATGTATCGAGATGACAACTTCCCTTTCACCTTGAACCGACGAAGTCCTCTTATAGGGGACACCTTGAGATAGACATAGTCCCCCACGTCGAAAACGAGCTCTCTTCTTCGTACATCGGCATAGCCCTTTTGGCGTGTCTGTGCTATCCTCAAGTTATTGCGAATTTCCCTCACCTCCGCCTCGGCTTCTTGTAGTACTTCTGGACCAAACACTTTACTTTCCCCTGTTTGGTTCCAAAATAGGGGGGTTCTGCACTTCCTCCCGTACAAAACTTCAAACGGTGACATCTTCATACTAGCTTGATAGCTGTTGTTATAGGAAAACTCCGCATACGGCAAGTTCTTATCCCAACTCCTATTGTTTTTGAGTGCACATGCCCTCAACATATCTTCAAGGATCTGATTGGTTCTCTCCGTCTGCCCGTCGGTTTGGGGATGATAGGCAGAACTAAAGTTCAGATGGGTTCCCATGGTTTCGTGTAACTTTTGCCAGAACCTTGAGGTGAACTGTGTCCCTCGATCCGACACAATCTTCTTTGGCACTCCATGGTAACACACGATCCTTGACATGTACAGCTCTGCCAATTTGGATCCGCTGTAGCTTTCTTTCACGGGGATGAAATGAACTACCTTGGTTAGCCTATCAATGATGACCCATATCGAATCATATCCTGATTGGGTTCTAGGCAATCCCACGATGAAATCCATGCTGATTTCTTCCCATTTCCATTCAGGCACTTTGAGTGGTTGCAATAATACCGCGGGTCGTTGATGTTCTGCTTTCACCAACTGACATGTGTCGCATAGGGCAACATGTTCCGCTACATCTCGCTTCATGCCATACCACCAATACCTGCTCTTGACATCCTGGTACATCTTCATACTCCCAGGATGAATGGAATAGTCAGAATCGTGAGCCTCCTTCAAAATTAATTCATGGATCTCCTTTACTTCAGGCACACAGATCCTTTTCCCGTGCCACACCATACCTTGTTCATCCTCTCTGAAACCAGGAGCTTTATTTTCCTTGATGAGTTGCCTGATTTCTTGTATCTTCTCGTCATTCTTTTGACCTTCGCGTATGTCTCGCTCTAGTGTGGAGTCCACTTCCATGGCCATGGCTTCACCACTATTTACTAGACATAGATTGAGCCTTATAACCTCGTCCTTCAATTCTGCAGGCATGTCCTTCAAGCTCAACTTATTGACCTGCACTTTCCGACTCAAAGCATCGGCCACGACGTTTGCTTTCCCGGGATGATAGTTGATGCCCACATCAAAGTCATTGATTAGCTCTGACCATCTCCTTTGTCTGAGGTTGAGATCTGGTTGTGTGAAAATGTACTTCAAACTCTTATGATCCGTATATATCTCGGTCCTCTTCCCCATCAAATAGTGCTGCCAAATTTTCAACGCGTGTACCACTGCGGCTAGTTCTAAGTCATGTGTAGGATAGTTTTTCTCGTGCTTCCGAAGCTGCCGGGATGCATATGCCACGACATGCCCTTCTTGCATGAGAACACATCCCAACCCGTTTCCAGAGGCATCGCAGTACACTGTGAAATTCTTCTGCATATCGGGCATAACCAACACTGGTGCTGTTGTCAATCTCTTCTTTAGCTCCAGAAAACTCGTCTCGCACTGTGGCGTCCAGGTGAATGTGATTCCCTACTCCAACAGTTTGGTGAGAGGTCTCGACATCTTGGAGAATCCTTCAATAAACCGTCGATAGTATCCAGCCAATCCCAAGAAGCTTCGAACTTCCCCGACATTTTCAGGGGTCTTCCACTTCTGGATATCCTCGATTTTGGCGGGATCTACGGAGATTCCTCCCTCCGAGATTATATGTCCTAAGAAGGGAACTCTCTTCAGCCAAAACTCACACTTGCTCAACTTGGCATATAGTTGGTGTTCTCTTAGCCTCTGCAACACCAACCTTAGATGTTTCTCATGTTTGTCTTCATCTTTGGAGAAGACGAGAATGTCATCTATGAAAACCGCTACAAATTTGTCCAGATATTCCATGAATACCTTGTTCATGAGATACATGAAGTATGTCGGGGCATTAGTTAGCCCGAAAGGCATGACAGTGTATTCATACAATCCGTACCGAGATACGAAAGCTGTCTTGGGAATATCAGATTGCCTTATCTTGAGTTGGTGGTATCCCGACCTGAGATCAATTTTCGAGAACACACAAGCTCCCCTCAACTGATCAAACAAGTCTTCAATGCGGGGTAATGGGTACTTGTTCTTGATGGTTACCTCATTCAAGGCACGGTAATCCACACATAATCTTTGGGTTCCGTCCTTCTTGGGCACAAATATCACCAGAGCTCCCCATGGTGAGGAACTAGGGCGAATATACCCCTTCTCCGTCAATTCTCTCAAATGATCCTTGAGTTCTTCTAGCTGCTTGGAGTCCATCCGATAAGGTCTCTTGTATATCGGGGCTGTTCCAGGCACTAGCTCAATTGCGAACTCCACTTCACGATCGGGAGGCATACCTGGCAACTCCTCCGGAATAAACATCTGGATATTCCCGGATAATCCTGATCTCCTCCATAGTGACGTGGTTCACCCGTCCTCGCATCACATTCTGCTGTTGTGGCTGTGCGGGCTTCTTCTTTGGGCATTTATGGGCGTAGTGCCCCACTTCACCGCAGCTAAAACATTGCACCCCAACCTTAGGTGCCTGGCCTTTGTTGTCTTGGGGTTGGTTTGGGGGTCCTTGCACTGCTGGTCGAGGTGGATATGCAGGGCGAGGCTGCTGTACGAACTGACATTGTGGCTGTATTGGTGCTGCCGGAGGCCTGTAGTTCGGGTTGTACCCTCTTGGTGCTGAGTAGGGTACCGCAGCACGGTTCGTCTGCCCTGCAGGTTGCTGCATCAGACGTGGGCGGGTGTTGCTCCCTGAGGCTTGATGTGACCACCCGGCCTTCCTCTTATTCTCATTTTCCAAGGCCTTCAGCTTCCTTTCTACCACAAACGCTTTGTCCACCATCTTTTGGAAGCTTTCATACTCATTTGAGGACATTGCACACTGCATTTCTGCGGTAAGTCCTTCCACGAAACAATCTTGTTTCTGCTCATCAGTCTCTATGTCCTGTGGGGCATAACGGGATAGTTGAGTAAATTTAGTGAGGTATTCCCTCACCGTCATGTTTCCCTGCTGCAGTCCCAAAAACTCCTTCCTCTTGTTTTTGAGTTCACCTCTTGGGATGTAATGGTTGCGGAAGCTACGCTTGAACTCTTCCCAAGTGATGTTCTCAGGGTCATGATGGGCGGCCACGTAGGCGGTCCACCAATCAGCAGCAGGTCCATGCAATTGATGAGAGGCAAACAGCACCCTCTCATACCCTTGGCACTGTATGATCCTCATCTTACTTTCAATGGTCTTCAGCCAATCATCTGCCTCCAGAGGTTCAGCAGCACTTGCAAATTTTGGAGGCTTAGTTCCTAGAAACTCACTCAACCTTGGTTGGCTTGGTGCAGCTTGTGGAGGTGGAACTTGATGCAAGTTGGCCACCACTTGAGTCAAGTTCTGGATGAGCTGATTTTGATTCTCCAGCATTTGGTATAGGGGATCAACTCCTTCACGGCGACCACCCCGGTCCTGGCCTCCAGAAAGATGAGGGTTGCATGCCTCATCGTTGTTGTTGGCGGGGTTGGCAGCACGTCCTTTTCCTCTTCCGGCCATCTGGCAGAATCAACCAATGTTAATTTGAAAGCATTTAGTATCATCTTACTACTTTCATTTGTTTGTACTTTGAAGTGTTGAGGCTTTGTTATACTTTTCTGAGGGTTCATTTCTCATACAAAAATAAATGCAATATTATTTCATGTGGGTTCTCACACCAAAGCAAAACAATCTAAAGACGAGGTTGTGGACAATTGCTCACACGTCACACACCAAGCATTATCATACCATTAACTTAACTTAACGACTCGACTATTCGACATCTTGCTAACTAAGGGAAGGACTCTACACTACTCGTTTTCTTGAGCTGGCTCCTCGGGATCTTCCTCATCTTTCGGCTTCCTTCTGACTCTACTTTGGGTGGGGAGGCTGCTGGTGGAGAAGTGCAACGACGCCTTATCGCCCGACGATCTGGGGAGTCAGGAGTCCATGTATCATTCACGGTGACACACAGTTCATTCCCATCTCCTCTTTCTCTCGCCCTTAAGCAGGCTTGCAGCAACGCCTCCGTTTCCTTCAGGGTGTCCCGGACATCCTGAAGCTCTTGTTGACACTCCTGCAGTCGAGTGCTGAGCATAGCAGCATCCTCCAAGCACAAGTCCATGTGCTCATGGGAAGTCCCTTGCTGCACCAGCGAGTACTTGTACTCCGTGGTACCACTCTCAAGCTGGAGGACATACATGTACTCAGTCCTGTCCAGGTGGCGATGATAGATGTGACTCTGGCAGGTGATGGCCTCCCAGGTGACATCCTTCTCCGCATCGACCTGTGTCGCTCTACAAGCTGGAGAGCGGTGGATCTTCAGCAGCCGATTATTGTGTATAATCCTCATCTCTGAACTCCATTCTTCCCTCTTCTCACGGATGGTCCTGGTGGAGTTATAGTGGATGATCAACTTGCCTGTATTGCCGGCGGCTTCAAGCATACGTCGAAGACGGCGCAACAAGCCTCCTACTGCCAATCCGTAGGAAAGGTACGTCACCGGACGGCTCTCCTCTCTTTGAGCAAGGGCAACTACGGGAACTCTCCCTCCTATGGACTTGCGAGCGGTGCGAATCATGCGAACCATCTAAAACAGAAAGCATTTAAACTTAGGTTAGATAAACTTTTAAACCCAAAATCCTATTTTGAATGAAAGTTGGGGTAAGATGAAGAAAGTGACTTCATTAAATAACACTTTTCAACACACACCTTGTAAAATAGTTTTTAAGAAAATAGGGCCCTTAAATACGTCCATTTCTACCTAGGTCCACGTTCCTACGGGCAACCTTGGCTCTGATACCACTTCTGTCACACCCGGTTTTTCCGAAGAACAACCAAGTGAATATAACATGTATGCCAGGATCATTTTCTCATACATGTGATGACAAATAGTGAAGCATCATTTATTACAAGCCAGGTGTCGAATATAAATAAGTCTTACATAGCAAATGTCTCGATGGATAATATTAAGTTCATCACAAGTAAATAAACTAGCAGCGGAATATTATTCTTGAGGGCTCCATTACAGGTGTTGCCCGGGGGTCTCCATGAACCTAGAAACCTTCTTCGGGTCCAAAGTCTTGGTCGTTATACACCACCTCATTATCTTGACCTGAGCAGCAATATAAACCAATAAAATATGAAAGGTTGAGTACCGATGGTACTTAGCAAGTGTGGGAAAGTTATGTCATGCATGGCTAGAACAAGGGGAGGTTGAACTCATGGTTAAAGCACTACGCAATTAATACCTATCACCTTAGCTTATTAAGCACCTACATTACTACACAGGTGAAATGGTCCCAATCTCCCATCCCATCATCCTAATCAAATAACCATAACATCATTTCCAATGTTAAGCTCCCCGCTTAACATCCACAACTTCCAAAACCATCGATCCTCTAATCATGAATAAGTCCAAGCCGCTCTTGACCGTGAGCACGGCTGTCATGACAGTTTTGACTCTGCAGAGTTTGTACCATTGTACCCACATGTAGTGATTTCATCCCCCGTTGCCGGGTGGACTAAAAGAACCTCCATTATGCCAGTGGCTACGAACCACATTCACACTTCCCAGGTGTGTAGCCAGGAGATCACTACGAAGCCTTTACAAAGGGATTCCCGACGAGCGTGGGCCCACTGAGGTTTCACCCCTAACAGCATACAAGAGGCTCCAACCCCGCTGCAGTGGCCCCCTCTTGAGCCTTGCGGTTCATATGGTAGTCCAGCTGACACCTACTCCCCGCACCATCCAACACACCCATACTACGCCGGGGATACACCTAATTAATTGGCCAAGCTGCCCCATCTCAGCATGTGGTTGGCACGGTAAAGCCAGGTTACATGCTCCATGAACCGGTCCTTAGGATCCAGGCAAGTACTAAACACAAACCCGAGTCTCGTGCACCCAGCACCAACCAAAACATCCAACTTGCCTTGATCCCTACCTCTACATAACTCACAATATCTCATTCAAGAGTATGGTAAAATAAACTGATGATCTCATATCCCAAATATCCCATTCTAAGCATGGCTAAGCATATGCATAATAATAAATGACATGATAAAATAAATCCCAACCCAAGCTACAAGGAAACAAGGTGATGCAATTCTAGGGAAACTTCCTAGCATGGGTTTCATATTTAACTTGACAATGCAAATAATTCTATCTACACATCCTAGCATAGGATCAAAGTGGTCAAGGACACTTGCCTCCTTCCTGCTGCTCTTGAAATGGGTAGTCCTGGTCTTGGAAAGGAATAACTTGCTCTTGAGCAGGTTCTACATCATACCATCACACATAGCAAAAGAAAAACAACAATCCATAAGACACAGTTCACACTTCCACTTCATACAAACCACACATTCATATTTATGAAAGTCATTCACCATTATATGTGTTGTGGTTACTTTATGTGTGTTGATTTGTGGCTTGCATGCACTTTTAATCATGTGTATATGATTCCTACTTTTGTGTTCACATTTATACTTACCTACTATATATATATGAGTTTCCAATTTAAATAAATTCCTTATATTCAACTACTACACCTTTTTACTACCAAGTATGTATGAAAGGTATTTTTCTTCTCCATATGTGCCTTCGGAATTTCTACCAACCCTAAACTGAATTCTTTGGATTTTGTAAACTCCATTTATCATTTACTAGTTGCTATATTTTCAGATTTATTTTCCTATGCATAAATGTGTACTTTATTATGAAAATAGTAAGACACATCATCTAAACAGAATAGGTTCTGGTCCTAAATAATTTAATAACATATTTTGACCTTTGCCTCTCATGTAAACTATTTCACAATTATTTCCCCTATTTTCTAAAACTATTCATTACTTAAAAATGTGTCCCTAAATGTGAATAATAAATTAAACAGATTCAATTCAGCCCAAAATATGTTTTTATCTCACTCCAAAGTTTCCTAAATTCTGAGAAAGTCTTTAATTAAATTTTGACAATATGCTTGTCCCACTTTTTAATTTTTAAACACTAGCCACATATTCAATTTCCTAAATTAAATACTAAACAGGGCTACAAAGGTAAACTCACCCCACTACAGGGTCTATAATATTATTTTCAGAATTTCCAGGGGTATAGCTACACTTATCAGAGGGGTTTTTCCTAATTTTTATTAAGTCTAGGGGCTAAAACTGATTTTTAAATGAATTTACATGATTTTCTGAAGTTCCAGGGGCTAGATCAGAAGTTTCCGGGGCTAGCTCTTATTTCCCGAGAACCCCAGGGGGTAGCACGTAAGATTTCCAGTCTTTATAATGCGGAGCTGACGTGGACCTTCCAATTTTAAACCGACGGCTGAGATTATAACGTCGAACCGGTACGCGGGGATTTAAACCCTACCGTGCGATTTAAAATAAACGGCGCACAAGAGGCCACGTCGCTCTGATCGAATGCGGGCGGCGCTGCCGGCGGCGCACGGCGGCGGGAAGCGGCGATCTCGCCGGAGACTTTCGGATTTTCGAGAATTCTTCCTAGAACTGTGATTTTATGGTATAGATCAGGTGAGGGGAGGTCGGGGATCTCACCTCGGGGGTTTTCTTGAGCTCGGAGGTCCTGGAAGGTGATCGGCGACGAGGTCCGAGGTGAATTCACAGCGAGGCTCGTCGGCGCTGTGTTTACACCGCAAGTCACCGAGTTTTCTGCACCTGCATGGTTCCCCGGAGGCGGTGGATCAAGACCAGCGAGTTAGATCGGAATTTCCGGGCTTAGATCGGCCAGAATTCGCCGGAGAAGTCTCAGTTCTCACCGGAGGAAAATCGGCGGATCGCGTGGGAAAAACAGAACGAGGCCGGGGTTTTTATAGACGGGGGAGGGCGGCTGGGTGGTTTAGATCGAGTTTGCGTCACCCCCGAACGGAATTCGGCTGGAATACGCGAGAATTCCCGATCGGTTTCGATTCGGGTGAGAGAGTCCGGCGCTGGCGTGAGGTAGACGATGAACTGGTGGGCCCCGCCTGTCAGTGGGAGGAAGCGGCGCGCGCGGCTGCGGGCTGGCGCGGCGCTGGTTGGGCCGGCTGGTGGGTTTCGGCCCACTGGCCGGTTTTTTCTGTTTTCCTTTTTCTTTTTTATATTTCTTTTCTGTTTTGAGTTTAATTTGAATTCCAGTTTGAATTTGAATTTTGCAAAACATGCAACACGTCCAAAAACTTTTAAATTCCCCTCTTAACATAATTTAGGGTCTTAACAATATTTTTGGGGTGTTACATAAAACCATGTCCTTAAGCTTCTTACTGTCAAATGACATAGGCTTGGCTTGGTTGGTTAGAATAAGGCTGATGCTGCATATAATCTCTTGCAAATTTCATAAGATCAAAATTTGTGCTTTAAATGTTAAATAAAATGCAGCAACAAGTGTCATGCTTTCAGGTCTTAAAATAGTTAAGTTTGTGAGATCATGACTTGCTTAAATTGAAAATTACACTTGATCTCTAGCATGGCTTACACTACTTTATGCATCTCATTGATATGTTAGTGTAAGTTACTTGATAGTATGATTTGGATGAGCTTAATTTTATATGTATATGTTATAATGTGCTCATAACAAATTAAAATTTCTCTTTTGTACCTTGCTGAATACATTGTCAAAGGGGGAGAAATTGATCACACATTGTACACATTCACAAGTGTTTTGGCACGATTCTTCTCAGGGGGGGGAATTTTTGGTATTATTATTTTTCTTCTCATTTTATTTATGATTACAAAGGGGGAGAAATTGTTTTCAAAACTTTTTATGTGAATAAGCCAATGTTCGGATTTTAAGTGGTGTTGCCAATGCATTCATCAAGGGGGAGATTGTGAGACCTATGTGTGCTGAATACATTGACTTTGACGATAAAAGTGTTGAATACTACCAAAACACCTTTTTAACAAGGTCCGACTCTAGGTCCGAGCTCCTGCAAGGTCCGACGATAGGTCCGACTTGTTTTGGGTAGCTCCGCCAAGGTCCACGTAAGGTCCGACTTGCTTTGTCTAGGTCTGACTTATTTTGGCTAGGTCCGACTTGTTTTTGCTAGCTCCGGTGCTAGGTCCGACTAGCTTTGGTAAGTTCCTTGCTAGGTTCGACTAAGCTTTAGTAAGCTCCGACGCTGGGTCCGACTAGCTTTGCTAAGCTCCGGTTCAAGGTCCGGTTAGCTTTGATAAGGTTCGGAGCTTGATTGCAATGGTTGTTCTTTTAACTTGCAATGTTTCGAACTTGCTTTACTCTTAAGCAAAGTTTGCTTAGTATTATTTTACTATGTTTTTGGTGTGTTTTGGTGGTTATGGCTGATATCATTTTGCTATGGTTTATAACATGCTTATGTGAGGTGCTCATGTAAGATGTTGTAGTTTCGGAACTAACGAGAGTCAAGTCGAGGACTTGTGCTCAGAAGTATTGGTTGTTTATTCATGTGCAGGTGTTGCTTGAGTTCAATACATGGCTGGTGACGGGATCCATTGAACTAGTCTTAGGGAGAAGATGAGGTTCAACAATCAAGTTCGGGAGGAATTGTGGTTGAGTTGATCGGGAGGTCGCGCAGCATGTTTGGATTAAGAACAATGCATATGAAGGTATCGTGGACGTTGTTGGAAGGTGTTTGCACGTGTGCAAAGAGTGCATGGACGTGGCAACATGGTTCCGAGGTATGGTGAAGAGATATGGAAGTGGAGATATGGTTGAAAAGGTTCAACCAGCTGGATTTTGCGCTCAGGCTGCGGCTGAGGCGGTTATGGTTTGTTTATGGAAAGTTTCGAGTTGGTTATAACAGGATTTCGTGTTAGGCATGAAGTAGAGTTGTTTTAGAAATGTTTGGGACGTTTCTAAGGTGTTTGGAAGTCTTAAGATTGCTTCTATCTGCGTATAGAAGAGTCTTGACCAGTATTGGAAAGTTACAGTTTGAATCCAAGTAGGAGTAGGAGTCCTAGATTGAATTGGATTGGCCATAGAGCTGGTTATATAAGCAAGGGAGGCCAAGGCTTGTGGGGAGCACGACTTTGGGGCTGTTCCTCTTGTGTTTTAATAAATAAAATTCGTATTCTAAAGAAACTTTTGTGCCTTGTTTGTCCGACTTGTTTCAGACAAGTTTTTCTCGTCGAGTTTCTGTTCAGCACTACCTTGTTTCGGTGGTTTTATCATAACTCGAGTTTTGCAGATCCAATTGATGTGATTCTTTTTGGGTTGTCTTCAAAACTTGATTATCTATCATCTGTGAAAGTTTCAGGGTCATTGAATTTGTGTTTCTGATCTACACGAGTTTCTTTGCAGTATTCCAGAACTGTTTTTCTCGCGTAGGACAGATTGACCTTTGTTCGATCTTTCGATCGTAACTTGAGTTTCTCTCAACGGATTTTCATGATTCTTGTTGTGACGTCTTCGTGACTTGATTATCTACAATATATACTAGTTTTATCACATTTGAACACGTTTAGATTAGTCGCACACATGGTTTCTTTAACAGATCGGTTTTCTGCTGAGGGGTGTTTTGTTGCTTCCGCTGAAAAGTTTTTATCTACCATTCACCCCCCGCTGGTAGCTTTACACGTGTACTTCTATTCCTACAGGAATAAAGTGATCCGATGGTGCAAGGTACAATGGAGCCATCATACCGAAGCTGAAGCCACATGGGGGCATGAAGAAGACATCAAGGCAGAATTCCCTCATCTATTCTCCACTAGCGAATCTCGAGGGCGAGATTCAATTTAAGGGCGGTACATTTGTGACACGCTCATTTTTGGTTTCAGCATGAATTCATATTTTATATAGAGAAACATTTTTAAAGAAGTGGAAACAGAGAAAATATAAAAAAGATAGCCAAAAAGAGCCAAATCCAATCCACAGAGAGCGCCGAAGACAACTCCCGCGGCTTGCTGGCCACGTGGCGTGTTCGGAGCTCATCTCCGCAAATGGGGAGAGGTCCACCGATAAACTGGCTATGTGGCAGGCTCGGGGCTCATCCCCGGGAAGGGGGAGAGGTCTGGCCCCGTGGGACACGTGTTGCCCCTGGAGCTAGCCTCTGCGGAGGAGCGAGGCCAGTCCCGCAGAACACATTTCGTCTGCGGAGCTAGTCCCTGCGGAGAAGAAAAGGTCCAGCCGTGTGGGACACGTGCGAGAGGTCCAGTCCTACTGAACACGTGTCACCTCCGGAGCTCACCTCCGGGAGGACCGACACTATCGGACACGTGTCACCTCCGGAGCTCATCTCCAGGAGGTCCGTCACTGTTGGACACATGTCGACCTCGGAGCTCGTCTCTGAGGAGAAAAGAACTCTGGCGCTACTGGACACGTGGCATTCTCGGAGCCCACCTCCGAAGAGAGGGGAGGTTCGGCACTGACACATGGCACATTCGGAGCTCACCTCCGAAGAGAGGGGAGGTTCGGCACTGACATGTGGCGTACGCGGAACTCGCCTCTGTTGAGAGGGGAGGTCCCGACCCACCAGACACGTGGCGTACGCGAAACTCGCCTCTGTTGAGAGGGGAGGTCCCGGCCCACCAGACACGTGGGGTACGCGGAGCTCGCCTCTGGAGAGAGGGAGGTTCCGCCCGCTAGGACACGTGGCGCACGCGGAGCTCACCTCTGAGTAAGAGGGAGGTCTCGCCCGCCTGACACGCGGCACAACCAGAGCTCGCCTCTGTGGAAAAGGGAAGCCCAGGTCCTGCAGGACACGTGGGGCCTCTGGAGCTCATCACCGCTATGATGCCCTCGATTCTGTAGAACACAGAGCAGAGAACTGATGCGTATGTGTGCCCAAGATGTTCATCACACATACACATATCATTCACAAACTGAATTTCAGAATAATACCACGAATAACAGGGTTTATTACAATGTCTCATGAGTCTTGGACTCATTCTAACAGCGGAAGTCTTATCTTAGCAGCGGAAGTCTAAATCTAGCAGCGGAAGTCTTCTAAACTAATGCGGAAGCAACTAAGCAGCATAAGCGGCTCCATCTCTACTCCACAGGCAAGGTTGAGGACAGATTACACGCCTAATCCTCCACGTGGTCTTCTTAGTACTCCTCTTCTGTTGCTGATGATGAAGTAATAATGCAAGTTTGAGTACATGATGTACTCAGCAAGTGTGGGAAAATATGATATGTAGCTCACAGCAAGGAAGGTATAAAAAGGCTCATTGCAGAAAGCAAAGTTTATTTCTCAAAACACGATAAAAAAACAGCAACTCAGCTTTAAGTGAATGTAATCCTAACATTAACATACCTCCATTATGATTCATCCTTTTCCATGTTTCAACCAAACATCAACTTTGCTCATGAATACAATCTCGTATTCACTACCATCTCATGAATACCATCTCGTATTCACTACCATTCATCTCATAATCAATTCCGTCTCATTCCGAGACCCAAATCTCATTGCCATGACTCAACAGTCATGCAACCAATCTCATTACCCGGACTCAACAGTCCCAAAAACCAAACCATAAACAATCCAAAAACATCCCATCTAATCATGTGAGTTGTCCAGGCGCTCGTGACCGTAAGCTCGGCCATCATGATAGTTTTAGACTCTGCAGAGTCTGTACCACTTTACCCACAAGTTTGTGATTTCGTCACCCGTCGGCGACTGCAGAACCTCCATTATACCAGTACACAACGGTCGGTGTATGGCAAAGAGATCACAAAATAGCCTTTACAAAGGGGCTACTAGATGTATGGACTCACTAAGGTTTCACCGGCAGGCTAGAATCTCCAATTCTCCCACCCACGGGCCCCCTCTTGTGCCATGCAGTTCCCAGGGCAGTCCTCACTCGACTCCCATTCCTTACACCTTCCATGGTCCATAACAATCTAGTAACTTACCTAATTACTCAGCTAAGCCGCACCCATACTTGGCCTTGTGGTGGCACTGTTATCCTGGCATTGCTAGCATGAACCGGTCCTTAGATCTACGGCAAGTAACCACCATCTCATTCTACCTCATTCACAACCAAGGCTTGCCTGGATCTCCCTCCGATTCACGTTCATTAACAATATCCATTTCTCATTATGCATGCGAGTGCAGTTAGCTAGACACATCTATCTCGCTTCCCGTATCCCATGGACTCAGTGAAGCACAAAAGCAAAAAATCGTACCCGACTCATTAACTTTCCTAGTGACAAGGGTGGCTAACAAAACTAATAAACTCCTATGAAAGGGTTTCCCATCATGTTGACTCAAGCACACACACCTTTTCGCAAACAAAACAGTTTTCCAAAAACATGGGATCAATATGGTCAAGGAGCACTTGCCTTGTTCTTGCGGTTCTTGTTGCTCAAATTCTTGCTGTTGTATTCTGTCGTAGGTAGATCACTCAGCTTGTCCTTCTATACGCGATCATGCACATACAAGATTCATAGCAATCAATCATCATGCACAAACTCTACTTTAAGATGCAATGATGCATATGCATGTTAATCCTATGATGCATTTTAGTTTGTACGTGTTTTTGCATGGCTTGCATGGGTTTTACGATGAACAGAGGTGTTCGGATCAAATGTGGACGTGGTGATGATCTTGACTCAAGATCTAGATCAGACCGATCAACACGTGATCTGTCCACGAAAAAGCTTCTGTTCAAAAGGATCGAAGAACAGATGCAAAGAAAACGCGATGATGTCGTAAGGTGGTATTGGAGACCTACCTTAAGTTATTTGGGTCCTTCCTACTAGCAATGGCAGCAAAACAGATCGTCGGCTCTCCTTCGGAGATGGCAATCGTCTCTGGCTTGTCGGCGGTCTCTCTGATGGTCAAACTCCGGCGAAGGGGTTTGGCTCAGCGAGTTTGGGGCTAGGGCTTCTAAGTTGTCGGCTTAGAAAGATGTTACGACCAAGGGGTCGTTTCGGGTTCTATTTATAATCGGGAAGAGGAGAGTCCTAATCTGATCGGAATTTGAATAAGAGTCCTATTCAAATTTTTTTTTGATCTTAACAACTTATCTTTAGTTGATTTGGTGCGGTAGCAACGTAGAAGAGTTCGTGTCGGGCACTCGTGCATGGAAGAAAAACCGCTTCAGAATCGTGTCCTTACGCGGTGATGAGCTCCGGAGGCTCCACGTGTCCTGTGGGGACCTGGGCTCCCTTTTCCGCAAAGACAAGCTCTAGTTGTGCCGGTGTCAGGCGGGCGAGACCTCCCTCTCCTTCATAGGTGAGCTCCGCATGCGCCACGCGTCCTGGCTGGCGAGACCTCCCTCTTTCCAGAGGCGAGCTCCGCGTGCACCACGTATCTGGTGGGTCGGGACCTCCCCTCTAAACAGAGGCAAGCTCCACGAACGCCACGTGTCAGTTCGGGACCTCCCCTCTCTTCGGCGGTAGCTCTGAATGTGCCACGTGTCTGTGCCGGACCTCCCCTCTCTTTGGAGGTGGGATCCGATAGTGCCACGTGTCCTAGCAGCGCCAGACTTCTTTTTTCTTCAGAGACAAGCTCCAAGGTTGACACGTGTCCAACAGTGACGGACCTCCCGGATATGAGCTCTGAGGTCGACACGTGCCCATCAGCGTCAGACCTAACAGAGGTGACATGTGTCCAGTAGGACCGGAGCTCTCGGAGGTGAGTTCCGAGAGCGACACGTGTCCCGCGCGGCTGGTTCTCTCTTTTCTGCAGTGACTAGCTCCAAAGCCGACACGTGTCCTGCGAGACTGGCCTCGCTTCTCCGCAGAGGCTAGCTCCGGGGGAAACACGTGTCCCACGGGGTCGAACCTCTCCCCCTTTGCGGGGATGAGCCCCGAGCCTGCCACGTAGCCAGTTTAGCGACGGACCTCTCCCCATTTGCGGAGATGTGCTCCGAACACGCCACGTGGTCAGCGAGCCGCGGGAGTTGTCTTCAGCACTCTCTGTAAACTGAAATTTGCTCTTTTTTGCTAACTTTTTGATTTTTTCTTTGTTCCAACTTATTTAAAAATGTTTTGTATATATAAAATATGGATATATGCAGAAATCAAAAATGAGGCTGTCACAAATCTACCCCACTTAAATTTAATCTCGCCCTCGAGATTCGCTAGTGGAGAATAGATGAGAGAATTCTGCCTTCTCGGCTGTTGGTTGGGCTGACTCGAACTCGATATGAGTACCATGCTCGTTTGTCAACTGCACGCTTCTCTCATCACATTGGATTACTCCATTGTGCTTGATTAACCAATCCATTCCGAGTATTATGTCAAGCCCTTGGGAATCCAAGACAATGAGGTTGGCAAGGAAGTCTACCCCCTTATTTTAAGGTTTACTTTCAGACATACTATATTAATCCTCATCTCTCCACCGGGAAAATTAACCAACATAGTATATTTCAAGTGTGATATGGGTAGATTATACTTGGCAACATACTTGGATGATATGAAGGAATGTGATGCTCCATAATCAAATAGAATGATGGCTGGGTTGGAGTTGGCAAGAAACATACCAATCACGACGTCCTCAGCCTGTTGTGCTTCCTCAGCAGAGACATGGTTCACGTTGCTGTGAGACCTATGTGTGCTGAATACATTGGCAATTAGGATAAAAATTAGCATTAATATTCAAAGTTTTGAATATTGCCAAAACATTCTTCTGTGGCAAGGTCCGACATGTTCTTTGTTAGGTCCACCAAGTGTTGGCAAGGTCCGACGCAAGGTCCGGAGAGCTCCTGCAAGGTCCGGAGAGCTTCTGTGAGGTCTGGAGCTTCTTTTTAGGGAGCTCCCGTGAAGTTCAACTCGTAGAACTGCGGCGTCTTGTTTTTGCTTTTAACTCATAATGTTTCAAACTTGCTTTATGGGAAGGTTTGCTTAGTATTAATTTGCTAAGTTTTTGGTGTGTTTTGGTGGTTATGGCTGTTATCATTTGATATGGTTTGTAACATGCTTATGTGACGTGCTCATGTAAGGTGTTGTGGTTTTCGAACTAACGTGAGTCAAGTCGAGGACTTGTGCTCGGAAGAATTGGTTGTTTATTCATGTGCAGGTGTTTCTTGAGTTCAATACATGGCTGGTGACGGGATCCTTGGACTAGTCTCAGGGAGGAGATGAGGTTCCAACACCATGTTCGGGAGGAGCTGTGGTTGAGTTGATCGGGAGGTCGCGCAGCATGTTTGGATCAAGGGCAGTGCATATGAAGGTTGCGTGTACGTCGTTGGAAGGTGTTTGCACGTGTGCAAGGAGTGCATGGATGTGGCAACATTGTTCCAAGGCGTGATGGAGAGAAGCGGACGTAAAGAATTGGTCGGAAAGGTCCAACCGGCTGGATTGCGTACTCAGGCTGAGGCTGAGTCGGATATGGCTCAAATATGGAAGATTTGAGTTGGTTATGATAGGATTTCATGCTAGGCATGAAGTTGAGTTGTTTTAGGAATGTTTAGGACGTTCCTAAGGTGTTTTGAAGTCTCACGATTGCTTCTATCTGCGAATAGGAGAGTCCCGAGCAGTTATGGTAAGTTAGGATACGAGTCCAATTAGGAGTAGGAGTCCTAGATTGGATTGTTTAGCCTGAGGGCTGGCAATAAAAGCAAGGGAGGCCAGAGCTCTCATGGGTAGAGAACTTTGGGCTGTTCCTCTTGTGTCTTTCTCGCTGAGTTTCTGGACAGACCTATGTTGCTTCGGTGTTTCGTTCATAACTCTAGTTTTACAGATCCGATTGACGTCATTCTTTTTGGGTTGTCTTTACAACTCAATTATCTATTATCTGTGAAATTTTCACGAGCTTCGGATCTGCAGTCTTTGAGATACATGAGTTTCTTTGCAGCGTTGCAGATCTGTTTTATATCGGGTAGAACAGATTGATCTTCGTTTAATGTTTTGAACGTATCTCAAGTTTTACTTCGTGTTTTCAAGTGATTCTTATTTCATTAGATCCGTGACTTGATTCTCTACCTCTCTACTTGATTTGTCACGGTTGAACACGTTTGAAAACACTTGCACACACGGTTTCTTTAACCGATTGATTTTTTGCTGAGGGGTTTTTGTTGTTTCCGCTGCGAAAAGTTTTAATCTACCATTCACCCCCCTCTGGTAGCTTTTCACATGCTCTTCGATCCTACAATTGGTATCAGAGCCAAGGTGCTCTAATATTTGTGATTTGCACGTGTTTTGACTAACCATCATCTCTGCATTTCAAGATTTCGGCTCAAGTGATGTGGACACCGGTAGTGATGAAGATGAAGAAGCTATGGCAAATATGTGCTGCATGGCGAGCAAGTCAAGTTCAAGCTCCGAGGAGGCAGAACACAACAGCGACGATGAAGAGGTATGTCCCACTTGCGAAGAAATATGTGATGCTATTTCTCGTGCCACTGTTATATTAAAGAAAAAGGATAAAAAACTTAGGAACAATGCTGTTAAAATTGAATCACTAGAATCTGAAATTAATCGTTTAAAAACTTTGATTCCTAGTGATGATTCTTGTTCCTCATGTGATTTGATTTATGAACAATTATCCTCTTTAAGAAGTGCACACGCATCTACACTTGATAAACTTAAACTTGAAATTGAAAAGAACAAAGAGCTTGCTGCACTTAATGATAAAAATTTGAAAGATGCTTGTTGTTCTACAATTGATTTGCATTGTTCTTCATGTGATGATCTGAATAAGAAACTAAATGATGCTATGAATGAGATTTCTATTTTGAACAATGCTTTACGTGTGCATGAAGTTAAATATTGTTCAAATTGCAAACTAAAAGGAAAAACTTCATGTGAAAACTGCTTTGATCTGTCCAATAAACTTGATGACATGCATAGGACACTAGATCGGTTTTCTAATGCAAATAAAAACCTAAACTTGCTGCTGAATTCTTCCAAGTCTTGTAATGATAAAACTGGTTTAGGTTTTAATTCTCATGCTCATGCTAAGGCACACTCACCTAAAGTTGTAAAGTCATTAGGAAGCGGTTTGATTCAAACAGTTCCTAGACAAAAAGAGGTGATTTTCAAATCTGCAGGAGTACTGTCCCATTCGGGTTCTAATAAACGTGTTGCTTGCTCATCTCGACATGATAATAAGGTTATTTTTCATTGTACCTACTGTGGTAGAGATGGTCATGTCATGGATTTTTGTTATAGACTAGCTAAACACGATAAGAAACAAAGAATACTTGCTAGATCACATAACAACCAAGCAAAATCTGCTAGACCGAATGTTCGGAGCTTGCAACCTGCTGTAATGAGTCAAAAACTTGCTCCCGGACCTACTGTTTTTTGTGCTACATGTAACACATCTTCTAAGTCAGTAGTTGGGAACAAAAATTTTCGATGTTTGGCTTATAAACCTGCTGTACCTTCTCAGCTTTCGCGTGTTATTCCTGCTGGACGTCGTGTGACTCAGTACTGGATTCCTAAAAGTCTTTTAACTAACCCCAGTATTGAGTCATCGACGTATTGTGCTGCTGTGTAGGTTTCACGTTTGAGGAAGGAGAACATTTGGATTGTGGATTCAGGTTGCTCATGCCACATGACCGGTAACAAAGAATGGTTCTCCTCTCTCTCTCTTTTGTGTCACGTGTAGAAAATGTTACTTTCGCCGATAACTCTTCTACTCCCATAATTGCTAAAGGTTCGGTTAGAGTAAACAATCTCTACACTTTGAAAGATGTGGCACTTGTTAAAAATTTGAAATACAACTTGCTTTCGGTTTCACAATTGCTAGATGAAAATCTAAAGGTTAGCTTTGCTAAAAATTGCTGCAAGGTTGTAGATTCGAAAGGTGAGCTTTTGTTTAACATGTCTAGGTTTGGAAGAGTTTTTAAAGCTGATTTTGATTTGTCAACTTCTAAGCATCGGTGTCTAGTTGCTAATGATACAAAGGATCTATATTTTTGGCATCGTAGACTTGGTCACATATGCTTTGATCATCTCACTCGTGTTAGTGCTCTCGATCGCATACGTGGGCTGCCGAAGCTTAAAAAGGACAATGATATTGTGTGCTCTTCTTGTAGACACGCTAAGTTTGTTGCAGGTTCACATGCTCCTCTCACAATGACCATGACAGCTGAACCGGGACAACTTTTACATCTTGACACAGTAGGTCCGGCACGTGTTCAATCCTTCGGAGGTAAATTGTATGTGCTTGTGATTGTTGATGATTATTCCAGATATTCTTGGGTTTATTTTATGGCATCTAAGAATGAAGCTTTTAGTCATTTTAGAACTTTATTTCTTAGATTATCTATTGATCACCCAGGATCATTAAAAGCAATTAGAAGTGATAACGGAACTGAATTTAAAAACCAATCCTTTGATCACTTTTGTGCTGAAAATTGAATAGATCATCAATACTCTTCACCCTATGTGCCACAACAAAATGGTGTCGTAGAAAGAAAGAACAGGACCTTCGTTGAGATGGCTAGGACTATGCTTGATGAATATCAAACTCCTAGGAAATTTTGGGCTGCTGCAATTGCAACTGCTTGTAATGTCTCAAATCGTGTTTTCTTGCGTGCTAAGCTTGAAAAAACCCCATATGAGCTCCGGTTTGGACATAGGCCTAGTGTTACACACTTTAGGGTTTTTGGTTGCAAATGCTTTGTTAAGAAACATGGTAATCTTGATAAATTTGAAGCTAGATCTGTTGATGGCATGTTTCTTGGTTATCCATCTCATACTAGAGGCTACCGTGTGCTTTTACTTGACACTAACAAAATTGTGGAGACTTGCGAGGTTTCTTTTGATGAAGCTAGACCATGTACTAGCTCCGATATTGCAGGTCCGGATCCATATCCGCAGGGGGAGAGTATTTTTATTGAAGAAGATGAAGAAGTGGTGCTGCTGCCCGAAAACTCGGAAGTAAATAACGATCAAGCTGCTGATTTTGCACCACAACCAGCACCAACAGTCACTACTGCTGGTTCGGACCTTCCTCAATCAACAAGCTCTCCTAATCAAAGGTTCGAACATGAATAAGAAGGTGCTTGTGAAGTGTCTACTCCCCTCCGAGTACTCAAAAGTCATCCTCCACAACATATCATTGGAATCTTGCATGAATGAGTCACTCGGTCCAGGTTTTGCGACCCAAACTCTCATGCTCATTCTGCTTTTGTTGCTTCTTTTGAACCCAAGGATATATCACACGCACTCACTAATGAATCTTGGATTAATGCCATGCAAGAAGAGTTAGAAAATTTTGAAAGAAATAATGTTTGGAAACTTGTACCTCCACCTCAATGTCACACATTAATTGGAACTAAATGGTATTTAAAAATAAGCAAAGTGAGGATTGGGTTGTGGTTAGGAATAAAGCTAGGTTGGTTGCTCAAGGTTTCACTCAAATTGAAGGTCTAGATTTTGATGAAACATTTGCTCCTGTTGCTAGATCAGAAGCTATAAGAATTTTATTAGCATTTGCTGCATCTAAAGGTTTCAAGTTATATCAAATGGATGTTAAAAGTGCTTTTCTTAATGGCTACATAGAGGAGGAGGTTTATGTTAAGCAGCCACCAGGTTTTGAAAATCCAAATTTTCCTAATCATGTTTACAAACTGTCCAAAGCCTTGTACGGTCTAAAACAAGCCCCTAGAGCATGGTATGATAGGTTAAAAACATTCTTACTTGAAAAGGGGTTTACCATGGGCAAGGTTGATAAAACTCTTTTTGTACTTAAGCATGGCAATGACTCATTATTCGTTCAAGTGTATGTGGATGATATTATCTTTGGTTGTGCTTCTCATGATCTCGTGTCCAAGTTTTCAGCTATGATGAGTTGAGAATTTAAGATGAGTATGATGGGAGAACTCACATACTTTTTGGGGCTGCAAATCAAGCAAACAAAAGAAGGAACTTTTCTGCATCAAACTAAGTATACAAAGGACCTTCTTAAGCGCTTCAACATGGACAAATGCAAGCCTCTTCGGACACCAATGGGAACAGCAACAACACTTGAAATTTACGAAGATGGTGACCCGGTCGATAAAAAAGAATACAGAAGTATGATTGGATCACTTTTATATCTCACGGCGTCAAGACCGGACATACAATTCAGCGTATGTCTTTGTGCACGTTTTCAAGCTTCTCCACATGCTTCACATCGCCAAGCCATCAAAAGGATTCTCAGGTACCTACATGGAACTCAAGAATTTGGCATTTTTCTTCCTTCTTCCTCAACCGTTTCTTTGAAAGCTTTTTCAGATGCTGATTTTGGGAGTTGTAGGATTGATAGGAAAAGTACATCGGGTGCTTGTCATTTTCTTGGTAATTCACTTGTTGCTTGGTCCTCTAGAAAACAAAGTTCAGTTGCACAATCCACGGCCGAATCCGAATATGTAGCTGCGGCTAGCGCTTGCTCACCAATTCTTTGGATTGTTCAAACACTTAAGGACTATGGGGTTGATTTAGATAGTGTTCCACTGTTTTGTGATAACACTAGTGCAATTTGTATTGCTAAAAATCCCGTGAAACACTCTAGAACTAAGCACATTGACATTAGGTATCACTTTCTTTGTGATAATGTTGAAAAAGGAAACATTGTGCTTCACCATGTCGATACTGAACAACAATTGGCTGATATTTTTACAAAACCTTTGGATTTCACTCGTTTTTGTTTCATTCGTAGTGAAATAGGGGTTATGCATCCTCATGGCTTAAATTGAGGGGGAGTTTTTGAAACTTTGAAAGTCTATGTGTGAATCTGAAACTAAAATAATATGAGCATAGTATTTCATACATATATGACTTTGTGATTCCTTTTACAGGCTGAAAGTTCTTACTACATTACTCATGTTATACATTTTGTAGTTTTTGCCATGATTAGTAATTGGAATAATTACTTACACTAAATCTGGTCATGATCGAACTTTCTTGCTGTTTTGAACTTGTTGCGTGCTCACAAGTGCTTTTAATAATAAGAAAATTAATCAAGTGATCAGCTCACATGTTGAGTTTTCAAATAAAAAAATTGAGAAAAGATCAAGAGAATATGCATGCATCGCACTTCTTCTTTTGAGATTGCTTATCATTGCACTAAGATATGAACATGGAAGGAATTGTGTATGACTAAAACCATGTCCTTAAGCTTCTGATTGTCGAATGACATAGGCTTGGCTTGGTTGGTTAGAATAAGGCTGATGCGGCATATAATCTCTTGCAAATATCATATGATCAACTTTGTGCCTTAAATGATTATGAATAATAAAAATGCAGCAACAAGTGTCATGTTTTCAGGTTTTGAAATAGTTGAGTAAGGGAGATCATGACTTTCTTAAACTGAAAAATACATTTGATCTCTAGCATGGCTTACACTACTTTATGTATCTCATTGATGTGATAGTGTAAGTAACCTGATAGTATGACTTGGTTGAGCTTTGTTTTGTATGTATATGTTATAATATGCTCATAACATTTAAAAATTTCTCTTTTGAACCTTGCTGAATACATTGTCAAAGGGGGAGAAACATGTATAAGGAGAGATTTTTTTTACACTTTGCATATGTTATACACTTTCTTCCTTCTCTGATTTTAAAAAATGGGGAGAAATTAATAAAGGGGGAGAAATGAGTTTTCAAAGCTTTTCAAAACTTTTCATAAGCCAATGTTTGGATTTTAATTGGTGTTGCCAATGCATTAATCAAGGGGGAGATTGTGAGACCTATGTGTGCTGAATACATTGGCAATTAGGATAAAAGTTAGCATTAACATTCAAAGTTTTGAATATTGCCAAAACATTCTTCTGTGGCAAGGTTCGACAAGTTCTTTGTTAGGTCCGCCAAGTGTTGGCAAGGTCCGACGCAAGGTCCGGAGAGCTCCTGCAAGGTCCGGAGAGCTTTTGTGAGGTCCGGAGATTGGTTTTAGGGAGCTCCCATGAAGTTTAACTCGTAGAACTACAGCGTCTTGTTTTTGCTTTTAACTCGCAATGTTTCAAACTTGCTTTATGGGAAGATTTGCTTAGTATTAATTTGCTAAGCTTTTAGTGTGTTTTGGTGGTTATGGCTGTTATCATTTGATATGGTTTGCGACATGCTTATGTGACGTGCTCATGTAAGGTGTTGTGGTTTTCGAACTAACGTGAGTCAAGTCAAGGACTTGTGCTCGGAAGAATTGGTTGTTTATTCATGTGCAGGTGTTGCTTGAGTTCAAGACATGGCTGGTGACGGAATCCTTGGACTAGTCTCAGGGAGGAGATGAGGTTCCAACAACCAAGTTCGGGAGGAGCTGTGGTTGAGTTGATCGGGTGGTCGCGCAGCATGTTTGGATCAAGGGCAGTGCATATGAAGGTTGCGTGTACGTCGTTGGAAGGTGTTTGCACGTGTGAAAGGAGTGCATGGACGTGGCAACATTGTTCCAAGGCATGATGAAGAGAAGTGGACGTAAAGAATTGGTCGGAAAGGTCCAACCGGCTGGATTGCGTACTCAGACTGAGGCTGAGTCGGATATGGCTCAAATATGGAAGATTTGAGTTGGTTATGATAGGATTTCGTGCTAGGCACGAAGTTGAGTTGTTTTAGGAATGTTTAGGACGTTCCTAAGGTGTTTGGAAGTCTCATGATTGCTTCTATCTGCGAATAGGAGAGTCCTGAGCAGTTATGGTAAGTTAGGATACGAGTCCAATTAGGAGTAGGAGTCCTAGATTGGATTGTTTAGCCTGAGGGCTGGCTATAAAAGCAAGGGAGGCCAGAGCTCTCGTGGGTAGAGAACTTTTGGCTGTTCCTCTTGTGTTTCTATTGAATAAAGTTCATAGTTTCGAGGAGTTTTTGTGCCTTGTTCGTCCGACTTGTTTTTCGTCAAGTCTTTCTCGCCGAGTTTCTGGACAGACCAACGTTGCTTCAGTATTTCGTTCATAACTCGAGTTTTACAGATCCGATTGACGTGATTCTTTTTGGGTTGTCTTCACAACTCAATTATCTATCATCTGTGAAATTTTCACGAGCTTCGGATCTTTAGTTTTTGAGATACACGAGTTTCTTTGCAGCGTTGCAGATCTGTTTTATATCGGGTAGAACAGATTGATCTTCGTTTAATGTTTTGATCGTATCTCAAGTTTTACTTCGTGTTTTCAATTGATTCTTGTTGCATCAGATCCGTGACTTGATTCTATACCTCTCTACTTGATTTGTCACGGTTGAACACGTTTGAAAACACTTGCACACACAGTTTCTTTAACCGATTGATTTTTTGCTGAGGGTTTTTGTTGTTTCCGCTGCGAAAAGTTTTAATCTACCATTCATCCCCCTCTGGTAGCTTTTCATGTGCTCTTCGATCCTTCAGTTGCCGTGAGTATAGTTCTGCTTTCCACGGTTTCCTTGGTTGGCTCCTCCGTTCGGCTGTGGGTTCTGCTTGGGCATGTTGCCTGGTTGTCCAGGACCTCTCTTCGGGCACTGGCTCGCGAAGTGTCCTGTTTCTCTGCATGCAAAGCATGCCTTGTTGTCCACAACAGCAGGTAAGTTGGGGCGGGGGTTTTGAACAGGAGCGTCTATGTTTGGGCGGGGCACTGGAGGCAAAGGCACACGAGGTGCTTGCATGGTAGGACATTGTTGTGGTGTCTGGTTTGGGCAAAAGGTCGGAGCGGACGATCCATACTTCGGTGCAGCTGGGGGCATGTACCGAGGGCGTACGTTGCTCCCTTGTGGCTGGTATGGCATCTTCCTTTTGCCCTCTTGCTCAATCTCTCGGATCTTGCTCTCAACCACTATAGCTTTGTCAACCAGCTTCTGGAAGCTCGCATAGTCATTGTTGAGGAGCTGAACCTGGATCTCATTGTTCAACCCTCTCATGAACAGGTACTGCTTCCTTTGGTCCGAGTTGACATCTTCGGGGGCATATCGTGATAGCTGCGTGAACATGTTGAGGTACTCATTCACGCTTTTCTTGCCCTGGCGGAGACCTTCAAACTCTTGTCTCAAGAGCATCATTACTCCGGCAGAGATGTAATGAGAACGGGAACTCCTTGAACTAAGTCCAAGTAATAGTCTCCGGGTCGACATGAGCGTTACAAAGGGCATCCCACCAGTCGGCGGCTGCTCCCATGAGTCGGTGCGATGCAAAGAGAACTTTCTCTCGGTCATCGCACTGAACTATGGCAAGCTTCTTCTCCATGGACTTTAACCAGTCATCGGCCTCCATGGGGTCATTAGCTTGAGCAAAAGTGGGTGGTCGAGTCCTCATGAACTTTCCCAGTCTGTTGTGAGCCGGTGGTGGTTGCGGTGGTGGCGGTGGTGCCGGAATGGGGTTGTTGTTGTTGGCCCGCAGCTGACCCAAAGTTTGGATCATCGTTTGCATAAGCTGATTCTGCATGGCCATCAACCGTTCCAGGTTGTTTTCACCAGCTCCGGGGTTAACAGGAACTTCATCGTGGCCATTCTCTTGGTTGCCACGGACGTGCCTTCCTTGGCGACCGGCGTTTCCTCTCACCATCTTTGAGAGAGAATGGAATAGAATAGAGGTTAGAAGTTTAGATAGATCCCCCTATCTATATGCATCAAGGTGGATGGACTATATATATTAGCCTATATGAGGATGTGAACAAGTGCCGAAGCATCTCACACCTCTTTCTACTTATGTGTGGATATGGACAACACTTGAGACGTCCCACAACTCACACTAAGCACACAAGCATAAACAATCATCACAAAGTTCAGCACACAACTCCTATTCAAGGCTTACTCAATGGGGGTCCTATATGGTTTAGTGTGATACCAATCTGTGACTTCACCCTATGTCAAGGTGGTTTGGGGTGATACCAATCTGTGATCCAACTATGGCTTCTCCTAGGCTCGAATCCTATGTCAAGGTGGTTCCAATGCCAATATACGCATCCTAGGCTTGCATCCTATGGTCAGCGTGGCTTCCAATCTGTTACTAGCGGTGCATCCTACAGTCAACGTGGTTCAGCTACCAATCTGTGATCATTTTAGGTTTGTGTCCTACAGTCAACCGTGGTAGCTTGATACCAATCTGTGGATTGTACCAATCTGTGACTAGGCATGGCAGCTTTAATATCAATTTGTGATTTCTATCTACGATCAACCCGTGCTAGGTTGATACCAATCTGTGACCTATCTAGGTGTGTTATCTACGATCAACCCGTGGCAGGTTGATACCAATTTGTGCGCTTTCTATCTAGGCGTGTAACCTACCGCCAACCGTGGCTCTGATACCAATCTGTGACGCCCTCGATTCTGTAGAACATAGAGCCGAGAACAGATGCGTATGTGTGCCCAGGATGTTCATCACACATACACATATCATCCACAAAATGAATTTCAGAATAATACCATGAATAACAGGGTTTATTACAATGTCTCATGAGTATTGGACCCATTCTAACAGCGGAAGTCTTATCTTAGCAGTGGAAGTCTAAATCTAGCAGTGGAAGTCTTCTAAACTAATGAGGAAGCAACTAAGCAGCAGCAGCGGCTCCATCTCTACTCCACAGGAAAGGTTGAGGACAGATTACACGCCTAATCCTCCACGTGGTCTTCATAGTACTCCTCTTCTGTTGCTGATGATGAAGTAATAATGCAAGTTTGAGTACATGCTGTACTCAGCAAGCGCGGGAAAATATGATATGTAGCTCATAGCAAGGAAGGTATGAAAAGGCTCATTGCAGAAAGCAAAGTTTATTTCTCAAAACACGATAAAAAAACAGCAACTCAGATTTAAGTGAATGTAATCCCAATATTAACATACCTCCATTGTGATTCATCCTTTTCCATGTATCAACCAAACATCAACTTTGCTCATGAATACCATCTCGTATTCACTACAATCTCATGAATACCATCTCGTATTCACTACCATTCATCTCATAATCAATTCCGTCTCATTCTGAGACCCAAATCTCGTTGTCATGACTCAACAGTCATGAAACCAATCTCATTAACCGGACTCAACAGTCCCAAAAACCAAACCATAACCCAAACCATAACCAAACCAAAAACCATCCCAAAAACCATCCCATCTAATCATGTGAGTTGTCTAGGCGCTCGTGACCGTAAGCTCGTCTATCATGATGGTTTTAAACTCTGCAGAGTTTGTACCACTTTATGCAAAGGCCTCAGTTTTTGACACATGTTTAAAGTGTTCATCACCACACAACACACCTCATTTGAAGAAAGTTGATGAACACATTTGAAGAGCAAGTAACCATTATCAACATGCTCATTAGAGAATAAACTCACAAAATGCGAAAGTGGTATTTCCCACATGCATCATCTAGGGGCTGGACATATGAAAAACTCCTACACTTTGCTAGTAATGTCCATGCCAAGTTTCACCCAAATTCAAAACCTTGTTGAGGTACTTTTGGTATAGCTAGAAAGAGGGTAGTTTGAACTCAAACTCAAATTCAAACTGTTTTTATCCCATGAATTCAAATGTGGGAGGCATATTCTTACTCAGCACATTTTTGTGAGCTCACACACCAATTTTCACTCTATTTGGAGTTGATCTTGACATGAGCTAAGTGTAGCAAATTCAAACTTTATTTCAAATTCAAACTGAACATGTGCTGAAATTTAGTCAAACCAAACCCAATTTGAATTCTAACCAATTCAAATGGCTCAGGGGTGAATAATTCAAACCACCATGGGCATTGTGTGGATTACTGTTTACAACAGTAATATGGAGTTAAGTTCAGAGGTTAAAAGGGGAGTGGAACCCACATGTCAGCCACTGAAGTGATTCAACCGACTGAAGACTTTCTCACTCGGCTCTTCGGGCTTCAGCAGCGATCGCCACCGAGGGAGGCCGCCACGCCACCAGCTGCTTGGCCACGCGTGGGCACAAGTCGGTTCGGAGCCCTTCTTAAGGCGCCCCACTCCTCGGCCGAAGCCCCCTCGCTGTTTTCCCCTCGCAAGCACACAGAACCGGATTCTTCCCTCCGCCGCTCGGAAGTGATTGGAGAGCCACGATCACAGCCTCCCCGATCCCTCCAGAGCTACGACAAGGTATTAGGACCCTTCCTTCTTCTTCCCCGTTGTTAGAAATCCGCAAAAACCGGTTGATCTCGGCAATACCGAGAGTTCCATGCAGAGACCTAAAGCCGCCGCACTTCGGGCTCCCGTGGGCAGCCCAACCGGGAGGTTGTCACACCCAAGCTAAGGCGTCCCCGGACGCGTTGGTGACTGGTGCTGCTCACCCCCGAGCCACAGCCCGAGTGCTTGATCGACAGCAGTGAATTTCCAGTTTTCCCCATTCTCGGTACAGACCGACCTTCGGGTGCGGTTCTGGCAAATTCACACTCTAGGAAGGGTTAGAGAGTCTCAATCCGCTCCTACACAGACTAGACCTGGTAGCGCACTGTAACACCCTTATTTTTAGTTTCTGCATATATTCATGTTTCATGAAGAGAAAACATTTTAAAAGAAGTAGGAACAAAGAAAAATTATCAAAAGGATAGCCAATAAGAGCCAAATCTAGTTCACAGAGAGTGATGAAGACAACTTCCGCGGCCCGTTGACACGTGGCGTGTTCGGAGCTCATTCCTGCAGAGTGGGAAGAGGTCAGCTGCTAAACTGGCTACGTGGCAGGATCGGGGCTCATCTCCGCAAAAGGGGAGAGGTCCGACCCTTTGGGACACATGGTGCCCCCGGAGCTAGCCTCTGCGGAAGAAGCAAAGGCATTTCCGCAGGACACATGTCACCATCGGAGCTAGTCACCGCGGAAATCAGAGGACCAGTCGCGTGGGATATGTGTCGATCTCGGAGCTCACCTCCGAGAGGTCCGGTTCTATTGGACACGTGTCGTCACCAGAGCTTATCTCCGGTAGGTCCCACATTGTTGGACACGTGTCTACCTCGGAGCTCGTCCCTGAGGAAAGAGGGGAGGACCAGCACTAACATGTGGCGTGCGCGGAGCCACCTCCAAATAGCGAGGAGGTCCCGACCGCCAGGATACGTGGCGCACGAGGAGCTCACCTCCGAAGGAGAAGGGAGGTCTCGCTCGCGTGACACAAGACACAACCGGAGCTCGTCTCTGCGGAAAGGAAGAGACCAGGCCCGGTGGACACGTGGAGCTTCCGGAGCTCATCACCCAGGAGTTAACGAGTTCTGGAACGGTTTTTGGATTCTGTACACGAAGAAATACCGGTACGGAGGAGAAACCGACCTGAATTCCACAACGTTATCGCACCAAATCAAGTAAAGATAAGATGTTAGGATTCAACGACGATCTAAATTTGACTCTTATTTGATGTCCCATCAGATTAGGACTCTTCTCTTCCTGATTATAAATAGAACCCAGAACCTTTGGCCGAAACCACGAATTTTCTTTTTCCAACTCCTGAGCCGACGACTTAGAGCCCTAGCCCAACTCGCCGAGTAAGCCATCGCCGGAGATCAGCGAGGAAGATCGACGGAAGAGAGCCCGACGATCTGAGAAGGACCCGAGACCGAGAAGGACGTAAGGTAGGTCTCCAATACCACCTTACAACATCGTTGTGTTTTCTTTGCATCTGTTCTTCGATTCCTTTCGAACAGAAGCTTTTTCATGGACAGATCACTTGTTGATCGGGTTGATCTAAAGACAAGGTCATCGCCACATCCACATTTGATCCTAACACCTCTGTTCATCATAAAGCCATGCAAGAACACGTACAAATCCGATCTAATAAAGCTGATCATAGGATAGCATGCAAATGCATCATCGCATCTAGTTAAAGTTTGTTCATGGTATTGATTGTTATGAATCTTGTATGTGCGTGATTGCGTATAGAAGGACAAGCTCAGGGAGCTGTCTACGACGAGCTGCAACAACAAGGTTTCAAGATCCAAGAGCCACCAGAACCGCAAGAACAAGGCAAGTGCTCCTTGACCATATTGATCCTATGTTTTGGGAAAAACTGTTTTGTTATGCGAAAAGGTGAGTGTGCTTTGTCAAACATGATGGGAAACCCTTTTATAGGAGTTTACTAGCTTTGGTTAAACCACCCTTGTCGCCTGGGAAGTCTATGAGTCGGGTATGGTTTTTTTTTACTTTTATGCTTCGCTGAGTCCATGGGGTTGGGAAGCGAGATAGACGTGTCTAGCTAACTGCACTCCTAATGATAATGAGAAATTGATGTTGTTAATGAACATGGATCAGAGAGAGATCTATGCGAGAATGGGTTTGTGAATGAGGTAGTATGAGATGGTGGTTTACTTGCTGTAGATCTAAGGACCGGTTCATGCATGCACATGCCAGGATAACAGTGCCACCACAAGGCCAAGTATGGGTGCGGGTTAGCTGAGTAATTAGGTAAGTTGCTACAGTGTTATGGACTGTGGAAGGCGCGGGGAATGGGAGTCGAGTGAGGACTGCCCTGGGAACTGTATGGCACAAGAGGGGACCTGTGGGTGGGAGAATTGGAGATTCTAGCCTGCCGGAGAAACCTTGGTGAGTCCATACATCTAGTAGCCCCTTTGTAAAGGCTATTTTGTGATCTCTTGGCCATACACCGACGGTTGTGTACTGGTATAATGGAGGTTCTACACTCGCCGACAGGTGACGACATCACAAACTTGTGGGTAAAGAGGTGCAAACTCTGCAGAGTTCTTAAAACTATCATGATAGCTGAGCTTACGGTCACGAGCGCCTGGCCAACTGCCATGATTAGTTGGGATGGTTATTGGGATGGTTATTGGTTATGGTTTTGGATGGTTTGGTTATGGTTTGATTTTGGGACTGTTGAGTCCGGGTGATAAGATGGTTGCATGACTGTTGAGTCATGGCAACAAGGTTGGTCTCGGTGGGAGACGAAGTTGTTATGAGATGAAATGGTAGCGAATACAAGATGGTATTTGTGAGATGGTAGCGAATACGAGGAGGTATTCGTGAGAATGAGGTTGATTGATGACTGGTTGTGACATGGAAAGGTAATGAACATAATGGAGGTATTATTGGTATTTTAATACATGTTGGGATTACATTCACTTAAAGATGAGTTGCTGTTTTATCATGGTTTTGATAAATAACTTTGTTTTCTGCAATGAGCCTTTTTATACCTACCTTGTTATGAGCTACATATCATATTTTCCCGCACTTGCTGAGTACATCATTGTACTCAAACTTGCATTATTATTTCATCATCATCAGCAGCAGAAGACTACTATGAAGACCAAATGGAGCATTAGGCGTGTGATTCGTTCTCAACCTTGCCTGTGGGAATGGAGTAGAGATGGAGCCCTTGCTGCCTAGAATTGCTTCCACATTAGTTAAATTGCTTCAGCATTAGAATAAACACTTCCGCTGCATAGAAATAAGACTTCCGCTGTGAGCATGGGTCCAAGACTCATGAAACATTGTAATAAACTTTGTTATTCGTGGATATATATATTCTGAATTCAGTTTGTGGAACATATGTGTATGTGTGATGAACATCCTGGGCACAGATATGCATTAGTTCTCGGTTCCATGGTTTTTTCACAGAATTGAGGGCGTCACAGATTGGTATCAGAGCCACGGTTGACAATGGGTTGCACGCCTAAATAGGAAACACAGATTGGTATCAAAAACCACAGATAGGGGTAGATTACACACCTAGATACAATCAAAGATTGGTATCAGACACAGATTGGTAGCTAAGCCACGCTGACCATAGGGAGCAACCTAGGATGCTAAGATTGGCCTTGAAACTTGTGACACCCTAAAAATCTTGTGAAGACCCTAAGTCATGTTAAGAGGGGAATTTAAAAATTTTTGGACGTGTTGCATGTTTTGCAAAAATTCAAATTTAAACTGGAATTTAAATTAAACTCAAAACAGAAAAGAAAAAGAAAAACAAAAAAAGAAAACAGAAAAAAATCGGCCAGTGGGCCGAAACCCACCAGCCGGCCCAACCAGCCCCCGCGCCAGCCGCAGCCGCGCGCGCCTTTTCCTCCCACTGACAGGCGGGCCCCGCCAGCCTTCTTCTACCTCGCGCCCGCGCCGGGATTCTCTCACCCCGAATCAAAACCGACCCGGATTCCTGCGCATCCCCACCGAATTCCGTTCGTAGACGACGCAGACTCGATCTAAACCACCCCGCCGCCCTCCCCCGTCTATAAAAACCCCGGCCTCGTTCTGTTTTTCCCACGTGATCCACCGTTTTTACTCCGGTGAGAACCCGAGCCTTCACCGGCGAATTTTGGTCGATCTACGCTCGGGAATTCCGATCTAACTCGCTGGTCTTGATCCACCGCCTCCGGGGAACCCTGCAGGTGCAGAAAACTCGGTAACTTGCGGTTCAAACACAGCACCGACGAGCCTCGCCGTGGTTTCACTACGGACCTCGTCGCCGACCGCCTTCCAGGACCTCCGAGCTCAAGAAAACCCCCGAGGTGAGATCCCCGACCTCTCCTCCACCGGTCTATGCCATAAGATCACAGTTCTAGGAAGAATTCTCGAAGATCCGAAAGTCTCCGGCGAGATCGCCGCTTCCCGCCGCCGTGCGCCGCCGGGCAGCGCCGCCCGCGCTCGTTTAGAGCGACGTGGCCGCTTGTGCGCCGTCTATATTAAATCGCACGGTAGACTTTAGATCCCCGCGTACCGGTTCGACGTTATAATCTCAGCCGTCTGTTTTAAATCGGACGGTCCACGTCAGCCCCGCGTTATAAAGACTGGAATTCTTACGTGCTACCCCCTAGGGTTCTCAGGAAATAAGAGCTAGCCCCGGAAACTTCTGATCTAGCCCCTAGAACTTCAGAAAATCATGTAAATTAATTTAAAAATCAGTTTTAGCCCCTGGACTTAATAAAAATTAGGAAAAACTCCTCTGTTATGTATAGATAGACCCCTGAAAATTGTTAAAATAATATTATAGACCTTTTTTGCCCTATTTAACATTTAATTTAGTAAATTGAATATGTGGCTAGTGTTTAAAATTTAAAAAGTGGGACAAACATATTGTCAAAATTAAATTAAAAACTTTCTCAGTATTTAGAAAACTTTGTAGTGAGATAAAAACATATTTTGGGCTGAAGTGAATCTGTTTAATTTATTATTCACATTTAGGGACACATTTTTAAGTAAAGAATAGTTCTGGAAAATAGGGAAAATAATTGTAAAATAGTTTACATCAGAGGAAAAGGTCAAGAATATATTAGCAAATATTTTAGATCAGAACCTATTCTGTTTAGATGATGTGTCTTGTTATTTTTATAATAAAGTTCACATTTAGGCATAGGAAATAAATCTGAAAATATAGAAAATAGTAAATGATAAATGGAGTTCTAAAATCCAAAGAATTCAGTTTAGGGTTGGTAGAAATTATGAAGACACATATGGAGAAGGAAAATACCTTTCATGCATACTAGGTAGCTAAAAGGTGTAGTAATTGAATATAAGGAATTTATTTAATTTGGAAACTCATATGTATAGCATGTAAGTATAAATGTGAACACAAAAGTAGGAATCATATACATATGATCAAAAGTGCATGCAAGCCACAAATCAACACACATAGAGTAACCACAACACATATAATGGTGAATGACTTTCATAAATATGAATGTGTGGTTTGTATGAAGTGGAAGTGTGAACTATGTCTTATGGATTGTTGTTTTTCTTTTGCTATGTGTGATGGTATGATGTAGAACCTGCTCAAGAGCAAGTTATTCCTTTCCAAGATCAGGACTACCCATTTCAAGAGCAGCAGGAAGGAGGCAAGTGTCCTTGACCACTTTGATCCTATACTAGGATGTTTAAATAGAAATATTGCATTGTCAAGTTAAATATGAAACCCATGCTAGGAAGTTTCCCTAGAATTGTATTACCTTGTTCCCTTGAAGCTTGGGTTGGGATTTATGTTATTATGTCATTTATTATTATGCATATGCTTAGCCATGCTTAGAACGAAATATTTGGGATATGAGATCATCAGTTTATTTTACCATACTCTTGAATGAGATATTGTGAGTTATGTAGAGGTAGGGATCAAGGCAAGTTGGATGTTTTGGTTGTGTGCTGGGTGCGCGAGACTGGCGTTTGTGTTTAGTACTTGCCTGGATCCTAAGGACCGGTTCATGGAACATGTAACCTGGCTTTACCGTGCCAACCACATGCTGAGATGGGGCAGCTTGGCCAATTAATTAGGTGTATCCCCGACGTAGTATGGGTGTGTTGGATGGTGCGGGGAGTAGGTGTTAGCTGGACTACCATATGAACCGCAAGGCTCAAGAGGGGGCCACTGCAGCGGGGTTGGAGCCTCTTGTATGCTGTTAGGGGTGAAACCTCAGTGGGCCCACGCTCGTCGGGAATCCCTTTGTAAAGGCTTCGTAGTGATCTCCTGGCTACACACCTGGGAAGTGTGAATGTGGTTCGTAGCCACTGGCATAATGGAGGTTCTTTTAGTCCACCCGGCAACGGGGGATGAAATCACTACATGTGGGTACAGTGGTACAAACTCTGCAGAGTCAAAACTGTCATGACAGCCATGCTCACGGTCAAGAGCGGCTTGGACTTATTCATGATTAGAGGAGTGATGGTTTTGGAAGTTGTGGATGTTAAGCGGGAAGCTTAACATTGTAAATGATGTTATGGTTATTGGATTTTGATGATGGGATGGGAGATTGGGACCATTTCACCTGTGTAGTTATGTAGGTGCTTAATAAGCTAAGGTGATAGGTATTAACTGCGTAGTGCTTTAACCATGAGTTCAACCTCTCCTTGTTCTAGCCATGCATGATATTATTTTCCCACACTTGCTGAGTACCATTGGTACTCAACCTTGCATATTTTGTTGGTTTATATTGCTGCTCAGGTCAAGATAATGAGGTGGTGTATAATGATGTAACACCCCAAATTTTGATTCAAAACTCTAAACCATGTTCAGAGGAGAATTTAAAAATTTTTGGATGTATTGCATGTTTTGCAAAAATTCAAATTCAAACTGGAATTCAAATTATACTCAAAACAGAAAAGAAATGGAAAAAGAAAAAGAAAAACGGGAAAAAAACCGGCCAGTGGGCCGAAACCCGCCAGCAGGCCCAGCAACTCCCGCGCCAGCCCGCCCCCGCGCGCGCCGCGCTGCCTCTCACCGACGGGTGGGACCCACATGTCATCCCTAACCCCGCGACCCCGGACTCTCTCCCGCGCGCGCGATCGCAACCGATCTGGAAACCGCGTCCCGTCGCCGAATTCTGGACCCCGAGGACTCCAACTCGATCACAACAGACCCACCGCCCTCCCCCGGCTATAAAAACCCCGATCCGATCAGTTTTTCCCACGCGATCGCCGATTTTTACTCCGGTGAGCACCGAGACTTCGCCGGTGAATTCTGGCCGATCTAAGCTCGGAAACTCTGATCTAACTCGCTGGTCTTGATCCACCGCCTCCGGGGAACTTTGCAGGTGCAGAAAACCCGAAGACTTACGGTGTAAACCCAGCGCCGACGAGCTTCGCCGTGGTTTTGCCTCGGACCTCGCCGCCGATCACTTTCCAGGACCCCCGAGCTCGAGAAAACCCCCGAGGTGAGATCCCTGACCTCCCCTCTACCTATCTAGGCCATAAGATCACAGTTCTAGGCAGAATTCTCAAGGATCCGAAACTTTCCGGCGAGATCGCCGCTTCCCGCCGTCGTGCGCCGCCGGCAGCGCCGCCCGCGCTCGATCAGAGCGACGTGGCCGCTTGTGCACCGTTTATTTTAAATCGCACGGTAGGGTTTAAATCCCCGCGTACCGGTTCGATGTTATAATCTCAGCCGTCGGTTTAATATCGGACGGTCCACGTCAGCCCCGCATTATAAAGACTGGAATTCTTACGTGCTACCCCCTGGGGTTCTCTGGAATTGAGAGCTAGCCCCGGAAACTTCAGATCTAGCCCCTGGAACTCCATAAAATCATGTAAATTCATTTAAAAATCAGTTTTAGCCCCTGGACTTAATAGAAATTAAGAAAAACACCTCTGATAAGTGTAGCTAGACCCCTGGAAATTATGAAAATAATATTATAGACCCTGTAATGGGGTGAGTTTACTTTTTAATTCTGTTTAGTATTTAATTTAGAAAATTGAATATGTAACTAGTGTTTAAAAATTAAAAAGTGGGACAAACATAATTGTCGAAATTGATTAAAAACTTTCTCAGTACTTAGAAAACTTTGGAGTGAGATAAAAATATATTTTTGGGCTGAAATAAATCTGTTTCATCTATTATTCACATTTATTAGTATAGGGACACATTTTTAAGTAAAGAATAGTTATAGAAAATAGGGAAAATAATTATGAAATAGTATACATCATAAGCCATGGTCAAAATATGATTTTAAATTATTTAGGACCAGAAACTAATCTGTTTAGGTGATGTGTATTACTAATTTAATAATAAAATACACAATTATGCATAGGAATATAAATCTGGAAAATATAGCAACTAGTAAATGATAAATGGAGTTTCTAAAATACAAAGAATTCAGTTTAGGGTTGATAGAAATTGTGAAGGCACATTGTATGCAAGTATAAATGTGGACACCAAAAGTAGGAATCATATACACATGGTTAAAAGTGCATGCAAGCCACAACTCAACACACATAAAGTAACAAGAACAAGTTATTCATTTCCAAGACCAGGAATACCCATTTCAGGAGCAGCAAGAAGGAGGCAAGTGTCCTTGACCACTTTGATCCCATGCTAGGATGTGTAGATAGAATTATTTGCATTGTCAAGTTAAATATGAAACCCATGCTAGGAAGTTTCCCTAGAATTGCATTACCTTGTTTCCTTGAAGCTTGGGTTGGGATTTATTTTATCATGTCATTTATTATTATGCATATGCTTAGCCATGCTTAGAATGGGATATTTGGGATATGAGATCATCAGTTTATATTACCATACTCTTGAATGAGATATTGTGAGTTATGTAGAGGTAGGGATCAAGGCAAGTTGGATGTTTTGGTTGTGTGCTGGGTGCACGAGACTTGGGTTTGTGTTTAGTACTTGCCTGGATCCTAAGGACCGGTTCATGGAGCATGTAACCCGGCTTTACAGTGCCAACCACATGCTGAGATGGGGCAGCTTGGCCAATTAATTAGGTGTATCCCCGGCGTAGTATGGGTGTGTTGGATGGTGCGGGGAGTAGGTGTCAGCTGGACTACCGTATGAACCGCAAGGCTCAAGAGGGGGCCACTGCAGCGGGGTTGGAGCCTCTTGTATGCTGTTAGGGGTGAAACCTCAGTGGGCCCACGCTCGTCAGGAATCCCTTTGTAAAGGCTTCGTAGTGATCTCTTGGCCGCACACCTGGGAAGTGTGAATGCGGATTGTAGCCACTGGCATAATGGAGGTTCTTTTAGTCCACCCGGCAACGGGGGATGAAATCACTACTTGTGGGTACAGTGGTACAAACTCTGCAGAGTCAAAACTGTCTTGACAGCCGTGCTCACGGTTAAGAGCGGCCTGGACTTATTCATGATTAGAGGATTGATGGTTTTGGAAGTTAAGCGGGGAGCTTAACATTGGAAATGATGATTATGGTTATTGGATTATGATGATGGGATGGGAGATTGGGACCATTTCACATGTGTAGTAATGTAGGTGCTTAATAAGCTAAGGTGATAGGTATTAATTGCGTAGTGCTTTAACCATGAGTTCAACCTCTCCTTGTTCTAGCCATGCATGATATAATTTTCCCACACTTGCTGAGTACCCTTGGTACTCAACCTTGCATATTTGTTGGTTTATATTGCTGCTCAGGTCAAGATAATGAGGTGGTGTATAATGACCAAGATTTTGGACCCGAGGAAGGTTTTTAGGTTCATGAAGACCCCCGGGCAACGCCTGTGATGGAGCCCTAAAAGAATAATATTCCGCTGCTAGTTTATTTACTTGTGATGAACTTATTATTGTCCATCGAGACATTTACTATGTAAGACTTACTTATATTCGACACCTGGCTTGTAATAAATGATGCTTCACTATTTGTCATCGCATGTATGAGAAAATGATCCTGGCATACATGTGATATTCACTTGGTTGTTTCTTCGGAAAAACCGGGTGTGACAAATGACCAAGACTTTGGACCCAAAGAAGGTTTCTAGGTTCATGGAGACCTCGGGCAACGCCTGTGAAGGAGTCCACAAGAATAATATTCCACTGCTAGTTTATTTACTTGTGATGAACTTATTATTGTCCATCGAGACATTTGCTATGTAAGACTTATTTATATTCGACACCTGGCTTGTAATAAATGATGCTTCACTATTTGTCATCACATGTATGAGAAAATGATCTTGGCATACATGTGATATTCACTTGGTTGTTCTTCGGAAAAACCGGGTGTGACAGAAGTGGTATCAGAGCCAAGGTTGCCCGTAGGAACGTGGACCTAGGTAGAAATGGACGTATTTAAGGGCCTTATTTTCTTAAAAACTATTTTTACAAGGTGTGTGTTGAAAAGTGTTATTTAATGAGTCACTTTCTTCATCTTACCCCAATTTTCATTCAAAATAGGATTTTTGTTTAAGAGTTTATCTAACCTAAGTTTAGATTCTTTTTGTTTTAGATGGTTCGCATGATTCGCACCGCTCGCAAGTCCACAGGAGGGAGAGTTCCCGTAGTTGCCCTTGCCCAAATAGAGGAGAGTCGTCCGGTGACGTACCTTTCCTACGGACTGGCAGTAGGAGGCTTGTTGCGCCGTCTTCGACGTATGCTCAAAGCCGCCGGCAATACGGCCAAGCTAATCATCCACTATAACTCCACCAGGACCATCCGTGAGAAGAGGGAAGAATGGAGTTCAGAGATGTGGATTATACACGAAAATCAGCTACTTAAGATCCACCGCTCTCCAGCCTGTAGAGCGACACAGGTCGATGCGGAGAAGGATGTCACCTGGGAGGCCATCACCTGCCAGAGTCACATCTATCGTCGCCACCTAGACAGGACTGAGTACATGTATGTCCTCTAGCGTGAGAGTGGTACCACGGAGTACAAGTACCCGCCAGTGCAGCAAGGGACTTCCCATGAGCACATGGACTTGTGCTTGGAGGATGCTGCTATGCTCAGCACTCGACTGCAGGAGTGTCAGCAAGAACTTCAGGATGTTCAGGACACCCTGAAGGAAACGGAGGCATTGCTGCGAGCCTGCTTGAGGGCAAGAGAAAGAGGAGATGGGAATGAACTGTGTGTCACCGTGAATGATACATGGACTCCTGACTCCCCAGATCGCCGAGCGATCAGGCATCGTCGCACTTCTCCACCAGCAGCCTCCCCACCCAAAGCAGAGTCAGAAGGCAGCCGAAATGATGAGGAAGATCCCGAGGAGCCAGCTCAAGAAAACGAGTAGTGTAGAGTCCTTCCCTTAGTGACCAAGATGTCGAATAGTCGAGTCGTTACGTTAAGTAAATAGTGTGTTAATGCTTGGTGTGTGACATGAGTTGTGGAAGCCATGAGCAATTGTCCATAACCTCATCTTTAGATTGTTTTGCTTTGGTGTGTGAACCCACATGAAACAATAGTGCATTTATTTTTCTGTGAGAAATGAACCCTCCGAAAAGTATAACAAAGCCTCAAAACTTCAAAGTACAAACAAATGAAAGTAGTAAGATGATACTAAATGCTTTCAAATTAACATTGGTTGATTCTGCCAGATGGCCGGAAGAGGAAAAGGACGTGCTGCCAATCCCGCCAACAACAACGATGAGGCATGCAACCCTCATCTTTCTGGAGGCCAGGACCGGGGTGGTCGCCGTGAAGGAGTGGATCCCCTCCACCAAATGCAGGAGAATCAGAATCAGCTCATCCAGAACTTGACTCAAGTGGTGGCCAACTTGCATCAAGTTCCACCTCCACAAGCTGCACCATGCCAACCAAGGCTGAGTGAGTTTCTAGGAACTCAACCTCCGAAGTTTGCAAGTGCTGCAGAACCTCTGCAGGCATATGATTGGCTAAAGACCATTGAAAGCAAGATGAGGATCATACAGTGCCAAGGGTATGAGAGGGTGATGTTTGCCTCTCATCAATTGCATGGACCTGCTGCTGATTGGTGGACCACCTACGTGGCTGCCCATCATGACCCTGAGAGCATCACTTGGGAAGAGTTCAAGCGTGGCTTCCGCAACCATTACATCCCAAGAGGTGAACTCAAGAAAGAGAGGAAGGCCGGGTGGTCACATCAAGCCTCAGGGAGCAACACCCGCCCGCGTCTGATGCAGCAACTTACAGGGCAGACGAACCGTGCTGCGGTACCCTACTCAGCACCAAGAGGGTACAGCCCGAACTACAGGCCTCCCGCAGCACCAACACAGCCACAACGTCAGTTTGTACAGCAGCCTCGCCCCGCATATCCACCTCGACCAGCAGTACAGGGACCTCCAAACCAACCCCAAGACAGCAAAGGCCAGGCACCTAAGGTTGGGGTGCAATGTTTTAGCTGCGGTGAAGTGGGGCACTACGCCCATAAATGCCCAAAGAGAAGCCCGCACAGCCACAACAGCAGAATGTGATGCGAGGACGGGTGAACCACGTCACTATGGAGGAAGCGCAAGAGGCACCCAACGTGGTAGTTGGTAAGTTTCCTGCCAATTTACACCTTGCAACCCTGCTGTTTGATTCTGGTGCTACCCACTCGTTCATCGCTCAAGGGTTTGTTAAGAAGCATGACCTAGCAATTACACAAATGAACCATATGCTAGCCGTAAACTCTCCAGGTGGAGAAATAAGGACAAGACAAGTGTGTCCCAAAGTGAACCTAGACATTAATGGGGTAGTATTTACTGCTAACCTCATAGTGATAGATTCACAAGGGATAGATATTATCTTGGGTATGGATTGGTTGACGAAACATAAAGGAATCATCCATTGTTCAACCAGAACGGTGGAACTAACTCACCCTACTGGCACAAGAGTAAAGTTCATAACAATACACGAGCCTAGGAGGGACATTAAATTAAATCAAGTAGAGGTGAAAGTTGAGGAAATCAGGACCATCAGGGAATATCCAGATGTTTTTCCGGAGGAGTTGCCAGGTATGCCTCCCGATCGTGAAGTGGAATTCACAATTGAGCTAGTACCTGCAACAGCCCTGATATACAAGAGACCTTATCGGATGTTCTCCAAGAAGCTAGAAGAACTCAAGGATCATTTGAGAGAATTGACGGAGAAGGGGTATATTCGCCCTAGTTCCTCACCATGGGGAGCTCCGGTGATATTTGTGCCCAAGAAGGACGGAACCCAAAGGTTATGCGTGGATTACCGTGCCTTGAATGAGGTAACCATCAAGAACAAGTACCCATTACCCCGCATTGAAGACTTGTTTGATCTGTTGAGGGGAGCTTGTGTGTTCTCGAAAATTGATCTCAGGTCGGGATACCACCAACTCAAGATAAGGCAATCTGATATTCCCAAGACAGCTTTCGTATCTCGGTACGGACTGTATGAATACACTGTCATGCCTTTCGGGCTAACTAATGCCCCGGCATACTTCATGTATCTCATGAACAAGGTATTCATGGAATATCTGGACAAATTTGTGGTGGTTTTCATAGATGACATTCTCGTCTTCTCCAAAGATGAAGAAGAACATAAGAAACATCTAAGGTTGGTGTTGCAGAGGCTAAGAGAACACCAACTATATGCCAAGTTGAGCAAGTGTGAGTTTTGGCTGAAGAGAGTTCCCTTCTTAGGACATATAATCTCGGAGGGAGGAATCTCCGCGGATACTGCCAAAATTGAGGATATACAGAAGTGGAAGACCCCTGAAAATGTTGGGGAAGTTCGAAGCTTCTTGGGATTGGTTGGATACTATCGACGGTTTATTGAGGGATTCTCCAAGATCTCGAGACCCCTCACCAAACTGTTGGAGAAGGGAATCACATTCACATGGACGCTGCAGTGCGAGACGAGTTTTCAGGAGTTAAAGAAAAGATTGACAACGGCCCCAGTGCTAGTTATGCCAGATATGCAGAAGAACTTTACGGTGTACTGCGATGCCTCTGGAAACGGGTTGGGATGTGTTCTCATGCAAGAAGGGCATGTTGTGGCTTATGCATCCCGACAGCTTCGGAAGCACGAGAAGAATTATCCTACACATGACCTAGAACTAGCCGCAGTGGTACACGCGTTGAAAATTTGGCGTCACTATTTGATGGGGAAGAGGACCGAGATATATACGGATCATAAGAGTTTGAAGTACATATTCACACAGCCAGACCTCAACCTCAGACAAAGGAGATGGTTAGAGCTAATCAATTACTTTGATGTAGGCATCAACTATCATCCTGGGAAAGCAAAGGTCGTGGCCGATGCTTTAAGTCGGAAAGTGCAGGTCAATAAGTTGAGCTTGAAGGACATGCCTGCAGAGTTGAAGGACGAGGTTATAAGGCTCAATCTATGCCTGGTAAATAGTGGTGAAGCCATCACCATGGAAGTGGATTCCACACTCGAGCGAAACATACGCGAGGGTCAAAAGAATGACGAGAGGATACGAGAGATCAGACAACTCATCAATGAAAATAAAGCTCCTTGTTTTAGAGAGGATGAACAAGGAATGGTGTGGCACGGGAAAAGAATCTGTGTGCCAGAAGTAAAGGAGATCCGTGAATTGATTTTGAAGGAGGCTCATGATTCTGACTATTCCATTCATCCTAGGAGTACAAAAATGTACCAGGACCTCAAGAGCAAGTATTGGTGGTATGGCATGAAACGAGATGTTGCAGAACATGTTGCCCTATGTGACACATGTCAGTTGGTGAAAGCAGAACATCAATGACCCGCGGGATTATTGCAACCACTCAAAGTGCCTGATTGGAAATGGGAAGAAATTGGTATGGACTTCATAGTGGGATTGCCTAGGACTCAATCAGGATATGATTCAATATGGGTCATCATCGACAGGCTAACCAAGGTAGCTCATTTCATCCCCGTAAAAGAAAGCTACAGCGGATCCAAATTGGCAGAGTTGTACATGTCAAGGATCGTGTGTTACCATGGAGTGCCAAAGAAGATAGTGTCGGATCAAGGGACACAGTTCACCTCAAGGTTCTGGCAGAAGTTGCATGAAACCATGGGAACCCATCTAAATTTTAGCTCTGCCTATCATCCCCAAACTGACGGGCAGACGGAAAGGACCAATCAAATTCTTGAGGATATGCTGAGAGCGTGTGCACTCAAAAACAATAGGAGTTGGGACAAGAACTTACCGTATGCGGAGTTTTCCTATAACAACAGCTATCAAGCTAGTATGAAGATGTCGCCGTTTGAAGCTTTGTACGGAGGAAGTGCAGAACTCCCCTATTTTGGAACCAAACGGGGGAAAGTAAAGTGTTTGGTCCCGAAGTACTACAAGAAGCCGAGGCGAAGGTGAGGGAAATTTGCAACAATTTGAGGATAGCACAGACACGCCAAAAGAGCTATGCCGATGTACGAAGAAGAGAGCTCGGTTTCAACGTGGGAGACTATGTCTATCCCAAGGTGTCCCCTATCAGAGGACTTCGTCGGTTCAAGGTGAAGGGGAAGTTGTCACCTCGATACATCGGACCCTTTCAAGTTCTGGAAAGGAAAGGCGAAGTGGCGTATCAACTAGAGTTACCGGCTCGTCTATCGGATGTGCACGATGTATTTCATGTGTCACAACTCAAGAAATGCCTGAGGATGCCTGAAGAGGTGTTACCCATGAATGAAGTGGACGTAGCTGAGGATTTGTCTTATGCCGAGCAACCATACAAGATTTTGGAGACAATGGAACGCCTCACCAGAAATAAAAGAATCCGGATGTGCAAGGTGCAGTGAAAGCATCACTCAGAAGAGGAAGCCACCTGGGAGCGGAAAGATGAGCTCAAGGCACAATTTCCGGAATTGTTTTCTTAGAACCACCAATCTCGAGGACGAGATTTCTTTTAAGGGGGGTAGAGCTGCAACACCCCAAAAATCTTGTGAAGACCCTAAGTCATGTTAAGAGGGGAATTTAAAAATTTTTGGACGTGTTGCATGTTTTGCAAAAATTCAAATTTAAACTGGAATTCAAATTAAACTCAAAACAGAAAAGAAATAGAAAAAGAAAAAGAAAAACAGAAAAAAACCGGCCAGTGGGCCGAAACCCACCAGCCGGCCCAGCCAGCCCCTGCGCCAGCCGCAGCCGCGTGCGCCTTTTCCTCCCACTGACAGGCGGGGCCCGCCAGCCCTTCTTCTACCTCGCGCCCGCGACGGGATTCTCTCACTCCGAATCAAAACCGACCCGGATTCCTGCGCATCCCCGCCGAATTCCGTTCGTAGGCGACGCAGACTCGATCTAAACCACCCCGCCGCCCTCCCCCGTCTATAAAAACCCCGGCCTCGTTCTGTTTTTCCCACGCGATCCACCGTTTTTACTCCGGTGAGAACCCGAGCCTTCTCCGGCGAATTCTGGTCGATCTACGCTCGGGAATTCTGATCTAACTCGCTGGTCTTGATCCACCGCCTCCGGGGAACCCTGCAGGTGCAGAAAACTCGGTAACTTGTGGTTCAAACACAGCGCCGACGAGCCTCGCCGTGGTTTCACTTCGGACCTCGTCGCCAACCGCCTTCCAGGACCTCCGAGCTCAAGAAAACCCCCGAGGTGAGATCCCCGACCTCTCCTCCACCGGTCTATGCCATAAGATCACAGTTCTAGGAAGAATTCTCGAAGATCCGAAAGTCTCCGGCGAGATCGCCGCTTCCCACCGCCGTGCGCCGCCGGGCAGCGCCGCCCGCGCTCGGTTAGAGCGACGTGGCCGCTTGTGCGCCGTCTATTTTAAATCGCACGGTAGACTTTAAATCCCCGCGTACCGGTTCGACGTTATAATCTCAGCCGTCTGTTTTAAATCGGACGGTCCACGTCAGCCCCGCGTTATAAAGACTGGAATTCTTACGTGCTACCCCCTGGGGTTCTCGGGAAATAAGAGCTAGCAATGGAAACTTCTGATCTAGCCCCTAGAACTTCGGAAAATCATGTAAATTCATTTAAAAATCAGTTTTAGCCCCTGGACTTAATAAAAATTAGGAAAAACTCCTCTGTTATGTATAGCTAGACCTCTGAAAATTGTTAAAAAAATATTATAGACCCTGTAGTGGGGTGAGTTTACCTTTTTAGCCCTGTTTAACATTTAATTTAGGAAATTGAATATGTGGCTAGTGTTTAAAATTGAAAAAGTGGGACAAACATATTGTCAAAATTAAATTAAAAACTTTCTCAGTATTTAGAAAACTTTGGAATGAGATAAAAACATATTTTGGGCTGAAGTGAATCTGTTTAATTTATTATTCACATTTAGGGACACATTTTTAAGTAAAGAATAGTTCTGGAAAATAGGGAAAATAATTGTAAAATAGTTTACATCAGAGGAAAAGGTCAAGAATATATTAGCAAATATTTTAGATCAGAACCTATTCTGTTTAGATGATGTATCTTGTTATTTTTATAATAAAGTTCACATTTAGACATAGGAAATAAAACTGAAAATATAGCAAATAGTAAATGATAAATGGAGTTCTAAAATCCAAAGAATTCAGTTTAGGGTTGGTAGAAATTATGAAGACACATATGGAGAAGGAAAATACCTTTCATGCATACTAGGTAGCTAAAAGGTGTAGTAATTGAATATAAGGAATTTATTTAATTTGGAAACTCATATATATAGCATGTAAGTATAAATGTGAACACAAAAGTAGGAATCATATACATATGATCAAAAGTGCATGCAAGCCACAAATCAACACACATAGAGTAACCACAACACATATAATGGTGAATGACTTTCATAAATATGAATGTGTGGTTTGTATGAAGTGGAAGTGTGAACTATGTCTTATGGATTGTTGTTTTTCTTTTGCTATGTGTGATGGTATGATGTAGAACCTGCTCAAGAGCAAGTTATTCCTTTCCAAGATCAGGACTACCCATTTCAAGAGCAGCAGGAAGGAGGCAAGTGTCCTTGACCACTTTGATCCTATACTAGGATGTTTAGATAGAAATATTGCATTGTCAAGTTAAATATGAAACCCATGCTAGGAAGTTTCCCTAGAATTGTATTACCTTGTTCCCTTGAAGCTTGGGTTGGGATTTATGTTATTATGTCATTTATTATTATGCATATGCTTAGCCATGCTTAGAATGGAATATTTGGGATATGAGATCATCAGTTTATTTTACCATACTCTTGAATGAGATATTGTGAGTTATGTAGAGGTAGGGATCAAGGCAAGTTGGATGTTTTGGTTGTGTGCTAGGTGCACGAGACTCGGGTTTGTGTTTAGTACTTGCCTGGATCCTAAGGACCGGTTCATAGAACATGTAACCTGGCTTTACCGTGCCAACCACATGCTGAGATGGGGCAGCTTGGCCAATTAATTAGGTGTATCCCCGGCGTAGTATGGGTGTGTTGGATGGTGCGGGGAGTAGGTGTCAGCTGGACTACCATATGAACCGCAAGGCTCAAGAGGGGGCCACTACAGCGGGGTTGGAGCCTCTTGTATGCTATTAGGGTTGAAACCTCAGTGGGCCCACGCTCGTCGGGAATCCCTTTGTAAAGGCTTCGTAGTGATCTCCTGGCTACACACCTCGGAAGTGTGAATGTGGTTCGTAGCCACTGGCATAATGGAGGTTCTTTTAGTCCACCCGGCAACGGGGGATGAAATCACTACATGTGGGTACAGTGGTACAAACTCTGCAGAGTCAAAACTGTCATGACAGACGTGCTCACGGTCAAGAGCGGCTTGGACTTATTCATGATTAGAGGAGTGATGGTTTTGGAAGTTGTGGATGTTAAGCGGGAAGCTTAACATTGGAAATGATGTTATGGTTATTGGATTTTGATGATGGGATGGGAGATTGGGACCATTTCACCTGTGTAGTAATGTAGGTGCTTAATAAACTAAGGTGATAGGTATTAATTGCGTCGTGCTTTAACCATGAGTTCAACCTCTCCTTGTTCTAGCCATGCATGATATAATTTTCCCACACTTGCTGAGTACCATTGGTACTCAACCTTGAATATTTTGTTGGTTTATATTGCTGCTCAGGTCAAGATAATGAGGTGGTGTATAATGACCAAGACTTTGGACCCGAAGAAGGTTTCTAGGTTCATGGAGACCCCGGGCAACGCCTGTGAAGGAGTCCACAAGAATAATATTCCGCTGCTAGTTTATTTACTTGTGATGAACTTATTATTGTCCATTGAGACATTTGCTATGTAAGACTTATTTATATTCGACACCTGGCTTGTAATAAATGATGCTTCACTATTTGTCATCACATGTATGAGAAAATGATCCTGGCATACATGTGATATTCACTTGGTTGTTCTTCGGAAAAACTGGGTGTGACAAAACTACCTTGACATAGGAAACCATCCTTGAATAGGAGTTGTGTGAACCATTGTAATGATTGTTTGTGATTGTGTGCTTAGTGTGAGTTGTGGGACGTCTCAAAACGTTGTCCATATCCACACATAAGTAGAAAGAGGTGTGAGATGATTCGGCACTTGTTCACATCCTCATATGGGCTAATATATATATATATAGTCCAACTCACCTTGATGCATATAGTTGAGGAAATCTACCTAACCTTCTAACCTTCTATCCTATTTCGATCTCTCTCACAGATGGTGAGAGGAAACGCCGGCCGAAGGAACATCCGTGACAACCAAGAGGATGGTCACGAGGAAGTTCCTGTTAACCCCGGAGCTGGCGAGAACCACCTGGAACGGTTGATGGCCATGCAGAATCAACTTATGCAAACCATGATCCAAACTTTGGGTCAGTTGTAGGACAACAACAACAACCCCATTCCGGCACCACCGCCACCACCACCACCAGCTCATAACAGGTTGGGAGAGTTCAAGAGGACTCGACAACCCACCTTTGCTCAAGCTAACGACCCCATGGAGGCCGACGACTGGTTGAAATCCATGGAGAAGAAGCTTGCCATAGTGCAGTGCAATGACCGAGAGAAGGTCCTCTTTGCATCAGACCAACTTACGGGAGCCGCCGCTGACTGGTGGGATGCCCTAAGCAACGCTCATGTCGACCCGGAGACGATCACTTGGACTGAGTTCAAGGAAAGTTTCCGCTCTCATTACATCCCTGCTGGTGTAATGATGCTCAAGAGACAGGAGTTCGAATGTCTCCGCCAAGGACAGAGAAGTGTGAATGAGTACCTCAACAAGTTCACACAACTGTCCCGGTATGCCCCCAAAGATGTCAACTCAGACCAGAGGAAGCAATACCTGTTGATGAGAGGGTTGGACAATGAGATCCAGGTTCAGCTCCTCAACAATGACTACACAAGCTTTCAGAAGCTGGTTGACAAGGCTATAGTGGTTGAAAACAAGATCCGAGAGATCGAGCAAGAGTGCAAGAGGAAGATGCCATACAAGCCTCATGGGAGCAACGTACGACCTCGGTACATACCCCAGCTGCACCGCAGTATGGATCGACCACTCCTGCATACCGCCCTAGTCAGCCACCACAGCAATGACCCGTAGCACCAGCACCTCGTGTGCCCATGCCTCCTGTGCCCCGACCTAACGTGGGAGCTCCTGTTCAAAACCCCCGCCCCAACGTACCTGCTGCCGTAGGCAGTAGGGTATGCTTTGCATGCGGGGAAATAGGACATTTCGCGAACCAGTGCCCGAGGAGAGGTCCTGGACAGCAAGGCAATGTGCCCAAACAGAACACGTGACCAAACGGAGGGGACAATCAAGGAAACCGAGGACAGCAGAACTATGCTCGCGGCAACGTGAACCATGTCTCTGCTGAAGAAGCACAACAGGCTGAGGACGTCGTAATTGGTATTTTCCTTGCCAACTCCAACCCAGCCACCATCTTATTTGATTCTGGAGCATCACATTCCTTCATATCATCCGAGTTTGTTGCCAAGCATAATCTACCCATATCACACCTAAAATGTGCTATGTTAGTTAATTCTCCCGGTGGATAGATGAGGACTAAAATAGTATGTCCGAAAGTAAGCCTTAAAATAAGGGGGTAGACTTCCTTGCCAACCTTATTGTCTTGGATTCCCAAGGGATTGACATAATACTCGGGATGGATTGGCTAAGCAAGCACAACGGGTTAATTCAATGTGCTGAAAGAAACGTGCAGTTGACAAATAAGCACGGTATTCGTGTCGAGTTTGAGCCAGCCCAACAAACCACTGAGAAGGCAATCTTGAACCACGTCGAAGGAGCAAAGTTGGACAGCATTCCAGTGGTTCAAGAATTCTTGGACGTGTTAACAGAGGAGCTTCCAGGTATGCCCCCTGATCGAGACATTGAGTTTGCCATTGATTTGGTACCCGGAACTGCACCCATAGCAAAGAGACCCTATAGGATGCCCGTCAATGACCCTAGTAGATCTCAAGAAGCAAATTCAAGAGCAGTTGGAGAAGCTTTTTATACGTCCAAGCTCGTCACCATGGGGAGCTCCTGTGCTCTTAGTAGACAAGAAGGATGGGACCCAAAGGATGTGTGTGGACCATAGGTCTCTCAATGAGGTAACAATCAAGAACAAATACCCTCTGCCCCGTATAGAGGACCTGTTCGACCAAATGAAAGGAGCCCGAGTGTTCTCCAAGATTGATCTTTGGTCAGGATATTTCCAGCTGAAGATTAAGCCCTCTGATATACCCGAGACTGCCTTCTGAACACGGTATGGTTCGTATGAATATACCGTCATGTCTTTTGTGTTAACAAATGCACCCGCATACTTGATGTACCTCATGAACAAGGTTTTCATGGAGTACTTGGATAAGTTCGTCGTGGTTTTCTCGACGACATTATGGTGTATTCAAAAAGTGAGGAGGAGCATGAAGAACATTTGAAATTGACCTTGCAGAAAATGCGTGAGCATCAATTGTATGCCAAGCTTAACAAGTGTCAATTTTAGATAAAGGAAATATCGTTCCTAGGCCACATTATCTCCCAAGAAGGGGTATCGGTTGATCCCGGAAAAGTGAGAGATGTTCTGAAGTGAGACCAACCGCAAAACGTGAGGGATATTCGGAGTTTTCTTGGGATGGTGGGATACTATTGAAGATTCATCAAAGACTTCTCTAAGGTAGCAAAGCCTATGAAGGAGTTGCTAACAAAGGGAAAAGCCTTTCGATGGACACCAGCATGCCAAGAAAGTTTTGAGGAGCTCAATAAAAGGCTAACCACAGCGCCAGTTTTGATATTGTCGGATGTAAGCAAGAGCTTTGACATATATTGTGACGCATCCAGACAGGGGCTTAGATGTGTGCTCATGCAAGAAGGACAAGTGGTAGCCTATGCCTCACGACAATTAATGAAGCATGAGCTCAACTATCCTACACATGACTTGGAGCTAGCAGCAGTAGTGCATGCATTGAAGATTTGGAGGCATGATATCCTTGGTCATCGATGTGAGATCTATACGGATAATAAAAGCCTCAATTACATATTTACCCAAACGGACTTGAATTTGAGGCAACGTCGGTGGTTGGAACTCATCAAGGATTACGATGTCGGAATCAACTACCACCCCGGGAAGGCCAATGTAGTAGCTAATGCATTGAGCCGGAAGGGAGCATGTCACCATCTCACGGTTCGGGAGCTACCACCCGAACTACGTAAGGAGTTCGAACGGTTACACCTCGGATTCTTGAACAACATGGAAATGATGGAGATCCACTCTTCATTGGAGCAAGATATAGGAGATGGCCAAGCAACGAATGAGGAGATCAAGGAGATCAAGGAGAGGATTGTCGCACCCGGTTTCTCCGAAGATCAACCGGGTGAATACCACATGTATGCCAGGATCATTCTCTCGTACATGTGATGACAAATAGTGAAGCATCATTTATTACAAGCCAGGTGTCGAATATAAATAAGTCTTACAGAGCATACGTCTCGATGGACGATAATAAGTTCCGAACATGTAAATAAAACAGCAGCGGAATATAAATCTTGTGGGCTCCATCACAGGCGTTGCCCGGGGGACTCCGTGAACCTAGAATACTTCCTCGGGACCAAAGTCTTGGTCATTAAACACCACATCATTCTCTTGACCCGAGCAGCAATATAAACCAACAGAAAAGCAAGTTTGAGTACCGTTGGTACTCAGCAAGTGTGGGAAAGTTATGTCATGCATGGCTAGAGCAAGGAGAGGTTGAACTCATGGTTAAAGCACTACAGAATTATTACCTATCACCTTAGCTTATTAAGCACCTACATTACTACACAGGTGAAATGATCCCAATCCCTCAACCCATCATCAATATTAAGTAAACATAGTCTCATCTTAAATGTTAAGCTTCACGCTTAACATCCTCAACATCCCAATTCATCACCCTCTAATAATGAATAAGTCCAAGCCGCTCTTGACCGTGAGCACGACTGTCATGAAAGTTTTGACTCTGCAGAGTTTGCACCACTGTACCCACATGTAGTGATTTCATCCCCCGTTGCCGGGTGGACTAAAAGACCTCCATTATGCCAGTGGCCGCGAACCACCTTCACACTTCCCAGGTGTGTAGCTAGGAGATCACTACGAAGCCTTTACAAAGGGATTCCCGACGAGCGTGGGCCCACTGAGGTTTCACCCCTAACAGCATACAAGAGGCTCTGACCCCGCTGCAGTGGCCCCCTCTTGATCCTTGCGGTTCATATGGTAGTCCAGCTGACACCTATTCCCCGCACCATCCAATACACCCATACTACGCCGGGGATACACCTAATTAATTCGCCAAGCTGCCCCATCTCAGCATGTGGTTGGCACGGTAAAGCCAGGTTACATGCTCCATGAACCGGTCTTAGGATCCAGGCAAGTACTAAACACAAACCCGAGTCTCGTGCACCCAGCACCAACCAAATCATCCAACTTGTCTCGATCCCTACCTCTACATAACTCACAATATCTCATTCAAGAGTATGGTAAAATAAACTGATGATCTCATATCCCAATTATCCCATTCTAAGAATGGCTAAGCATAAGCACATAAATAAATGATATGATAAAATAAATCCCAACTCAAGCTACAAGGAAACAAGGTAATGCAATTCTAGGGAAACTTCCTAGCATGGGTTTCATATTTCCATTGACAATGCAAATATTTCTATCTACACATCCTAGTATAGGATCAAAGTGGTCAAGGACACTTGCCTTCTTCCTGCTATTCTGGGAATGGAATGTCTTGGTCTTGGAAAGGAATAACTTGCTCTTGAGCAGGTTCTACATCATACCATCACACATAGCAAAAGAAAAACAACAATCCATAAGACATAGTTCACACTTCCACTTCGTACAAACCACACATTCATATTTATGAAAGTCATTCACCATTATATGTGTTGTGGTTACTCTATGTGTGTTGATTTGTGGCTTGCATGCACTTTTAATCATGTGTATATGATTCCTACTTTTGTGTTCACATTTATACTTACACACTATATATATGAGTTTCCAATTTAAATAAATTCCTTATATTCAATTACTACACCTTTTAGCTACCAAGTATGCATGAAAGGTATTTTCCTTCTCCATATGTGTCTTCAGAATTTCTACCAACCCTAAACTGAATTCTTTGGATTTTAGAACTCCATTTATCATTTGCTAGTTGCTATATTTTCGGATTTATTTCCTATGCCTAAATGTGAACTTTATTATGAAAATAACAAGACACATCATCTAAACAGAATAGGTTCTGATCTAAAATATTTACTAATATATTTTTGACCTTTTCCTCTGATGTAAACTATTTTACAATTATTTTCCCTATTTTCCAGAACTATTCTTTACTTAAAAATGTGTCCCTAAATGTGAATAATAAATTAAACAGATTCATTTCAGCCCAAAATATATTTTTAACTCACTCCAAAGTTTTCTAAATACTTAGAAAGTTTTTAATTTAATTTTGACAATATGTTTGTCCCACTTTTTAAATTTTAAACACTAGCCACATATTCAATTTCCTAAATTAAATATTAAACAGGGCTAAAAAGGTAAACTCACCCCACTACAGGGTCTATAATATTATTTTAACAATTTTCAGGGGTCTAGCTATACATAACAGAGGAGTTTTTCCTAATTTTTATTAAGTCCAGGGGCTAAAACTGACTTTTAAATGAATTTACATGATTTTTTGAAGTTCCAAGGGCTAGATCAGAAGTTTCCGGGGCTAGCTCTTATTTCCCGAGAACCCCAGGGGGTAGCACGTAAGATTTCCAGTCTTTATAACGCGGGGCTGACGTGGACCGTCCGATTTAAAACAAACGGCTGAGATTATAACGTCGAACCGGTACACGGGGATTTAAAGTCTACCGTGCGATTTAAAATAGACGGCGCACAAGCGGCCACGTCGCTCTGATCGAGCGCGGGCGGCGGGAAGCGGCGATCTCGCCGGAGATTTTCGGATCTTCAAGAATTCTTCCTAGAACTGTGATTTTATGGCATAGATCGGTGGAGGGGAGGTCGGGGATCTCACCTCGGGGGTTTTCTTGAGCTCGGAGGTCCTGAAAAGCGATCGGCGACGAGGTACGAGATGAATTCACGGCGAGGCTCGGTGGCGCTGTGTTTGAACCGCAAGTCACCGAGTTTTCTGCACCTGCAAGGTTCCCCGGAGGCGGTGGATCAAGACCAGCGAGTTAGATCGGAATTTCCGAGCTTAGATCGGCCAAAATTCGCCGGAGGGGCTCGGGTTCTCACCGGAGTAAAAACGGCGGATCGCGTGGGAAAAACAGAACGAGGCCGGTGTTTTTATAGACGGGGGAGGGCGGCGGGTTGGTTTAGATCGAGCTGGAGTCTTCGGGGTCCGGTAATCGGCTGGGATACGCGAGAATTCCCGATCGGTTTTGATTCGGGTGAGAGAGTCCCGGCCGATCGCGGCGCGGGCGCGAGGAAGAAGAAGGCTGGCGGGCCCCGCCTGTCAGTGGGAGGAAGGGGGCGTGCGGCTGCGGGCTGGCGCGGGTGCTGGTTGGGCCGGCTGGTGGGTTTCGGCCCACTGGCCGGTTTTTTTCTGTTTTCTTTTTTTTTTCTTTTTCTATTTCTTTTCTGTTTTGAGATTAAATTGAATTCCAGTTTGAATTTAAATTGTTGCAAAACATGCAACACGTCCAAAAAATTTTAAATTCCCCTCTTAACATGATTTAGGGTCTTAACAAGAGTTTTGGGGTGTTACAATTTGGATTGTAGATTCAGGTTGCTCTCGCCACATGACCGGTAACATAGAATGGTTCTCCCCTCTCTCTTTTGTGTCACATGTAGAAAATGTTACTTTCGCCGATAACTCTTCTACTCCCATAATTGCTAAAGGTTCGGTTAGAGTAAACAATCTCTACACTTTGAAAGATGTGGCACTTGTTAAAAATTTGAAATACAACTTGCTTTCGGTTTCACAATTGCTAGATGAAAATCTAGAGGTTAGCTTTGCTAAAAATTGCTGCAAGGTTGTAGATTCAAAAGGTGAGCTTTTGTTTAACATGTCTAGGTTTGGAAGAGTTTTTAAAGCTGATTTTGATTTGTCAACTTCTAAGCATCGGTGTCTAGTTGCTAATGATACAAAGAATCTATATTTTTGGCATCGTAGACTTGGTCACATAGGCTTTGATCATCTCACTCGTGTTAGTGCTCTCGATCGCATACGTGGGCTGCCGAAGCTTAAGAAGGACAATGATATTGTGCGCTCTTCTTGTAGACATGCTAAGTTTGTTGCAGGTTCACATGCTCCTCTCACAATGACCATAACAGCTGAACCGGGACAACTTTTACATCTTGACACAGTAGGTGCGGCACGTGTTTAATCCTTCGGAGGTAAATGGTATGTGCTTGTGATTGTTGATGATTATTCCAGATATTCTTGGGTTTATTTTATGGCATCTAAGAATGAAGATTTTAGTCATTTTAGAACTTTATTTCTTAGATTATCTATTGATCACCCAGGATCATTAAAAGCAATTAGAAGTGATAACGGAACTGAATTTAAAAACCAATCCTTTGATCACTTTTGTGCTGAAAATGGAATAGATCATCAATACTCTTCACCCTATGTACCACAACAAAATGGTGTCGTAGAAAGAAAGAACAGGATCTTAGTTGAGATGGATAGGACTATGCTTGATGAATATCAAACTCCTAGGAAATTTTGGGCTGATGCAATTGCAACCGCTTGTTATGTCTCAAATCGTGTTTTCTTGCGTGCTAAGCTTGGAAAAACCCCATATGAGCTCCGGTTTGGACATAGGCCTAGTGTTACACACTTTAGGGTTTTTGGTTGCAAATTCTTTATTAAGAAACATGGTAATCTTGATAAATTTAAAGCTAGCTCTATTGATGGCATGTTTCTTGGTTATCCATCTCATACTAGAGGCTACCGTGTGCTTTTACTTGACACTAACAAAATTGTGGAGACTTGCGAGGTTTCTTTTGATGAAGCTAGCCCAAGTACTAGCTCCGATATTGCAGGTCCGGATCCATATCCGCAGGGGGAGAGTATTTTTATTGAAGATGATGAAGAAGTGGTGCTGCTGCCCAAAAACTCGGAAGTAAATAACGATCAAGCTGCTGATTTTGCACCATAACCAGCACCAACAGTCACTACTGCTGGTTCGGACCTTCCTCAATCAACAAGCTCTCCTAATCAAAGGTCCGAACATGAAGAATAAGGTGCTTGTGAAGTGTCTACTCCCCTCCGAGTACTCAAAAGTCATCCTCCATAACAAATCATTGGAAGCTTGCATGAACGAGTCACTCGGTCCAGGTTTTGCGATGCAAACTCTCATGCCCATTCTGCTTTTGTTGCTTCTTTTGAACCCAAGGATATATCACAAGCACTCACTAATGAATCTTGGATTAATGCCATGCAAGAAGAGTTAGAAAATTTTGAAAGAAATAATGTTTGGAAACTTGTATCTCCACCTCAAGGTCACACATTAATTGGAACTAAATGGGTATTTAAAAATAAGCAAAGTGAGGATGGGGTTGTGGTTAGGAATAAAGCTAGGTTGGTTGCTCAAGGTTTCACTCAAATTGAAGGTCTAGATTTTGATGAAACATTTGCTCCTGTTGCTAGATTAGAAGCTATAAGAATTTTATTAGCATTTGCTGCATCTAAAGGTTTCAAGTTATATCAAATAGATGTTAAAAGTGCTTTTCTTAATGGCTACATAGAGGAGGAGATTTATGTTAAGCAGCCACCGGGTTTTGAAAATCCAAATTTTCCTAATCATGTTTACAAACTGTCCAAAGACTTGTACGGTCTAAAACAAGACCCTAGAGCATGGTATGATAGGTTAAAAACATTCTTACTTGAAAAGGGGTTTACCATGGGCAAGGTTGATAAAACTCTTTTTGTACTTAAGCATGGCAATGACTCATTATTCGTTCAAGTGTATGTGGATGATATTATCTTTGGTTGTGCTTCTCATGATCTCGTGTCCAAGTTTTCAGCTATGATGAGTTCAGAATTTGAGATGAGTATGATGGGAGAACTCACATACTTTTTGGGGCTGCAAATCAAGCAAACAAAAGAAGGAACTCTTGTGCATCAAACTAAGTATACAAAGGACCTTCTTAAGCGCTTCAACATGGAAAAATGCAAGCCTCTTTGGACACCAATGGGAACAGCAACAACACTTGAAATTGACGAAGATGGTGATCCTGTCGATATAAAAGAATACAGAAGTATGATTGGATCACTTTTGTATCTCACGGTGTCAAGACCGGACATACAATTCAAGCTTCTCCACATCCTTCACATCGCCAAGCCATCAAAAGGATTCTCAGGTACCTACATGGAACTCAAGAATTTGGCATTTTTCTTCCTTCTTCCTCAACCGTTTCTTTGAAAGCTTTTTCGGATGCTGATTTTGGGAGTTGTAGGATTGATAGGAAAAGTACTTCGGGTGCTTGTCATTTTCTTGGTAATTCACTTGTTGCTTGGTCCTCTAGAAAACAAAGTTCAGTTGCACAATCCACGGCCGAATCTGAATATGTAGCTGCGGCTAGCGCTTGCTCACAAATTCTTTGGATTGTTCAAACACTTAAGGACTATGGAGTTGATTTAGATAGTGTTCCACTGTTTTGTGATAACACTAGTGCAATTTGTATTGCTAAAAACCCCGTGAAACACTCTAGAACTAAGCACATTGACATTATTTATCACTTTCTTCATGATAATGTTGAAAAAGGAAACATTGTGCTTCACCATGTCGATACCGAACAACAATTGGCTGATATTTTTACAAAACCTTTGGATTTCACTCGTTTTTGTTTCATTCGTAGTGAAATAGGGGTTATGCATCCTCATGGCTTAAATTGAGGGGGAGTTTTTGAAACTTTGAAAGTCTATGTGTGAATCTGAAACTAAAATAATATGAGCATAGTATTTCATACATATATGACTTTGTGATTCCTTTTACAGGCTGAAAGTTCTTACTACATTACTCATGTTACACATTTTGTAGTTTTTGCCATGACTAGTAATTGGAATAATTACTTACACTAAATCTGGTCATGATCGAACTTTCTTGCTGTTTTGAACTTGTTGCGTGCTCACAAGTGCTTTTAATCATAAAAAATTAATCAAGTGATCAGCTCACATGTTGAGTTTTCAAATAAAAAAATTGAGAAAGGATCAAGAGAATATGCATGCATCGCACTTCTTCTTTTGAGATTGCTTATCATTGCACTAAGATATGAACTTGGAAGGAATTGTGTATGATAAAACCATGTCCTTAAGCTTCTGATTGTCAAATGACATAGGCTTGGCTTGGTTGGTTAGAATAAGGCTGATGCGGCATATAATCTCTTGCAAATATCATATGATCAACTTTGTGCCTTAAATGATTATGAATAATAAAAATGCAGCAACAAGTGTCATGTTTTCAGGTTTTGAAATAGTTGAGTAAGGGAGATCATGACTTGCTTAAACTGAAAAATACATTTGATCTCTAGCATGGCTTACACTACTTTATGTATCTCATTGATGTGATAGTGTAAGTAACCTGATAGTATGACTTGGATGAGCTTTTTTTTGTATGTATATGTTATAATATGCTCATAACATTTAAAAATTTCTCTTTTGAACCTTGCTGAATACATTGTCAAAGGGGGAGAAATATGTTTAAGGAGAGATTTTTTTTACACTTTGCATATGTTATACACTTTCTTCCTTCTCTGATTTTAAAAAATGGGGAGAAATTAATAAAGGGAGAGAAATGAGTTTTCAAATCTTTTCAAAACTTTTCATAAGCCAATGTTCGGATTTTAATTGGTGTTGCCAATGCATTCATCAAGGGGGAGATTGTGAGACCTATGTGTGCTGAATACATTGGCAATTAGGATAAAAGTTAGCATTAACATTCAAAGTTTTGAATATTGCCAAAACATTCTTCTGTAGCAAGGTCCGACAAGTTCTTTGTTAGGTCCGCCAAGTGTTGGCAAGGTCCGACGCAAGGTCCGGAGAGCTCCTGCAAGGTCCGGAGAGCTTCTGTGAGGTTCGGAGCTTGGCTTTAGGGAGCTCCCGTGAAAGTCAACTCGTAGAACTGCAGCGTCTTGTTTTTGCTTTTAACTCGCAATGTTTCAAACTTGCTTTATGGGAAGGTTTGCTTAGTATTAATTTGCTAAGTTTTTGGTGTGTTTTGGTGGTTATGGCTGTTATCATTTGATATGGTTTGCAACATGCTTATGTGACGTGCTCATGTAAGGTGTTGTGGTTTTCGAACTAACGTGAGTCAAGTCGAGGACTTGTGCTCGGAAGAATTGATTATTTATTCATGTGCAGGTGTTGCTTGAGTTCAAGACATGGCTGGTGACGGGATCCTTGGACTAGTCTCAGGGAGGAGATGAGGTTCCAACAACCAAGTTCGGGAGGAGCTGTGGTTGAGTTGATCGGGAGGTCGCGCAGCATGTTTGGATCAAGGGCAGTGCAAATGAAGGTTGCGTGTACGTCGTTGGAAGGTGTTTGCACGTGTGCAAGGAGTGCATGGACGTGGCAACATTGTTCCAAGGCGTGATGAAGAGAAGTGGACGTAAAGAATTGGTCGGAAAGGTCCAACCGGCTGGATTGCGTACTCAGGCTGAGGCTGAGTCGGATATGGCTCAAATATGGAAGATTTGAGTTGGTTATGATAGGATTTCATTCTAGGCACGAAGTTGAGTTGTTTTAGGATTGTTTAGGACGTTCCTAAGGTGTTTGGAAGTCTCACAATTGCTTCTATCTGCGAATAGGAGAGTCCTGAGCAGTTATGGTAAGTTAGGATACGAGTCCAATTAGGAGTAGGAGTCCTAGATTGGATTGTTTAGTCTGAGGGCTGGCTATAAAAGCAAGGGAGGCCAGAGCTCTCGTGTGTAGAGAACTTTGGGCTGTTCCTCTTGTGTTTCTATTGAATAAAGTTCATAGTTTCGAGGAGCTTTTGTGCCTTGTTCGTCCGACTTGTTTTTCGTCAAGTCTTTCTCGCCAAGTTTCTGGACAGACCGACGTTGCTTCGGTATTTCGTTCATAACTCGAGTTATACAGACCCGAGTGACGTGATTCTTTTTGGGTTGTCTTTAAAACTCAATTATCTATCATCTGTGAAATTTTCACGAGCTTCAGTTCAGTAGTTTTTGAGATACACGAGTTTCTTTGCAGCGTTGCAGATCTGTTTTATATCGGGTAGAACAGATTGATCTTCGTTTAATGTTTTGACCGTATCTCAAGTTTTACTTTGTGTTTTCAAGTGATTCTTGTTGCATTAGATCCGTGACTTGATTCTCTACCTATCTACTTGATTTGTCACGGTTGAACACGTTTGAAAACAGTTGCGCACATGATTTCTTTAACCGATTGATTTTTTGCTGAGGGGTTTTTGTTGTTTCCGCTGCGAAAAGTTTTAATCTACCATTCACCCCCCTCTAGTAGCTTTTCACGTGCTCTTCGATCCTACATGTTGCGGATTTCCCTTACCTTCGCCTCGGCTTCTTGTAGTACTTCGGGCCCAAACACTTTACTTTCCCCTGTTTGGTTCCAAAATAGTGGAGTTCTGCACTTCCTCCCATACAAAGCCTCAAATCGTGACATCTTCATACTAGCCTGATAGCTGTTGTTATAGGAAAACTCCACATACAGTAAGTTCTTATCCAAAATCCTATTGTTCTTGAGCGCACACGCTCTCAGCATATCCTCAAGGATCTGATTGGTTCTTTCCGTCTGCCCGTCAGTCTGGGGGTGATAGGCAGAACTAAGATTCAGATGAGTTCCCAAGGTTTCATGTAACTTCTGCCAGAACCTTGAGGTGAACTGTGTCCCTCGATCTGACACTATCTTCTTTGGCACTCCATGAAAACATACGATTCTTGACATGTACAATTCTGCCGACTTGGATCCGCTGTAGCTTTCTTTCACGGGGATGAAATGAGCTACCTTGGTTAGCCTGTCGATGATGACCCATATCAAATCATATCCTGATTGGGTCCTGGGTAGTCCCACTATGAAATCCATACCGATTTCTTCCCATTTCCATTCAGGCACTTTGAGTGGTTGCAATAATCCCGTGGGTCGTTGATGTTCTGCTTTCACCAACTGACATGTGTCACATAGGGCAACATGTTCAGCGACATCTCGCTTCATGCCATACCACCAATAACTGCTCTTGAGGTCATGATACATCTTCGTACTCCCAGGATGAATGGAATAGTCAGAATAATGAGCCTCCTTCAAAATCAATTCACGGATCTCCTTCACTTCAGGCACACTGATTCTTTTCCCGTGCCACACCGTACCTTGTTCATCCTCTCTGAACCCAGGGGCTATATTATCCTTGATGAGTTCTCTAATCTCTTGTATCTTCTCGTCATTCTCCTGACCGTTGCGTATGTCTTGCTCTAATGTGGAGTCCACTTCCATGGCGATGGCCTCACCGCTATTCACCAGACATAGATTGAGTTTTACAGCCTCTTCCTTCAATTCTATAGGCATATCCTTTAAGCTCAGCCTATTGACCTGCACCTTCCGACTTAAAGCATCTGCCACGACGTTCGCTTTCCTATGATGATAGTTGATGCCCACATCAAAGTCGTTGATTAGCTCTAACCATCTCCTTTGTCTGAGGTTGAGATCTGGCTGTGTGAAAATATACTTTAAGCTCTTATGATCCGTATATATCTCTGTCCTCTTCCCCATCAAGTAATGCCGCCAAATCTTCAACGTGTGTACCACTGCGGCTAGCTCTAGGTCATATGTAGGATAGTTCTTCTCGTGTTTCCGGAGCTGTCGGGACGCATAAGCTACGACATGCCCCTCTTGCATGAGAACACATCCCAACCGTTTCCAGAGGCATCGCAGTACACCGAAAAGTTCTTCTGCATATCTGGCATAACTAGCACTGGGGCTGTTGTCAATCTTTTCTTCAGTTCTTGAAAACTCGTCTCACACTGCGGTGTCCATGTGAATGTGATTCCCTTCTCTAACAATTTGGTGAGGGGTCTCGAAATCCTAGAGAAACCCTCGATAAACCGTCGATAATACCCAGCCAATCCTAAGAAGCTTTGAACTTCCCCGACATTTTCGGGGGTCTTCCACTTCTGGACATCCTTGATCTTGGCGGGATCTACCGAGATTCCTCCCACCGAGATTACATGTCCTAAGAAGGGAACTCCAACTCACACTTGCTCAACGTGGCATATAGTTGGTGTTCTCTCAGCTTTTGCAACACCAACCTTAAATGTCCCTGATGTTCTTCTTCATCTTTGGAGAAGACGAGAATGTCATCAATGAAAACCACCACAAATTTGTCCAGATATTCCATGAATACCTTGTTCATGAGATACATGAAGTATGCCGGGGCATTAGTTAGCCCGAAAGGCATGATGGTGTATTCATATAGCCCGTACTGAGATACGAAACCTGTCTTTGGAATGTCAGTTTGCCTTATCTTAAGTTGGTGGTATCCCGACCTGAGATCAATTTTTGAGAACACACAAGCTCCCCTCAATTGATCAAATAAGTCTTCAATGCAGGGTAATGGGTACTTGTTCTTGATGGTTACTTCATTCAAGGCACGGTAGTCTACTCATAACCTTTGGGTCCCGTCCTTCTTGGGCACAAATGTTACGGGAGCTCCCCATGGTGAGGAACTAGGACGAATATACCCCTTCTCCGTCAATTCCCTATTACGCTCCTTGAGCTCTTCCAGCTGTTTGGAGTCCATCCGATAAGGCCTCTTGTATATTGGAGCTGTTCCAAGCACTAGCTCAATCGCGAATTCCACTTCTCGATCGGGAGGCTTACCTGGCAACTCCTCCGGAAAAACGTCTGGATATTCCCTGATAATCCTGATCTCTTCCACTTCCACCTTGACTTGATTGAGTTTAAGGTCCCTCCTAGGGTTTTGTACAGTTATGAACTTCACTCTTGTGCCACTAGGGTGAGTTAGTTCCACCGTTCTTGTCGAACAATGGATGATTCCCTTATGTTTGGTCAACCAATCCACACCCAAAATAATATCTATCCCTTGTGAGTCTATCACTATGAGGTTTGCAGTAAATACTACCCCATTAATGTCTAGATTCACCTTGGGACACACTTGTCTTGTCCTTATTTCTCCCCCTGGAGAGTTTATTGCTAGCATATGGTTCATTTGTGTTGTTGCTAGATCATGCTTCTTAACAATTCTTTGAGCAATGAACGAGTGGGTAGCACCAGAATCGAACAACAGGGTTGCAATGTGTAAATTGGCAGGAAACTTACCAATTACCACGTCAGGTGCCTCTTGTGCTTCCTCCACGGTCACGTGGTTCACCCGTCCTCGCATCACTTTCTGCTGTTGTGGCTGCATGGGCTTCTTCTTTGGGCACTTATGGGCGTAGTGCCCCACTTCACCACAGTTGAAGCATTGCACCCCAACCTTAGGTGCCTGGCCTTTGTTGTCTTGGGGTTGGTTCGGTGGTCCTTGTACTGCTGGTCGAGGTTGATATGTGGGGCGAGGTTGCTGCACAAACTGACGTTGCGGCTGTGCTGGTGCTGACGGAGGCCTGAAATTCGGGTTGTATCCTCTAGATGCTGAGTAGGGTACCACAGCACGGCTCGTCTGCCCTGCGGGTTGCTGCATCAGACGTGGGCGTGTGTTGCTACCTGAGGCTTGGTGTGACCATCCCGCCTTCCTCTTGTTTTCATTCTCCAAGGCCTTCAGCTTCCTCTCCACAACAAATGCTCTCTCTACCATCTTTTGGAAGCTTTTATACTCGTTGGAGGACATTGCACACTGCATTTCCATAGTAAGTCCTTCCACAAAGCGGTCCTGTTTCTGCTCATCAGTTTCGATGTCCCATGGGGCACAACGGGATAGTTGGGTGAATTTAGTGAGGTATTCCCTCACAGTCAAGCTTCCTTGCTGCAGTCCCAAGAACTCCTTTCTCTTGTTTTTGAGTTCACCCCTTGGTATGTAATGGTTGCGGAAACTGCGCTTGAACTCTTCCCAAGTGATGTTCTCGGGATCATGATGGGATGCCACGTAAGCGGTCCACCCATCAGCAGCAGGTCCATGCAATTGGTGAGAGGCAAACAGCACCCTCTCATACCCTTGACATTGTATGATCCTCATCTTGCTCTCTATGATCTTTAACCAGTCATCTGCCTCCAGAGGTTCAGCAGCACTTGCAAACTTTGGAGGTTGAGTCCCCAGAAACTCACTCAACCTTGGTTGGAGTGGTTCAGCTTGTGGGGGTGGAGCTTGGTGCAAGTTGGTCACCACTTGAGTTAGACTCTGGATGAGCTGATTCTGATTTTCAAGCATCTAGTGGATAGGATAAGCTCCTTCGCGGCGACCACCCCTGTCTTGTCCCCCAGAAAGATGAGGGTTGCCGGCCTCATCGTTGTTGTTGGTGGGGTTGGCACCACGACCCTTTCCTCTTCCAGCCATCTATCATGATCAACCAAATGTTAACTTAAAGCATTACGTATTAACTTCCTAAATTGCTTGTTTAGACTTAAACTTTTGAGGCCTTATTATATTAACATTTTCTAAGGGTTTCACTTAGATTTTTGGGAGTCACGTCTCACGCGAAAATAAATGCACTCTTAATTCATTGGGGTTCACACGAGGTTGTGGACAAATGCCCATGGCTTCCACAACTCACGTCACACATCAAACATTAACACACAAATAACTAAGGTATTGACTTGACTACTCGATAACCTGCTGAACTAAGGGAAAGGACTCTACACAACTCGTATCACTGAGCTGGCTCCTCGGGGTCTTCCTCATTATTGCGGCTGCCCTCTGATTCCGCTTTGGGTGGGGAAGCTGCTAGTGGAGAAGTGCGGCGATGCCTGCCCGCCCAGCGGTCTGGGGAGTCAGGAGTCCATGTGTCATTCACGGTGACACACAGTTCATTCCCATCTCCTCTTTCTCTCGCTCTCAAGCTGGCTCAAAGCAACGCCTCAGTCTCCTTCAGGGTGTCACGAACATCCTGAAGCTCCTGCTGACACTCCTGCAGTCGAGCGCTGAGCATAGCAGCATCCTCCAAGCACAGGTCCATGTGCTCATGGGAAGTCCCCTGCTGCACTGGCGGGTACTTGTACTCCGCGGTGCCACTCTCACGCTGGAGGACATACATGTACTCAGTCATGTCCTGGTGGCGACGGTAGATGTAACTCTGGCAGGTGATGGCCTCCCAGGTGACATCCTTCTTAGCATCGACCTGTGTCGCCCGACAAGCTGGAGAGCGGTGGATCTTGAGCAGCTGATTTTCATGGATAATCCTCATTTCTGAACTCCATTCTTCCCGCTTCTCACGGATGGTCCGGGTGGAGCTGTAGTGTATGATTAGCTTGCCCGTATTGCCGGCAGCGTGGAGCATACGCCGTACACAGCGCAACAAGCCTCCTACTGCCAACCCGTAGGAGTGGTACATCACCGGACGGTTCTCCTCTCTTAAGGCAAGGGCAACTACCGGAACTCTCCCTCCGGTGGACTTGCGGGCGGTGCGGATCATGCGAACCATCTAAAACATAAAGCATTTAAAATAAAGTTAGATAAGAGTTAAACAAAAATTGTATTTTGAATAAAAGTTGGGGTAAGATGAATGAAGTGATCCCATTAAATAACACCTTCAACCCACACTTTTGTAATATAGTTTTTAAGAAAATAGGGTCCTTAAATACGTCCATTTCTACCTAGGTCCACGTTCCTACGGGCAACCTTGGCTCTGATACCACTTCTGTCGCACCCGGTTTCTCCGAAGATCAACCGAGTGAATACCACATGTATGCCAGGATCATTCTCTCATACATATGATGACAAATAGTGAAGCATCATTTATTACAAGCCAGGTGTCGAATATAAATAAGTCTTACATAGCATACGTCTCGATTGACGATAATAAGTTCCGAACATGTAAATAAAACAGCAGCGGAATATAAATCTTGTGGGCTCCGTCACAGGCGTTGCCCGGGGGACTCTGTGAACCTAGAATCCTTCCTCGGAACCAAAGTCTTGGTCATTAAACATCACATCATTCTCTTGACCTGAGCAGCAATATAAATCAACAGAAAAGCAAGTTTGAGTACCGTTGGTACTCAGCAAGTGTGGGAAAGTTATGTCATGCATGGCTAGAGCAAGGAGAGGTTGAACTCATGGTTAAAGCACTACGCAATTATTACTTATCACCTTAGCTTATTAAGCACCTACATTACTACACAGGTGAAATGATCCCAATCCCTCAACCCATCATCAATATCAAGTAAACATAGTCTCATCTTAAATGTTAAGCTTCCCGCTTAACATCCTAAACATCCCAATTTATCACCCTCTAATCATGAATAAGTCCAAGCCGCTCTTGACCGTGAGCACGGCTGTCATGACAGTTTTGACTCTGCAGAGTTGGCACCACTGTACCCACATGTAGTGATTTCATCCCCCGTTGCCGGGTGGACTAAAAGAACCTCCATTATGCAAATGGACGCAAACCACCTTCACACTTCCCAGGTGTGTAGCCAGGAGATCACTACGAAGCCTTTACAAAGGGATTCCCGACGAGCATGGGCCCACTGAGGTTTCACCCCTAACAGCATACAAGAGGCTCCAACCCCGCTTCAGTGGCCCCCTCTTGAGCCTTGCGGTTCATATGGTAGTCCAGCTGATACCTATTCCCCGCACCATCCAACACACCCATACTACGCCGGGGATACACCTAATTAATTGGCCAAGCTGCCCCATCTCAACATGTGGTTGGCACGGTAAAGCAAGGTTACATGCTCCATGAACCGGTCCTTAGGATCCAGGCAAGTACTAAACACAAACCCGAGTCTCGTGCACCCAGCACCAACCAAATCATCCAACTTTTCTCGATCCCTACCTCTACATAACTCATAATATCTCATTCAAGAGTAAGATAAATAAATTGATGATCTCATATCCCAATTATCCCATTTAAGCATGGCTAAGCATAAGCATGTAAATAAATGATATGATAAAATAAATCCCAACCCAAGCTACAAGAAAACAAGGTAATGCAATTCTAGGGAAACTTCCTAGCATGGGTTTCATATTTCCATTGACAATGCAAATAATTTTATCTACACATCCTAGTATAGGATCAAAGTGGTCAAGGACACTTGCCTTCTTCCTGCTGCTCTGGGAATGAAAAGTCTTTGTCTTGGAAGGGGAGAACTTGCTCTGGGGCAGGTTCTACTCATGCCAATACACATAGCAAAAGAAAACAACAATCCATAAGACATAGTTCACACTTTCACTTCATACAAACCACACATACATACCTATGAAAGTCATTCACATTTCTAAGTGTTGTGGTTACTCTACATGTGTTGATTTTTGGCCTACATGCACTTTTAAACATATGTATATGATTTCTAAGCTTTTGTATTCAGATTTCTGTTTGCACACTATATATGAATTTATAATTTGAACAGATTCTTTATATTTAATTAATACACTTCTTAGCTACCAAGTTTGCATGAAAGGTAATTTCCTATTCCAAATAGGTTTTCAGATCTTCTACAAAATCCTAAATTAAAGCTTTTGGATTTGGAGAACTCATTTATCATTTTCTAATTATGCATACCTATTTTCCTATATTTTTCATATTTATTTTCTATGCCTAAAAGTGAGTTTTAATATTAAATAGTAGGACATATCATATAAACAGAATAGTTTCTGATATAATATATTATTGAACTTCTCCTCTGATGTGAACTAATTTAAATTCATTTTATCAGTTTTCAGAATTATTTCCTAGCCAAAAAATGTGTTTCTAGAACTAATAAATATGAACAACACTTAGGCAGATTTCATTTCAGCCTAAATCTATTTTTAACTCATTCTAAAATTTTCCAAGTGCTAGGAGAGTTTAAATTTGAATTTGCACATCTGTTTGCCTTACCTTTTAAATTTAAATCCTAGTCACATATTCAAATTTCTGAATTTAATATCATATAGGGTCAAAAAAGTAAATCCACCCTACTGCAGGGTCTAATTTACTATTTCATAAATTTCCTGGGGTCTACCTACACATAACAGAAGGGTTTTCCAAATTTTTATTAAGTCCAGGGGCTAAAACTGATTTTTAAATGAATTTACACAGATTTCTGAAGTTGCAGGGGCTATATCAGAAGTTTCCGGGGCTAGCTCGTGTTTTCCGAGATCCTCAGGGGGTAGCGCATAAGAATCCCGGCCTTTATAACGAGGGGCTGATGTGGACCGTCCGATTTAAAATAGACAGCTCAGATTAGATCGCCGAACCGGTACGCGCGGGTTTTATTTCTTCCGTGCGATTTAAAATAGACGGCCCTCAAGGGGCCACCTCGCCCTGGCCGGAGCCAGCCCGCGCGCGCGGCGGTGCGCGGCGGCGGGGGCGGCGATCTCGCCGGTGCAGCTTCTGTTCCTTGCCACTATACGTTAAAAATTGCAGTTTTTTCACACGGATCGACTGCGGAGAGGTAGGGGACCTCACCTAGGGGTTTCTCGGGCTTGGGGAGGTCGGAATTCGGCTCTGCGACGACGATGGTTGAAGCTGCTCCTCGGTGCTCGTCGGAGCCGATGCTAGGGCGGGAAACTTGTCGCTTCCTTCATGTGCAGGGCTCCCTGGGTGCAGTGGAGCACGATCAGTGCGTTAGATCAGAAAATCCGAGCAAGGATCGAAAGAAAACGGTGATCGAAGCTTCGGTTCTCACCGGAGAGAAGAACGGCCGATTGGGGGGGGGGAACAGGGCAATTGTCGGCGTTTAAATAGGCGAGGGAGGGCGGCGGTCTGTTGAGATCGAGTTGGGGGCGTCCGGGTCCGGAAATCGGGCTGGGGGCACGGGTTTCCGGAGGTCGGTTGCGATCGGGCGCGAGAGAAGAGTCCGGGCCGTTGGGGGCGCGCGGGGAAGGAGATGACATGCAGGCCCCGCGTGTCAGTGAGAGGAAGAGAGGGGGCGCGCGGTCTTGGGCTGGCGCCGGGGATTGGGCCGGCTGGCGGGTTTTGGCCCACTGGCCGGTTGGGGTTTTTCTTTTTCTTTTTCTTTTTCTTTTTCCTTTTCTTTTCTGTTTTGATTTGAATTTGAATTCCAGTTTGAATTTGAAATTCTGCACCACATGCAATATGTCCAAATTTTTTTAAATTCCCCTCTTTAGCAGGTTTTGGGGTGTAACAAGGATCCAACAAGGAATAGAGAAGGATTCCAAAGAAGATGAGAAGGGTACGCTTTGGCTAGGAAAAAGGATTTGTGTGCATAACGTGAAGCACCTCCCCGACATGATATTGAAGGAGGCACATGATTCACCCTATTCCATACATCCCGGGAGTACCAAAATGTACAAGGACTTGAAGACTTGTTATTGGTGGGATGGTATGAAAAGGGATATAGCCAAATACGTTGCCCTATGCGACATATGCCAATGCGTGAAGGCCGAACATCAAAGACCCGCTGGATTGTTGCAACCTTTGAAGGTACCCGAGTGGAAATTAGAAGACATTAGCATGGACTTCATTGTCGTATTGCCACGTACTCAGTCAGGTTACGACTCCATCTGGGTTATCATGGACCGATTGACGAAAACAGCCCATTTTCTCCCTATAAGGGCCAATTACAATGTTGCACAATTAGCCGAGTTGTACATGGAGCAGATCGTGTGCCGTCATGGAGTCCCGAAGAGGATAGTCTCAGATCGAGGTTCTCAGTTTACCTCTAGATTCTGGAGGAAGCTGCAGAAAGCTATGGGTACACGACTAGATTTTAGCTCCGCCTATCGCCCACAAACCGATGGGCAAACCGAAAGGACAAACCAAAATTTGGAAGACATGTTGAGAGCTTGTGCCTTGAAACGTGGGCGTAGTTGGGATAGGAGTTTACCGTATGCCGAATTCTCCTATAACAACAGCTATCAAGCTAGCTTGAAGATGTCGCCTTTCAAAGCATTATATGGTAGACGGTGTAGAACACCACTGTTCTGGAACGAGACCGGAGAGAACCAGGTGTTTGGACCCGAAGTGCTACAAGAGGCTGAAAAGCATGTCCAAACGATACGGGAGAACTTAAAGGCTGCTCAGTCACGACAGAAAGGCTATGCGGACAATAGGCGAAGGAAGTTGACCTTTGAAGTAGGAGACTTCGTATACCTTAAGGTATCGCCTATCCGTGGCTAACGATGTTTCAACGTCAAAGGCAAGCTAGCACCTCGCTACATCGGACAGTTTAATATTTTGGACAAGCGAGGAGAAGTAGCCTATCAACTAGAGCTCCCAACATATCTCTCCGACGTACATGACGTGTTTCATGTATCCCAGCTCAAGAAGTGCTTGAGAGTACCAGAGGAGCAAATACCAATGGAATAGCTTGAACTTCAAGAAGACCTGACTTATACGGAGCACCCTGTACGAATTTTGGACGTAAAAGAAAGGGTCACCAGGAACAAAGTGATCCGATGGTGCAAGGTACAATGGAGCCATCACACCGAAGCTGAAGCCACATGGGCGTGAAGAAGACATCAAGGCAGAACTTCCTTACCTGTTCTGTACTAACGAATCTCGAGGGCGAGATTCAATTTAAGGGGGGTAGATTTGTAACACCCTCATTTTTAGTTTCTGGATATATTCATGTTTCATGAAGAGAAAACATTTTAAAAGAAGTAGGAACAAAGAAAAATTATCAAAAGGATAGCCAATAAGAGCCGAATCCAGTTCACAGAGAGTGACGAAGACAACATCCGCGGCCCGTTAACACGTGGCGTGTTCGGAGCTCATTCCTGCAAAGTGGGAAGAGGTCAGCTGCTAAACTAGCTACGTGGCAGGATCGGGGCTCATCTCCGCAAAAGGGGAGAGGTCCGACCCTGTGGGACATGTGGTGCCCCCGGAGCTAGCCTCTGTGGAAGAAGCAAAGGCATTTCCGCAGGACACATGTCACCATCGGAGCTAGTCACCGCGGAAATAAGAGGACCAGTCGCGCGGGATACGTGTCGATCTCAGAGCTCACCTCCGAGAGGTCCGGTTCTATTGGACACGTGTCATCACCAGAGTTTATCTCCGGTAGGTCCGACATTGTTGGACACGTGTCTACTTCGGAGCTCGTCCCTAAGGAAAGAGGGGAGGACCGGCACTAACACATGGCGTGCACGGAGCCATCTCTGAATAGAGAGGAGGTCCCGACCGCCAGGATACATGGCGCACGCGGAGCTCACCTCCGAAGGAGAAGGGAGGTCTCGCTCGCTTGACACGCGGGACAACCGGAGCTCTTCTCTGCAGAAAGGAAGAGACCAGGCCCGGTGGACACGTGGAGCTTCCGGAGCTCATCACCGAGGAGGTAACGAGTTCTGGAACGGTTTTTGGGTTCTGTACATGAATAAATACCGGTACGGAGGAGAAACCGACCTGAATTCCACAACGTTACCGCACCAAATCAACTAAAGATAAGATGTTAGGATTCAACGACGATCTGAATAGGACTCTTATCCGAAGTCCCATCAGATTAGTACTCTTCTCTTCCCGATTATAAATAGAACCCAAAACCTTTGGCCGAAACCACGAATTTTCTTTTTCCAACTCCTGAGCCGACGACTTAGAGCCCTAGCCCAACTCGCCGAGTAAGCCATCGCCGGAGATCAGTGAGGAAGATCGCCGGAAGAGAGCCCAACGTTCTGAGAAGGACCCGAGACCGAGAAGGACATAAGGTAGGTCTCCAATACCACCTTACAACATCGTTGTGTTTTCTTTGCATCTGTTCTTCGATTCCTTTCGAACAGAAGCTTTTTCGTGGATAGATCACTTGTTGATCGGGTTGATCTAGAGACAAGGTCATCGCCACATCCACATTTGATCCGAACACCTCTGTTCATCATAAAGCCATGCAAGAACACGTACAAAACCGATCTAATAAAGCTGATCATAGGATAGCATGCATATGCATTATCGCATCTAGTTAAAGTTTGCTCATGGTATTGATTGTTATGAATCTTGTATGTGCGTGATTGCGTATAGAAGGACAAGCTCAGAGAGCTGTCTACGACGAGCTGCAACAACAAGGTTTGGAGATCCAAGAGCCACCAGAACCACAAGAACAAGGCAAGTGCTCCTTGACCATATTGATCCTATGTTTTGGGAAAAACTGTTTTGTTTTGTGAAAAGGTGCGTGTGCTGAGTCAAACGTGATGGGAAACCCTTTTATAAGAGTTTACTAGCTTTGGTTAAACCACCCTTGTCGCCTGGGAAGTCTATGAGTCGGGTACGGTCTTTTTTTACTTTTATGCTTCGCTGACTCCATGGGATTGGGAAGCGAGATAGATGTGTCTAGCTAACTGCACTCCTAATGATAATGAGAAACTGATGTTGTTAATGAACATGGATCAGAGGGAGATCTAGGCAAAACTTGGTTTGTGAATGAGGTAGCATGATATGGTGGTTTACTTGCCATAGATCTAAGGACTGGTTCATGCATACACATGCCAGGATAACAGTGCCACCACAAGGCCAAGTATAGGTGCGGCTTAGCTGAGTAATTAGGTAAGTTGCTAGAGTGTTATGGACTGTGGAAGGCGCGGGGAATGGGAGTCGAGTGAGGACTGCCCTGGGAACTGCATGGCACGAGAGGGGGCCCGTGGGTGGGAGAATTGGAGATTCTAGCCTGCCGGTGAAACTTTAGTGAGTCCATACATCTAGTAGCCCCTTTGTAAAGGCTATTTTGTGATCCCTTGGCCATACACCGACAGTTGTGTACTGGTATAATGGAGGTTCTGCAGTCGCCGACGGGTGACGAAATCACAAACTTGTGGGTAAAGAGGTGCAAACTCTGCAGAGTTCTTAAAACTATCATGATAGCCGAGCTTACGGTCACGAGCGCCTGGCCAACTGCCATGATTAGTTGGGATGGTTATTGGGATTGTTATTGGTTATGGTTTTGGATAGTTTGGTTATGGTTTGGTTTTGGGACTGTTGATTCTGGGTGATAAGATGGTTGCATGACTGTTGAGTCATGGCAACAAGGTTGGTCTCGGTGGGAGACGAAGTTGTTATGAGATGAAATGGTAGCGAATACGAGATGGTATTCATGAGATGGTAGCAAATACGAGGAGGTATTCGTGAGAATGAGGTTGATTGATGACTGGTTGTGACATGGAAAGGTAATGAACATAATGGAGGTATGATTGGTATTTTAATACATGTTGGGATTACATTCACTTAAAGATGAGTTGCTGTTTTATCATGGTTTTGATAAATAACTTTGCTTTCTGCAATGAGCCTTTTTATACCTACCTTGTGATGAGCTACATATCATATTTTCCCGCACTTGCTGAGTACATCATTGTACTCAAACTTGCATCATTATTTCATCATCAGCAGCAGGAGAAGACTACTATGAAGACCAAATGGAGCATTAGGCGTGTGATTCGTTCTCAACCTTGCCTGTGGGAATGGAGTAGAGATGGAGCCATTGCTGCCTAGAATTGCTTCTGCATTAGTTAAATTGCTTCTGCATTAGAATAAAGACTTCCTCTGCATAGAAATAAGACTTCCGCTGTGAGCATGAGTCCGAGACTCATGAAACATTGTAATAAACTCTATTATTCGTGGATATATATATTCTGAATTCAGTTTGTGGAACATATGTGTATGTGTGATGAACATCCTGGGCACACATATGCATTAGTTCTCGGTTCCGTGGTTTTTCCAAAGAATTGAGGGCGTCACACGCACAAGTTGCCTTCACAACCTTTAGCTAGAGAACCCCTGTACACGGCGTATTTCGCAGTTTGCCGTCGGCGGAGCATACGGATCGGGTGCACGGTGAGGGACTACTTCGGACCTCTCCCAAGCCGCTTCAAGCTCATGTCGACCTTCCCTATGGTCCACTGATGCTCCCCGACCGTTTTGTCGATCGATTGAGGTGCTAGGGAGGTCGGCCGAAGTCCTTCCGAAGTCGCCGCTCGTCGCCGACCATGTACCGGACGTTGTCATGACGAACTGAGCCCAGAACCGTGTTCCCCGAGTGGACTTAGGCAGGGGCGGCCAGAATCATGAAGTTTGGAGCACCACCGAGGTTGCCGGCGAGCTCTCCGGCGAGGCGTCGCGGCGGCCGAACGCGGGAGTCGGGAGGTAGACTAAGGGGGTGGGTCCCGGCTGTCAGCAGCTGGGATTTTAAATCAGGATCGGTCTGCGGCTCGGATCTGGTGTGCTGGCACGCAAAAACCCGTGGACCCCGGTGTGCCGTCGCTCCAGCGCCCAACATGTGTCCCCGTGGACCCACCGGCAGATTTAAACTTTTCCTGATTTTCAGATTTCATTCAAACTTCAAACCCTCATAACTTTGGCGAGGAACATCCAAATCGAGTGAACCAAATTTTGTTGGATTCAGCTCTCTGAGTACTTTCCAGCAAATCAATTTTCACTTCATGAAAATCCTTAATTATCCAATATTAATTCTTCAAAGTTGAAATTGTTTGGAATTTTAACTGGAGAATCCTTTGGAGGAAAATTCTTAAATTTTGCTGGGATGTTTACCAAAACATCCCTGAGCTACCATAAATATTTCAGATCCATTTGAGCTCATTTGATCCGCCTAATGGTGTGAATAATGAAACTGTTCAAGAGAAAATGGAAAATGTTCAGAAACATTTTTCAGAATATCTCTGAAATGGTTTAGCTCATATCTTTAGCTAGGAACCTTCAAATTAGGTGAGATCAACTCCATTAGGACCCTCTAAAAATCTAGTTTTCAGAAAGTCATGGCTTGCTCCATGAAAATCCCTAGAACACCATAAGAGCTCCAATTAAGGTCAAGTACATAATTATTTGTGGAGAGCTCAAATGAGTTTTGCTGCAACTAAAACTTGGCCAAGTCTCTGTTTAGGTTGTAACAAAACCACAGTAAAAATTTCAGAGTCATTGGGTCTGTCTAGTGAAACTTATAAACTTCACAAGTTTAAATTTCCATCAAATGCATTTAAATTAATACATGTACTTGTTACCTCATGTAGTCGCTAAGGTCGAGGAGGAACCCGAAGTCCTAGACTTCGTTACTCCGGAAGAGCAGCTAGCCTACGACCAAGAGCAGCAAGGCAAGCTCAGGTTTGCATTAACCTTTTTACGAGTTTTTATTGTTTTGAGAACTTACTTTGAGTACCATTACTTCTTGCATTAGCGTCTTGATTGAAAACAAAAATGCATAGCCAAGAAATCCATTGTTTGGGATTAGGATTGAAAACCTCGTTAACCACTGCAATACTAATAATGGAGTAGGATTCGGTACAAGTCGAGTAGTTGGAACTACTCGCGAGAATAGGCTAGAGGCACATCGCTCGGGTAAAGATAGCAAATGAAACACATGGCAAGAAAAATGAGACCGAGCGGAGAGTAAGGGCAGCAGGACGTTGGGGCCTGTGTGCTATAGCTCCGCTTGTGTTGATTGAAGACCGAGCCGTGTGCGGGCCTGTTGAACAAGCTAGAACAGTACCGAAGACCTACCGGCTATATGGGAACCGGGAAACCGATGTAACTCGGGTAGCTGGGTGTGGAGGCATAGCTGGTCGTTCAGAGGGTAGGTTGAGAGCTCGAGGTGTAAATCGGCTGGCGGCACTGAGATACGTGTGCAGAGACCTCTTGCTCAGGACGATCGGACTGGTTCAACATTTGGCTAACGGGTGAAAGGTGATTGCGTACGGCGTCCGTGATGGTTGCTGTAGGCAACATCGAGTACGGGCGTATGTGATGGGTTATTCGGGTAACCCTGCAGGTCTAAAACGATTATAATCGCCGTCCCTCGCGGTCAGTGAGCACCACTTGTTCACTGTACCGTGACGTAGAAAGAAAGGCTAGTTACATGTTAAAATGTTGCTGATTGAAAGATGGACTTTGATTGTTAATGATTCGTTGTAGTTTAGAGCTAACTAAAGTTCTTTTCAACTTTAGGCAAAGTACATGAGAGAAATGCGTTTCTTGTTTGATTGCGGCTCTCTCATGTGCCTTAGCGTAAGGTTCTCCACAACCTGCTGCTAAAACTTGAAAGTAAGGTTCCAATAATTAGGCGAGTCCTTTGCAAATTGTTTTACCTCATGTACCCATCACCCCTCATGTAGAAGTTCCATGTTTAGGAGAGACGGGTCAGTCTTGCTGAGCCTTCGTGCTCACTGCTTGTGTTTGAAGCTTTTGCAGGGTTCTATGAGGAAGGGACTCCCAAGGAGGAGACGTAACCCCAGGAGGGGAACCCCGTCAAGTGGGAGTCGTGTGCGCCGCCGTGCTAGTATGTGTGCGTGCTAGAAAGGACACGTTCATGGGCTGAACATGAACTTGATGCATAGTCTACGCCCATTAGCATAGACTGGACATATTTTGTTGTAAAAATGTTCATAAAACCATTTATGTAATAAAACTTTGCTTCCGCTTTGTACCTTTGATGTGTGTTAATCGGTGCTGTGCAACGCAGCACCCCTCAGCGTGATCCTGGCTCGACAAGACCGTGGGGTCGTGTCAGCGTTGGTATCAGAGCTCGCTTAAGGTTTAACGCACTAAAAAGGTCATCTTTTTCAAAAATCCAGTGAGGAATGAGTTAATAGCCCTTAGAAGGATGTTATTAGTGTATAGAAAGTGGCATACTAACCTATTTGCTTATGTCAGAAAATCGTGCATCTCGGGACGCTTTTTGTCTTGGGGGGTGCACGTAAGCGCTGTCCACCAGTACCGTGCACAAGCTGAAGGGTGGAGCCCCACAGGTGGCAGGTAACCCGACCCGCTTTAATATCCTCTACGACTCTTCATGTCGTTTGGGGTATTCGAGCAACGTCTATCCCTGGCGTGCTTCGGGCAATTTTGGAGACCCAGTCACGTGGTCACTAACGTGAACACGTAGCTCAAGGCGTGTTTGGCTTGAGAACATCCGGGCGAGTGATGACGGCCGGGTGTACGAACTGTATGGATACTGGGCTCGGTGTGCAGCCAAGTCTGACAATTGTGTGAGTTATCTGCAGGTAGTTTAACCACGAAACGGTAGACGTGTAGCATCCGTGTGCGAGAGACGCTTAGTGCCACTGAACTAACGGTGCCCGCTAAGTCAGGTATAGGTTCTTCTTTGTGAGGACGTAGTACCAACATGCTCGGGTGACGCATCGACGTCACACTCCACTAAATAAACAAATTCATTGTAAAATTTGAAAGTTTTGATCCAGAGTATTAAAATATGATGTAACTTTTTCCCTGAATCAGGATATTCAAAGTTAACAAGTTTTCAACTTATAGACTGCTAAGGACAGAGTCCTCTGTTTTTCAGCTAAATTAAGGCTGAAGTTAATTTTGAGGTTAGAGGTTGAGTTCTTTCGAGGTTGGGGTCATATGATACATTTATGGAAATCTTTGGAAGAGCTTTACAACTTTTCTGTTGGGCTCCAGAGGTGTTTCATCCCTTAAACCATCAAAAAATGCAGTAGAGTTGAAACTGTCCAGAGAACAGGGCAGAGCAAACACTCTCTGTAAACTCTCTGAAAATTGAGCATAACTTCCTGCATAAAAATCTAAAAATAGAACATTAGGTAGTTCTGGAGAGATTATGAGATGGGTTACAACTTTGTGACAGAAAGTTTTGTCCGATTGGGAGCATAATTAACTGGAATTCTTGGATCGAATCAGTACCTAAAGCACGGAGGTGCTGTCCAATTTTCTCCAGAAATTCTGTTAACTTTGACATCTCATAACTTTTGAACCAGGACAGATCTTAGGCCAAGCAAATACTTTCTGGAAATCTATTGAAGTTAGCTTTAACTTTTATGTTGAGCTCCAGAATTGGTTTTGCTTCTAGCATGGCCTAAATCAGGTGGAAATGGAAACTGGTCAGGGCTGTCATATTGGACAGCAGATCAGCAGTCAAATTTGTTTAAATTTGAACTATGTTTCCAAGTTTTATGGGTTCAATGACATGTTTTATGTTATATCTCAATGGTTTACTGTTTAAATAAGTATTTGACATTTCTCAAATATATTTTTACAGATGACAGCGGATAAACAGTTCGAGAACGGGTGGGTGGAATCTCACTGTTCTCACCAAAGCGGCTATCCGGAAGCATTGAGGCAGATGCTTCAATATTTCGGGTATAACCAGATGCCGCAGTACTTCACCAAGGAAGAAGGCGAAGAGGGGAACAAGACGTGGACAATCCATGTCGAGGTTCCTGCAGGACCTAAGCCACCCGGTTGGGCGCCGTTCACCGTCACGGTGAGGGGTAGACAACCCGAGGGAATGTGACAAGTGGCAGCCCGTGACACCATGTCACGTTTCTGCCAGCTACACGTGAGAGCGATGGAAGGCACTCCGTACGCGCTCGTTCCGATGGAGGGACGACCGAATCATGTTTGGGAAGGAAGGTACAGGGAGGCAACCAATCCGGGTTGCCCAAGGTACAGCCCCGTGGAGGCAAACCTCAGCCTCCAAATGAGGGCGGGAAAGGCCGTGATGGACATCCAAGCTGTTCATACGGAGTGTCTCGCCGCAAAGCTCAAGGAGAGCACAAGCCGTGGAGACCATTTCGAGAGTGCTCACAGCACGCTCCGCAATGTGCTCCTTCTGACGATTAAGCGACAGAACGAACAGCATAATCAGTTGCATCGTCTGAAGAAGGCGAAGAATAAGAGCCGTGTCGACATCGCGGCGTTGCAAGAACTGGTGCAGACTCTAACCCAGCAGAACAAGGACCTTACTCAAGAGAGAGACGATGCTATTGAGGAAGAGAAAGGCTGGGAAGAAGACTACAACCAAGCCATGGATGAGGTGCATGCATTACAGGACCTCGTACCTCCGGTATTGGGCATACCGGTGGTCTTGGGTCTTCCGGCAATGGAGAGCCCGAGATGGGAGAGGAGGTTGTAGACCCAGAGCCAGCAGCAGAGTTACCGGAGGAGGACGACCCGCAGGAGGTCGAGTTCTACTCCGACTAGGGGGTGGGTTACGGTTGCCAAGTAGGGCAGCTAGAGTAGTGTAACCCAAACTTTTGTAATCGGTGACATGTCGTGTAGGCAGTAGCGTATGTATAGATAGTGACGACATGAGCACAACCTCTCGGAGACCCGAGAATAATGTATCTTGTATAAGGTTTATGCTTTATGAATACATGTGAATGTTTTGTAAATTATTCATGCGTCACTTCAATACCTACTGTTGCATATGGAATTTTTAAGTATGACATGTGCTGATCGCTGCTGTTTTGAATTTCAGAATGACTCGTACTCGTGCCAACCCGGACGTTGGGGGTACTAGTCAAGGGGAAGAAACCTCCCAACAGCCTACCGAGGACTCCTTGGGACAGCAGCAGCAAACACCGCCACCGCCACCGCCAACGGTTACATTGGCCGACATCGTTGTGGCAATGGCGGGTTCTCATCAGCAGCACACGGAGTTGCTGCAAACTCTATTTGCCAATACGTCTCGACCAGAGAGGCGTCAAGATCGTGCGGAGCGCCAACAGAGCTCCTACTCCAACTTCCTAGCAACTCATCCCCTGGTATTCTCAAGGGCGGATGAACCCCTCGATGCGGACAACTGGCTACGCATGATAGAGATGAAGTTCGGGCTGCTCCAAATAAGTGAGCAGCACAAGACTCAGTTCGCGGTCCAGCAGCTCCAGAGATCCGCGAGCGCGTGGTGGGCAAACTACTGTGCTTCACAGCCCACCGACCGAGTTATGACCTGGGCGGAGTTCCGGACGGCCTTCTGGGCCTATCACATACCGCCGGGTCTCATGAAGAGGAAGACGCAGGAGTTTCTACACCTGCAGCAAGGGTGCCAGAACGCAGTGGAATACTCCAGGGCGTTCAATGATCTCGCGCTCTACACGTCGTATCACGCCGATACTGACGAGAAGCGGCGGGACCACTTCTACCAGGGGCTTAACCTGCTCCTGAAGGACAAATTGGCGTTGTTCAATCGCGGCAGCCTCAACGACATAATTGATGCTGCGATTGTTCAGGAGGACTCCAGCAAGGAGTTATCGGCGGCGGAGAGAAAGCTAAACGTGCCACAAAGCAGCGGAGAAGGAGGCGGTCCTTCTCAGAAATTTCGGATGGTGAATCGCCCACCATCAGGTCCACGCTGGCAGCCACCACAGAGGTCGATGGCATTCCGCAGTTGGCCGTATTCTACACCGGCATTCAGACCGACACTGCCAGCACCACCTCCGCAACAACAACAGCAGCAGTGGGCGATGCCGCATGCGTATGCACCTCAGCAGCGTATGCCGGGCTTTCGTCCCCCAAGCACCGGACTAGCAGCGGTCACATGCTACAAATGTGGTCGCCCAGGACACTTCGCCAGCAGTTGTCTGGAGAGACAAGGCGGCGGAGTTGCGCCGCAACTTCCGGGGAGGAATCAGCCCCGGAACCCTACTAATGTGCGGCGGGCAAACCCGAGGCCCAGCACTGTCCACCAACTTGCCATAGAGGACGTGCCGGAGGGAGAGCCAATCCTTGCAGGTATGTTCCAACTCCACCAGCATCCCGCCATAGTATTATTTGATTCAGGTGCCACGCATAGCTTTATTAGCCAAGCTTTCATTGCTAAATACAGCTTGCAAATACTGCCCACCGATAATCCTTATTTGGTTTGTTCACCGGGTGGGAAGATTTCAGCAAGCATGATGGTTCCAAAAGCGCCATTATGCTTAGCGGGTACAGTGTACCCTACGTCTCTCATAATTTTAGAGGTAGAAAAGGTCGATGTCATCTTAGGGATGTCGTGGTTAACCCGCTACGGCGCTGTTTTAGACACCGTCCTCCGAATTGTGCACTTGAACTCAGAAGTGCACGAATCTCATTCCTTATTTCTGGACAGTCCAGAAATAAAAGTTCCAAGTGTCTATCAATCCACAACCATCAGATTGGAAGATAATCCAGTGGTCCGAGAGTTCCCTGACGTGTTCCCAGATGATTTACCGGGGATGCCGCCCAATAGAAAGGTGGAGTTCAAGATTGAACTTGCACCGGGAACCATGCCAATATCCCGAAGACCGTATAAGATGGCGCCCAAGGAGTTGTCTGAATTGAAGACCCAGCTAACGGACCTGCTGGAGAAGGGTTTTATTAGGCCGAGCTCCTCGCCATGGGGCTGTTCGGCATTATTTGTGAAGAAGAAGGATGAGACATTGCGGCTTTGCGTGGATTATCATCCATTAAACGCCGTAACCATCAAGAATAAGTACCCGTTGCCACAGATGGACATGTTGTTTGATAAGTTGGTCGAAGCAAAGAATTTTTCCAAGATGGATTTAAGATCCGGGTACCATCAGATTAAGATACAGGCTGAGGACATTCCGAAGACGGCTTTCTCGACAAGGTACAGGCTTTATGAGTACCTGGTCTTGTCCTTCGGCCTCACCAATGCTCCAGCTCACTTCATGTATTTGATGAACTCGGTATTCATGCCGGAGCTGGACAAGTTTGCCGTGGTCTTCATCGATGACATATTGGTATATTCCAAGTCAAAGGAAGATCACAAGAAGCATCTGCGCATAGTCTTGCAATGGCTGCGGGATCACAAGCTACACGCAAAATTCAGCAAATGTGAATTCTGGATATCGCAAGTGCCTTTTCTCGGGCATATCATATCAGCGGAGGGCATCGCTGTAAACCCGAGCAAGATCTCACAAATGCTGAATTGGAAATCCCCGAGAACTGTTCACGAGGTACGGAGTTTCCTCGGACTCGCGGGATATTATCGGAGGTTCATCCCGAACTTCTCGAAGATTGCCAAGCCTATGACGGAGCTGCTAAATAAGGCTACCAAATATGTTTGGAGTCCAGCATGTGAAGCAGCGTTCAAGGCATTAGTGAAGCACCTGACATCAGCACCGGTTTTGGCACAGCCAGACATAACAAAACCGTTCTATGTGTACTGCGATGCATCCGGCATTGGGCTCGGATGTGTGCTGATGCAAGACTGAATAGTGGTCGTGTATGGGTCACGGCAGCTTAGAAACCAGGAGCAAAATTATCCAACTCACGACTTGGAGCTCGCTGCCGTGGTACTCGCCCTTAAAATGTGGAGGCACTACCTACTCGGTAACCTTGTACAATTATATACCGACCACAAGAGCCTCAAGTACATATTCACTCAGAAGGAGCTGAACATCAGGCAGCGAAGATGGTTAGAACTGATAAAGGATTACGAAATAGAGATCCATTATCACCCCGGCAAGGCAAACGTGGTGGCAGATGCGCTGAGTCACAAGTCACACGTCAATAATCTGACCATCACACTGTTGGAAGAGAGCGAACCACCACTGCATGTGATTCCACATGGAGCTCTCTACAACCTAGCTTTGATCCCCACCATCCGTGAAGAGATAGCGGCAGCTTAGAAACATGACAAGCGCATGTCGCATTTGCGGAGACGTGTAGACAGTGGGGAGCTGAAATGTTTCCAGAAGGACGGAGACGGCGTCCTATGGTTCAAGGACCGGATCGTCGTACTCCGTAACCCGGAGTTACGGAAGAAAATTTTATATGAGGCTCACTTATCAAAATTTTCTATTCACCCCGGCAGCAACAAAATGTATCAAGAACTCAGAAGCAAGTTTTGGTGGGTACGGATGAAGTGGAAGATCGCAAAGTAGGTGTCCGAGTGTGATACATGTCGAAGGGTGAAGGCAGATCATATGCGGAAACCGGGACTGCTACAACCACTGGGCGTTCCTGCCTGGAAGTGGGAAGATGTGAGCATGGACTTTATCGTCGGTTTACCCACCACGTTTTAGAAACATGATTCTGTGTGGGTAATCATCGACCGGCTCACCAAAGTTGCCCATTTCATCGCGGTCAACACCAACTACAACGCCAAGAAGTATGCTGAACTGTACATCTCTCACGGATCCTATGCTTGTACGGTGTACCCCGTAGCATCATATCGGACCGGGGCACTTTATTTGTGTCTCATTTTTGGGTGCAGCTGCATGATGCATTGGGGACAAAGCTGATCCGTAGTTCAGCATACCACCCGCAGACGGATGGGCAAACCGAGCGGGTAAATCAGATTCTAGAGGACATGTTGCGAGCGTGTGCTATCAACCACGGCAAGAATTGGGATGATCAATTGCCGTTAGCCGAGTTCTCATACAACAATGGGTACCAAGCTAGCATCAAGATGGTGCCTTATGAGGCGCTATACGGAAGAAAATGCCGCACACCATTGAATTGGTGTGAGTCTGGTGAAAGGGTTACTTTCGGGATTGACCTTGTCAGTAACGCGGAGGAAAAGGTTCGACTGATTCAAGCAAACCTAAAAGCCGCACAATCCCGACATAAGCAATATGCGGACCGGAGAAGGCACCCACTACAATTCGAAGTCGGGGATCACGTATACTTACGTGTGTCTCCAATGAAGGGCGTAAACAGATTCGTGGTGAGAGGAAAGTTGGCACCCCGATTCATCGGTCCATTCCAGGTTACCGAAAGATGTGGATCAGTAGCATACCGGCTGAAATTACCAGAAGCACTCTCCGGTGTGCACGACGTCTTTCATATTTCCCAGCTGAGAAAGTGTCTTAAGCTATCAACTACCATTCAGCTAGAGGACATGGAAGAACTGAAACCGGATCTCACCTATCGGGAGGAACCGGTTCAGGTTATTGATGAGAAGGCCTGAACCACACGCAACCGTACGTTGTGGTTCTACAAAGTTCTATGGAGTAATCACTCCATGGACGAGGCGACATGGGAGAGAGAAGGATTTCTTCGCGCTAACTACCCCGACTTTTTCACATCGCATATCTGGTAATTTTCCACCGTCCTCTCTCTCATTTTCACCTTATAATCTCAGGACGAGATTCTTTTAAGGGGGGGGGATGTAAAAGCCTCAGTTTTTGACACATGTTTAAAGTGTTCATCACCACACAACACACCTCATTTGAAGAAAGTTGATGAACACATTTGAAGAGCAAGTAACCATTATCAACATGCTCATTAGAGAATAAACTCACAAAATGCAAAAGTGGTATTTCCCACATGCATCATCTAGGGGCTGGACATATGAAAAACTCCTACACTTTGATAGTAATGTCCATGCCAAGTTTCACCCAAATTCAAGACCTTGTTGAGGTACTTTTGGGTATAGCTAGAAAGAGGGTAGTTTGAACTCAAATTCAAATTCAAACTGTTTTTATCACATGAATTCAAAAGTTGGAAGCATATTCTTACTCAGCACATTTTTGCGAGCTCACACACCAATTTTCACTCTATTTGGAGTTGATCTTGACATGAGCTAAGTGTAGCAAATTCAAACATTATTTGAAATTCAAACTGAACATGTGCTGAAATTTAGTCAAACCAAACCCAATTTGAATTCTAACCAATTCAAATGGCTCAGGGGTGAATAATTCAAATCACCATGGGCATTGTGGGGATTACTGTTTACAACAGTAATATGGAGTTAAGTCCCGAGGTTAAAAGGGGAGTGGGACCCATATGTCAGCCACTGAACTGATTCAACCGACTGAAGACTTTCTCACTCAGGTCTTCGGGCTCCAGCAGCGATCGCCACCGAGGGAGGCCGCCGCGCCACCAGCTGCTTGGCCACGCGCGGGCACAAGTCGGTTCGGAGCCCTTCTTAAGGCGCCCCACTCCTCGGCCGAAGCCCCCTTGCCGTTTTCCCCTCGCAAGCACACTGAACCGGATTCTTCCCTCCGCCGCTCGGAACTGATCGGAGAGCCACGATCACAGCCTCCCCGATCCCTCCAGAGCTACGACAAAGTATTAGGAACCTTCCTTCTTCTTCCCCGTCGTTAGAAATCCGCACAAACCGGTTGATCTCGGCTATACCGAGAGTTCCATGCAGAGACCTAAAGCCGCTGCACTTCGGGCTCCCGTGGACAGCCCAACCAGGAGGTTGTCACACCCAAGCTAAGGCATCCCCGGACGCATTGGTGACCGGTGCTGCTCACCCCCGAGCCACAGCCCGAGTTCTTGATCGACGGCGGTGAATTTCCAGTTTTCCCCTTTCTCGGTGCAGACCGACCTTCGGGTGCGGTTCTGGCAAATTCACACTCTAGGAAGGGTTAGTGTGACACCCTCATTTTTGGTTTCTGCATATATTCATGTTTCATGAAGAGAAAACATTTTAAAAGAAGTAGGAACAGAGAAAAATATCAAAAAGATAGCCAATAAGAGCCGAATCCAGTTCCCAGAGAGTGTCGAAGACAACTTCCGCAGCCCGCTGGCCATGTGGCGTGTTCGGAGCTCATCCCTGCGAAGTGGGGAGAGGTCCGCTGCTAAACTGGCTACGTGGCAGGCTCGGGGCTCATCTCCGCAAAGGGGGAGAGGTCCGACCCTGTGGGACATGTGTTGCCCCCGGAGCTAGCCTCTGCGGAAGAAGCAAAGGCAGTTCCCCAGGACACATGTCACCTTCGGAGCTAGTCACCGCGGAAATCAGAGGACCAGTCGCGCGGGATACGTGTCGATCTCGGAGCTCACCTCCAAGAGGTCCGGTTCTATTGAACACGTGTCGTCACCGGAGCTTATCTCCAGGAGGTCTGACACTGTTGGACACGTGTTTACCTCAGAGCTCGTCCCTGAGGAAAAAGGAAAAGTCCGGCGGTACTTGACGCGTGGCATTCACGGAGCTCACCTCCAAGGAAAGGGAGGTCCAGAATGGATACGTGGCACACCTGGAGCTACCTCCGGAGAGAGGAAAGGTCCGGCACTGACACGTCGCGTGCGCGGAGCCACCTCCGAATAGAGAGGAGGTCCCGACCGCCAGGATACGTGGCGCACACGGAGCTCACCTCCGAAGGAGAAGGGAGGTCTCGCTCGCTTGACACGCGGCACAACCGGAGCTTGTCTCTGCGGAGAGGGAGATACCAGGCCCCGATGGATACGTGGAGCTTCCAGAGCTCATCACCGCGGAGGTAACGAGTTCTGGAGCGGTTTTTGGATTCTGTACGCGTAGAAATACCGGTACAGAGGAGAAACCGACCTGAATTCCACAATGTTACCGCACCAAATCAACTAAAGATAAGTTGTTAAGATTCAATGATAATCTGAGTAGAACTCTTATTCGAAGTCCAATCAGATCAGGACTGTTCTTCTCCCGATTATAAATAGAACGCAGAACCTCTGGCCAAAACCACAAACTTCTTTTCAATTCCTGAGCCGACGACTTAGAGCCCTAGCCCCAACTCAGCCCATCGCCAGAGTTCAGTCGAGAAAGATCGCCGGAAGAGAGCCCCAATGATCTGTCTGGTCAGAGGACCCCGAGACCGAGAAGAACGTAAGGTGGGTCTCCAATACCACCTTGCGACATCGTTGTGTTTTCTTTGCATCTGTTCTTCGATTCCTTTCGAACAGAAGCTTTCTCGTGGACATATCACTTGTTGATCGGGTTGATCTAAAGACAAGGTCATCACCACGTCGACATCTGATCCGAACACCTCTGTTCATCATAAAACCATGCAAGAACACGTACAAACCGACCTAATAAAACTAAACTGATTATAGGATAGCATGCATATGCATCATCGCATCTAGTTTAAAGTTTGTGCATGATAATGATTGCTGTGGATATTGTATGTGCGTGATCCTGTATAGCAGGACAAGCTCAGGGAGCTGTTTACGACGAGCTGCAACAACAAGGTTTCGAGATCGAAGAGCAACCGGAACCGCAAGAACAAGGCAAGTGCTCCTTGACCATATTGATCCTATGTTTTGGGAAAAACTGTTTTGTTTTACGAAAAGGAGTGTGTGCTGAGTCAAACATGATTGGAAACCCTTTTATAGGAGTTTACTAGTTTTGGATAAAACCACCCATGTCGCCAGAGAAGTTTATGAGTCGGGTATGGTTTTTACTTTTAAGCTTCGCTGAGTCCATGGGATTGGGAAGCGAGATAGATGTGTCTAGCTAACTGCACTCGTAATGGTAATGAGAAACTGATGTTGTTAATGAACATGGATCGGATGGAGATCTAGGCAAGACTGGGTTTGTAAATGAGGTAGCATGAGATGGTGGTTTACTTGCCGTAGATCTAAGGACCGGTTCATGCGAGCACATGCAAGGATAACAGTGCCAACACAAGGCCAAGTATGGGTGCGGCTTAGCTGACTAATTAGGTAAGTTGCTATATTGTTATGGACCATGGAAGGCGCGGGGAATGGGAGTCGAGTGAGGACTTCCCTGGGAACTGCATGGCACAAGAGGGGGCCCATGGGTGGGAGAATTGGAGATTCTAGCCTTCCGATGAAACCTTAGTGAGTCCATACATCTAGTAACCCCTTTGTAAAGGCTATTTTGTGATCTCTTGGCCATACACCGACGGTTGTGTACTGGTATAATGGAGGTTCTGCAGTCGCCGATGGGTGACGAAATCACAAACTTGTGGGTAAAGAGGTGCAAACTCTGCAGAGTCTAAAACTATCATGATAGCCGAGCTTACGGTCACGAGCGCCTGACCGCAACAAGGTTAGTCTCGGTGGGAGACGAAGTTGTTTTTATGAGATGAAATGGTAGCGAATACGAGATGGTATTCATGAGATGGTAACGAATACGAGGAGGTATTCTGAGCGAGAATGAGGTTGATTGATGACTGGTTATGAACATAATGGAGGTATGATTGATATTTTAATACATGTTGGGATTACAATTCACTTAAAGATGAGTCACTGTTTTATCATGTTTTTGATAAATAACTTTGCTTTCTGCAATGAGCCTTTTTATACCTACCTTGTTATGAGCTTCATATCATATTTTTCCTGCACTTGCTGAGTACATCATTGTACTCAAACTTGCATTATTATTTCATCATCAGCAACAGGAGAAGATTTCTATGAAGACCAAGTGGAGCATTAGGCGTGTGATCTGTTCTCAACCTTGCCTGTGGGGATGGAGTAGGGATGGAGCCATTGCTGCCTATAATTGCTTCCACATTAGTTAAATTGCTTCCACATTAGAATAAAGACTTCCGCTGCATAGAAATAAGACTTCCTCTGTGAGCATGAGTCCAAGACTCATGAGACATGTAATAAACTCTGATATTCGTGGTAATATATAATCTGAATTCAGTTTGTGTAACATATGTGTATTTGTGATGAACATCCTGGGCACACATATGCATCAGTTCTCGGTTCCGTGGTTTTCCACAGAATTGAGGGTGTCACAGTTAGAGAGTATCAATCCGCTCCTACACAGACTAGACCTGGTAGCGCACAAGTTGCCTTCACAACCTTTAGCCGGAGAACCACTGTACACGGCGTATTTGGCAGTTTGCCATCGGCGGAGCATACGGGAAGCATCGGGTGCACGGTGAGGGACTACTTCGGACCTCCCCCGAGCTGCTTCAAGCTCATGTCGACCTTCCCTAAGGTCCACTGATGCTCCCCGACCGTTTGCTTGATTGATTGAGGTGCTAGGGAGGTCGGCCGACACGGCCGAAGTCCTTCCGAAGTCGCCGCTCGTCGCCGACCATGTACCGGCCGTTGTCATGACGAACTGAGCCCAGAACCGTGTTCCCTGAGTGGACTTAGGCAGGGTCGGCCAGAATCATGAAGTTTGGAGCACCACCGAGGCTGCTGGCGAGCTCTCCGGCGAGGCGTCGCGGCCGCCGAAGGCGGGAGTCCGGAGGTAGACGAAGGGGGTGGGTCCCGGCAGTCAGCGGCTCGGATTTTAAATCGGGATCGGTCTGCGGCTCGGATCTGGTGTACTGGCGTGCAAAAACTCCATGGACCCCGGTGTGACGTCGCTCCAGCGCCCAACACGTGTCCCCATGGACCCACCGGCAGATTTAAACTTTTCCCGATTTTCAGATTTCATTCAAACTTCAAACCCTCATAACTTTGGCTAGGAACATCCAAATCGAGTGAACCAAATTTTATTGGATTCAGCTCTCTGATTACTTTCTAGCAAATCAAGTTTCACTTCATGAAAATCCTTAATTCTTCAGTATTAATACTTCAAAATTGAAAGTGTTTGGAATTTTAACTGGAGAATCATTTGGAGGAAAATTATGAAATTTTGCTGGGATGTTCACCAAAATATCCCTACCATAAAAATTTCAGATCCATTTGAGCTCATTTGATCCACCTAATGGTCTGAATAATGAAACTGTTCCAGAGAAAATGGAAAATGTTCAGAAACATTTTTCAGAATATCTCTGAAATGGTTTAGCTCATATCTTTAGCTAGGAACCTTTAAATTAGGTGAGATCAACTCCATTAGAACCCTCTAAAAATCTAGTTTTCAGAAAGTCATGGCTTGCTCCATGAAAATCCCTAGAACACAATAAGAGCTCCAATTAAGGTCAAGTACATAATTATTTGTGGAGAGCTCAAATGAGCTTTGCTGCAACTAAAACTTGGCCAAGTATCTGTTTAGGTTGTAACCAAACCACAGTAAAAATTTCAGAGCCATTGGGTCTGTCTAGTGAATCTTATAAACTTCACAAGTTTAAATTTCAATCAAATGCATTTAAATTAATACATGTACTTGTTACCTCATGTAGTCGCTAAGGTCGAGGAGGAACCCGAAGTCCTAGACTTCGTTACTCCGGAAGAGCAGCTAGCCTACGACCAAGAGCAGCAAGGTAAGCTCCGGTTTGCATTAACCTTTTTACTAGTTTTTCTTGTTTTGAGAACTTACTTTGAGTACCATTACTTCTTGCATTAGCGTCTTGATTGAAAACCCAAATGCATAGCCAAGAAATCCATGGTTTGGGATTAGGATTGAAAACCTGGTTAGCCACTGCAATGCTAAAGATAGAGTAGGATTCGGTACAAGTTGAGTAGTTGGAACTACTCGCGAGAATATGCTAGAGGCACATCGCTCGGGTAAAGATAGCAGATGAAACACATGGCAAGAAAAATGAGACCGAGCGGAGACTAAGGGAAGCAGTACGTTTGGCCTGTGTGCTATAGCTCCGCTTGTGTCGATTGAGGACTGAGCCGTGTGCGGGCCTGTTGAACAAGCTAGAACAGTACCAAAGACCTACCGGCTATATGGGAACCGGGAAACCAATGTAACTCGGGTAGCTGGGTGTTGAGGCACAGCTGGTCATTCAGAGGGTAGGTTGAGAGCTCGAGGTGTAAATCGGCTGGCGGCACTGAGATGCGCGTGCAGAGACCTCTTGCTCGGGACGATTGGACCGGTTCAACATTTGGCTAACGGGTGAAAGGTGGTTGCGTACGGCGTCCGTGATGGTTGCTGTAGGCAACATCGAGTACGGGCGTACGTGACGGGTTATTCGGGTAACCCTGCAGGTGTAAATCAATTATAATCACCGTCCCTCACGGTTAGTGGGCACCACTTGTTCACTATACCGTGACGTAGAAAGAACAGGCTAGTTATATGTTAAAATGTTGCTGATTGAAAGATGGACTTTGATTGTTAATGATTTGTTGTAGTTTAGAGCTAACTAAAGTTCTTTTCAACTTTGGGCAAAGTACATGAGAGAAATGCGTTTCTTTTTTGATTGCGGCTCTCTCATGTGCCTTATCGTAAGGTTCTCCGCAACCTGCTTCTAAAACTTTAAAGTAAGGTTCCAATAATTAGGCGAGTCCTTTGCAAATTGTTTTATCTCATGTACCCATCACCCCTCATGTAGAAGTTCCATGTTTAGGAGAGACGGGTCAGTCTTGCTGAGCCTTCATGCTCACTGCTTGTGTTTGAAGCTTTTGCAGTGTTCTATGAGGAAGGGATTCCCGAGGAGGAGATGGAACCCCAGGAGGGGAACCCCGTCGAGTGGGAGTCATGCGCACCGCCGTGATAGTGTGTGTGCGTGCTAGCAAGGACACGTTCACGGGATGAACGTGAACTTGATGCGTAGTCTACGCCCGTGAGTGTAGATTGGACATATTTTGTTGTAAAAATGTTCATAAAACCGTTTATGTAATAAAACTTTGCTTCCGCTTTGTACCTTTGATGTGTGTTAATGGGTGCTGTGGAACGCAGCACCCCTCAGCATGATCCTGGCTTGACAAGACCGTGGGGTCGTGTCAATTTACCGACAAGTTTGTGATTTTGTCACCCGTCGGTGACTGCAGAACCTCCATTATACCAGTACACAACCATCGGTGTATGGCCAAGAGATCACAAAATAGCCTTTACAAAGGGGCTACTAGATGTATGGACTCATTAAGGTTTCACCGGCAGGCTAGAATCTCCAATTCTCCCATCCACGGGCCCCCTCTTGTGCCATGCCGTTCCAAGGACAGTCCACACTCGACTCCCATTCCCCACGCCTTCCACGGTCCATAACAATCTAGTAACTTACCTAATTACTCAGCTATGCCGCACCCATACTTGGCCTTGTGGTGGCACTGTTATCCTGGCATGGCTGGCATTAACCGGTCCTTAGATCTATGGCAAGTAACCACCATCTCATTCTACCTCATTCACAAACCCAGGCTTGCCTAGATCTCCCTCCAATTCACGTTCATTAACAATATCCGTTTCTCATTATTCATACGAGTGCAATTAGCTAGACACATCTATCTCGCTTCCCGTATCCCATGGACTAAGCGAAGCACAAAAGCAAAAAACCATACCTGACTCATTAACTTTCCCGGTGACAAGGGTGGCTAACAAAACTAGTAAACTCCTATGAAAGGGTTTCCCATCATGTTGATTCAAGCACACACACCTTTTCGCAAACAAAACAGTTTTCCAAAAACATAAGATCAATATGGTCAAGGAGCACTTGCCTTGTCCTTGCGGTTCCTGTTGCTCAAATTCTTGTTGTTTTAGTCCGTTGTAGGTAGCTCCCTGAGCTTGTCCTTCTATACGTGATCACGCACATACAAGATTCATAGCAATCAATCATCATGCACAAACTCTACTTTATGCAATGATGCGTATGCATGTTAATCCTATGATGCAGTTTAGTTTGTACGTGTTTTTGCATGGCTTGCATGTGTTTTACGATGAACAAAGGTGTTCGGATCAAATGTGCACGTGGTGATGATCTTGACTCAAGATCTAGATCAGACCGATCAACATGTGATTCTGTCCACAAAAAGGCTTCTGTTCAAAAGGATCGAAGAATAGATGCAAATAAAATGCGATGATGTCGTAAGGTGGTATTGGAGACCTACCTTACGTTCCTCGGGTCCTTCCTCCTAGCAATGGCAGCGAAACAGATCGTCGGCTCTCCTCCGGCGATGGCAATCGTCTCTGGCTCATCGGCGGTCTCTCTGATGGTCAAACTCCGGTGAAGGGGTTTGGCTCGGCGAGTTTGGGGCTAGGGCTTCTAAGTTGTCGGCTTAGAAAGATGTTATGACCAAGGGGTCGTTTCGGGTTCTATTTATAGTCGTGAAGAGAAGAGTCCTAATCTGATCGGAATTCGAATAAGAGTCCTATTCAAATTGTTTTTGGATCTTAACAACTTATCTTTAGTTGTTTTGGTGCGGTAGCAACGTAGAAGAGTTCGTGTCGGTTTCCTCCGTGTCGGGCACTCGTGCATGGGAGAAAAACCGCTTCAGAATCGCGTCCTTACGCAGTGATGAGCTCCGGAGGCTCCACGTGTCCTGCGGGGACCTGGGCTCCCTTTTCCGCAGAAACAAGCTCCGGTTGTGCCGCGTGTCAGGTGGGCGAGACCTCCCTCTCCTTCAAAGGTGAGCTCCGCGTGCGTCACGCGTCCTGGAGGGCGAGATCTCCCTCTTTCCAGAGGCGAGCTCCACATGCGCCACGTGTCTGGTGGGTCGGGACCTCCCCTCTCAACAGAGGCGAGCACTGCGAATGCCACATGTCAGTTCCGGACCTCCCCTCTCTTCGGAGGTAGCTCCGAATGTGCCACGTGTCAGTGCCGAACCTCCCCTCTCTTCGAAGGTGGGCTCTGATAGTGCCACGTGTCCTAGAAGTGCCAGACTTCCTTTTTCCTCAGAGACAAGCTCTGAGGTTGACACGTGTCCATCAGTGACGGACCTCCCGGAGATGAGCTCCGATGTCGACACGTGTCCATCAGCGTCGGACCTAACAGAGGCGAGATATGGAGGTGACATGTGTCCAGTAGGACCGGACCTCTCGGAGGTGAGTTCCGAGAGTGACACGTGTCCCGCGTGGCTTGTTCTCTCTTTTCCGCAGTGACTAGCTCTGAAGCCGACACATGTCCTGCGAGACTGGCCTCGCTTCTCCGCAGAGGCTAGCTCCAGGGGTAACACGTGTCCCACGGGGTCGAGCCTCTCCCCCTTTGCGGGGATGAGCCCGGAGCCTGCCACGCAGCCAGTTTAGCGGTGGACCTCTCCCCATTTGCGGAGATGAGCTCCGAACATGCCACGTGGCCAGCGAGCTGCCGGAGTTGTCTTCAGCGCTCTCTGTAAACTGAAATTTGCTATTTTGGCTAACTTTTTTATTCTTTCTTTGTTCCAACTTATTTAAAAATGTTTTCTACATATAAAATATGAATATATGCAGAAATCAAAAATGAGGGTGTCACAACCGCGGAGGGACGCAATTCTGAAGCGGTTTTCCTCTGTACGTGAGTACCCGTTACTGAGGAAACCGACACGAACTCTTCTACGTTGAATACTGCACCAAATCAGAAAGAGATAAGTTGTTAAGATTCAAAAACAATTTGAATAGGACTGTTAAGAAATCCAATCAGATTAGGACTCTTCTCTTCCCAATTATAAATAGAACCCGAAACAACCCCTTGATCATAGCATCTTTTCTAAGCCGACAACTTAGAAGCCCTAGCCCCCAAACTCGCCGAGTAAACCCCTTCGCCAGAGTACAACCGCCGGAGAGACCACCAACAAGCCTGGATCACGATTGCCATCGCCGGAGGAGAGCCAACGATGTGTTCTTGCTAGGAGCAAGGACCCGAAGGAAGTAAGGTAGGTCTCAAATACCACCTTACGACATCATCGTGTTTTCTTTGCATCTGTTCTTCGATCCTTTCGAACAGAAGCTTTTTCATGGACAGATCACATGTTGATCGGTTTGATCTAGATCTTGAGTCCAGATCATCTCCACGTCCACATTTGATCCGAACACCTTTGTTCATAGTAAAACCCATGCAAGCAATGCAAGAACACGTACAAACTGATCTAATAAAAACTGCATCATAGGAATAGCATGCATATGCATCATTGCATCTTAAAGTAGAGTTTCTGCATGATATTGATTGCTGTGAATCTTGTATGTGCGTGATCGCGTATAGAAGGACAAGCTCAGGGAGCTACCTACGACGGACTACAACAGCAAGAATTTGAGCAACAGGAACCGCAAGAACAAGGCAAGTGCTCCTTGACCATAT